>OZ012738.1:500580320-501945320 GCA_963859935.3 Lathyrus sativus
TTGATGATTGAGGAGCCGACTACTGTTGATATTCAGAAATATAATCAGCTATGGTCCGAGAAAGAGGAGTTGTATAAGGCAAATGAGGAATTGGAAAAAGAGATTATTCAGCTCAAAAGCGAGAGGCATGAATCCACTTTTTCATCTAAAAAGCAAATTGAATTGGTGAATAAATTGGGTAGAGAGCTAACTGCAGAGATTCGCGCTCGAGAGCGTCTGGGCTTAAATCTGAAGAGCGTCAGTGATGTTCTTAGTTCCAAGAAGAAAGAGCTGGATAGAGCATATGTAGAGATCTCCAAGTTTAACGACCAATGGAATGCCATTCTAACTAACAACAAGGAGCGAGAAGATGGGATGCGGCAACAGATTGCTAAGTTGAAGGCTCAACTTCAGGTGAAGGATGAGAAGATTGTAGCTAAATCCTCACTCCAGCGTGAAAGCAACTGCAGACTAAATGAAGCGCTAGCAACCTTGGAAGACTATAAGGCAAGAGCAGGTGTGAAGAGATCTAAGCTTGAGGAAGCATTCGGTGAAGGCGCTTGGGAGGATTATGTTCAGAGCTTACAGAGCATCATTAGCTAGAGAGAGTTTCTCATCCAGGGGTTGGTAGACAGGCCAGATCATTTCAGAGACGAGATAGTTGTTGGAGGATTTCCAAGCTCGCCCTTGTATTTGATGTTTTCTCTCTTTGTAGTTTGCTATTATGATGTATCTTGACCATCACCAGATTTGTTGGCTGAGGTCATTTTGATTCCGTTGTATTCAGTGTTGTGCTGTATATTGACTCTTGGATCTCATCTTATTTATGAGGAGTTTGCTATGCTTATCTGTTGGCTTCCCATGGTCTTGTTGTTCTCGCGGAACTAGAATCGAGGGGAAAACTTCCCTAACGCATATTTACATGTCTGCATACTGCATCATTTCTCATTTTGCATCACAGGTGTTCCAGGTTTCGTTAACCTTATCTTTGTGGTTTGTAATTTGTTTCAGGATTAACAACCAAGCGACTCATCGCTGCGCTACTAGAGGAAATCAACGCAAGATTATGGATCAGATTCAGGCTGAACTTCAGGAATTCCGTGACAGGATGGCCTAGTTCATGGATATGATGCAAGGGGTCACCAATGGCCAAGAATAGCTGAGAAATTTGGTGCAACCGTTAATTGCTAGGGTTGATGGTAGTGGTGTACTTCACGAGGGAACTGCTGCTAATCCTCCTCGTAATGATGGTGGTACCCTACATGCTAATACTGGTCCTACAATTATTATACCTCCGGGCAGAGGAAATCAGACAGGAGTTCATATTCCCAGACCTATGTGTGTTTTGCATGGGAATACTGCCCCTCAGTGGGAGGAAGATGATCAAGAGGATGTATTCTCTATGAGGGATGTTGGTGCAGCTCTGCCATCTAACGTAGACAGGAGGTTTAAGCTGCTCGAGGAAAAAAATGAAGACTTATGAGAATCAGAATTCTATGGGGTTTGATATGGAAAATTTGGGGTTGATTCCAGATTTGAAGGTTCCTCTGAAGTTCAAAGTCCCAGACTTTGATAAGTATAAGGGGACAACCTGTCCGAGGGTTCATCTTCATTCTTACTATCGCAAGATGTCCGCCTATTCTAACAATGAGAAGCTGCTTATGCACTTTTTCCAGGACAGTCTCTCGGGCCCGTCTCTAGAGTGGTACATGGGTTTGGAACCAGTCAACATCCGAAGCTGGAGGGATTTGGCTGAGGCGTTCGTTAAGCATTACCAATACAACAGTGATCTAGCACCGAACAGGGTCCAGTTACAAAACTTATCCCAAAGAAATAATGAATGCTTCAAAGAGTACGCTCAGAGGTGGCGTGAATTGGCAGCTAGAGTGCAACCGCCTATGGTGGAGAGGGAGTTGATAGACATGTTTGTTGCCACGTTACCGGGGGTGTATTACAAGAAGCTGATCGGCAACATGTCGGGTGGGTTTTCTGATCTGATCATTACAGGAGAAAGAGTCGAGAACGGAATTAAATTAGGCAAAATTCAAACTAGTGAAGGATCCACATCTGGTGGAGGGAGAAAGGCTTTTGGCAATAAAAAGAGGGAGGGAGAAACCAATGCAGTATCTAGTTCCCGAGGAAGAAACAAAAATCAGCGTCAATACCATCAACAACAACCTCAGATTGCAAGTATTACCATACCTGCAGTACCACAACCACATTAGCAACAGCAGAACCAACAGAACTATGCGCCAATGCAGTTTCAGGATCGTAGAAGGATTGTGAATAGACACTTTGACGCACCACCGATGCCTTACCCTCAATTACTACCACATTTGATGCAGTTGCAGTTAGTCCAGAAAAAGATGTTGGCTCCTTTAACTGGCCCACCACCTCCAGGGTACGATGTTAACGCCCGATGCGATTTTCATTTTGGTGCTCTAGGACACAACATCGACAATTTTAAAGCATTTAAACATAAGGTGCAAGATATTATAGACAACAAAGACATTAACTTTTCTCACGATGCGCCCAATGTCGTGCAGAATCCTATGCCTAATCATGGGGCAGCTGAAGTTAGTGCCATTATTGAGTATGAGGGTTTGAACTTGGTAGCTGATGTTGAAGATTTGAAGACTCCGTTGATTTTTGTAAAGGACAAATTATTGAGTGGAGGAATATTCACTAGGTGTGATAAAGCTTGTGCAGAGTGTTTGATCCATCCTGAGGGGTGTGAGAAGTTGAAGAATCATATTCAGAAGCTGATGAATGATGGTATTCTACAATTTGACAGAGTGTCAAAAAAGAAAGGGGAGAAAATAGTTGATGAAGAAAAGAATGAAGTTGCGACAATTTCAATTCCATACAAGACTATCACTATTTCTGCGCCTCCAAGGCTGCCGACCATCATTATTACTAAAGTTGGACCCGTACCCTATGAGAGCACTAAGGTAATTCCTTGGAACTATGGAGCCGAAGTCTACTGTAATGGGCAAAAGCAGGAACTGAAGGGTTCATCGTTGGATTCTGTCGACAATCTGGTAGGTGTAGGTGGGATAACCCGGAGTGGAAGAGTATTTTCGCCTCCCGAAGTGGTTGCTGAAAAATGTGACAAGGGTAAAGGTAAAGTGGTGGTTGAAGAGACTTCTCAAGCTGGTGAGAAAGAATCCTTATTGAAGGAGGCGGAAGAGTTCATGCAGTTGATCAGGAAGAGTGACTACAAAATTGTAAATCACTTACAGCAAACTCCGTCAAAGATCTCCATTCTTTCATTGCTGTTGTGCTCTGAGGCATACAAAAATGCTCTTTTAAGAATCCTGAATACTGCTTACGTGCCATGGAAGATATCTGTGAATCAGCTCGAAGGAGAAGTGGCACACGTTAATGCTGGTAATGGGTTGGGCTTTACTGATTTGGATTTGACGCCCAAGGGACGGAAGCATAATCTGGCGCTGCATATCTCTATCAAATGCAGAGGGTATGTAATGTCACACGTGTTGGTAGACACTGGGTCATCACTGAATGTACTATCCAAGAAGGCTTTAATGAAGCTAGATACACGAGGGATAATGTGGACCCCAAGCGACTTGATGGTTCGAGCTTTTGACGGGACTAGAAGGTCTGTGTTTAGGGAATTGACTTTTCCAATCCAGGTCGGTCCTAAAATGTTTGAAGTTGTGTTTTATATCATGGATATTCAGCCAGCTTATAGCTGCCTGTTAGGACGACCCTGGATCCATTCGGTCGGCGCCGTAACATCAACGCTGCACCAAAAGTTGAAATATATGGGGGGTGGCAGTGTTGTCACTGTCTGTGGAGAAGAAGATATTATGATAAGTCATTTTTCTTTGTTTAAATATGTCGAAGTTGACGGTGAGATCCACGAGACGTTATGTCAGGCTTTCGAGACTGTACATATCAAGGAGAAAACACCAGTTGTGGCCAAAGCACCTGAAGTTTCCATGTCATCCTTTAAAGAAGCACAGGCCGTGGTGAAAGTCGGGGCATCTCAGGGTTGGGGCCAAGTTCTGAACATCCCCAACAAGCAAGACAAATTTGGATTGGGATACAACCCATCTCCCTCCTCGCAGAGCGTGTTGCGCTATAAGGGACCCGTCCAGTTCACCAGCGGTGGGGTGATCTTTGAGCAGATTAATGTTGTATCAGATGAAGAAGGTGACAGTGATTGCGACATGGATACATGGATTCGGCCGTGTACTCTTGGACAGAGCCTAAACAACTGGACTGTCAAAGAAGTCATCCAAGTGACTACAGAAGAGTAATGATTTGTTTTCTTGATTATCTGTAGCCCTATGCTCTACCTGGAGTATAGTGGTCTTTGTATGCAGGGCCTAATCTTTTATGTTGAACAATCGTTTTATCAATTAATCAAAGGGTTTTTTCTTACATTCGAATATTGTGATCTCTGTCTTTCCTGTTTTTATTGGTAACAATAAATGGCAATGTGGTTTGTGCTTGTTTGTATATCATTTTAAGCATTAAATCATCATCATTGCAGGTTTCACAATACAGATGACACCACTTTAGAACCGTCTATGACTTGCTTTGACTTTGATAATTTGATATTTCAAGCCGAAGAAGAGATTAATGAAGATGATGACCTACCTGAAGAGCTCGTCAGGCTACTGAAACAGGAAGAGAAAGTCATTCTGCCTCATCAGGAGGAAATTGAGGTCGTCAACTTGGGTACTAAGGAATCCAGAAGAGAATTCAGGCAAGGGGCCACATTCCAGAGTGATGTCAAGAAAAGATTGGTTGAAATGCTCCGAGAGTATAGAGATATCTTTGTTTGGTCATACGAAGATATGCCCGGTCTTGACACATATATTGTGGTTTATTGCTTGCCTTTGCGTGAAGAGTGTCCGCCTGTTAAGCAGAAGCTTAGAAGGACTAGACCAGATATGGCAGTAAAAATCAAAGAAGAGGTCCAGAAGCAGTTGGACGCAGGATTTCTCGCCGTGACAAATTACCCTCCATGGGTCGCTAACATCGTACCTGTACCTAAGAATGACGGTAAGGTAAGGATGTGTGTTGATTACAAAGACTTAAATAAAGCGAGCCCGAAGGATGATTTCCCGCTCCCCCACATTGATGTATTGGTTGATAATATTGCGCTGTTTCGGTGTTTTCCTTCATGGACGACTTTTCCGGATATAATCAGATTAAAATGGCGCTAGAGGATATGGAGAAAACAACTTTTATTACACCGTGGGGGACTTTCTATTATAAGGTAATGCCTTTTGGGTTGAAAAATGCAGGGGCTACCTATCAGCGGGCAATGGTGACGCTCTTTCATGATATGATTCATCATGAGATTGAAGTTTATGTTGATGACATGATTGCAAAGTCACAGACGGAGGAGGAACATCTGGTGAATCTGTTGAAGTTGTTTGAAATACTAAGGAAATTCAGACTGAGGTTGAATCCGAACAAGTGCACTTTTGGTGTACGGTCAGGAAAGTTGTTGGGGTTCATTGTCAGTGAAAAAGGAATCGAGGTCGATCCTGTAAAGATAAAAGCAATTCAAGATATGTTAGCACCAAAAATGGAGAAAGAGGTTTGTGGTTTCTTGGGTAGATTGAACTTTATTGCTAGGTTCATATCTCATCTCACAGCCATGTGTGAACCCATGTTCAAATTGTTGAAGAAAGATCAGGCAGTCGTCTGGAACGAAAATTGCCAAAGGGCATTTGATAAAATAAACGAGTATTTGCAGGAACCTCCGATACTGATATCTCCAGTAGCTAGAAGACCATTGATAATGTATTTAACGGTTCTTAAGAATAGTATGGGTTGTGTTATCAGTCAACATGACGAGACGGGAAGAAAAGAGCATGCCATATACTACTTGAGTAAAAAGTTCACAGATTGTGAGTCCAGGTACTCAATGCTGGAAAAAACATCTTGCGCACTCGCTTGGGCTGCCAAACGCCTAAGACAGTATATGCTAAATCATACAACCATGCTAATTTTGAAGATGGATCCGATTAAGTACGTCTTTGAAAAGCAAGCACTTTCGGGAAGGATTGTCAGGTGGCAGATGGTCCTGACAAAATACGATATTCAATACGTCTCCGAGAAGGCTATCAAGGGGAGTGTTCTGTCAAAATATCTTGCTGAACAAACGATTGATGATTACCAACCGATGAGGTTTGAATTTCCCGACGAAGACATCATGTTCTTGAAAATGAAGGATTGTGATGAGCCATTACCCGATGAAGGTCCGGAGAAGGGTTCTCAATGGCAAATGATATTTGACGGTGCTGTTAACTCCTATGGTAGTGGAATTGGAGCAATTATCATGACTCCTCGTGGCTCTCATATCCTGTTCACTACCAGGTTAACATTTCCTTGCACCAATAATGAAGCCGAATATGAAGCGTGCATTATGGGGTTGGAAGAAGCCATTGATCTGAGGATCAAGAATATAGACGTGTACGGCGATTCAGTGTTAGTTGTTAATCAGATCAAGGGAGAATGGGAGACCCGGCAGCCTAATCTGATTCCTTACATGAACTATGCAAGAGGCTGTTACCTTTCTTTGATCGGGTAGAGTTTTACCACGTGTCGAGAGTGGAGAATCAGATGGCAAATGCTCTGGCGATATTATCCTCAATGTACAAGGTGAACTTCTGGAATGATACTCCGAGAATAGTCATCTCGTGCCTTGATATGCCAACATTTGTATTCACAATAGAGGAAGCCTCTGATGGCAAACCATGGTATTATGATATCTAGAATTTTCTCAAGAACCAAGAGTATCCGCCAAGGGCGTAGACCCAGGATAAGAAGACCTTTAGAAGGTTGTTTGGAAATTTCTATCTGAACCAAGATGGTGTACTCTACCGGAGGAATTTTGACTTGGTACTGTTGAGATGCGTGGATGAGAAAGAAGCAAGTCTGCTTATGGAAGAGGTCCACGAGGGTGCCTTTGGTACACACGCCGGCGGGCACGCCATGTCTCGAAAGCTGTTAAGAGCAGGGTATTATTGGTTGACTATGGAGTTGGATTGCTTCAAGCATGCAAAGAAATGCCATAAATGCCAGATTTATGCCAATAAGATTCATGTGTCGCCAAGTCCTCTGAATGTCATGGCGTCGCCTTGGCCCTTTTCCATGTGGGGGCATTGACATGATTGGCAAGATCGAGCCAACCGCATCCAATGGACATCGCTTCATCTTGGTAGCAATTGACTATTTTACCAAGTGGGTTGAAGCAACTTCCTATGCTAACATCACCAAGCAAGTGGTAGCCTGGTTTATCAAGAAGGACATCATCTGTCGTTACGGAGTGCCTGAAAGAATCATTACTGATAATGGTTCGAACTTGAATAATAAGATGATGAAGGAACTGTGCCAGAGTTTCAAAATTGAGCATCACAACTCTTCTGCTTATCGTCCGAGGATGAACAGCGTTGTTGAGGCAGCCAACAAGAATATAAAGAAGATAGTGCAAAAGATGGTTGTAACCTATAAGGATTGGCATGAGATGTTGCCCTTTACTTTGCATGGATATTGTACTACGGTGCGTATTTCAACAGAGGCAACTCCTTTCTCGCTGGTGTATGGTATGGAAGATGTCCTACCATTGGAAGTCGAGATTCCTTCTTTGAGAGTTCTGGTTGACGTCAAGCTTGATGAGGCAGAATGGGTATGAAACGATTGAATCAACTCAGCCTAATGGATGAGAAGAGACTGGAATCCATTGCGTATGGTCAGTTGTATCAGATCCGAATGAAGAAAGCTTTTGATAAGAAGGTGTGCCCTCGAAGCTTTCAGACAGGCGATCTGGTATTGAGAAGGATTCTCCCTCCACAGACAGATCACAGGGGCAAATGGACTCCCAATTACGAAGGGCTATATGTCGTGCGAAAGGTTTTCTCTGGAGGAGCCTTGCTGTTATCAACCATGGATGGTGAGGACTTCACATCCCCTGTGAACGCAGACGCAGTTAAAAAATACTTTGCTTAAAGAGACCCGCTGGAAAGAAAAAGAATAGCCAGGCAAAAATGCGGCATCCCGGCGAACCATAAAAAGAATGGGTTCGGGCAAAAGTTAGGGATAAAAAGAAAAAATGTAAACCCCCAAAGTCAAAAACCTGGAAAGGCGACTTTGGCAAAAAAAAAAAAAAAGGTATCCCGGTGAATTGAAAACCCGTAAGGGAAATTCAGGCAAAAGTTAGGGATTTGAAAAGCAAATGACTGCGGTCTAAGGGAGAACCCGAGGGCCGTTTATCCGAATCAATCTTTACAGAGGACGAAGCATCAGAGGATCATCGAAGTCATGCGAGTCATAGATGGATCAACTCATGGTGTTTGTCTGTGCCACATTACCGATATTTTGTATGTTTCTGTGCATTTCTGTAAATTTTTGCGCAGCTTCCTCTTTTCAGAGGTTGCATCTGTTGTAAGATCTTCTATTTACAGGCCTTTTGTCAATAAATCATATACTATTCATTGAATTATTATTTTCTCTTTAGCCTTTACTATTTTGTTTACAAAAAAACGGCCGATGTTTTGATAAAATGTTGCATACATAAACTTGCAGGCTTTGCCGATAATCATTAAAAATTTGATTTATTTGAACATAGTCACAGATGATGACCGAGATAGCTCCCTTTGTGCAGGATATCTTGTTGTTTGTTCATCTGCAGGGTCGTTACCCTTGGGGCAAATTTCTATAGATGTATCCCCGGTGGGATCACCATCCCCACAAAAAGAAGACGCGTAGTTGAGACTCATTTTCACCGGCAAGAGTCTGTTTCTACCAGTTGAGTGTGTGGTTGAGCGTGTACACGTACCCCCAGCAGAATGTCTGTATACACTTATTCCTCGGCAGTTCAAGATTGGCTCATTCGGCAGAGTAAGTCATCCCCAGAGGGTCAAGATTGATATACCCCATGCAGGTCAGGTAGGTGCCTGTATCCCCAGTAGATTGTAGGTATGCACTTACTTCCCAGCAAGTCGAGACGGGATTTCTATCCATCAGGCAAGTTTGGAACTTTTCCCAGTGGCGGAGTAAGTTCAGGATTTGTTTTCCCCACAGAGTCCAGATTTATGACTTTGTATCTACTCAGAGCTTAAAGTGGTGATTTCGTCCCCAAGTAGAGGTCGAGGTTGTTTTCCCTCTTGCTTAATTCCCCAGAGGAGTCAGCAGAGCAGTGAGTTCTTCCCCGCAGATTAGAGTTGATTCAGAGATTGCTATTCTCTATCCTCAGTAGAGAGAGTTTGGGATAGTTCCTCGATAAATCTTGTTTGGTTATCCCCAGCTGAGTAATCCCCGACAGGTTGGATTTTTTTGATCTTCAGCAGAGCGGAGTTGCTCCCAGATGCGTGTCTTGTACCCTAGAAGGACTTCGGTGTTCTAGGAGGCCATTTAGGGCTGATTTCCCCGATGAAGCGAAATTAATCTCAGTGGTTGATTGTTATCCCCTGCAGACTCATTGATTTCCCCGTTAGGTTGGATTTGACCCCAGTTGGTTGGGTGTCTTTCCCTAGTCGGGTCGTCTATTCCCCAGAAGAGTTGTACTCTAGAAGGCCGTTCAGGGCATTTTCCTCAGTGTTGCACCCTAAAATTTGACCAACCGGTGCCACTTTCGGTTTATGCTTCGACGCATTTCGCATTCGCATTTACATATTGCATATAGTGCATTTCCTCAATCATGGTGATTTTATCGGGATTACAGCCCTGCTGTTGCTTTTCGGGTGTCTCAGACCGGTTCGGATAATAGGAGGTTATTTTGAGAAGTCGCGCGCTTCCTGGGTGTTTTCAGTTTGCAGTGATTTTTGAGATTCTTGGTGTCGGGATTTATTCTTTTGCTTCGATCTGATCTCGCGCTCTCTTTTATGTTGGTTATTTGCCTTTGTTTGCATTTTTTAGGGTTTAATAGCCTTTTGTGGATTTTAAATAGGCTTTATAGATTTTTCAGAATTTAAATAGATTTTTTTTAATATTTTTAATAGCTTTAAATCATTTTTAGAATTTTATAGAGTTTTTAATAGGTTTTAATAGTTTTTTTAATAGTTTTAATAGGTTTTAATAGATTTTTCTTTTATTAGTTTTAAATAGAATTTTAATAGATTAGTAGAATAATGGTTAATAGAGTATAATAGGTTTTTTAATAGTAAATTTTTAGATATATATTTTAATCTAGATATAGGAATTAATAGTTTTTTAATAGATATTAATAGATAATAGTTTTAGTCTAATATAAAATTTAATTAGGTGCTATTTCTCCTTATTAGGGTTAATTAGGACTTAATAGAGATTAATTAGGATTTTAATCTTTTGTTTAGATTTTAATTAGAGTTTGTCAGAATTAATTAGATTAGTTTAATTTGCATTTAAGATTTAATTGCAGTTTTAATTTTAGTTAGAGTTAATTAGGCCTAACCATTAGTTAATTAGGTAATTAGGTTTTTCATTTAGTCTTTAATTAGCTTTCTTAATTGAGTTTAAGTCATTTTAAATCAGGTTTTTCAGGCCATTTTCGTGGGCCCAGTTTTGTTTTTGGAGGCCCAGTCCGTTTTTGTCCATTTTTCAGTCCATGCCATGTGTCGCTATTTAAGCGTTCCACGCGGTTCAATCAGAAGCTAGCCACCTCATTGATCTCACACTCTCAGAAATCTCCCACGCGTCCACCCACTCACCCATCACACTCCACGTGTTTCGCATGCAACTCTCCCTCTGCCACCTCGCTACGCCACTTGGCCTCGCCTGAGCTCCACTGGTTGCATGGCCGGCGGCCATGCAACCACCGCCCCCAACTATTTCCGGCCACCGTAACTAACCAGCAACTTCTTCCGGCCGCCATACCAGTCACCGGAAAATCCAAACTTTCCAGAAATCCTTCTAATCTTCATCTTTCTCCTCTCGTCTCCGTCCTCTGATCAACATCATCATCAACATTGATGATCATATTTTTCCAGAATGCTCAACAAGGTTCTTCACCAAGCTTCAACATCACCAGAAAATTGCCAGAAACGCGAAGAACGCTTTCATCGCAAATCAACAACAATCTTCAACATTTCCAACAAATCTCCAGATTCGCACCTTCGTTCATCAATTGGTTTCCAGATCAAGAACATGCACTCATATCTCCAGGTTTTCTTTATATTTACTTCAAGAGCTACTCACGATGTTCATCGTTATCTTCAAGATCTGCGAAGATCTTTGAAGGTCCTCATCTACGGCGCCTTAATCATTTCCAGAAAGATCACCAATCTCCAATCTTCGCCAACATCATCACCGATCTGACTTCTTCAGTTCCCAGATCATCATCGCATGTGCATCGTTTGTTAGAACTCATCAACAACTCAGCAAACCTGCAAAGCCTTTCATCACCGTGTTCATCTTTTTGCCAGCACTTCAAGATCTTCATCGTTTCTTCAACGTTTCCAGAACTTCCTTCAAGAACGTCCTCACAACAACCTTCGTCATCGATCTCCAGAACGTCCAACAAGATCTCCATCAGAGCTCCTTACATGTTCATCAAACAAGAAACCCCAACGAACTTCATCAGAAAACTTCGAAGATCTAGCAAGATTTGGTCCAGATCTTTGAACATTCAATCAACGTCTTGAGAACCTAGCAAGATTCGCAACGATCCGTTCAGCAATCTTCAAAGATTTGTCGTCTCCTTCATCAAAGGCCTTCATCCGATCTTTGCCATCGTTCAAGATCTTCATATTCCAGATCTTCAGCAAATTGACAATAATTTTGTTGGAAGTGTTCATGATATTTGTTTGGTTGAACTGATTGTAAGAGATAGAAAAATTATCTAAGAGATGAGAAAGATCAAAGGAATTTTTGTTTGAGCAAGAATCTGAGAAGTTTGAACGGAGAAGAAGAGAGGAGATTGGGAGAATCAACGAGAGAGAGAAGGGAGATTGAAGGTTGGGCGGCCGTGAACAGTGAATTGGTATGGGGAGAGTGAATTAGGGTTTCTGGGGAGAGTGTGGGGAGATTGGACCGGTTTGGGTTTGGGGCCACGAGGCCCAAATTTTTTTTTGTTGTTTCTTACGCCTCCCCTCCGTTTTTTTTGTTGATTGGTTGATTGGGCTGAGCCCAATGGCATTTCTGGGCCCTTCTACTGATTGCACCCTCTGCATCTCTTACCACACCCCCTTTTCGTTTTGTAGTTAATGGGCTGGGCCCTTATTTTGTGTTTTTTTTCTGCAGGCTTGTGCACATCCCCTGTAATAACTACACACCCCCCTCCCTTTATATTTTCTTTTCTATTTTCTTTTATATGGTTTTTGTTGATTTATTATAGAATGAGAAAAAAGAAATGAAAAAAAGAAATATTGGAAGAAAATATATGAAGGAAAATATATAAAAAAATATTGAAAGAAAATATATGAAAAAAGAATATTGAAAAATATTTTGAAAAAGAAAAGAGAAAAGAATATGAGAAAAAAGAAGTATTGAGGTAAAGAAGATAAAAATATTCAGCTTCACTTCAATTCTTTTAGGACAATTTTTCATAGAGTTTATTTTACCTTTTAGAAGTAGTTTTAGAAGTCCATTTGTTAGGGGACTTTTTACACTTTTAGAGATAGTTTTTTGAAGTCCACTTGTTAGGGGACTATTTTCCATTTGATTTTTCATGATGAATAGGATAGGGTTTTTAGGAGTTTATTTTTCCGTATTCAATCGTTGTAACCATTTTTCAGAATATTAATAAAACGAGATGTGAGCTGTGGTACCGAAAGTAGCCGAACTACAGCTGCTCTGATTTCTCGTACCAGACGAGAATATGTAGGCATAGGATGCGATATCCTAGCGAGCACACTAACAACTAACTCTTTTGTTCTCTCGCTGTTGTGCGATCGAGACTTTCCCGCTGACGACTGATGTTATCCTTTTCTCTTGCCCGAGTGCATTTGAGACCAGACCGTAGTTTTAGTTCCCGTAGGTTCCCGTACCTTTAAAACCAGTTTAATTTCTCACTCCTGTGTGAGAACGCCCAGTCTAGCCGTAGTTAGCCTGAACTACATAAGCTCTGATCTTCCATGCTGTGTGGAAGTACGTAGGCACAAGACGCGAGGTCTTGGCGAGCCAATTCCCCGTAGTCCCGAACTACGTTGACTCTGACTTTCTCTCTTGAGAATACGTAGGCATAGAGTGCGACGCTCTATCGAGTCAATTCCCTTCCGTTTAGATTTAGCAGCCGTAGATAGATTGTTTTTGCATCCTTTAGACAACCCAAGCAAGCGTGGATCCCGTCGAGTACGACGGACGTGAGGGGTGCTAATACCTTCCCCTTGCGTAACCAACTCCCGAACCCAGGTTTTGGTTGCGACGACCATACCTTTCCCGTTTTTTTGCGAGGTTTACTTCGAGCGTTCCCTTTCCCTCCGTTGGGATAAATAACGCACGGTGGCGACTCTTCTGTCAGCCGGCGCCGATTTTCGCAGTAGCGACAGCTGGAGACTCTGCTGGGGAATGCGATAGTTCCCTATGCATGTGGGATCCAACGTCCCCTAGGAGAGTCAATCCTAGCGCTTGTTTGCTTGTCTTTTGGGTGTTTATTTTTTTCATTGCTATTATCTGTTGCTGTTGTGCTGGGGAGGGTGATACTTTGAGTGATAGCCGGACCTGGGCTGCTTGAGTATGCATTTAGACGTAGTTGTGGAGATTAGTGGGCGAACCTGTTTGCTGAGCAGACACGAGTTCCCCATGAAATTCACGCTCAGACGAGGTTCTCTCCGAGGTGCTTCTTTCCGATCCTGAGGATCTGAGGGGAGTCCAGACGTGAGGATTGTCGACTCTGGGGACCGATCAATTGGAAGTCAGCTAAGCGAGGCCGCTTCATGAGATGACGGTGCCACTCCTTCTGGGAATCGCATCATTCCTTATGAAAGTCTGTGACGCTGACGACCGCATAGGATGCCGTACCTTAGGTCCATACCCGTGAGTGGGGGGGGGGGGGGTTTGCGAGAAACTTGACTTCCAACCTACCCGCTATCTTGGCGTTCTCTTTTAGAGAGAACGTACTCCGTCAGCTGTGCAGCAGTATTCAGAGCGTGTTGTGGGGGCTGTGATCCCGTGTTTGCTGCATTGCATTACATTTGCATGAGCATCATTGCATCATATTGCATAGCATTTCTCCAGTTAGCCAGATTTCTGATCCAGCCTTTGTTTCCTGAAGGTGAGTACCCGGAGTTTGAATTGTTGAAGAATCAGTTGAGTCAGCTCATGGAAACCATAACAGCTATGAATAGAGAAGAAGCTAACATCCAGAGAACTCCGGGAAACAATGTAGCTCAGCCTGTGCAAACCCCTACCAGAGGTATACCTTCTCTCCATGGAACAAAATATCACAGTTTCACTTTCTCTACGCCAGGTTCTCCGAGGATTGTTCCTTATCCATGGATTGTTTCACCTCCAAGAGCTGTTCCACAGGTTAATGTTCAGAACCCAAGGACTGTTGGGCATACGAGAAGACTTCAGTTGTTGGAAGATCAGATTGATGCCTTGATGAATAAAAATGCGCTTGATCTGAATGCTGCGAGCATGTGTTTAGTGCCCGGCCTTGTGTTGCCTCCGAAGTTCAAGACGCCTAATTTTGAGAAGTACAAAGGGGATAGTTGTCCAAAGTTACATTTGGTTATGTTCTGCAGAAGAATGACTTCGCATGTCACCAATGACAAGCTCATGATTCACTGTTTCCAAGATAGTTTGATTGGAGCATCTTTGGATTGGTATATGCAGCTGAAAAGTGATAGCATCAAATCATGGTCAGATTTAGCCAATGCCTTCGTGAAGCAGTACGATTACAACCTGGATATGGCTCCTAGTCTCGTACATCTGCAAGAATTATCTCGGGCGGAGAATGAATCATTCAGAGGGTATGTGCAAAGATGGAAAGAGTTGGCTGCTAGTGTTCAACCACCGCTTCAGGAAAGAGAAATGGTTGACCTCTTCTTGGGTACTCTGAAAGGCCATTATTATGACAAATTGTTCGGTTGTACAAGCTTTGTGGGCCTGATGAGAATGGGAGAGCTTGTTGAGAGAGGACTCAAGAGTGGAAAGCTTCAAGATGCTCCTTATATCCCAGTTGATAAGAATGAGTCAGTTGTCAGTTCTCAAGGAGAGTGGGAAGAAGGAAATGACGTCGTCTCAGAATCTCTAGCATCTCAGGATCGGTTTTCAGACACTTCAAGTCAACAGTCATCCTGTCGTCGATCGCGTCAGCACGCCCAACGAAGACCAAGGAAACCTGAAAGGCAGTTTACGCAGCTACCGGTGTCGTACCGTCAGTTGTTGCCAGATCTGGTCAGAAGTGGATTGATAGTGCCGAAAGAGACTAATCCAATGATTCCACCCTATCCTCCAGGTTTTGATGCCAGCGCCCGCTGTGAGTACCATGTTGGGGCACAGGGGCATTCAACAAATGATTGTAAGGTGCTTAGAAGCCAGGTTCAGGATCTGTTAGACTCTAACCGGATTTTCATCGCGCCCCAGGGTTTTGTTCAGATTAACGATTCTCCGTCATCCAGTTGTGTGGATTCGTCAGTTAATGTCATGGAAGACTCCACAGGAGGTGTATGTTCTAAAAAATGTCAAACAGAGAGTTCAGTTGAATATGGGAGAAGTTTCTAGAGGTTTCTGTGTCGGGTGTCGCATCTGTTTTCTCTGCCTAACCCGTTTAGCTTTTGTGCATTAGTGTTTGCTGACCATCACCAGGATTGTTGGCTGGGGTCATTGTATTCGTACTCATTCGTGCTTACGTGCTGCTTTTGTTGGTTGTACATGTGTGGGAGGTGTTCGTCTGGTTGCTTATAGCTTGAGTTTCTCTTTGTCTTGTCATGAATATGTGTTTGCTTTCTGCATTGCATTATCATTTAACAGGTACATCAGAACCGTGGGTCTTATTTCATCATCGTCCAGTTTGTTGCAGGAGTTCCTTCAGAGATATGGAACAGAATCAGGTTGAATTGATTGAAGTCCGAAGCCAGCTGGGGCAGATGATGAGAGACATGAAAGAGATGCGTCTGGAGCAGAAGATCCTCAAAGAGGAAAATAGTCAGCTGAAGACCCAAATGAGCTTGATCATGGAAGTAGTCAAGAATGTGCTTAGGAAAGAGGATGATCAGCTATTTGAAGCCGCAGTGAAGGAGCTCGAGCCACCTGTGCCTAGGGAACCTGAGCTTAACGAACGTGTTGACAGACATCAGCAACAACAACAAAGGATACGTCTGGTTCAACGAAGGATTCAGGAGGGGAGGCCAAAGAGGGTATTTGATACACCTCCGTCAACGTATGCAGAACTGCTTCTGACACTGTTAAGGTTGAATCTGGTTGAGAAAAGAACGTTGGACCCACCCACAGGAGCGCTTCCTTATGGGTACGATACCAGTAAGCAATGTGAATTTCACTCTGGGGCACGCGGACACGACATCGAGAGTTGTCATGCTTTTAAGCACAATGTTCAAGACCTGATTGACTCACAAGATATTGAATTCACGCCAAGCGGTGTAGCTGTACGTATTGGTCCTATCCCAGTTGATGCTAAGATGATGGATGCTTCTAAAGCTGCAGTAGGTCAGAAACGTATCCTGGACTTCATGGTGTCAGAATCTCCATGCCCACAACTGTTGCCTATTCCTGGGGAAGATCTGAGAAAGAAAATGGCTAAGCATAAGGAGTGCCTTAATCAGTACGGTGGAAGTCAAGAAACCGATGTTGTATTTACTACGAAGGTTATTCAACAGTCAACCCGGTACCAGCGACAACAGCAACGACCTCAACAGCAGCAAAGGCAACGGCATCCCAATCAGCGAAGAGCTCAAAATCAGAGGCCGGTGAGGGTATTTAATGTGCCTCCGATGCCATATGTCGAACTTCTTCAGACGTTGCTACGATTACAGTTGGTTGAGAAGAGGAAGTTAGCCCCGCTGACAGGTACGCCTCCAGCAGGGTATGATATCAATGAGCACTGTGATTTCCATTCAGGAGCACCGGGGCACAACATTGAAGATTGTCTGGCCTTCAAGCACAAGGTGCAGGACCTACTTGATAGTACAGCTATCAACTTCGGGCAGGAAGGGCCCAAAATCATCTGAATGAGGAGGAGGAGCTCTTTAATTTGGTTGGGTCGCTGAAAGCAGATCAGGACAACATCGAGTTGCCTCTAATAACTGATTGTGAAGATGGCCGGCTCAGCAGCAGGACAGATGTGAAAGCCCGGTTCTCGGAAGCTGGCATTTTTCTTTGTTTTATCTTGTCATTTCTTTACGTTTGTAGTTTCTTTCCTGTTTAAATTGCAATCTTGTTCGTAAAACTTGTTGTTTTCATTCAATTGATGATAATGAAATAAATATGCATGTTTTGATTAAATCCATTCGTGTTCACTAATTGTTTTTACAAATGTCCAATGCTTGGTTAAGAAGGATCCGAGGAGGATGACGAAAATGAACGACATGCAACTTCCGATATTGTATGCTTTTGAAATAAAACCTGCTGATGATGTACAAGCATTGTTTCAAATCCCTAAACACCGGTGATATAAGGAAGATAATCCCTTGCCAACCCCTTTGAGCCTAGTAGTAGGAGTTCTTTCTGAAAACGAAAAACCCTCCATCTTTAACCTGGGGCAGGGTAGGTGTTAGCTAATTTGGCCGAGCGTTCAAGTTGCAAAAGGAGTGTCCGTTCGAGGATCAATCACACCTCTAGAGGTCGTGCCTAAAAAACCACAATGGTTAAATCAAGAGTGAGACAGTCACATTATCCCCCAATGAGTCAGACAACCAGTGTCACACGACTTGTTCGGAAAAAGAGAAAGCAAAAAGAGAATCAAAAGCCCGCTAAGTCAAAACTTCAAAACAAATGACTTAGGCAAAAATGAGGGCGTCCCGCTGGACTTAAAAAAATCAAAAGAAACTAAAAAAGGGTCAGTCCAGGCAAAAGTTAGGGATAAGAAAACAAAAAAAGGAAAAAGAAAAGGATTAAAAAAGAAAAATCCTCAAATGAAATACGAGTCGTGTGACCTCAAGTGTCAAAGACGAAGAGTGAGTAACTGTCACTCCAAAAAACTTATGGTTTCTCGGACTATCACTCCTATCTTTCGGCCTCTGAGAGGTGAGCGCTAAGGTCGAATTAGTTGAACGTAGGATGATAGAACATCAAGGAGAATGGGTGGGTTAAAATAAACTTTGAGCCTTTATCCTTTCCTTTAAAACCGTGAACCTGACCACGTTATAACCTTCAAAAGTCCTTATTGAAGCAGGTTTGTTTCGTAAGCATACTTCGATAAAGATTGCGTCGAAACTGACTCCTAAAAGGGTTCCTCTTACCATGTTGGTACTGATGTTGATATTCTTGATAAATGTTTTGTGCATTATATGCCATAAACTGTTTTTTCCTTTTCCCAGTGAACAAATTGGATGTCAAAGCTGTCATATGCGTTGCATTAGTATATCTTTCATGCATAACAACTTATTTTACTTGCGAGTAAACACTTGACAGCAGGAAAGTTTTCTGCGATGGAAGGTATGGTCAGGATAGAATACAGAACGCCCGAATGCTCCGCAAGCCAGGGCAAGCTACATCCAGTGATCCCCAGTCAGGTCAGCCTTTCGAAGTCAGTTATCCTGGGGGCAATCAGGTTGAGGTTCGGTAAGTATCTCGTAGTCAGGGGCACTACTCTGAATCAGATAATCAGGGGCAAAGTCATTGCAGTCAGGGGCAGGCCATCTTAAGAGCGCAGAAGTTATTCTTTATTCGAGAAGCATTTGATGCGAAGTATCTCCCCGAAGTTCAGAATGCTGGGGCATTTCATATCAGACCATCAGGGTACAGATTTTCAGATTTCCTTTTGAGAAGCATCACCACAGAGGTCCCGCAGGCTGGGGCATATCAGAAGCGAAGGGATTGTTCTTCTCCGTATCATCAGAGTTATTCAGAGCTATTCGAGCAGATTCAGCCAATTTTCGAGTGCGAGACGAATGTCGGGAAGTCGTGTTACTATCCCTTGACTTTTCAACCAGAAAACTGTGTATTCAGACAGAATGTTTTCCGGCGTCAGTTGTACCTGACCCATCACAGATAGCCTAAAAGCCCAAATCCATGTTGGCGATCACTGTAAGGCCCATCCGTGTTGGCGCATCAGTTCCCAAACCCAATCTTCATCAGTACGCAAGAAGACTCCGTCTATTTTCTCCAGCAAAGTCCAATTTTTCATTGGCACGGGTAAGCTATCCCCAGAGAAGTCCAATCATACTTGGCACATATGTCATTCCCCAGCGGAGTTGAGTTCACTCTTCCAGCATTTATTTTGCTGGAATAATTCTGTGATATCCGGTTTATCCCCAGCGGAGTTGGCTTCGTCTTCAGCATTTATTTTGCTGAAGTGGTTTTCTGTACCCGACTTTCTCCAGCAGCCCGAGCCTGCATTAGCATATTGCATGCATAATCATATTCGCATCATACTTGCATTTCATTTTCAAAATGCGTAGCATTTCCATCCTAAATGGAGCATTACGCCCTAGAAAGATTCAAACATATGCATCTGCATACGAAGCATAGGCCAGGTTTTCTATCAGCCTCATATGGCACGTGAATTACTCTGTGATCAGTTCAGGGGCATTCATCCAGCAGCAGTGTTCAGACAATTCATCAGTTTATTCGTATTTCAGATCATACAACAGTTATGCTTTGATCAATCAGTCATCTGGTATCGACAAACTTTTCTTCCCGTCAATTCATATTGACGATGTGTTCCTCCAATAAGTGGATTTCTCCGTCTATCAGTAGACGTCTTGAGTTCGAATATGGCTTTCTTCCCGTCTATCATTAGACGATGTGAAGTTTCAGGTGATTTTTTCAGTGGGGTTTCAGGATGGGGTTTCTCTAGCAAGTGGTTTTCTTCCCGTCTATCAGTAGACGATGTGAAGTTTCGGGTGATTTTTCAGCGGGTTTCTTATCGTCAGATCATATGGATGGTGTGTTTCCCCAGCGGGTCTTCTCCGGCTATCTTTAGATGTTGAGAGGTTTCAAAGCGATCTTTCGGATAGTGGTTTTTTTTCTGTTTGTTGGATGAGATTACATTTCAAGAGGGATTTCCTGTTTGTCGATTCTTATTGACGACATGGCTCTTTGAAGGTGGTTTTCTTCCCGTCGGTCCTTACTGATGATGTGGCCCCTTTAAGGATATTGTTCTTTCCATCAGTTCCCGTAGACGAAAGGATTCTGAAATTTGAGGGATGGTGTTGAAGTGCATATGGGTGTCTTTCCGTCTATCCTTAGACGATGTGAGTATGGATTTTGGGTGTCTTTCCGTCTATCCTTAGACGATGTGAGTATGGATTTTGGGTGTCTTTCCGTCTATCCGTAGACGATGTGAGTATTGAATTTTTCCTTCGGGATGGGTGTCTTTCCGTCTATCCTTAGACGATGTGAGTATGGATTTGGGTGTCTTTCCGTCTATCCTTAGACGATGTGAGTATTGATTTTTTCCTTCGGTATGGGTGTCTTTCCGTCTATCCTTAGACGATGTGAGTATTGAATTGTTCCTTCGGTATGGGTGTCTTTCCGTCTATCTTTAGACGATGTGAGTGTATTTCTCTTCCTGTCAATCAGTAGACGATGTGATTGATCAGGTGTTTTGTTGCAACCCTCGGGTTTGTTATCTGTGGAGTCACACAGGTAACTGGTGTTAAAGTCAGCTTCTTTATCAGATGATTGATCAGTTTGTTGTCGTGACGACTGGACTCGGTTTTCTGGATTTCGTTCCCCATGCAGTTTCGCAATTTATTTTGCGGTTGGCAAATTTTCGGGTTTATTAGTATTCAACCGCCTTCTACCTTTGAATGTTTGAAAGCTATTCGCCTTTCAACCCTTCAGGTCCAAGCCGCTTGAATAGGGGCAGCTGTTGCACCCTAAAATTTGACCAACCGGTGCCACTTTCGGTTTATGCTTCGACGCATTTCGCATTCGCATTTACATATTGCATATAGTGCATTTCCTCAATCATGGTGATTTTATCGGGATTACAGCCCTGCTGTCGCTTTTCGGGTGTCTCAGACTGGTTCGGATAATCGAAGGTTATTTTGAGAAGTCGCGCGCTTCCTGGGTGTTTTCAGTTTGCAGTGATTTTTGAGATTCTTGGTGTCGAGATTTATTTTTTTGCTTCGATCTAGTCTCGCGCTCTCTTTTATGTTGGTTATTTGCCTTTGTTTGCATTTTTTAGGGTTTAATAACCTTTTGTGGATTTTAAATAGGCTTTATAGATTTTTCAGAATTTAAATAGATTTTTTTAAATATTTTTAATAGCTTTAAATCATTTTTAGAATTTTATAGAGTTTTTAATAGGTTTTAATAGTTTTTTTAATAGTTTTAATAGGTTTTAATAGATTTTTCTTTTATTAGTTTTAAATAGAATTTTAATAGATTAGTAGAATAATGGTTAATAGAGTATAATAGGTTTTTTAATAGTAAATTTTTAGATATAGATTTTAATCTAGATATAGGAATTAATAGTTTTTTAATAGATATTAATAGATAATAGTTTTAGTCTAATATAAAATTTAATTAGGTGCTATTTCTCCTTATTAGGGTTAATTAGGACTTAATAGAGATTAATTAGGATTTTAATCTTTTGTTTAGATTTTAATTAGAGTTTGTCAGAATTAATTAGATTAGTTTAATTTGCATTTAAGATTTAATTGCAGTTTTAATATTAGTTAGAGTTAATTAGGCCTAACCATTAGTTAATTAGGTAATTAGGTTTTTCATTTAGTCTTTAATTAGCTTTCTTAATTGAGTTTAAGTCATTTTAAATCAGGTTTTTCAGGCCATTTTCGTGGGCCCAATTTTGTTTTTGGAGGCCCAGTCCATTTTTGTCCATTTTTCAGTCCATGCCATGTGTCGCTATTTAAGCGTGCCACGCGGTTCAATCAGAAGCTAGCCACCTCATTGATCTCACACTCTCAAAAATCTCCCACGCGTCCACCCACTCACCCATCACACTCCACGTGTTTCGCATGCAACTCTCCCTCTGCCACCTCGCTACGCCACTTGGCCTCGCCTGAGCTCCACCGGTTGCATGGCCGACGGCCATGCAACCACCGCCCCCAACTATTTCCGGCCACCGTAACTAACCAGCAACTTCTTCCGGCCGCCATACCAGTCACCGGAAAATCCAAACTTTCCAGAAATCCTTCTAATCTTCATCTTTCTCCTCTCGTCTCCGTCCTCTGATCAACATCATCATCAACATCGATGATCATATTTTTCCAGAATGCTCAACAAGGTTCTTCACCAAGCTTCAACATCACCAGAAAATTGCCAGAAACGCGAAGAACGCTTTCATCGCAAATCAACAACAATCTTCAACATTTCCAACAAATCTCCAGATTCGCACCTTCGTTCATCAATTGGTTTCCAGATCAAGAACATGCACTCATATCTCCAGGTTTTCTTTATATTTACTTCAAGAGCTACTCACGATGTTCATCGTTATCTTCAAGATCTGCGAAGATCTTTGAAGGTCCTCATCTACGGCGCCTTAATCATTTCCAGAAAGATCACCAATCTCCAATCTTCGCCAACATCATCACCGATCTGACTTCTTCAGTTCCCAGATCATCATCGCATGTGCATCGTTTGTTAGAACTCAGCAAACCTGCAAAGCCTTTCATCACCGTGTTCATCTTTTTGCCAGCACTTCAAGATCTTCATCGTTTCTTCAACGTTTCCAGAACTTCCTTCAAGAACGTCCTCACAACAACCTTCGTCATCGATCTCCAGAACGTCCAACAAGATCTCCATCAGAGCTCCTTACATGTTCATCAAACAAGAAACCCCAACGAACTTCATCAGAAAACTTCGAAGATCTAGCAAGATTTGGTCCAGATCTTTGAACATTCAATCAACGTCTTGAGAACCTAGCAAGATTCGCAACGATCCGTTCAACAATCTTCAAAGATTTGTCGTCTCCTTCATCAAAGGCCTTCATCCGATCTTTGCCATCGTTCAAGATCTTCATATTCCAGATCTTCACCAAATTGACAATAATTTTGTTGAAAGTGTTCATGATATTTGTTTGGTTGAACTGATTGTAAGAGATAGAAAAATTATCTAAGAGATGAGAAAGATCAAAGGAATTTTTGTTTGAGCAAGAATCTGAGAAGTTTGAACGGAGAAGAAGAGAGGAGATTGGGAGAATCAACGAGAGAGAGAGGGGAGATTGAAGGTTGGGCGGCCGTGAACAGTGAATTGGTATGGGGAGAGTGAATTAGGGTTTCTGGGGAGAGTGTGGGGAGATTGGACCGGTTTGGGTTTGGGGCCACGAGGCCCAGAATTTTTTTTGCTGTTTCTTACGCCTCCCCTCCGTTTTTTTTGTTGATTGGTTGATTGGGCTGAGCCCAATGGCATTTCTGGGCCCTTCTACTGATTGCACCCTCTGCATCTCTTACCACACCCCCTTTTCGTTTTGTAGTTAATGGGCTGGGCCCTTATTTTGTGTTTTTTTTCTGCAGGCTTGTGCACATCCCCTGTAATAACTACACACCCCCCTCCCTTTATATTTTCTTTTCTATTTTCTTTTATATGGTTTTTTTTGCTTTATTATAGAATGAGAAAAAAGAAATGAAAAAAAGAAATATTGGAAGAAAATATATGAAGGAAAATATATAAAAAAATATTGGAAGAAAATATATGAAAAAAGAATATTGAAAAATATTTTGAAAAAGAAAAGAGAAAAGAATATGAGAAAAAAGAAGTATTGAGGTAAAGAAGATAAAAATATTCAGCTTCACTTCAATTCTTTTAGGACAATTTTTCATAGAGTTTATTTTACCTTTTAGAAGTAGTTTTAGAAGTCCATTTGTTAGGGGACTTTTTACACTTTTAGAGATAGTTTTTTGAAGTCCACTTGTTAGGGGACTATTTTCCATTTGATTTTTCATGATGAATAGGATAGGATTTTTAGGAGTTTATTTTTCCGTATTCAATCGTTGTAACCATTTTTCAGAATATTAATAAAACGAGATGTGAGCTGTGGTCCCGAAAGTAGCCGAACTACAGCTGCTCTGATTTCTCGTACCAGACGAGAATATGTAGGCATAGGATGCGATATCCTAGCGAGCACACTAACAACTAACTCTTTTGTTCTCTCGCTGCTGTGCGATCGAGACTTTCCCGCTGACGACTGATGTTATCCTTTTCTCTTGCCCGAGTGCATTTGAGACCAGACCGTAGTTTTAGTTCCCGTAGGTTCCCGTACCTTTAAAACCAGTTTAATTTCTCACTCCTGTGTGAGAACGCCCAGTCTAGCCGTAGTTAGCCTGAACTACGTAATCTCTGATCTTCCATGCTGTGTGGAAGTACGTAGGCACAAGACGTGAGGTCTTGGCGAGCCAATTCCCCGTAGTCCCGAACTACGTTGACTCTGACTTTCTCTCTTGAGAATACGTAGGCATAGAGTGCGACGCTCTATCGAGTCAATTCCCTTCCGTTTAGATTTAGCAGTCGTAGATAGATTGTTTTTGCATCCTTTAGACAACCCAAGCAAGCGTGGATCCCGTCGAGTATGACGGACGTGAGGGGTGCTAATACCTTCCCCTTACGTAACCGACTCCCGAACCCATGTTTTGGTTGCGACGACCATACCTTTCCCATTTTTTTGCGAGGTTTACTTCGAGCGTTCCCTTTCCCTCCGTTGGGATAAATAACGCACGGTGGCGACTCTTCTGTCAGCCGGCGCCGATTTTCGCAGTAGCGACACTCAGCAGGTTTTGAGTTAATCCCCAGTGGAGTGGATTTTTGTTCTCGTCAAAATAGTATTACCCCGGAAATTTCTGTTCCAGGAGGCCATCCAGGCTTCTTTTTCCCAGCTTAGGTCCCATCGTACTTGGCACGTGTTACTTCTCCCCGGTGGAGTTGGCTTTGTCTTTTCAGCATTTATTTTGCTGATTCGGTGTCGTTGCATTTTTCATTGTGCATAGCATCCACCAAACGTGTAGCATTTCCATTTTGTATGGAGCATTATACTATTTTCAAACATATGCATATAAACATAATCCAGGTTATTATCTCTTGCTTTCAGGTGTATTTCCGGCAGACCGATTTTGTTGGCTTAAGCCTGTGCGGTATCCAGACCTCGGCTTCCTCCGGTTATTTCAGTTAGCCCGTGTGGTATCCAGACCCCGGCTTCCTCCGGTTTATTTTTATTAACCCGTGTGGTATTCAGACCCCAGTTAATGATATTGTCGAGCCCTTGTGGTATCCAGACCCCGGCTCGCACCGGTTTATTTTCATTAACTTGTGTGGTATTCAGACCCCAGTTAATGACGTTGTCAAGCCCGTGTGGTATCCAAACCCCGGCGCACACCAATTTATTTTCATTAACCTGTGTGGTATTCAGACCCCAGTTAACGACGTTCTCGAGCCCGTGTGGTATCCAGGCCCCGGCTCGCACCGTTTTATTTTTATTAACCTGTGTGGTATTCAGACCCCGGTTAATGACTTTCTTGAGCCCGTATGGTATCCAGACCCCGGCTCACATCGAATTGTTCCGTTAGCATGTGCAGTATTCAGACCCTGGCTGATGTTGGTTATTTTTTGAGCCCGTGTGGTATCCAGACCCCGGATCATATCGGATTGTTCCATTAGCATGTGTGGTGTCCATTAGCATGTGCGGTGTCCAGACCCTGACTAATGTTGGTTATTTCTTGAGCACGTGTGGTATCCAGACCCCGACTCACATCAGATTGTTCCGTTAGCATGTGTGGTATCCAGACCCTGGCTAATGTTGGTTATTTCCCGAGCCCGTATGTTACCCAGACCTCAGCTTCCACCAGTTCACTCGTTTTTCCTGTAGGGTATCTAGACCTTGGCAGATTATAAAATCTTTTCTCGCTCGCGTGGTATCTAGACCCTGACAAATGGTGATTTTAATGGATGCGTCCATTTTACCTTTGCCTCTCCAACAGAAGGTCTACAGTTTCGTTTTAGGGGTTGGCAAATTTCCGGTTTCTTTGGTATTCAACCGTCTTTTACCTTGAATGTTTGAAAGTCATTCGCTTTTCATCCCTTCAGGTCCAAGTCGCTTGAATAGGGGCAGCTGTTGTACCCCAAAATTTGACAAACCATTTCCTGTACTTGGCTTATGTTTCTTTTCATTTTCGCATTTTTGCATGTCATAGCATTTGTTCTTGAGCCAAAGGATCAAGGTTTTCGTGTGGCTCAGGGTTTTCTTTGGTGCGAGAGACCAAACAACGGGCATCAGCTCCGGCATTTATTTTTCACGGCAATCGATCGGCCGATTTTTATTTATTTTGCAGGATATTTTCATATTAAGAGGCAACATTCAAGCTATCTCAAGCATCCTTATGGTTGTAGTATTCAAGAGCAAGTTTCAGAGGCTGAACAGGGCTTAGAACGGGCAAATATGCAGATTTCCCCCCAGAAGGCGCCAAAATTCAAATTTTTAAGGTGTTAACCGATTAACCAATGCAAAATCAGGTCAAATTTGAATTTTTGAAGGTGTTAATCGATTAACCCATATGGTTAACCAATTAACCAAGACAATTTCAGCTTTGCACGTGAGTTTTTCAAGTGTGCCACTTTGGGGTCCATTTTGATCACATGAGATTTTGATTTTACACCAAAGGAAGGATCCATAACCACTTTGAATTTTGATTAGTTTTCAAATTAATTAAAATTCCCTCCAAATTCCCATTCCTAATCCCATTCCAATTATCACAAACCAAACTCCAAACCACATTTGGATCCTAACCAATAGCATATTTAAATGATTTTCTTCAAACCTCACACACACAATCCTCATAATTTCATTTCATTTTCAGAATTCACTCTCACTCTTGAATTTTTCTCTCAACTTCTCCATCTCCAAAACCTCCATTAAAGCTATTCTCACCTTGAATTCTTTGATTCGCCATTGGAATCATTGGGTTCTAGAGCTAAAACCTTCATTCTTCATTCTTATCATCTCCAATTCTCCATTCAAATTTCGTGTGAATTCGGATCTGAATTTTGAAGTTGATCTAGAGGAGCTTATTTGGATAATTCTTGCTTAATTTTGGTGGATCTTCATTTCTACTACAAGAACTCACTTGGATCTTGAAGGAATTCCGAATTTCTAGCTCGGATCTGCTCAATTGAAGTTGAATCAACATTTACCAAAGCAAATCTCTGTTTTGTAGGTTGGAATTCTAGATCCAATTCTGTTTTTGAGCTTATTTGCATAATCACCGTGTCGATTTTTGATTCATGTGATTTGTGATCTTGCTGTTTAAATGTGTTTACATGTTGTTGGATCACTGATTTTTGGTGTTAATTTCGTGCATAATTGATTATATGATCATCTGGATTATTGGAGAAGTGATTAATTGCTGAAAGTGCTTTTGAGTTGCTGATTTTTTTTCTTCTGGTACAGTGTTAATCAGTTAACCAGTTGCAGTGCAAACTGGTTAATCGATTAACCAGCGTGAATTTTCAAATTTTTAAACATTTTTAACTGGTTAATCGGTTAACCATATGTGTTAACCGATTAACACTGAACCAGAATGTCATGTTTGCTATTTTTGAGCTTGTTTCTGGTATCATTGCACTTTGAATCTTCATGGATCAGTATGATGCATTTGAGTGAGACGTTTTGGATATTGTGTTGATGTTGTTGATTGTTTAATCATGATTTCTTCGACACGCATGTTCGATTTCCATTTGAATGCATACTTTCGTAGATGTTGTTCAAGTGATGTTCATTTGTTTGAGTTCTTTTTGCTTGCATTTCTTTTTTGTTTCGCATCCCTTGCTTGGTTTCAAGAGGTTGAGACGTGCTTGTGGTGGTTGCTACCCCACACTTTTTTCCTCCCTTTTTTCTTTGTGTTGCATTTCATGTTTGCATCTCTTTCTTTCTCATTTGTGATTGATTTATCTTGTGTTTACTTGGTTCCTTTTCCATGATCCCTTAGGATTCCTAGTCCCTATGGGAGTAGGAGAGACATTAAGTGTTCAATCCAAGCATACTAACATTAAGGTATATTTTCCCCCTCTTAATCTCAATCATAAGAGCATATTGCATGATAACATTAGGGTTGAGTTCGTTTCCCCTTAAGTACTTGGGAAATGATGTTTGGGGGGCCTCCTCTCAAATGTCTAGAGTGTTTAACCCTACTCGGGTAGAACACTTGAACCAATATGTGGTCGTGTCATCTCAAACTACGTTTGCTCTGATTTCTCATACCAGATGAGGATACGTAGGCACAAGACGGTGATGTCTTGGCGAGCAATGTTCCCCACCTTTACCCGTAGTTTTCCGAACTACGTTGACTCTGACTTTCCCATTGCACGAGGGAATACGTAGGCATAGAGCGACAATGCTCTGTCGAGTCTCTTTTCTTTTCTTTCTCCCTGTAGCCTGTAGCTTATATAGATAAACACCCTTTAGATAGATAACAAGCATGGATCCCGTCGAGTACGACGAACGTGAGGGATGCTCATACCTTCCCCTTCCGTAACCGACTTCCAAACCCAAGATTTCGTTGCAATGACCTGTCTTCTCCCCTTTTCATAGGTTCTTTCTGATCGTTTCCTTTCCCTATCTTTGGGATAAATAATAAGCGGTGGCGACTCTTCTATCTTTGTCGGCCCTCTTTCGCAGCAATGCGACACACGGTTTAGAGTTTTAAGATACTAGTGACAAAGATAGTATGAATTGTAATGTTCAACAGAAAATTCTCGAGGTAATTATATATATTATTATGAAATTAAATTAGGAAAAAAAATTTAATCGACATATATATACACTAATAATTTCATATTAATTATTGGTTTAGGGTATTTCACCTTGTCAGCTTTATTTATCGTCACCGAATTATCGCATGGTTGGCAAGGGAAAAGTGCATAATAATTTGGGAGATGTACTTCACCATAAACCGCTCCCTGCTGGATTTTTGAATGTATCGATTGCTATTGCTTTAGAGGGGGTGCGTTATTACCTATACCAGACGATTTTTCAGATGCAACATTGGTGGAAGACGCAATAGGATCGTATGTTGCATGACCGTCAAACCTCATTTTCATAGATAATGAGGTATGTTGAAAACCATTATGAACCTTTTATTATTCAAATGTTTTACGAGCCATGTAATTTATTCTTACATCTACATACATTTTATTTACATGATAATGTTAGACTCCTACAAAATCCAAATCAAAGATAAGGGGATTGTGCAGCACACCGAGTCAGTTGCATCAAAAACAGAGGTAAATTGATATATATGCATAGAAAATATTAATTCTATCCTCTGAATTCAAAAGCTTCTTGATCTTATACATTACCTAACTCTTATATGATTTTTAGATTCATGTTTAAGAGTTGCAACAAGTCATCAAGAATATGCTCAACAAAAAAAAGGATCTTGCAAAGAGCGAGCCTAAAAAAGCATCTATTCCTCGATTTAGGTTGTGCCTTAAAACATACGTAGGAACAACAGATGTGATGGAAGGTGGTATTCATGAAGTACCTATGGAGGAAGGTATTTTTGGTTTTTCTTATACCGAAATAATTGCCAAAGAGGATTTGGATCAGATTTTTCAACATTCTGAATTAGGCATCAGTGCTATGAATTCATACATCAGTTACTTCGAACAATTTTATATAATTAATTGAAAAATTTATTTACTCATTTCAATGAATATTCTAATGTTGATTATATTTTTATTTAAGGTTCTTGTGTGACAAATTGATGCGCCCGCGTCAATTGACAGAAAGATTCTATTTCTTATCTCCCAGTTGTATCAACGCACGATTAATCGAATAAAGTTCAAATGCAGTCAAAGATCACTTAGTCGATGCATTTATGGTCATTAGAGATACATAAAAGTTGTATCTTTTACCATATAATACTGACCATGGGTTAGATTTTTATTCTAACTTCATTTATTATAATTTTTTGTTTTTTGACGTTGTGTAGAAAATGTCCATCTAAACTTTTGTTTTACTTTACAGTGGACATTGGTTGTTGGTTGTGATTAATCTGATAAAAGAAATAGTATATTATCTAGATTCGTTAGATGGTGATCAAACAAAATACCAAGATATAAAGAAGATGATTGATACGTAAGTGCTGAAATTGTTCTAAATATTTTGTGTATTATGTTATTCATTTATGTGAGATTGTTCTAAATATTTGTTTATATTATGTTAGAGCTATACAAATATTTCGATCACAAAGACAAGCTTGAGTACCAAAGAGTAAAGCAAACAAAATTACATGGATCAGAATGCAGGTATATTTTCATAATTTTGATTATAATAGTGATGTTACTTGATAAAACAAGTTAAACTACATATCCTGATATACATTCGTATTTTTTTCTATGCGTAGTGTCCTCGTCAGCGTAATGGTATAGATTGTAGTTATTTCGTATTGAGTTTTATGAAAGAAACTATTCATTTGGATCAAATAGAGATTCCAAACATGGTATGGATTTTTAAGTTAGGATTTATTTTAATATTTAACGAATATTTCATCTAATTAATTAGTTTTAACTAAATCATGCATATTATGTTATATTATGTAGTACTTTGATGAATTCAAGTGTGCTACTTGAAAGATAATCTAGAAGAAATTAAGGAGGAATAGAATCAACACGTTCTGTAGATGAGAATTATATAAGGTATATTGTCTATCTTTCTTTTGTGTGAAGTTTATGGTCCTTAAAGATTTTTGTTGTAGTGATGTTCTGTACTGGATAGGAATAGTTTTGGAGGTCATGTTGTATAGTTTTGGAAGTTGTTGTATAGTTTTGGTAGTTGTTGTGAATTGAGGATTGATGTTTGTAATTATGTTTGGTGAATCTTTTATAAGTTAAATATTTGGGAAGTGGATAGAATTATGGATGTTTTCTTGGTGTGTGAGATTTGTATTGAATTATAATGGTTATAAGATTTATGTGTTGAATTATAGTGGTTATAAGGTTTATGTGTTGAATTATAATGGTATATATATGTTGAATTATAACGGTATATAAGGCCTATGTGTTGAAATAAAGGCTTGTGTTGAATTATAAAAGGTTTGTGATAAGTTTTGATAAAAATTTGAATTCTAATGGTTTGTGCTGCCATTTTATAATTAAAAAATAAGACTTATGCCAACGCTTTTAACAAAAAATGCTTCCTAAAAAAGTGCACAATAGACAGTGCTTATAAAAAAACGTTTCTTAAAAATGTGATTTTTAAAAAAGTGCTTTTAAAATGCGTTATTTACGTGGGGAAAAGAAAGCGCTTTGTAAAAAAAGTGCAGCCTAAAGTGGAGAAAAGAAAGCGCTTTTAAAGAAAGCACTGACTAAAGTATAACGAAAAGATACATAAGGCAACACTTTTAAAGCGTTTTCCATGAAAAAGCGCTGCCTAAAATAGAAAGAAAAGATACGTTAGACAACTCTTTTAAAAGCGCTGCCTAAAGGGGTGGCAAAAGAAATCGCTTTTCATGAAAAAACGCTGCCTAAAGGTGACATTAGAGAGAGCTTTTGCATTTAAAAGGGGTCCTAAGGCAATGCTTTTGCATTTAAAAAAAACCGTTGCCTTTACCTACAACGGCGCCACTTTAGGCAGCACTGCTAAAGCCCAAAAAAGCATTGCCTTAGGTAGTTTATGGCATAGTGAATCACCGCAGTACAACACCATCAGCAGTTAACTGAGGAGGTTCTGCCATCTGAGTCGACTGTTGTCCGGGATGCACTGAGGGTGAGGAAGGCCAAGAAGAGGAAGAAGAAGATGCCGAAGAAGAAGAAGAAGAAGAGAAAGGTACCAAGGAATATTTTTTACTATGACTCAGATGAGGGTGATTAGGATCGAGTCATAGATTGAGAAGATTCCTGTAGTGATAGAGGATATTGTTCCGAGCTTGACAAAATTAGGTAATGAAAAAATTATATTTTATGTACTTTTTCCTTGTTGGCCTCTTAATAGAACATCTTTATTATTGTTTTATATATTCTTTCCTTTATATACTCTTTCCTCTTCACAAAACAAATAGTACACAACCAACAAAAATAACAACAATAACAACAGTAATGAAGAATAACAATAACAACATTAAAAAACTCTGTCATCATTAAGTTCATAAATAAATAAATAAATCGAAAGTTATTTAACCATGGTTTTACTATACAACCGTTGTAATATTTGTAAATTGCATCACGGTTTTTCTTTGCCAACCGTGATGAAAAGTGATATGTTTAGTATGTAAGCGAAAATATCTATCGTTCAGTACATAACAACCACTTCTTTCAAAAGAAAACCTTAACATATTTCACTCTTCTCTCTCATAACATAACCATAACATCCATGTCACTATTTAAACATACTTCAACCTTCAGATTCGTCTTCACCAATTGCTACCTTGAGGTTTGAGGTTCGTTTATTAAATTTATGCTTTGATTTCATTTATGTTTCTTGTTAAAAAAAGGGTTCTCATTTTTTCATTTGGTGAATGTTCTTATTTTTTCAGATTCTTCTTCACCACCTTAACAAAGCGCATACTTTGGCTATGGTGCATATGGTTTGTGTTTCTATGAAGAAAAAATACAAGAAGTATGAAGCTATTGCATAAACTTCATTCACCTTGTACTTCTTCTTCATAGCATCATAAATTAAATGGACTTCATAATTTGTTCCAGTTTCACGATTAGTTTCAAAAAAGGTGCGTTCTTAAAACATTTTATTATATCTTGTGTTGTTGTATGTTTTTGTTTATTAATGTTCTCAGAACTTCATCATTTATTGTTATTTTTGTTTATTATATCTTGTGTTCTTGAACCTTATTTTTTTATTTGTTGTATATTATTGTGTCGTTGATAAACGTTGTTGTATGTTGTTGTTGTTGATTAATGTTTTCAGAACAATAACAAAATACTGCTAAGTCACAAGAAAAAAGTTTCTTGTGACTTAACAATGTTTTGTGCTTTAAATTCTTGTGCAGGTTGCACAGTAGATGAAGTTGAGTTTATTATATTCTATTTAGATTGTTTGTTTCATTAACCTTTCACTAAAAATACATTTCATTTAAATTGACATAGAAACTTATAATCTAAAAATTAAGTTGTATTTGAAAACCAGCTAATATCAATCAATATTCTCCGAATTGTATTTGTCTCATCGTTCATCTCACGTTGTTTAACATATAGAATATGGTTTAATGACCTGATTTCTTCATTACATCCATATCTTCTCTTATAGTTAAATTTAAATAACAACAATTTATTGATATTATTTACATTAAACTAGAATAGAAGGAATCAATGTCATGAAGGACTTAGAACATTGAACCATATTATATATGTTAAAGAGCAGGAAATGAATGATGAGGCGCATGCAATTTGGAAAACAATGGTTTGTTTAAGTTGGTTTTCAAGAATAGTTTAATTTTCAGATTATATACTTCTTCATCAATTTGAATGGTTGTATGTTGCTATGAGGTTTATTGAAAAACAAGTAATCTACATATTTTATAATAAACTCTGGGTACTTTCAAAAACGATTATTTATTTTATCAATGATGAAATTTTATTTACCTAAAAGCATATACCACAACGGTTGATACACGTAACCGTTGTGATAGGTAGCGTGTGTCCTGCCTTACTATCACAGTTTCACAACCATGGTGGAAAGCACCAGACATACAATCACCCCTTACCTCACAACGGTTGGTCAGGTGTTATGGTATCCTTTTTTCCAACTGTTATTGTATGCCTTTTTCTTAGTAGTAACTTGTCAAAGATTGAGCATTTTTTCTGAATTTTCCTGATTGAAGTTAGAAGCTAGAATGGTGGCCAGGTAAAGAAATTTCATATGGTGATGTTTAATTGTTATTATGCAACTTATTTTTCTATTTGGAGTTGGCAGTGCAGTTAGGTTACTTGAGGACATGCAACGATTCATGTTTGGGGTTGTGATGACACTCTGTCATTGCATGTTTTTGGTCAAAGAAATGGATCAAAATGAGTTAAAGATGAGCAAAGATGAAGAATAAAGAACAAAGAAATATGCAAAAATGACTAAGTATGAAGAAATAAAGGACTTAGTGAAAATCATATGGGAAAAGGAGCAAAAAAAATATGCAGCTACTAGAATAATCATGCACGTGATAAAAAAGTAAAGTTACCATCGCACGCAATGCAAGTTATCATGCACAGGATAAGTCATTTTATGGGCCTATTCTGACGCATTTAGGACGAATTTGTAAAAGAGGAAATTTTTGGTATCTTTTCAAGGGTTCTGCATTTTAGACTGAAAGTGACGGTAAAGAACACCAAGAGGGCAATTTTGAGAGAATTAGAAGCCATTGGAGGCCAGTTCTTAAAGGATTTTTAGTTGCAATCTTCATCTAATCAATGAGCATTTGATTTCATCATTATGAGTAGCTAGATATCTCTAAGTTAGGTTTGTTTGATGAACTTATTTTGAACCTGTTGGAAAATGTGTTAAATTTGTCATTGCATGAATACTTTGAGTTATATTTGTATTCAATTGCTTATTTTGCTTAATTCTTTTTATGTGAGTGTCGCTACTGCGAAAATCGGCGCCGGATATGACAGAAGAGTCGCCACCGTGCGTTATTTATCCCACAAGAGGGAAAGGAAACGCTCAGAGTAAACCTAACGCAAAGAGGGAAATGAATGGTCATCGCAACCAAATCCTGGATTCGGGAGTCGGTTACGCAAGAGGAAGGTATTAGCACCCCTCACGTCCGTCGTACTAGACGGGATCCACACTTGTTTTGTATCTAAGGGTGTGTTATTCTATCTACTCTACAGGTCTGGGTTAAAAGAAAGGAAAATGACTCGGCAAAGTATTGCACTTTATGCCTACGTATTCCCGTCTGGAACGAGAAATCAGAGTCAACGTAGTTCGCCTACCTACGGGAAAGGAGGGGAAGGTTGCTCGCTAGGATATGGCATCCTATGCCTACGTACTTTCATACGACATGAAAGATCAGAGCAAACGTAGTTCGGGATACGGAAGACACAAGCTTGTCTGACGGTTTTTTTATTACCTTCAAAAACGGTTTTCCTTGATTAAGAGTCCAAGCGGAAAAAAAATGACACTTTGATGTTTGTTTTGAATCTTTTACGAAAGAAGTGTTTTTTAGTTTGTTTACAACTTGTACTGCACTAAAGACTTATGATCTGAGAGTGACAACGTCGCATGTCACCCTAAGGGTACCATACTAAGCATTCAGATTACTGAAGAGTGACCCTCCAGCAACCTTTTCTCAAATAGCTTAAGGCTCGTAGCGTACAGCACGCGTTATCCTTATTACTGTGTTTTTGAATTGTTTTGAGATGAGAAAAGAGAAAGAAGCTCTAAAAAGCATAGGGTTGAAAGGGAATAAAACTAACCTAATGTTGTCATGCATGGATAAGAATCCTAATGTCTGTCATAATTCCCTCTTGCACAGAGGAAATCAGAGATCCTAGGGGATAAACAGAAAAGAAAGCAAGCAAATACAGTAAAATGCATGCAATGCAGCAATACAAGCGAGGCAAGGGAGTCCCGCTCAACCTCGAACCTGGGAAAACAATAGGCAAAGTGAATCAACATTCACCTCAAACCTAGGGGGCAAGCTGCACAAGCCAACAAACAATACAGAAAACAAAACCCCAAAGCAGAGGAGGCAGCCCAAGCAGCAGCACACTCCTACAACAAACAGCATCTCTGACAGCAATAGATGAATAACCAGCAAAAAGTTCACAGCAAAGGCCTCATTCAAGCTTCATCAATCTTCAAGCTTCATCAAGCACACTCCAAGAGGAGGATTAAACAATAAGATCAAGTTATACTGTTAAAGAACTTAATGACAACCAAAGGAAATCACTAAGAACTCAACATTGCAAATCAAAGGTATCCTCAAAGTTCTACTCACTTGGGCATACCACTCATCCCTCCTAAGGAGAGATGGAGCTTCCCAAGAAGGACTTTATGTCATTGGATGGAATAGAGATGGACAAGATACTCCATGTTTGAAGAAAGAGGCAAAACTAGTCTAATGCTCTTCCTAAAACCCTAATTTCCTAAGCTCCTACAAAAGCTCTACAAGAGGAAAAGCCTTCATCTCCAAGGTCCAATATTCAATCCCAAGCATCTTCAATGAATCCAGAAGCTCCACCAAAAAGAACTCAAGCTCAAACCAACTTCAAGGCAGCCAACCAAGCGAAACAAACCAAAGCACTCAAGAGAGGAAATCATAAACACAAGCCACTTGCAAAACACAACTAAAATAGAAAACAAAGTTGTAAAAATCTAATAAAATTCCTAGGGGAACATGAATATGTCTACTAACAGCCAGCAAAAGATCTCCTCCTAATTCTATTCCAATCACTAGAACAAAAATCAACAAAAAGAGGGAAGAATTACGAAAGAAGAAGAGAAAACAAGCAACATGCAAATGCAAACATGCGAGTGGAAAATGCACACAAGATCGTGATTAAACGGCCAAGAACAGTGAAAAACATCCAAAATAATTCAATCCTAATGCAACACAATGATCTATGATGATTCGGATCGAACCGGCACACGAACAAGCAAGCAAAACAGCAAAACATGCCCTCTGTTACAGTGTTAATTGATTAACGCCAGGGGTTAATCGGTTAACCATTGAAAAACGCTTGAAAATTTGAATATTTGAGTTGGTTAATCAATTAACCATATAGGTTAATCGATTAACCATATAGGTTAATCGATTAACCATATAGGTTAATCGATTAACACTGTGCCAGAGGTGAAAAATAGCAGTTCAGAATCACTTTTCAGCAGCTTATCACTTAAGCGAACACTCCAATTATCATGTGATTGATCATGCACGAAATTAAACCAGTAAACATTGATTTAAACAACATGTAAACACAATAACACAATAAGATCATGGATCAAAATCAACATAATCAATCAAATGCAAAGATCCACATGCAAATTGGGCAAATAAGTTCGAAAACAAAATCAGATCAGAATTCCAACCTTTGGATCGGAGACTTGATCCGGTAATTGTTGATTCAACTGTAAATGAGTAGATCTAAGCAAAGAAGACCAGAATTCTTCAAGATCCACACCAATTCTTGTAGTAGAAATGTAGATCCACCAAGAACAACTCGAAATAATCCAAATAACCACTTCCAAGAACACTTCAAAATTCAGATCTGCTTGTGCATGAAAATTGGATGATGAGATGGAATCGATGGAGTGAATTAATGGAGGTTTAGCTCTTAGAAATCAATGATTCCAATGAAGAATCAATGATCTCAAGGGGAAGAGATTTGGGTGAGGTTTTTGAGATTGGAAAATTGAGAGAGAATTGAGAGCAATTCTGAAATGAGAGTGAATTATGAGGATTATTCCTGTGAGGTTTGGAGTGAATCAAATATATACACTCTTGGTTTGGATCCAAAGCAAGGATTGGAAAATGGATGAAGATTCTGATTGCTGCCAACAGAAGATCCTGAGCGTAGCCTCCAGAAGATTCTGAAGCAGAAGCTCCAGAAGGTTCTGAAGCAGGAGCTCCAAAGCACTCTTGGTTTGGATCCAAAGCAAGGATTGGAAAATGGTTTGGAAAAGGTGGTATGGAATGAGGTTTGGGTATTTGGAGGGAAAATGAAATTTGATAGTGTTCTAGATCCTTCCCAAGTGTGAAAATGCAATTCAAATGACCAAAATTGGACCCCAAAAGTGGCTGGACTTGAAAATTCACGTGCAAGGCAAAACCTGTTGTGGTTAATCGATTAACCATATGGGTTAACCGATTAACCCTGTTAAAAATTCAAATCTGGACTGATTTTCAAATGGTTAATCGATTAACCCTATGTGTTAACCGATTAACACATTCAAAAAATTGAATTTGGGGCCTCTTGGAGGGAAACCTGCCCCTTTGCCCGTTTCCTGCCGTCCTGAACTCTGTTTAGCTGCTGAAAACCTTTCTTGATTGCTCTGACCATGGGAACACTGTACATAACCTGAATGCTGCTTCTGACATGAAAAAATGCCCTGCAAAATAAAATAAAATCGGTCGCTCGATCGCTGGGCAAAACAAGTGTTGAAGCCTCTGATGTTTGTTGTTTAGCCTCTTGTAATGAAAGTTGCACCTGGAGCCACCTGAATGCCTTGATCCCTTGCCTCGAGAATAAATGCTATGCAATGCAAATGCTAGAACGATGCAAATGATAATGCAACGAACACAAATCAGGCAAGAAAAGGTTGAGCAAATTTTGGGGTGCAACAGCTGCCCCTATTCAAACGGCTTGGACCCGACTGGGTGAAGAGCGAACGACCTTCAAACAATCGAGATACGTGACAGTTGAATACCAAGGAACCCGGAAATTTGCCAACCGCAGAAATAAACTGCACAACCGCTTGGTGAACAACATCTGTTATCTGAATCTGGTTGTTACGACAACAACTGCTCCAACGTCTGATAATAATTCTGATTTCAACTCCCACGACCTATGTAACGCCACAGGTATTGAACAAATTTTGCAAAAACACCTCCGTCCATAACTGGACTAACATTTCGTCAACCCGAAGAAATCTTAACAAAACAGGAATAGAACTTTGTCCACGTTAGGACGCTACATTCCGTCAACACGGAAAAATCCCGGCGACTTCGCTGGGGAAACATTTCTGTCTAATCACAGGAAACTCCATCCATCTATCCATACGGGTAAATCATCTATCTAAACACAGGAAACTCCATCCGCCTATCCATACGGGAAGACCATCTGCCTAAACACAGGAAACTACATCCGCCTATCCATACGGGAAGACCATCTGCCTAAACACAGGAAACTTCATCTGCCTATCCATACGGGAAACTCATCTGCCTAAACACAGGAAACTTCATCCGCCTATCCATACGGGAAACTCATCTGCCTAAACACAGGAAACTTCATCTGCCTATCCATACGGGAAACTCATATGCCTAAACACAGGAAACTTCATCCGCCTATCCATACGGGAAACTCATCTGAATACAGTTGCTCTGCTTATCTCTGCAGTAGCTAACTCCATCGGTCCCAACCCACAAACCTTCCAGCGCTGACGTGACAACGACTTTGAGGAGGACTCTACCGGGGATAATATTTTTGTCAACACGAAGAAATCATGACGGCATCACTGGGGATAGAACTCTTTCACCCAATAGGAATTCAATTCTGTCAATCACACTGGACAATAACCTCGCCTTATCTTTGCAGTAGCCAAACCCACTGGGGATGCTCTGAAATTAACTGTCGGGCACCTATTTCGACAACAGGCGACAACTCCTGAAATTTTGATTATGAAACCCTGTGACACTGTCGGAACAGCAAACTTGAAGAAAATACTCCGATGGCCGGATAAGAGAAACTTCAACAGGCAACTCTGTGGGGAAAAATCTGGCAACAACTCCAAAGTCTACTTATGAAGCTATTCCACGCGGACAAAACCTTCGGACCACAACTCCAAAATCTAATCATGAAGATGCGGTACCGCTGAAGAATTCCAAAGTCTAATTACGAAGTCGTTTGATGTTGACGACAACTCCAAGGTCTAATTATGAAGCGGCTCAATGCTGACGTAACAACTGCTATAGAAAACTCTGTTGGGGAATCGCTAACGACAACTCCAAAGTCTAATTCTGAAACCGTGTAACGCTGACGTAACAATCACTCGAGGAAAACTATGCCGATATCCAAAGTCAAATCATGAAGTCTGCAATGTTGACATAACATCTACGCGAGGAAAATCCGCTAGGGAATTCCTAACAACAACTCCAAAGTCTAGTTATGAGGTTGTTCAATGCTGACAACAACTCCTGGTCTAATTATGAAGCCGTATAAACTGATAATAACTTCAAGGTCTAATTATGAAGCTACCCACTGCTGCTAACAACTGACAATAACGTCAAATTCAAACTATGAAGCCACGTCATGAGGGCAACAAACTTCAAAGTCGAATTACGAAGCCGTAAAATGCTGCCATAACAATCTTCAAAGTCTAATTATGAAGCCATAACAGCAAACTGGGGAGAACTCTGCCAGGGGAATTCTAACGTCAACTGCCAGACATCCAACTTGGCGACGAGTAATGACTTCAGATGTCTAATCCCTGAAATCTTTTCTGAAAATGCTGACGTGACAGCAACCCGAGGGAACACTCAGCCGGGGGATTTTTTGACAATAACTCCAAAGTCCAATTATGAAGCAGTGTAAAGAACACTCCGCTGAGGAAGAAGAGAAGTTAATCAAGCACCTCTGATAAGGGAACATATGGCGGGACGAACATTATCATCACATATCTTATGCCGCAAATCTGGATATCTGAAAACGATCCTGAACAAGAAGTCCAATTACCTGCAGGGAAGAACACCTGAAAACAAAGAGGTAGCCAACCTGACTTATGCTTCAAAATGCGTATGTTTGAAAGTGGCGTTATGCTCCGTATGGCACGGAAATGCTACGCGTTTGAGTAGATGCAAATGTGACGATATATGTAAATGCAAATGCAGGCTCAAGCTGCCGGGGCCACTCTGATAATGAGGTCTCAACAACATGAATGCCGAGGATAACGCCAACTTCGCCGGGGAGAGCAAGTATCACAAAGTATTCCGGCGAAATAAACGCCAGAAACACAACCAACTCTGCCGAGGAGCGATTAAACGTCAATTTCCACTGGGAGGAAAGAACAAGCCACCCTGCTGGTGAACAAACTTAGCTGGAAAAGAAGCGACACTTCTAGGAAAAGCACACTGTTTGGGCACAGTTTACACATTTAGAGTTACCACTCTGCTGAAGATCAACATCCTGTCAATGTCATGACGACCTGTGGGGGAGCAAGAAAAACCTCCTCCGGGTATAATCCTTTCAAACCAACAACTTGGTTAACAATTGCGGGAATCTCCCATGCCGGAGATCGAACATGCACACCTTCGATTCGCTAAGGAGCGCAACCTCTACAGGGAACATTGATTTTGACTTGTTGGGATTAATCCTATGGACGGCTTTCCATGAGGACACTCTTTTGGGGAGAATAATCCCGCATTCGGTAAGGGATAACGTCATTCCAACTCTCTGGGAATAAGCTGCGACTAGCTGGGGAATGACATCGACTAGAGTCATGTCTTACGTCAAGAGATTTTGGCTGGGGAATACAATCCCTGACTGTTTGCTCCAAAGGTAAGAACCCTGCAAAACACCAACGAGACAAAACAGGCCTATACAACAGAATCTACTCGGGTTAGCATCCGTGACATTACTTCAGTCAATTCGAAGTTTTAGCAATTATTGGCAAGGGCCAGCAAGACTATGCAAGTGCAAGTTTATCAAAAGCATCGGCGTCTTTCACAAACAAAACAGTAAAGAACAAATATTAAGTATTGAATAACATGTTTTATTGATAACGGGCCTCTGAATAGGCGAAGTTTTGTACACTGGATGCAACTCCTGAAAAGAGGAAGTTACGCACAAACACACCTACATATATGCACAAGAAGCATAAATAAAATACAAAACAATATTTGTATACATGTCGGCGACGTGGTACAGACAAACACCATGAGCTGATCCTCCTATGACTCGCTTGACTCTGCGCTTTCCCAGTACTCGATCTTCGGAAGAGATTGTTTTTGAATAGACGGCCCCCAGGTACTCCCAAACCACTAAGCAAAGCTGTATCAAATCCGGACCGCAGTCATTTGCTTTTTCAATCCCTAACTTTTGCGTGAACCGCCCTTTGCGGGTTTTCAATTCACCGGGATACCCTTTTTTGCCGAAATCGCCCTTTTCAGGTTTTCGACTTCGCGGGTGTACATTTTTTCCATTTTATCCCTAATTTTTGCCCGAACCTTTTATTCATTTTTTATGGTTCGCCGGGATGCCCCATTTTTGCCTGGACTCTCTTTTTACTGTCCAACGGGTCACTTTCAAGCAAAGTATTTTTTAACTGCGTCCAAATTCACAAGAGACGTAAAGTCTTCACCATCCATGGTGGATAGTAACAAGGCTCCTCCAGAGAAGACTTTTCTGACAACGTAGGGTCCTTCGTAATTAGGAGTCCACTTGCCCCTGTGATCTGTTTGTGGTGGGAGAATCTTTTTCAAAACAAGATCGCCCGTCTGAAAGCTTCGAGGGCATACTTTCTTGTCGTAAGCTTTCTTAATCCGGCTCTGATATAACCGATCGTATGCTAAAGAAGCCAGTCTCTTCTCATCCATTAAACTGAGCTGATTCAGTCTATCTTTAATCCATTCTGCCTCGTCAAGTTGGACATCACGTAAAACCCTCAGGGAAGGAATCTCGACCTCCAACGGTAACACTGCCTCCATCCCGTATACCAATGAAAAGGGGTTGCCCCGGTTGATGTGCGTACCGTCGTACGATAACCGTGCAAAGCGAAAGGTAGCATCTCTTGCCAGTCCTTATATGTCACAACCATCTTCTGAACAATCTTCTTTATGTTCTTATTGGCCGCCTCAACGGCGCCATTCATCTTGGGCCGGTAAGGAGAAGAGTTGTGATGCTCAATCTTAAAATTCTGACACAGCTCTTTCATCATTTTATTATTCAAATTTGAACCGTTGTCAGTGATAATCCGCTCAGGGATTCCATATCTGCAGATAATATCTCGTTTGATAAATCGGGCCACCACTTGTTTGGTCACGTTGGCATATGACGCTGCTTCCACCCATTTGGTGAAGTAATCGATTGCCACCAAAATGAACCGGTGTCCGTTTGATGTTGTAGGCTCAATCTTGCCGATCATATCAATTCCCCACATCGAGAAAGGCCACGGTGATGACATCACATTCAGAGGACTCGGAGGCACATGGATTTTGTCTGCATAAATTTGGCATTTATGACACCTCTTTGCAAACTTGAAACAGTCTGTTTCCATAGTTAGCCAATAATAACCTGCCCGCAGCAGTTTTCTCGTCATAGCATGCCCACCAGCATGTGTACCAAATGTACCCTCATGTATCTCTTCCATGAGAAACTTCTCCTCTTTTTCATCTACACAACGTAGCAACACCAAGTCGTGGTTTCTTTTGTATAGGACACCGTCCGGGTTCAAATAGAAATTGCCAGCCAATCTCTTGAGAGTCTTCTGATCTCGACTGGATGCCCCAGCCGGGTACTCCTTGTTCTTCAGGAAGTTCTGGATGTCAAAGTACCAGGGTGGACCATCGGGAGCCTCGTCAATGGCAAATATAAATGCAGGCCTATCAAGCCGAGAGATAACAATCCGGGGAGCCTCGTTCCAGAAGTTAACTTTATACATTGAAGACAATGTCGCCAGGGCGTCACCCATTTGATTTTCTGCTCGTGGCACGTGATGCAATTCCACCTTGTCAAAGAAAGGTAACAATCTCCTTGCATAATTCATATATGGTATCAAATTGGGCTGACGTGTCTCCCATTCTCCTTTGATCTGGTTCACCACTAGAGCTGAGTCTCCGTATATATCCAGATGTTTGATTCGCAAATCAATAGCTTCTTCCAGACCCATGATGCAAGCCTCATATTCAGCCTCATTATTGGTAACGGGAAAAGTCAATCGGGCAGTAAAGGGGATGTGCGACCCCTGAGGAGTGGTGATAATTGCCCCTATTCCGCTACCATAGGAATTTACAGCTCCGTCAAATATCAACTGCCATCTGGAACCCAACTCTGGTCCTTCGTCCGGCAACGGTTCTTCACAATCTTTCATCTTCAGGTACATGATATCCTCGTCAGGAAAATCAAACCTCATCGATTGGTAGTCCTCAACAGGTTGCTCCGCAAGGTACTCTGACAGAACGCTACCTTTAATAGCCTTTTGCGAGACATATTGGATATCATATTTGGTTAACACCATCTGCCATCGGGCAATTCTTCCGGAGAGTGCTTGCTTCTCAAACACGTATTTGATTGGATCCATCTTTGAAATTAGCATGGTTGTATGATTCAGCATGTATTGCCTCAAACGCTTGGCGGCCCAGGCTAGCGCACAACACGTCTTTTCGAGCATTGAGTAACGGGACTCACAGTCTGTGAACTTCTTACTCAAATAGTAGATCGCATGCTCTTTACGTCCGGTCTCGTCGTGTTGACCGAGAACACAACCCATACTTTCCTCACGAACCGTCAAATACATAATCAAAGGTCTCCCGGCCACTAGGGGTATCAAAACAGGAGGTTCCTACAAGTATTCTTTTATCTTGTCGAACGCCTTTTGACAATTTTCACTCCAGGTCAACACCTGATCCTTTTTCAACAACTTGAATAGCGGCTCGCAGGTCGCAGTTAGGTGAGATATGAATCGGGCGATATAGTTCAACCTCACTAAAAATCCACGCACTTCTTTTTCTGTTTTAGGCGTCGGCATTTCTTGTATTGCTTTTATCTTCGCAGGATCAACCTCTATTCCCTTTTCGCTCACAATAAACCCCAGCAGTTTACCCGATCTCACCCCAAAGGTGCACTTATTAGGGTTCAGTCTCAACCTGAACTTTCTAAGTCTTTTGAACAGTTTCAGCAGATTAACCAAATGCTCTTCCTCCATCTGGGATTTGGCAATCATATCATCAACATAAACCTCGATCTCTTTGTGCATCATGTCATGAAAAAGAGTCGTCATAGCACGTTGATATGTTGCCCCAACGTTCTTCAATCCGAAGGGCATCACTTTGTAGCAAAATGTTCCCCAGGGAGTAATGAAGGTAGTTTTCTCCATGTCTTCTGGCGCCATTTTGATCTGATTATAGCCTGAGAAGCCGTCCATGAAGGAGAATACGGAGAACTGAGCAGTGTTATCAACCAGCACATCAATGTGAGGAAGTGGAAAGTCGTCTTTCGGGCTCGCCCTATTCAAATCACGGTAGTCTACAAACATCCGCACATTGTCGTCTTTCTTCGGCACTGGTACTGTATTAGTGACCCACGACGGATAAGTTGTAACAGCTAGGAAACCAGCATCCCACTGTTTTTGTACTTCCTCTTTGATTTTTACAGCCATGTCTGGCCTGGTTCTTCTGAGTTTCTGCTTAATAGGCGGACATTCCTCTCGCAATGGCAGACGGTGCACAACCATGTCCATATCTAACCCAGGCATATCCTCGTACGACCAAGCAAATATATCATTATACTCTCGCAGTATCTCAATCAGCCTTTGCTTGATGTCGCTCTGCAGCGCAGCCCCTATACGGATATTTCTCACAACTTTTTCCGACCCCAGGTTGATAATCTCAATTTCCTCCTGATGAGGTAGAATGATTCTCTCTTCCTGTTTCAACAAACGAGTCAGCTCCTCTGGCAGGTCGCTATCCTCAACAATCTCTTCCTCTGCTTGGAATACCAGGTGCTTGAAGTTGAAACGAGTCATAGGCGGTTCGTATGAGATGTCATTTGAAATATTAGTCCTGCAAAGGAAATGGTTAAACGCTTCAACACGCAAACAAAGCAAATAACCACGTTGCCATTTATTGTTAAAGTAAAACAAGAAAAACAGGGATCACAATATTTGAATATGAAAAACGCCTTTATTTCATGATTAAAACAGTGCAATACACATAATCAAGTAGCCCTAATGTAACATCACTATGCCCCGGGTAGGACATAGGATTATTCAACAATTGATAAAACAAATCATTACTGTTTAAGGGTCACTGGTACAATTTCCCGGATGGACCAGTTGCAGAGACTTTGTCCTGGCACGCTTGGCTTGATCCACGCGTCCATATCATAGTCGCTATCTCCGTCTTCAGCATCGGAAATAGCGTTGATAGTCTCAAAGCACACCCCACTTGGCATAATCGTGACCGGTCCCTTGAACCTGGGCGCTCCTGAAGAGGACGCTGACGACATCGGTCGATACCCTAGCCCAAACTTGTCATTCTTCACGGGAATCTCCAGTACCTTCCCCCAACCTTTAGTCTCACCAGTCTGCACTAAAGCCCGAGCCTCTTTGTAAGATGACACTGCCACCTCTGGCATTTTGCTGGAACCCTGAGCTTTGTCCTTAATCCGCAACCCCTCGAAGGCTTGACAAGGTGTCTCGTGTATTTATCCATCGACCTCCACATATCTGAATGATGACAGGTGACTGACCAAAATGTCCTCCTCCCCGCAAACGGTAACAACACTATCACCCACCATGTACTTCAACTTCTGATGCAGTGTGGACGTTACGGCCCCTGCAGCGTGGATCCATGGGCGCCCAAGAAGGCAACTATAAGCTGGATGGATATCCATGATGTAGAATTCGGTATCAAAAATTTCTGGCCCCACCTGAAGCGGTAATGTTATTGACCCAAACACTGATCTTTTCGTTCCATCAAACGCCTTCACCACCAAATCTTTGGGTGTGCAAATAATTCCCCGTATGTCCAATTTCATCATGGATCTCTTTGGCAATACGTTCAACGACGACCCAGTATCCACCAATACCCGCGACATTACGGTGCCCCGACACTCCACCGATATATGCAAAGCCATGTTGTGCTCTCGACCCCTGGGTGTTAGATCGAAATCTGTGAAACCCAGGCTATGTCTAGCATTGACGTGTGCTATTACCCTCTCTAACTGATTTACATAAACTTCTTGGGGTACGAATGACGTATCCAGGATCTTTAGCAAGGCGTTCCGGTGGGCCTCGGAACATAATAACAATGACAAGATAGAAATCTTCGACGACGTTTGCTGTAGATGTTCAACAATTTTGTAGTCGCTTTTACGAATCAGTCTCATGAACTCCTCTACGTCCTTGAGTGACGTATCCTTTTCTTTCGACTGAGTAGACCCACTTTCATTTACTTTGGCTTTACCTTTGGCCAACCTCTCTGCTTCTACTTCAGGTGAGGTAAAGATCCTTCCGCTACAGGTCATGCCCCCCGTTCCAACAACATTATCAACAGCACTAGCAGGCTGTCTATTCACCACAATCTTTTCACTGTTGTAATACGCTTCTAAATCGTACGTCCACGGGACAACTTTCGTACTTTCAAAGGGAACAGGCCCTGCTTTGGTAATAGTAATAGTTGGCCGCTGGACGGGCGCCGTTATCGTTATAGTCTTCCTCGGGATCGTCACCGTTGCAACATCATTCTGCTCTTCACATAATGCCTCCACAGGCTTCTCAACCGCAGTTCGATCAAATTGCAAGGTCCCTTCATCGATCATGGCCTGAATGCCCTGCTTCAAATCATTATAACCCTCTGGCTGGGTCCAACACTCTAAACAGTATTCATCACAACCGGGGAATACTCCCCCTCTGAGCAACCTGCTTTTTACTTCACTCAATGGTGTCTTCAGTTCGTTAACATCCATCATCAAGTTCAAATTTTCTTCTGTCAAGATGGCGTTTGCCCCATGATTAGGCATAGGCTGTTGTACAATATTGGGCCCCACTTGGCCAAACTTGATGGCTTTACTGTCCAACAAGTCTTGAACTTTATGCTTGAATGCATGACAAGATTCTATATCGTGCCCGGGCGCCCCGGAATGGAATTCGCACTGCTTATTAGCATCATACCCCATGGGAAGTACCAGTCCAATAGGCGGTTCCATTGTCCTTTTCTCGACCAAATTCAACCCCAGCAAGGTCTGAAGAAGCTCCGCATATGTCGACGGAGGCTTATCAAATACCCTCTTCGGCCTTACATTCTGAAACCTTCCCTGACCCTGATTCTGCCTTTGCTGTTGTTGTGGTTGTTGTTGCTGTTGTTGTGGTTGTTGTTGCTGTTGTTGCTGAGGAATTGGAATAGTAACACTGGATATCTGTTGAGGTTGAATGTACTGATTTCTGCCTTTGCCCCGGCCTCTGCCACCAAATACGGCGCTTGTATCACCCTGTCGTCTTCCACCGAACGCTTTTCTCGCACCCCCAGTTGGAGTAGATTTGCCTGCCTAAATCTTCCCAATTTTAATTCCATTTTCGATCCTCTCTCCCATAAGGATCATATCGGAGAAACTGCCCATCGAAACATTGAGCAACTTGTCATAGTACATTCCTGTAAATGTCCCCACAAACATGTCATTCATCTCCCTTTCAACCAAGGGAGGGTGCACCCGAGCTGCCATATCGCGCCACTGCTGCGCGTACTCTTTGAAACTTTCACCATTTTTCTACGACAGGCTCTGCAACTGAACCCTGTTTGGCGCCAAATCGCTGTTATATTTGTAATGCATAACGAAAGCATCAGCCAACTGCTTCCAGCTCCTAATCTGGGTAGGCTCCAGTCCCATGTACCACTCCAATGATGGTCCCGATAAGCTATCTTGAAAGAAATGCATGAGCATCCTTTCATCATTGGAATATGCAGACATCCTTCTATAATAAGAACGTACATGGACCTTTGGGCAGGCATCCCCTTTGTATTTGTCGAATATGGGAGCCTTGAATTTCAATGGCACCCTTAGCCTTGGTACCAACCCCATAGTAGTCATATCTAACCCAGCGGAGTTCTGATCAACCACACCTTTCATATGCTCTTCTAGCATTCTGATCCTCTGAACAGGGTCAAAAGGGCCTTCAGGTCCCATACCTCTTCCTGAAAAAGTGTCCTCCTGTTGATCCACATTCCAGTCATTGCCATACCCATCGTAACCCATGTTACGGCCAAATCCTTGCTGGTTGAACACAGGACCCTGTCCTCGATTGCCGAACCCCAGATTGACCCCAGCAGGTCCAAAACCATTGTTGAAAGGAAGTGCTCCAGCGTCGTTCACATTACCGAATCCACCATTACCGTAGCCATACCCCTAATTGTTGCCGTAACCATCATTACAGAAGCCCTGATTGTTGAACCCGAAGTTCCCGTCTTGATTGACATTGCCATACCCATTGTTTCCAAAGCCAACATTGTCAACGAATCCTTGATCGACATCCACAGTGTTGCCTTTGTTGTTAACAACATGCCCATCACCACCATTTCCAGTGTTGCCATTACCAGCGCCAGCACCCGCACCAGTACCAGTGTTTCCGTTGACAGTCACAACAGGCGTAGTAACAACCGCCGGTATCTCATTCTCCCGGCGAGGAGTTTCAACAGAGATGTGGTCAATATTGCCATTCCCATTTGCCCGCGTCAGCAGCGGCTGCACCAAGGTCTGAAGATTCTCCTGGCCCTTGGCCATACTCTCCATAGCTTGCATAAACAAAGTCAACTTCTCACGGATTTCCTGCATCTCGACCTGAACTTGATCCATTATCTTCTTGCAGTTGTTTCTGGTTGAATAGCGGTGGACTCTCTGGTCGTCAATCCTGAAAAACCCTAGAGATGCAGGAAATAAGATACAGATTCAAAAATACCGGTTATGCAATATGAGGATGCAGATGCAAACGTATAAATATGCTACAGGTTATATTCCCCCCCCCCCCCCCCCCCGATTCTAGTTTCAGAGAGAAGGCCATCACGACAATAGAGTCCCCGTCAGGCAAGCAAGGAATCAGAAAACCCTCATACATAAACAAATGCCAAGAGGCAGAGTACAAGAGTACAACTGAATACAACCGAAGAGACCTCGGCAAACAAGCCTGGTGATGGTCAAAATACAAGTACAAAAGCAAGGCAAAGATGACTCAGGCCAAATGGCGCACTCTGACATCTTCCAATATCCTCAACGTCTCCGAATGACCTAGTATGGAGATTAGCTCTTGTATCAGTAATGCATGTCGCTCAGTAGTGGATCTCAGCCTTTCGGCGTCGTCCTTGCAGGTTCCTTCGCCAAAACACTCGTCGAGTCTGCATCTCTTGGAGGCGGCCTTCAATTCACAACCTCTCGGCTTGTCGCCACGGTCACTTACTCTAAGCTCAACATCACTCCTAAGTGATGTCTCTTCAGCAATCTTTGCATCCTGGGCTCTAATCTGCGCCTCTAGCGTGGCAATCTGCAGCTTCAGCTCATCTTCGCGCGCCTTCCACTTGGTAAGCGTGGTATTCCATAATGCTTCCCACTTGCCGAGTCGGGAATAAGCTTTGTTTAAGAGTTCCTTCTTGGAAGCAAGCACCTTGCTAACACCGTTCAAGGCTACTCCCACCTTTTCCTTCTTATTGGTCTCTTCAGTCAACTCTGAACCCAACCTATTAATCAACTTCGTCTGTTCCTTCACAGTGAACGTAGCTTCATTCTTCTCATGACGCAACTGGAGGATCTCTTTCTCTAACTCATCATTGGCTTTCTTCAATTCTTCATTTTCAGCCAACAATTTGTTATACTTGTCAATCTCTACCGAAGTAGGTGCCTCAATCACTGGAAGATACAGAGGTTCCACAACAGGATATGGCATCGAGGAAATCCTAGCTCTCTCGTGGATCCAAGCTAAATAGGGATCATAAACTTTGTTGTTGCTCTTACCAAGCAAAGCTTTCCCTCTCCTATGGACGTTAGCCCATGCACGTCTCAACCTGATCGAAGCAGCCTCGTTTAATGAGCCCGTGAGATACAGAGATTCATGTATCTCAACCTCAATAGGAGCATCTCTCAAGGCATAACCAAACTGTCTCACCAGCAGATAAGGGTTATAGTTGATACAACCTTTCCGTCCAATCAAAGGGACATTTGGAAAGCCACTGCAACTATATATAATATCAGTGCCAAGCATACTCCGATCAAACCAAATGATGTTCTCAGCAGACAGCCCCATCAACCGGGAAGACCAATCCAAAGTATCAACAACATCAACAAAAGGCCCTGTCTTCGGAAGATGTCCCTGGAACCACCTGTACAAAAGAGGAAGACAACATGAAACATTCTTGCCACGATGTTTCTCATTCTTATAATGAATAGAATGATAAACATCGCCCAAGAGAGTAGGAACTGGATTCTTCGAGGCAAGAATCAAGAAGGCATCTGAGTCAACAAAATCTGGCACATTGGGAAACAAGACAATCCTATAGATGCAGACAGCTAGAATGGCACTGGAGGCAACCCAACATCCACTCTTCTTGCACTGTGTAGCCTTCTCAACCAGTATAGACAGGTGAAAACCATAAGCTCCGTTCAGCTTGACCAAACCTCCAGGGAACTCAGAAACGTCTAAACTGACAATCTCAACAAGTGTAGCCAACTCAGGTTCAGCATCAACATGTATAAAGGGCATCTGATCTAACACAGGAACTCCCAACATATTAGAATACTCCTCCAAAGTGGGTGCCAGAAGATAGTCGGAGAACAGGAAGCATCTCAGCTGAGGCTCATAAAACTGCATCAAAGTATACACCCCAGTCGTCTCGAATGCTGAAGGTCTGTACAACAAACTAAGCAATCTCCCATAAGATACTCTGAACTCAGCCCTCACTCTCTCATCTGCTAGAGCAACTAATCCCAGCAAGGAACTGATATCTGGCGAATGCAACCGGTAAGCAACTGTCCTCTTCATGGACTCCATGTCTGGCCAGAAGATACACTAGAATCAGAGGGGAATGATCACACCTGCAACATAAATACACGTTAATGAAATGCAGTCATGAAAATGCACATGCATATGCAAACAGGAGATCAAGTGCAATGCTGATGAATTGTGCTGCTCTGTACTGAAGCCTGAGAACCATTAAATCTTCATCTCAAACCAACCACTCAAATGAACCCTGTAACCACATCTCACTGACAGAGATAAACCAGGTATTCTGAGGTTAAAGGTTTCCTGCAAACAAACCTACCTACCCCTCACAGGTGCATACTTAACTCGCAGACGAGGTACGGCGTCCTATGCGGGTTCAACGTCACAGACTTTCAAGAGCGATGATACGATACCTAGAAGATGTGGCATCATCACCCCTTGAAGCGGCCTCACTTAGTTGAATCCCAAATGATAGGTCCCTAGAGTCGACAATCCTCGGGTCAGACAACTCGCTGAGCCCTAAGGGCCAGGCAAGGAGCATCAAAGAGAATCTCGTCCGAGCGCAGATTTCGCGGCTAGCTGGTGCGAGCTAAGCAAGCAGGCTAACCACTACTCTCTACTTCTAAGTCTATGTGCAAACTCAAGCTCAGGTCCGACTTATCTCTCAATCTAACCCTCGACCCAGCACAACGACAATAATATAGCACTAAAAGTAAAGGCAGAAAGGTAAATACATACAAAACCCCAGACGGGAAAACAAGCGCTAGGATCGACTCGCATAGGGAACCGTTGGGTTCCCCAGCAGAGTCGCCAGTTGTCGCTACTGCGAAAATCGGCGTCGGCTATGACAAAAGAGTCGCCACCGTGTGTTATTTATCCCACAAGAGGGAAAGGAAACGATCATAGTAAACCTAACGCAAAGAGGGAAAGGAATGGTCATCGCAACCAAATCCTGGATTCGGGAGTCGGTTACGCAAGGGGAAGGTATTAGCACCCCTCACGTCCGTCGTACTCGACGGGATCCACGCTTGTTTTCTATCTAAGGGTGTGTTATTCTATCTACTCTACAGGTATGGGTTAAAAGAAAGGAAAATGACTCGGCAAAGTATCGCACTTTATGCCTACGTATTCCCGTCTGGAACGAGAAATCAGAGTCAACGTAGTTCGCCTACCTACGGGAAAGGAGGGGAAGGTTGCTCGCTGTCACACCCTCATTTTCGCCTTTAGCCTTTATACCCTACATTCACCATATCATACATCATTTTATTGCATATCGAGCATGTGGGTACGGATTGGGTCGATTTGTCATTTTCCATTTCAAATGAGATAACTTGTCTGTCTTGGACTACATGGAAGAAAAGGTTCATTATCTAAGGTTTGATCTAAATTGGAAAGTCTAAGTTACTTGACAAAATATTAGGATAGGCAAGATATATTCCTAATGACCATGAAATGCAAGGCATAATTCAAGATTGCTTCACCCAATTTGGTTTCAAATTCTTGATCAAGTGGAGTTCAAATTTGCATAGCATGAGTCAAGATCACAACTGCATAATTCAAAGTTCAAGATTAATGAAGTCAAGACTAGATTTAAGAATATGGCAAAGAAAAATTTCATGACATTTGCAAAAATGTCACATTTATTACAAAGTCTCAAGCACTTGATAATGCTTAGAAAAAACAAGCTACTTCTAGTCTTAATCCAAGATTCTAATCAAATTCATGTTGTGGTAATGCCACACCAAGTCCACATTATGCTTACAAACATCCAAGAAACATGCAAGGATCAAATCAAGATTGGAATGTTTTAAGACCAAGAATATGCATGTTTAATCATGGCAAAACAGTCCCATGCAAGAGGTGACAAATTTCTTCATGTCACAAGATCACATGTCACAAGACCAAGGGAATAACATGTGACAATGCATCTAAATATCAGATTTCAAAATGCTGTCAAGAGGTAGTAGCTTTGACCAAGAGGAGCTGTCCAAACACAAACCAACAAAATGGGTGCAAGGCACAAGGTGCTGCAGAAAAACAGCATAGGCAAAGTGCAACAGCAAAAATGCAGCATAGCTCTTGCATGGAAATGGAAAGAAAGAGAGTGGCATGAGAAAAGGTGGTAAGAGACACCACTCCATAAAAAATCTGATATGTGGGGGAAGAGAAAACCCTAGGAGCTGAGATAAGAGGGGGGCTGTAAACAAGACTCTTCATTCATTCAACATTCATTCTACACACATTTTGCAAAACCAGAAAATAGAGAGAGCTAACAAAACCCTAAAAACCAGAAAAATAGGAAGCTTTGCAAACCAGAAAAAGAGAGTGATATAGAACCAAGAGGATCATTGAGGAACAAAACCTTCACAACATAGAGTGAAGAGGAGTGAAGTACTTTCAACCAAGACCAAGGAGGACTTGCAAGAAGGATAGAAAGCTCTTGGGTATCCATTTCCTCCAACCTCTCTCCCTTTATTTTTTGCTCTTACATTCATTTTGCTTACTCATTTATGTATTGTTGTATTGTATGTTTCATGTAAGGTTCCAAAGGGACCAAGAAACCGTTCTTAAGAAACCACAAAAACGAAAGAAAAACATAGAAAAGTTAGGTTTTTTCATTCTGGTAGCCTGACACGGGCCGTGTCACACAACACGGCCACCCGTGTCACGCAACACGGGCCGTGTCACACAACACGGCCACCCGTGTTGCACCTCTGTTTGAGGTTTCCACGACCAAAAACCCCAGGCCTCACCGTGTTGCAACTCTGTTTTCCCTAAAAAATCATTTTTCACCCAGACTTTACAACACGGGCCGTGTCACACAACACGACCACCCGTGTTGCACCTCTGTCACGCTCCAAAACCCACATTGCATGCACCCTATGACACGGGCCGTGTCACACAACACGGCCACCCGTGTTACACCACTGTTTTGCTACTTTTTTTCGATATTTTACCTCCAAAAAAAATTTTCTCAAGGAGTTCGCACGGCGAACTCCTTGATCCGTTTTTATTGCATGTCTCGATTTTTTTAGCCGACTAATCCCATATGTTTGTATGATTTTAGTATGAATGTTGCTATTGTCCTTGGTGACTTTTGATTCCAAAAACCATTTTCAAAAACAAACTCTCGATTTTATCGAGCCATTTTCAACCCTTGTAAGTCGGCCGCCTTGTGCGTCTGCCATCGACCTTGTTTGTATCACCTCAAATACTTTTACAAACAATAAACCTTGACCCAACGTCAAGTGGTTCTCTTTTCTCATAAAAAATCCAAAACACAATAACATAAACAATTAGAATTATGCACCACGAACTTTAAAGTGGTAGAAAAGGAATGAGAATGGAGTCCTCCTACACTCGTTCCGAATGTTTTGGATACAAGGCGCTCGACTTGGTTATTCGAAACGTTCATTTCTATCCAAAGTCTTTTGTGTATAGTCCTAATGAAGAATAATTTCTCTTAAGAAACTTAAAGATAACATCAACTCATCAAACCTATTTTCGCCTTAGGGCATCAATCCAAAAACTCTTTTTCAAGGTATAAAATCAACCAACAAACAACTATTTCATAAGCCTCCGAACTACGGAGCTCTGATTCTTCACTTCTTTTAAGTGAGGATACGTAGGCACAAGGGCCACAATCCTTGGCGAGCATTAAAATAAATAAACCAACCCCTCTTTTCCTTAAGCAAGCAAACTCTTAATAAAAATACCCATTCACACGAAATAACCTAGGAGGTTCCCATCGAGTACGATGGATGCAAGGGGGTGCTAACACCTTCCCCTCGCATAACCGACTCCCGAACCCTAAGACTTGGTTGCGATGACCACGCTCTTTTCCCAAAGGTTTTATCGCTATTTCCCTTTCCCTCCTTGGGATAAATAAAATCCGGTGGCGACTCTGTGTCATTTTTCGCGTAGCGACACTCGCTAGGATACGGCATCCTATGCCTACGTACTTTCATACAGCATGAAAGATCAGAGCAAACGTAGTTCGGGCTACGGAAGACACAAGCTTGTCTGACGGTTTTTTTATTACCTTAAAAAAGGGTATTCCTTGATTAAGAGTCCAAGCGGACAAAAATGACACTTTGATGTTTGTTTTGAATCTTTTACGAAAGAAGTGTTTTTTAGTTTCTTTACAACTTGTACTGCACTAAAGACTTGTGATCTGAGAGTGACTACGCCGCATGTCACCCTAAGGGTACCATACTAAGCAGTCAGATTACTGAAGAGTGACCCTCCAACAACCTTTTCTCAAATAGCTTAAGGCTCGTAGCGTACAGCACGCGTTATCCTTATTACTGTGTTTTTGAATTGTTTTGAGATGAGAAAAGAGAAAAAAGCTCTAAAAAGCCTAGGGTTGAAAGGGAATAAAACTAACCTAATGTTGTCATGCATGGATAAGAATCCTAATGTCTGTCATAATTCCCTCTTGCACAGAGGAAATCAGAGATCCTAGGGGATAAACAGAAAAAAAAAGCAAGCAAATACAGTAAAATGCATGCAATGCAGCAATACAAGCGAGGCAAGGTAGTCCCGCTCAACCTCGAACCTGGGAAAACAATAGGAAAAGTGAATCAACATTCACCTCAAACCTAGGGGGCAAGCTGCACAAGCCAATAAACAATACAGAAAGCAAAACCCCAAAGCAGAGGAGGCAGCCCAAGCAGCAGCACCACACTCCTACAACAAACAGCAGCTCTGACAGCAACAGATGAATAACCAGCAAAAAGTTCACAGCAAAGGCCTTATTCAAGCTTCATCAATCTTCAAGCTTCATCAAGCACACTCCAAGAGGAGGATTAAACAATAAGATCAAGTTATAATGTTAAAGAACTTAATGACAACCAAAGGAAATCACTAAGAACTCAACATTGCAAATGAAAGGTATCCTCAACGTTCTACTCACTTGGGCATACCACTCATCCCTCCTAAGGAGAGATGAAGCTTCCCAAGAAGGACTTTATGTCATTGGATGGAATGCAGATGGACAAGATACTCCATGTTTGAAGAAAGAGGCAAAACTAGTCTAATGCTCTTCCTAAAACCCTAATTTCCTAAGCTCCTACAAAAGCTCCACAAGAGGAAAAGCCTTCATCTCCAAGCTCCAATCTTCAATCCCAAGCATCTTCAATGAATCCAGAAGCTCCACCAAAAAGAACTCAAGCTCAAACCAACTTCAAGGCAGCCAACCAAGCCAAACAAACCAAAGCACTCAAGAGAGGAAATCATAAACACAAGCCACTTGCAAAACACAACTAAAATAGAAAACAAAGTTTTAAAAATCTAATAAAATTCCTAGGGGAACATGAATATGTCTACTAACAGCCAGCAAAAGATCTCCTCCTAATTCTATTCCAATCACTAGAACAAAAATCAACAAAAAGAGGGAAGAATTACGAAAGAAGAAGAGAAAACAAGCAACATGCAAATGCAAACATGCGAGTGGAAAATGCACACAAGATCATGATTAAACGGACAAGAATAGTGACAAACATCCAAAATAATTCAATCCTAATGCAACATAATGATCTATGATGATTCGGATCGAACCGGCACACGAACAAGCAAGCAAAACAGCAAAACATGCCCTCTGTTACAGTGTTAATCGATTAACGCCAGGGGTTAATCGGTTAACCATTGAAAAACGCTTGAAATTTTGAATATTTGAGTTGTTTAATCGATTAACCATATAGTTTAATCGATTAACACTATGCCAGAGGTGAAAAACAACAGTTCAGAATCACTTTTTAGCAGCTTATCACTTAAGCGAACACTCCAATTATCATGTGATTGATCATGCACGAAATTAAACCAGTAAACATTGATTTAAACAACATGTAAACACAATAACACAACATGATCATGGATCAAAATCAACATAATCAATCAAATGCAAAGATCCACATGCAAATTGGGCAAATAAGTTCGAAAACAAAATCGGATCAGAATTCCAACCTTCGGATCGGAGACTTGATCCGGTAATTGTTGATTCAACTGTAAATGAGTAGATCTAAGCAAAGAAGACCAGAATTCTTCAAGATCCACACCAATTCTTGTAGTATCAATGTAGATCCACCAAAAACAACTCGAAATAATCCAAATAACCACTTCCAAGAACACTTCAAAATTCAGATCTGCTTGTGCACGAAAATTGGATGATGAGATGGAATTGGTGGAGTGAATTAATGGAGGTTTAGCTCTTATAAATCAATGATTCCAATGAAGAATCAATGATATCAAGGGGAAGAGATTTGGGTGAGGTTTTTGAGATTGGAAAATTGAGAGAGAATTGAGAGAAAATTGAGAGCAATTCTGAAATGAGAGTGAATTATGAGGATTATTCCTGTGAGGTTTGGAGTGAATCAAATATATACACTCTTGGTTTGGATCCAAAGCAAGGATTGGAAAATGGATGAAGATTCTGATTGCTGCCAACAGAAGATCCTGAGCGTAGCCTCCAGAAGATTCTGAAGCAGAAGCTCCAGAAGGTTCTGAAGCAGGAGCTCCAAAAGAATCTGAAGCAAGTCAGAAGCATCTGAACCAAAGAAGAATTCTGTATGAAGAGTTTTCTAAGCATAGTTACTACAGAAGATTCTGAAAGTACTAAAGCTGCCAGTACTAAAGATCTGTCTCAAATATGCTCTGATCTTAAACACGCTAAAAGCACACCTGCTGCAGAAGACTCTAACTTAGCAAAACTCTGATCAACATCAGAAGGCTCTGATTAATTTAGGCTCTGATGGAACTTGCTGAAAATTGAAGAAGAATTATTCAAAGATTATATCCGTTGGAATGATCCAAACGACTCTTTCCTTATTTATGCTAGACACAAGAACACAGACAAAAAGGATTTATCTGTGCTTTCTTCTTCTAGGAAAGGTCACTTGATGTGAAGACAAAAAGGTTCAGACCTTTTGGACACTCTTCTCAACGTGAAGCTCCCATTGGATCAGCTGCCTATAAAAGCAAGTCTTCACCCATCTTCTTCACTTGACGTTTTATCAAAAAGAAATCAATATTCAAAGCTCTCATACTATTCACATTCTTTCAAGAATTTATTTCTTTGTTCTTAATATTTAAGTGAAAAATCACAGTTGTGATAAAGCTTTCTAGAAGCAATTTTAAACACTTATATTTTGTATTACATTTGATTGTAAACCTTAAGAAGATCCAGTTAGGATCAGTAGTTCTTGAGAAGATTTTGAATAGTTGTTCTTAGTGCTTACTATTGTAATCAGTTGATTAAATAGTGGATTAAGTCCTTGATTGAGAAAGGCAAATCCATCTAGGAAGGGTGGACTGGAGTAGTTGAGTTCAACGAACCAGGATAAAAATACTTGAGTTTTTATTTCTAAGTTTTAATCTTCATACTTATTCAACCCCCCCCCCCCCTTCTAAGTGTTTTCTCACCTTCAGTTGGTATCAGAGCTCCGGTTCTGTGTGTGCTACCACTTAACAGTGACAGTAAAGATCCAGTGAGAAATACTTTGATATATATTTGGTTGTTGTTATGGCTGATAATACAATGTCTAACATTAACAACAAATATGAAGAAAGGGACATAATCAGCACCAAACCCCCTATGTTTGATGGGGAGAAATTTGATTATTGGAAAGACAGGATTGAAAGTTTTTTCCTTGGATATGATGCTGATTTATGGGATCTGGTCATAGATGGATATGTTCATCTCACCGATGGGAATGGCAAGAAAATAGACAGAAAAATCTATGACAGATGCTCAGAAGAAAGAATTTAGAAATCACCACAAGGCCAGAACAATATTGTTAAATGCAATATCTCACACCGAGTATGAAAAAATTACAAACAGGGAAACTGCATTTGACATGTTTGAATCCTTAAAGATGACTCATGAGGGAAACTCTCAAGTCAAGGAAACAAAGGCTCTGGCTCTGATCCATAAGTATGAAGCCTTCAAGATGGAAGACTCTGAATCTGTTGAAGCTATGTTCTCCAGATTTCAAATACTTACAGCTGGACTAAAGGTTCTGGATAAAGGATACTCTACTGCTGATCATGTGAAAAAAATCATCAGAAGCTTACCTATCAGATGGAGACCTATGGTGACAGCGCTGAAGATGGCTAAAGATCTGAACAAGATCTCCTTGGAGGAACTAATCAGTTCACTAAGAAGTCATGAAATTGAACTTGAGGAAGATGAACCTCAAAAGAAAGGTAAATCTGTTGCTTTAAAATCTAATAAATCTGTTAAAGCATTGCAGGTAATAGAGGAAAGCTCTGAAGAATCCTCATCTGAAGATGAAGATGAACTATCCATGCTGTCCAGAAGAATAAACAAACTCTGGAAGCATAAAGGAAAGAAGTTCAGAAACTTCAGGAAGCCTGACCAAAGAAAAGAATCTTCTGGACACAGAAGATCTGGCAAAAAGGAGGTTGTATATTATGAATGTAAAGAACCTGGACATTACAAAAATGAATGTCCAAAGGTGCTGAAAGAAAAGCCTAAAAGAAAATTTGATAAGAAGAAAAAGGTTCTGATGGACACCTGGGATGATTCAGATACATCTGAATCTGAATCTGAGTCAGAAGAAGAATGTGCCAATGTAGCTTTGATGGCATACATAGAAGATCAGGAGGAAGGAACTTCAGGATCTGAATCTGACTCTGAATCTGACTCTGACGCTGAAGAGGTAATGGCTAAACTTACTAAAGAAGAACTTATCAAAGTGTTATCAGAAGTTCTGAAAAGCTATAATAATATTAAGCTCAAATACAAGAAGCGTTAAAGCAATCTTGTATCTGAGAATAATATTCTCAAATCAGAAGTAGCTGAGCTAAATGAAAAGAACTTAAAATTGAAAAATGATTCTGAATTAGCTCAACAAAACTCTGATTCTGAAACTGAATCTGAATGCAAAAATATTTTGGAAAAATATGATTATAGCTTTCAGAAGTTTCTTGCTAAAAGTATAGACAGAAGCAAAATGGCTTCTATGATCTATGGAGTTAGCAGAAATAACAGAAAAGGAATTGGATATGAATCCTCCTTTGGAAAGGATTTAAATCCAAAACCTGTTGATAAAATTATCATCAAGAAAACTCCTTTATGTTCACACTTTAAATTTGGTCACTTGAATGATATTGAACAAACACGCTCTGAAAAGAATATTCATGTGTTTAAATCTAAGGCTAGTCAGAATAAACCTTATGTTGAAAAACAGAAGTTTAGATAAACCTTCAGAACAACTAGCCCTAAAGGACCCAAGAAGATCTGGGTACCTAAAAGTAAAATAATTCCTGTTGCAGATGTTCTTAGCAGCAAGGTCAGGACACCAATCATGGTACCTGGACTCTGGATGCTCACGACACATGACAGGATAAAGGTCTATGTTCCAAAGCCTGGAGCTTAGATCTGGAGGTGATGTGAAATTTGGAGGGAACCAGAAGGGCAAGATCATTGGATCTGGCACCATTGGAAATGGTAAACTTCCCTCTATTACTAATGTTTTACTTGTTGAAGGGTTAAAGCATAACTTATTGTCCATAAGTCAATTAAGTGACAATGGTTATGATATTACCTTTAATCAAAAATTTTATAAAGCTATTAGTCAAAAGGATGGCTCTATCCTATTTAGTGGAAAGAGGAAAAACAACATTTATAAAATAAATCTTTCAGAACTTAAGGTTCAGAATGTTAAATGCCTCTTGTCTGTTAATGAAGAGCAATGGGTCTGGCATAGAAGATTGGGGCATATTAATATGAGATGTATATCTCAGATTAATAAACTTAATCTTGTCAGAGGACTTCCTAATCTGAAGTTCACCTCAGATGCTCTTTGTGAAGCATGCCAAAAAGGGAAGTTTTCAAAATCATCTTTTAAATCAAAAAAATGTTGTTTCTACTTCCAGACCACTAGAATTACTTCATATTAATCTGTTTGGACCAGTGAAAACTGCATCCATCAGAGGCAAGAAGTATGGATTAGTCATTGTTGATGACTATAGTAGATGGACATGGGTAAAGTTCTTAAAACACAAGGATGAGTCACATTCTGTGTTCTTTGACTTCTGCAAGCAAGTCCAGAATGAAAAAGATTTCAAAATTATAAAAGTCAGAAGTGATCATGGTGGTGAATTTGAAAATAAATATTTTGAAAAATATTTTAATGAAAATGACATTGCTCATGATTTTTCCTATCCTAGAACTCCACAACAAAATGGGGTTGTAGAGAGGAAAAACAGAACTCTGCAAGAAATGGCCAGAACCATGATCAATGAGACAAATCTGGTAAAAGACTTTTGGGCAGAAGCAATCAACACAGCCTGTTACATTCAGAACAAAGTGTTTGTAAGACCTCTTCTGGAAAAGACTCCATATGAATTGTGGAAGAACAGAAAGCCCAACATTTCATATTTTCATCCTTTTGGATGTGTTTGCTATATGTTAAATACTAAAGAAAATCTTAACAAGTTTGATTCCAAAGCACAGAAGTGTTTCATGCTTGGATATTCTGAACGCTCTAAAGGCTACAGAGTATACAACACTGAGACACAGATTGTGGAAGAATCTATTCATGTTAGATTTGATGATAAGCTTGGCAATGAAAAGCCAAAGCAGTCTGAAAACTCTGCAGATGGAGAAGTAGTCTTCACAGACACTTAAGTCCCAGAGGCAAACAAAGCTCAAGTGAAAGAACCAGAAGCAATGCCAGATGCTATTCCTTTAACTTCTCAGATGAACAATCTAAATATTTCTGAAGAATCAACTGTTAGAGGATCATCATCCAGAATTAAAGCTTCTCATCCAGAGAATGTTATAATTGGAAAGAAGGATGATCCCATCAGAACAAGATCCTTTCTAAGATCATCTGAAGCATCATTATTTGGACTGGTGTCAGAAATTGAACCATCTTCTGTAGATGAAGCTCTGCAAGACAATGATTGGATTATTGCCATGCAAGAAGAGTTAAATCAATTCACCAGAAATGATGTGTGGGATTTAGTTCAAAGACCAAAAGGATTCAATATAATTGGAACAAAATGGGTCTTCAGAAGTAAGCTAAATGAGAAAGGAGAAGTTGAAAGAAATAAGGCAAGGCTTGTTGCTCAAGGGTACAATCAACAAAAAGGTATTGATTATACTGAAACTTATGCTCCAGTGGCAAGGTTAGAATCTATACGCCTTCTTATTTCATTTGCTGCACAAAATAACATCACTCTGTATCAAATGGATGTTAAAAGTGCCTTTCTAAATGGTATTATAGAAGAAGAAGTTTATGTCCACCAGCCTCCTAGTTTTGAGAATGAAAAATTTCCAGATCATGTTTTCAAATTAAAGAAATCTCTGTATGGTTTAAAACAAGCTCCCAGAGCTTGGTATGAGAGATTGAGCAATTTTCTTCTTGAGAAAAATTTCATCAGAGGCAAAGTGGACACAACACTCTTTTGTAAATCATTTAAGAAAGATCTTTTAATTTGTCAAATTTATGTGGATGATATAATATTTGGATCTACCAATACTATGTTGGGAAAGGAGTTTGCTAAATGTATGCAGGCAGAATTTGAAATGAGCATGATGGGAGAGCTGAGATTCTTTCTAGGAATCCAATTCAATCAAACTCCAGAGTGCACTTACATACATCAGACCAAATATGTTAAAGAACTTCTGAAGAAATTTAACATGACTGATAGTAAGCTGGCAAAGACTCCCATGCATCCAACTAGCTCACTTGGCAAGGAAGAGGTAAGTAAGAAAGTAGATCAGAAACTCTACAGAGGTATGATAGGATCTCTTCTTTACTTAACTGCTTCTAGACCTGATATATTGTTCAGTGTATGCTTGTGTGCTAGATTCCAATCAGATCCTAGAGAATCACACTTGACAGTTGTCAAGAGGATTCTAAGGTATCTGAAAGGTACTTCTAATGTGGGTTTCGTTACAGAAAATCTGATAATTTTAAATTAGTTGGATTCTGTGATGCTGACTACGCTGGAGACAGAGTGGAAAGGAAAAGTACTTCTGGAAGTTGTCAATTTCTAGGAAGAAATCTAATCTCTTGGTACATCAAGAAGCAACCCATAATTGCACTTTCAACCACAGAGGCAGAATATATTGCTGCTGCTGGATGTAGCACGCAGATGCTCTGGATGAAAAGTCAGCTAGAAGATTATCAGATATTTGAAAGCAACATTTCTATCTTTTGTGATAATACTTCTGCTATATGTTTGTCTAAAAACCCTATTTTACACTCTAAGGCAAAACATATAGAAATTAAGCATCATTTAATCAGAGACTATGTTCAGAAGGGAATCATAAATTTGGCCTTTGTTGATACAGATTATCAATGGGCAGATATTTTTACAAAACCCCTTGTTGAAGATAGATTCAAATTTATTCTGAAAAATATTGGTATGGATTTTTGTCCAGAATGATATTTGTCAGAAGCAAATTTTACAGATGCAAAAATGCCTAATGCTCTGAAGTATTTCTTCTGATTGCTTATTCATTTTCTTTAATTATTTTCTTGTGAAACTCTGAACTAACAATCCTTAGAGGATCTGAACGTTGGTTAACGTTTCATTTCTCAAGAGAATTCAGAAGCACATGCAAGCAAACATGTGTCACTCCAAATCTGCAAAGGTGGCGTGTACACTACTGAAGAGACGTTTGAGGTGAAGTTTGAATAGTGAAAATCTTGATTTTCCCCCCAAATTGTCAGAAGCAATAAATGCTTGAAATGATTTTATTCTTTTTCATTAAATGCTTGCTGTGAACGTGCTTTCTTCTGACTGTTTGTATGCCTAAGTGTTTAGTATAAATACATCATTTCTCTTCATTTTCTCACTTTTCACATTTCAAACCTTTATGCATTTCTGTCTTCTCTTCTCTCTTCACAAAAACCCTTATCCTAAGCGTGTGACAAATTCATCTTCATTGGCAACTTCATCATCAACTGCTGCACAATTTCAATCTACCATGGCTGCAGTTACCTCTGCTAATATGGGTGTAACCCCTTACACACCACCAAAAAGAACATTTCTAACACCTGTTGAAAAACTGGAGGTTCTCTGTGAATCAATGGTGGAATTTGATTCACTTGCTGAGAATGGGCTTGAATTTCGCTCCATTATAGATGCTCAAGGATGGTTGAAGTATTTTGACAGACTTTTTGGACCAGTCTACCCCCTTCTGGTAAAAGAATTCTGGATACATGCTTCTGTATACCCTAAGTTCATTTTATCTTCTGTTCTGGGAAAAGAGATAATTATAACAAAAGATCTGATTAGAAAACTCATTAGATATGAGGAAACAGATGGAGTATCACACTTGCCAGCTGAGCGTGTAGATATGGATGAAGTATATGAGGAAGTGATGACTGCTGGACAAGCTTCTAATAAGTTCAAAGATCTGAAGCCTGACTACAAGATATGGGCTAAGATTTTCATGGGATGCATTCATCATAGAAAGTCAACAAACTCTCCAGACTATGTTAATAATGAACAACTCTACTTTATGTATTGCTTAAGTCAAAGCACCAAGGTAGATCTTCCATATATTCTTTTTATGCATCTACGGAATCATATAAATGCCTCTAGAGAATATGTGAAAGAAAAAGGTCAGAAGATCAGAACTTGGATTCCATTTGGAAGGTTAATCTCAGATCTTCTAGCAGAAAATGGACTTGTAACTGCTCTGTATGTTGCTGGAGTCACGGAAGAACTAGAATTCATTCTTGGGAAGCCTCTGAATGCCAAAAGTCTTCAGAGACTGAAAATAGTAGAAGAACTCACAACAGCACCCAAGAAGCTGAACATCACTAAACTGAGTCAGAAGAGAACCCCTATAGATGACTACCCTTTGTTCTATGCTGAAGAACCAAGGGAAATTGTTGTAAGATATATTGATGAGTGCAAGGCAAAAGGAAAGCCTATTCTTGCAGATATTATAAAGAGAGCAAGACAACCATTGCCCGTTGTAGTAGAAGAAACACCAAGAAAGAGGACTCAATCAGAAGCAGAAGATGCACCTATTCAGAAGAAGCCCAAGGTTGCTGAGAAGCCACAAAAGCTGCTAAAGAGGAAAGAATCTGGAGACACTCCTTCTGTTCCTGCTAAACGCATCAAAATCAAAGGTACTAAATCTTCTGTATCTTCTGCAAATACTATTGTTATAAATGATTCAACTATTAAGTCTATTCCAAAACCACCCTCTACACAACAACAATCTGTACCTGCTCCACCTCATGTTTCTGTTCCATCCCCTCAAAAATCATCTAATCCTATTTCCATCTCTCTTGTAAAACAATCATCTGTACCTAAACCATCAACAACAAAATCAAAAATTCCAACTCCACAACCAGAAATTCCAACCAAACAATCTGTACCACAACAACAACCACAAGAAAAACAACCAGAAAAAGACTCTGAACCTCGAAAATCATCTGAACCTCAAACACAACAACAAGAGAAACAACCACAATCAGAAAATCCACCATCCACCACATCTGAACCCACTGAATCTGTACCAGTTACTTCTGAACCAATCACATCAGAACCACCCACATCTGCTCCTCCATCAAAACCCTCTGAAAATCCTTCAGAATCCACCAACCCCTCTAGAACCAACATCTCTGAGACAGAAGTTCTTGATGTTACACCTCTGAAAACTGTCTTTCAAGTGTCATCTACTTCCTGCATACCAACCACCTCATCCAATTCCTCAGAATCTGACATTCACCCAGATTTTCTGATATCCCCCTCTCACAGAGATTCTGAGGTAAACCAACCAGAGCCCCCTGTATCTTCTAAAGTTCTTATTCCAGATCCTATTCCCACTACTACACCATCATCTGAAATCCTCATTCCAAATCCAATCCCAACATCTACTCCAAGAACATCTATCTCATGTGCACAATTCTCATCTCTTTTTCACAACCTTTCCTATGGTTTCAAACTCAAAGATTTCTATGACAGAGTTGAACCATCTGACCCTATCACTCCTTTAAAACCTAAACTTACAATCACCCTACCATCTGTGTTTCTCACCTATATTCAATCAATGTCAGAAGTAGGTTCATTAGCAACAATATCATATTCTGCTAAATCTGCAAAAGCTGTTCCTTCAGCTATACCTGTTTCATCTGATAAACCTGCTGCTTCTGATGAACCTGCAAAATCTGCTTTCCAACCTTACTCTAATAAAACCTTTGATGTGGTTTCCTATCACACCAAAGCAAAACCAAATCTGTTGAATGCCTTAAACAGATCAAAACCTGACAAATCCCCTGAAATTCCTTTCATACCATGCTACCCTCCTCCTCTGATTTCCATTCCCAAATCCATATTTCCACCTACTCCCCAACCAAAACCAATAACACTGGAGACTCTGTTAAACCCCAAACCTAGACTAAATGTTGATCATTTATTTCAATGTTTTTTGCAAGAAATACAGATGTATTTAGGTACTGTACATAGAAAATGTTTTGCAACAATGGATGCAACAGAATCTGATGTCATCTGGAATGGATTCATCAACAGATTCAACACTGTAGCATCAAATCTGAAGAATATATGTTCTGATGATGCGAAGCTCAGATTTGCTGAAGCTGCAAGAAGTCTGTTCTGGACTGTCAAGAGATCTGGACCATTACTTCTTACAGATGCTCCTCCATCATCAGAAGAAGCTACTGAATCTGCATCTGAAGACAACCCTTTGGCCATGACTCTGATAGAACATCCTTCTGGCTCTACTGCTCCAAGCTCTGACGTCCCTATGGAAATTGACTCTGTTCAAGCTCCAGAAAATGTTCAACCTTCTTCATCTGAGATTAAGAAAGAACATCCAGATTTTGAGGATAAAATTGTTGCTCTGGAAGCTGGTCAATCAGAAATCAAGTCTTGGATGGCTAAACGAGATAAGAAGTCTGAAGACATGACTGAGTGGATGTCCAAACAGGATCAGAAGAATGAAACAATGGCTAAGTGGATGTCAAAGCAAGAACAGTCCTCTTCTGAGATCACGGATCTGTTGAAGATGCTTTTGTCAAAACACTCTTAGTTTTTCATTTTTTTTCATTCTGATGTTTTTGCATCTGATGTTTGCTTATGTATTTTGAATATCTTCTGATGCATGTACTCTTGCTCTGAACTAAATTGAATGAATGTTTCAAAGTTTTCTCCACATGATTTATCTCATTTACTATTTCCTTTTATTTGTCTTTTCAAAGTTTTTACTTTTTGCTTATGACAAAAAAAGGGGAGAAAATATAGATCTGAACTGTTTAATTAAACTTCACCAGAATGAAACTTCAGACATATCTATTTTATCTAACATTAAATCTGAGTATTTCAGAACATTTGATAAGTACACTCTGTAAAAGAAACTCTAAGACTCTCAGATCATTTGACAATTATCAAACTCTGACTCTGAAATTTGCAAGACACTCTGACTCTCAAATGTTAAAGAACAATCAAGCTCTAACTCTGAAAATTACTCAAGACAAAAGAGAAGTTTCTATTCCGTGTTTGTATTTGATTCAGGGGGAGATTCATCATCTCAGGGGGAGTTATAATTATTATATTTTCAATTAAACAAAATTTCTGATGTTTTTGTCATCATCAAAAAGGGGGAGATTGTTAGAACACAGATTGGTTCTTAATAATATCTCTATGTTTTGATGATAACTATTATGAAATTTTGTAATTAAGAATTATATACTCTAAAATTTGCTTGAGAGTTTTTACTGCAGATAGTAAAGGAATTAACACTCCAGAAGTAAATCAGAATTAAACATAAGAAATTTGCTAAACTCTAAAGCGCCAGATGCATCCATTAGAAGATTTTGATTGCTGCCAACAGAAGATCCTGAGCGTAGCCTCCAGAAGATTCTGAAGCAGAAGCTCCAGAAGGATCTGAAGCAGAAGCTCCAGAATAATCCGAAGCAAGTCAGAAGCATCTGAACCAAAGAAGAATTATGTATGAAGAGTTTTCTAAGCATAGTTACTACAGAAGATTCTGAAAGTACTAAAGCTGCCAGTACTGAAGATCTGTCTCAAATATGCTCTAATCTTAAACACGCTAAAAGCACACCTGCTACAGAAGACTCTGACTCAGCAAAACTCTGATCAACATCAGAAGGCTCTGATTAATTTAGACTCTGATGGAACTTGCTGAAAATTGAAGAAGAATTATTCAAAGATTATATCCGTTGGAATGATCCAAACGACTCTTTCCTTATTTATGCTAGACACAAGAACACAGACAAAAAGGATTTATCTGTGCTTTCTTCTTCTAGGAAAGGTCACTTGATGTGAAGACAAAAAGGCTTAGACCTTTTGGACACTCTTCTCAACGTGAAGCTCCCATTGGATCAGCTGCCTATAAAAGCAAATCTTCACCCATCTTCTTCACTTGACGTTTTATCAAAAAGAAATCAATATTCAAAGCTCTCATACTATTCACATTCTTTCAAGAATTTATTTCTTTGTTCTTAATATTTAAGTGAAAAATCACAGTTGTGATAAAGCTTTCTAGAAGCAATTTTAAACACTTATTTTGTATTACATTTGATTGTAAACCTTAAGAAGATCCAGTTAGGATCAGTAGTTCTTGAGAAGACTTTGAACAGATGTTCTTAGTGCTTACTATTGTAATCAGTTGATTAAATAGTGGATTAAGTCCTTGATTGAGAAAGGAAAATCACTCTAGGAATGGTGGACTGGAGTAGTTGAGTTCAACGAACCAGGATAAAAATACTTGAGTTTTTATTTCTAAGTTTTAATCTTCATACTTATTCAAACCCCCCCCCCCCCTTCTAAGTATTTTCTCACCTTCAAAATAAGCCTAATATAAGTGATCAATAATCCAAGTACTTGTCATTAGAAGATAACTATAATAATGTGTAACTCAATCCTCCTGCTTCAAAGTTATAGTACTTGTCATTAGAAGATAACTATAATAATGTAACTCAATCCACTGCTTCAGTTTTTGGGATGCGGGAAGATAGATTTTCTCCAAGTATATATTTTTTTACTTTCACCTTGAGGAAAAGTTGAAAATTTACAAAGGAGTATTATTAGACTTTTCATTTAGTAATAATTATATTTTTAAGTGAAAATTGCTATATTAATTAGGATTAGTTAGTGAAATTTATTATATGGGAGTTACATTTATGTGTGTTTATAATAATAAATAGAGGAATATGAGGGAAAGTTTATCTCCATAAAATTATTGAGTGGTTATTGGGAGAGACTCAACTTTCAAACATTTGGAAAGGGAGAGATCCAAGACTCTCTAATTCTTGGAATGGACCAAATTTGTCTTAGTTAGTGTGTTTGTGTGTTATTTCCTTGGAGTAAAAAAAATTTTTTTTTTTTAAATTTTTTTATCAACTAGTATCATAGCACATTGTGTGTTAAGAATGAAGTTGTCATGGAATGAGTAATTGATCATGTTGAAGAAGTGTTGAAATAAATTAGATATTGGAGAAGAAAACTCAATGAGTCACGGTTAGAAATACCAATCTTTGAGGGAATGGATATTTTGTAGTATCGATGATAAAGGTTGAGAAATATTTTGATGTAGGAGGTGTATGTAAAGAAGAGTATCAAATACTAAATAAGGCGTAGTAGATGAGTGGTAGAGTCATCACATGGTACCAATAATGGATATATGTCGATCTAAGTTCCACCAGGGAAATTTTAAAGATGCAATTCTCAAGAAATTTGGGTAAGAAACTAATTAAATAGAGAATGAAGAACCAAATGAAAGACCACTACCAGAATGCTTAGACCAACACCAACAATTGTGGAAATTGAAGGAAGGTTAAGGGGAGTTGCGTTCCATTTAAGTTTAGAATAAATGCGGGAAGATACACTTTCACTATGTATTTTTATTTTAAACTTCACCTTGATGATAATGTAACAATCCAATTAAATGTACGTATAAAATCTCATAATTAACATATTAAATTATAGTACAGAAACAAAGTACAATAGTAAAAGACTTACACAAGGCCTGCATACAATGTATGGTATGCCTAAGATAATACAATATGTAAATCATAGTAACACAAAATACAATGAAAATAATATAGAACAACTAAGGTAAATCCTCCAGAAAGTATCATAACGCCACCTTTTCTTTTCCCTTAGTAATGGATTGTTTACCTGTAAAAATTTATGATAACAACGTGGGTGAGAATAAACTATCTCAATGAATTTTTCCTATCGTAAGAGTCTTATCGGCAAAAGGAATTTACCTAATTATTATTCCAATGTTCCTCGCCTTAATCATTTTATTTCACGCAACACATACTGCAAAAGAATGTGCAATTACATTATTAATCACACGAGTCTCGAATCATCGAGCTTTATAAATACACTACCCTTAAGGAATGGTCTTCCGCATTTACCTGTATTCCTACTTTTGGGGCAGCAACCCTCAAGGTATGGGATTACGGGTTTACCTTCCTTCCTGCTTTTAGGCGCGAATTCCCTCATGAAGTGGTCTTCCTGATTTACCTGTCTATCTACTTTTGGGCCAACTTTCCTCAAGGTATGATCTTACAAGTTTACTTGCCTTCTTATTTTTGGGACGCATTCAAGTTAGTAAAACTTTACTATGACGCTACCCTCAAGGTTAGGTCTTTCGATTTATCTGTCTTTCTACTTTTAGGATTGTTACACTCAAGAAATGGACATCTGGGTTGTCTGCTTTCCTAATTTTGGGGATGTAACCCTCAAGGAGTAGTATACCGGCTTATCTACCTTCCTACTTTTGCTGCTACCCGTAAAGCATGGTATATCGGGTTTATCTACCTACCTACTTTTGGGACTTAGGGCGCCAAACTTATCTCGATTAGTACTACATGCTATTTCAATTCGGTAAAGTCTAAACATAGTATACTAAACATCGAAAGGGAAAAAGCTTCCAAAAATCTCATTTTCCAAGAACCAATAATGGACTGACTCAGTCATAGATGACAGTCTGGCCGTTAGGGGCCATGACGGTCATCACCCTGTGACGCCTAATAACGGTCACCCGCCAACCAGTGCTAACAGTCGTCAACCGTAAGGGTTGCCCATCAGCAAGATCCACGCCCTTCATTTAGGATTTAAAGTGTGACAGTCATCCTGTCACCAAGAGCAACAACTGCGTCGCTTCTAGGTGTGTTTTGTGCAATGTTTTAGTAAACATACCCAATTCACTCTTTTCTTCTTCTTCTTCTAATTCAACCTAAACACATAGGAAAAATGGAATACAAATAGTATAACATGTTTTGTACATCATAAAATCATATTTAATGGCATCATACATAATAACAAACATGAAACAAGAGATTTAAACATACATTTCATCATCAATCAAGAACACTATAAAAACCCAATTTTTGCCCACATGCATCATACCAAAAAAGATTGTTGTACCCATCTAATAGATAGAACCCCACCCAAAATTTTAGATGAGCCTGAACTCGAATTTGAGATGAAGTGATGAGAAAACTTGGAGATCTTCTTCTTTCAAGCTCCAAATTGGCATGAAAACTCTCTCTCTCTCTCTCTCTCTCTCTCTCTCTCTCTCTCTCTCTCTCTCTCTCCCACGTGGAAATCACGTCACTAAGGCCAAAATTACAACACTTACCAAAATTAGCGACGTGGGTAAAACACGTCGCTGGAGTACTCGTGGAAACATTTGTCACGTGAATATCACATTACTAATTAGTGATATGGAACTCATGTCGCAACATACAAAAATATTTTACTTTATTCCCACGTGAAAAACACATCACTTCATTGTGACAAGCTTTTCACGTTGCAAGGTATGAATTCTGAAATGTGCAGAGGTGTCAGTCTTGGCATGGAGTGAAGTGAATATCACGTCACTAATTTAGTGATAGGAATCCCACATCACAAAACATAAATTTTGAATCATATATAGTGATGTGAATATCACATCACTAATTAGTGACATGGAATTCACGTCACAAAAGTCTAAACTATAAAATTTAGTGAAGTTATTATCATGCCACAGATGGATTTTATTTTCAAATCTGGAAGCCTTATGATATTTATTCCGCAGGTTAATTGTTTAATAAAAATATAAAAAAAAATTGTAACTTAAAAATATATAAAAGTTATTCACGTCACAAAAATTCTAAAATGAAAAAATTAAAATAATTTTTTATTAAAAAAGTCATAATTATAATCATTAAAAAATATAAAATTATTAGTCATAGGATATTCACGCCACTAATATAAATATTAATTTAAAAAAGCTATTCATCGTCATTACTAAATATATCTTCATCTTCATCTTCTTCCTCGACAGAACGCTTCGACTGTGAGGCAAAAAATTGTCGCATTTATTCCTCCATCTTAGATTTCCTCTTCTTCATTTCCTCAATTTCGACATTTTAGTGCCGCCTCACGTGCCTCCTTCGCGTCTCACCTCCGCCTCGCCTGCCGCTGTCTCGCGTCTCGCCTCAGTTAGAGCCAGTTGTCTCACTATCTCCATCGTTCCAGGTGTCAATTCTGGTGGACGAGATATTCCTTCCCCATCTTAAAGTCTTTGGAATAAAGTTCTATCCCTTTTCTGTAGTCGGCAACCAAAGATCCAAGATCAAAGAAACACCTATTATCTCCCTTTCCTCCAGGTGATAACCCCAAATATAAAGATCCACGTGTGGATCAAGCGGTTCATTCCCGATTGGAGTATATTGAGGATTATTATATTAGAAATTAGGCAAGCAGCTTCTGATACACCTCCTACACATAAATAAAAAATTAAATTAAATATAGGTTAAACAATTAATTTATATAAAATAATTAAATAAAATATTGAAATATAAACAACAAGTTACCAAAGTTGTTTTAGAACAAACGTCAACAAACTCCCTCGATTTTTTGGTTCGGGTCTTCACGAATAGCTTACAAATCTGTGGGTGTCTCCCCAAATCCTTTTTCTAATTAAAATTATTGAGCTGAATTAAATAAATAAATTATCAAAAAACAACATTAAAAAAATAGTTATAAGTACCATTCGTCGAGCATTTTCGGCGATACTGGTACTTCCTACTATATTAAGGCATCCCCTTGATTCAAATGCTCTTATTTTCTTTGCATGTTCAGATTTTTTTTTGAAAATCTTCTGTCTTCCACCACTCAATTAGTTGCTCAAAAACTTCCTGGCCTATCCAGTTAGGACGAATCGCTTGCCTCTCCCAACATAATCTAGCATGCCTAAGCATGTCAGATAGTCGTCTAGATGTCTTACTTCTAAATTTTTTCTAATTTTACATTCGTCCATGACATTCCACGTACACATTTTATACAATGTTGTATGACATTCAAATAAATTGTTAGATAATTATAACAAAAATAATTATAAAATGACATAACTTAAATAAAAATACCAAACTACCTTAAATTTATCAAACCATTCGTCTTTCTCATCTTTTGTCAACTCTCCAAAAGACTTTATCAATTTTTTATACATTAGTTGAATGACCTAATTTATAGCTTTTGCAGTATCCCGACACGGATAAAAACTAAACAACAACAATTAGAATAAGATTAATTAAGTATAAAAATGGAAATATATAGTTAAATAAATGTTCTAAATTAAAACTTACCCTGATCCATCGGGCCTAATAAGAAGCGCCATTCAACCACTATACGCTCTTCTTTATCAGGATTTGCTTGCTCCTCATGAACTTTAGCATCCTCCTAAATAGGGTCATCATGCTCCTGAAATGCAGAATATGTGCGGGATGTGGAATGCGGGAACTAGATCCCTCAGACAGCTGCAAGAAGGATAATGGTACCTGGGTAGGATGTGGAAAACTAGATCCACCAGGCTGCTTCATGAAGTAATACCGCTGAGGAAAACTAGATCCCCCAGGTGTGTGAAAGAAGACTGTTGAGGAAAAATAGATCCTTTAGGCTGCTGTGTGAAAGAAGATTTCTGAGGAAAAATATATCCTCTAAGCTGCTGCGTGAAAGAAGATGGTACCTGTGAAAAACTAGATCCCCTAGACTGCTGCATGAAAGATGACGATACATATGGGAAACTAGAATCTCTAGGATGCTCCATGAATGATCCCCCAGATGGAGAATACCCTAACGGGCTAGTAAAAGCTGGACTCCCAGATGGAGCCATATGGGAGGAGGAGAGTAATGTTATAAATTACTGAGAAGTATCCATGGACATTGGATCTGCATGACTCTATGGACGAGAAGCATACACGGACGAGGGAGGTACCTCACGTACCCTTGGTCTCTGACGAGGCTGGGCCTTACTCTTACCTTTGTCAGGTCAGGGTGGCATTTTATCTATTTTAAGAGAGTTGTCAATAAATAAATCAACAAAAGTAAAAATTATACAAACAATAAGTAAAAATTCTTTTCATCCATTAAGTAAAATTAAGTAACCTGATCTGAAGATACACATATAATACATTAAGTAAAAATTAATAAAAATAATCTATTAAAACTCTTCATGTTCTTCATCCATATTATTTTCATCACCTGGTCCAACAGTGTCCTCAGATCCAAACTTTTCATACTCTTCATCTACATTATTTCATAACAACAACACAACTGCATAAATTTGATGACCTTCGACCATTGTATCACACAAATTTGTAAGTTTTTCAACTTCAACCACATCATTAATTTCATAAATTTCACCGTCTTGGTAAGCAAAATCTTCCACTAGATCATCAATTTTGATATGACCCAGTGGTTTTGTTTTGATCATAGCATACCATCCACATTTACGTGGCTAATTTGAAGGGTAAGATACATAATAAACTTGCTTAACAATTTGTGACATTATGAAAGGGTCATACTTTTTGTACCTTATATTCATTCTAATCTCAACAGTGTTATATTTCTTATCTATTTTTGTGCTCCTGGTAGATGAGTCATACCAATCACAATAAAACAAGACAACTCTATTTTCCGAGTCCAAGTAATCATATGAAAACTCGTAAATATGTGTAACAACACCATAGAAGTCGTCTTCGCCACCGTCTGTAACTCCTTTTACAAATACACCTCCATTTATGGTTTTTCCCTTCTGTCCAAGCCTGAATGTGAAATTTATAATCGTTTGCAAAGTATGTGTGCCATTGAATTACTCTTTGAATAGGGCCTCTGGACAAGTTTCTTAAATGGAGTATTTCTCAATTCGGTGCAATAATGCATGACAATTGCTCCTCGAACAATGCTGGGAAAGATGCATGTATGTAACCGGTAGTTGCTTATTCACCAGTGCTTTGAAAATAGGATGTGTTAAGTTCCCTATAAAAATTAATATATAGTTAGAAGTTATTAATTCAATCTGTAAAGACAAATAGGTAATTGGGTTAATACGTACTCAAGATATGGTTTAACTTCAACGCAGTTAATAAAGACATGAACATGTGTAGATTGCAATTCTTCTTGGGTTAGCCAATGCACATTCTCCTTTCTAGATGGACGACCTAGTAAACCAAAGACTGACAAGGTAAACTGACTTCTTTGGTTAATGATAAATTCATTCCTTATACTTCTTGGAGTTAACATCAAATGATTGAAATAATGACTGCAAAAATGTGATGTTTCCCGATGCAAGTAATGTGAACATATTAATCCTTCAACTTTAGCTTTATTTTTCACTGATTGCTTTGAATCACCCATGAGTCTTTCAAAAGGATACATCCACCTATATTGAACAGGGCCACCGAGATAAGCTTCATATGCAACATGCACAGGTAGACGTTCCATAGAGTCAAAAAAACCAGGTGGAAAAACTCGTTCCAACTTACATAGAATTACTGGAATATTTTGGTCCAACTTATTGATGTTATCGACTCTTAAGGTTGACACATAAATATCTCTGAAAAATTGACTTATTTCAATTAGTGGATTAAGCACATGTTTGAGTAGTGAACCAAACGCATTTGGAAGCAAGTGTTCAATGAAAATATGGAAATCATGATTTTTCATTCCATGCAACTTTCCAATTTTGGCGTCGGCACACCTTGCTAAATTTGAAGCATAACTGTCGCTTGCGCGAAAATAAGGTGCCGGCATGACAGAAGAGTCGCCACCTTTCGTTATTTATCCCTCAGAGCGGGAAAGGAAACGATCGGAAAAACCTGACGAAAAAGGGTAAGACAAGGTCATCGCAACCATTGTCTAGGTTCGGGAGTCGGTTACGCAAGGGGAAGGTATTAGCACCCCTCACGTCCGTCGTACTCGACGGGATCCTCGCTTGTTTGTTTACTTGGACGGGTTGGTTATAATCTATCTACCTATCAAGGCTGGCTGAAAAAGAGAAGAAAAATGACTCGGCAAAGCGTCGCACTTTATGCCTACGTATTCTCATCAGAGAATGAGAAATCAGAGTCAACGTAGTTCGGCCTACGAAGGGTTATGGGGGAAAGGTTGCTCGCTAGGACGTCGCATCCTATGCCTACGTACTTCCACATTGTATGGAAGATCAGAGCGAACGTAGTTCGGGAAACTACGGGTTATCTCCTAAAAGAAGTGTTTTTTATTATGTTTGCGATTTCAACCGCACTAGAGACTATGACCTGAGAGTGAATGCGTCGCATGTCACCCAAAGGGTACCACACTAAACATCCAGACTGTGGAAAAGAAACTCTCCCACAATCCTTTCTCAGATAGCTTAAGGCTCGTAACGTACGAAAGAAATCATTCATGATTACTGTATTTTAAACTGCTTTGAGATGAGAAGAGAGCAGGCCCAACTAGGAGGGAGACTATCAAGTCCTACTGTTATCATGCCATGGATTCATCCTATGGTTGAGGTTTGAACAGGGAACTCCTAGATGTTGTCATGCATAGGTTTCAACCTAAAGGTCTATCATCAAATCCTTATCAAAGGAAATGAGAGTCCTAAGGGATCATGTCAATGATACACCAAAACAGACAAAAGCATCAGCTTTAACAGTAAAATGCATGCAATGCAAGTGAGGGAGGAAATGTGTGTGGGGCTTCAGCCTCCACAAGCTCGTCTCAACCTCAAGCCAGTCATGAAATAACAGTAATCATACTGAAACATAAACAACATGCTATCAAGCAATAACAGATAAAAGAAATGAAGTGCCATCAGGCCAACAAAACACATGCTTGAGAAAGAATCATCTACCTCTACTCTCTAATCCTAACCCTAAAACAGAACTGAATCCTGATCAAATCTAAGCAAAGCCATAAAGAAAAACCTAACCAAAAGAAAACAATCCCAGTCTTCAAGCTTCAGAACAAGCTTACCAAAGAAAGGGAGCTAAGTAAGCAGACTCATAGTGTCTTCCTCAGGAAAGCACTAGGAGGTGTATACTCAGGAATCATATCCTATGTGGCTCGACCACTGTGATCAGCTTACATTCCTCCTCAGGAGAAACTAAACTCACAAGTAGGCTCCAACATCACTGGATATTTAGGAAATCCTATCCGAACTAGTGGAACTAAGTGAATAGACCCATAGGACCTTCCTCAGGAAAGTACTAGGAGGCTTCCACTTAGGAATTGTACCCCATGTGGCTCAACAACATGTGATCAGTATACATTCCTCCTCAGGAGAAATTAAACTCACAAGTTGGCTCCAACATCATTGGATACTTGAGAAATCCTAGATAAACTAATGGAACTAAGTGAATAGACCCACAGGACCTTCCTCAGGAGAGTACTAGGAGGCTTCCACTTAGGAATTATATCCCATGTGGCTCAACAACATGTGATCAGTTTACATTCCTCCTCAGGAGAAACTAAACTCACAAGTTGGCTCCAACATCATTGGATACTTGAGAAAGAGGTGAGAAGAAAGAATGAAAGTCATTCATAGTGCCTTCCTCAGGAAAGTACCATGAACTTCCTTCAAACTTCAGGATCTCAAACCTCACAGACAGGGAATAAACTCCAAGCTCTGGGTCTCTGAGTTTTAATCTTCAATCTTCTCTTCATCATGCTCTTCGACAAGATCTTCAAAACAAACTAAACCCCACAACAACTTCCCCACAATAAACCCCAGAGATAAACAGATAACCACAGAACAGTCAAAATCATCAGCCAACTTCAGAAAACACCTAAAAATACTAAAACAAGGGGGGAAAATCTATCAATTATTCACAAGGGTCTACAACATCTACCCATAACATCCACATATGCCCCTACCCAAAAATCAAATCAAGACTCTCTAAAGAAAATGAATTTCCATACCTATGCATAACATAAACCCTAATTAGGATACCCTAATGCTAACCTAATTAAACTAATCAAATTTTAATCTAAAAATCAAGAATTAAATCCTATGGGTAACTATGATTCAATATCTAATCACACCAAAAAGAATGAATTAAAAATCCTAAGGGAAAGTCTTAAAAGAAATTCTACAAAATCATGTACAAAATTAATCCTATTTTAAAATCTATTTAAAAGAAAAATCTATTAAAAATACTAAACTAAAAATAAAATCCCATTTTTATTTTTAATATTTTCTACACATTATTATCTACCTATTGCAAAAAGAAGAATTAAAAAACAATTACTTTTCAATTAGTTATGATTTTATTAAAAACAAGAAAATATTAAAGAAAATCAAAATACAAGAAATGAAATTAAAATGGGCTGGGGGTGAGAAAAGTGAAATCGCCCAGTCAGTATGCTTGATGGGTCATGAAGTGGGGGGCGTGAATAGCGTTTTTGGGATAAGCCTAATCTCTAATCAGAAAGTTAGAAAACAAAAAACGCGTGGGGGTGCATTAAGTAGGGTTTTCCCGTGTTGAACCAAATGGGCCTGATGGTGGGTGTGTGGAAAGCAATTCATTGCTGAGCCCATGTTCACTAACTAAACAAAATGACGCGTTTTGATCTCTAGTTTCCCTCCGTTTTCAAAATTTAAACAAGGACCGTCAGATTGCGCTAACAAGTCAAATTAAATAACACGATCTGACGGTTGTGGTTCATCGTCCCCAAATAGATTTCTAGGGTTTCAGGGCACGATTTCATGCATGGTTTTTCTTCTTGCTCGTTCTCTCTAGCATGACCATGAAAATCAAAAGTTCCAAAAGCAAAGATGATCTACTGATTACCATGAACAAGACCATACGAGTAGTTCTCATTGAAACACCTTGTATCCCTCAAACAGCAAGCCTAAAGATCTCGGTACCACCATATTTCTCTGAAATTAATCTTGCTAAAACTCAAATTTAATGGCATGATCATGTTCTTTATACTACCCTAACCATTCTAATCCACAATATGACCATTAATACTCCATACACGAACTGTTCTTGAAACTGAAAGAAGATGGGGTCTGTTGCGGAACTTCATACAGAGCTCTATAATTCTCAGGGAATGGTCTACTATCCTAACATATTCATCCTACACCTAAAAATCTAACATAAGACCTATAAATAAAGAGATATAGGAAGAACACCAACCTGTCAAATGGTGATGGTGAGTGGAGTTAGAAGTGGTTTCAGAGCTTGCAATTGGTGCCAAACACTCCTCTAATGGAGAGAAACTTTCTGTCTTGCTTGATCTTGAAGAAAGCTTTGGAATGGCAATCTCTCCCTCACTATCTCCACTGATTTCTCTCTCCTTGCCCAACCTTTAATCACACTTTGATCCACCCTTTTTATAATAATCCATGGAAACTTCTAGATTCATCTAGAAAGTGCTAGAAAAGCTTGGATTTTCATGTGATGGTAAATTGAAAATCTCATGTATCATGCCTTATGCCTTGCAAATTGGCTTTAAAATCTCGTCATAAGAGATATTGAGAAGATATGAGCAATTACAAGCCTTTTTCTTGCCTTGTGTTAAAATTTCCAAAGGTGCCTTATAATGCAAATAACAATATTACAAAGCATGTCCCATTTTAAAGCCTCAAATGAAAATTTTGTTTAAACCAATGTTCTCAAAATGATGTTTCCAATCAAAATGATATATTGGATGACCTATTTTGGATTCATAGATCTTCCAAACCAATTTCCAAATTGACTTGAATTAACTTATAAGCCATTTTTAGTTCAAATTTACCAAACTTTGTCATTCCATGCTATGAGCTTTTCCAACAATTCATGACCTTCTTTCTAGGCTTAAAATACCATTTTGAACAACTTTGATGTTTTGAGTTTTTTCATTTGAGGCTTGGAAATAGGAGATATGGCCTTTGCTTAAAATGACCTATAACTGCCAAATGACCAAAATACCCCTGTCTTGTTCAAACCATAAGTTGAGTTCCACAAATCCTATCAAGGACTTCTAGTACTCTCTAGAAAGCTAAGAAGATTCCCTTCAACATTCATGTTGACCAAGAAATCATAGGAATCATCCTACTAGGGCAAAAGTTGTCTTCAAGTAGGGTGACTTTCAAGGACCCAGATTCACACACCTCAGCTGACCTGTAATTTGTCAAAACCATAACTTGAGCTCTGCAACTCCTATCAAGGACTTCCACCACTAAAATTAAATCTAAGAACAAGCTCTACAACATTCATGTTGTGGGGAAGATGAGATATCAATCACATATAGAGCTAAAACTGCCTGGAAGATAGGGATCAAATTAGGGTTTTTTCACTGACAATCCTCAGAAACCCTAACTCAAAACTTCTCAAACTCCTCAATCATGATGAGTTGGTTTAGGAATCATCTTTATAACACCTCTATGCATCATTCCATGATCTCATGGCCCTTGGATTAGGTCTCAACCTTCTCCAAATTTTCAGTTATCCTAGGGTTGACCCAGTCAAAACCCTAATTCTACCATTCACGGTTGAATCTTCTGAACTCTTGCACAATGACTTCTCTGGGCTTCATGATGGCTATCAAGACATCTCATAGGCTTTCTCAAAGCATCAAGTTCATTCTCAAAGTCTCAGAATCATCTGAGGAGCTCCCACAACTCTCAAGCTATGAGTCACACATCCCTGGTTTCACCCAATTCCTCTGAGGATCTCTTGAGCTTTCTGATGAAGGTATCAACCTTCAAACACTTGATGGGTAAATAATTGTTGGTCAAATTTTGGGGTGCAACAGCTGCCCCTATTCAAGCGGCTTGAACCTGACTGGGTGAGAAGCGAACGACTCTCAACCAATCAAGGTGCGAGACGATTGAATACCGGTAAACCCGAAAATTTGTCAACTGCTCAACTCGTCGAACACTGGAATAATAGCTGCACGGCAACTATCTGGAGAAATACTGATCTGACATCGCCGTCGGAAACAAACAATATATCCAACATCGCCGCTGGAGAACGAACCATCCAACATCACCGCTGGAGAACTGAATTAACTGACACACCCAACATCGCCGCTGGAAAACTGAGTCTGACATCGTCGTCGATCAACCAAAATACCCCGCATCGCTGCTGGAGAAAATACAATACTGAACAAAATACCCCGCATCGCCGCTGGAGAACTACATCTGACATCGCCGTCGGACAATCAACATACCCCGCATCGCCGCTGGAGAACTAAATCTGTCAAAATACCCCGCATCGCCGCTGGAGAACTACGTCTAACATACCCCGCATCGCCGCTGGAGAACTAAATCTGTCAAAATACCCCGCATCGCCGCTGGAGAACTACGTCTGACCTCGCCGTCGGACAATCAAAATATCCCGCATCGCCGCTGGAGAACTAAAGGATCTGCATCACCTAACATCGTCGTCAGAAGACTGGATCAACTTGACATGCCCAACATCGCCGCTGGAAAACTGAATCTGACATCGCCGTCGGAAACAAACATCGCTCTGAGAGACACTCGACATCACCGTCGTACAAACATCATCTCTGCTGGGGATTTACAAAGTCTGACATCGCCGTCGAAACAAACATTCAACCTCGCCGTCGAACACATTCAACATCGCCGTCGAACAAACATCCAACCTCGCCGTCGAACAAACATCCAACCTCGCCGCCGGACAAAATATAATCTGAAAACGAACATTCAATCTCGCCGTCGAACAAACATCCAACCTCGCCGCCGGACAAACATCCAACCTCGCCGCCGGACAAAATATAATCTGAACAAATCTAACCTGGGGTTCACCCCTGGTAAATGGAACAAAAGGTATACTTGCGTATTTGAAACTACTCCGCTGGGAATGAGAGACCTAACCGAGCACACTCTGATCTGGGGTTCACCCTCAGAACCATAACGAACATCGGCATACTACTGCACACTGTCCACCGTAGAACTTCAACATTAAAGATATTTGAAACCCTGGCCCCTGGCTACTTCCAGCTTCAGCTATAAAAATCTTCAAGTACTTCTGAAGATAAGCATCCTTGGCCTTCAAGGATGTAAACTTTTGCCTGTCGGCAACTCTGCAGGAGGTATCTTCGACTTCAGTCGGAAGAAATGGTTCTTGGTCTTCAAGGATACATGGATATGCCTTCAGGCAACTCCGCCTCTGCTATAGTGCATCCGTGACTTCAGTCAGGGATATACTTCGACCTTCAGTCCGAAAAATGAACCCTAGGTCATTCACGACCTTGGGGATAACCTTGCCCTTAGGCACCTTCGCTTCAGCTTGGGAAATCTGTGACTTCAGTCAGAGAAATGGTATCCTGAGCCATTCATGACTCTTCGGGGATTCAAGCACTTTGCCTCCAGGAAAAACTCCGCTTCAGCTGGAGAAACATCTTCGACTTCAGTCAGAAGAAACACTATTCACTTAATCGCAATCAATCACCACCTCAGGACAACTGACTTGGTCTTCAGACCAACACGGATCATCTTGAATACAAAATTTGGAACCTTGTCTTCAGCCACCCGTTGATTCATCAACAAGGTAATCTGAACTCACAGGAATCTTCTGATACCGCCTTTAGGCGCTTACGAAATCCATCCTCAGATTAGACATCGCTGCTGGAGCAGACATATCACGCTGCTAGGGGTTTCAAGAATCATCTTGAACAAACAACTCCGTCGGGGCACCTTCAAGAATCATCCTGAACTGATAACCCTTCTGGAGACTTCATTCTGCTGGGTACTCCAGGAACCCTCCTGGGCAACTCTTGCTGGGGACGCTACTGGGGAGCTCAAGAATCATCCTAAGCAAACCATTCGGGAACCTGCGTCGAGGTCTTAAGAATCATCTTAAGCAAACGGCCCTGCTGGGGAATTCAAGAATCGTCTTGAACTGAAGACCTCACTGGGGATCTCAAAAATCATCTTGAGCAAGCGACTGTGGGAATTACACCGGGGTCTTTAAGAATCATCTTAAGAAAGCGACCTCGTTGGGGAGAATATCAGGAATCATCCTGAGCAGCTGGTCCTTTGGTGGAACACCTGTAAGACAAGAATGATAGTAACCTAGATCATGCTTATGATGCATATGCTTCTGCGCCATGCCCCACACGGTGGGAATGCTATGCGTTTATGCTAAGTGTTGTGCAATCATGCACAATGCTATGCAATCATGCACAATGCTATGCAATCATGCACAATGATGCGATCCCGTCCGCAAAATAAATGCTGGGGGGAGGAAATCCTTCTGTCAAGGAGAAAGAACTACTCAGGTAGAGGAATCATCCTGCTGAGGAGAGCGTGGACACGCCAATATCAATCGGACTCCGTCTGGGGAACTGATCTTCCGCGGACTGCTGCAGGGAAAACAACTTCAGTTGATTACTGCAGGGGAACGAAGCTGCACGAGCAACCAGGCTTGCTGATATCAATCGCGAGAATGAACTGCGCGGCCGTCTCGGCTGCTCTTCTGGGGGATAATAACTCTGTGGGGGAACAACTTCAGCTGCTCCACACTTCACTGGGGAAAACATGGTCTGATCAACTTCCAAGGACTCGGCTCTTCTTGGACATCTGCAAACTCGGCTGAGGAAGGAGAAATCATTCTGCTTCGCTGAAGAGAGTACGACTCTGGGGAGATACAGCATCAGCTGTTCAACATCTGCTAGGAAAGCCACTCACGGTCTCAACTGCTTCCAAGGATTCTGCTTTTCTGCGGACTCAGCCGGGGAGAGAAATCATTCTACTTCACTGGAGAGTACGACTCTGGTGCGGAATTTCAATTTCGCTGGGGAAGAAAGAATCATCTGACTTCGGGGGAGAGCACAACTCTGGAGAGGAATACAACATCAGCTATTCCAACACTCTACTGGGGAAGGGGGAATCATCCAACTTCGGGAGAGAATACGACTCTGATGGGGAATCTCAATTCCGCTGGAGACTTCAGTCTGGCACTATCAGTTACTGCATCCTTCGGCATACGAACAGCTTCCTACAAGACTTGCACTTGTGACCCAGTGCTGGGGGGGACACCTGCTTCGGCGACTTTATTGGGGGAAAACACGAGCTTCGGTACCCGAATACTTCTATGAAATCTGCACTTGTGACCCGGTGCTGGGGCAACACCTGCTGCGGCGTGCGACTCAGCTGAGAAAATGACGTTCCTTCAGGATGCGTCTGCTTGGGGAAGAGAATCATCTCCGCCTGGGGGGACATATCAATGCTCACTATTCTGATTCTACTTCTACGGAGGAGAGACTTCTGAACTCTACTGGAGAAGGAGGGCTCGCCCTGCTTCGGGGATGCGCACGGCACATTGCCTACACCTGCAACAACACAAACAAACAGACAAGATACCCTCCTCAAAGGGGCCTATCCAGGTTATTATCTCGTGACAATATTCAATTAATTAATTGTTTCAACAATCAATGGGCCTAGGCCCGTAAGTTTATGTATGCGCATTTTATCAAAAACATCGGCGTTTTCATTCGCAAACAAAACGGATAAATGCTAAACAGGCAAGCAGAATTGCTGAATAATGTGCATTTTATTGATGGTGAACCCCTGAATGGGTAAAAAATGTTTTACAACAGAGGCAAGCTCCTGGAATGAGGAAGTCGCGCAAAAATAAAACATAAATATACATCAGTATATACAAATGTCGGCAACGAGGCGTAGACGAACACCATGAGTTGATCCCTCTAAGACCCACTCGACTTCGATACTTCTCCGACGCTTCAGCTTCGGAAGAGATTGATTCATATAAACGGCCCTCAGGTCTTCCAAACCACTAAACAATGAAAGCCCACACGGAACGCAGTCATTTGCTTATTCAAATCCCTAACTTTTGCGTGAACCGCCCTTTACGGGTTTTCAGTTCATCGGGATACCCTTTTTTGCCGAAGCCGCCCAGTGTAGGTTTTCGTCTTCGCGGGTGTACATTTTTTCAATATATCCCTAATTTTTGCCCGAACCTTTTATTCTATTTTTGGTTCGCCGGGATGCCCCTTTTTGCCTGGACTCTTTCTTTTTTGTCCAGCGGGTCTCTTTCAAGCAAAGTATTTTTTAACTGCGTCCGCGTTCACCAGGGATGCAAAATCTTCACCATCCATCGTGGATAACAACAAAGCTCCTCCCGAGAAGACCTTGCTGACGACATACGGCCCTTCGTAATTCGGAGTCCACTTGCCCCGGTGATCGGAGTGTGGTGGAAGGATTTTCTTCAGGACGAGATCACCCGTCTGAAAGCTTCTAGGACGCACCTTCTTATCGTAAGCTTTCTTCATTCGGCTTTGGTACAGGCGACCAAATGCAATCGATGCTAACCTCTTCTCGTCCATCAGGCTGAGTTGGTTCAAGCGATTCGTAATCCATTCTGCCTCGTCGAGCTTTACATCAACCAAAACTCGCAAAGAAGGAATCTCCACTTCTAACGGTAGGACAACTTCCATACCGTACACCAAGGAGAAAGGAGTTGCCCCGGTCGACGTACGCACCGTCGTACGATAACCGTGCAAGGCGAACGGCAACATCTCGTGTCAATCTTTGTACGTCACAACCATCTTCTGAACAATCTTCTTGATGTTCTTGTTGGCGGCCTCGACAGCGCCATTCATCTTCGGCCGGTAAGGAGATGAGTTATGGTGTTCAATCTTGAAGCTCTAGCACAACTCCTTCATCATCTTGTTATTCAAATTCGAACCATTATCAGTAATGATCCGCTCGGGAATTCCATAGCGACAGATGATGTCCTTCTTTATGAATTTAGCTACCACCTGCTTGGTCACATTAGCGTACGAGGCTGCCTCCACCCATTTGGTGAAGTAGTCGATAGCTACCAGAATAAAACGATGACCATTGGATGCAGTGGGCTCGATCTTGCTTATCATGTCGATGCCCCACATGGAGAACGGCCAAGGGGAGGACATGACATTCAATGGGCACGGCGGCACATGAACTTTGTCAGCATAAATCTGGCATTTATGACATTTCTTCGCGAATCTGAAGCAATCCGCCTCCATAGTCAGCCAGTAATATCCTGCTCTCAGGATCTTTCTTGTCATGGCATGCCCGCCGGCGTGCGTACCAAATGTGCCCTCATGGACTTCTTCCATGAGCATACTTGCTTCTTTCTCATCTACACATCTGAGTAGCACGAGATCATGGTTTCTCTTATACAGCACTCCATCAGGATTGAGATAAAAGTTTCCAGATAGCCTCCTTAGAGTCTTCTTATCCTGGGTTGACGCACCCGCAGGATACTCCTTGGTCATAAGGAAGGTCTGGATATCGTGGAACCATGGCTTGCCGTCGGTGGCATCCTCGATTGCAAACACAAATGTCGGTCTATCAAGACGCGAAAGTACAATTCTTGGAGCCTCATTCCAATAATTGACTTTATACATGGAAGCCAACGTGGCTAAGGCATCGGCCATCTGATTTTCAGCCCTGGGTACATGATGAAGTTCCACTCGATCGAAGAACGGAAGCAGCCTCCTGGCATAATTCATGTACGGCACTAAATTCGCTTGACGAGTTTCCCACTCCCCTTTGATCTGATTGATTACAAGCGCTGAGTCACCATATATGTCTAGATTCTTGATTCTCAAATCAATTGCCTCCTATAGACCCATAATACATGCTTCATACTCTGCTTCATTGTTGGTAACTGAAAACGTCAGTCTCGCAGTAAACGGGATATGGGATCCGTGAGGAGTCGTGATGATAGCTCCGATACCACTTCCGTAGGAATTAACCGCTCCGTCGAATATCAACTTCCACTGAGACTTCCTATCTGGCCCCTCATCGGGCAATGGCTCATCGCAATCCTTCGCTTTGAGAAACATAATATCCTCGTCAGGGAATTCGAACTTCATCGGCTGGTAGTCTTTGATTGGCTGTTCGGCAAGGTAATCAGACAATACGCTTCCCTTAATGGCTTTCTGAGAGACGTACTGAATATCATATTCCGTTAACACCATTTGCCATCTGGCAATCCTGCCCGAAAGAGCCTGCTTCTCGAAGACGTACTTGATCGGATCCATCTTCGAAATTAGCATAGTGGTGTGGTTGAGCATATACTGTCGTAGACGTTTGGCAGCCTAAGCTAATGCACAACACGTCTTCTCCAGCATCGAGTATCGAGATTCACACTCAGTGAACTTTTTGCTCAAATAGTAAATGGCATGCTCCTTTCTGCCCGTCTCGTCGTGCTGACCGAGAACACACCCCATACTATTCTCCAGAACCGTCAGGTACATGATTAATGGTCGTCCAGCCACTGGGGGTATCAAGATTGGAGGTTCTTGAAGATACTGCTTTATTTTGTCGAATGCCTTCTGGAAATCCTCATTCCAAGTAATCGCCTGATCTTTCTTTAAGAGCTTGAATATCGGTTCACAAGTGGCCGTGAGCTGAGAGATAAACCTTGTAATGTAGTTTATTCGGCCCAAGAAACCACGAACTTCTTTTTCTGTTTTCGGCGCTGGCATTTCTTGGATAGCTTTTATTTTTGCAGGATCAACTTCAATACCTCGTTCACTAACGATAAACCCCAATAACTTTCCGGACCGCACTCCGAAAGTGCACTTGTTAGGATTCAGCCTCAGCCTGAACTTCCTAAGCCTTTCAAACAGCTTCAACAAATTGACCAGATGCTCTTCCTCCGTTTGGGACTTTGCAATCATGTCATCAACATAGACCTCGATCTCATGATGAATCATATCATGAAACAAAGTTACCATTGCTCGCTGGTAAGTGGCCCCTGCGTTCTTCAGACCGAAGGGCATTACCTTGTAGCAAAATGTTCCCCAGGGGGTGATGAACGTTGTTTTCTCCATGTCCTCCGGTGCCATCTTAATCTGATTGTAACCGGAGAAGCCATCTATGAACGAAAACACGGAAAACTGGGCTGTGTTGTCGACCAACACATCGATATGAGGCAACGGGAAATCATCCTTAGGGCTCGCCCTGTTCAAATCCCGATAATCGACGCACATGCGTACCTTACCGTCCTTCTTCGGTACAGGCACTATGTTGGCGACCCACGGAGGGTAAGTGGTAACGGCTAGAAATCCTGCGTCCAACTGCTTCTGGACTTCTTCTTTGATTTTTACAGCCATGTCTGGTCTCGTCCTCCTAAGCTTCTGCTTGACTGGAGGGCAATCTTCTCGCAACGGCAAGCGATGAACCACGATATCAGTGTCAAGTCCAGGCATATCTTCGTATGACCAAGCAAAGACGTCACTATACTCTCGAAGCATCTCGACCAGTCTATGCTTGACATCATTCTGCAGCGCAGCCCCCACTCTGACATTTCTGACGAGCTCTTCAGAACCCAGATTTACAATCTCAATATCCTCCTCGTGAGGCAGAATAACCTTCTCCTCTTGTCTCAACAAGCGGGCCAACTCTTCCGGAAGGTCTTCGTCTTCATCAATCTCATCCTCGGCTTGATAGATCGGGCAATCAAAGTCGTAGTGAGCCGTAGAGGGTCCAGAGTCGATGTCATCTGTCATGTGGATCCTGCAATAACAAGGGTTAAGTTTAAAGCAAGAATATACAGGTTAGCACAAGCCTCGTTGCCATTTTGCTGTTTTTCAAAATAAACATAAAACAGGAATAACAGAGAACACAATATTTGAGTACGAAGAAAACGCCTTTTATTTATTAACAAAATGCATGTACATAATCCAACAAGGCCCTGACAGTAAAACCACTATGCCCCGGGCAGGACATAGGGTTGTACAAAGATTGTAAAAAGCAAATCATTACTCTTCACTTGTCAGCTTGATAATTTCCTTGATGGTCCAATTGTGGAGGCGCTCGCCCGGCTTGCTCGGTTGAATCCAGGCGTCAAGATCACAATCACTATCCCCGCTGTCCTCCGACGCAGCGTTGATGCTCTCGAAAATTACTCCCCCCTTAGTGAATAGGATCGGCCCTTTCCCATGAGACGAGCTGCCAGAAGAAGATGAAGCTTCAGCTCCAGGAGAATACCCCAATCCAAACTTATCCTGCTTGATTGGTATATCCAAAACATGCCCCCAGCCTGGGGTGGAACCGGCTTCGACAACGGCCCGAGCTTCCTTAAACGAGGAGAGATTCATCTCTTGCTTCTCTGCGACGACAGGAGCTACCTCTTTCACCTTGACGGTTTCAAATGCTTGGCAGAGCGTTTCATGGATCTCGCCATCCATTTCCATATATTTAAAGGACGACAAGTGGCTCACCATAATGTCCTCCTCACCACAGACGGTCATTATGCTGCCCCCGACAGCATATTTAAGCTTCTGATGCAGCGTGGACGTCACGACACCAGCAGCATGGATCCATGGCCGACCTAAGAGGCAACTGTAGGCAGGCATGATATCCATGATATAGAAGACCGTATTGAACGTCTCTGGACCAACTTGAATTGGCAGGGTCAACTCTCCGAAGACGTGGCGCTTGGTTCCGTCAAAGGCTTTCACTACCAGATCACTGGGCATGCAAAGCAATCCACGGGTATCCAACTTCATCAGTGCCTTCTTCGGAAGCACATTAAGCGAGGAACCCGTATCCACCAGGACATGCGACATGATAGTGCCTCTGCACTCTATTGAGACGTGCAAGGCGCTGTTGTGATCTCTTCCTTTAGGAGTCAGCTCCAGATCTGTAAATCCCAGCCCATTACCAGCATTAACATGGGCCACCACCTCTTCCAGTTGATTCACTGATATCTCCTGCGGCACGTATGCAGCGTTCAATACCTTTAGTAACGCGTTGTGGTGCGCTTCAGAACACAACAATAAGTTAAGAATAGAGATCTTTGACGGAGTCTGATGAAGATGATCTACAATCTTGTAGTCGCTCTTCTTGATTAGTCGCATGAACTCTTCAGCATCTTTAACTAGCAAATCTTTTTCTGCCCCAGAAGGGACCTCTTCGACAGCTTTACCTTTACCCTTATCCACAGCGTCAGCCCTAACCACTTTCTCTGCTGCAACCTCTGCTGGCGCGAACACTCTACCGCTTCTAGTAATGCCACTGACCCCGGCAAGATTCTGCACAGTTGATCCGAACGGCTCGAGCTCTAACTTCTGACCATTACAATAAACTTCGGCGCCGTAATGCCATGGGACGATGTTAGTACTTTCGAATGGGATCGGTCCGACCCTGGTGATAGTGATGGTAGGCGGACGGGGCGCAGAAATAGTAATAGGGTGACGAGGAATAGTAATGGTAGCAACTTCATCTGCCTGCTTCAGCACGACTTCTCTGGACGCACTTTCAACGCTCCGACTGAACTGCAAAATACCCTCGGACATCAGACTTTGGATACCTTCGACCAGCTGCTCACACCCATCAGGAAGTATAGCACAAGCCATACATAACTCTCCACATCCAGGAAAGAAGCCCTTCTTCAGCAACTTAGCCTTGACAAAACTAAGTGGCGTTTTCAAATCTTTGACATCAGTCAGCAAGTCCGCACTCTCCTCAGTGATAACGGCATTCACTCCGCCCTCCTTATGATGAGGCATAGGATTTTTAGTAACGTTGGGCACATTGTCAGAAAAGTTAATAACCTTGGCGTCCACCAAGTCCTGGACTTTGTGCTTAAAAGCTTTACAATTCTCAATCGTATGGCCTGGTGCCCCAGTATGGAACTCACAAGTAGCACTGGCATCATACCCCAGTGGTGGTACCCCTGTTAAGGGAGCCATTGTCCTCTTTTGAACTAATTGGAGCTGAAGTAACGTTTGCAGAAGCTGTGCATACGACATAGGTGGAGTTTCAAAATGACGATTTGTCAGAGGAGCCCGATTCTGATATCTTCTATATCCCTGCTGATTCTGCTGCTGAGGCTGCTGCTGCTGCTGCCGCGGCTGCGATGGAGCAGCTGGGATATTTATGCTAGCAATCTGAGGCTGAGGGCCCTTGCCCTTTCTCCGAGCATTAGTGACAGCGCTGGCATCTCCCTCTCGACGCTTGCCAGCGTAAGGTTTCTTGCTACTTCCTCCAACTGAGGATGATTCGCCCTGAATTTTTCCGATCTTTATACCGTTCTCAACATGCTCGCCCATAGTGATGAGAGCCGAGAATGTTCCAGACATGCCACTGACCAGCTTTTCATAATAGATTCCACGAAGGGTAGCCACGAACATTTGCACTAGCTCACGCTCAACCATCGGCGGTTGAACCCGGGCAGCCAATTCACGCCACCGCTGGGCGTACTCTTTAAAGCTTTCATTGTTCCTCTGTGAGAGACTTTGGAGCTGAACTCGGTTGGGAGCCAAGTCGCTATTGTATTGATAGTGGAGGACGAACGCTTCTGCGAGGTCTTTCCAGGTGCGCACAGTAGCGGGCTCCAGGCCCATATACCATTCGAGTGATGGACCAGAAAGGCTATCCTGAAAGAAGTGCATCAACAGCTTCTCATCGTCAGAATAGGCGGACATCTTTCTATAATAAGATCGGAGGTGGACCCGGGGGCAAGTAGTACCCTTATACTTCTCGAAGGTAGGTACCTTGAATTTATGAGGTACCTTAAAGTCAGCAATCAACCCGAGCTTGGACATGTCAACGCCCAATGTGTTCTGATTTTCAAAGTCTCTCATCTTGTCTTCCAGCGCCTTGAACCTGAGTCGAGCTTCAGCATTCAACTCTGCTTCTACACCTCTCTGAGAAAATACGTCATCCTGATGGTCCTCCAGCCACGGTTGAGGCACCAACAGATTTCCTGCACCAGCATTGCCGTTGACCGGCCCCATGTTAACATTGGCTCCCAGACTACCATTGCCGACGCCTGCCGCATTGAGTCCGAGATTAGTCATCAGATTGCCGTTAGCACTGCCGTTGCCCCCGGCAACAGGAACAACATTCTGTGGAGCATCCACTGGAGGAGGAGTAGGCACGGCCCCGCCGTGAAGTATGGCCATTAGCGACTACCTGCATCAGTTCCATAAAACGATTCATCCGTTCACGGAGCTCTTGAACATCTGACTGCACCTGGTCCATTATCCTTGTCTGATTAGCTCGAGTTGAGTAGCGGTGGATGAGTCTTTGATCAATCCTGGAGATCGAAAGCAGCTCGGAACCTGTGTACCTGAAAAACCTGTCAAAATTAAAGGTTAGGAAAAGCCACAAAATGTATGTCATGCAAAATGCTTTATGCAGATGTATGCGTGTGTCTGTGTGCTTGAGAGGTTTCCCCCGATCCTGGCGCCGTAGTACCAGTGCTAACAATAATAGGGAGGGGAATCTGGGCCCAATCATGGAAACAACAATCTCACATATACATAGTACTAGTGATAGCCAACTTCGACACATCAGGGATCGAGAACTCGTACGCAACAGTCTTTCTGAGAGAGGCTGTAGTAACACAATAAGAGGCGAGAGATCCTGGATCGGGGAAACGGTACCTGTCACAGACACACGTCAATGGAATGCGAATGATCATGCAAACTAATGCAAAATGCAGGTATGCAACAATATATCCAGGTGGCTGCTGTGGAGATTCGGTGTCAACAGTCACTGATGAGAAGGAAACCCCGGTGTAAGACTACTAATCTGATCTGCTAAGAATAACCCTCTGGCAGGACCATACATATAAGACCAAAGTTCTGCTCTGTCGAGAGCAAATGTCTGATAACGAGGACCCCGGATGCGTGATCAAGGAATATCTGCTGATGAAGTCTTCAGACCCCAAATCAAAATCTGCCCTATCAAGAACAAACATACAGCTGCTGATGAGATCTTCTGACCCCACTCAAGAATCTGCTCAGTCCAGAACAAACAACAACTGCTGATGATATCTTCAGACCCCACTCAAAATCTGCTCCATCCAGGACAAACCTCTGATGACAATACTCTGATTGAAACCTGCTCTATCAAGAACAGACATACACCCGATGATAAAATCCTCTGATCAAAAACTTGCTCTGTCAAGAACAGTCAAATCTGCAACTGAGAACCCTGATACCAACATAACTGATTTGCTGTCAAGAAAACCAGGTAGTCTGAAGGTATAAGTTTCCTGCAATATCCCAATCCCACTCACAGGTATGGACCTAATCCACGGACAAAGGTACGGCATCCTATGCGGTCATCAGCGTCACAGACTTTCATGAGTGACGATACGATTCCCAGAAGGAGTGGCATCATCAAGTCATGAAGAGGCCTCACTTAGCTGACTTCCAAATGATCGGTCCCCAGAGTCGACAATCCTCACGTCTGGACTCCCCTCAGATCCTCAGGACCGAAAAGGAGCACCTCTGCAAGAATCTCGTCTGAGCGCAGATTTTCGTAGGGAACTGTACCTGCTCAGCAGACAGGTTCGTCTACTACTTCTCCGCAACTATATCTAGGTGTACACTCAAGCCCAGGTCCGGCTTCTCACTCATAGTAACATCCCTCTCCCACAGCAGCACAGATAATCATATCGAACTGGAAATAAAATGCGGGAAGTAAAAATGCGATAAATAAACGCAACCCAACAAGCAAACATACACGCGCTAGGATTGACTCTCATAGGGAACCGAAGAACCAGAGATTCTGGGTTCGCTCCCCAGCAGAGTCGCCCGCTGTCGCTTGCGCGAAAATAAGGTGCCGGCATGACAGAAGAGTCGCCACCTTTCGTTATTTATCCCTCAGAGCGGGAAAGGAAACGATCGGAAAAACCTGACGAAAAAGGGTAAGACAAGGTCATCGCAACCATTGTCTAGGTTCGGGAGTCGGTTACGCAAGGGGAAGGTATTAGCACCCCTCACGTCCGTCGTACTCGACGGGATCCTCGCTTGTTTGTTTACTTGGACGGGTTGGTTATAATCTATCTACCTATCAAGGCTGGCTGAAAAAGAGAAGAAAAATGACTCGGCAAAGCGTCGCACTTTATGCCTACGTATTCTCATCAGAGAATGAGAAATCAGAGTCAACGTAGTTCGGCCTACGAAGGGTTATGGGGGAAAGGTTGCTCGCTAGGACGTCGCATCCTATGCCTACGTACTTCCACACTGTATGGAAGATCAGAGCGAACGTAGTTCGGGAAACTACAGGTTATCTCCTAAAAGAAGTGTTTTTTATTATGTTTGCGATTTCAACCGCACTAGAGACTATGACCTGAGAGTGAATGCGTCGCATGTCACCCAAAGGGTACCACACTAAACATTCAGACTGTGGAAAAGAAACTCTCCCACAATCCTTTCTCAGATAGCTTAAGGCTCGTAACGTACGAAAGAAATCATTCATGATTACTGTATTTTAAACTGCTTTGAGATGAGAAGAGAGCATGCCCAACTAGGAGGGAGACTATCAAGTCCTACTGTTATCATGCCATGGATTCATCCTATGGTTGAGGTTTGAACAGGGAACTCCTAGATGTTGTCATGCATAGGTTTCAACCTAAAAGTCTATCATCAAATCCTTATCAAAGGAAATGAGAGTCCTAAGGGATCATGTCAATGATACACCAAAACAGACAAAAGCATCAGCTTTAACAGTAAAATGCATGCAATGCAAGTGAGGGAGGAAATGTGTGTGGGGCTTCAGCCTCCACAAGCTCGTCTCAACCTCAAGCCAGTCATGAAATAACAGTAATCATACTGAAACATAAACAACATGCTATCAAGCAATAACAGATAAAAGAAATGAAGTGCCATCAGGCCAACAAAACACATGCTTGAGAAAGAATCATCTACCTCTACTCTCTAATCCTAACCCTAAAACAGAACTGAATCCTGATCAAATCTAAGCAAAGCCCTAAAGAAAAACCTAACCAAAAGAAAACAATCCCAGTCTTCAAGCTTCAGAACAAGCTTACCAAAGAAAGGGAGCTAAGTAAGCAGACTCATAGTGTCTTCCTCAGGAAAGCACTAGGAGGTGTATACTCAGGAATCATATCCTATGTGGCTCGACCACTGTGATCAGCTTACATTCCTCCTCAGGAGAAACTAAACTCACAAGCAGGCTCCAACATCACTGGATATTTAGGAAATCCTATCCGAACTAGTGGAACTAAGTGAATAGACCCATAGGACCTTCCTCAGGAAAGTACTAGGAGGCTTCCACTTAGGAATTGTACCCCATGTGGCTCAACAACATGTGATCAGTTTACATTCCTCCTCAGGAGAAATTAAACTCACAAGTTGGCTCCAACATCATTGGATACTTGAGAAATCCTAGATAAACTAACGGAACTAAGTGAATAGACCCACAGGACCTTCCTCAGGAGAGTACTAGGAGGCTTCCACTTAGGAATTATATCCCATGTGGCTCAACAACATGTGATCAGTTTACATTCCTCCTCAGGAGAAACTAAACTCACAAGTTGGCTCCAACATCATTGGATACTTGAGAAAGAGGTGAGAAGAAAGAATGAAAGTCATTCATAGTGCCTTCCTCAGGAAAGTACCATGAACTTCCTTCAAACTTCAGGATCTCAAACCTCACAGACAGGGAATAAACTCCAAGCTCTGGGTCTCTGAGTTTTAATCTTCAATCTTCTCTTCATCATGCTCTTCAACAAGATCTTCAAAACAAACTAAACCCCACAACAACTTTCCCACAATAAACCCCAGAGATAAACAGATAACCACAGAACAGTCAAAATCATCAGCCAACTTCAGAAAATACCTAAAAATACTAAAACAAGGGGGAAAAATCTATCAATTATTCACAAGGGTCTACAACATCTACCCATAACATCCACATATGCCCCTACCCAAAAATCAAATCAAGACTCTCTAAAGAAAATGAATTTCCATACCTATGCATAACATAAACCCTAATTAGGATACCCTAATGCTAACCTAATTAAACTAATCAAATTTTAATCTAAAAATCAAGAATTAAATCCTATGGGGAACTATGATTAAATATCTAATCACACCAAAAAGAATGAATTAAAAATCCTAAGGGAAAGTCTTAAAAGAAATTCTACAAAATCATGTACAAAATTAATCCTATTTTAAAAGCTATTTAAAAGAAAAATCTATTAAAAATACTAAACTAAAAATAAAATCCCATTTTTATTTTTAATATTTTCTACACATTATTATCTACCTAGTGCAAAAAGAATAATTAAAAAACAATTACTTTTCAATTAGTTATGATTTTATTAAAAACAAGAAAATATTAAAGAAAATCAAAATACAAGAAATGAAATTAAAATGGGCTGGGGGTGAGAAAAGTGAAATCGCCCAGTCAGTATGCTTGATGGGTTATGAAGTGGGGGGCGTGAATATCGTTTTTGGGATAAGCCCAATCTCTAATCAGAAAGTTAGAAAACAAAAAACGCGTGGGGGTGCATTAAGTAGGGTTTTCCCGTGTTGAACCAAATGGGCCTGATGGTGGGTGTGTGGAAAGCAATTCATTGCTGAGCCCATGTTCACTAACTAAACAAAACGACGCGTTTTGATCTCTAGTTTCCCTCCGTTTTCAAAATTTAAACAAGGACCGTCAGATTGCGCTAACAAGTCAAATTAAATAACACGATCTGACGGTTGTGGTTCATCGTCCCCAAATAGATTTCTAGGGTTTCAGGGCACGATTTCATGCATGGTTTTTCTTCTTGCTCGTTCTCTCTAGCATGACCATGAAAATCAAAAGTTCCAAAAGCAAAGATGATCTACTGATTACCATGAACAAGACCATACGAGTAGTTCTCATTGAAACACCTTGTATCCCTCAAACAGCAAGCCTAAAGATCTCGGTACCACCATATTTCTCTGAAATTAATCTTGCTAAAACTCAAATTTAATGGCATGATCATGTTCTTTATACTACCCTAACCATTCTAATCCACAATATGACCATTAATACTCCATACACAAACTGTTCTTGAAACTGAAAGAAGATGGGGTCTGTTGTGGAACTTCATACAGAGCTCTATAATTCTCAGGGAATGGTCTACTATCCTAACATATTCATCCTACACCTAAAAATCTAACAGAAGACCTATAAATAAAGAGATATAGGAAGAACACCAACCTGTCAAATGGTGATGGTGAGTGGAGTTAGAAGTGGTTTCAGAGCTTGCAATTGGTGCCAAACACTCCTCTAATGGAGAGAAACTTTCTGTTTGCAAGAGCTTTGAAGAAGAAAGCTTGTAGTGCCTCACATGATTCTTGCTTGATCTTGAAGAAAGCTTTGGAATGGCAATCTCTCCCTCACTATCTCCACTGATTTCTCTCTCCTTGCCCAACCTTTAATCACACTTTGATCCACCCTTTTTATAATAATCCATGGAAACTTCTAGATTCATCTAGAAAGTGCTAGAAAAGCTTGGATTTTCATGTGATGGTAAATTGAAAATCTCATGTATCATGCCTTATGCCTTGCAAATTGGCTTTAAAATCTCATCATAAGAGATATTGAGAAGATATGAGCAATTACAAGCCTTTTTCTTGCCTTGTGTTAAAATTTCCAAAGGTGCCTTATAATGCAAATAACAATATTACAAAGCATGTCCCATTTTAAAGCCTCAAATGAAAATTTTGTTTAAACCAATGTTCTCAAAATGATGTTTCCAATCAAAATGATATATTGGATGACCTATTTTGGATTCATAGATCTTCCAAACCAATTTCCAAATTGACTTGAATTAACTTATAAGCCATTTTTAGTTCAAATTTACCAAACTTTGTCATTCCATGCTATGAGCTTTTCCAACAATTCATGACCTTCTTTCTAGGCTTAAAATACCATTTTGAACAACTTTGATGTTTTGAGTTTTTTCATTTGAGGCTTGGAAATAGGAGATATGGCCTTTGCTTAAAATGACCTATAACTGCCAAATGACCAAAATACCCCTGTCTTGTTCAAACCATAAGTTGAGTTCCACAAATCCTATCAAGGACTTCTAGTACTCTCTAGAAAGCTAAGAAGATGCCCTTCAACATTCATGTTGACCAAGAAATCATAGGAATCATCCTACTAGGGCAAAAGTTGTCTGCAAGTAGGGTGACTTTCAAGGACCCATATTCACACACCTCAGCTGACCTGTAATTTGTCAAAACCATAACTTGAGCTCTGCAACTCCTATCAAGGACTTCCACCACTCAAATTAAATCTAAGAACAAGCTCTACAACATTCATGTTGTGGGGAAGATGAGATATCAATCACATATAGAGCTAAAACTGCCTGGAAGATAGGGATCAAATTAGGGTTTTTTCACTGACAATCCTCAGAAACCCTAACTCAAAACTTCTCAAACTCCTCAATCATGATGAGTTGGTTTAGGAATCATCTTTATAACACCTCTATGCATCATTCCATGATCTCATGGCCCTTGGATTAGGTCTCAACCTTCTCCAAATTTTCAGTTATCCTAGGGTTGACCCAGTCAAAACCCTAATTCTACCATTCACGGTTGAATCTTCTGAACTCTTGCACAATGACTTCTCTGGGCTTCATGATGGCTATCAAGACATCTCATAGGCTTTCTCAAAGCATCAAGTTCATTCTCAAAGTCTCAGAATCATTTGAGGAGCTCCCACAACTCTCAAGCTATGAGTCACACATCCCTGGTTTCACCCAATTCCTCTGAGGATCTCTTGAGCTTTCTGATGAAGGTATCAACCTTCAAACACTTGATGGGTAAATAATTGTTGGTCAAATTTTGGGGTGCAACAATAACCATCAGGCATTCTCAATTCATTTTACCATCGATAAACCACTTTACCTTCTTGGGAAGTTAGAGTGTAATTAGCCTTGGACTTTAATGATTTTCCATTAGGTAGAGGCTTCAAATCCAAGTCTTTTTTATCACACAAAATTTCTATGTCCCTTCTAGCCTTCTCATTATCTTTTGTTTTGCCTTGGACATTCATCATTGTGTTAAATATATAATCAAAAAATTCTTCTCAATATGCATAACATCAAAATTATGTCGCAACAAATTATCTTTACAATATGGGAGGTCCCAAAATATATTTCTTTTTGTCCAATTATGGTTGACCCCATATCCTGGAATTTTGCATGCCTCACCGTAATCTGTGAATTTTGGTAGTTCACAAACTCAGTTCCATATTTCATTTGGTGACAATCTAGGGGGAGGAAAATCTTGTACTCGTTCGTCTTTTTTGAAATATGTCTTGTTTCTTCTAAAGACATGGTCTTGTGGTAGGAATCTGCGGTGATCGTCAAACCACAAACTTTTCCTACCAAATTGCAACGTAAAAGCCTTTGTAAAGTCCATGCAATATGTACATCCCATTTTGTCATGCGTACCCTAACCAGATAACATTCCATATGCGGAAAAGTCATTAATAGTCTACATCAAGGCAACTCGTAAAGTATAGTTTTGTTTGTGAGATATATCGTAAGTCCATTCTCCAATCCACAACCTCTTTAAATCATCAATTAAAGGTTGTAAATACACATCGATTCCAGCTTTTGGACTTGATGGTCCTGGAATTAGGCAAGTCAAAAACATATATGGATTTTTCATGCACATCTCTGGAGGTAGGTGTTAAGGGGTTACGATAACTGACCAACAAGAACATGCAATTGCAGACGCTTGGACATATGGAGTAAAACCATCAGAACATAATTCGAGCCTGACATTTCTAGGTTCTGCAGCAAAATCAGAATGTACCCGATCAAAATGCTTCCATGCCTCACCATCAGATGGATGTCACATAGTGCCTGAACTTGTTTTGTTTGTATAATGCCATGTCATTTGACTTGCACTGTGCATTGAAGCAAACAGTCTTTTTGACCTTGGTATTATCGACAAATAAAACATGGACTTCACTGCTACACGTTTTTGTTTACGGCTAATTGTTTTACTATGAACTTGATATCCCAGTCTCTTACAGAACATACATTCCTCCAACACTCCATCATTAGTATCAAACTCATTGTCATAAAACATTAAGCAACCATTTATGCAACAATCAATCTTTGTTACTTATAAACCCAACTTTGATATCAACCTCTTTGTATCATAATAACTTGTAGGCAAGCTGTCTTTCGTAGGAGTCACATCCAACATCATTTTTGCAAAGAATTCCAAACACTGATCAAGAACATTCCAATTTGACTTGACGACCAATAATCTCACACACATTGATAATTTTGAGTCTGCTGACCCCTCAAACAACGTTGTATTCATTTCTTTCAAAAATTGGTAAAATATTTACACTTCCTCATTCGGCAACTCTTCCCCATCAAAATCTTGAGGTTCATCAAATGTGACATTTACCCTAAAAGCATTGCTGACCATAACATCAATCAGATTAAATTGTTTCTCAAATTTCATATGTGATCGACTGCTTGATGCATATGTATTAGTAGTCTCTAGTACGTTACTCGGCAGTTGTTCTCCATTATATGTCCAAACCCAATCATTTCTAATGAAACCCCTCCTCTTCAAATGACGTTCTACTTCCTATGGGTCACTAATTATATGTCTACATTCACATTTAAGACAATGACATCTTACTCCTTCATATCGGCAACATTTTTGAGCAAATGCCCACGTGATAAACTCTTTAACTCCTTCCTCAAATTTTGGTGTAAGTCCACGTCTTACTAGTAACATTCTATCGTACATCCAACTATGATAGTAACGAAAATATTCCATATTGCACATTTATACTATCATTATCATTTTAACTAAAAATATGATTTTAATATATGTGAAATATTATAATTTTATTTTTAGTTATTTTAAACACATACATTTCATATTATATATATCTTTAATCAAATTGTACATTTCAGAACTATATATATACTACATTTTATAAGTATACTTAACATTTATATTTACTTAAACTAATAAAAATGTTACTTAATATATCTTTCCTTACTATATCTTTCCTTATAAATAAAAAATATTACAATTCTGTTTTTAATAAAAATGAAAAATAATCTTTTCGATTTTTAATAAATCTACATAATGACTATCATAGAAGGACGTATGAATTTTTTTCTTAATGAAACAAATATCATGATACAAGAAATTTCTTCTATATATTTGAAATTGCACATTTAGGAGATATCAAATTTTTTCTATTTATTTTAAAATATTATCATTCTTTTTTTAAATTTCTAATTATTAGATATTATAATATCTAGTTATTACATGTTTTTTCTATTTGTTTTAAAATTTATGTCTTTTAAAAATTAGCTTATAAATGTTATTTATTTTAAATTCTGTTTTTTTTATAAATAAGTTTGTGTATAAAAATAAATATATTTTTCAAAAATAACAGTTGTAAATTCTGTTTTTTAAAAATAAATTTGTTTATAAAAAAAATTATATTAATTCCTAACGAAATTAATATTTTTCCTATTTGTTTTAAAATTTCTGTTTTTACAAAATTATTTTATAAGTTTAGTTTGTTTTAAATTATGTTTTTTTTAAAATTGTTTATAAAAATAAATCTATTTTTTTAAAACATTGTTTATAAAAAATATGTTTTGATTATAAATATTTTGTTTTTAATATATTAACATTTTTTATAATATATAAATATAATATTATAATTTTTAACCTAAAAAAATCTTAACGAAAATATTTTTAAACAACAACAACAAACCTAATGATAATATTGTAATTTTTACACAACAACAACCCAACAACTAAAATATTTCATTTATACAAATCTGAAAAAAAATTGAAATTGCATAAATATCTCAATGAAGCAACCACACAACTTGAATAATAATTTGAATCTTGATGGGTTTTTAAATCTTTCAAATATTACTTTTTGAACAGCAAACATTATAAATTTAAATTCAAAAAATATTAATTAAAAAATTAAAACAAAAATTAAAATAAAAAATAGAAGAAAAAATAAATAAATACCTTGATGTAAAATAAAAATGAAACTAGAACTTAGCAGTAAAGTGAAAAGAGAACGCATGAAAGAAGGGTTGGCAGTGAAGAGAACGGAGGAAAAAAAAGAGGAAAATGAAAGAGTCTATTAGAAAAATAGAAATGAAGTAAATATATAATGAACGTTGCGACGTGGGATACATCTCGCAAGTTAGTCACGTGATTCCCGCGTCAGAAACAGCAATTATCATAAACATTTACGAATATCTGTACGTGGGATTCCTTGCAACGTCCAATTTATTTTTTAATTTTATACTTTAAATAGCGACGTGAATTCAACGTGGGAAACTACCCATATGTTTCCCACGTCGCAACTAAAAAACAATAAAAGTTAATTTAATTTTTAAATATAATTAGCGACGGAAATACCACGTGGGAAACTACCCATGTGTTTCCCACATTAACATGGAAATATTAAAAGGCAATCTGCAGTTTCATGTTTTCAATTTTTTATTTTTATTTTTGAACTTTATTAGCGACGGGGAAATCACGTGGAAAATTAGCCATGTACTTCCCACGTCGCAACACTTTAACGTTCAAAATATTATCAGACCCATCAATTTATTGTCAAGGTCATCCTTCTCAATACTTTTTTTTTTATTTTGAATTTTACTAGCAATGTGATTTCCACATAGGAACTTATCTATGTGTCAGGTCATCAATTCAATATAGTCATGTTTTCCGCTTGCTAATTTTTTTTATTTTTAAATTTAAGTATAAATGTGAATTGCACGTCACTATATAAATTTTGGAAAAAAATTCAAACTTCCTCCCACTTGAAAGCGTAACGTTTTGATTTTTTACTTTTAACTTTTATGTTGCGACGTGGAAACCACATTACAACTCATTTTTTAAAAAAAATAATGATTTTCCCATGTTCAAACTTTAAGTTTATTTTTTAATTATTATAATAATTTAGTAACGTGATATACACGTCATAATGCCTTTTTTTTGTCACATGTATTTCACATCACTAATTCACCTGGATAATAGTAATATTTCTTGTAATATATATATATATATATATATATATATATATATATATATATATATATATATATATATATATATATATATATATATATATATATATATATATATATATATATATATATATATATATATATATATATATATATATATATATATATATATATATATATATATATATATATATATATATATATATATATATATATATATATAGAATCCTAATGGAAAAAGACTAAATTGCCTTCCAAAGTGCACCAAATTTTAATTATGCCATTAGCCCCCAAAATTCCATTCTAGTCCTCATATTTATCATTAAATTCATAATAATAATATGGGGTGTTGCAGATAATGTACAAATTTAGGAAGGAGTATTGTTAGATTTTTCATTTAAAAATATATTTTTTTTTAGTGAAAATTATTATATTAATTAGAAACAATTATTTTGTGTTTATGTTTAGAATAAATACGGTAAGATAAGAGAAAGTTTACCATTTGGAAATTATTGATTTGTTATCGGAGGAATTCCAACTCTCAAACATTTAGAAAGGAAAAAATCCAAGACTGGAATTCTCGTAAAAATCTAACATTGGAGGAATGACATAATTTTTAGGGCACAATTTTCTGAAGCAAAATAAAATATTACAATTGAAAATTATCAGTAAAATTCTTAATTAACTTGAAAGTTCTACAAGACTACAACAAATTTAGAAGTTAAGAACTAGAGAGATAAAATGCTCCACTAAATTACATTGAATCACCACCTTCCATATAAAATTTGAACAGAGAATTTGTAAGTCTTTTACTGTTAGTGTCATATCATATGTAGCGTGTCGTTTAGGTATAATTATTGAACTTAAAATCATGTTTTATATCTACCTTACGTTGTTTCATCTATAAAAAATATATATAGCTTCTTTTGTTTTAAATGATAAGCTAGCTGCGATGCATACTAAATTACTAATACTGTTTGTAAAATGTGATGCGCACTAATGGTTTTAAGTATATATCACATGGCACTGTTAAAACTTTTCCCAGCATTATACTCCGCCAATAAAGTGTTTTGTTCCCCTTTTTGTAACGTTGTGGCATTTTCATTGATGTTAGAAGTTAGAACTGATACTAATATATGCCACTTGAAAACGTTTGAGGTCAGGTGCACAACATGTGTTTCTGTTGTTTTTTCGATGGTGATTTGGTTGTTGTCACTGCATGCATGATTTGAAAGGATGCTAATTCCATGACTATATGACAAAATATACTAGCCTGTGTTATGCAATTCTCCCACGTCCTCTTAGATACCTTTTGAAATTCTAAGACTAAAGGTTTGGTCTTTGAATTTGGAAGTTTATGATTTCTTTGTACGGACAGTTTTAAATAATAAGAAAATTTTCTTCTCATTTTTAAATTTTCTCAATATTTTCTGCCTATAGGATAACTTTATTTATACATAAATTTCTCAATATTTACAGAAAAAATATAATCGTTCAATAATCGGTTATACTTTGTCTCTAATTTGTTACAGTGGTAGGGTTTTTCGTTTTTTATTTTTTATTGTTATCTATCTCTACCTCACTCAATGTAATTGTATATATATTCTTTAGATATCTCATTAATGATTGATCAATATATTCACTCTCAATAATCTCTCTCTCTCTCTCTCTCTCTCTCTCTCTCTCTCTCTCTCTCTCTCTCTCTCTCTCTCTCTCTCTCTCTCTCTCTCTCTCTCTCTCTCTCTCTCTCTCTCTCTATATATATATATATATATATATATATATATATATATATATATATATATATATATATATATATATATATATATATATATATATATATATATATATATATATATATATATATATATATATATATATATATATATATATATATATATATATCACCACTCTTGAGTTCTTTGTTCTAACATTTGACATCAAGAGTATGGTTCAATCACCACTCAAATATTTAGTGTGCAAAAATACTTTTCATCTCCAATGAACGTATTCATGTAAATCTCTCTATTCTAGATGCGAAAAATTACGACAAGTGGTTCAAGCAAACGCAAGTGTTGTTTGGTTATCAAGATGTTGTTGAAGGGATCAAGAACATTGTTACTCCACTTGTAGAAGGTGCAATAGTTGCACAAAGGGCCTCACATAAGGAAGAGAAAACAAAAGATTACGAGGTGTTGTGCCTCGTTCATCAATGTGTCAATGTCGATAACTTCGAGAAAGTTGGTGACTGTACATCTGTCATACCCCAAATTTGTCCTACCTCTTTTAATTTTCTTATGCTAAGTTTTGTGTTGCTTCATGATCTCTTATTAAGACGATCATCTAGCCGTTGGTCATGTTCCTCTAAATTTAGGTCATCAGGATCTTGTGTGTGCTTATAGGAATTGTTAGGCTATTGTAGATGTGTTGAGTTCAAGTGGAGATTGGAGAAAAGATGTGTCACCATTCTCATGGCCAGGTAGCCAAGAAATGATCAATTGGTTTTGGAGCCATCTTTCAAGACGATTTCAAATCTTGCTCCAATTCATGTTGAGCCATGTTCCAAGTTGGTACTAGGGTCATGCGGTAAATATTATCCTTGGAGGTAAAGACAATTTGTTCTAATTCACACATTTCTTTTTTTTAGTTTCTTACAAATAAGGAAAAGATCTTGATAAGAAAAATAAGAGACCACCTCACCATCTTGATTATTTACCATGAGATTGATGTTGGTTTTTTCATCATTGAGGACTCCATGTCATTGTCCTCCCATGCGATGTAAGCCTTCTTACAATTTTTTTGAAGTTTCTTAGATTTCTTCTGATTCTGATCTGCATATTTCCCCAGAAGGCAGTTTGGTCTAATATGCTTTTTATTTCCATATCGATAACATGTATGAATGGATTAAGTATTTTCTTCAATTTTGTCTTTCTTTTCTTGTTGTTGTTTATACTGCTTTAAGAATTTTCTTAAGTTTCGCACCATGAGTGAAGTGTCTCCATCGAAATCTAAATCTTCGGCTTTAAAAGCTAGAATTTTCTTCTAAGCCTTTTTAGTTCCATTTCATGTTCTTGTAACTTACCAAAAAGTTTGTGTGTGTCCATGATTGATAAATCTCTTGATTTACAAATTTTAGTGACTTAAGGCTGCCAACTATGGTTTAGGCATCTATGAATTTTCACAACCAGCTCCTCATTTGAAAATGTTTTTCCTAGAGTTCTCATATGACTCACGATATGAGTAAATCATGTTTGACTTTGATTTATGTTCACTTCAGGTTTGATTATGAAAATTTCATGCTCGTGAGTTAATGTGTCCAACCTTACCCTCTTTACCTTATTAGTTCCTTCATGAGTAATTTAGAGGTTGTCCCACATTTTTTTTGCAGTCTCACAGTGAGAAACTCGCAAAAACTCATCAAGACTAAGAGGTAGTGATGTCATTTTTCGCATTCAAACATCACTACATATTTTCCTTATCATCTTTGGTCCAATACTTTTTAGGTGTTTTGACTACATCACCCTCAACTTTATATGTAGGAATTAATGGACCTTCCTTCACAACCTTTCAAAACCCACGAACCATCCCTTTGATGAAGAATTTAACTTTCTCTTTCCAAAAAATATGCCCTTCTACATTAAAGGACGGGGTATTATTTAATGAATAACTCAAAATCTTTCCTCCTAGGATGATTAATTATTACCAAGAGTTAGGCTTTGATGCCACTAGTTGGAAGCAAGACTTTAAGCACGAGAAAGGGAGGGTGAATTGTGTTATTTAAAATTCGTGATTAATTTAAATATTCTTACTTAAAAACATTAATTTGTGTTAGTAAATAGACAGAGAGACAAGTAGCAAAAATAGTTTGAAATAGTATAAATGAAATAAATTAAAGAGATAGGGTTAGAGAGATGACACACATATTTATACTGGTTCAACTGAATGTTGGGATACTCTTGTTCTCAAGAGATCTTCTTGAAAGTTTTAATAATAATCTTGAGCTTTTACATTTTAGGCACATGAACCTTCATTACAAAGGAATCGAGAGATTTTAAACTAGTTTATCTCCCAACCAGAAGAGAGATTTATTTATGGTATGAACTCACGAACCAAATTGAGATTTTATAGGCCAATATCAATAACCAAACAAAACTCTTACTAGTTTGAGTTCTATAACCACACAAATATTTTCAATGGTTGATCTCGAGAACCAAACTCAAACCTTGAAGAGTATCACCATCTTGAAATAAAACAATAGTATGATACCAATACAACACTTTCCTCACAAGTAGTTTTCGCTCGCAAGGCACTAATATAACTTTTGTGAAATAAAATATTTAAAGAGAGAGGAAGAGAGTGATAAAATGTTAAGAAATGAAAAATCTTATAATTCTTGTGTGATTTCGAATGATGATACACCTTCTTTATATAGGAGAAAATTAGGCTACAAAAGGAAACACTCCATGAACCAAATTAATGTTATAATTAATTTGGCTAATAAATTATTGATCTTCACTAACCAATTATTTAAGCCACAAAAGGAAAACTTCTTCTTTTTCACAACTCTAGTCCTTTCAAGTTTCTTTTCTAGATATATCAATCATATAAGCACTTATCTAGAACTTTGAATCTTCCAATTTGTAAGGTTTGAGATATCTTTAACTTAATTACCATCATCAAGGGGTTGGAAAGACATCACCACTAACTTCAACAATTATTAGCATTGTCATTATCAAAAAATCTGGATAGTCAACAATATCAGAATTATATTCTATTCAGAAGCTTTACCATCTTTGTTAATATTGATAGTACTTGCAAGCACATAGATCTACAAAAACAGTGTTGTTCTAGCCCTTAATTGCGCCACTATTTTACAATTGATCTGACTTAGAAGGTTGTAATTGTGGAAAACATATAGCTCTAGTTTAGTTAAATGACACTTTGAAAGTCAGATGCTTATTTATTTGGATTGCCACTATGCTTATTTCTTTCACAATAGTGTCATTGTGGATATGGGAGTGCCCTTATGGTGCATTTTGTTTTGCACTTCCTTCTCTTTTTCTTCTTTTTCTCGTGTGCTAGTCCTCGATTTGATTTGTCATTGTAACTTCCATGGTAAAAATAGCATGACATTTATAATGTTAGAATGAATTTTTCCCAAATTGGTCTTTTCTATGACTCTTTGGAATCATTATTCAAACCTACAAAAACATATGTGAATTAAAAGCAAAATTACTTTAAAATGAAGGAAATTAAGACTAAAAACATGACATGACAAATTATCACCAAGGACCATTCCAATTAACTCTCATTATAGATGAAGAGATACAAACCATAATAATGTTGATTAATTGAGAGGGAGAAAAATATGAGATTAAGATATTCCTTAATGAAATGACCCAAAATAATTTAGCAATGAATAATTTTAATATTTCATCCAAAAAAAATAAAATAATTTTTTTTATTTAATTATTTAAATTGTTTAGAATTTTAATTTTCTTAAAACAAATTTAATTACCTTATCAAATATACTTTAATACATTACAGATATGAGTACTTCTCTTATAAACTCAAAATACTACTAATTCACAAGTGATGTGAGGACTTAATCATTCACCCTTGAATTTAACAATTTTTATTCTATTTGTAAAAAATTAAGATCTAATTATACCTCATATTAATAATGGTGAATTAGTGAAATAATTAGGTATTGCAATAACTAAACTTAATCTATTTAGACCTTGCTTTCTAAAGTTAATACACATTCTTATTACACCATGAACACGATAGAGAAGACTAACTTGTTCCTAAAGAAATCCTAAAAATATTTAGAAGTAGTTAGTTTATACACAATCAGTTAGAAGATGTTAGTAGTTGGTTATGGTAACTAGGAGATTCTAATTTTATAGAGATGCACTACCATAACTATCATGTAATATTAAGAATTTTATAAATACAATCATAAACCTCACTGATCAATAATGAAGAATTTTTATCCATCACATGGTATTTAGAGCTTTCTATTGGAGAGATTCTTTGATCTTCATTATTCTTCTTCCTCGAGTTCCTTGAGTGTTCATCTTCTTCTTCCAAGTTTCATTTTGAAACTTGAGATTTCAAGTTTCACTTTGAAACTTGTCATTTCTTTCGATCCACTCGCTACATTTCATCTGTTTCATCATTTCACCATGCCACCAAAAGCTCACCCACCTGCAGACACTGATTCACCATTTACGTGCATCTGAGTGATCGATGGTCCTAATTCAGTTACCATTGCACCCAATCTCGATTGTAACAAATATGCAGTATGAAGTAGATACATGTGTAGAGCACTAGGTGCTAAGAACAAACTATCAATCATTAATGGATCGATTAATATTCCAGATGTTAATGACTTAAATTGTGCACATTGGGAACAATGCAGCTATTTGGTACATTATTGGCTTGTAAATTCTATTTCTTATTCCATTGTGTAAATCATTATATTTCGTGAAAATTCCATTGATATTTGGAATAATCTTAAATAAATATTCTCTAGGATTGATAGAGTTGTGTGGCTCATATGCATTTTCAATTAAACAACCAGAAATAAGGTACAAAATTTGTTCTTAAATACTTCATTGAGATGAAAGTCCTTTGGGATGAAGTTAATGCATATCGACGAATACCATTATGCACTTGTCCTCACCCTTGTAGATGTGAGGCTATGAGATTTGCAAGGCAATATATTCTTGGGGACCAAGTTATTCAGTTCTTAATTGAAATGAATGATGAATTTTCAGTGGTAAAAACTCAAATTTTACTAATAGATTGCTTACCATTCATTAACAAGGTGTATTCCCTAGTGGCACACGAAGAAATTAACTACAACTTTACAGTCTTGTTGATGATCCTATCCTTGCTAATGTATATGACTCCAAAAAGAGTTATGGTCGAGGCAGAGGTACTAGTCATGGCAAAAAAATCCAAGGTATTGCACTCACAGTCATAAGTATGGCCATATAGTAGAATTTTGCTACCAAAAGCATGGTCGTCCCAATATCAACAAAATTAATTCTTATACAAATGCATCCAGTAGCCATGTAATGATTCTAATCAAGTGAATTCAACTTCAGAAGTTAAATACCAAAACACCACTATTTCTGGTCTCACTCAAGAGAGGTATGATCAACTCATGAGCTTATTGCAACAAACAAACTTGATTCTTTCAGCAAGACATGAAATTGGTTTAAGCACAAACCACCTATACACATCTATCTTTGCTCATGTTAATCATTCATCATATGATCCTCACAAGTCAAGTTTTGCTAGTTTCATTACTTAATACGTAAGTAACCACAATAAGGTTTGGCTTCTTGACTCAGGTGTGAATGGCCACATTTTCTCTTCTCAGTCTTGTTTTGCATCATTTTATCAAATCAAACCTATCAAAGTTCACTTTCCTAATGGAACCTTAGTTTTACTTGAATATGCTGGTAATGTTCATTTTCACCATAACTATACATTACTCATGTACTACACTCACCTGAATTTTGATTAAACCTTATATCTATATAACATTTATGTCAGTCCTTACATTGTCAAGTCCATTTCACCATAAAATCTTGTCATATACAGGATATGGAGATATTGAAGATGACTGGTTTGGATGAAATAGTGAATGGATTATACCGGATGCAAGTTGACACCATCTTTACGAAACAGCTCCACCAACATAACCCTAAAGACTTGAAAAATGTAAACAAATTAGATGGTCTTCAATGAACTTTGTCCATTCCTTTATCTTCTGTTGCGATGAGAATAGGATATCAAATTATTAATTAATTTGAATCACATCTTTAGTTCACAACCTGTCTTTGATTTATCCGAAGGAAAGGTTAAAGAAAGGAAAAACCTATTTTACATCGTAAACACAATGTGGGGAGAGATCTAGGATTCGGGGGTTGGTTAAGCTTAGGGAAGGTATTAGCACCCTAAACTTTTGTAGAACTCTACAGGAACCTCTTGTTTTAAATGCTGCTATTGCTAAAGTTATCTACTTAAGGTATTACTAAGGGTTAAAGGTGAAAAGAAAGACCTAAGGGGTTAGTCCTAAGTTTACTCGCCAAGATTCGCATCTTGTGCCTACGTATCTGAGGTAGGGGATAGAATCAAAGTAATCGTAGTTCCCCTCGATAGGGAGGAAGAGAAACTTCTTGACTCTGGTCAAGGTTTCATGGGGGAATAAGCGTTCTTAAGGAATCGCTTACGTGGAGTGCGGCGACTCCAATCTCTACGTTGAAAATTTGAATTGACAAGGGTAAAATAGGTATTCCACAGCGGGAAACCTAATATGGAGTGCGGCGACTCCTTATCCTAATGCTAGGGTAAATGGTAAACTCGTCCACGGCGGGGCGCCTAAAGTGAGTACGGCGACTCGATGTCTTAAGGTTTGAAAGGTGAAATATGGACGAGGATTAAAGACTATTGACACGGCGGTCAAACGTTTAGACCTTTCCTTCGGAGGGGAATTTACGGAGAATAAATATAACAAAAAATAAATAAGTATTGAAATATGGGGGAACATGCAAGAATGAACAATAACGGGATAAGAGGCGACGATACACTCGCATAATTTACAACCATGAAAATAAATACCCAAAAGAAATAAAATATCAGTAACCGTGGACAGATGCAATAATATTAGGAAATAAAATGAAAGTTAGACGAAAATTAAACGGTGAGGGGTTAGGAATTAGGTTAAGGCAGGTTGGAATTTTTGAATAAAGTTTTAGAATTTTTTTAAAAAAGATTTTCATTAAGATTTTAAATTAGAAAATAAAAATGGTTAAAAGTCAATAAAAAAAGCTATATTTTATTTATTTTTTAAGAAAATTAGTTTTACTAATTAACTGTTGGATTTAATGAAAAAGTCAATAATTAATTTTAAAGAGAAAAAGATGTTAGCTTTAAATTATAAAAAAATTTAAATGATAAAAAAAGTCAATTTTTAAATTAAAAGGGTCAAGTTTTAAATTATAAAAAATGGTTAAATTCTTTTAGTTTTTTTTTTAATGAAAATTGGGTTAGAATTGTTAGTAAAAGTTATAAAAAAAAGTTTTGTTATGGTTAGTTTATGTTTTAGTTAATAATAAAATAATAATAATAATTAAAACCTAAAACAAAAAAAAGAAAACGAACCGGGTCGGGCTGGGTCATTACCCCCAGACCCGACCCACACGGTCTAAACAAAAGGGAGGGGGGCCATTGTCTTTAGGGTTTGAGAAACCCCATTTGCAGCTCAACGGCGGCGGATCCCTCTAGGGTACTCCAGCTGCTGAAATTTCCTGTTCATTCTTTCTTCTCTCTTCTGCTCGCCATGTATTGTTCTCTTTCTTCTTCTTCCATTTACGGTTTCTTCAAAAATAACCAAAATCACGTTAGGAAAATAATTGCTCACCTCTGGGTTTGAAGCGGTTTCGTGATGGGTGTTGACGGATGATGGTTCGCGCGTCTGTTTTTGGATGATGGTAGGTGACGATGATGAAGATTTTTCGTCTCTCTGAGCCTCTCTACTCGTGGATGTTATGGGTTTTGGGCGGTGCTCCAATGGTGATGATTCCGCGATGACGTTCATGTCCGCAGTTGAACGAAGCTGATGAAGTTCTGATGAACTTATGTGTTGGTGATTGTTCTTTGATGTTGTTCTATGGTGATGAACAATGGTGGTGTTCCCTTGAGATTTCCGCCGCCTGTTGATTTGGTGATGAGGGTTCTTTGAATTCTTCACCCCCCTTCTCCCCTGAACTCCACTGATAAATTCTTATATTATGGTTTTAATTTGTTTCTCTCTGGGCCTGGGTTTGCAATATTATTATGTTATTTTTGATTTAATTTGGTTTGATGGTTTTGAACTAGAGGGACTTGCGGATTTCTGGTATTATTTGATGATTTTGTTTTGGTTGTTTGGAGCCAGAGAAATTTGCAGATTTGTGGTGCTGAGGTGTTTTTTTCCAGATGATTTGTTTTGACTTTGTTGTTGAAACACCCTTACGGATTTGTTGGTACTGTTTTTGCGGATTCACGGTTTTCTGTTTTGATTTATTTTGGAACAGAGATTTGCGGATAACCTGTTATGGTTTTGGCTATGAACTGGATGTAATTCGCAACTTTGGATATCCAGATTTTGTGTCTAGATTTGGGTATCCATATTGGTTCTGTTGGTTGGATATGGATCTTGCAATTTTGGATATCCAGATTTTTTTGGACCGTTGGATTTGCTGGATTTTTCTAAGTCATGTTTGGCTGGCAAAAATCATATTTCCAAAATAATCTCTTTTTCCTCAAAAACCTTTCTCTCTCTCAAAAAAATTTTGAACAGATATTGTCGGGTTATGCTGGGGTCGGAAAACGGGAGCTGGCGCTGACCTTATTGTTGTTTCCCTCTCTACACGCCCAATGATGAAACGTTTCTGAGGGCGTGTCAAAATAACCGAAAAACCGCTTTTTGATAAATTTAGTTCTAACCAGTTAACGATTTTTCTGACATTGTTGGTTTTGCAGTTTCGGAGGCCCGAGGATTAAAGATCGGACATGAAGACCTCTTAGCAAAAAATTAGGAATTTTTATTTGTAATTCCAAGCATATTGTAATAAAAATTGTACGAAAATTGAGTAAGTTAATTCAATCTTTAATACATGAATTCTTATTTTCCGACTAAATTCCTCTAAATAAAATCTAACATTTCAACCTCCGAATTCGACAGCAAAACATCTTGCACAACTTAGAATCAGATTACATCCAACGCAACTTCCAAGTTCAAACGAATCCCTTGCAAATTAAATCGTACTGGATAATAAAATCAATGAATATGGCCCTGAACAGAGAAACAGAGACATCCATTTTAGTGGCGAAACGAATGTTCCTCTGCATTTAAAATCCAGGATGTATCTTGAGTAACCAGACTTTGTAACCTGAATCGATTCAACTAATGCTCATGATTAACCCAATTAATATTTATCAGAACTTTGATGTGAACCAGAATTTCACCATTCCTCTAAAAATTAACTTGCAAACAGTAGAAGAACAGGAAAACATCTGCTTGCTAGAATAAATTCCTTGCATCCGATTCTCGCACCAATTCAACCCAAATTTCAACGCCTTCAACTCTATACGGTTTATGAATCAAACAACATTTCCAAACCCAACTAACGACTAAACCTTGGTTCTCGAATAAAATGTATTGTGTTACAAGAAATCTGACGTCCGTATTGTCGTACAATTCAACCCCTTCTCAAATAAAAAATTGCATGATTCGAAGATAGGAGCCCTGATTGCTTGGAGATCCGTTGATAATGACTTTGCTTCGAAACAAACAATCGACTGTAAATTAAGGCGCACAAAGTTGTCGCATCGCTGCGAAGAGGGGACGACAAGGACATAAGAGTCGCCATCGTTCGTTATTTATCCCAAAAGAGTGAAAGTAAACAATCAGAGAAAACCTAACAAAAATGGGAAAAGACAGGTCATCGCAACCAAATCTTGGGTTCGGGAGTCGGTTACGCAAGGGGAAGGTGTTAGCACCCCTCACGTCCGTCGTACTCGACGGGATCCACGCTTTGTTGTCTATCTAAAAGGGTGTTTACTATCTAAGCTATGACTCAGGGACAAAAGAAAATAAAAGAGACTCGATAGAGCATCGCCGCTCTATGCCTACGTACTCCCTCCTGCAATGGGAAAGTCAGAGTCAGCGTAGTTCGGCTAACTACGGGTGAAAGGTGGGGAAGGTTTCTCGCCAAGATATCGTCATCTTGTGCCTACATATCCTCATCTGGTATGAGAAATCAGAGCAAACGTAGTTCGGGCTAACAAGAACACCGGTTGGTTCAAATGTTTTAGGCCCAAGTAGGGTTAAAACTTAGTTCTAGCAGTTAGGTGTATGCAGCTCGAGCATTGGAGACTTAGGCGTTACCTGTTTGCGGTAGAACCAAGAGTTAACAAAACTCTCTTTATGAAAAATGTTTTCCAAATTAAGATCCCGAAGGATAAAAAGTTTGAAGTTTGTTTTTGTGTTTTTTAGAGAAGAAGTGCATTGATTATTGTTTGTAATTCATGTTGCACTAAAGACTATGACCTAGGAGCGAATGCGTCGCATATCGTCCAAAGGACATACGTTAAACACTCTAGATAATTAAGAGGAGGCCCCCCAATCACCATTTCTCAAGTACTTAAGGCTCGTAACGTACAACAATCCTTAACCTTTATTAGATGTTTTGAGAATGTTTGAAGATGAGAATAGAGAGAGACACTCTAAAGGGAGACTAAGACTCAACCTAATGTTCTCATGAAAAGTGTACCTATGATTGGGATGAAAGGGAATGCTACCTAATGTTATCATACATGGGTTCAAGCCTAATGTCTATCATAATCAATCTTGAACAAGAGAGATTAGAGGTCCTAAGGGAACATGGCAAAGAAAGCATAAGAAAATGCAAGTATGCAAACATGTAATGCACAATTAGAATGAAAGTGAGGGAGGAACAAAGTGTGGGACAGTAGCCTCCACAAGCACATCTCAACCTCAAGCATGCATATGAGAGATGCAAGAAGATGCAAGCAAAGAAAGTAATGCACACACACAAACAAGAACACAAACAAGAGTGAGATGAAATGGGAGAAATGAACTTCCTACAACCATTTGTCATCAATCACCATGCCCAAAGGCAAACCAAAAGAAAAGGAGGAAGTAATGATTAAATGGGAGAATGGGAGGCAATGTGAGGACAGAAAGGAACTCAAATGGGTAACTCAACCATAAGCAACACCATAATCATGCAAAAAAACAAGAGAAGTCCTCAAAGAATCACCATTCATGACATGTTCAAAGTACCTCCAAAGGAGAGACCAAACCATCTCAAATGAGACTCAAGGATCCTTGGACAGAAGGGGGGTGAGAGGGGATAATTCACAAAGCAAATATCAAACACACCAAAAGAAATTGCAAGAATATGCATGGAGAAAGACCTAGGTCTTAAACACATTTAACATTTGAACTTCAAATGGAAAGCTTAAAAGAATGCAACTCAAGAACAAGAAGCAAGCATGTATATGACCTATAAATTGATATCCACCAAGATCAACATGTTAAAAAAATGAATCAAGAAGAGTTGAGAGCTTAAGGGATCCACAAGTCTCATTTCCAAATCAAACTAGGTCAAGTACTTGTATGAACCACTCTTAGAAATAACTTGACTTGCAAGTTACCTCAAAAATAGGAAAAAGGCTCAAAAATAAACAAATAAAATCTCAAATGCTCATCAAAGAGTTGGAATCCATAGGCCAAAATATCACAACCAAAGTCACTTCAAAGCATCATCAAAGAATTTGATTCACAAGGATGCACCACTTTGAAGGAGGGTTGTTGAGGGTCAAAAGAAAAGACTCAAAAGTCAAACCAAAATGAACTAAACCAGGGGAAAATCATCCTATGAGACTCCTCAATTCATAACTCACATGAGAAAAGAGTCTCAATCCTTGGAGAAAAATATTGTTCAAAAAACAAGCAAGAAACAATAAGAGCAAGCATTAATTCAATTAAAAACAACTCCAAATAATAAATCCCATTTTAAATGAAAAATAATCCAAAAATGAAAATAAAAATTTCCAAATATTAAATGACACCTTAAAGTATCTAAAAATATTTTTTATGGGATTTTATCATATTTGGAACTATTTTTAAAAGAATTAAATCAAAACAGAATTAAAATGAAAAAGAAAATAAAATAAAATGGACACACGGTGTGAATAGCAAGATCCACAGTTCAAAGCATTGGGCCAGACTGGGAGGGGGTGCAGATAGCGCTCTAAGCCCAACTAAATTCAAGAAGTGAAATGCACAGTTTCACTAATTGAGGTGGCATGTCAACGTACACGCAGGCGCAGTCAAACAAATCCAAGTCGTTGATCAAACTCAGTCAACAAGTCAATGGATCCACATGGAAAACACATCAGCTCGCCTGACCTATGAACCAAATGACGGAGCAACAGTTCTCCGGTCATCTTCTCCGGCAAGGCAGCCAAAGTTGCAGGTTCTAAACTCAACCAAATTGCACCAAATTATATACCAAATTGAAGAGGAACTTATGTAGATCACGAATCCACTGTCCAAATTCATTTATCAAGCATAAACAGAGAGATTTGCACGATGGAAAATTCAAGAGTAGGTCTTCAGATTACAATAAAAATGGCATGGATCTAATGCATATCATGAGAGATATTTTGATTTGAAGAATACCTAACAGAGCCTCTCCGTTGGAGCTTCAAATGGTGTTGAGCTTGCGCAAAAACATGCAGAAACACTCCAATGGTCTTGAGGAAGGCAATGCTCACTTTGATTTGGCTTGAATTTGCTTCAATCTCAATTCACGATTTTCACTTTGCTCTTGAAATTTCAAACTGCAATTGTGCTCTCCCTCCACGAAAAATGCCTGAATGAATGCTCAAAATTCATCTGAAGCTTTTATATAATGGATCTAGAATGAATTGGAGGCCCAATGGTGCTCCAATTTGCTGATTTGCAAAAATGCCCAATTTGAAATGCAAGCTTCATGCACACGTTAAATTGGCTCCAATTCCCCTTGAATTTGACTTGAATCAGCTGATGGCAACTTGTTTTGATCATGTGGATGGAAATTAAACATTAATTTGATCCAGTGGTGGAGATTTGATTTGAAACTTCTTCTTAAAGTAATCTTGAATTGCACGTGTATTTCACATTATGAACCAAAATTGATTTATGCATCTTGCTTATTATGACAATGTGAATCAAAATGAGCACAAATATGGCATGTAAATGAATTAAAATCACTTCAATTTAATTCATGACTTTAAGTTCATTTTTCCATTGAATTTCTTCACCAATCTCCCTAACCTTGCCAAATTCATGATAAACTTGTGTTCTAGGATGAAATTGATATCAATTGAAGCAACTTTCATGTTGGAGAAAGTTTCATTTGAGGTGCTTAAGATCATGAAAAGGACCTATAATCAAAATGACCTATAATCTTACTTTCCCAAAATACCCCTTCCTTGCAAGCTTCATAACTTGATTTCCACAAATGCGATGAAGGAATTCTAGGACTTTTAGGAAAGCTAAGATCATGAGGAACAACTTTCATGTTCATCAAAAGTTGAGGAGAAACATGATTCTAGGTCAAACGTGCCTTGGAAGTGAGTTGACTTTTGTTAACTGAAAATATGGTTCATCTGAGGCCTCTAACTTGCTAGCATCATAAATTGAGCTCCACAAACCTAATGGATGAGTTTTAGTACTCAAAAGAAATCTAGGAACATGCTCTACAAGTCTCATGTTTGCATCAAAGTAAGATGAAACTTGTATCTTGAAGTATGTAGTCTTGAAGTTAGGCACTAAACAGGGGATTTTACACTAACAAACCTCTGAAACCCTAATTTAGTAACTTCTCACACTCTTGATTCTTCTTGAATTGATCCTAAAGTAACATCTTAGATGCCTCAAAACAAATTTCCATGACTCTAAAGACTTAGAACTAAGTCTTAATCTCCTTCAAATCCACAATGGATCTTGCACTAGGCAGATGAAACCCTAGGTGTGCAATCCTTTGACTGCACCCTCTTGCACATGATATAACAACTTGCATAAGCTCCAAAATGGCTCTCAAAGCACTCAATTAGCTTCACAACATCTCATATCCACATCCATGAACTTATGATCCTCAGATGATCTTCAATTGGCCTCCAAGGTAGGAGATAAGCAATATACATCCATTCACTTTCTCAAAGAGCTCTGACCAGCTTCTGATGACTTAATGAGAACTCAAGCTTGCTTGGAACCTTTTTACAAACCTCCTCTTGATATGCACACCTCTTGATCCCCTGCAAATGTACAATGATATGCAAATGAAAATGCTAGAACAATGCAGTGAAAACATAAGCCAAGTAAAGAAAAGGTTGGGCAAATTTTGGGGTACAACAACAGTGTTATTTTCCTGCAAAAACAAACAGACTGGGCAAACCGGTTAGTGGTTAGTTAAAATGCAATGTAGGAAGAAATGAAATGCGAAATGAACCTAATGATCTAAGGGTAAAATTTGGGGTGTGACAGTTGCCCCTATTTAAATAGCTTCACCGGATGATTTGAGCAATGAAGGCTTGAGAAATCATGGCGAGAGGTATTTAAATACAGATAACCGAAAATTTTGCCCTTAGATGCAGTGATATGCAATGCTATGGACAAAACGAAACAAACTATAATGCTGACAATACCATGAATCTAGTATGATGCGTATGATGGAAAATGATAAATGCAAGGATGCAGACGGCACGACGACACATGGGACAGACGCCACGAGCAAACACACACTGGGGAATACGCCGCACTGGGGAAATCTAAAGTGATGGACCAACAAGCGCAAGCACGACTAATTGTCACTTTAGAAGGAATGGTAATAATGGGATCCTCAACGGAGATGGCACTGACGAGACGGCCTCCACTGGGGAATATCTAAGAGTAATTGTTCAACAGGTTCGGGCATGACCGGTTGATACTCAAGGATAAAAAGGTAAAACAAGATCCACACGGCGGTAGGATCAGGTAAACAAAAGTGTTGGGGTCTGGAGTGGGAATAACATCCGAGCTTCTGGAAAATTCCTTTAGCGAAGAGATCGGATGGGATCTTCAGGAACCAACCATAAAATATACAGGGTAAAACTTATTGTGTGCCAAAATAAACGGACTTCAAAGGAAATGCCCTGATAAGTTTCTCGAGAGAGAACTGCCACTTATCGTTGGACGGGATCTACATACCAAAATCGGATAAGCTTCTCAAATAAAGAGACTGTCTCTTATCTAATGAAAATAAGCTTCCATGATCAAAATATGATTCAGCTTCTTCTTTAGCTAAATGATTCACTCAGAAAGGGTAAATAAACTTCCCCCATGCTTCAAGGTCTGGTGCCCTAAATAGGTGTCAGTTTCTTCTTTTACTAAAGGGTAAAATAAACCTCCCCATGCTTCAGGATCTGGTGCCCTGAATATGATTCAACTTCTTCTTTTACTAAAGGGTAAAATAAACTTCCCCATACTTCAAGATCTGTTGCCCTGAATATGTTTCAGTTTCTTCTTTTACTAAGGGTAAAATAAACTTCCCCATACTTCAAGATCTGATGCCCTGAATATGATTCAGTTTCTTCTTTTACTAAAGGGTAAAATAAACTTCCCCATACTTCAAGATCGGTTGCCCTGAATATGTTTCAGTCTCTTCTTTTACTAAAGGGTAAAATAAACTTCCCCATACTTCAAGATCTGATGCCCTGAATATGATTCAGTTTCTTCTTTTACTAAAGGGTAAAATAAACTTCCCCATACTTCAAGATCTGATGCCCTGAATATGATTCAGTTTCTTCTTTTACTAAAGGGTAAAATAAACTTCCCCATACTTCAAGATATGTTGCCCTGAATATGTTTCAGTCTCTTCTTTTACTAAAGGGTAAAATAAACTTCCCCATACTTCAAGATCTGATGCCCTGAATATAATTCAGTCTCTTCTTTTACTAAAGGGTAAAATAAACTTCCCCATACTTCAAGATCTGATGCCCTGTATATGTCTCTGTTTCTTCTTTTACCAAAGGGTGAAATAAACTTCCCCATACTTCAAGGTCTGATGCCCTAAATATGATTTAGTTTCTTCTTTTACTAAAGGGTAAAATAAACTTCCCCATACTTCAAGATGAAAGGGAAATGGAAACCAGCTTCTCGATGGAGATGGCCACTTGCTGCTAGTCATGATGAAGATAGGATAAGCCTCTCAGGCGAGAACTACCGCTTATTTGCAAGAGTAGCAATGATAAGCTTCTCGGATGAGAATTGCTTGTCGAGGTTGTAAAATGTAATGTAAGGTTGCAAAATATAATGTAAGGTTGTAAAATGTAATGTAAGGTTTTAAAATGCAATATAATGATAAGCTTCTTGTACGAGAACCGTCACATATCGATTGAATGTAATATAATGATAAGCTTCTTGTACGAGAACTGTTGTTTACCGATTAAATGTAATGTAATGATAAGCTTCTTGTACGAGAACTATCGTTTACCAATTGAATGTAATGTAATGAAGATTGTAATGTAATGATAAGCTTCTCGGACGAGAACCGTCGCTTGCCGATGTTGTAAAATATAGTGATAAGCTTCTCGGACGAGAACTGTCGATTGTCAGTGTTGAAGATATAATGATAGGCTTCTCAGATGAGAACTATTGCTTACTGGTAAGGTGTTGTAAAAGGCTCTTCTTGAAAGATAGTGCAAAATAAATGCACATCTAGGTTGGTTCGGCGGCCGACAGGACCGAAGTTCAATCCAGAATCAAGCTAGAAAGAAACTGTCAAACAAGACTCCATTGAGGAAATGAGCTCACATGGGGATTATCTTATCCTAGCGCGGAAAGATAACTGAAATAACCATCGTCCACGAGGGTTGAACTCTGTGGGGAAACTGGAAAATAGTAGGTATTTTATGCCTAAAGGTTGACGATCTACCTGGAGAGAGCGGACAAACCCAGTTACTTGGTGGTAACAACAGCCAAAGTAACGACAAAAGACAACGAGGATAGCAAACATGCAGATGCTAATGCGTATGAAAATGAAAATGCAATGAGTATGCCAAGTGCTTATGCTTGTGCTGATGCACATGCTGATAGAATAGACGAGAGGAGGAGACAGGAGATGAAATAACCATCTCGACGGGGATACCCGGTGACCTCTGCAAAAGTACATCTGTCAAGGGATAGGAAAGTTGATGGCGGAACCAAATTCTCTAGGGAGAACAACATTCCACTTGGGGATAAGATATCATGACTTCACTGGAGGGATTGCCATCATGAATATGAATTCTGATCAACGAACATCTTTTTATTGGGAAGAGTCATCTAAGGATTAGAGACTTTTGAAGACCAAATAAATATCTGCTTCATGGGGAAGATGTGGAGCTAGGAAGCTTCATGGAGAAAATGTAGCAACTTCCTGGGAAAAGTACACCAACTTCCTGGGAAAAGTACATCAGCTTCCTTGGGGAAGGTAACTGGGCTTCTTGGGAAAAATATGGTAATCTCCTGGGGAACATTTCTTGAGGAAAGCATGGCAGCTTCGGTGCGGAAAAGATGATTCCACTGGGAGTGGGTCCTCAAATAAAATGTGCATCACTTGGAAGATACTGGTATGATCTCTACAATCTTTAAAGTCACTGGAGATTACCGGATCAATCCAAAGTGTTGTCAGCTTATAGTCTCGCTGGGGACTGGTGCTGAGGCAATAGTTCGTAATTGTTTCTACAACAATGAGACTTACTAGGGAATGAAGACCGCCTTGAGTAAGATTTATCGGGTGCATGAAGAAGGTTGTGAAACATGCTAGTTTTGATCTTAATGGACTTTGTAATAGTCTCCATTTTGAAAAACATAATGCCCCAAAGTACCTGCTCTATGAGAGAGAGTCATCTCGAGAGGATTTTATAGAGAACATGGAGTCCAATTGCCCCACGGTTTTCAAACTCTTTGAGAGATTTGTTGGATCTCAACGTAACCTGGCTTGAATCGACGGTGTAGACTGAGCCTTCAAGAAATAGCTCTTAAGAACGTCAGGCTTGCATCATAAGCAATTTGGAAACCGCCTGCCCCTGCTCAATAGAACCTTCAAGTTCCATTGCTGATGTCTATATGTAAATTTCTAAGGCGTCAGGCGAAATCAACACACATGGATTGCTAATCCTGAAATTGTTAATGCAACATATATATTTGTCTTAAAGTTTTTTTTGAAAAAGGATATTGCAATAACTTATGACCGAAATCACTAGTTAGGATATGAATTAAATTTATGATGCCAACGTTAAATGAGCGTAGCTCGTAGGAGTCAGGAAACATGATCTGGTCGAGTATGCTTTCAAAAGAGATCCTACTTCAATTAGGTCTTTTAAAGGTTGTATCGTGGCTTGGTTCACGGCTTTAAGAAACAAAGGATAAAGGCTCAAAGTTATTTGTACCCACCCTTTCTTCGTGATGTTCTCCAATCCTATATTCAGTTAATTGTATATGAGTACTCATCTCTCAATCGGATTTGATATGGTCGAGAAACCATTAAGGCTTTGGACATGGGTTAATTGTAACTGTAGAACAAGGTTCTAAAGAGGTTCCCAAAGTCATCAGTCCATCTTTTGGATATTATCAATTTCCCGACTGACTCAGTGGTTAATAATATTCTCAAGAGAATATCTTTTGAGTGTAGTATCGCGTAGCAGCTATTTCGGGAATACTCCCTCATAGTCCTCGCACTACGTCCTAGATAAGGCCAAAGTGGTGTTAGGTAACTACGATCCCCAGTATCACAGACTCCACTCGAAAATAGTGAATGTTTTTATGATTACTCGTTCAATAATACTAGTTTTCAAGAGGGCCTCAACTGAGCGGTGATTCTCAAGTCAGCTTGGTCGGGATTCAACTCCCTATAAGCCTCGTCGAATATATCACCTTCCTATAAAAATTGCACTCAAGTCCGGGTGTAGGACTTATCTCACAACAATGATACAACCCCAAGCAAGGTACACTAAATATATACAAGCAAATAATAAAGCAAAAAAGCAAGCATACAACGAGATAGGGATAACCCTCAAAAGATAGGACTTTCCCAAGTGAAGTCGCAATTTTATGTTTCGGTGAGAATAGGATATCAAATTATTAATTAATTTGAATCACATCTTTAGTTCACAACCGGTCTTTGATTTATCCGAAGGAAAGGTTAAACAAAGGAAAAAACCTATTTTGCATTGTAAACACAGTGCGGGGAGAGATATAAGGTTCGGGGGTTGGTTAAGCTTAGGGAAGGTATTAACACCCTAAACTTCTGTAGTACTCTACAGGAACCTCTTGTTTTAAATGCTACTATTGTTAAAGTTATCTGCTTAAGGTATTACTAAGGGTTAAAGGTGAAAAGAAAGACCTAAGGGGTTAGTCCTAAGTTTACTCGCCAAGATTCGCATCTTGTGCCTACGTATCCAAGGTAGGGGATGGAATCAGAGTAATCGTAGTTCCCCTTGAAAGGGAGGAAGAGAAACTTCTTGACTATGGTCAAGGTTTCATGGGGGGAATAAGCATTCTTAAGGAAGCGCTTACGTGGAGCGCGGTGACTCCAATCTCTACGTTTAAAATTTGAATTGACAAGGGTAAAATAGGTATTCCACGGCGGGAAACCTAATATGGGGTGCGGCGACTCCTTATCCTAATGCTAGGGTAAACTCGTCCACGACGGGGCGCCTAAAGTGAGTACGGCGACTCGACGTCTTAAGGTTTGAAAGGTGAAAGATGGATGAGGGTTAAGGACTATTGACACGGCGGTCAAACATTTAGACCTTTCCTTCGGAGAGGAATTTATGGAGAATAAATATAATGAAAAATAAATAAGTATTGAAATATGGGGGAACATGCAAGAATGAACAATAATGGGATAAGAGGCGACGATACACTCACACAATTTACAATCATGAAAATAAATACCCAAAAGAAATAAAATATCAGTAATCGTGGACAGATGCAATAATATTAGGAAATAAAATAAAAGTTAGATGAAAATTAAACGGGGAGGGGTTAGGAATTAGGTTAAGGCGGGTTGGAATTTTTGAATAAAGTTTTAGAATTTTTTTAAAAAAGATTTTCATTAAGATTTTAAATTAGAAAATAAAAATGGTTAATAGTGTTAGCTCTTAAATCCGACGCCTCATGTAGAAGGAAGAAATTCAAAATAAAAGGGCCAAAGGCAGGTTGAGAACGAGAGAGTGGTCGAAAGAGGTAAAGCAGCCAAAAGAAGAAGTCGAAGAACTCACCCAGAAGCCAGGAGTTCGACCGCTTGCTGTTATGGATGGTTCGTCGAAGGATTTGAAATTCAAAAATTGGAGGGAACGGTTTTGCTTGTTGAATATTGAAGGAGACATGTGTCACCTTATGAGCAGTAGATCCATGCATTTATGACAAGTGGCGAAAGGAGGTGATGATGGAGGTTATTAGAAGTTACTTTTTACTACTATAAATAGGATGTCTTAGACATAGCCAAAGTGTGTTGTAATTTACTATTGTACAAATTACTCTTAGAATTACTCCAAGTATCCGAGTGTAGAGAAAGCGAGTATTATAGAGAATGTACGTGATGTAAACACACCATCTTTTAACTTAATGCAATTTGCTTTATTTTGCTTTAAACTTTATAAAGTCTTTTATTGTCTTTGCACCTTTCTTCCTTACTTTATTTCTTTTCCTTCTTCTTCCTATGCAACTCTTTTCTCTTCGTCCTCAATCTAACTTCACCTCTCTAAACAAACTTTCTTCTCTCTTTTATTGAAAGTTTTATTTTATCTTTTAAGTTATCCCGTAGTCGAGTAGATGTTTCTTTAAGATTCTTTCACCCCAATACTGTTTGAGTGTGGAACTTGGACAAATTTTCAAAACAAAAAGCCTTTTAGCACATGTCCTAGGATCAATCTGATCGATCCTGTGAGTCACCAAAGTTAGATTTGGAAGATCAACGGTTGTTTTCCGATTTTCAAGGGAAACAAAATGGCACGCCCAGTGGGACAGTGCTAGAAAATCTTTTTATAAAACTAAAGTTATAAGAAATTTTGCAGTCATGTGGGTCCTTGTCGTGAGGAGTACATTTTATGTTACTGAGAAGTGGTAAAGTTACCGCTGTAAACGAAGAAACACGACCTAGACGAAGCATTAGGAACATGGCTACCGATACGAACCAGCCAGATAACCCCAACCATCAAGGAGACGGTTCCATTGAGGGAATAAGAGACGAGGGAGTTCCCCCTCCGATACCGTCGACTAGAGAACAAACGGTGCTTCCTGTGAGGCCAGTACTGACACCTTCCATACTTGGGGCCGGATCGACGGTGATAAGGCCTTATACTCAACCAGTGTTGGAATATATAGGCCATCAGACATCGAATCCTCATATTTTGTTAGGGGGAAGTTCGACTTCCAGGCAGTTTGGTCCCCCTGGTTTTTCACAGTCACCAAGAAATCCCCCATATGGGATGCCCACCGCTATGATGCAGGGGCTCCAAAGTGCACCTCCCATATTCTCAGATCAGGCGATGGCTTCGCCATTACAGGGGTCAGGGTCAGGCGTGAACATGGGTCGAAACCCCCAAAGCCAGAGCTTAAGGTATTCGACGCAAGGCCCTAATTTGACCAACATCTCAGTTGCTTGTTTAAGACAGCAGATGGACGAAAGTAACCTACAAATGGTTCAGACTTTTTCACAAACCATGGGTGAAATCTTTTAACCATTAATCCAAAATACAACTCAGACCAATCAACAATTGGCGGTACAATTAACAAGATTGGCTGAATTCATGGGGGTACCTCCCTTAACCAGAAACCAAGCCGTAGTAGCGAATACCCCACGAGAAAACTTGGCGAATATGGAAGAAATCGACGTAGGAAACCAAGGAAGGATGGCCCCTCCTGTAGTCAAAGAGCTTAGGGAAGAGCCATTGCAAAATCAGCCCCGTGTCTTGGGTGAAAGAAACCCATGAGTAGTGGTTGTGAATCAGAACCAAGACGCGGACAATATAGTCCAGCAGGTTTGACGAAACAACGTGGCCGTCGACAATAATCTAGCAGCCATGGTCGAGAGAATTATGGCCAGAAATGGGCTAAACACTGGGTTCACTAGGCCAAATTACACCTCACCCATAGTAGACTATATCCTTCAGGCGGAGTTACCCCCTAGGATGAAAGTACCCAAGTTTACTAAGTTTTCAGGAGATACGACAGAATCTACCGTCGAACATGTGGCTCGTTACCTAATTGAGGCTGGAGAGATAGCGAATGATGAAAGCCTTAGAATAAAATACTTCCCAAGTTCTCTTACTAAGAATGCATTCACCTGGTTCACAATGCTTCCCCCTAACACAGTGTGTAATTGGATCCAGTTAGAATGTTTGTTCCATGAATAGTTCTATATGGGCCAGACTAAAATTAGCTTAAAGGAACTCGCTAGTGTGAAGCGCAAGTTTTCTGAGCCGATTGAGGAATACCTTAATAGATTCCGTTTGCTTAAAGCCAGATGCTTCACGCAAGTCCCTGAACATGAGTTGGTCGAAATGGCCGCTGGGGGTCTCGACTATTCTATTAGGAAAAAAATGGATACCCAATATCTAAGGGACATGGCCCAATTAGCCGATCGAGTTCGGCAATTAGAAAGGCTCAAAGACGAAAAAGCTAAGTTTAATGAAAATAAAAAGGTAGCTTTTGTCGAATATAACGAGAATGTCGAAGAGTTGTGTGATGAGCCTATGAACTTCGACAATGGCGAAGTGGACCTTGCTGAACTTAAGCAAGGACCACTGTAGTCATGTAAAGTCCTAGCTCCCTCACAAGGGAAGAGTTATGTCGAGTCTGAAAAAAATGATAGGTTTCTAAAGAAAACATATACTTTCGACATCACAAAATATGATGAAATCTTCGATTTATTAGTTAAAGACGGACAAATGATAGTGCCTCCCGGTGCTAAAATGTCGTCCATAGAACAAAGGAAGAAAAGAGGGTTTTGCAAATACCATAATTTCCTGGGTCATAAAACGTCTCAATGTTTTCTTTTCAGGGACCTTGTTCAGAATGCGATCCAGGAAGGACGTCTAAAGTTTGGAGAAAAAGCTGGCGGCCAGATGAAGGTCGACACAGACCCCCTGAAAATGGCGGACGCAAATTATACAGAACCAGTCGAAATTAATATGGTCGAAGCTACTGATGGCTACGACTTTTCAATTGACATAACAGAAACCACTGACAATCCCATAGACAAAGTTGTGATGGCGAAAGTTACTATGAGCTTTGGACAAAAGAACTGCGTGGAAATGGAAATTGAAAACTGTTGCCAAAGGGATGAAACCAAAAGTCCAAACAATAGGAACAATCTGGGTTGGGAGATAGTGACCAAAGAAATTGCTGATGACTTCGTCAAAATTGATCAAGCCACTAAAGGTGTAGAGCTGAGCCTGAAGAAGCTTAATTTGGTCGAAGGGGTTGGAATTAACATGGTAGAAATCACCCAACATGAAGATGTAGTAGACAGTGAGTCAAATTACCAGGGGGCACACACTAGGGAAGCATACCCAGAGCAGGAGGAATCGATCGTGGCTTTCCTTCACCGTTGCCAAGATAGAGGTTCTAGTGCGATGCTTTGCCCTTGATGCAACGCCATATTTGACAAAAAGGCCGCACAAAAGATAGAAGGAACACGAAGACTAAGGCAAGATAACGAAAGGCCAAGATTCGACCCTCGAAGAGGCCTTCAACAAAGATTTGACCCCCGCATAAGGCCTCCTACAAATAAACCCGCGAGTTTTAAGCCCAATGCTGAGGCCACTGATGGAAAGTGGACGAAGCCCAATGAGAGTAGGAAGCAAGGGCAGAAGAGATGGAAGAATTTCGAAGTACAACAGGGATCTTCGTTAAGCTATAGAAAGGAGTTTCAGTCTTCGAAGGCTGCTCATGTATCAGAGAATTATAAAGGGAAAAATCCCATGTCTCGATCGCAATGGAGGCGAGAACAGAGAAAAAGAAAAGCACTTAGGGAAGGTGCACAAAGGGACCAACCACAATCCAGTACCAGCATCCCCGTCGAACATGAGGGACGAACAAAAATGTTTAGGAGGACACCTGTAGAAAGAAAGTTGTTTCTGACACAGGTCGAAGAGCAGAGGAAATCGGTCGATGACGAAATGACCGATAATTTTGATGAAGACTCTGATGATACGTTGGATATTTTGGTCAACGTAGTATTAGTAATGCCCAGGGAATTTGACAGGATTTCCGTGGTTGAAAACTCGGACACATATACGGACTGGGAAGTGACGACTCATAAGCCGGTATGTTCCTATGTGATGAACAATGGCTGCGTCGAGGAGCAAAACGCATTCTTCGAACAGCCCACGGAGGCGATGAAAAATCATCTGAAGCCTCTTTATATTACGGCATAAGTAGAGAAGGTCCAGTTAACAAAATCTTGGTGGATTGCAGCGCTACGGTGAACCTAATGCCGCATTTTCTGTTGAACAAAATTGGGAAAAATGAGACAGACACCAAGCCACACAACATGGTGTTATCAAACTATGAAGGAAAAGTGGGTTCGGCCATGGGGGTCATTCAAGTGAATATTACGGTCGGAACCATTACCCATCCGACTGTCTTCATGGTGGTGGAGACCACCGCCAACTATAATCTATTGCTTGGAAGAGAATGGATCCATGGAGTGGGGGCAGTTACATCTTTGATGCATCAAAGGATCGCCATCTGGAGACTAGATGGCATTGTCGAAAACATTTAAGCAGATCAAGGATATTTTAAAGCACCTATAAACCATGTTGATAGAGGACAGTTCGACAAACACTTGGCCAATATAGGGCCATGTGAACTTGCAGATTTTGACTTTACACCTAATGACGAAGTGTATTGCTCACTTTATCTGCATCCCGTCGAAGGTTTCCGATGGGACAAGGAAGTACCAGGTGAAAGGCTACCATACCTTGGCGAACTTCCCATAGACCCCACTAGCTAGGGAAGTGAGTTTGATGATGATGACTGAAACCGTAGCGCTTCAAAGGATTTCGGCCTACGTGGCCGAAACTAAGCTACAAACGGCCTTGGAGGCCGCTAATAACAAAATGGATGAGAGAGCCAACGAAGAATCCAAACAAATAGGCTCAGGTGGGCATTTCGACCCCAAGTCTCCCGACAAGATTCAATACGAAGGGCAAAGACTCGACGTCATATATGACGATGAGCCTTTGGGTTTTGAAAAGGATCCCTTGGCCAACGATGTTAAAATGTTGGCGCAATATCCACTGGAGGAAGTTAACCTGGGAGATGGAGTAATCAAAAGGCCAACTTATATCAGCGCCAACCTCGACCCCCAACTCAGGGTCGAAACCATTCAGTTGCTGCGAGAGTACAAGGATTGTTTTGCTTGGGACTACGACGAGATGCCAGGTCTAAAGAGAGATCTAGTCGAGCATAGGCTACCAATCAAGCCTGGAAAAAAACCAGTCAAACAGAACCCAAGACGTTTCGCCCCTAAAGTCCTCTCAAAGATAAAGGAGGAAATCGAAAGACTCCTTCGATGCTAGTTCATCCGTACGACCAGGTATGTCGAATGGCTAGCAAACATTGTAACAGTCATTAAGAAAAACAAATCTTTAAGAGTCTGCATAGACTTTAGGGATTTAAATTCAGCAACCCCTAAAGATGAGTATTCGATGCCAGTGGCAGAAATGCTAGTCGATTCAGCCGCTGGCCACGAATACCTTAGCATGCTGGATGGATATTCTGGTTACAACCAGATTTTTATTGCTGAGGATGACGTTCCTAAAATGGTGTTCCGTTGCCCAGGGGCCTTAGGCACTTACGAATGGGTAATGATGCCTTTTGGCCTAAAAATGCTAGGGCAACATACCAGCGGGTGATGAATTCGATTTTTCATGATTGCATTGACTCCTTTATGCAAATATACATTGATGACATTGTGATAAAATCTGTGTCAGGAAAAGCTCATGTAGAACATCTGCGCAAGTCCTTCATGAGAATGAGGAAGTTTGGCCTCAAGATGAATCCCCTCAAGTGTGCATTTTGCGTACAAGCAGGAGATTTTCTGGGTTTCGTGGTCCACAAGAAGGGGATCGAAATCAACCAAAACAAAATAAAGGCCATCATGGAAGCGAAAGCGCCATCCAACAAAAAGGAACTTCAATCCTTGCTGGGCAAAATAAATTTCCTAAGAAGGTTCATATCGAACCTCAATGGAAAAACGCAGGCCTTCTCACCATTGCTTCGAGCCACCAAGGAGAAATTCGAATGGACGAAAGATCTGCAAGAAGCTTTCGACAAGATCAAAGACTACTTAACTCATCCTCCAGTCCTTTCACCTCCATGTCGAAATAAAAGCATGAAACTGTACATAGCAGTGTTAGACAAAACTCTAGGGAGCATGCTTGCTCAAGAGGATGGAAGTGGCGTCGAAAGAGCCATCTACTACCTTAGCAGAGTATTAAATGATGCAGAAACTAGGTATAGCGAGATAGAAAAACTATGTTTATGTTTGTATTTCTCATGTATGAAGTTGAAGCAATATATAAAACCAGTTGATGTTTAGGTTTCGTCACATTTTGATATTATTAAGCATATGTTGTCAAAACCTATTTTGCATAGTCGAATTGGTAAATGGGCATTAGCATTAACTGAGTATTCATTAACATACAGACCGTTAGAAGCGACCAAAGGTCAAATAGTGGCAGACTTTATTGTCGACCACTCCATAAATGAAAGTACCCTGAACATTGCTGAACTATAACCTTTGAAGTTATACTTCGACGGGTCTAGTCATAAGAACGGGACAGGCATAGGTCTGCTGATCATTTCGCCTGACAAAATTCCAACAAAATTCAAGTATAGATTCGAAGGCCTATGTTCCAACAACGAAGCCGAATACGAAGCTTTGATTGCCGGACTTGAGATTTTGTTAGAATTGGGGCAACCCAAGTCGAAATAATGGGAGATTCAGAGTTGGTTGTAAAACAGCTAACAAAGGAGTACAAGTGCGTTAAAGAAAATCTCATTATGTATTTCGTGATAGCCGACAGGCTACTCAAAAAATTCAAAGTCTGCACTATTCGACATATACCACGACTACACAATCAGATAGCCAACGATCTGGCGCAGGATGCCTCAGGATACAGGGTCTCGAAGGAAAACCTGCAAGAAGTAATTGAGGCTAGAGATAAGGTTGTGTCCGTAGGTTTGAGACCGTCAGACTTGGAAGTTACAAAATTTGGCTACGCTGACGAGGAAACCTATGAGATTTTTACAGTTGAAGGCCTGACAGACAAAGATTGGAGAAAACCTCTGGTCGAGTACCTTCAGAACCCTTTAGCGACCACAGAACAAAAGATAAAATACCAAGCACTAAGTTATGTCCTTTTGGGGAATGAGTTATTTAAGAAAACCTCTGAGGGAGTTTTACTTAAATGCCTCAGTGAATATGAAGCATACTTGGCGTTGTCTTCAGTCCATGGTGGGACATGTGGAGCACACCAAGTAGGCCATAAGATGAAATGGCTGCTATTTCGCCAGGGGATGTACTGGCCCACGATGCTGAAATATTGCATTGAGTTCGCCAAAGGTTGTCAAGAATGCCAAGTCCACGCTGGCATACAACATGTCCCAGTAAGCGAGTTACACTCCATAGTCAAGCCATGGCCATTCAGAGGTTGGGCTTTAGACCTGATAGGAGAGATTCGACCTACGTCTTCCAAAAACCAAAAGTATATTTTGGTAGGGATAGACTATTTTAACAAATGGATCGAAGCTATACCTCTACCAAAAGTAGACCAAGAGGATGTCATCGAGTTCATTTAGAGGTATATCATTTACAAATTTGGGCTACCTGAAACAATAACGACAGACCAAGGGTCAGTGTTTACAGGTAGAAAGATGCAGGAGTTCGCCAAAGAAATGGGTTTCAAACTCCTTACCTCGACACCTTATTACGCCCAGGCCAATGGCCAAGTCGAAGCGGCAAACAAAGTGATAATTGGCATGATAAAGAAACAGATTAGAAGCAAGCCTATGAATTGGCATAAGATGTTAGATCAAGTCCTATGGGCATGTCGAACATCCCCGAAGGAAGCAACCAACACTTCCCCTTATCGACTCACCTTCGGCCATGACGCAGTGTTTCTAATTGAGATACACATACAATCGGTCTGAATTCAAAGACATCATGAAATCCCTCGAGAGATTTATTGGGACATGATGCTTGATGAGTTAGTCGATTTAGACGAAGAAAGATTAAAAGCTCTAGAACTCTTAAGAAGACAAAAGAAAAGAGTGGAGAAATCATATAACAAGAAGGTCAAAGCAAAGGCTTTCCTGGTCGGAGATTTAGTATGGAGGGTAATTCTTCCTATGGATCGAAAGGTTAGGTCTCTAGGCAAGTGGTCCCCAAAGTGGGAAGGACCATTTCAGGTATCAAAAGTATTCTTTAACGGGGCATATGAAGTGACAGAGCTGAGTAAAGACGAGAGAATATTAAAAGTAAATGGAAAATATCTAAAGAAGTATAAGCCTGCACTTCAAGAGGTAAAAATATCAGCAGAGTAATAGTCAAATATAAAACGAAGCCGTAAATGGTGGTTAGCAAAATGCGCCAAAATGGCTCAGTATCTTACAAACAAAGTTAAATGGCTTACAAAGGCCAGTACAATCTGCTCTATTACAAAGTTCAAATAAATCAAAAAGGAAGATTTGCCTTCATCTTAAGGTAGTTCGACTTTTGAAGTTCAAGGCGGCTCTGGCATTGAGTTTTGTCTGCCCTCAGCTAGGCAACTTCAGATTACAAACGACGGGCATCCTCAGCATAGGTAACGGCATGTTCAAGTTCAGTTGTTAGGGAAGAATCACCGAAGGAAGATAGTTCAGTGTTCTTCTTCTTGGCTTTCGCTATCTTACTACGAAGTTTCTTTATCTTGCGCTCCCAGCATGCAATGTTCGCCTCATTAGTAAGAATCTCCTGCTTATTTTTCTCCCTCGTCTCCTCCAATGCAATGATCCTCTCCTCAGAGTCGACAACAACACTCCAAGCGGCAGCTTCACTTCCAGCCTTCGTCTCAATATCACCCTCAATCTGGGGCAACAATCGAAAGTCTTTATAAACCTGGTCAATCAGGGTACCAACTTCTTGAATAACATTCGCGGCTTCAGGAGTAAGGGATTTAATATCCACTTGTTGAAGAAGAACTTTGAGGGGAAGATAGCTGGCTGGGCCCATCTGCAGGAGGGTGAAAAGATCCCCTTTGAAAATCTTTTTCTTAACCTTATCGAGGGCACTGTCAGCTGGCTGCTTCGAGGTTTGCCCTTCGGAGGTCGAAGTACTGGGAGTACGGCTAGAAGAATGACTTCGCCTGCTCAACAAAAGCCTGATGTATTGTCGAGGGTTAGAAACCTTCAACGCATCCAGTTCGGCGGAGGTAAGTTGAGTTTCGCCTGGGAAGAGGTTTGTTGGAGTATCCTTGGGGATAGAAGAAGCATGAGTCTTTGTCACTTCAGCAGTTGTGGTTTCTTTGACAGAGATGGCCACAATTTTCAATTCTTTGTTTTGGCTTTCTTGTGCCTTTGCGCCATCCTCCTCCATTTCATCCACAATACCTTTATCACTGGACTCATGCAATTCAGGTTGAGGCTTAGCCTGATCCTCAATAGCGTGATCACCCTCGACAGCTTTTTCATCCACAGTTATTATCTGACCCAAGGGAGAGTTGGTCGTATCTACCAAGGTTGTTTCCCCCTCCAAAGTGTTGACTTCATCATCCGTTGTGACGGGATCGACCCGAACATTGTTGTCTTCATGGTCAGAACCATCAGTTTGAGACTGCTAGGTAGTGGTCTTTGCAGGAGAAGGAGAGACTGTGAAAGAATCAGGTTTATTAATTTCACCAAGGGAACTCACACCAGAACCCAAATCAGAAGTGGGATGATAGTAGGCTCACCTTGGCTATTCAAGGGATAGAGCGACAAAGGAAGCTTGGTGGGATCAGATTGTGGAGCCCCATCATCATCCTAGAAAAGGTAGACGTTAAAAGGAATAGATACCAAAAATCAGTGCAAGACCCAAAGAAAGGTAGATGTGCAATATACCTTAACAGTTTCATCAGCAGGACTAGAATTGTCACTTTCCATGGGGACAACAGCTTGGATCGAAGCATCCCCTATGGGAGTCTGAGTAGGGTCTTGAGGACGACTATTGGTCTGAGGTATGTTGGTTGCAAGAGGAGCAGATGGAGCATCAGGAGTATCCACATCATGGACGATCTTTCGTCTTCTTTTTACTTGAAGACTCTCACGAGGAGATCCATCTTCGTCATCAGAATCAATGATAAACTGGGGAGAAGCCCTTTTTACCCTTTTTTGAGGGGTGGGTGGTTTTTGACTAACCTGAAAGCAACATAAAGTGTTGAGAGTGATTAAGGAGGTCGAGATAGTAGAAAGTTATGGAGGATTACCTTTTGGTCTTCAACCTTGACTTCAGTTTTGGTTGCTGGGGCAGCACGTTTCGGAGCAGCTGAAAAATGAATAATACCAAAGCCAGTTAGCAACAATAAAGCTCAGAGGGGAAAGTCCAAATCGAAGGGGGATGAACCTTCAAGAATGTCGGATTCGATACGGACATTTTTGATACTAACATGAAGGTTCCCTTTAAACGTATCGAGTGTATGTTTAGTCGGAACCACCCGCTACGCTTTGGGCTTTGACTGCTGTCGAAGAATTTTTATAGCATCTCCACAAATAAACCAATCTGGGAATGGAGGGGCAAGAGCCACGCCAAAACCAGCGGTTGGTAGTCGAGAGACTTTGGGGGAAAAAGTTTAAAGGCAGCCTCATATCGTTTCTCGCGAGGAACAGAAGAGGGAATCTTTAAACTATCCAATTTTTGAGAAAACTTTTCTTTCAAAGTAACAGCAGCCTCACGGATGGTTTGACTAACATCATATGGTCGATAGGCAGTTTCGAAATACTTCTGGAAGGCTTGAATCTCTTTGATATGGGTAGACGTACCTTTCTTGATCTTCTCCTGCACATCAACGAAAGCTTGGTCAATCAAGCGAGCAAAACTGGAGGCGTCAAGAAATTCTGAGACGTAATGTTTCGACCACTAGTCATAGAAGTCTTGGGAGAAAAAATAAGAAGGTTCAAAGTGGACAGGTGTGAGAAAAGACTTATGGGCGTGACGCGCCAATTGCGTCGAGCAGTCCAGAGGAGATAGCACCGTTAAAGGAAGAATGATATGTGATTTCTTGTCATATAGGCATTTGGGCAAAGTCTGTATCAACCCAAATTGCCTGGACACCAAGTTTGGTTGATAGGCTAGTAAGCTGGAGTGACCTCTAACAAGGTTTAACTTATGAATCAGTAGTCGAGGAATGAGGAATCGCTTCCAAATCAACTTCGACTCCTCTTCTTGTTTCTTTAAGGGAGCAGGGAAGGGTCTGGTAAACCACTCTGGGCCACATCTTCGTTCTGCGAAGGGAGCCATCTTCGAGGTAAACTCATACTATTTTGCGAACATATGAACAAAGCTGGATAAATTGGATCGAAAAGTATGACCTTCTTCGCTAGGAATAAGTTAGGCCAAGCGAGGTCATTCGACTCTCCTCTCAGCGACTGAAGGCGAACCTTCATCGACTTCGCCTCTGTTGGGAAGATTATGTTCAAAAGTGGCATTGAGCCACATCTGGAGGAACCAAAAGGGGCCTGACAACAACAAGTTGCCATGGCTTTCAGGATCTTTCAATTTATTCGCACCTTCTCCTAGGGCCTCATAAAGACTGGCCAAAATCATCTCACTTAGGCAAATGCCCCTCTTCAAGTGCATTTGGTTAGCCAGGACCAGATATTTTCGCGCCACCTACAAGGACTTTGTACAAAATACACAACGAGATAACCACATGGCCAAAAAGGCTATATGTTCCTCGTCATCAAATGAGGTGCTAGTTTTATTATGATAATGTTGGACAAAAGCTGTGTAAGTATGTTTGGTATTGGCGAAACCAATGGTGTCGTGGCTATCAATCTCAGGATCATAAACAAGGTTGTAGGGTTTTAGGCCTACAATGGCAGCTGCATCAAGTAATATGGGTGTCATCATCCCACAACGGAGGTGGAAAGTATTGTGAGTTCTATCCCAGACAAATAGGGAAGAAGCCAGCATAAGGGGGCAGTAAGAAGGGCATACCTTCGACATCATTATCAGATCATAAATCCCAGTGTCCTTCCAATCTTGGGCTTTCACTTTCTCTATTTTTGTCAGCCAGTTGAGGTAAAGTTCGGAATCTTTAAAGTAGGGAGTAACCCTAAATAATCTGGCTCCATCATGAAGATACCTAAGATCTACGTCGAAGAGGCTCAAGCTATCAGGGCCATCAGCGGGGATTTTGCTAGAGTCTTTTTGCCCTAAGTCTTTTTGCATACTCCTTTATCTCCACACACAACATAAAAACATTTGTGTTAAGAAACTTATCTTTCCATGAACAAGTTATACCATATGCAATACATCAGTTATCACCTACCACAAATTGGAAAATCTACCAAAGCCCTACACCTAACCACAATACAAAACTGACATTCATAAAGCCTATAACAACCACAATTGACCCACCCTACACACACACTTCCATCCATTACCAATAAACCTTCACAACCCAAACTTTCACCAACACCTCATATACTTTATGATGAAGAAACCACACATACATTGTTTACTGATGCACCCATCCCAAATTATCCACGTGATCAGACCAACCAAATTATTCAAAGTCCAAAACAATCCACACGAATGAAATACACACCTTATTACCTCAAAGACTACCTGCGTAGTTCATTCACTGATCAACCACACACATCATTAGGTACATCATATCCTATATTTAATTTCTTGTCTTATTCTTCGTTGTCTCCCATATGTTATCATCTTATCATGTCCATCAATACTCATCATGAACCAAATTCATATGCTGAAGAAAGAAAGTTTGAATGTTGGAATCAAGCTATACAAGCTGAGCCGTCAGCTCTTGAAAGAACAGGAATGTGGAAACTTGTTGTTGCACCACCAAACGTTAAACCTATTGGGTGCAAGTAGATCTACAAAGTGAAATTCCATGCAGACGACTCAGTAGAAAGATTCAAAGCTTGATTAATGGACAAAGGCTTCAACCAAATTGAGGGAATCAGTTACTTTGATACACATTCACCTGTAGCAAAAATGACCACAGTCATGATGGTTATTACATTGACATCCATTCAAGATTGGTTCATCCACCAATTAGCTGTGAACAATGCATTTTTGCATGGTGACTTACAAGAAGATATATATATATATGACACTACCACTAGGTATTACATCCTTTAAACCCAACCAAGTTTGTAAACTCATCCAATCATTATATGGTCTCAAGCAAGCAAGTCGTAAATGGCATGAAAATGTCACATCTCTTATTCTTGCCCAACATTACAAACAATACAACTCATATCACTTTTTATTCACCAAGAAAACTGGTAACAATTTCACTCTTCTATTGGTTTATGTCGATGATATCATCCTTGGAGGAAACTCCGTGACTAAATTTGATCACATCAAATCAGTTTTCCATAAAGCATTTCAAATTAAAAACCTTGGCCACCTCAAATACTTTATGGGACTCGAAGTTGTACACTTCTTAAAAGGAATCACACTATCCTAACGTAAATATTGCTTAGATCTACAGACACATAATTTATTAGATCTAAGAAATTTTTCACTTCTGTTGATCCAACTATTAAACTCCACCACGATTAAAGTCCTGCATACATTGATATCTCTGCATACAGACGCTTAGCCAGTCGATTACTTTACCTTATAACTACCAGACTAAATATCACCTTCATCACACAACAACTGAGTCAATACCTCATCAATCCCACAATTACTCATCATAAAGCTGCCTTAAAAGTCCTTAGATACTTAAAGGGATTCCCTGCTTGTGGATTATTCTTTCCTAAAGATTCTTACTTGCAATTGATTGGTTTTTCGGATGCTGATTGGTCAGGTTGATAGACACGCGTCGCTTCATATCAGACCAATGCTTCTTTATTGGTCAATCTCTTATTTCATGGCAGTTAAAGAAACAACTCACAATCCCATGTTCCTCATGTGAGGATCAGTATCGTGCTCTTGCATAAGCCGCTTGTGAAATACAATGGTTGATATATCTTCTTCAAGATGTCTGAATCATCACTTCAAAACTTCCAGCTTTATATTGTGACAACTTGAGTGCACTACACATTGCTCCAAATCCCGTTTTTCGTGAGTGTACAAAATACTTAGAGATTGATTACTACATTCTTCACGAGAAATTATAAGATAAAGTGTTCAAACTACTTCTGGTTTCCTCCAAATACCAATTGACTTATTTTTTCACTAAGTCTCTTCTACCGCAACCATTTCACATTCTCATACCCAAGTTTGACATGCTTAACATCTATCCTCCAACTTGTAGAGAGATATTACATCATGAACAAGTTATAGAAGACTAACTTGTTCCTTAAGCAATCCTAAAAATAGTTATAAATAGTTAGTTTACACAAAATCAATTAGAAGTTGTTAGTAGTTGGTTATGGTAGTTAGAAAATTCTAATTGTATAGAGATGCCCTATCATAACAATCATGCAACAATAACAATTCTATAAATACTACTGTAGACCTCCATTAGAGCTGTCAAAATGGACTACCCGACTTTAAACGGGCTGACCCTGATGGGCTCGGGCTTTTCAGGACTCAGTCAAAAAAAACTCATTTCTAATACGGACTCAAAAATTACTACCCGAGTCCGGCCATAGATAGGTTTCAGACTACCCAACACTAAACAGATTTTTTTTCAATAAAAAATAAAAATAAAAAAGCCATAATATTTGTTATAAATAAAATTAAAAATTATATTATTTTAAACATAATACAATTTTAAGTACTATATTACCTTTTATAAATACTATCATATATTTTTAAATATAATACATGTCTAAATTGTATAAAATAATACTTAAATATTTAACATAAAAAAAATTAATAGAATACGAGAAAACACTATTGACGATATAAATTTAATTACTCAGATTTAAATTCCAACAAAAATTTTCAAGAACTTCTTTATAGAAAAATATCATAGTAAAAACAAGAGGTTGATCTAAATGCACTATAGTAAACAACATAATGACAACTAGAGACACCACAAAACCGTCACATCTAAAAAAGAAACTGATTTAAAAACTCAAATAACTTTTTCTCACAATTATCGACAAGTTTTGGGAAGTTCTATAACTTCCAAAATAGGAGTTTTGCATTGTTAACAATAAAATAAAGATTGCATTATTTAGTGTATTTAAAGTCATTTTTGAATATTGAGCATATAGTTTACTTTTCAATGTGCCCTGTTTCACTATTGTGCCGACAAACAACAAAATAGAGTCCATCTTTAGTCATGGAAAGATCATACTGTGGCCAATCCAACTTTTAGTGCACTCTTGTGGCAATATCTGTGTGTATGCATCTATGTTGTTCCTACACAATAATTTGATCTTCTCCATGAAATATTTGTGGCTCATAAATCATCAATTAATAATGCATTAATCTATAATAATAATTTACTGACACAGTTCAAGTGCTGCAAAATAAAAATATACTAATAACTAATTATTAATAATTTGTTCTTAAAAAACTAATAATATCGCAATTTAGAGGTGTTTGACGGTTGTTTAGGGTCTAATATAATAGCCTATAATATTTTTTTAATAAATAACTCATTTATTAATAATATAATCCAATTGATTATTGTATCACTAAGCTATTTCTTTGTCTAACTGACTTATATATTATATTTATGAAACACAAAGAAGAGATTGCAAGTGGAGCTCTTTAGCATCTCAAAGAATCAGGATAACATTTATATTTTTGAGAAAATACAATCAAATAAACAGATAATTGATAGGGTCATTATAAATATCACTCAATAGAGGACATAAATACAAGAGTTTAAATCATTTAACAAAACACGTATATAATGAACTCACCTACTTATTTTTCTTCTTTATTTATTTCGAGATCTAGATGTTATTTCTTTGATATTCTAATTTATTTAATTTCTCACTTCTTAGAAAATCTTGTTTAGCTATCTCAACCAAACTTCTCTCAATAACATGCCCTCATCTCAATAAATATTAAACATCTCAAGTTGAATAGTCCAAATTTCATGAACCTTACAATTCTTATTAAAAGTGAGTCAAACAACCCCACCTTACTTTGGCTTTGAAGTATTAAAGGATTCATTCAATGAACACATTCAAAGTCTTTTATCCGACTTTTTTCAATCTCTAAACTTAATACTACTAGCGCACAAACACTTTCAGAATCACCCTCATAAAAACAATGACAATCTGAATCGAATCCCCCTTGGTCTCATCTCGGGATAATCCTCCTTGAAGTGTTGATTATTATTAAAAACGAGGTACTTGTACATTAACTTGCAAACTCCCATAGACTTGAACTTGAACTTAAACATAAATTCCTTTCCATATTTGTTTCCTCTAATCTCACTTCTCTCTTTTGAAACACTACAGTCTTCTCTACTATCATCAACTTTTAGCTTTTTAATCTTGATTAACTTATTGATTCTTATAGATGATTGAAACTGCTCGAAGGTGATTGTGTCTTATTTTCTATAAAGAAAGACATCATTAAAATTCTCTAAAGATCTAGGTAATAAGCTGAGTAAGAGTATAATTTTGACCTCATGATCAAGTTTTGTCACAACATTTTGCAAATCATCAATAATTTTATGAAATGTGTCATTTCCTACACAATGAATTTATTAGTTGTTTTAGACATAACCTATGAGACAAATATTTTGTCATACAATTATTCAAGTTTCATCCATATTTCAAATGTGAACTTCTCCCATTCGACATCCCTTACATTTTATCTCTAAGACACAAGATAAAGACACTCCTTACCTTATTCATCATCTCGAACTTTTTTGCTTGATTTAGGCTAACTAGCATGAAAGTCAGACCTTTCGATGTTTCTTTTCAAAAAACAATTAATCAAGGTTGTTTGCATCTTCACTTTCTATTTAGAATCCATGATGTTAAGTTGTAAACTTATACCATTTTTTCCACATAAGACGTCATTTCTCGCGGAATATTGAATATCAAACACACCAAAAATATGATGCGTGGGACAAGAACATAAAAAGTCACACTAAACATCAACAAACAAAATTAATCTACCGACTAATATTAAAGCAAAATCACAATAAAAATAACAAGATTAAAGATGGGAATCAACATACCAAAAACTATTTAACCAATTCTATTTAAAATGATCTAATTCAAAGATATTACAAATAAGTTAAGAAAAATAGATCTCCAAGTACGTTTTTTATTATATAACAAGTGTTAACCAAAAGACAAATAGGAATATGAAGCCATAAATTGGCAACACCACCATATGACAACAATAGCACCGTCCCAATTCTCCTCTCAAACTTATATGCAAAAAAACTTAGTGTGGAAACACATAACATGTTGCATTGCTGACATAAATTCACCAAATAATACTATTCATACCCCACACTCAATCATTGCACTCCCTATTTAAGAACAAACACTTCTAAGGATGTACCACAAAACCATTCTAGTATTTTTGAATCGTTACTATGAACTTTCATATAGGAGAATGGTTGAGTTTAGGGTTCAAACAAGAAGATTCTAAATCACCAAAACCTCTTCAAAACAACAAGGTATTCTCATGCAACTTCTGCATGAGAAAGTTTTACAGCTCACAAGCCTTAGGGGGTCACCAGAATGCACACAAAAGGGAAAGAGAAGCAGCTAGTTACCAATTATCTTCATCAATGGAACTTGCTTATTCTAAATCTTTGACACCAAAGTCACTAGGAATCAAACCTCACTCTCTTGTGCGCAAACCAATCAGAGAAAGAGCTTCTACTACAGTGGCTCGATTTAACAATGACGCACTTGCTCTTGAACAAGGGGTGAAGTTTGCATGGCATGGAAACTTTAGAATGGAGTTGCCAAAGGAAGAATCACATATCCAAAAGCTTGACTTAGATCTTAGGCTTTGATTTAATGCATTTGGTTCAAATTAGAACTATTGGTGTTTTGTTTTCGACTTTCTTATGCTATATCTTGCTTGTAAAGTTTTATAATTGGGTGCAATTTTTGCATTTTGGTGCAATATAAAATCTTTCAAAGCAAATACATTGACAACCACTATTTAAAATCATAGAGTGGTTATATAACTATTCAGTATGGCATAACATATTTTGAGGTCAGTAAAATTTAATTTAAGTTATTTTAAAAATAATATTTAATTAAAAGTTAAATATTTTTTATAATTTAATATATAATTATAATAGTCAAGCTTTAGACTTCAAATATTTTAAAATGACAAAACAATTGAAAATAGTCTAAAAAATACTAAATATCTACTAACAAGATTCAATATCAGATATACTAACACCAACTTATACAATATAGTAACATGACTTATTTGTCAATGTTTAAAGAAACATTTATTAATTTTATATATTTTGAGGCCTGTTTTTTAACATTTGAGACCTATTAAAAAAGGAATTTCGTAATACACTTTATGTATTATTTAAATATTATGTAAAAATATTTAAATGTTTTTAAATTTTAAAAATGTATTTTTGAATGTATTTAATTTTGAGTTAACGTTAACATATTTTAGAGATGTATCTTTAAATTTATTTCAAAGATACATCTCTGAAATGTATTGGAGTATAAATCATGTCAGAACTCTTCTTCTTTCTTATTTTTTTTAAAATGCAAAATCTCTTTAAACTCTTTCAATTTTTTTTCATCACCAAGTCCAAAATAAAACAACCAAGCTCAAAGGATTTTCAATTAATATAAGAAACATCATCCAACACTGAAGCAAAGTGAAAAATTATAAATTTTTGATGTTTTGATAATGTTTTTGAGTTTTTTGAATTGTGTAAATGAGTAAAAAAGGATGATTTATGTATCAAATGAGTAGGAAATGCAAGAATGTTAGTTTGTACATACTATAAAACATGTTTGTTTGTTGAAAATCACGATCAAACCGTTTATTTTGAGGTCTGCATTTCTGCATTGCCTCAATTGATGAACTGAAGAGTTGCAGAAAATTCTGGAGATGCATCTATGAAATTTTTCAACGTTTGATTTCATATTGCCTGTAGATGTATCTCCATAAATTAGTAGTTTGTTTTATTTTTTTATTTTTTTTTGTTTGTAGTGTTGATTGTTTGCACTAATTCTATAGTTTAATTTAACTTATAGGCATTATGGATGTTAGACACGACAGGAAGAGGCACGGAAGAATTATACAACATGCATCAGTGCGACAGGAGAAGAGTCAAGTCTAAAAGGATCTCGTTCACTCTGGCCATGCAGAGACATCTACTTCTGGGGCTTATGCTTCTCCATCTTCTTTTTCCCGTAGGAGACAAGTTTCCTCTACCGACGCATCACTCATTTCATCCTCTCACAGGCGTCAGAGGTATTCGAGTCATCGATGGTGTCGGAGGCACCAGTGCCACCTCTGACGGATGATGCTTATGAGCTAGTGCTACCCCAACGGTTGATGCTACTGAGCCAGTGCCACCTCCTACGGCTAATGATGTTGAGCCAGTGCCACATTCGGATGGTGAGGCTGAAGAGGATGCTAAGCCAGAGCCATTTGGAGGAGGTCCTGGAGAATTGTCACTACTGCCTTTGTACCTAGACCATACTTCCAGACATATCTAGGACAGAGAGGTGGCATTAAGTGGATTCATTCTTTTAATTTGCATATATTTTGATTTACAAGTTTTTGAAATTGATTTATTTTTCTACAAAAGCATGATCCCTTGAAGAATATTAACCACGTACGGAAGATTATTAGCTTGCCTCAGACGAATGAGAAGTGGTTTCTGGCAGTGTTGTCCCTATCTGGGATGGAGTACTTGTGTGTGACCGATTATATTACAGTTAACTAAGGGATGCTTAATGCATTCATAGAAAGATGGCATGCTGAGACCTCTTTATTTCATATCTCTCTTAGTGAGATGTTTATCACACTCAATGATGTGTCGTGTTTGCTATATCTTTCGATTAGGGGAAACTTCTAGATCATGGGAGAATTAGAAAAGACGAGGCATTCGAGATGATGGTAGACTATCTGAGAGTTAACCTAAGGGATGTGATGGCTAAGACTGATAGAACCATAGGGGGCTCATGCTAGGTTTAAATTTCTCAAAAAGGTATATACATATGAGCTCCGGAGAGCTAAGCTAGCTAGAGGCAATGACGAGCAAGTGGGGATCCATAGTGCTATGTTATGAGAGCATACCTGCTATATTTAGTTGACACTCCGATTTTTATGGACAAGAGTGTCACTTATACAGATATCGTCTACCTACGTAGTTCAAGGATTTCGAGTCAATCCAAGTGTACAACTGAAGGGCCGCTCGTTTGGTCTACTTGTACTCAAAGTTATCAGAGGGTTGTAGGTAGAAAATGAAGTAGGTCACATGCAACATCACACTACTGGCGGTAATGTTTATTGGTTTTTTAATGTTTATGTTTCATTTTTATTGCATCTTTGCAGCCCCATTACTGATAATGGTTATGTTCTAACCCTTTTCAAGCTTGGATCCTTCATCACTTCCCGTGTATCTCTGCCTAGGTTGGTGTACCAACTTACATTGAGGATATGTCGCGTGCTATTGCATTTTCCCCGATAAGAGGGAACCAGGCGATAGCACCATTCAGAGTGTATCTTGATCGTTTGGTTGCCGAGGACATACACTTCAACAACTATGTGGATGACCATGAGACGCAACCATTTGACGAGATAATGACATACTTAGGATGGTTGGCCTACATATCACGTACCACTGCTCCTCATTTGCCTCGAGTGCGTGATGCGAATGTTTGCTTACACTCAAACAGAGTACCATAGTTGAGAATGATATGAACTATGTTGACGGGTACATCAGGTGGTTTTTCAGAGTGTCACGTCCGTATATGGTGCAGGCTACTCCAGGAGATCCACCAAGGCCAGCACATCAGGAGATACTAGAGAAGAAGTAGGCACAGTTAGATCATGTTAAGGATATCTTGCCAAGATGTCATCGTATAATAAAGATTATATAGGTAGGCATTGATAAAGGTATCTTCCCTAAAGGGTATGTGTGAGGCAGGTCCTATATGACATTGTTCTAGACTGGGTCGGGACCTGCCATTCAGTCGGGCAGGCCCAACCCAATGTTATGCTGATGAGGCCCAACAAGGCCCAATTTCCTCTGTCGGGTAGGAGCCTAAACAAAGCACATCTGTCGGGCAGAAGACCTTCCTAAAGGGGAAGTCCACGTGCTTCCCCCACGTTCTCCACGTGCTCCCCCACGCAAAGACACGTCATCAGGAAACTACCCACTTCCGAAAGAGATGGTCAGTCCACCTTCCGATAAAGATGGTCAGTCCACCTTCCGAAGATCATAGGGCAGTTGATCCAGGGCGAAGACCACGTTTGGTCTTCACTACGCCATGTAAACCTTGGAAGTTACTTGTGATTGGCTTGGCAATCTGGCCCAATGCAATGTAATCGTTGACCCTTCGTTGGGGGCCCATTATAAATACCCTCTTCTACTAGAGGGTCAGGTATTCTATTTCATCACATCTTCTCTTTGTACTTGCTCTCTCTAGTTTCGTTACTTACTTAAGCATTGGAGCATCTTACAAGTACACCCCTTTTTCTCCTCCATTACTCAGGTGAAGGCAGCAACACACGACACGTGGCAGGTCACTAATTCCCTTCTGATCAGGTAAGATCAGTGGCGTCGTCTATGGGAAACTCTGCTTCCCCGTTCTTTCTTCTGTCCGAGCATAGAAGCTCAAGAACCAAAGCGAAATCAACCTTCAACTTCCATTCCAATCATGGCCAGCCCGCGCAATAACAATGCTCCAGGATCTACCTTTACCCCCTTCTGCAACGGAGACGACCACGACCCCAACACGGCCGTCTACAATGAAGAAGGTGATCACAGGGACGGGTGCACTACCTCTCCCTCCTCAGAAGACGCGACCTACAATGCCGTCCAACGCTTAAACAACCTGACTGTCTACCAGCCCATCCTGGTCCCAGCTGGCGCGATCCTTCCATGGTACCTCTGTTTGCGGCAATCAACCAGACCAACTTAATGATCTTCGGGCGGAACGAGTGGATAGGGATGCTTGAAAGGGAACGGCCATCACGCTTTCCCCTCGGAGACACCGCCGCCCAGTTTTCGTCAGTCTGTCCCCTTCCCCGCAGAGACGCCAGCGCCCAGTTTCCATCAGTCTGTCTCCTCCCCTGCGGAGGACGCGAGTCGTCGAGGATGAGTCACGAAGTCCCTCTCCCCTGCCGACGGGGCACCGCCCTCGTTTGAAGCGACCTCAACAGCTGGTTTCGCACAAATGGGACAGGTCGCCTCCTCTAAAAGAGCGAAGTTCCTAGACTCAGAAGAAGAGAACCGCAAGGGGCCCTTCCAGATCGAGAGCCCGACCGAGGAGTCCCCCACGTTGAAACAGAAACCATAAGGGGTCAGCTTCCTCCTCACTGTCTCCCGTCAGGAGCGACGAGGACATCCAGCGCTCACTGCTATGCAGAGCCATCAAGGAGGCCATGTTGCTCGTTGGAATGGAGAAACCCCCGATCTGGCTACGTACGATGGCACGACTGGCCCGGACCACCATATCGAAAACATAAACACTATGCTCGACTACCGAAATGTGCGGGGAGCCATCAAGTGTAGGTTGTTCCCCACCACCCTGAGGAAGGGAGCCATGGCGCGGTACAAACACCTCATGCCCAACTCCATCATCTCCTGGGGTGAACTGAAGCGGCAGTTCTTCAGGCACTTCACAGCTTCCCGGTGCCATCCGAAGACAGAAGTGGCCCTGAAAGCCATTATCCAAGGGAAGGACAAGCCTCTCCGAGGGTACATAGAGAGGTTCAATCGTGAAGCCGTCTAGGTGTCCACCATGGACGATATGAAGAAGTTCTTGATCTAGAGAGGCATACGACCGCACTCTAACTTCGCCAAGGCCGTTGGGATCGCACGTCCCCGCAGCTTGAATGCCCACCTCCACAAGGCTCAATCGTACATCGAGTATGAGGAGATAGTGGACGCTAGGGATAGACAGAACCAGGACGGCTTCAGAGGCGCCAGGCATGAGGAAGCCCCCGCACCTCGATGCAACGAGCAAAAAAGGCGCGAGGACCGACCTCGCGAATAGGAAGGACCAGCGGGCCGATTCACCGAGTACACCATACTCACAGCTCCCCGCGAGCGCACCCTGGCCGAATGCATCAATTCGTAATTTCAGAGGGGCGGAGTCCGGTTCTCGAAATCGACACCCCTGAAGCCCAACATGGACAAATCCAAGTACTGTCGATTCCATCAGAGCCATGGGCACGTCACAGAATATTGCATCCACCTCAAAGATGTCATCGAGATCTTAATTAAAGAAGCGCATTTGAAATAGTATACCCAGAAGGGTGAAAACCCCTGACCTGAGACCTGCGAGGCCAAGAGGGTCGAGGAAGCATCAATTCCCTCCGATGAAATGGGACTGCAGGTGGCTTTGTGCGTCTCCCGACCAAAAGATTTCCTGCTCTTTAGCGAGCCCGCCAGACCACTAACCGCCCACAGTCCTTGGGAAGATTTCCTCACCGCATTGGTGATATTCGGGAGGGCCCAGCAAGGTGTCAGTCATATCGGTCAAGAGGAAGTTCAAGGAGCTCATCGATAAAAGCTCGAAGACGAACGCTACCCTCGACAGGTTAAAAGGGCAATCAAACCCGACCACCTTTTACCTCGAGGAACTTCATGGGGGAGCGCCCAACTCCAGCATTCCCCTCCTGATCAGAGCTCAGATGGTGAACTTTGATGTCCGTCGAATCCTAGTCGACCAAGGAAGCTCGGTGGACATAATGTACGCCCACCTGTTCACGACCCTGCAGCTCGACGAGGGCCACTTGACTCCGTATGTGGGCTCCGACCTCTAAGGCTTCAATGGAACCACCACTAAGCCTTGGGGATATGTAGTGTTGATTATCACCTTCGGGGCCAAAGAGACAGCCCGACAGGTGAAAGTCCGCTTTCTGGTAATTGAATTCTCTTCCTTGTACCAGTGCATCCTGGGTCGGCCAACTTTGGCCGAGCTAACCACAGTACCATCGACGATCCACTTGAAAATGAAGTATTATACAACCAGAGGGAGGGTAGTCACCCTCCACGGGACATCGAGGCGGCCAAAAGATGCTTCAAAACGGAACTCAAAAGAATTAGCTCCATCAATGTCCACCCTAAATTGGCCAGCAGACCAGCCCAAGCGGAAGAGCCAAAGCCCATCCCGCACGTCAACTCTGTCGACCTCAACAGTCGTTTCCCCAATAAGCAGGGACAAAACGAAAGGTTTGAAGACACGCCCCTAGCAGACAGCAGAAAGATATCCCATCTGACACGCCCCATTCCAAATGGGTACTTCAAACCCATCACGTTAGGAGACGATCCCGGAAGAAGCGTGAAGATCGGCACATGCCTCCCCGACTTAGCAAGGTAACAGCTAAAGGCCTACCTCTGGGAGAATGTTGACCTCTTCGCATGGAGCGCTGCTGAAATTCCTGGGCTCAACCCCGACGTAGCTTGCCACTACCTCTCCATAGATCCGACCGCTAGGGCCATAGTTCAACATAGGCGTAGGCAGTCTTCCGAGAAAGCGGAGGCTGCTGAAAAAGTTGTAAAAGACCTCCTAGAGGAAAATTTTATATCGGAAGCCCAGTACACAACCTGGATGTCCAACATTGTACTTGTTAAAAAAAACATAATGCAAAATGGAAAATGTGTGTTGACTATACCGATCTTAACCGGGCATGTCCCAAAGATGCTTACCCATTACCTAACATCGACAAACTCATCGATAATTTGGCAGGTTTTAAACTGTTGTCTTTCATGGACGCGTACTCGGGATATAATCAGATCCCCATGTATAAGGCCGAAAAGCAATACACGGCCTTCATGAGCGATTCGGGCAATTATTACTACAACGTAATGCCCTTCGGCATGAAGAATGTCTAGGCGACTTACCAAAGGATGATGAACAAGGTCTTCCGAGGAAAAATCGGAGACATGCTCGAAGTTTACATGGACGATATGATCGTGAAGTCACAAGAAGGGGTCGATCATATCGCCCATCTCAGGAAGGTCTTCGAAACGGCGAGGAAGTGCAGGATGAGGTTCAACCCGGAAAAGTGCACCTTCGGCGTGCGAGTGGGTAAGTTCATCGGCTTCTATCTAACAGAACGAGGAATAGAAGCTAACCTGGACAAGTGCAGGGCCTTATCCAAGTTCGCCACCCCGAACACGAAAAGTCTATCCATTCGTTAAACGGGATGCTCGCATCTTTGTCACAATTTGTTGCCAAGTCTGCACAATATATCCTCCCCTTCTTTAAAATTTTATGCAAGGAGACCACATTCAAATGGATTGAGGAGTGAGATCAGGCTCTCCTCCACCTCAAGAAAGTCCTCTCGGAGCCGCCAGTGCTGTCGAGACCCATGGTCGGGGAAACCTTATGCCTGTACCTCGCGGTCGCCACAGAAGCCGTCAGCGCAACCCTGATCTACAAAACTCTCGAAGGGCAAAAATCGATATACTTCACGAGAAAATCCCTCCAAGGGCCTGAGCTCAGGTACCAACAGATTGAAAAGGTTGTTTTGGCTCTCGTCACCGTGGCCAGAAGGTTACGGCATTACTTCTTAGCCCACGCGGTCATAGTCAAAACCGACCAACCCGTCAAATAGCTACTCAGGCAGCCGGACATGTTGGGAAGAATGCTTAGATGGTCGCTTGAACTCTCCAAATTCGACATCCAATACGAGAGCAGAAAAGCCCTCAAGGCTCGCCGACTTCATCGCTGAAATGGCTTTCGCAGATTCGCCGACCCCAAGGGCCCACAAATGGGCCATCTTCGTCGATGGTGCCTCCATCTCGACGGGAAATGGAGCGAGCATCATACTGGAAAACGAAGAAGGAATCCTGATAGAAGTCTCCCTCGCCTTGGCATTCCCAATGTCGAACAACCAGGCGAGTACGAAGCGTTCCTCGCCGGACTCCGTCTAGCCCAAGACCTCAGCGCAAAGGAAGTAAGGATCTTTACCTACTCCTAGCTTGTGGAATCCCAGGTATGGGGAGAATATCAGGCCAAGAACGAAAACCTCTTTGAATACCTCTCCTTGGTAAAGGAAAGAATGACGAGCTTCGATTCTGCAGAGGTGAGATACGTTCCACACGAGCACAACACCTGAGCAGACATCTTATCCAAGCTAGCTAGCACGAAAAGGAAGAGCAGAAACAAATCTATAATCCAGGAAGTCCTCTCTTGCCCCAGCATCGAGAAAGGAATGACAACTACCGAGGTAAACACTATCGGCGACAGCAACTGCTGGATGACCCCTGTGTATACTTACCTCAGCACAGGACGTCTGCCCGATGATGCCAAGGAGGCGGGTGTGGTAAGATGTTGAGCCTGCTCGTACGTCTTGAACGAGGACAAGTTGTACAGATGGGGATTCTCCATCCCCCTCCTCAAATGTGTCAACGAATCCAAAGTACCAAGCATACTCCAAGAGATCCACGAAGGGATCAACGCCCAACACCTCGGTGGAAGATCACTTGCCCGCAAGACCCTGTGAGTAGGATACTATTGGCCCACCATGCAGGAAAACGCCAAAGAGCACATCAAGAAGTGCAACAAATGCCAACGGCACGGGGACATGCACCTGGCCTCGCCAAACGAGCTCAAAACACTTTCGTCGTTGTGACCCTTTGCATGGTGGGGGATGGACATCCTAGGGCCCTTCGTCACCGGATCCTACCAAAATAAATATCTGATAGTCGGCGTTGACTACTTCACCAAATGGATAGAAGTTGAAGTGTTAGCCAAATCCATGGCCCAAAACATACTCTGTTTCTACAAAAGAAACGTACTCACCCGGTTCGGCGTACCCCAAGCCATCATCATCGACAATTGGACATAGTTCACCGATAAGAACTTCCGGGATTTCATCGTCAAACTAGGCACGAAACAACACTTCACATCGGTCGAACACCCCCAGACAAACGGGCAAGCCGAAGCCGCGAACAGGGTAATTCTGCGGGGACTGAAGGGAAGGCTGGGAGATGCCAAGAAAGGATGGGCCGAGGAGTTGCACAACATTCTCTGTGCCTATAGAACCACTCCACACTCAACGACAGGGAGACCTCATTCTGACTAACCTATGGGTCAGAGGCGGTGATCCCCGTCAAAATACGAGAACCTTCTAGGAGAACCGAATCCCCTCTACCCGAGGAGGCAAACGACAAAGCACTAAGGGAAGAACTCGACCTGGTCGAGGAAATCAGGTCGAGGGCGTCTCTGCGCGAAGCCTCACTAAAACAAAGGATAGCCTTGCGACACGACAACAAAGTCATTAAGCGTGAATTCTAGGTGGGCAACCTAGTCCTATGAAGGAACCAAATGGACTCACGCAAGGGCAAGCTCGCTGCAAACTGGGAAGGCCCTTTATCGTGTTCGAAGCAAAACGGGCAACGGGGGCCTATTACCTCGAAAACCAACACGAAGAAGAACTTACTCGACCATGGAATGCAGAGAAACTTAAGCAATATTATAGTTAGACACTGATCGCGGCCCATCAACGCCGCGGCCACAGGGACGCACCATGGTACAAACGTAACCCCCTCTCGCGCGCGGGCAAGACCCTTGATCCAGAGGGGAGCACTCAACTGAGCTCAACTGCTGTCGTACCAGTAAGGCAGAACACCCTGCTCACGATGGGAAGTTCACGCTCGAGAAAAAGACCTCGACCGAGATCTTGGCCCCATGACCGATCGGATACCAACTTCGATTACCCGACCAGTTCCCCGCATAGTCGGTCATCAAACATGTCGAGCAAGAATACAAACAGAAATACAATCCAAGAATAGAAACATAAAATGCGCAATGAATAAAAGTAAAGATGCTATATATCCAAATGGTGGGCAAAGCCCATTGTCAAAATATTACAAGAGGCCTCGCGAGCCAGAAACAGATACATCAAAAATTGACACGCAAGCCAAGAAAATAGCACAGGTACGCAGGTCAGGAAAACAACAAACAAACTAAGAGGCTTCCTCCTGCACGCCACCATCCTTGACCAGAGCCTCTCCATCCTCTTCGGGTTCTGGCGCGACCACACGACCCTCAATGGTTTGGTGGAAGGTCCCTGTCTCCGCGGTGGTAAACGGGACATCCGAGTTTACGAGCCAGAGCTACTCCACGACACTGTCGTAGCCCACCTCAAGTGCCCCGAGGCAATCCTGTTCGAGCTGCCGGATCCTACAAACCGGAGCCGCCCAGGATCCCGTAAGCTTTTCTTTGTCGGTCTCGTCCTCCACGAGCTGCGGAGCCGCCTCCAGTTCTTCGATCTGCGTCAAGAGCCTCGTCCACTCTTCACCTACGGCCTTCAACTGCTTTTCCGCCTCACCATAGAGCTTATGCTTAGCAGCGCTATGTTTCTTTTCCTGGTCGAGATCAGCAACCAGTTTGTTCCTCTCCGCCTTGACGGTCGCCAAGTCGGCCTGTAGTTTAGAGAAGTCAGCTGAAGAGCAAGCCTCATTATTGAGAACCATAGCTGCCTTGAAGACCCGAATCACTGTGGCCAGGTCCTCCGCCAGAGCCTTCTTCCTCGCCTTCCGCTCAGCGCCTAAGATAGCTTTTGTCTACGCGACACCCACCACGCGAGAGTTACAGAAGAATGTAGGCTACAGATGACAGGGTGGGAGCATGAACGTATCCTTGGCACTACCATCGATGAGGTTGACGGTTTTTGGCCTGATGATCCGCAGTCTCTTTGGCGTTCCTTGTGAGGAGTGAGATTAACTGCTCTGAGGAGAAGAAGATGAACCACCAGGCCGAGAGTCGGAACCAGGAATTTGCTGCACCAGGGCTACCCTCCCCTTTCCAGATTTCTTCTTGGCCTTGGTGACCGCCAACCTCTTCACGCGTTCACACATGCTCAACATCTTTCCTGCAAAAGAAAAATAAACAAAATCAGCATATCGAACCAACGACGAGCACGCGAAAAATAAAGCAAACCCACTACCTAAGAGGTGTAGAGCTTCCTCATCAGACGTACATTCGAGAAAGGCCCTCGTGTTGATCAAGTGCGATTTTGTATGAATCTCCTTGTGCGCATCGAGGATAAAGTTCCCATCTGGGGTCACACACTTTGCAGGGAAAAAACTGGCCACAAAAGCGACCAGCTTCTGGTAGGTCGTCGGTGTTCAGCGAGCCCGACCGCACTATATAGCTATCAGTGCCTTTGTTGAAGTGCTCTTCCGTCCAAACCAGAAGAACCTTCGACACCAAGACTTCCTCGGATTGTCAGTCCTTTTCTTGGACCTCGAGGTTAAAAAGGGAATCTACATCCACATGAGTAACGGGCTTGACAATGTACCATTGATCCTTAAAATGTTGGATAGAATCCATGTATTCCCGAAAGAGCCTTCTCGGCTACTTTAAATATACCCAGTTGTGTCGGCCATCGGTCGTCTTTCTTTGGAGGTGGAAGATGCGGAAGAAGAGGGAAAGAGTGGCCCCGATATTAATATGTTGGTAAATGAGCTTGTACGCCTGCACGAACGTGATTGCGTTGGGATGAAGTTGTGAGGGCGACAGCCAAAGCCAATCAAAAACCTCAAGCTAAAAGTTAGTGAAGGGCAGGCGCAACCCCGCCTCAAGGAAGGTGAACTCGTAAATAAGGAACCTCATCCCCTTGAACACTGAGCATATCAGGTAGGTTGCCCGTGGTTTGTACACTTTCCAGTTAACAATGGAACCCTCGAGACGGTCCTCGATGTTGGCATAAGTGTCGGACTCGTCCACATCGAAGCGGGAGGAGATGCTCAAAGGCTCCTCCCCGGCCTAGTCTGTGGCAGATCTCATACGCTCCTCGCTGGCGGGTGCTATTGAAGAGTCTGGCTCGTCGTCGCTTTCAATAGTTCCTTTGGCCCTAGCATCCATTTACACCTGAAAAGCAAAGGAAATTGGTGAATTCGATGTTCAGAATCAAATCCACCCTTCCACCGCAGATCAAGTGAAAGGGCAAAGAGGGAAGATCCCTACGGGCAGGACCTCTACTGCCTCAACAAACGCGGGCGGACCCCCGAGGCTCCAAGCATTTGTCCCTGGGAAGGCATACGAAACTATAGAACAGGAAATGCGTCCAAACTGGTATACCTACCCGGGGGATTCCTCATTTGCCTCGCAAGTTTCTTCTAAACTACCGTGCCCAGAGAACTCATCGTTTGTCCCCGAGGGATTCATCAAAAACTATCCTATGTGCCCGGGGAACTCATCGTTTGTCCCCGGGGAATTCATCCAAAATTAGCCTACATGCCCGGGGACTTCACCGCTTGTCCCCGGGAGATTCATCCTAACCCTACTTTTTCTTCAAAGGGGCCCCAGCTTATTCACTGGAAACCCCCTGATCTCCTCGGGACATTTAACAAGTCCACCAGGGATCGTCGAAAAATAAGAAAAATGGGACAAAAAGTGAGAAAAACATAGCAAAGGCATACGAAACTTACTTGAGACAGCGATTCCAGGCAGTGACACGGCGGACGGTATGACGGCAAACGGCGGACGTCGCGGTGCAAAATATAAAGAGGCAGAAAAGGAATAAGAGCGGTGTCGTGAGCGGTACGAGTGAAAAGTGGGAAATGGAGCAGGATCGGTCCTATTTATAAGTCTATCACGGGACTCGAGGTGCCCCTAGGCACTCAAGCACCCCTACCCCTAGCCTCCATAGCTAACCAATGGCTGCCTAACACGTGGCGGCTCAAAAGGCTCAGCAAACCATCCATCTCCCCGTCAGGCTCCCCGACGTGTCTCCGCTCCCAACATAATGAACGACTCCCAATTTCATATGTCAGGAAAATACTCTCTCCCAAAGAGGTCCTCGACGTTTTTTGACCAGTCCTTAAATCTTTACTCCTCCACCTCGGAGCAACAACTTGGGAGGCTCCTGTTCTAGACTCGTCCAGGACCTGCCCTTCAGTCGGGCAGGCCCAACCCAAGGCTATGCTGATGAGGCCCAACAAGGCTGAATTTCCTCTGTCGGGCAGGAGCCTCGATAAGGGACATCCGTCGGGCAGAAGACCTTCCTAACGGGGAAGCCCACACGTTACCCCCACGTTCTCCACGTGCTCCCCCCATGCAGGGACACGTCATTAGGAAACTACCCACTTTCGAAAGAGATGGTCAACCCACCTTCTGAAGATCGTGGGGCCGTTGATCCAGGGCGAAGACCACGTGCTGGTCTTCAATATGTCACGTAAGCCCTGACAGTTACTTGTGTTGGGCTTGGCAATTCGGCCCAATGCAATGTCACCGTTGTCCCTGCGCTGAGGGCACATTATAAATACCCTATTCCACTAGAGGGTCAGGTATTCTATTTCATCACATCTTCTCTCTGTACTTGTTATCTCTAGTTCCGTTACTTACTTAAGCATTGGAGCATCTTGCATGTACACCCCCTTTTCTCCTCCATTACTCAGGTGAAGGCAGCAACACATGACGTGTGGCAGGTCACTGATTCCCTTCTGATTAGGTAAGACCAGACATCATGACGGAGGCACGAGGGGTATTGATGTACCTAAGACAATGCTGAAGGACAGGGGGTAGTGGAGACCGAGGAGCGAGATGAGGCAGAAGAGATGTAGTCTGACATACACAGTACTGTAGTAATATATATTAGTTGTACTTTGGATTCATTATGGATTGTATTTTATTTTCAGTTCATGCTACTTTATCGTATATTTCTACTTTATTTATATATGTCATTTTTGAACCATCTGAATTTATATACGTCAATTTTTGCATATCGATTGTATGGTTTAAATCTCTCCATAAAACATGGTACATGATGGTTACAAATCATCATTTGAATAAACATAAACAAAACATAGCATGCACTACGGAGATACATCTCTATAAAATAACCGGAGATGCATCTTCGGTTCAATATGCATGTCAAATGCCTTTCAAAGTTAATGCATGATGTATTACTTTTAAAATATTATGTAGATGCATCTCTGGATCATTTAATGTTTCAAAGTGTGTCCGCAGATATATCTCTAGAATCTGGGGTCATTTAAGTATTTTCACGTGGTGTACTGATAACCCATATTTTGTGAGTTATTATACAACCTAATCTCTTGTTTAAAGCTGGTTGATTTATTATTTTATTTGTGTTTTAATTCATTACAGATGTTTCTGCAGTATTGAAATTAGAGCATAATAGGCGCTCTCTCTTGTAGTTTTGATGTGTTTATTTCTTGTTTTTAAGTAGGATTCTAATTAGCTGAGGCAAGATAGTTGAGGAAAGGACTGTTATAATAAGATTTGTTCTTGACATACTCTCTTTTAGTTTTCATGATAACAAAAGTATGAAAATAATAATGGTTTATTTGATGTGTGCTTTATTTATGCAGGTTCTTGTTCTTGTACATAAATAATCAGAATATGTTTTACTTAAGATACACTTGGAGTTGCTTCATTGCTAGCTTTTGGTGGCAGAGTCTGAAAAAAAATTTCTAGTGTGGTTTAACGAAGACTATGAACTAAAAGGCCTCGACATTCAGACGAGTTTCTACACTTAGTAATTGTATATCAGCTTCCGATACCATTCAGAGTTGGTGATAAAGTTGTGGACTATTCGTACTACTAAAAGCATGATGTATTGTCTTATCATCCTGTCAGATCGAGTCTACAAGATTGCAAGGCTCAAGAAAAGCTTGTACGTTCTATGAATGTCTACTCCCAATGGCTCTATTAGTACATAACCTCTTGAAGAATCAAAGGTTAAATATGTTACACACTGGATTTAGAAATCTATTGTGCATCCATCTTTAACGTCTCTTGTACTATGGAGCAAAAGCAAAGACATTTGATCAAGTCACCTTCTCAACGGCTAGTTTCTAGAAAGGCTATATATATGGCTAAAGATTCAAGCCTGAATTTTTAACAAGGATTCTTCTGTTGAAGGAGTAGCAAGATCAAGCAATTATCAACTCTATGTAATATGCATATTTTTTGTTTTAGGTTGTAATTGTAAAAACCTTAAGACTTTTTACCCCTGTACATATTTAGAAATCTTAAGTGCTTTAGGTCTTTGTTATGGTGATCTCCCGTACCTCTAATGCATGCATCATGTACACCTTGATCTCTATTCTACTGAGCTTTTGGTAGTTTAGATTAAGTCTCCTGCTATGTGCTTGAGCAAAAAGTATTGTCTCATTGGGATTCAAGAAACAAGTCTTAAGCCAAGATGCTTTAGCCACGTAAGTCTCATTGCTTAAGTGCTTGAGTTGTGAAAGTCTTATTCAACTAGTCTAATTGAGCAAAAGAAAGTATTAGACATGTGCTCTAAGAAAAGGTAAGTTTCAACTCGAAGACAGATGAGCAGGCAGCTCAGTCTGATTGTGTGAGCAAAGGAAGTCTTAGACATGTGCTCTAAGCAAACGAAAGTCTCAACCAGAAGACAGATGAGTATGCGGCTCAGTCTAATGGTGTGAGCAAAGAAATTCTTAGATATGTGCTCTAAGCAAAGAAAAGTCTCAACCAGAAGACAGATGAGCAGGTGGCTCAGTCAGATGGTGTGAGCAAATGGTAAGTCTGATACGTGCGCTCTAAGCAAGGGAAGTCTCAAACAATTGGTCTAAGAAATTGTAAAAGTCTTATGTAGAAGCATAAGCGATTGTAATCATGAAATGGTTATAATGAAAAGCTCTTGTGAGGCAAGGGGACTGGACTACTCTCAGTTAGGGGAGGAACCAGTATAAATTTTTTGTGTCTTCTGTTGTTATTTTATTTAGTTTTGTTGTATCCGTTGCCAACTGAATTAACTCAGAATCTGAACATCATTTTTTATTCTGAAACTCTAATCAGAAGCTAAATAATAAGAAAACGCAAAACACAATTCAACCCCCCCTCGTCTTGTGTACTTTTCACTCCTTCAATTGGTATCAGAGCATGGTATGTATTTAACACTTAACAGTGGTGCATATAATGATCAATAAGAAAAGTATATTTCTTCTTCAAGAAGGAATCAAGTGTCACATGGAAAATATCATACAAATTTTCCTACCATATTAAAATGGGTGATTCCATTGAATTTAAATGATGGAAAATCTAAACATATTTTTTAACTCATTGGACTTGATAAAGGGTTGTTGAAGGTCTATAGAATATCCTTGAGAAAGGTATTACTATAGAAGTTGATGGTATTATAGATGATCTTTTTGAAAATCTCTTTCACCAACTCATAAGATGCATATTGAATATCTTCAGAGGTAGTTGCATTCTGGTAGATACATTATCTTACTTCTGAGTATAGCAACATCATTGATATGTCTAATGCTTGGACTATCTTTGAAGTCTTGTGCTTGGGTTTGTGGGGATCAGTTTTTAAAGCTTAAAGTAGTTACACTTTATCTAATCTTTTCAAGCAAATTTTGAAAGGACTAGTTCTTAACTTAAATCTAAAGTCACAGTTTTGTTTTTATGTTTACATCCAAAATTTGATGTTTACGTACTTTAAGAAAATCACAGAGAATAATATTGTAAGAAATAGTGGAGAGAAAAGAGAGCTTCTTATTCTCACCTTTTCTAGTACTAACAACTGAAGCCTGGTGTGACTAGAGTAATCACTTGCTGGATATCAACCACAAGGAGGCTTTACGTCACTCTTAGGTTATTATTTCTTTTTCATCTGTTGTTTAGCAATGTTTCCTTTCAGAACCAGCTTTGTAAGTTGTACTCAGCTCATTATGAGTTAAACCTTTTGTTTGCTAAAATGCATGATAACGGGGCGGGGGCGAGTTTAACTACACCCGCACCCGCTTCCTTGTAGCATATCTGCCCCCGCCCCCGCCCTTAAACCCAATCGGGGGGAAAAATTTACCGCCCAGATCCGCCCCCAGTTAGGAACGGGTTTCCCCGCACCCGCTCTGCCCCCACCCGCAAAAAAAATAATTTCTTTTTAATTGCAATAAAAACTAATAATTTAATTAAAAAATTGATTATTTTAATAACTTATTTAATTAAAAACTTATTTAATAAATAAATAGTAACTTGATTAATTTGATTATTTTAATTGCAATAAGGGCATTAATAATTTAATTAAAAATATGATTAATAAATGAATACTAAAATAAGGGAATTAAAGTAAACTGTAATATCCAGGGGCAGGGCGGGTGCGGGTGCGAGCGGATCTTAGTGTCTTCCCGTCCCCGTCCCCGTCCCCGTAGTTAAGAATCGGGTTTTCCCCGCACCAAATTAAATCGAGTTTTCTCCGTTAATTTCAGTGCGGATTTGGGCGGGTCCGAGTTTGTTTGCCATGCCTAATTGTCGAGCAATAAGAAGTTAATATGAGGTTGTTTTATGTTAAAATTTTGTGTGGCTAAATGTCTTGTTTTATTATGTGGAAACATGTTTAAATATAATTCTTTGAATAATCAACTTAGAAGAAGATAAATGCTTGTTGTTGTGAGAGATCCAACAACAAGTGAATTTCATAGTAAAAGTAGTTGCACGAGTAGAATAGAAATATTCACTCATTTAGTTTGCTTAGAGATAAGAAACTACAACTATAAAGAAATTTTATGAGACAAACAAATGTTTCCTATGATTATAAGTGAGATTTAGAGATTTGTTTCTTTTGCCTAGTGTGCATGCTTTTGATGTTGTTGAAATACACTCCTAGATTACTCACAGACCTTTTTTGACACGACACTTCACATCATAAACACATAATTACTTCATGCATACTAATGGATCATAGCTCAACTTACATCCTCTTGTTATATTCACGACACACTCTCTACACTATTAACTTATTGATTTAAGAAACACTAAACTTGTGACAATCTATTATTCTTTTTACTCTTGCTCATGCTTAATCTCTAAGATAGTTACTTATAAAAAAAATCAACATAAGTTACTTCCAATCTTTATGAATACGAAATCTTTACTTTTTATTACTTGCTACTTATAACGAACATGTATACTTGACTATAACACATTTTCTAAAACCATATACTAATAAGATATAGGATGCATTTGAGACTCAGGACAATAATCTCACTTCCCTTATACTTAGGCCGATCCTAACACCTTCCTTAAAATATCATATAGTTACATTTAATTATAATTTGCTTTAAAATAAAGGATTCAAACACACCAAATAAATATAATATATGTATCACATTACTAAAAATAAATAAATCCAGAGATGATAGTTTTTCATCACTAATACGTTAAAACTATGTCACAAATGAGCAGCAGAATAAATCTGTCACTAATAATATTATTTTGTCAATAAAATTTATAAAAAAAAAAATCCATTTCATCACATATATTTTCGTCAATAATACTAATTAGTGAAAGAATAATAATTACCTCAATAATAATAATAAGGGATCGATTTATTCTGTCCCAAATTAGTGAGATTCTATTTATGTCACTAAATTACAAGACAATAATAATTTGAGACGTTTATTTTCTGTCACTAATTAATGAAAACACATAGTAAATTTTCATCTTTATTTAATTCATAATATTCATAATGCAAATAAATTTACTACATTAATCAAAATTAAAATGATAAACATATAATAAATATTTTAATTAATTCATAATAAAATAAAAAAATAAAATTATATACACATGAAGAGCTAAAACTATTATTATACTATATAAAAAATAATAAGGTCACTTGTAGTATTTGAGATCATATTTGAGTTAATCAACTTCATAACAACATAAGAAAATTAATAAGAAATAAGTTTATTTTAAACCTACGATAGTAATTTTATTGGTCGCATCCTAAACATTAGATAGGGAAGCAATAATTTGATATGTTTTTGTTACTATATTTTGAACACTTTCTGATATGCTTCTAAAGCGAGGTATAATTTTTTAGCACAAAATTTCATCTAGAGAAAGCGTCTCTAACATAGTCATTACAATATGTTTTTCCACAAAAATGTTTCATTGCTTCTAATTATTAGTTTATTTTTCCACAAAAATGTTTCATTGCTTCTCTAACATAATTCTCTTAAATACTTCATATTTTATTTTTAACTTTTTTATTAAAAAAATTAATTCACTTAAATTTTTCTATTATTTTTTATTTCTCATGCTTAAATTGTTGTTAAAATCATTATTAATTCAGTAGTTAAATTAAAAAAAAAATTGTTAAAATCCTTATTAATTTTGTCGCAAAAGAGATCAAAAGTGTGGATAAAAAATTTTATAAATATTATTTTTTTAAAAAAATTTAATTAAAAAAAATATGAAATATTTGTAAGGACTAAAAACATATTTAATTTAATATAATATAAAAATTATAATATAATTTGGAACTAGGTCAAAATAAGTATCTTCATCGTGAACAAAATATTTTTCATCTCCCGAAAAATCAAAATCATTAGTTAATAACAATTTATATCAAAACATTTCAATTAAATTTTTTACCACATGAAGTATAATGAAGTGGCAAGGGTAAGGAAAACAAGCTTGTGAGCTCAGAATTCCACTAAAAATATTTAAAGAATAAAATTAATTAATGTCATGATTTTAAATTACAGTTACCGCAAGCTGATGCGATAGTTTTTGCGACTTCATCGGACTATAATTACATTGTGATTTAAAATTATATTTGTGATTGTATTATTATTTTTATTTTAATAAGCAATATTACTAACGACACAAAGAGCACTCGAACCCAAAAAAACAACAAACAAACCGAATATTAAGTGGGAGTGATTGAATTTCACAACAATTAAAAATTGTAAAAATGTTATATTTATAAAAGAGATGATGCATATATTTGAAGCTTTAAGATTTTTAATAAATATATGACGTTAAATATATGACCTTAGGATCCTCAAGGTTTACATAATTGACACTTCTTCTAGCTTCAATCTTGTTTACTGAAACTTGTAAAGCCACTTTTATCCAATATCCCAAGGAGGTAGTAAATTTGTGATTAAAACTATTTAACTCACTTAAGTACATTTAATATCAATCAATTTAATATCAAATGGGAAGCATAGGTCATCTAAATGTCGAGGAGTGCTTAACAATAATGTCTGTATAATATATATTTTAACTAAGCAAAATAAATTCATTAAAAAAAACGAAAAGTAAAACTAATTGGTTTATACCTCTTTTTCTTCCATACGAATAATGGTTTCCTATTTCATATGAAATAATACTATTATTCATTCAAGTGTGGCCATATGTCCATTCATAGCCCCCAACAAGATTTAAGGCCAACATTACATAATACATGTATTCTTCAATTCTACAAGATAAAACATATTCATTCATAGCTCTTGGATGTACATTTCCATACGTATTCTTTAATATTATTTTGAAAATATATTAACCATATACTGAAATTATCATCTCAAAATCTCATTAAATTTACTTTTATGAAGAATTTATGTGATAAAATAATTGTCATAAATTTCCTTTTGTGTGTTTTCTCTTCCTAAATACATCGCAATTGTGAGAAAATTACTTTTTTAACTATTTTTTTCCTCTAAGTTGCATTATTTTTATAGGATAAAGAAGAAAAATAATTATACTAAACTATATCAAGTGTGAGTATGAGTTCCACATCAGATAGAAAAAGTGAATGTTGAACATTTTATAAGTGAGAAAACTCATAGACCTAATGTCTTAAGATTTTATGTTAATATGTGGTGTCTCTCTCAGTTGTGTAATTGCTCCTAAAGTTCGATTTGATGATCCTCAGATCCCATTATGATCCAACAGTGGTATCAGAGTGTAGTTTGACTAGGCTCTTGTATTGAAAGTCTTCTTGGCAAAGGTGTTCAGGCAGCGTGTTCCTTTAAGGTCATCCAAAGGCGGTGCAAGTAGATATGGATGAAAAAAATTTCATTTTAGGGGGAGTATACCCATAAGAATGGATGGACTCACACTTGAGGGGTGTCGTAGTGCGAAAAATACCGAGCGTAAGGGACGCTCGAAATATAAACAAAACAGAGTCGTCACCGAACTTTATTTATTCTCGAAAAAAGAAAGGAGAAATATTGTTAAGACCCATAGATAAACAAAAACAAAAAAGAAATTTGTTGTGGCAACCAGATTGGGTCTGAATGTCAGTTATGCAAAGGAAGTGTATTAGCATCTCTCACATCCGTTGTACTCAATGGAACCCATTTAGTTAGTACTGTGTAAGAGTGTTAGCATAATATTAGTTTGCGATCTTCTACTTATCAAGTGAGAAACAGAAAAAAGAAGAAAGATTTTTTATTTAAAGGGGTGTCTGACAAGATTTCAAAATCCTGCTCCTACGTATCTCCAGGTGCTATGGAGCACTCAGGGCTATATAGTTCTATTACAAAAGAACTACTGGGTTGATTTCTTTTAAGGGGTGATCCTTTAGACATATCGAGTGATTAAATCTTTACTAGCTGCTTGCTCTTGGAGGCGGATGTCTTTGTTTGTTTCACATCGATATAGATAAAGCATACTCATTTTTGAAAAATGTTTCTGAAGTCACGTGAGGGCGGAAAACAAGTTTGATTGATTAATTGTTTTTGTTGGATGACGATTACTCGAATAATCGAGTAAAACAACTCATATCCGAATAATCGAGGAGAGGAATCGAAGGCTAACAAGAATACTTCTGAACAGAGTTCAGATTCCTCTCCTCGTATCGAAGTCACTTGGATGAAGGTTAGAAAAATACACAAGAATAGGGGTTGAATTGTGTTCTCCAAAATCAACGCTTTTGAACAGAGTTCAGATTCTAAGCCACTGTTCACAATATGATTAACTAGGTGCAGCGAAATAATCATAAGAAGCAAATAAATCACAGCAAAACACAAAGATTTATCATGGTTCGTCTCTAACTGAGAATAGTCCAGTCCCCTTGCAACACAAGATATTTTTCACTATAATCAAAACATGATTACAACTGCTTATACACTTAAGTATAAGATTTTTCTGCTCAGACCCTTAGCCCGAGACTTCCTTGCTTAACCAACACCTGATGAAGAGTTCCTGCTTAGATCCTCAGATTCTAAGATTTTCCTGCTTAAACCCCTCAAGTTCAAGACTTCCTTGCTCAAGACCCTCAGGCTCAAGACTTTTGCTCAGATCCTCAGTCCAAAACTTCCCTGCTTAGATTCCACAAATCTAAGACTTTTGCTCAGACTCGCGATCCAAGACTTTCTTGCTCAATCAACAATTGATTAAGACTTCAATTCTATAGCACATAGCAGGAGACTTACTTGGCTCAATCTTCACAGCAAGAGGCTTTGATGCTCAAGCAGATAGCAAGAGAATTTATCTAAAATACTAAACAACTTATTTATCATAATAAAGAACAAGGTGTACTTGATACATAATCAGAGGTACATGGAAATAACCATAACAAAGATCACAACACTTATAATTTCTAAGGTATTCAATGTTTAAGAAATATTAAGGCTTTGTAAAATTTACAATATATAACAGAAATTATGCATACTCAATGTGTTGATATTGTTGATCTTGATATTCTTCCATTCTGATAGAAGCGAGGAAGCTTCTATCCTTCTTGGCTCTTCTTCTTTCTTCTCCTTATTCCTTGTTCCTTGTTGAAAATCCATGTTGAATCTTCAGCTACTTATATAGAAGTTTTAGAGGAATAGTTGTTGGAAGAGATAACTTGTATAAGTGCCTTTGTTACTCCATAGTACAAGAGACGTTGAAGATAGATACACCAAAAGATCTTGATCTATTGTGTAACTTTTTTAACCATTGTGTCTTTCTTGTGATCTTGTACTATAGATCCGTTGAGAGTAGATATTCATAAAGAATGTTAACTCTTCTTGAGCCATGTGAGCACAGACTCTAGCTGACAGCAGATTTGACAATGTAGCTTGCTTTCTGCAGTACGGATAACTCTAGCTTTATCGTTGGTTCTGAATGATCACCAAAAGCTTATACATTTCAATAAGCTTAGAGACAACATATTTCTCTTATGATGTTGAGGCCTTCAGCTTCAGAGTCTATGCAAACCTATATTATCAGTCTTTACTTAAAGAACATTCTTTCGATTATGAGCCACCAGAAGCCAATAACTTAACTTCTCTCAAGTGCGTCCTTATATTAGATTCTGAATATATTCTTCTTTAAGCTTTAGAACCTGCACACTTACAACACACCTTAGATAACACCATTTTTCTAATACTTTGTTCTCATCAAAACCCAAAGGATATATGTCACGAACAATCTTTTTCTAACAACCTCTCCCCTTTTTATGATGACAAACATGAGTATTTAAAGAACATTGGACGATTTTAATTTTCTTGGCAACGTCAGAGTCTGAGGTTTGTAAGCTCCCTCTGAGTCTGGTAGTCAAAGGTTGAGTTTTGTAAGCTCCCTTTAAGTTCTATATTCAAGAAAACTAAACTATGTAAATGTTGGACTATTTTAATTTTCTTAGCAACATCAGAGTATGAGGTTTATAAGCTATCTCTGAGTCTAATAGTCCAAGTTTGAGGTTTGTAAGTTCCCCCTTAGTTCTATATACAAGAAAACTAAAATATATTTTAATTTACTTGGCAACATCAGGGTCTGAGGTTTGTAAGCTCCCTCTGAGTCTAATAGTCCAAAGATTGAGGTTTGTAAGCTTCACCTAAGTTCTACTATCAAGAAAACTAAAATATTTTTCCCGTGTAATAACAAAAAAAACAAAAATAATAGAAATTTATATAAGTAAAATAAACAACATTAAATTAAACAACATTGAAATATTATTAAGAGTATTTTAAATCTGAAGGGTTTTAAAATCTATTTTAAATACTTCTATATCTTTCTCCTCTTTTTGTCACATAAAAAAGATTCACAGGAGAAAAAGATACGAGAGATGTCAATTAAAGCAAATGTTAAATAGAAATGCATTGTCCCGAGAAGGTCGAGGTTACTTTATAGGGTTTATAGTGGTCAGAGTCAAACAAAATATAAAATACCAATTTTTATTGGTGCACAGATTCCATACTTGTACTTGAAAGACTACTTAAAGCACACTATAAAATCATATGGACATATTTTTCTCAAGAAATCATCCAATTCACAAAAATACTTCAAGCAAAACAGTTATGAAGAGAAAAACTCATAACTGGATTCCTCACAAGAGTGAAAAACACGCTTTTACAAGAGAGTTAGACTTACTGATGAAGGCTGACGTAGCAAGAGAAAAACGTTTGGCAGTCAAGGAACTTTCTGCAAAACTTCATGTTGATTCAGCAAAAGAGAACCTGAAACTGAAGGAAGAGGAAAGTGTTCAAACCAGATTGGTTGCTTATAGAGCAATTTCTTCAGGATTGCAAAAGCTTAAAAAGACTCCTAAGGATTCTTCTATTGAGAATGAAGACCCTTCTTCTAAAGATGAGAAAGCAGAACAATCATGGACGAAATTTGTTTGTAATACTAAGAAAGTTGACTGAAGCAACAAAGGAGGCTAGTGATAGACTAATTTATTGAACTATCTTATCTTTTCTCATGTAATTTTTTAATTTCAATAAAATTATCCCTTTTCAGTTTCCAATTATTTGAGCCGGCAAAAGCAAGTTTCATTCATTAAATTAACATATGAGAAACATAAAGCAAGAATAACTTGTATAACACAAACTGAAACAAGATAAGTTTATAAGAAATAACATAAAACACATAGGAAATTCATAAACATGTCAACAAGTACAAAAACAGGTTCTACATCCTTGACCTAAGGTTTCTCCAGTAATTCCATGATTGTCTTGAGATCAGAACTGATTTCTTCTTACCTTGCAACAACCGTTTTGAATTAAGCATCTACTGACAATTGGTTACTAGCCACCTGAACTTTCATCATCTCTTGACATTCAGCAACTGAAGCTACCTTAGCTTCTAGATTGAGTAGTTGCTTCTAGCCAGATGTAGAAGCTTCCTTAGTGGAGAAATTCTTCAGACTATTAATAACAAAGTTAACAGGATTTTTGAAGGTTTCCCACTTTGCATTATAAACCTTAGGATCAATAGACGTGAACCCTTCTTCCATTATTGCTTTTGCCTCATTGTATAACCCAAACATAAATACTTCTAACTGAGAAAGTACATGGTTGGGTAGATGCTAAAAGTCCATCATATGTTGAGATGGTTTAGGAGATTTTATTTCATCTTTTTGCAGGGTTTCATGAACATATTCAGTTGAGATTTCTTTACCTAAAACATGGTTTGATGGGGATAAGTGTTTATTGGTTTCTTGATGAATTGATGGTAAGGGTTATTCTTCGATATTGTTTTCTGGTTTTGTATTAGATTCATCATCTTCAGGTTCTTCATTAAGATAATTTTGAATTTGCTTATTTGTGAAGGTTTTAGTGGAACTGTTTGGGGGTGATACAAATTAAGAGGCTTAAAATCAAGAGATTTTCAGATTCACCAGGAATTGGTGAAGGTGAATGCTAGCATTAAGATTGGATTGATTAGTTTGGTTAAATGATTCGTCATGAAATAGAATATCAATGTCTTATGTTTTGTCTGGAGAGGTCTTTAAGGGAACATAAAAACTTGTATGTTTAAGAATGTTTAATAGATATGGTTATATGGCCATGGCAGAGTTTTGATTAGACTTGGCAGGCGATGGTGAGGATAACTTTCTTAGAGAAGAATTAAGATTGAAGTTATTAACGGGTTCAACCTCAATACCTAATCCTGCTGCCAATGAAACAAGTTCTTCTGCAGCTTCTACCTCTTTTCCACTTCCAGCAGGACTTTTATTCATCCAGTTCCTAGATCCTTTATTCTTTTCTATAGATACAGCTTCTTCTTCTAGAGCATTTTATTTTACTTCCTTAACACAATGGTCTTCACATTCTTGAGTAACAATTGTTTCCTTCTTGCTACCTTTAACGAACTCTTGAGTTATCTTAGAAACTTCAAGAGAATTCATGACAGCCTCAAGCTTGTCTCCAAGATGTTCTCATAAAAATCTCCATGCTCTTCTCTGCAACTACTATGGAATCTTCAACATGGTTTATCTTAATCTATTCTTCAGATTAAACTTTCATACTTGTCATGATAACCGTTGTAAAGAAATTGTTAACTTCTTGTGAGACTTGAGCCATTTTTGTTTCTCTTTCTTCTTTTTTACTTAACTTCACCTGCTTCCTTTTCTTTGATGCAGAGACTTCTTTATTAAAATTTTGATTACTGTTAGATCTTCCTCCTCTAGCCTTGGTGGGACAAATCTTAGTAGTCTCAATAAGTTCTTTAACTTCAAGTTGTAAGGCCTTTTGGAGCTATATGGATCCTTTTTCTCTCCAACTTTCTGAGTAATTCTTTCTTCTTCCTTCTGAATTGCCTTTTGAGCATCTCCAAGCAGTTTCCTCTTGGTAGAAATAGGAGTATCAGATTCTTCATCTTCTTCATCTTCATCAAAAGTAGTCTTCTCACTTTTTCTTTTTCCTCTGCTACCATACGCATCAGCATACTTATCAAGAAGTTGATCATAGGTTATGGTTATACCGTATTCAATCTTAGCTTCTTCAAGAAAGGGCTTGATGACCTCAGGATTATCTTCCTTAGTCAGCATTAGATAATTCTCAAGAAAAGCTCTTCTCTCATCTTTCTTGATTCTGATAAGAGTCGGAATCAATACAATATCCTTCTTTTTTCTTTCCTTTATGTGAGATAATACCGTTGCAGAAAGCACACTTCCTTATACATCATCCAACTCTTAAGTATCCCTAACTCATAGCAATATGTTGATTAACTTGCATTGATAGAAAAGTTCAGAAAGTAACTAAGCATAAGGAATTGTTATTTTGAACTTTTTAGTAGAGTTCTTGATGGATTCACAAAGATGATGAAAGATGTAACCTGGTAGATTCAATCGCGGATCAGTGGATAGATACCAGAACTTCCTTCCCTAGGAATTAGGCAACTTGTGAGAATTTTGAACAATAACTTTTTCTTGAGACACATGTTCTTCACTTTTCCATAATCATCTTTCTTTTCAAAAAGTTCTTAATGTTCTTTTTATAAGTTCCTCCATCCTTTTTGTTGAGTATCACCATTCCTTTATTTTCAGCCCCAATTAGCTGAGCAATGTTCTCTTGAGTTAAGGTGATATTCATACCCATTATAGAAGATCTGATTTCCATACACTTGAACTCCTTCAGACCCATTTATGCTCTAGATTTTCCTTTTAACCTCTTGTCTTTTTCAACAGTAATTCTTTCTTCATCCTGTGTAGAGAACTCAGTATATACTTCAGCTCTAACCCAAGAATCTTTTACCAGAGTTGGGTAAGTTGGTCCATTCAGCATATCAAAGAATTTCATCCAACCTTGGAACTTAAAATGACTTCCCAGCAGACAAACATTTGCATAATATTATCACAAATGGTGAAAATACCAGTTTCACAAGTCTGAAAGTTCTTTAGCTAATATCCTCCAAAGTAACTAAGTGTAAAAATATTCACATCAAAATACATTGTTCAGAATATTATGCTTGAAAAGAATAAACAATAGAACTTACCTAGATTGATTTTCTAATTCTGAATCTCCAGCTTGTTTTGATGAAGTTTTTCTGATTTGTTCTGAAGCCACCATTTTGAACTATCTTCTCACACGGATAACACCATTAATAGAGAGACTAGTTACTTCAATAGATTTCTTCATCTTGGACACCCTTCTTTTCATACGAAGATGAAAGCATATATTCTCCATTGGATCTTTATCTGCACCACTGTTAAGTGTTAGGCACAGACCAGACTCTGATGCCAACTGAAGGTGAGAAAAATAGACAAGAAAGGGGTTGAATTGTGCTCTTCGAAATCGATGCTCTGAACAGAGTTGAGATTCTAAGCCATTGTTCAGAATATGATTAACTAGGTGTGGCGGAATAATCATAAGAAGTAAATAAATCACAGTATAACACATAAAGATTTATCCTGGTTCCTCTCTAACTGAGAATAGTCTAGTCCCTTTGAAACATAAGAGATTTTTCACTATAATCAAAACATGATTACAACTACTTATACTCTTAAGTATATGACTTTTTTGCTCAGACCCTTTGCCCGAGACTTCCTTGTTTAATCAACACCTGATCAAGACATCCTGCTTGGATCCTCAGATCCCAAGACTTTTCTGCTTAAACCCCTCAGGTTCAAGACTTCCTTGCTCAAGCCCCTCAGGCTCAAGACGTCTGCTCATACCCTCGTTCCAAGACTTCCCTGCATAGATTTCACGAATCCAAGACTTTTGTTCAGACCCTTGGTCCAAGACTTTGTGGCTCAATCAACAATTGATTAAGACTTTAATGCTCTAGCACATAGCAGGAGACTTATTGGCTTAAGATTCACAGCAAGAGACTTTGATGCTCAATCACATATCAAGAGAATTTATCTAAATTACTAAACAACTTGTTTAGCCAAATAGAGAACAAAGTGTACTTGATACATAATCAGAGGTACAAGGAAATAACTATAACAAAGATCACAACACTTAAGATTTATAAGATATTCAATGCTTAATAAATCTTACGGTTTTATACAATTTACAACATATAATAGAAATTATGCATACTCGATTGTGTTGCTATTGTTGATCTTGTTATTCTTCCATTCTAATAGATGCGAGAACACTTCTATCCTTTTTGGATTTTCTTCTTTCTTTTCCTTGTTCTTTATTCCTTGTTGAAAATCCATGTTGAATCTTCAGTTACTTATATAGCAGTTTCTGAGGAATAGTCGTTGGAAGAGATAACTTGTACAAGTGTCTTTATTAATCCGTAATACAAGAGATGTTGAAGATAGATACACCAAAAGATCTTGATCCATTGTGTAACTTTTTTAACCATTGTGTATTTCTTGTGATATTATACTATAGATTCGTTAAGAGTAGATATTCTTAAAACATGTTAACTCTTCTTGAGCATGTGAACATAGACATTAGCTGACAACATATTTGACAATATAGCTTGCTTTTTGCAGTACAGATAACTTTAGCTTTATTGTTGGTTCTAAAAGATCACCAGAAACTGATACATTCACTGAGCTTAGAGACAATATATTAATCTTTTGATGTTGAGGCCTTCAGCTTCAGAGTGTATGCAAACCTATATTATCAGTCTTTACTTAAAGAACATTCTTCAGATTTTGAGCCACCTGAAGCCAATAACTTAGCTTCTTTTAAGTGCGTCCTTATATCGGATTCTAAATATATTATTTGTAAGCTTTAGAACTTGCACACTTAGAACACACATTAGATAACACCATTATTCTTTCAATACTTTTTTATCATCAAAACCCAAAGGATATATGTCATGAACAAATCTTGTTCTAACAATTATGAGGGTGAGAAGAGGTTGAAGATAATCATGGATTCGGGTAGAAGAAGAAGGGAGTGTTGTTTGTTAGAGATGGAGAATAATTTGGTGTTGTTGAGTTGCGAGGAGATAATTATAGAGCAAAGTGAAGTTAATGTTGTTGATGGAGGTTATGGTGTGTCATGTTTTTTTAGTGATGGTGATGATATGGATGGAGAGTTATAGAGAGTAATAAGAGTTTGGGTTGTTTGCTGAAATGGAAAAATGAAAGAGAGATATTTTATGGTTGTTATCTTTGGAAAAATTAAAGAGAGATACTTTATGGTTTTTTCTTTTGAAAAATTAGATAGATATATTTGTGTGGTTGTTGTGATGTAGGGAGTGGGTTTTCAACGTGAAGAAAAAAGAAAACCAAAATGCTCCATGTTTCTTCCTCTGTTGGACTGAAGAAAATGTTTTACATCCCCATCCCTTCCTCTTTTCCACGCATCAGAGAGATAGATAGATAGATAGATAGATAGAGAGAGAGAGAGAGAGAGAGAGAGAGAGAGAGAGAGAGAGAGAGAGAGAGAGAGAGAGAGAGGAGTAATTTAGTCCCTTCACCGCCACGCACCAGCTCTAATGAAGAAGTTCTTCTTATTTCTCAGCATAATAATTTTTAGAGTTAATCAATTTCAAAATTCTAAAAACAACCCTTAGATATTTTTGAGAGCTAACATGAATTATAATTAAATAAATGAAATAAAAATTATACATTTTAAAATAAACAAAATAAAAATAAATTGAATACATAATTAATTTTTTTTTAACATTTTGACGAAAAAAATAAAATAAAAAGGGATAAAAATGTATAAAAATCAGAAGCAAAAATGTATGAAAAATAAATTGAATGTATTAAATTGATCAGCATGAATTAAACTTCTTGGAAACATATAGGTTTTGATCAAATTTTGAAATAAAATTTTACTGGTTAAAAGGCTCAGACTGATCAATATGCAACCCAAAAAGTAGTCGAAAAAATAAAACAAGAACACCATATTAAACTATGTGGACCGTAGATTAAAAATATTGACGTCTACAAGCTGGATTTTGAAATTCTTCGCCAATTCGACGTACGTTTGAAAATTGATTCAAAAGATCTGTGTGTAGATCTGAAAATTTATTTTGGTCGCCATTTTAAGCATTATGCGGAGTGAAATGCATTTTGTGATACGTAGAAAATACAGATGTCTTGTGAATGCATTGGTTTACTGACTGAAGAATTAATAATAGACAATCAGATGTAAAAGAATCGCTCTTGAACCATTTGCTTCTGACTTTGAATTACAATTAAAACCCTACAAATATTCAGATGACAACAATACTCTTGATTGTCACTCTCTAGACCTTTGAAACATGATAAAATGGAATTGACGATGCACAAAAATTGAGAAATAAAGTCTTTTGACTTCTTAATCAACAGATGACTGCATGAATGTCATCAAGGCCAGATAAAATGCCAGAACTCCTGACTTTTTATCTAAAAACTGATGAATGCTTTTGAATTAAGTAATGCATGGTAAAATGAGATGATGGTTTAATGCGGATGCAAGTGAAAAAAACTGAAGGTGTGAGAAAACACATTGATAGAAAAGTTCACAAAGTAACCTAGCATAAGGAATTGTTATTTTTAACTTTTTAGTAGAGTTCTTGATGGATTCACAAAGATGATGAAAGATGTAACCTGGTAGATTCAATCGTGGATCAGTGGATAGATACCAGAACTTCCTTCCCTAGGAATTAGGCAACTTATGAGAATTTTGAACATTAACTTTTTCTTGAGACACATGTTCTTCACTTTTCCATAATCATCTTTATTTTCAAAAAGAACTTTCTTAATGTTCTTTGTATAAGTTCCTCCATCCTTTTTGTTGAGTATCACCATTCCTTTATTTTCAGCCCCAATTAGCTGAGCAATGTTCTCTTGAATTAAGGTGATATTCATACCCATTATAGAAGATCTGATTTCCACACACTTGAACTCCTTCAGACCCATTTCTGCTCTAGATTTTCCTTTTAACCTCTTGTATTTTTCAACAGCAATTCTTTCTTCATCATGTGTAGAGAACTCATTATATACTTCAGCTCTAACCCAAGAATCTTTTACCAGAGTTGGGTAAGTTGGTCCATTCAGCATATCAAAGAATTTCATCCAACCTTGGAACTTAAAATGATTTCCCAGCAGACAAACATTTGCAGCAAAACTCTCAAAATCCACCACTTGCTTAATGGGAAGCTTAAATTCATCTTGATTGAGCACCATAGTCTTCAGTTTGATCAAAATTCTTTGCATGAAATCCATATCTATGGGAAAGGTTGTTGAGGTTGTCATTGATGAGGTTTTAAGGTTTTTCTATGGTTTATAGATAAAGCAAGAAATAGACAGTGATAAAGGTTGTGCATGTTGATAATGTGTTGAGAGAAATAAATGACATTAAAGAGACTTAAAGACAAAAGTATTTTAAACAAATTCAATTCCCTTCAAATTCAAAACACAAGTAATATCAAGCATGCTGAAGACATTTCTGACAAGTGTAAAAAGTGGTACAGGTGTCAAAAGGATTTTCCACTTTTGTTTATGTGAGAAGCAAATGTTTTTTTGTGCAAGTTTCAGAATTAGAGATTTTTTAGAGTTTCTCTTTGATAAAAAATTTGTTTCCCAAACTTTGATTGAGACATCATCTAACTAATATCGGATTCGGATTCTTCATTCAGAATTAAGCATAAATTACTATGTTCAGAATTCTTTATTAACAATTTAACTATTAGCATAATTACAAGTTATATCTCAACTTTCAATTCAATGAAGAACATAACATATACTAATTTCTTCTGAACATTAGTAAGAAACCTTTATTTAAAAATGTTTTAAAAATATTTCTTTGTTTCAACATGACATAAATATTATCAAAAACAGTGAAAATACCAATTTCACAAGTCTGAAAGTTATTTAGCTAATATCCTCCAAAGTAACTAAGTGTAAAAATTATTCACATCAAAATACTTTGTTCAGAATATTATGCTTGAAAAGAATAGACAATATAACTTACCTAGATTGATTTTCTAATTCTGAATCTCTAGCTTGTTTTGATGAAGTTTTTCTGATTTGTTCTGAAGCCACCATTTTGAACTATCTTCTCACACGGATAACACCATTAATAGAGAGACTAGTTACTTCAATAGATTTCTTCATCTTGGACACCCTTCATTTCATATGAAGATGAAAGCATATTTTCCTCATTGGATATTTATCTGCACCACTGTTAAGTGTTAGGTACAGACCAGACTCCGATGCCAACTGAAGATGAGAAAAATGCACAAGAAGGGGGTTGAATTGTGTTCTCCGAAATCGATGCTTCTGAATAGAGTTGAGATTCGAAGCCACTTTTTAGAATATGATTAACTAGGTGTGGCGGAATAATCATAAGAAGTAAATAAATCACAGCAGAACACACAAAGATTTATCATGGTTCCTCTCTAACTGAGAGTAATCTAGGTCCTTTGAAACATAAGAGATTTTTCACTATAATCAAAACATGATTACAACTACATATACACTTAAGTATATAACTTTTTTGCTCAGACCCTTTGCCCGAGACTTCCTTGTTTAATCAACACCTGATCAAGACATCCTGCTTGGATCCTCAGATCCCAAGACTTTTCTGCTTAAACCCCTCAGGTTCAAGACTTCCTTGCTCAAGCCCCTCAGGCTCAAGACGTCTGCTCATACCCTCGTTCCAAGACTTCCCTGCATAGATTTCACGAATCCAAGACTTTTGTTCAGACCCTTGGTCCAAGACTTTGTGTCTCAATCAACAATTGATTAAGACTTTAATGCTCTAGCACATAGCAGGAGACTTATTGGCTTAAGATTCAAAGCAAGAGTCTTTGATGCTCAATCACATATCAAGAGAATTTATCTAAATTACTAAACAACTTGTTTAGCCAAATAGAGAACAAAGTGTACTTGATACATAATCAGAGGTACAAGGAAATAACTATAACAAAGATCACAATACTTAAGATTTATAAGATATTCAATGCTTAATAAATCTTACGGTTTTATACAATTTACAACATATAATAGAAATTATGCATACTCGATTGTGTTGCTATTGTTGATCTTGTTATTCTTCCATTCTAATAGATGCGAGAACACTTCTATCCTTTTTGGATTTTCTTCTTTCTTTTCCTTGTTCTTTATTCCTTGTTGAAAATCCATGTTGAATCTTCAGTTACTTATATAGCAGTTTCTGAGGAATAGTCGTTGGAAGAGATAACTTGTACAAGTGTCTTTATTAATTCGTAATACAAGAGATGTTGAAGATAGATACACCAAAAGATCTTGATCCATTGTGTAACTTTTTTAACCATTGTGTATTTCTTGTGATATTATACTATAGATCCGTTAAGAGTAGATATTCTTAAAACATGTTAACTCTTCTTGAGCATGTGAACATAGACATTAGCTGACAACATATTTGACAATATAGCTTACTTTTTGCAGTACAGATAACTTTAGCTTTATTGTTGGTTCTAAAAGATCACCAGAAACTGATACATTCACTGAGCTTAGAGACAATATATTAATCTTTTGATGTTGAGGCCTTCAGCTTCAGAGTGTATGCAAACCTATATTATCAGTCTTTACTTAAAGAACATTCTTCAGATTTTGAGCCACCTGAAGCCAATAACTTAGCTTCTTTTAAGTGCGTCCTTATGTCGGATTCTAAATATATTATTTGTAAGCTTTAGAACTTGCACACTTAGAACACACATTAGATAACACCATTAATCTTTCAATACTTTTTTATCATCAAAACCCAAAGGATATATGTCATGAACAAATCTTGTTCTAACAATTATGAGGGTGAGAAGAGGTTGAAGATAATCATGGATTCGGGTAGAAGAAGAAGGGAGTGTTGTTTGTTAGAGATGGAGAATAATTTGGTGTTGTTGAGTTGCGAGGAGATAATTATAGAGCAAAGTGAAGTTAATGTTGTTGATGGAGGTTATGGTGTGTCATGTTTTTTTAGTGATGGTGATGATATGGATGGAGAGTTATAGAGAGTAATAAGAGTTTGGGTTGTTTGCTAAAATGGAAAAATGAAAGAGAGATATTTTATGGTTGTTATCTTTGGAAAAATTAAAGAGAGATACTTTATGGTTTTTTCTTTTGAAAAATGAGATAGATATATTTGTGTGGTTGTTGTGATGTAGGGAGTGGGTTTTCAACGTGAAGAAAAAAGAAAACCAAAATGCTCCATGTTTCTTCCTCTGTTGGACTGAAGAAAATGTTTTACATCCCCATCCCTTCCTCTTTTCCACGCATCAGAGAGATAGAGATTGAGAGAGAGAGAGAGAGAGAGAGAGAGAGAGAGAGAGAGAGAGAGAGAGAGAGAGAGAGAGAGAGAGAGAGAGAGAGAGAGAGAGAGAGAGAGAGGGGAGTAATTTAGTCCATTCACCGCCACGCACCAGCTCTAATGAAGAAGTTCTTCTTATTTCTCAGCATAATAATTTTTAGAGTTAATCAATTTCAAAATTCTAAAAACAACCCTTAGATATTTTTGAGAGCTAACATGAATTATAATTAAATAAATGAAATAAAAATTATACATTTTAAAATAAACAAAATAAAAATAAATTGAATACATAATTAATTTTTTTTAACATTTTGACGAAAAAATAAAATAAAAAGGGATAAAAATGTATAAAAATCGGAAGCAAAAATGTCTGAAAAATAAATTGAATGTATTAAATTGATCAGCATGAATTAAACTTCTTGGAAACATATAGGTTTTGATCAAATTTTGAAATAAAATTTTACTGGTTAAAAGGCTCAGACTGATCAATATGCGATCGAAAAAGTAGTCGAAAAAATAAAACAAGAACACCATATTAAACTATGTGGACCGTAGATTAAAAATATTGACGTCTACAAGATGGATTTTGAAATTCTTCGCCAATTCGACGTACGTTTGAAAATTGATTCAAAAGATCTGTGTGTAGATCTGAAAATTTATTTTGGTCGCCATTTTAAGCATTATGCGGAGTGAAATGCATTTTGTGATACGTAGAAAATGCAGATGTCTTGTGAATGCATTGGTTTACTGACTGAAGAATTAATAATAGACAATCAGATGTAAAAGAATCGCTCTTGAACCATTTGCTTCTGACTTTGAATTACAATTAAAACCCTACAAATATTCAGATGACAACAATACTCTTGATTGTCACTCTCTAGACCTTTGAAACATGATAAAATGGAATTGACGATGCATAAAAATTGAGAAATAAAGTCTTTTGACTTCTTAATCAACAGATGACTGCATGAATGTCATCAAGGCCAGATAAAATGCCAGAACTCCTGACTTTTAACTAAAAACTGATGAATGCTTTTGAATTACGTAATGCATGGTAAAATGAGATGATGGCTTAATGCGGATGCAAGTGAAAAAAACTGAAGGTGTGAGAAAACACATTGATAGAAAAGTTCACAAAGTAACCTAGCATAAGGAATTGTTATTTTTAACTTTTTAGTAGAGTTCTTGATGGATTCACAAAGATGATGAAAGATGTAACCTGGTAGATTCAATCGTGGATCAGTGGATAGATACCAAACCTTCCTTCCCTAGGAATTAGGCAACTTATGAGAATTTTGAACATTAACTTTTTCTTGAGACACATGTTCTTCACTTTTCCATAATCATCTTTCTTTTCAAAAAGAACTTTCTTAATGTTCTTTGTATAAGTTCCTCCATCCTTTTTGTTGAGTATCACCATTCCTTTTTTTTCAGCCCCAATTAGCTGAGCAATGTTCTCTTGAATTAAGGTGATATTCATACCCATTATAGAAGATCTGATTTCCACACACTTGAACTCCTTCAGACCCATTTCTGCTCTAGATTTTCCTTTTAACCTCTTGTATTTTTCAACAGCAATTCTTTCTTCATCATGTGTAGAGAACTCATTATATACTTCAGCTCTAACCCAAGAATCTTTTACCAGAGTTGGGTAAGTTGGTCCATTCAGCATATCAAAGAATTTCATCCAACCTTGGAACTTAAAATGACTTCCCAGCAGACAAACATTTGCAGCAAAACTCTCAAAATCCACCACTTGCTCAATGAGAAGCTTAAATTCATCTTGATTGAGCACCATAGTCTTCAGTTTGATCAAAATTCTTTGCATGAAATCCATATCTGTGGGAAAGGTTGTTGAGGTTGTCATTGATGAGGTTTTAAGGTTTTTCTATGGTTTATAGATAAAGCAAGAAATAGACAGTGATAAAGGTTGTGCATGTTGATAATGTGTTGAGAGAAATAAATGACATTAAAGAGACTTAAACACAAAAGTATTTTAAACAAATTCAATTCCCTTCAAATTCAAAACACAAGTAATATCAAGCATGCTGAAGACATTTCTGACAAGTGTAAAAAGTGGTACAGGTGTCAAAAGGATTTTCCACTTTTGTTTATGTGAGAAGCAAATGTTTTTTTGTGCAAGTTTCAGAATTAGAGATTTTTTAGAGTTTCTCTTTGATAAAAAATTTGTTTCCCAAACTTTGATTGAGACATCATCTAACTAATATCGGATTCGGATTCTTCATTCAGAATGAAGCATAAATTACTATGTTCAGAATTCTTTATTAACAATTTAACTATTAGCATAATTACAAGTTATATCTCAACTTTCAATTCAATGAAGAACATAACATATACTAATTTCTTCTGAACATTAGTAAGAAACCTTTATTTAAAAATGTTTTAAAAATATTTCTTTGTTTCAACATGACATAAATATTATCAAAAACAGTGAAAATACCAATTTCACAAGTCTGAAAGTTATTTAGCTAATATCCTCCAAAGTAACTAAGTGTAAAAATTATTCACATCAAAATACTTTGTTCAGAATATTATGCTTGAAAAGAATAGACAATATAACTTACCTAGATTGATTTTCTAATTCTGAATCTCTAGCTTGTTTTGATGAAGTTTTTCTGATTTGTTCTGAAGCCACCATTTTGAACTATCTTCTCACACGGATAACACCATTAATAGAGAGACTAGTTACTTCAATAGATTTCTTCATCTTGGACACCCTTCATTTCATATGAAGATGAAAGCATATTTTCCTCATTGGATATTTATCTGCACCACTGTTAAGTGTTAGGTACAGACCAGACTCCGATGCCAACTGAAGATGAGAAAAATGCTTAAAGAAGGGGGTTGAATTGTGTTCTCCGAAATCGATGCTTCTGAATAGATTTGAGATTCTAAGCCACTTTTTAGAATATGATTAACTAGGTGTGGCGGAATAATCATAAGAAGTAAAAAATCACAGCAGAACACACAAAGATTTATCATGGTTCCTCTCTAACTGAGAGTAGTCTAGGTCCTTTGAAACATAAGAGATTTTTCACTATAATCAAAACATGATTACAACTACATATACACTTAAGTATATAACTTTCCTGCTCAGACCCTTTGCCCGAGACTTCCTTGTTTAATCAACACCTGATCAAGACATCCTGCTTGGATCCTCAGATCCCAAGACTTTTCTGCTTAAACCCCTCAGGTTCAAGACTTCCTTGCTCAAGCCCCTCAGGCTCAAGACGTCTGCTCATACCCTCGTTCCAAGACTTCCCTGCATAGATTTCACGAATCCAAGACTTTTGTTCAGACCCTTGGTCCAAGACTTTGTGGCTCAATCAACAATTGATTAAGACTTTAATGCTCTAGCACATAGCAGGAGACTTATTGGCTTAAGATTCACAGCAAGAGACTTTGATGCTCAATCACATATCAAGAGAATTTATCTAAATTACTAAACAACTTGTTTAGCCAAATAGAGAACAAAGTGTACTTGATACATAATCAGAGGTACAAGGAAATAACTATAACAAAGATTACAACACTTAAGATTTATAAGATATTCAATGCTTAATAAATCTTACGGTTTTATACAATTTACAACATATAATAGAAATTATGCATACTCGATTGTGTTGCTATTGTTGATCTTGTTATTCTTCCATTCTAATAGATGCGAGAACACTTCTATCCTTTTTGGATTTTCTTCTTTCTTTTCCTTGTTCTTTATTCCTTGTTGAAAATCCATGTTGAATCTTCAGTTACTTATATAGCAGTTTCTGAGGAATAGTCGTTGGAAGAGATAACTTGTACAAGTGTCTTTATTAATCCGTAATACAAGAGATGTTGAAGATAGATACACCAAAAGATCTTGATCCATTGTGTAACTTTTTTAACCATTGTGTATTTCTTGTGATATTATACTATAGATTCGTTAAGAGTAGATATTCTTAAAACATGTTAACTCTTCTTGAGCATGTGAACATAGACATTAGCTGACAACATATTTGACAATATAGCTTGCTTTTTGCAGTACAGATAACTTTAGCTTTATTGTTGGTTCTAAAAGATCACCAGAAACTGATACATTCACTGAGCTTAGAGACAATATATTAATCTTTTGATGTTGAGGCCTTCAGCTTCAGAGTGTATGCAAACCTATATTATCAGTCTTTACTTAAAGAACATTCTTCAGATTTTGAGCCACCTGAAGCCAATAACTTAGCTTCTTTTAAGTGCGTCCTTATATAGGATTCTAAATATATTATTTGTAAGCTTTAGAACTTGCACACTTAGAACACACATTAGATAACACCATTATTCTTTCAATACTTTTTTATCATCAAAACCCAAAGGATATATGTCATGAACAAATCTTGTTCTAACAATTATGAGGGTGAGAAGAGGTTGAAGATAATCATGGATTCGGGTAGAAGAAGAAGGGAGTGTTGTTTGTTAGAGATGGAGAATAATTTGGTGTTGTTGAGTTGCGAGGAGATAATTATAGAGCAAAGTGAAGTTAATGTTGTTGATGGAGGTTATGGTGTGTCATGTTTTTTTAGTGATGGTGATGATATGGATGGAGAGTTATAGAGAGTAATAAGAGTTTGGGTTGTTTGCTGAAATGGAAAAATGAAAGAGAGATATTTTATGGTTGTTATCTTTGGAAAAATTAAAGAGAGATACTTTATGGTTTTTTCTTTTGAAAAATGAGATAGATATATTTGTGTGGTTGTTGTGATGTAGGGAGTGGGTTTTCAACGTGAAGAAAAAAGAAAACCAAAATGCTCCATGTTTCTTCCTCTGTTGGACTGAAGAAAATGTTTTACATCCTCATCCCTTACTCTTTTCCACGCATCAGAGAGATAGATAGATAGATAGATAGATAGATAGATAGATAGAGAGAGAGAGAGAGAGAGAGAGAGAGAGAGAGAGAGAGAGAGAGAGAGAGAGAGAGGAGTAATTTAGTCCCTTCACCGCCACGCACCAGCTCTAATGAAGAAGTTCTTCTTATTTCTCAGCATAATAATTTTTAGAGTTAATCAATTTCAAAATTCAAAAAACAACCCTTAGATATTTTTGAGAGCTAACATGAATTATAATTAAATAAATGAAATAAAAATTATACATTTTAAAATAAACAAAATAAAAATAAATTGAATACATAATTAATTTTTTTTAACATTTTGACGAAAAAAAATAAAATAAAAAGGGATAAAAATGTATAAAAATCGGAAGCAAAAATGTCTGAAAAATAAATTGAATGTATTAAATTGATCAGCATGAATTAAACTTCTTGGAAACATATAGGTTTTGATCAAATTTTGAAATAAAATTTTACTGGTTAAAAGGCTCAGACTGATCAATATGCGACCCAAAAAGTAGTCGAAAAAATAAAACAAGAACACCATATTAAACTATGTGGACCGTAGATTAAAAATATTGACGTCTACAAGCTGGATTTTGAAATTCTTCGCCAATTCGACGTACGTTTGAAAATTGATTCAAAAGATCTGTGTGTAGATCTGAAAATTTATTTTGGTCGCCATTTTAAGCATTATGCGGAGTGAAATGCATTTTGTGATACGTAGAAAATACAGATGTCTTGTGAATGCATTGGTTTACTGACTGAAGAATTAATAATAGACAATCAGATGTAAAAGAATCGCTCTTGAACCATTTGCTTCTGACTTTGAATTACAATTAAAACCCTACAAATATTCAGATGACAACAATACTCTTGATTGTCACTCTCTAGACCTTTGAAACATGATAAAATGGAATTGACGATGCACAAAAATTGAGAAATAAAGTCTTTTGACTTCTTAATCAACAGATGACTGCACGAATGTCATCAAGGCCAGATAAAATGCCAGAACTCCTGACTTTTTATCTAAAAACTGATGAATGCTTTTGAATTACGTAATGCATGGTAAAATGAGATGATGGCTTAATGCGGATGCAAGTGAAAAAAACTGAAGGTGTGAGAAAACACATTGATAGAAAAGTTCACAAAGTAACCTAGCATAAGGAATTGTTATTTTTAACTTTTTAGTAGAGTTCTTGATGGATTCACAAAGATGATGAAAGATGTAACCTGGTAGATTCAATCGTGGATCAGTGGATAGATACCAGAACTTCCTTCCCAAGGAATTAGGCAACTTATGAGAATTTTGAACATTAACTTTTTCTTGAGACACATGTTCTTCACTTTTCCATAATCATCTTTATTTTCAAAAAGAACTTTCTTAATGTTCTTTGTATAAGTTCCTCCATCCTTTTTGTTGAGTATCACCATTCCTTTATTTTCAGCCCCAATTAGCTGAGCAATGTTCTCTTGAATTAAGGTGATATTCATACCCATTATAGAAGATCTGATTTCCACACACTTGAACTCCTTCAGACCCATTTCTGCTCTAGATTTTCCTTTTAACCTCTTGTATTTTTCAACAGCAATTCTTTCTTCATCATGTGTAGAGAACTCATTATATACTTCAGCTCTAACCCAAGAATCTTTTACCAGAGTTGGGTAAGTTGGTCCATTCAGCATATCAAAGAATTTCATCCAACCTTGGAACTTAAAATGACTTCCCAGCAGACAAACATTTGCAGCAAAACTCTCAAAATCCACCACTTGCTCAATGAGAAGCTTAAATTCATCTTGATTGAGCACCATAGTCTTCAGTTTGATCAAAATTCTTTGCATGAAATCCATATCTGTGGGAAAGGTTGTTGAGGTTGTCATTGATGAGGTTTTAAGGTTTTTCTATGGTTTATAGATAAAGCAAGAAATAGACAGTGATAAAGGTTGTGCATGTTGATAATGTGTTGAGAGAAATAAATGACATTAAAGAGACTTAAACACAAAAGTATTTTAAACAAATTCAATTCCCTTCAAATTCAAAACACAAGTAATATCAAACATGCTGAAGACATTTCTGACAAGTGTAAAAAGTGGTACAGGTGTCAAAAGGATTTTCCACTTTTGTTTATGTGAGAAGCAAATGTTTTTTTGTGCAAGTTTCAGAATTAGAGATTTTTTAGAGTTTCTCTTTGATAAAAAATTTGTTTCCCAAACTTTGATTGAGACATCATCTAACTAATATCGGATTCGGATTCTTCATTCAGAATTAAGCATAAATTACTATGTTCAGAATTCTTTATTAACAATTTAACTATTAGCATAATTACAAGTTATATCTCAACTTTCAATTCAATGAAGAACATAACATATACTAATTTCTTCTGAACATTAGTAAGAAACCTTTATTTAAAAATGTTTTAAAAATATTTCTTTGTTTCAACATGACATAAATATTATCAAAAACAGTGAAAATACCAATTTCACAAGTCTGAAAGTTATTTAGCTAATATCCTCCAAAGTAACTAAGTGTAAAAATTATTCACATCAAAATACTTTGTTCAGAATATTATGCTTGAAAAGAATAGACAATATAACTTACCTAGATTGATTTTCTAATTCTGAATCTCTAGCTTGTTTTGATGAAGTTTTTCTGATTTGTTCTGAAGCCACCATTTTGAACTATCTTCTCACACGGATAACACCATTAATAGAGAGACTAGTTACTTCAATAGATTTCTTCATCTTGGACACCCTTCATTTCATATGAAGATGAAAGCATATTTTCCTCATTGGATATTTATCTGCACCACTGTTAAGTTTTAGGTACAGACCAGACTCCGATGCCAACTGAAGATGAGAAAAATGCATAAGAAGGGGGTTGAATTGTGTTCTCCGAAATCGATGCTTCTGAATAGATTTGAGATTCTAAGCCACTTTTTAGAATATGATTAACTAGGTGTGGCGGAATAATCATAAGAAGTAAATAAATCACAGCAGAACACACAAAGATTTATCATGGTTCCTCTCTAACTGAGAGTAGTCTAGGTCCTTTGAAACATAAGAGATTTTTCACTATAATCAAAACATGATTACAACTACATATACACTTAAGTATATAACTTTTCTGCTCAGACCCTTTGCCCAAGACTTCCTTGTTTAATCAACACCTGATCAAGACATCCTGCTTGGATCCTCAGATCCCAAGACTTTTCTGCTTAAACCCCTCAGGTTCAAGACTTCCTTGCTCAAGCCCCTCAGGCTCAAGACGTCTGCTCATACCCTCGTTCCAAGACTTCCCTGCATAGATTTCACGAATCCAAGACTTTTGTTCAGACCCTTGGTCCAAGACTTTGTGGCTCAATCAACAATTGATTAAGACTTTAATGCTCTAGCACATAGCAGGAGACTTATTGGCTTAAGATTCACAGCAAGAGACTTTGATGCTCAATCACATATCAAGAGAATTTATCTAAATTACTAAACAACTTGTTTAGCCAAATAGAGAACAAAGTGTACTTGATACATAATCAGAGGTACAAGGAAATAACTATAACAAAGATCACAACACTTAAGATTTATAAGATATTCAATGCTTAATAAATCTTACGGTTTTATACAATTTACAACATATAATAGAAATTATGCATACTCGATTGTGTTGCTATTGTTGATCTTGTTATTCTTCCATTCTAATAGATGCGAGAACACTTCTATCCTTTTTGGATTTTCTTCTTTCTTTTCCTTGTTCTTTATTCCTTGTTGAAAATCCATGTTGAATCTTCAGTTACTTATATAGCAGTTTCTGAGGAATAGTCGTTGGAAGAGATAACTTGTACAAGTGTCTTTATTAATCTGTAATACAAGAGATGTTGAAGATAGATACACCAAAAGATCTTGATCCATTGTGTAACTTTTTTAACCATTGTGTATTTCTTGTGATATTATACTATAGATTCGTTAAGAGTAGATATTCTTAAAACATGTTAACTCTTCTTGAGCATGTGAACATAGACATTAGCTGACAACATATTTGACAATATAGCTTGCTTTTTGCAGTACAGATAACTTTAGCTTTATTGTTGGTTCTAAAAGATCACCAGAAACTGATACATTCACTGAGCTTAGAGACAATATATTAATCTTTTGATGTTGAGGCCTTCAGCTTCAGAGTGTATGCAAACCTATATTATCAGTCTTTACTTAAAGAACATTCTTCAGATTTTGAGCCACCTGAAGCCAATAACTTAGCTTCTTTTAAGTGCGTCCTTATATCGGATTCTAAATATATTATTTGTAAGCTTTAGAACTTGCACACTTAGAACACACATTAGATAACACCATTATTCTTTCAATACTTTTTTATCATCAAAACCCAAAGGATATATGTCATGAACAAATCTTGTTCTAACAATTATGAGGGTGAGAAGAGGTTGAAGATAATCATGGATTCGGGTAGAAGAAGAAGGGAGTGTTGTTTGTTAGAGATGGAGAATAATTTGGTGTTGTTGAGTTGCGAGGAGATAATTATAGAGCAAAGTGAAGTTAATGTTGTTGATGGAGGTTATGGTGTGTCATGTTTTTTTAGTGATGGTGATGATATGGATGGAGAGTTATAGAGAGTAATAAGAGTTTGGGTTTTTTGCTGAAATGGAAAAATGAAAGAGAGATATTTTATGGTTGTTATCTTTGGAAAAATTAAAGAGAGATACTTTATGGTTTTTTCTTTTGAAAAATTAGATAGATATATTTGTGTGGTTGTTGTGATGTAGGGAGTGGGTTTTCAACGTGAAGAAAAAAGAAAACCAAAATGCTCCATGTTTCTTCCTCTGTTGGACTGAAGAAAATGTTTTACATCCCCATCCCTTCCTCTTTTCCACGCATCAGATAGATAGATAGATAGATAGATAGATAGAGAGAGAGAGAGAGAGAGAGAGAGAGAGAGAGAGAGAGAGAGAGAGAGAGAGAGAGAGAGAGAGAGAGAGAGGAGTAATTTAGTCCCTTCACCGCCACGCACCAGCTCTAATGAAGAAGTTCTTCTTATTTCTCAGCATAATAATTTTTAGAGTTAATCAATTTCAAAATTCTAAAAACAACCCTTAGATATTTTTGAGAGCTAACATGAATTATAATTAAATAAATGAAATAAAAATTATACATTTTAAAATAAACAAAGTAAAAATAAATTGAATACATAATTAATTTTTTTTTAACATTTTGACGAAAAAAATAAAATAAAAAGGGATAAAAATGTATAAAAATCAGAAGCAAAAATGTATGAAAAATAAATTGAATGTATTAAATTGATCCGCATGAATTAAACTTCTTGGAAACATATAGGTTTTGATCAAATTTTGAAATAAAATTTTACTGGTTAAAAGGCTCAGACTGATCAATATGCGACCCAAAAAGTAGTCGAAAAAATAAAACAAGAACACCATATTAAACTATGTGGACCGTAGATTAAAAATATTGACGTCTACAAGCTGGATTTTGAAATTCTTCGCCAATTCGACGTACGTTTGAAAATTGATTCAAAAGATCTGTGTGTAGATCTGAAAATTTATTTTGGTCGCCATTTTAAGCATTATGCGGAGTGAAATGCATTTTGTGATACGTAGAAAATACAGATGTCTTGTGAATGCATTGGTTTACTGACTGAAGAATTAATAATAGACAATCAGATGTAAAAGAATCGCTCTTGAACCATTTGCTTCTGACTTTGAATTACAATTAAAACCCTACAAATATTCAGATGACAACAATACTCTTGATTGTCACTCTCTAGACCTTTGAAACATGATAAAATGGAATTGACGATGCACAAAAATTGAGAAATAAAGTCTTTTGACTTCTTAATCAACAGATGACTGCATGAATGTCATCAAGGCCAGATAAAATGCCAGAACTCCTGACTTTTTATCTAAAAACTGATGAATGCTTTTGAATTACGTAATGCATGGTAAAATAAGATGATGGCTTAATGCGGATGCAAGTGAAAAAAACTGAAGGTGTGAGAAAACACATTGATAGAAAAGTTCACAAAGTAACCTAGCATAAGGAATTGTTATTTTTAACTTTTTAGTAGAGTTCTTGATGGATTCACAAAGATGATGAAAGATGTAACCTGGTAGATTCAATCGTGGATCAGTGGATAGATACCAGAACTTCCTTCCCTAGGAATTAGGCAACTTATGAGAATTTTGAACATTAACTTTTTCTTGAGACACATGTTCTTCACTTTTCCATAATCATCTTTATTTTCAAAAAGAACTTTCTTAATGTTCTTTGTATAAGTTCCTCCATCCTTTTTGTTGAGTATCACCATTCCTTTATTTTCAGCCCCAATTAGCTGAGCAATGTTCTCTTGAATTAAGGTGATATTCATACCCATTATAGAAGATCTGATTTCCACACACTTGAACTCCTTCAGACCCATTTCTGCTCTAGATTTTCCTTTTAACCTCTTGTATTTTTCAACAGCAATTCTTTCTTCATCATGTGTAGAGAACTCATTATATACTTCAGCTCTAACCCAAGAATCTTTTACCAGAGTTGGGTAAGTTGGTCCATTCAGCATATCAAAGAATTTCATCCAACCTTGGAACTTAAAATGACTTCCCAGCAGACAAACATTTGCAGCAAAACTCTCAAAATCCACCACTTGCTCAATGAGAAGCTTAAATTCATCTTGATTGAGCACCATAGTCTTCAGTTTGATCAAAATTCTTTGCATGAAATCCATATCTGTGGGAAAGGTTGTTGAGGTTGTCATTGATGAGGTTTTAAGGTTTTTCTATGGTTTATAGATAAAGCAAGAAATAGACAGTGATAAAGGTTGTGCATGTTGATAATGTGTTGAGAGAAATAAATGACATTAAAGAGACTTAAACACAAAAGTATTTTAAACAAATTCAATTCCCTTCAAATTCAAAACACAAGTAATATCAAACATGCTGAAGACATTTCTGACAAGTGTAAAAAGTGGTACAGGTGTCAAAAGGATTTTCCACTTTTGTTTATGTGAGAAGCAAATGTTTTTTTGTGCAAGTTTCAGAATTAGAGATTTTTTAGAGTTTCTCTTTGATAAAAAATTTGTTTCCCAAACTTTGATTGAGACATCATCTAACTAATATCGGATTCGGATTCTTCATTCAGAATTAAGCATAAATTACTATGTTCAGAATTCTTTATTAACAATTTAACTATTAGCATAATTACAAGTTATATCTCAACTTTCAATTCAATGAAGAACATAACATATACTAATTTCTTCTGAACATTAGTAAGAAACCTTTATTTAAAAATGTTTTAAAAATATTTCTTTGTTTCAACATGACATAAATATTATCAAAAACAGTGAAAATACCAATTTCACAAGTCTGAAAGTTATTTAGCTAATATCCTCCAAAGTAACTAAGTGTAAAAATTATTCACATCAAAATACTTTGTTCAGAATATTATGCTTGAAAAGAATAGACAATATAACTTACCTAGATTGATTTTCTAATTCTGAATCTCTAGCTTGTTTTGATGAAGTTTTTCTGATTTGTTCTGAAGCCACCATTTTGAACTATCTTCTCACACGGATAACACCATTAATAGAGAGACTAGTTACTTCAATAGATTTCTTCATCTTGGACACCCTTCATTTCATATGAAGATGAAAGCATATTTTCCTCATTGGATATTTATCTGCACCACTGTTAAGTGTTAGGTACAGACCAGACTCCGATGCCAACTGAAGATGAGAAAAATGCATAAGAAGGGGGTTGAATTGTGTTCTCCGAAATTGATGCTTCTGAATAGATTTGAGATTCTAAGCCACTTTTTAGAATATGATTAACTAGGTGTGGCGGAATAATCATAAGAAGTAAAAAATCACAGCAGAACACACAAAGATTTATCATGGTTCCTCTCTAACTGAGAGTAGTCTAGGTCCTTTGAAACATAAGAGATTTTTCACTATAATCAAAACATGATTACAACTACATATACACTTAAGTATATAACTTTTCTGCTCAGACCCTTTGCCCGAGACTTCCTTGTTTAATCAACACCTGATCAAGACATCCTGCTTGGATCCTCAGATCCCAAGACTTTTCTGCTTAAACCCCTCAGGTTCAAGACTTCCTTGCTCAAGCCCCTCAGGCTCAAGACGTCTGCTCATACCCTCGTTCCAAGACTTCCCTGCATAGATTTCACGAATCCAAGACTTTTGTTCAGACCCTTGGTCCAAGACTTTGTGGCTCAATCAACAATTGATTAAGACTTTAATGCTCTAGCACATAGCAGGAGACTTATTGGCTTAAGATTCACAGCAAGAGACTTTGATGCTCAATCACATATCAAGAGAATTTATCTAAATTACTAAACAACTTGTTTAGCCAAATAGAGAACAAAGTGTACTTGATACATAATCAGAGGTACAAGGAAATAACTATAACAAAGATCACAACACTTAAGATTTATAAGATATTCAATGCTTAATAAATCTTACGGTTTTATACAATTTACAACATATAATAGAAATTATGCATACTCGATTGTGTTGCTATTGTTGATCTTGTTATTCTTCCATTCTAATAGATGCGAGAACACTTCTATCCTTTTTGGATTTTCTTCTTTCTTTTCCTTGTTCTTTATTCCTTGTTGAAAATCCATGTTGAATCTTCAGTTACTTATATAGCAGTTTCTGAGGAATAGTCGTTGGAAGAGATAACTTGTACAAGTGTCTTTATTAATCCGTAATACAAGAGATGTTGAAGATAGATACACCAAAAGATCTTGATCCATTGTGTAACTTTTTTAACCATTGTGTATTTCTTGTGATATTATACTATAGATTCGTTAAGAGTAGATATTCTTAAAACATGTTAACTCTTCTTGAGCATGTGAACATAGACATTAGCTGACAACATATTTGACAATATAGCTTGCTTTTTGCAGTACAGATAACTTTAGCTTTATTGTTGGTTCTAAAAGATCACCAGAAACTGATACATTCACTGAGCTTAGAGACAATATATTAATCTTTTGATGTTGAGGCCTTCAGCTTCAGAGTGTATGCAAACCTATATTATCAGTCTTTACTTAAAGAACATTCTTCAGATTTTGAGCCACCTGAAGCCAATAACTTAGCTTCTTTTAAGTGCGTCCTTATATCGGATTCTAAATATATTATTTGTAAGCTTTAGAACTTGCACACTTAGAACACACATTAGATAACACCATTATTCTTTCAATACTTTTTTATCATCAAAACCCAAAGGATATATGTCATGAACAAATCTTGTTCTAACAATTATGAGGGTGAAAAGAGGTTGAAGATAATCATGGATTCGGGTAGAAGAAGAAGGGAGTGTTGTTTGTTAGAGATGGAGAATAATTTGGTGTTGTTGAGTTGCGAGGAGATAATTATAGAGCAAAGTGAAGTTAATGTTGTTGATGGAGGTTATGGTGTGTCATGTTTTTTTAGTGATGGTGATGATATGGATGGAGAGTTATAGAGAGTAATAAGAGTTTGGGTTGTTTGCTGAAATGGAAAAATGAAAGAGAGATATTTTATGGTTGTTATCTTTGGAAAAATTAAAGAGAGATACTTTATGGTTTTTTCTTTTGAAAAATGAGATAGATATATTTGTGTGGTTGTTGTGATGTAGGGAGTGGGTTTTCAACGTGAAGAAAAAAGAAAACAAAAATGCTCCATGTTTCTTCCTCTGTTGGACTGAAGAAAATGTTTTACATCCTCATCCCTTACTCTTTTCCACGCATCAGAGAGAGAGAGAGAGAGAGAGAGAGAGAGAGAGAGAGAGAGAGAGAGGAGTAATTTAGTCCCTTCACCGCCACGCACCAGCTCTAATGAAGAAGTTCTTCTTATTTCTCAGCATAATAATTTTTAGAGTTAATCAATTTCAAAATTCAAAAAACAACCCTTAGATATTTTTGAGAGCTAACATGAATTATAATTAAATAAATGAAATAAAAATTATACATTTTAAAATAAACAAAATAAAAATAAATTGAATACATAATTAATTTTTTTTAACATTTTGACGAAAAAAATAAAATAAAAAGGGATAAAAATGTATAAAAATCGGAAGCAAAAATGTCTGAAAAATAAATTGAATGTATTAAATTGATCAGCATGAATTAAACTTCTTGGAAACATATAGGTTTTGATCAAATTTTGAAATAAAATTTTACTGGTTAAAAGGCTCAGACTGATCAATATGCGACCCAAAAAGTAGTCGAAAAAATAAAACAAGAACACCATATTAAACTATGTGGACCGTAGATTAAAAATATTGACGTCTACAAGCTGGATTTTGAAATTCTTCGCCAATTCGACGTACGTTTGAAAATTGATTCAAAAGATCTGTGTGTAGATCTGAAAATTTATTTTGGTCGCCATTTTAAGCATTATGCGGAGTGAAATGCATTTTGTGATACGTAGAAAATACAGATGTCTTGTGAATGCATTGGTTTACTGACTGAAGAATTAATAATAGACAATCAGATGTAAAAGAATCGCTCTTGAACCATTTGCTTCTGACTTTGAATTACAATTAAAACCCTACAAATATTCAGATGACAACAATACTCTTGATTGTCACTCTATAGACCTTTGAAACATGATAAAATGGAATTGACGATGCACAAAAATTGAGAAATAAAGTCTTTTGACTTCTTAATCAACAGATGACTGCACGAATGTCATCAAGGCCAGATAAAATGCCAGAACTCCTGACTTTTTATCTAAAAACTGATGAATGCTTTTGAATTACGTAATGCATGGTAAAATGAGATGATGGCTTAATGCGGATGCAAGTGAAAAAAACTGAAGGTGTGAGAAAACACATTGATAGAAAAGTTCACAAAGTAACCTAGCATAAGGAATTGTTATTTTTAACTTTTTAGTAGAGTTCTTGATGGATTCACAAAGATGATGAAAGATGTAACCTGGTAGATTCAATCGTGGATCAGTGGATAGATACCAGAACTTCCTTCCCAAGGAATTAGGCAACTTATGAGAATTTTGAACATTAACTTTTTCTTGAGACACATGTTCTTCACTTTTCCATAATCATCTTTATTTTCAAAAAGAACTTTCTTAATGTTCTTTGTATAAGTTCCTCCATCCTTTTTGTTGAGTATCACCATTCCTTTATTTTCAGCCCCAATTAGCTGAGCAATGTTCTCTTGAATTAAGGTGATATTCATACCCATTATAGAAGATCTGATTTCCACACACTTGAACTCCTTCAGACCCATTTCTGCTCTAGATTTTCCTTTTAACCTCTTGTATTTTTCAACAGCAATTCTTTCTTCATCATGTGTAGAGAACTCATTATATACTTCAGCTCTAACCCAAGAATCTTTTACCAGAGTTGGGTAAGTTGGTCCATTCAGCATATCAAAGAATTTCATCCAACCTTGGAACTTAAAATGACTTCCCAGCAGACAAACATTTGCAGCAAAACTCTCAAAATCCACCACTTGCTCAATGAGAAGCTTAAATTCATCTTGATTGAGCACCATAGTCTTCAGTTTGATCAAAATTCTTTGCATGAAATCCATATCTGTGGGAAAGGTTGTTGAGGTTGTCATTGATGAGGTTTTAAGGTTTTTCTATGGTTTATAGATAAAGCAAGAAATAGACAGTGATAAAGGTTGTGCATGTTGATAATGTGTTGAGAGAAATAAATGACATTAAAGAGACTTAAACACAAAAGTATTTTAAACAAATTCAATTCCCTTCAAATTCAAAACACAAGTAATATCAAACATGCTGAAGACATTTCTGACAAGTGTAAAAAGTGGTACAGGTGTCAAAAGGATTTTCCACTTTTGTTTATGTGAGAAGCAAATGTTTTTTTGTGCAAGTTTCAGAATTAGAGATTTTTTAGAGTTTCTCTTTGATAAAAAATTTGTTTCCCAAACTTTGATTGAGACATCATCTAACTAATATCGGATTCGGATTCTTCATTCAGAATTAAGCATAAATTACTATGTTCAGAATTCTTTATTAACAATTTAACTATTAGCATAATTACAAGTTATATCTCAACTTTCAATTCAATGAAGAACATAACATATACTAATTTCTTCTGAACATTAGTAAGAAACCTTTATTTAAAAATGTTTTAAAAATATTTCTTTGTTTCAACATGACATAAATATTATCAAAAACAGTGAAAATACCAATTTCACAAGTCTGAAAGTTATTTAGCTAATATCCTCCAAAGTAACTAAGTGTAAAAATTATTCACATCAAAATACTTTGTTCAGAATATTATGCTTGAAAAGAATAGACAATATAACTTACCTAGATTGATTTTCTAATTCTGAATCTCTAGCTTGTTTTGATGAAGTTTTTCTGATTTGTTCTGAAGCCACCATTTTGAACTATCTTCTCACACGGATAACACCATTAATAGAGAGACTAGTTACTTCAATAGATTTCTTCATCTTGGACACCCTTCATTTCATATGAAGATGAAAGCATATTTTCCTCATTGGATATTTATCTGCACCACTGTTAAGTTTTAGGTACAGACCAGACTCCGATGCCAACTGAAGATGAGAAAAATGCATAAGAAGGGGGTTGAATTGTGTTCTCCGAAATCGATGCTTCTGAATAGATTTGAGATTCTAAGCCACTTTTTAGAATATGATTAACTAGGTGTGGCGGAATAATCATAAGAAGTAAATAAATCACAGCAGAACACACAAAGATTTATCATGGTTCCTCTCTAACTGAGAGTAGTCTAGGTCCTTTGAAACATAAGAGATTTTTCACTATAATCAAAACATGATTACAACTACATATACACTTAAGTATATAACTTTTCTGCTCAGACCCTTTGCCCAAGACTTCCTTGTTTAATCAACACCTGATCAAGACATCCTGCTTGGATCCTCAGATCCCAAGACTTTTCTGCTTAAACCCCTCAGGTTCAAGACTTCCTTGCTCAAGCCCCTCAGGCTCAAGACGTCTGCTCATACCCTCGTTCCAAGACTTCCCTGCATAGATTTCACGAATCCAAGACTTTTGTTCAGACCCTTGGTCCAAGACTTTGTGGCTCAATCAACAATTGATTAAGACTTTAATGCTCTAGCACATAGCAGGAGACTTATTGGCTTAAGATTCACAGCAAGAGACTTTGATGCTCAATCACATATCAAGAGAATTTATCTAAATTACTAAACAACTTGTTTAGCCAAATAGAGAACAAAGTGTACTTGATACATAATCAGAGGTACAAGGAAATAACTATAACAAAGATCACAACACTTAAGATTTATAAGATATTCAATGCTTAATAAATCTTACGGTTTTATACAATTTACAACATATAATAGAAATTATGCATACTCGATTGTGTTGCTATTGTTGATCTTGTTATTCTTCCATTCTAATAGATGCGAGAACACTTCTATCCTTTTTGGATTTTCTTCTTTCTTTTCCTTGTTCTTTATTCCTTGTTGAAAATCCATGTTGAATCTTCAGTTACTTATATAGCAGTTTCTGAGGAATAGTCGTTGGAAGAGATAACTTGTACAAGTGTCTTTATTAATCTGTAATACAAGAGATGTTGAAGATAGATACACCAAAAGATCTTGATCCATTGTGTAACTTTTTTAACCATTGTGTATTTCTTGTGATATTATACTATAGATTCGTTAAGAGTAGATATTCTTAAAACATGTTAACTCTTCTTGAGCATGTGAACATAGACATTAGCTGACAACATATTTGACAATATAGCTTGCTTTTTGCAGTACAGATAACTTTAGCTTTATTGTTGGTTCTAAAAGATCACCAGAAACTGATACATTCACTGAGCTTAGAGACAATATATTAATCTTTTGATGTTGAGGCCTTCAGCTTCAGAGTGTATGCAAACCTATATTATCAGTCTTTACTTAAAGAACATTCTTCAGATTTTGAGCCACCTGAAGCCAATAACTTAGCTTCTTTTAAGTGCGTCCTTATATCGGATTCTAAATATATTATTTGTAAGCTTTAGAACTTGCACACTTAGAACACACATTAGATAACACCATTATTCTTTCAATACTTTTTTATCATCAAAACCCAAAGGATATATGTCATGAACAAATCTTGTTCTAACAATTATGAGGGTGAGAAGAGGTTGAAGATAATCATGGATTCGGGTAGAAGAAGAAGGGAGTGTTGTTTGTTAGAGATGGAGAATAATTTGGTGTTGTTGAGTTGCGAGGAGATAATTATAGAGCAAAGTGAAGTTAATGTTGTTGATGGAGGTTATGGTGTGTCATGTTTTTTTAGTGATGGTGATGGTATGGATGGAGAGTTATAGAGAGTAATAAGAGTTTGGGTTGTTTGCTGAAATGGAAAAATGAAAGAGAGATATTTTATGGTTGTTATCTTTGGAAAAATTAAAGAGAGATACTTTATGGTTTTTTCTTTTGAAAAATGAGATAGATATATTTGTGTGGTTGTTGTGATGTAGGGAGTGGGTTTTCAACGTGAAGAAAAAAGAAAACCAAAATGCTCCATGTTTCTTCCTCTGTTGGACTGAAGAAAATGTTTTACATCCCCATCCCTTACTCTTTTCCACGCATCAGAGAGATAGATAGATAGATAGATAGATAGATAGATAGAGAGAGAGAGAGAGAGAGAGAGAGAGAGAGAGAGAGAGAGAGGAGTAATTTAGTCCCTTCACCGCCACGCACCAGCTCTAATGAAGAAGTTCTTCTTATTTCTCAACATAATAATTTTTAGAGTTAATCAATTTCAAAATTCAAAAAACAACCCTTAGATATTTTTGAGAGCTAACATGAATTATAATTAAATAAATGAAATAAAAATTATACATTTTAAAATAAACAAAATAAAAATAAATTGAATACATAATTAATTTTTTTTAACATTTTGACGAAAAAAATAAAATAAAAAGGGATAAAAATGTATAAAAATCGGAAGCAAAAATGTCTGAAAAATAAATTGAATGTATTAAATTGATCAGCATGAATTAAACTTCTTGGAAACATATAGGTTTTGATCAAATTTTGAAATAAAATTTTACTGGTTAAAAGGCTCAGACTGATCAATATGCGACCCAAAAAGTAGTCGAAAAAATAAAACAAGAACACCATATTAAACTATGTGGACCGTAGATTAAAAATATTGACGTCTACAAGCTGGATTTTGAAATTCTTCGCCAATTCGACGTACGTTTGAAAATTGATTCAAAAGATCTGTGTGTAGATCTGAAAATTTATTTTGGTCGCCATTTTAAGCATTATGCGGAGTGAAATGCATTTTGTGATACGTAGAAAATACAGATGTCTTGTGAATGCATTGGTTTACTGACTGAAGAATTAATAATAGACAATCAGATGTAAAAGAATCGCTCTTGAACCATTTGCTTCTGACTTTGAATTACAATTAAAACCCTACAAATATTCAGATGACAACAATACTCTTGATTGTCACTCTCTAGACCTTTGAAACATGATAAAATGGAATTGACGATGCACAAAAATTGAGAAATAAAGTCTTTTGACTTCTTAATCAACAGATGATTGCATGAATGTCATCAAGGCCAGATAAAATGCCAAAACTCCTGACTTTTTATCTAAAAACTGATGAATGCTTTTGAATTACGTAATGCATGGTAAAATGAGATGATGGCTTAATGCGGATGCAAGTGAAAAAAACTGAAGGTGTGAGAAAACACATTGATAGAAAAGTTCACAAAGTAACCTAGCATAAGGAATTGTTATTTTTAACTTTTTAGTAGAGTTCTTGATGGATTCACAAAGATGATGAAAGATGTAACCTGGTAGATTCAATCGTGGATCAGTGGATAGATACCAGAACTTCCTTCCCAAGGAATTAGGCAACTTATGAGAATTTTGAACATTAACTTTTTCTTGAGACACATGTTCTTCACTTTTCCATAATCATCTTTATTTTCAAAAAGAACTTTCTTAATGTTCTTTGTATAAGTTCCTCCATCCTTTTTGTTGAGTATCACCATTCCTTTATTTTCAGCCCCAATTAGCTGAGCAATGTTCTCTTGAATTAAGGTGATATTCATACCCATTATAGAAGATCTGATTTCCACACACTTGAACTCCTTCAGACCCATTTCTGCTCTAGATTTTCCTTTTAACCTCTTGTATTTTTCAACAGCAATTCTTTCTTCATCATGTGTAGAGAACTCATTATATACTTCAGCTCTAACCCAAGAATCTTTTACCAGAGTTGGGTAAGTTGGTCCATTCAGCATATCAAAGAATTTCATCCAACCTTGGAACTTAAAATGACTTCCCAGCAGACAAACATTTGCAGCAAAACTCTCAAAATCCACCACTTGCTCAATGAGAAGCTTAAATTCATCTTGATTGAGCACCATAGTCTTCAGTTTGATCAAAATTCTTTGCATGAAATCCATATCTGTGGGAAAGGTTGTTGAGGTTGTCATTGATGAGGTTTTAAGGTTTTTCTATGGTTTATAGATAAAGCAAGAAATAGACAGTGATAAAGGTTGTGCATGTTGATAATGTGTTGAGAGAAATAAATGACATTAAAGAGACTTAAACACAAAGGTATTTTAAACAAATTCAATTCCCTTCAAATTCAAAACACAAGTAATATCAAACATGCTGAAGACATTTCTGACAAGTGTAAAAAGTGGTACAGGTGTCAAAAGGATTTTCCACTTTTGTTTATGTGAGAAGCAAATGTTTTTTTGTGCAAGTTTCAGAATTAGAGATTTTTTAGAGTTTCTCTTTGATAAAAAATTTGTTTCCCAAACTTTGATTGAGACATCATCTAACTAATATCGGATTCGGATTCTTCATTCAGAATTAAGCATAAATTACTATGTTCAGAATTCTTTATTAACAATTTAACTATTAGCATACTTACAAGTTATATCTCAACTTTCAATTCAATGAAGAACATAACATATACTAATTTTTTCTGAACATTAGTAAGAAACCTTTATTTAAAAATGTTTTAAAAATATTTCTTTGTTTCAACATGACATAAATATTATCAAAAACAGTGAAAATACCAATTTCACAAGTCTGAAAGTTATTTAGCTAATATCCTCCAAAGTAACTAAGTGTAAAAATTATTCACATCAAAATACTTTGTTCAAAATATTATGCTTGAAAAGAATAGACAATATAACTTACCTAGATTGATTTTCTAATTCTGAATCTCTAGCTTGTTTTGATGAAGTTTTTCTGATTTGTTCTGAAGCCACCATTTTGAACTATCTTCTCACACAGATAACACCATTAATAGAGAGACTAGTTACTTCAATAGATTTCTTCATCTTGGACACCCTTCATTTCATATGAAGATGAAAGCATATTTTCCTCATTGGATATTTATCTGCACCACTGTTAAGTGTTAGGTACAGACCAGACTCCGATGCCAACTGAAGATGAGAAAAATGCACAAGAAGGGGGTTGAATTGTGTTCTCCGAAATCGATGCTTCTGAATAGATTTGAGATTCTAAGCCACTTTTTAGAATATGATTAACTAGGTGTGGCGGAATAATCATAAGAAGTAAATAAATCACAGCAGAACACACAAAGATTTATCATGGTTCCTCTCTAACTGAGAGTAGTCTAGGTCCTTTGAAACATAAGAGATTTTTCACTATAATCAAAACATGATTACAACTACATATACACTTAAGTATATAACTTTTCTGCTCAGACCCTTTGCCCGAGACTTCCTTGTTTAATCAACACCTGACAAAGACATCCTGCTTGGATCCTCAGATCCTAAGACTTTTCTGCTTAAACCCCTCAGGTTCAAGACTTCCTTGCTCAAGCCCCTCAGGCTCAAGACTTTTTCTCATACCCTCGTTCCAAGACTTCCCTGCATAGATTTCCCGAATCCAAGACTTTTGCTCAGACCCTTGGTCCAAGACTTTCTGGTTCAATCAATAATTGATTAAGACTTTAATGCTCTAGCACATAGCAGGAGACTTATTGGCTCAAGATTCATAGCAAGAGACTTTGATGCTCAATCACATAGCAAGAGAATATATCTAAATTACTAAACAACTTGTTTAGCAGAGTAGAGAACAAAGTGTACTTGATAAATAATCAGAGGTATAAGGCAATAACCATAACAAAGATCAAAACACTCAAGATTTATAAGATATTCATAGCTTAATAAATCTTAAGGTTTTATACAATTTACAACATATAACAGAAATTATGCATACTCGATTGTGTTGCTATTGTTGATCTTGCTATTCTTCCATTCTAATAGATGCGAGGAACACTTCTATCCTTTTAGGATTTTGTTCTTTCTTCTCTTTGTTCTTTGTTTCTTGTTGAAAATCCATGTTGAATCTTCAGTTACTTATATAGCAGTTTCAGAGGAATAGTCGTTGGAAGAGATAACTTGTACAAGTGTCTTTATTACTCCGTAATACAAGAGATGTTGAAGATAGATACACCAAAAGATCTTGATCCATTGTGTAACTTGTTTAACCATTGTTTTTTTCTTGTGATATTGTACTATAGATCCGTTAAGAGTAGATATTTGTAAAGAATTTCAAATCTTCTTGAGCCACATGAGCACAAACACTAGCTGACAACATATTTGACAATATAGCTTGCTTTTTGGAGTACAAATAACTTTAGCTTTATCGTTGGTTCGGAAAGATCACCAGAAGCTGATACATTCACTAATCTTAGAGACAATATATTGCTCTTCTGATGTTGAGGCCTTCAGCTTCAGAGTCTACGCAAACCTATATTATCAGTCTTTGCTTAAAGAACGTTCTTCAGATTCTGAGCCACCAGAAGCCAATAACTTAGCTTCTCTCAAGTGCGTCCTTATATCAGATTTTGAATATATTATTTTTTAAGCTTTAGAACTTGCACACTTAGAACACACATTAGATAACATCATTGTTCTTTCAATACTTTGTTATCATCAAAACCCAAAGGATATATGTCATGAACAAATCTTGTTCTAACAATTATGAGGGTGAGAAGAGGTTAAAGACAATCATGGATTTGGGTAGAAGAAGAAGGGAGTGTTGTTTGTTAGAGATGGAGAATAATTTGGTGTTGTTGAGTTATGAGAAGATAATTATAGAGAAAATTGAAGTTAATATTGTTGATGAGGTTATGGTGTGTCATGTTGTTTTAGTGATGGTGATGATATGGATGGAGAGTTATATAGAGTAATAAGAGTTTGGGTTGTTTGTTGTAATGGAAAAATGAAAGAGAGATATTTTATGGTTGTTATCTTTGGAAAAATAAAAGAGAGATATTTTATGGTTTTTTCTTTTGAAAAATGAGATAGATATATTTTTGTGGTTGTTGTGATGTAGGGAGTGGGTTTTCAACGTGAAGAAAAAAGAAAACCAAAAAGCTCCATGTTTCTTCCTCTGTTGGACTAAAGAAAATGTTTTACATCCTCATCCCTTCCTCTTTTCCACGCGTGAGAGAGAGAGAGAGAGAGAGAGGAATAATTTAGTCCCTTCACCGCCACGCACCAGCTCTAATGAAGAAGTTCTTCTTATTTCTCAGCATAATAATTTTTAGAGTTAAACAATTTCAAAATTCTAAAAACAACCCTTAGATATTTTTGAGAGCTAACATGAATTATATTTAAATAAATGAAATAAAAATTATACATTTTAAAATAAACAAAATAAAAATAAATTGAATACATAATTAATTTTTTTTAACATTTTGACAAAAAAAAAAAAAGGGATAAAAATGTATAAAAATCGGAAGCAAAAATGTCTGAAAAATAAATTGAATGTATTAAATTGATCAGCATGAATTAAACTTCTTGGAAACATATATGTTTTGATCAAATTTTGAAATAAAATTTTACTGGTTAAAAGGCTCAGACTGATCAATATGCGACCCAAAAAGTAGTCGAAAAAATAAAACAAGAACACCATATTAAACTATGTGGACCGTAGATTAAAAATATTGACGTCTACAAGCTGGATTTTGAAATTCTTCGTCAATTCGACGTACGTTTGAAAATTGATTCAAAAGATCTGTGTGTAGATCTGAAAATTTATTTTGGTTGCCATTTTAAGCATTATGCGGAGTGAAATGCATTTTGTGATACGTAGAAAATGCAGATGTCTTGTGAATGCATTGGTTTACTGACTGAAGAATTAATAATAGACAACCAGATGTAAAAGAATCGCTCTTGAACCATTTGCTTCTGACTTTGAATTACAATTAAAACCCTACAAATATTCAGATGACAACAATACTTTTGATTGTCACTCTCTAGACCTTTGAAACATGATAAAATGGAATTGACGATGCATAAAAATTGAGAAATAAAGTCTTTTGACTTCTTAATCAACAGATGACTGCATGAATGTCATCAAGGCCAGATAAAATGCCAGAACTCCTGACTTTTTATCTAAAAACTAATGAATGCTTTTGAATTACGTAATGCATGGTAAAATGAGATGATGGCTTAATGCTGATGCAAGTGAAAAAAACTGAAGGTGTGAGAAAATACAAGAAACGAGGGTTTGAATTGGGTTTTCAAAATGAAATCTTTTTGTGAAACTCAAACAAAGATCACAAATAAACTAACAAGAGAGAAAGAAACACGATATATCCTAGTTCACTTGAAAACTATTAAGTTAATCCAGTCCACCCGCCAAGGTGATTTCGCCTTATACACAAGGACTGAATCCACTATAATCAATTGATTACACTGCACTAACTACCGCTAGTGACTAACAACCAAAAGATTAAATGTCTCTTCTTAAGGATTCTGACCTAACTGTATAAGGCGAAATCACCTTGGGCAATCAGTCTTTAGAACCTTTAGTCTTTAATAACTTAAGTCTTCAGATTCTTTAGAATGTTATTCAGCAGAACTTTGTCTTCAAAGTCTTCAGCATTCAATCTTCAGAAACTCAAGTCTTCAGAGTCTTCAGAACTTTGTGCAATAGAACCTTGTCTTCAGAGTCTTCAGCACTTAGTCTTTAGAAGATAATGACTTCAGAAGCTAAACGGCCTTCAGAAGTAAGACATCAGATTCACACTCATAACCAAAATCCAAGATAGCATTGCAACAGCAACGTATTGTCTTCTTAGAATCTTTCTGAATGGGAGTAGATCAGAAGCAGACTTGCTTTTATGGCGCAGAAGCAACTTTGGCCAGATCATAATGACGTTGCACATGGTCTCTATCAGAGTCAGATCTTTCTCTATTAGAGTTAGAACCTGTTTGTTAATTCTTCAGAAAAACAAACGTTAGAGTACCAAAATTATTCTCACACAAATACTACTTTGTTTTTATCAAAACTTAGAGATATCTTGCAGAATTAAATCTTGTTCTAACAATCCCCCCTTTTTGATAATGAAAAAACAATGTATTTTGATGGCACAATTTTGTACGAAGATAATCAATAGGAAATGATTGAGATAAGTTTTAGAAATAACTTCCTTTTATCAAGCTCCACCTGAATTTAAGACTTAAAAAAATCTTATCAGATTTTGGATACCAGAGCCTGATTATAAAGATCTTGTTAGATCCAGAATAACAACGCTTGATTACAATGGTAATTATTGGTTAAATAAAGCCTGATTGCCAAGATATCAATTTTGTTCCTAAAAAACATTCTAAGAAATATTGCGTGCAATTAAAAAGTTAGAATGTCAGAGCTATGATTTAGAGTCAAGGTATTTTTATCAAAATAATTTTTCATTAAAATACTCCCCCTTTTTGCCATGATCAAAAAGGTAAATAATGGTTAGTTCAATCATTAGGAGTATTGGTTTGATTCAAGAGAAATTAGGTAAATTAAAATCAATACTTCTCCCCTTTTGTTCACAATCATAAAAGAATGCAATAAGATGTAACAGAAGCAATAAATGATAAATTCTCATTGATTAAAAAGAACGCCAGAGGCGCAGGTACATGACCAAGAAGTAGAACAACCACTAACAAACAACTGACAGACAAATATGTAAAACGACTAATCAAAGACATGGAGAGAGAGAGAGAGAGAGAGAGAGAGAGAGAGAGAGAAACAGATATATATATATATATATATATATATATATATATATATATATATATATATATATATATATATATATATATATATATATATATATATATATATATAGAGAGAGAGAGAGAGAGAGAGAGAGAGAGAGAGAGAGAGAGACAGAGAGACAGAGACAGAGACAGAGAGAGAAAGAGAGAGAACAAAAACTAAAAGACCAACAAAGACACTTGCCCACCAACCATCAAAAGTTTTCAACCTTATAAACCCTCTCACATCTTTCTTCAGCCATAGCATTTTCTGGTCCAAGTATTCTGGCTAAACCAATGACTTCAGCTTCGAAGAACAACTCAGACAGAATTATGCCATAGGGAATGAAGGACATATGCTGATTTCTGGAGATTTCAACATAATAATTCAGATGATTCAATATAGTTTGAGGTAGGTTTAGCCGGTCATTGTACATCATGAAGTAGATAAAGAGTCTACCATCATGAGACAAAGCATTTTTGGCCACTCCTCGGGGTCGAAAGTTGGTTAGCAGGAGTTGAAACCACATTTTACCGGTGGGAAGGAGCCCTTCAGGATATATGTTGAGAGAACCATCATGAATGTTGATGAGTTCTTCAACAAAGGAGTAGTTCAGATGAAAATCTTCGACAGTAACTCTAGATTGAACATAATTGATACCTTGAGAGATGGAGGTTAGTGTTATAAAGAACGAACACCAAAAAACAGAAGACCAACTAGAGTTTTTGTCATCACCAATTCTTGCGTATCTCCAGAATTCCTTTACAAGGACAGGATAGATAGGTCCATGCAAGATTGCATAGTAGTCGGACCATCCTTGAATCTGCATGCTGGTGGATATGAGCAACCCTGAGTCTCTGAGTCTTGGTAGGTTTGGCCTTTTCTCAGAAATCACTTCCATGACTTCTTCATGGCCAAGAAAAGTTATGATAGACATATTGAAGCAGAAATAGGATAGCAGGATAAATAAGTTGAATGACTAATGAAGAAAAATGAGGAGGATTATGATATATATATATATATATATATATATATATATATATATATATATATATATATATATATATATATATATATATATATATATATATATATATATATATATATATATATATATATATATATATATATATATATATATATATATATATATATATATATATATATATATATATATATATATATATATATATATATATATATATATATATATATATATATATATAGAGAGAGAGAGAGAGAGAGAGAGAGAGAGAGAGAGAGAGAGAGAGAAGAGATGTATCAGTAATAAATAGCAGTAAAGTTATGATGAATCTGAAACAAAAATTCATCATTTCCAACACAAATGACGTATAACAAATGCAGAGTGAGAGATAAAGTTATCAAGGAATGGGAAAAAAGTGTAGAAGTTTCCAAGAGATCACAGATTAGGTATACGTTATTCAAATCTTGACATCACTTAATAAAGACGAATAAATGTATACTTAAAAATGGAAGGAAGGAATCTGACAAGGAATAATGGTTGAGAAAGAAACTCTTAGTTAAGAAAACTTTGTCTTAAAAACATCTTAATGAATGCACAATAATAAGGGAAGGCGTAAAGATTTAATCTATTCTCAAGAATTTTACCAAACCCAATGCGTTAAAATATGATTACGACAATAATAGGGAGATAGGAAATAATTACTCAAAACCTAGTCTCACGAAATCACAACGCTCGAGGTGTCTCTTTAACAGTAAGATATGATTTGATTTTGGACAAGTGTCACAAGAAAATCACAGCCGCCTGTTCAAAAGAACATGTTTGATGTTCTCAAAGTTAGAATACCAAGAGGTATCTGACTAGACAAGTTTCTGATTAAGGCATCTTCTAACATGTAGAAGTATCGTCAATCAGAAGAACATTAAATAAAAGAGAAACAATCAGCTTAACGTCAGAATCTTATCTCAGAAACTTGGGTGACTTGACACATCAAAATAATTTCATCTAATCATTCTGGACACGGTTTTATAAATAAATTTTCCCGAATGAATACGAATCTATCCTCATCAAGGGGTCTTATGAAAATATCAGCTCGCTGGTGATCTGTATCCAAAAATTTTAATTTAAAAACACCCTTCTGAACATAGTCACGTAAAAAGTGATGTTTTATTTCAATATGTTTAGCCCTAGAATGCTAGATAGGATTTTTGGATAAGAAAATAGCAGAAATATTATCATAGAAGATAGGAATGTTACTCTCATGTATCTGAAAATCTTCTAGTTGATTCTTCATCCAAAGTATCTGAGTGCTGCATAGTGACACTGAGATATATTTTGCTTCTGCAGTTGAAAGTGCAATAGTTTATTGTCTTTTACTAGCCCAAGAGACGAGGTTGTTACCCAAAAACTAACAGTTTCAAGAAGTACTTTTCCTTTCTAATCTGTCTTCAGCATAATCTACATCACAATAACCAGAAAGCTTGTACTCTGATGTTTTCTTATACATCAAGCCAAGGTTAGTTGTTCCTTTTAGATACCTTAGGATTCTCTTAACAGCTGTTAAGTGAGTTTCCCTTAGATCTGACTGGAAACGAGCACAAAAACATACACTGAATAGAATATTTGGACAAGAAGCAGTTAGATACATAAGAGAACCTATTATACCATGATAGAGCTTCTGAGAAACCTTTTTACTTACTTATTCTTTCTCTAGAATGCATGTAGGATGCATATGAGTTTTTGCAGGTTTACTATCTGACATATTTAACTTCTTCAAAAGTTCTCTTGCATACTTGCTCTGATGAATGTATGTTCCTTCTGGACGTTGATCAATTTGAATTCCCATAAAGAATTTGAGTTCTTCCATCAGACTCATTTCAAATTATGTCTATATTAACTTAGAAAATTCCTTGCACAAGGAAGTATTAGCATAACCAAATATAATATCATCAACGTAAATTTTCACAACCAGAATGTCATTTTTAAAGGTTTTGCAAAAGAGTGTTGTATCCACTTTTCTTCTGGTAAAGTCATTTTCCAAAAGAAAGTTACTTAGCCTTTCATACCAAGCTCTGAGAGCCTATTTCACACCATATAATGATTTTTTAAGTTTGAAAACGAAATCTAGGTTTTCAGAACTTTCAAAATCAGGAGGTTGGTGTACATACACTTCTTCTAAAATATACCCATTTAAAAATGCACTATTTACATCCATTTGATATCAAAGGAAATTAAGAGACGAATAGATTATAACCTGGAAACTGGTGCAAAGTTTTATGTATAGTCTATCCCTTCTTGCTGACTATTACCTTGTGCTACCAGTCGTGCTTTGTTTCTTACAATCTCACCTTTCTTATCAAGCTTGTTTTTGAATACCCATTTTGGTCCAATGACATGGACACCTTTTGGTTTCTGAACAAGATCCCAAACATTGTTTCTGGTGAATTGATTAAACTCTTCTTACATAGCCAGAATCCACTAATTCTTCATAAGAGAATCATCAACTGATGTTGGCTCTCTCAGAGACACCAAACCCAGAAGAGTTTCTTTAGAAGGTTTAAATGATGAACAAGTTTTCACTGGATCAGATTTGTCTCCCAGAATAAATTCTTCATAATGAGAAGTCTTTAGTTTATTCTTCTTCTAATGAGATAGACTATTTGTTGTTTCTAGTAATATTGAATCTGATTCTGTAGTTTCTGCATCTTTGTCTCCTTCTTTAGAATCTTCCTTCTTGGATTCTGATATGGTAATCTTCAAATCTGCAAACTTTTCAACTAGCTTTGAATTTTTAGAGTCAAACTTATCATCGAGTCTGACATGAATTGATTCCTCAACAATTCATGTTTCAGTGTTATAGATTTTGTAGCCTTTAAAGCATTCAGAGTATCCTAATAATAAACATTTTTGAGATTTGGGGTCAAACTTGCCAAGATTCTCTTTAGTGTTCAACATAAAACAAATACAACCAAAAGGATGAAAATATGAGATGTTGGGTTTTCTTGTCTTCCATAATTCATAAGGAGTCTTACCCAGAATAGGTCTGATAAAAATCTTGTTTTGAATATAACATGTCGTATTTACTGCCTCTGTCCAGAAGTGCTTAGCCATGTCAGTTTCTTGGATCATGGTACGAACCATTTCTTGTAATGTCCTATTCTTCCTTTCCATTACTCCATTCTGTTGTGGAGTTCTAGGACATAAGAAATCATGGGAAATTCCATGGGAATCAAAAAGATTCTCAATGTATCTATCCTCAAATTCTCCACCATGATCGCTTCTAACTTTGACTATTTTACAATCCTTCTCTGTTTGCACTTGTGAGCAAAAGGTTGAGAGCACAGAATGTGACTCATCCTTGTGTGTCAAGAATTTTACCCATGTCTGATGACTATAGTCATCAACAATAACTAATTCATACTTCTTTCCACTGATTGAGGCAGTTTTCACTGGTCCAAACAAATTAATATGTAGAAGTTCTAACGGTTTAGAGGTGGACACAACATTTTTTGCTTTGGAGGAAGTTTTGGAGAACTTTCCTTTCTGACATGCTTCGCAAAGAGCATCTGAAGAATACTTCAGATTTGGTAAGCCTCTGACAAGTTCAAGCTTGTTTAGCTGAGAAATCTTCCTCATGCTAACATGACCTAAACGGCTATGCCATAATCATTGCTCCTCATTAACAGACATTAAGCATTTGACATTCTGTTCACAAAGATTAGAAAGTCTAATCTTGTAAATGTTGTTTTTCCTCTTTCTGATAAAAAGGATTGAGCCATATTTTTTACTGACATCCTTACAGGATTTTTGTTAAAAATGATATCATAACCATTGTCACTTAGTTTACTAATTGACAATAAATTATGCATCAAACCATCAGCCATAAGAACATCAGTAATAGAAGGAAGTTTACCATTACAAACAATTCCAGAGCCAATGATTTTACCCTTCTGGTTTCTTCCAAAACCGACGAAGCCTTCAGGCTTAAGTTCCAAACTTTGGAACATATGCCTTCTTCCCGTCATGTGTCGCGAGCAACCACTGTCCAGGTACCATGATTGGTGTTTTAACTGAGCTGCTGAGAATATCTGCAACATAGATTATCTTATCCTTAGGTACCCACTTTCTGGATCCTCTTTTGTTAGTTTTCCCAGAGTATTTAATAACTTTGGGTTTATGTGCAACAGGATAATCAAGTGGAATTTGTGCATGATATTTAGGTTTAGAAATAGATTTTTATGTCAGTGGGGGTTTCTGTGCAAGCTCAGAATAATCAAGCTCAGTGCCATAAGGCACAAAATGGTCATAGAGAGGTTTTGGTTTTACAGGCTGACTTTCGTTAATATCAAACGTTTCTATACACCTTAAACCTTTCTTTCAATTTCTGCTAACTCCATAGATCAAGGAATCTATTTTTCTTCTACCTATGCTTTTAGCCATAAAGTACTCGAATGCTCTATCATACTTGTTGACATAACAAGTATCAGAGACATTGGAGACTAATTCTTCTTCTAGTTTAGAAATTTTGCTTTTTTAAAGAAAAAATATTTTCATTTAGAGAAGAATTATTTTGCTCAAGCTTATCTCTAGCTTCAAAAATAATTACATGGGATCGTTTAAGATCCTTGTATTTACTTTGAAGAGTTTGATATCTTTCCAGCATTTTTGAAAGACACGACTCTAATTCATAACAAGAGAGTTTAGATAATACCTCTGAGTCTGAGTCTAATTCTGATTCTGATAACTTTTTGTCTTCTGGTTCCCCAGAAACTTCAGCGTTAAATGTTGTTGCCACTAGCGTAACATTTTCATGTTCTTCATCAGAGTCTTCTTATTCAGAATCAAAGTCATCCTAAGTTGCCATGAGTCCTTTCTTAACTTTGGTGAAGTTCTTCTTAGGCTTCTTGTCTTTCTTAAGCTTTGAACACTCGTTCTTGTAATGAGTTGGCTCATTACACTCATAGCAGATGACTTCTTTTCCAGAACTCTGCTTCTTTTGTCCAGATGATGAGTCAGCACGACTTTTGTTCCTTCTAGGTCCTCTAAAATTTCCTTGTCTGTGTTTCTAGAGTTTGTTAATCCTTCTAGAGATAAATGATAGCTCATCTTCTGAGTCTTCATCAGAATCTTCTGATTCTTCCTCAGCTTGATAAACCTTTTCTTTTTCAGGTTTAGACTTAAGAGCAATAGATTTATTCTTCTTACGAGGTTCATCTTCCTCCAGCTCTATCTCATGATTTCTTAAAGAACTAACAAGTTCTTCAAAACTTATACTATTCAGATCCTTGGATAGTTTAAGAGCAGTTACCATAGGTCTCCATTTCTTGGGAAGGCTTATGATGATCTTTTCGACATGATCAGTAGTTGAGTATCCTTTGTCCAGAACTTTAAGTCCCGCGACTAGCATTTGAAACCTTGAAAACATATTCTCAAATATTTCATCATCCTCCATTTTGAATGCCTCATATTTCTGGATTAAGGCAAGCGCCTTTGTCTCTTTAACTTGAGCATTTCCTTCATGAGTCATTCTTAGAGAATCAAAAATGGACTTGACAGTGTCTCTGTTTATTATCTTCTCATACTCAATATAAAAGATATCATTTAGCAGTATAGTTCTTGCCTTGCGATGATTCTTGTAATCTTTCTTTTGTTGGTTGGTCATAGTACTTCTAGACACTTTTACTCTTGTATCATCAACTGGGTGAGTTTAGCCATCAACTACAAGATCCAAAAGATCTACATCGTAACCAAGAAAGAAACTTGTAATTCTATCTTTCCAGTAGTCAAACCTTTCAACATCAAAGACTAGTGGTTTGACACTGTAATGATCTTTCTCTTATTGAATAGGATTAGCATTAGTTGCAGTCGTGATATCTCACACAAATACTGGATCGATACTAAACATGGTGAAGTGTTGATAAAACTTTTTATCACAATCAAAACTGGAGCTCTGATGCCAATTGAAGGTGTGAGAAAACACAAGAAATGGGGGTTTGAATTTGGTTTTCAAAATGAAAGCTTTTTGTGAAACTCAAATAAAGATCACAAATAAACTAATAAGAAAGAAGGACACACGATATATCCTGGTTCACTTGAAAACTATCAAGTTAATCCAGTTCACCAGCAAAGGTGATTTCGCCTTATACACAAGGACTTAATCGACTATAATAAACCGATTACAATGCACTAGCAACCGCTGGTGAATAACAACCAAAAGAATAACTATTTCTTCTTAAGGATTCTAACCAAACGGGCCCCTTAAGGAATCACAAACAACTGTTTGAACAAAAATGTTAACAATGAATTTCTTCTACACAAGCAGCTATAAACACTATTAATAGCTCAAATGACTTAAAGAAAACGTATACAGTATGAACAATATTCTTTCTTTTTATTGTGGTTATTCAATACGAATGCTTCAGTTCTTTATAGTTTGTTTTCTTTTTATCATTCATTCTCCTCATTTTCTTCAAGTAATCAAGTCCTTATATAGCCAGAAAAAGATCCATTGGAGGGCAGATCAGGAATATCCTTTAGATAGCTGGCAACTTGAAATAATCTCGTTACGCATGGATAAAAATCGTACATATAAGTTGTCCTTTGTACCACCAAATCAGGGTAGTTGAATGGTAGTGTAATAGAACGTGTTTGATATGTACTATGTATTATTTCCCTCGCAAACGTTTAATCTTATCTTTTGTACACCAGAGGCTTCTAAATAGAGATTACTAAAGCATGAGTAGAAGAGTTGATCACTGGGTCTTCAGAGTCTTGATTCTTTATAAATTGTTCACTAGAACCTTGTCTTCAAAGTCTTAAGCACTCAGTCTTTAGAACCCTTGGTTTTTAGTAACTTAAGTCTTCAAAGTCTTTAGAACGTTGTTCAGCGGAACTTTGTCTTCAGAGTCTTCAACACTCAATCTTTAGAAACTCAAGTCTTTAGAGTCTTCAGAACTTTGTTCAGCAGAACCTTGTCTTCAACACTTATTCTTCAGAAGATAATGAATTCAGAAGCTAGACAACCTTCAAAAGTAAGACATCAGAGTCACGCTCAGAACTAGAATCCAAGATAGCATTGCAGCAGCAACATATTGTCTTCTTAGAATCTTTCTGAATGTGAGTAGATCAGAAGCAGACTTGCTTTTATGGTGCATAAGCGACTTTGGTCAGATCAGAGTGATGTTGCACATGGTCTCTATCAGATTCAGATCTTTCTCTATCAGAGTTAGAACCTGTTTGTTAATTCTTCAAAAAAACAAACGTTAGAGCACCAAAATTGTTCTCACATAAATACTACTTTGTTATTATCAAAACTTAGAGATATCTTGCAGAACCAAATCTTGTTCTTACAAAAAATCAGGGTGTAATTTAGGGTATGCCATTTTCCCCTATTTAAACATCTTTAACTAGAGGATATGAAGAATTATTATTTTCAAATCATCATGGTAAAAGATGGTTTAAATACCAAACACACTCAAAATTTTCCCTTTTATGCAATAAAATGATATGTTTGTGGTTGTGAATGAATGTAACTCTACTAGGCATAGATTTGTTATAGAGTATCATGTTCGAATGTTCTTTAGACGTTTTTCATTGAAGGTAGATTTATTTGGGGAAGAAATGATCATATTCATCCACTCTTGGCTAAAGAGGTCATATTAAGCTACTTTTGGTTGAAACTATTTTATTCAACTACTCTTGGTTGAAGCAACTCTGTGCAAATACAGTATCCAGCTGCTTTTGGCTGAAACTAATATATTCAAATAAATGTATCCAATTGATCTTGGTTGAAAACATCATATTCAGGAACTATTGGCTAAAACTTTTGTATTCAACTGCTTTTGGTTGAAGCAAATCTGTTGCGAAATAAACAAAAGACTTTCTTTGGGGAATAGTTGCATAATCAACTGCTTTTGGCAGTCAGTAGACTCCTATGGAGAAGAAATGACCATATTTATATGCTCTTGGCTAAAGAAGTCATATTCTACAGCTTTTGGATGAAACTACTGTGTCCGGCTACTTTTGGTTGAAAGCAAGTTTGTGCAAATACAGTATCCAGCTGTTCTTGGCTGAAAACAAAATATTCATCAATTCTTGGGTGAAACAGTTCAATTGGGGAAAAGTACCTAGTGCCGAGGTCTACTGGAAAATTTATTGTCGAGATTAACCAGTGAATCTGCTGTCAGGATTCTTCTGAGAAAAATACCTATTGTCGAGGTCTACTGGAAAATCTTCTGCCGAGATTAACCAGGGAATCTACTGACGAGATATACCAAGGAATCTACTGCCGAGATTCTACTAAAAATAAATACTTATTGCCAAGGTTTATTGGGAAATCTTCTGTCGAGATATACCAATCTGCTGCCTAGATTTTGCTGAAAATATACATACTTCTGAGGTGTACGGGGAAATCTTCTACCTAGATATACCGGGGAATATGCTGTCAAGATTCTGCTAAGAAGATACCTACTACCAAGGTTTTACTGGGAAATATACTGCCGAGATATACCAAGGAATATGCTGTCGACATTCTGCTAAAAAGAAATACCTACTACTGAGGTTTACTAGGAAATCTTCTACTGAGATATACCAAGGAATATGTTATCGAGATTCTGCTGAAAAGATACCTATTGTCGAGGTTTATTAGGAAATCTTATGCCAAGATATACTGAGGAATCTGCTTCTAAAATTCTACTGAAAAGATACCTACTGTCGAAGTTTGACTGGGAAATCTATTGTCTAGATATACCAGGCAATCTATTGTCGAGATTCATGCTAAAAAGATACTTATTGTCGAGGTTTAACTGGGAAATCTATTGTCGAGATATACCAGGGAATCTACTACCGAGATTTAATAATAAACATATAACTTCTGTCGAGGTCTACTGGGAAATTTACTGCCGAGAATAACTAGGGAATCTACTATCGAGATTCTGCTAAAACAAGTAGAGTAGCTGACTGTAGTAATAATGCCTGTATTTATAAGTGGATGAAATATGGTTCATGTTATGCTCATGACTAAATATGATTTTTTTGTGCATTTTGTTTGATGCATGAATTACTATGGTTAACTGATGTAATGTTCCACACTCGTGAGTATAATCCACATGCAGACATGCATGAAATGTAACGGTTGATCACTGCATGTATGTGTGCCGACGAGAATTTTACTTTGAGAGGTGCCAAGAAAGGTTGGACTCTTATTTTTTTGTTCGTTTTCTAAGGCTTCATGCTATAGAAATATTCCATATGGATGTCATGATATGTATGGCTTAACGCTTAGAGCGGAGCGACATGACGATTGAATGAGGATGATTTATGTAATGAATTAAGTATTCAACAATGCCCCTGCAGAGAGGACTTGCCCTTTTGCCCCAGTCTACTAGGCCTTTGAAGAACTTAGCCTTGAAGGAATTTTGGGAATAGCTTGCCATACCCCAATCTTTAGACGGCTTGCCCCAATATTTGAACTTTTGAAGTGGTCTTCCCCAGTCTATGTCTCAAATTTTTGTTCTTGACTAAATGGCTATTTTTTGATTGGCTCGGATTGACCGACGCTCAAAGTGATTTTCCACTGAATGGACTTCTTTCACATGATCAACCTCCTCAACTGACTGCTTTAGTTGGAATTTACTTGATGCTAAGTGCTTATCTTGCAAATAAAATTATTCATTCAAAAAATGATAATTTTAATGCAATGCAAATGCAAATTTTGAAATCAATCATTATTAAAATGATGGTGATATCTAGTGAATGAGTCAATGATCAGAACACAATGTTGATCTAATCATTCACCGAGTGAAATATGAATTGATTAACACAAATTATTAACAAAGATCTTTTGGAGTCAGGTTAACACAACAATGCTTTAGTATGCTTTCCAAATAAACCTTACTTCAATTAGGTCTTTTGCATGTTGTAACGTGGCTCGGTTCACGGTTTCTAAACAAAAGGATATAGACTCAAAGTTTAGATATTATCCCACCCCTTCTTCGTGATGATCTATAATCCTATGTTCATTTAAATTGGCATAGCATTTAACTTCCAAGAAAGTTTGACGGTGAAGATGTTATGGTTCTGGAACCAATGATGCCTTTTTGCTTGAAGGGGCAGTCACCTACTTTTCATTTGGCATTCATACAACTTTGTTCTTGTTCTTTCTTTTTCTTGAGGATTTTTGGCGATCCTTCTTTTCGATTTTCTTCGTATCCTTAATTTTTACTTGGACTATTTCTTTTGAACTATCAGTCCAACGGGATGCCCCAATTTTTTCCTAAGTCATCTTTCAGATTTTCGACTTAGCGGGGTTTATTCTTTCTTTCATTTATTCTCATTTTTTGCATTTCTGGGAACAACTTATATGACATTTGTTCAATTAATTTTTGTTGAAAGGATTGTGACGGCCATGTTTTGATAGTTCAAAAGAAACAACCGGTGTATGTTTTTTAATGTTTATTATTTCTTCGACGGTGTGTGATATGTGTGAAGAGAGAATGTGGTTGAACCTCAGATGTGGTTCTTTTTCCTTGAAATTTGAATGCATGGCCAAATTAACCGAGCAACTACCCTGCCATTGGTTCAAATTAAGGGTTTTTTCATTTTTGAAAGAAACACAAACTTCTATGCTCAAAGGGGTTGACGAGGGATTAACTTCCTTATTTCTCTAGTGTTTAGGAATTAAAACGATGTCTTACATCATTAGCAAAGTATTGTTTCAAAGCATATTGTCGCACCTCGAAAAATCATCGAGAACACGACCCTCGCGCACGAAAGGTACGAAATGTGGTTCAACAGAGTCGCCACCGAACTTTATTTATCCCAAAAAGAGGGAAAGGAAAATATCGAGAAAACCTTTGAAGAAAGATAAGAACACGGTCGTCGCAACCATGTTCTGGGTTCGGGAGTTGGTTACGCAAGGGGAAAGTATTAGCACCCCTCACGTCCGTTGTACTCAACGGGAATCTCTTAGTTCGACTTGTGATGTGAATTATCTAAGCTTGTTTGTTTTCTTCTCAATGATAAATGCGAAATGGGTACGATAAAAGGAAATGACACAGAGGGGAAATAGGTGGCTTTAGTATAGGATGCTCGGTAAGGATTGATACCCTTGTGCCTACGTATTCTCATTCGGACGAGAATGAGAAATCATAGTTTTCGTAGTTCGACTACAAGAAAGGTTAGAGGGGGAACAAAAAATAGATAGAATTGTGCACAGAATGACAGAAAAAGATGAAAGTGTGCTCGCCAAGATTATCGCAATCTTGTGCCTACGTATCTTACATTCAAACGAGAATGAAGAATCAGAGTGTCCGTAGTTCATGGAGACGACCATGAAAATAAGAGGGTTAACATGTTGAAGTTTGGTTGAGTTTAACTTGAGAACGAAATATTGAATGACAAACAACCCAAGGGTGTACCTCGAGAGTTGTCACTTAAGAATCCAAGGAATGCGAGATTCCAATAAATCAGTTCTTTCGGGGTCGGACGTAAGGGTTTTGAGGAAAGGTTGAACGTTTTAAATTCAAATGAGTGAATAACAACCCAAGAGGCATGCATCGAAATCCATCCACTCGAAGATCCATGAAATGCTAGATTCCAAGAATCTCCTTCTTTCATAAGTTTGATTACGAAAATGTTTAATATAAATTAGGTGTTTTAAGACGAAAGGATGAATGAACGAAAACCCAAAGTGTGCACCTGAAGAGCCATTCATTCAAAGATTAAAGGAATGTTAGACTCCAAGAATCTTCTTCTTTCGAAGTTTGTTTGAGAAAGCCATTTGAAAAATATTGAATGGGATAAGTTGTGAAAAGAGGTTGATGGCGAGGCAAAAGGCGTTCGACTTATGAATTTGAATGAAATACCACTTGACGTTGGATCAAGGGTTTGCAAAAGAGGTGAGAATCGATACTAGTCTCTTGGGGTGCTCCTAATATCGAAACCATGATGAAATATGCAAGTGTGTGTATGTTAGGATGATGGTGATGCTTACGAGCAATCGACTTACAAAGGGTGTTTGAAAAGTGGCTCGATGAAGAATCGAGAATTAGTTTGAAAATGGTTTAGTCTATGCTAGTCCCTAGGGGTGCTCATAGAAAACAAACCACAACCAAAGAAATATGAATGCGTACATCGAAATGTGAACGGGGTACATGTAAGTTACACGAGATTGCACGAAATAAAAGGGTTCATTGTAAGGTAGCCCAAGAGGAAGTCGCGTTGTGCGAGGTGTCCTAAACTAAGCCTTGAGTAAGAGTCAAACAAAATCTCCAAGTTAGGGTTTCTATACAAGCTCCAAGTTTCGTTGATCAGAAAAGTAACCACAAACCACCAATTTAGGCTTTTAGGGTTTCGATAATTGTTAATGTGTTTTGAATAGTGTGAATAAGATATGAATAATATGATTATGATATGAACAATGTGAATAATATGACAAGATATATAACAATATAATCAAGATAATATCCATAATAGTATAATCAAGATAATATTAACAAGTATATGAAAAAAAAAACTAAGATATATTGACGAAATAGTAAATCAAGAATATATTGGCTAAAATTAAAGTTAGTTGTTAGTCGTTATTGCTTTGAATCGGGTCGAAATTTAGTGTTAAACCGTCGTAGCACGATCTACGACGAAGATCACACTGTAGGAGGTCGTGCAAGTTGAAATTCGTGTTAAAACACGATGGAGAAATGATATTGAGGATCATTTTCTAAAGTAATCGTGTCAAACGAAAAGTAAAGGTGGCGGTGTCGTCTTAATCACAAAGTTGCGTCAATTAATCAAGGGTAACCTATCACGATCCCAAAGTATAAAAAATGACCCCAATGATCATTCACTATATATTTGAAATAATGAAGGTTAAACAACCTCAATCAACCAACATTTATCAATAGAAAGACTATATTGACTAAAAAATCAAAAAGAAAATAGAAGATGAGAAGTGAGGTGGAAATGAAAGCGTAAATCAGTAAATAAGCAAAAACTAATGAAGTACTTAATCAAAAGGACTAATAGAGATGATTAACACAAAAAACCAAACTAGATCAATAACAAAAAGATTTAAAAAATATTAGCAAAATATTTACAAAATAATTAATAACCATAATTAACCAAACTCGTTATCAATATAAATTAATGAAATAAATAAATAGATAATTAACAATAAAAAAGAAGGAGAATGGGAGGGAGTGAGGCACTAAAAAAGGGTGTTGTGAATATGAAATCGTATGGGCCAAGGCCCGTCATTCATTTTCCAAAAACCTGGTACGGTAGTGCATGAAAGAAATGAGGGTGCTTGAGAAATTAGAAATACGAGCTTACACAAAGCCCATAACCCAAAATTCAACCAAAAAAAAACATTAAAAACGACAACAAAAAAACTGATAAATACACTCAGGATCATGGCCAGGTTAGAAAAAAAGAAATATCAACATTTTTTATTCTCCCAAGAGAAAAACCAGTTCGAAAAAAACAAAACCGAAAAAGGGAGAAATGGATAAGAGTGACATAAAACCAAAGCCATTAACTCGACTTCAACCTTCTTGCGCCTGCTCCGTTTCGCCTCACTCTCTCCTTCTTACTAGGTTTATGTATCAGGTTTGATTTTCTTTGATTTGTTTGCTTGACTCTATCTTTCTTTTCGTCTCAACTTTCTCTCTGATCCGGTTCTGCTTTGATTTCTATATTCTAACGTGTTCTATTTCAGTTCTGATTTGTGAACCTCTCTTCTTCCCTTTCTGTGTCAATTTTATGGGTTTGATTTGAAAAATGGTTGGGTTTATGTTATTATGTTGTTGAAAGTTTGAAGCGAGTTATGGAGGATGGTAGAGGATTCCGGTTGGGGGAATTGAAGGGGAGTTTTTAGGAGGTTCTGTTATTGATTTGAAATTAGAGAAGAAGAAATTTTGAGGATTTTGACAGAGGTTTTCTGGTTCTCTCGAACTTGAGTCTGAAGAGTGAAAAGCCTTTGTTCTTATAGAGGAGAATCGGGAGGGTGTTATGGGAAAAGTGAGAGATTGTTTATCAGCTGGAAATTGTTACCGTGTGTTTTCATTGCAGATTCGTTTTTTGTGAAAGTTGTGTGGGACCAGATTCGTACGTGTTTTGCTTGAGGATTTGGTTGAATGTTTGTGTAAAATGCGTGGTTTGGTTTACTACAGGTCATGGATGCTTGGTGTTACGTTGTGTGTATTCCTGTTAGGGAATAATGGTGGGATCAGCGGGTTCTCATGTGAAGGTTGAAAATGTTTGGAATGCATCGTATTTCATGCTGGTGAAGGTTTTGTAATGTGTTGGCTTTGTAATGATGCGTGGAAACTTCCTCCTTTGCAGGTTGTGGTGGACCGTGAATTTCCAGGTGGTACCTATTTGTCTTAGTTTGAAATGTAAAGATTTTGTGGAGTGTTTAAACAGACTTATATTTTATATTGTGCTTCATTTACAAATTGTAATTGCAATAGTCATGTGTCACGGGCTTATGTCTGTCTTCTTTTTTTATAATGGGCTTTGAATCATGGAAAATGGAAATGGGCTTCAAATGTTATAAATTTGGTTTGGGATTTGAAATGTATTATTGACACCCTTTATTTATTTTTCAAGAAACTTTGTAAATAGACTTGTTTTATCCTTGAATTGATCTTGCAACACTTCGAATTTCCGATTAAAAATAATGATGGATTGAACTTCGCATCTCCGTATCAACTCCATGTTTCACATTTTGAAATTTTTCTTGAATTTTTCTTTAAAATGGACAACACCTTGAATTAGTCCTTAAGAAATAAAATTCACCATGAATCGATCCTTGGATCTTGAACGCCTTGGATTAATGAATCAAAGTAATTCTTAACTTGACCTTAAACTTGGGATAAACTGATACTTTGAATCAATGAATCCATTTGCGTCTACCCATCTTGAAGTATTGACGAACTTGATTCAGCCTAAGAACCTGATTCACATACATACGACTTGAATCGGCCCAGAAAAACCTTAACTGAAACCTTAGGCACAACCACTTGAATCAATTGCACCCAGGCCTTGACCTTGAAATAACCTTTGTATGACTGACAGATTAAATCAAAACCTTGAACCTCAATACATATTACACTTATCCTTGGCCTGATGAACCTTAATTGAAACTTAATTCGATTCAATTCAACCTCATGATAGAAGCAACATTTGTTTTAATTTTCCGAACAACGGTTAATGGATGGATGCACAGATGAAATTTATATACAAGTAGGACAAATTTGGGGTATGACACATACTTGTCAGCAATTTTGGGTATTTTGTTTTCATCATTCTCCTTCCAATCTTTTCTAAAAACAACAGTTTTATAAAGAAAAATGAATGAGAGAAATTTTGTTTTTGATATAAATGAAAAAATTTGTGAATACAGCATGATTGATTCTGAAAATGCATGATCTCTTCATTAATATTACCATTAAAGAAAAATAACAATACTTAAAGGCAAATAAACATTCCACATGCAAAGGAAATTACAAATAAGAATGAAACAGCAAAAAAGATTTCCAGCATTGAGAGTGGGCTTCCTTGCTTAATTTGTTGGCTCTGGGATGACACTTCTTGAAGTCTTCGCGCTCATCGGGGTAAGGGATAATACACCATATTAGGACCATCTAATGTTAGTTGCACATTGTTGATATGATCTTGTACTTCTTCCTAGAAGACCTTACACTCTTCGATTGAGTGCCTCACCGCTCCATCATGAAATTCACATTGGACATTTGGGTTGTACCAAGGAGGGAATGGAATCTTCAAGGATTTAGTCTCTCTTGGAGCTATCGACGAGCTTTGGACCATTGGAGACCACAATTTATTGTACCTTATTAGGATTGGGTCAATCTGAGATAGCCTTCGGGGACCCGTCTATTTGTGATTAAAATTGTGGTTTTGACCCTGTTGGTACGTCTGAGGTGCTTACAATTGATATTGTTGAGGAGCTCCTGGCTGATACAGTTGAAGAGCTCCTGGCTGATATGGTTATGGAGCACGTGGCTAATATGGCACTTGAGTTGGAATCAGAGTCCAAACACCTTGTGGATAAGGCATAACAGGATATTGTGCAGATGCTATATACGGGTTTGAAAAGTAAGACATTGGGACTGATGCCCTGTGTGGTGCTTTCCCTCTTTGAGAGGAGATGGAACTTGTCTCGCCCACATTCTTTTTATACCCGTTAAAATGTTTTCTCACTCCATCCTGGCTCCTAGAGCCTCCCTGAATATTTCCACTTTTCAAACCTTCCTTTACTCTTTCACCAGCAATCATCATGCCAGAAAAACCTGCAGACACACTACTGATCAGTCTTTCACAGTACTAGCCCTGCAAAGTACTCATGAAGATATCAATTAATTCATAATCCACTAGAGGTTGATGTACTCTTGTAGCCAGTTCCCTCCAACGTTGTGTGTATTGTTTAAAGGATTCATTTCCTTTCTAGGACTTATTCTGAAGTTGATTACAATTTAGGGCCATGTTAGTGTTGTATTTGTATTGTTTCATGAACGCATCATCTAACTCAACCCAGGTACGTACATTGTTGTGCTCCAATTGCATGTACCATTCAAGAGACGCTCCATTCAAGCTATCCTGAAAACAATGAATCATGAGCTTGTCATCTCTTGCATATGCAACTATCTTTCTATAATATATCTTAAGATAGATATTTGGATAACTGAGGCTTTTGTACTTCTCAATTTCCTACTCTTGAAATTTAGGAGGAATCACCATATTAGGCACTAGACTCATTTCTAAAGCACTCAAAATAGTTGAGTTATACCCCCACAATGACTCTCATTTTTCATGCTAAGGCACGACACATTTAGATAGATTCGGAATCTTGAGCAGCAACAGGATTGACCACTGGAGCAGCCCTTTGATAGTTATGCATTTTGTACTCATCTTGGATTTCCTCATTAGTACAAGGAATATGGATTTGATTGACAATATGCAGCCCTTGCGTAACAAATCCATCAGCGATCCTGGAGGCATGTACTGGATGAGTACTAAATCCTTTCAACTGAGGAGTAAATCCAGGAGGAAGACCATAGATTACATTATTGGGAATAGGATCTGTAGATCTTAAATATGAAGTAGACCCTAGGATGAGAACATCGCCCCTTGCAACAGTGGCATTACAGATTTCATTTTCTCTTCTAGCTAGAGCAAGCATTGTCTCTAGTATCTGACCAATTTTGTTTTTGAAGGAGTCAATTTCCTCTCTCATTGCATCTTGTTCTTGTTGAACTTGATCCATTACTCTTCTTGTGTTGGAGCGAGTAGCATACTGACGTCAAGGAATCAACTTGAATTATCTGTAGACGAGGGGAGATGCAAATGAGTTTTTTTTTAAGGAATGAAATGCATGATGTGCAACACCCCTATTTTAATTTTAATATTTCATTTAAATATTATGAATTTGTTGGTGTGTTATTTGGTTTGATTTTGGTGATTTGTGTGACTTTTATTAATTTTAGTATTTAAGGGATATTTTAGTATTTTAATAATTAGGGAAAATATTGAGTTTGAGAGTGGAAAATTAAAATAAGAACTATTTGGATTATTAATAATAATTAGACAATTTTATTTTTTGTAACTGCTAGAATAATTAATATTTCTAGAAATGATTCGTTATTATTATTGTTATAATTAAATAATTGTTTAATTGAAAGAATAATTTTATAGATATAGAGATGTTCTAGTTAGTTAGTAAAAATATATTTTTAGAATCTATCTATAATAATTTGTAATAATAGATATTTTTATTAAATATTTATTCAGGTGTAATTTTTATTAAATACAAGTGTTACATCTATAATATAAGAAAATTCAATGCTCTGGAAAACTCAGTTCTATCCTTGTCTTTGATTTTGCCACGTTACCAGACTAGGGGCAATTTAGGTCCAAAATTTACTTTTTCCAACCAAACTAGCACTTGAAACTGGTTTGTTTTTCGTTATGCAATTTTAAGCTTATTATTTTGGTTCATTAACCGATTTTTCTCTCATTTGGTTGAAAAAGAACAAAACTTATTCAACTTTTTGTACTACATTTCACTTTCAATAAGTCACTTCCGAATTTATTAAAAAATTATTGTTTCCACTTTTTTCCAAAAAGTTTCCTCATTTCTCTCTGTTGCACCTTGAAAAAATTCATATCGTGAACGTATGACCCTCGCGCTAAAGGCGCAGAAATGCGTTTCGACAAAGTCGCCACCGAACTTTATTCTTCCCGAATAAACGGGAAAGGAACACAGTCGTTACAACCGATGTTCTTAGTTTGGGAGTCGGTTACGCAAGGGGAAGGTATTAGCACCCCTCACGTCCGTTGTACTCAACGGGGACCTCTTAGGGTAATTTCCGATAGGCGTTATCTAAACTTGCTTGTTTTCTTCTCAATGATAAATGCTAAACGGTAGGATAGAAGAATAAAGACGCTAAGGGAAAATGGGTGGTTATAGGATAGAGAGCTCGCCAAGGGTTGGGGCCCTTGTGCCTACGTATGCTCATTTGGATGAGAATGAGAAATCAGAGTGTTGTAGTTCGACTACGGGAAAGGTTAGGGGGGAAATGGAAGATGGAGGAAATTGTGAACGAAATAACGAATGAAGATAGTAGTGTACTCGCCAAAATCATCGCAATCTTGTGCCTACGTATCTTACATTCAAGAGTGAATGAAGAATCCGAGCGTCCGTAGTTCATGGTAACGACCACAAAAAGATGAAGGGTTGAATTGAATCGAAGTTTGGGTTTGGAAACAAAAGACTGAGTGACTAACAACCTAAGGGGCGTGCCTCGAGAGCTATCACTCTAGAATCCAAGAAATGCGAGATTTCAAAAATTCAGTTCTTTCGGAAGTTGATTGAATAGGTTGAAGATAATTGAACGTTTTAAATTCGAAAGAGTGAACTAATAACAACTCGAGGGGCGTGCCTCAAGAGTTATTCATTCGAAGATTCAAGGAATGCTAGATTCCAAGAACATCCTTCTTTCGTAGGTTTGGTTACGAAAATGTTTGAATATAAATTAGGTATTTTAAGATGAAAGGGCGAATGAACGACAACCCAAAGCGTGCACCTCAAGAGCCATTTGTTCAAAGATTCAAGGAATGCTAGACTCCACGAATCTCATTCTTTCGTTAATTTTTTAAGAAGAGCGCTGGTAAAAGATTGAATCGAATACGTTGTGAAAAGAGATGAACTGCGAGGCGAAAGGCACTCGGCTTACAAATTGGTTTAAAAGACCATTTGACGTTGGATCAAGGGTTTGACTTATATTTGCGTGCAAAGCATGATGAAATGAAATTTGGTTTGAAAATGACTCGACGACGAGTCGAAGGTTTAATTGAAAATGGAACTGGCTTGATAATGAATCAAGGATTAAGTTGTGAGAAACGATACTAGTCCCTGAGGGTGCCCCCAATATCAAAACCACGATGAAATGTGAAAGTGTGTGTGTGATAGGGTGATGGCGAATGCGTATGAGCACTCGACTTACAGAGGGTGTTTGAAAATGGCTCGATGACGAATTGAGAATTAGTTTGAAAATAGTTTAATCTACGCTAGTCCGTGAGGGTGCCCCTAGAAGATAAACCACGATCAAAGCAATACGAAAACGTACATTGAAATGGGAGAGGGATACATGTGAGTTACAAGAGATTGCACGAAATAAATGGTCTCGTTGTAAGGTAGCCCAAGACAAAGTCGTGTGTGTGCGAAGTGTCCTAAACTGATTCTTAAGCAAAAGTCGGAAAAAACTCCAAGCTAGGGTTTCTGATAAAGTCCAATAGTCCATTGCTCGAACAAATAACCAACAGTTCACCAATTTAGGCTTTTATTATTTCGATAGTTGTTATGTGTTTTCGAATAGAATACAAATAGGAGATGAACAATATGAATAAGTACAATATGAATAATATGGCAAGATATATAACAATATAATCGAGATAATATTCTTAATAGTATAATCAAGATAAATATCAACAAGTATATGGACAAGATAATATAAATCAAGATAATATTGACTGAAAGTAAAACAGTGGTATATTAGACTGAAAATAAAGCAATTGTATATTGACGAAAAGTAAAGTTAGTGATTAGTCGATTTATGAATTGAATCGGGACGAAATATAACGCTAAACCATCGTAGCTCGACTTATAACAAAAATCGAGCTATAGGGGGTTGCATGAATGGATATTCGTGATAAAAACAAGATAGAGAAATGATATTGAGAATCATTCTCCAATTTAATCGTGTCGCACGGACGAAAAGAAAGGTGGGATCTCGTCTTAATCATAAACTCGTGTTAATTTATCGAGGGTAACCTCTCACGAACCCAAAGTATAGAAAAACAATCCAAATAATCATTTTCTACATATTTGAAATAATGAAGGTTAACAACCTCGAAAATTAACGTTCGTGAATCGAAAGATTTCATCGATTCAAAAAAAAGAAATAAAATCGAGATAGAGAAGAAAATGAAAAGAGAAAAAGTATTTGGTCTCGGATTTATCACTATTCATCAATAATTTGACTAACAATGATTTTTAGAGGTCTCGTCATCAACCAGAATTGAAATAAAATTGAAATGAAAATGAAATTCAAGGCAAATACAAAGTGATGACCAAAATATAATGAAGATATAATTAAGCAAATCAAATAAAATTTAACAAATATTTAGTAAAATACTTAACAAAATAAATAACAAAGTGATTTAAAGAAAATCTTTAAAAAGATTCACATTAAAAATCTAACAAAATAAATTTTTTAAACAAACAAGTGGGGAAATGGGGTGTGTGAACCCATAGGGGTGTCAAAAAGTAGAAAGAGGAATCATATGGGCTGAAAAGCCCATCACCCTCACTATCAAAAAAGAAACAAATGAAAGATGATGCTTTTTTAAAAGAAGGGGCCATCAACAATAAGGGCCTCTCGGCCCATTTAATCCAACTACATTGCTTTCACTAAAGAACAATAGGGTAGATCAACGTTAACATAAATTCACGGCCAACAGAGAAATGATAAACATATGAAACAGTATTGTGCATTCATGAAATTAAAGGGAATCACGCTCAGAGGACTAAGTCCTCGTCCTTGCTTTTCGATAAGACGAAAGTGAGATTGAAAAGGAAGGTAGATCCGTGACAACCTTCAATCCGTGCAAACTGCTCCACCAATCTTACTCCTTGCTATCCCTTCCTTCGGCTTTCAAGTTTGGTTCAGATTTCAGTTTCATCTCTTTTTCTGTGGTTTTGAGTTTTCATTTTCATTTTAGGATTAATTCTCTATTCTCTCTTCCTTTCTAGTTTGGTTTTTTTGAAATCGGTTTGGGTTTTTGGGTTTTTTGGGGCGGTGGAGATAAAAGGGGTTTGAGGTCGGACGAATGACGAAAGTTTTGAGGCTTTGAAGGATTGTTGAAGGCAAATTGGAGAAGAAGATTGGGAAAGTCTATGGTTTGAAGGTGGTTCTCATAAAGGTTTGAAGAGTTTATGTTTTTCTTTTATTAAAGTTTGATGAAGAAGAAGGTTTTTCCGCCCCCCCCCCCCCCCCCCCCCCGCTCGAATGGAGGTGAGAAACATGGTATTTAAAAGACAGACTGAGGGTATTTTGTGGAAAGAATTGTACAGATTTCGCATGACGTGTTGTTGTACAGGTTGTAAATGGATTCTGGTACAAAACTAGTTTCTCTCTCATTTTGTGTAAGGTGGTGGCTGATGTGTTTTGTTGTATGCGCCCATTAGGGAATTTTGTATGGGGAACCTACTAGTGACAGACGGTCCTGCAGGCCCATTTAGTTTTGGCTATCAATTGTGGTTAATGAGGTTTCCATGCACATATATCTTTTGGTATGTGGCTATCGCACTTCAATGCCGTGATTACTGATGGCTTGTTATACCAGTCGCATTTATGTGTTGTGCATTATTTTTACGATTTTTGCATCTTCCAAATCATGTTTGTTCTGGGTAACCGTTTTGTGAAGGTGTGGTAAATCACAAAAATATTGATTTTGTGCAAGTTACGGGTAATGGATGATGGGCTTGAGAGATTAGTAATGAATTTTTGTGAATGTGCCCAACAATAATGGGCTTTATGACAATGTAAAATGGACTGAATTTTTTTTGGGAATTTAAATGTACATGTATAGCCTTGTTTGGTAAATGGACATTTTGTGAGTATTTCTCTTTTTGGGCCTTTGTAGGATTTTTGGTAATTTTTGAAATGTAAATAGGTTCTTGGTTGTAAATTAAATTCTAATGGACTTTGACAAAAACAATTTGGGCTTTGCAAATTGCAAAATAAAATGATATGGGCTTTGAATGATATTTACTTGAACCCACATGCTTGCAAACCAAATATCCAAAATTTTCATGTAGAATACTTAGCATCTCGAATTAATTTCTCAAGAACGAACCAATTAATGAATCAATCTATGAACTTGACACAACCTGATATTTCAATCTACAATAGATGACTTGTATTGGCACCAAAACCCTAATTAAAACTTTCAGCACACCACTTGAATCAATCACTCAGGCGTTGACCTTACAGCAGAACTTGTCTGACCAAGATTAGGTCAAACCTAATTGATATCAGCCATCACTGAATTCAAAACATCATACTGATAATCAATTCATCTTAACTCTGGGATGTCTTGAGTTTGGACCAGGAACAATAAACAACATACTATTTTTGAATTTTCTGAATAGCAATTGGTGGGTAGGTGTACAGATAAAGGTGATATGCAGGTATGACAAATTTGGGGTATGACAGATGCCCCTATCTAATTGGCTCAACCGGGTAAGATAAATTGCTACGACATTCATTTTTCGAGGTATAAGACAATTAGATATAAAGAAAACTGAATTTGTCTGAAAAGAAAGAAAGTGTTTGGGAAGTGGAATACAAGTTAATGGGGACACTCGTATAATCTGACACCCAAACGAATGACAGACCTATCACCAAAAGGATGATGGAGCAAAACACACACAACCCTAACACCAAAAGGATGTAGGGAACACTCTCACAATCTAGCATCGAAAGGATGGTAGACCCATCACCACAAGGATGATGGAGCAACACATACACAACTATTATCACTAAAAGGATGGTAGAGCAACACTCACACAATCTGGTACCAAAAGGATGACAGACACATCACCAAAAGGATGATAGAGCGAAACACACACAACCCCGACACCAAAAAGATGTAGAGAACACTCGCACAATCTGACACCAAAAGGATGACAGACCCATCACCAAAAGGATGATGGAGCGACACACATAACCCTGACACCAAAAGGATGTAGGAAATACTCGCACAATCTAGCACCAAAAGGATGACAGACCCATCACCAAAAGAATGATGGATCGACACACACACAAGCTGTTACCACCAAAAGGATTGAAAAGAAAAACTCACACAATCTGGCACCAAAAAGATGATAGACCCATCACCAAAAGGATGATGAAGCGAAACACACACCGACTACTACCACCAAAAGGATGGCAGAGCAACACTCGCACAATCTGGCACCAAAAGGATGACAGACCCATCACTAAAAGGATGGTAGAGCGAAACACACCGGATACTACAACCAAAAGGATGTTAGAGCAACACTCGCACAATCTGGCACCAAAATGATGACAAACCTATCACTAAAAGGATGCTAGAGCAAACTCACACCGGCTACTACCACCAAAAGGATGGCAGAACAACACTCGCACAATCTAGAACCAAAAGGATAACAGACCCATCACCAAAAAGATGATGGAGCAAACTCACACCGGCTACTACCAACAAAAGGATGATAGAGCAACACTCACACAATCTGGCACCAAAAGGATGATATACCCATCACCAAAAGGATGATGGAGCGAACTCACACTAGCTGCTACCACCAAAAGGATGATAGAGCAATACTCTCACAATCTGGCACCAAAAAGATGACATACTCATCACCAAAAGGATGATGGAGCGAACTCACACGGGCTACTACCACCAAAAGGATGGTAGAGCAACACTCGCACAATCTGACACCAAAAGGATGACAGACCCATCACCAAAAGGATGATGGAGCGAACTCACACACACAGGTTGCTATCACCAAAAGGATGATAAAACGACACAAATTTGAAGGATACCAACACCAAAAGGATGCAGGCTAGGTTAAACTGACGAGGTTTGGCTATCACCAAAAGGATTATAGTAAGGCAATTGACAAAGGTCAAGTTTTATGGAGACAACTCATTAGGGAATACCCAAGAGAAAGATTGAATTGAAACAAATCAACGGGGAACACCCACCGACTGGCTTGGAAGTCACAGCTTTGACCATAAAAGATTGAAATAATTTCACGAGGAACGCCCATGAACCTGAAAAAATGCCCCTGACTGGGCTGAGTGTTGCTTGATGTCTCGTCTTGCTCAACAAAAGGTTGAACAACTTTGTGAGGGACGCTCACAGATTTGAGGAAGATGCCCCTGGTTGGGATGAATATTGCCTTGAAACTCTGTCTTGCTCAATAAAAGGCTGAACAACTTCGTGAGGGATGCTCACGGATTTGAATACCATGCCCCTGACTGGACTAAATATTGCTTTAATATCCTTGAATTTCGTGAGGGAACCCACAGTCTTGCAGAAAATGCCATGACTGGGCTGATGATTGCTTTGAAGCTCTTGAATTTGCCCAATAAAAGGTTGAACAACTTCGCGGGAGAAGCCCACAGTCTTGTGAAGGATGCCCCTGACTGGGCTGAAGATAGTCTTGGAAATCTTCGATATTGTCCTGGACCTTGACTTGCATATGTATGAATACTAGATGTTGGTAATAATGCTCCACATCCAATGGAAGTGCAAATGCAAACGCTGACACACGGAGACGCAAGAGCTAGGTGTTGCGGTGAAATTTGGATGTCAAGCTATTGATTAACTTGAATCTTAATTCATTTACAACCGGTCTTTGATTTATCCGAAGGAAAGGTTAAAGAAAGGAAAAACCTAAAAGGGAGAGATCTAAGGTTCGGGGGTTGGTTAAATTTAGGGAAGGTATTAGCACCCTAAACTTCCGTAGTACTCTACGGGAACCTTTTGTTTATTTTTTTTTATTTATTTCATTAATTATTTTGCTTAAGGGTATATACAAAGGATTGAAAATTAAAAAGGACCTAGGGGTTAATTCTAAGTTTACTCGGCAAGACATCGCATCTTGTGCCTACATATCCTTACGGGAATGGAATCAGAGTAACTGTAGTTCCCCTCAAAAGGGAGGTTAGAAATGTCTTGACTGTGGCCAAGGTTTCAATGGGGAATAAACGTATCTTAGGGACACGTTTACGCGGAGTGTAGAAACTCCAATATCTACGTTGTAAATTGTTAAGTGAATTAGGGTTAGGTTAGGGATTCCGCGGCGGGAAACCTTAAAACAGAGTACGGCGACTCTTTTGGCCTAACACTAGGATAAAAGCAATTTTGTCCACGGCGGGACACTTAGGCTAAACAGGGTTTGATCCATTAAAGGGGTAAGGCTATTGACTCGGTGGCCAAAAGGCTGGACCTAATCCTTCGGAAGGATAAAACTGTAAAAAATGTGAAAATATGACAAATCATTATATGGAGGAATAATTAAGGTACAGAAATAAGAAAAGTAATAAAGGCAAAGGGTATAAAGAAACAAAGAAACATTTCTGAAAACATGAAGAATATGAAAATATGTAATGACACTTATAATGAAGTGAGGGAGGAAAATAGTGTGGGGCTGTGGCCACCACAAGCACATCTCAACCTCGAGCATGAAATGCCAAAAGAAAGAAAAGTAATAAAAGAGTACATAAAATGACACGACAAACATCAAACATCAGGAGTTCCTTACGAAAAGGTTTTAATTTTTTTAATATTTTAATTATAAAAAAAAAAGGTTTTAATTTTTTAATAAAAAAATATTTAAGTTAAAATTATAAAAAAAAATTAAGTTTAAATTATAAAAAAATGTTAAGTTTAAATTATATATAAAAAAATGTTTTTGAGAACAAAAATGTTTTTTTGGAAAAAAAATATTTACGGGAACAAAAAAAAGGCTTTTTTGGAAAAAAAATGTTTACGGGAACAAAAAAGGTTTTTTTTTGGGAAAAAAATGTTTACGGGAACAAAAAAGGTTTTTGGGAATAAAAAAAAGGTTTTTTTTTTGGGAAAAAATGTTTACGGGAACAAAAAGGTTTTTTTTTTGGGAAAAAATGTTTTAGTTTTAATAAAAAAAGGTTTTGATTTTGAAAAAGGTTTTGATAAAAAAAAAATAACAATAGAATTGCAAATGCAAACAGACAATTAATGGACATGCAAATAATCCTATACGACACAATCATGGTTCATACAGATCAAAATCTACGAATCTAAACAACAATGAAGGTTAACATGGCAAGGATGCAAATAAATATGAAAAATGCAAAGGATTTAGTAATTTAACGGACCTAAACACATTAACATGGCAAAATATGCACATAAACATGAAAAGACAAAAGGTTTAGTAATTTAACCTACGAAGCGGAGGTTTGCTTCGGTAAATGTGAAAAAGGTTTGAATAAGGGAACACTGGAGAGCTCCAATCCTTCTGACGATTTGTGGGAACGACCGCCTTTCTTCTCTGGGGATCTCCTTTGTTTCTCCCTCTCTCTCTCCTCTTTTCTGAAGAAAACCTTCTGACCCCCTTTTCAACAAAGCAACACATGTATATACAGGGAACAAATTAGGGTTAACACCAAATTGTCAATGATGTCCCTAAAGCCCATTTTAAAGCCCAAACTAAATAATTAGTTAAGAAAAAATATAATTTAAATAATTTAAAATAATTAAAATAAACTTAAAATAAAAACTAATAATCCTATTGATTCCTAAAATCAAAAATATTATAAAAAGAACAAAAAAAATTTCAATATTTTTTATTTTATGATTTTTTGGATATTTTTATGAATAATTTAGAAAAAGGTGAAAAAAATAATATTTTAAAAAATGATTTAATTAAAATACGAAAATAATAATTAAATAATAATAAAAAAACTATTTTTGTTATTTTTTAATGAAAGATAGAAAAATTTAGAGTAAAAATAATAAAAAAACAAAAAGTGACAAAGGTGAGATTCGAACTCTCAACCTCTCACACTCACAACTCCTTACACATGTCCTCTTGCCAATTATGCCATTTTTACTTTTTAGAAAAAAAATGCATGCCATATGATATTTACCTGCAAAAAGTCAAACGACTACACAAATTTGTTAGTAATTGATTAAATGCAATAAAAATGCAATGAAATGCGACGACAAATCTTAGGGCAAAATTTGGGGTATTACAGTTGCCCCTATTCAAATAACTTCACCGGGTGATTTGAGCAACGGAGACTCGAGAAATCATGGTGGAGGGATTTAAATACAGATAACCGAAAATTTTGCCTTTAGACGCAGTGCTATGCAATGATATGGACAAAACAAAACGAACTATAAAGCTAAATATGATATGAATCTGATATGATGCGTATGATGAAAATGACAAATGCACGGATACAGACGAAACAACGTCACAGGGGACGACCCATCGAGGAATTGCACTAGGGAAGAAGACATGTCATATCTGGAAGAATATCGGATAGACACGACACAAAATTGTTGATAGGTGCCAAGTAAATTAGAAATTGTCCGCAAGGTAAGACGCGGGTAAAACACGAGCTCAGGAGAAAAACGCAAATGGGGATAAAACACCCATGATGCCAAGTAAATAAATTTTTCCCACAAGGTAAGACACGAGTAAAACACGACCTCAGGGAGAAAAAAAAGCAAATGGGGGTAAAACACCATGATGTTAGGTAAACCCAGGAATATCTGGTAAACGGGGAATAAAACACTCGGGATAAAGGTACATGGGGGATAAAACACCCAAGGATAGAAGGTAAGTGGGGAGTAAAGCACCCAAGATAGACATGTAAATGGGGAGTAAAACACCCAGGATAGAAATGTAAATGGGGAGTAAAGCACCCAGGATAGAAATGTAAATGGGGAGTAAAGCACCCAAGATAAAAATGTAAATGGGGAGTAAAGCACCCAAGATAAACATGTAAATGGGGAGTAAAGCACCCAAGCTAGAAATGTAAATGGGGAGTAAAACACCCAAGATAGAGAGGTAAATGGGGAATAAAGCACCCAAGATAGAAATGTAAATGGGGAGTAAAGCACCCAAGATAGAAATGTAAATGGGGAATAAAGCACCCAAGATAGAGAGGTAAATGGGGAATAAAGCACCCAAGATAGAAATGTAAATGGGGAGTAAAGCACCCAAGATAGAAATGTAAATGGGGAACAAAGCACCCAAGATATGCACATGTATAGGAATTATGCTATGACATATGATCAAATGCAAATGCAGACGTCGACGACAAGACTCGACTATTTCTGTGAGATGACAAAACTGGAGGACTGATTCCTCAACACGGAGATCACTGTCATTCTGTTAAACTGTATCAAGTTGATAGTCACTGTAGGAATGATGAATAACTGCTTGGGGATTATGCAAGTAAACTGCCCCAGGTCAAATGAATTGATAATTGCTTCAGCTGTCTGATTCGTGGAATCGACTGTTTTGCTGTATCCTCGGAGGGCTTGCCCCAGTCTGAGTCTTGAACAATTCTCTGGATAAACCAAATCTGAGAAGATATTGCCTTGAACAAATCTTGAACTGATTCTTTGACAGGATGTAAAAGGAACTTGCCCCTGATAAGATCACTTGACCAAGTTTCTCATTGTTTGAAAATTCCTTAGAGGAAAGTCAGTTTGCAAACAAAAATATTCATACAAACATGGTAATGCGAAGTTCATGCGATTTTTGAAAGATGGAAAATACATGAGTCGTTAGTCAGAACAAGGCGGTTCAAGACACTCAAAGTTTAAAATAAAAGTGTATTGCCAAAATAAATGATTCGCAAGGATCTTTTGGAGTCAGGTTACGCAACCTTGCTGTAGTATACTTTCAAAATAACCTTGCTTCAATTAGGTCTTTTGAGGGTTGTAATGTGGCCTGGTTCACGGTTTATGAAACAAAAGATAAAGGCTCAAAATTTATTTGTACCCACCCAATCTACGTGATGATCCTCAGTCATATGCTCAGTTAACTCATACTATGCATTCAGGTTCCCATAAGTTAGGGATTTCATTGATCGTAGCAATGATGACTCAGAAATCAAAGGGACCTATGAAAAGGCAGCCACTACTCCCCTATAACATTTGATTGTTTTGACATTGAGGACTTTCAAGATAAGGAATTAAAAATCTCTTTGTATTATCCCTAAATTTTGCCTGAACTGTTTATTTTAGAGTTTACAGTCAGCGGGATGCCCCAGTTTTGCCTAAGTCTCCTTCATAGGTTTTGACTTAGCGGGCTTCTTTTGATTTTTTTATATTATTTTTTTGTGTGAAGGAAAGTGACTGTTTGATTTTAATGATTACGGTGAATCATCATCGACCTTTTGATTAGAGAACATCTTCGACACTTATTTGACGTGTGCGAAGGAAAATCTGTTAATGAAAGGTGTATCGTATGAACACACAACCAAGTTAACTGAGAACTACCCATCCCAAGGTTAAAATTGTGGGTTTTTTGAAAGAAACTCCAACTTCTAGGCCCGAAGGGGGTGACGAGGGATTAACTTCCTTATTTCTCCAGTGTTTGGGAATTGAAACAATGCCTTACATCGTCAACAAGGTTTAATTGAAAGCATACTGACAGCAGTTATGGGTATAACATTTTCGTCATCCTCCCTCCGATCTTAGCATATCAAAATTTTGGACAAGAAGTAAACATTTGAAAAATAAAGCATAAAGATGCAAATAAATGGACGGAAATGAATTGAATCAAAAGTCGCAATGCTTATTTCATTAATGAAAGTACAAACATAATTGAAAGCAAACAACTTAAACAAAATAAGGAAAATGCAAACAACGAGAAAAAAAAGGCCCAATGACAAAGCTTCAATTCTGATGTGTTGGCAAGGGATCTGTCTGGACGCTCGGACGACTATCCGTAAAATCAAGTATTCCGGCTCTAATCAGTTCATGCACCCTAGCTTTCAATGCAAAACAATGCTCCAAGTCGTGGCCTAAGGCACCCTCATGAAAAGCACACTTTAGATCAGCCCTAAATCCAACTGGAGGATTAAGAGGAGGTGGTAAAGCCTTTGTAGTGATCAGCCCTTGTCGAACTAAGTGAGAATACAGCTCTGTGTAAGTCATGGGAATAGGATCAAAGTGATCCTTGTTCCGATTCTGGTCTTGTCTGATAACTGGGCGTTGAGGAGTCTGAGCTGGTTGTGGAACACTAACAGGTTGAGATCCCTGGCGAGGCTTCCTTGATTCAGTTATGACAGCATTGGCCTGTTCATCCTTCTTCTTATGGAAATTCCCGTAGGGTTTCTTTGCACCATTAGAAGATTCAACAGTTTTGGATACTTTACCATTTTTCAAACCTTCTTCTAACCTCTGACCAATAGTCACCAAATCTGCAAAACTTGAAGAGACATTCCCGATCATCTTTTCCCAATAGAAAGGGGACAAAGTATCCATGAACAATCCAGTTAATTCCTTTTCTGCTATAGGGGGTTCAACTTGAGAAGCTAACTCTCTCCAACGCTGAGCATATTCCTTGAATGACTCTTTTTCATTTTGAGACATATTTTGTAATTGACGGCGATCGGGAGTCATATCCAGGTTGTATTTGTATTGTTTCATGAAAGCGTTAGCGAGATCTTGAAAGCAACGGACACTGTTATGCTCTAAGTTCATATACCATTTGAGAGAAGCACCACTCAAACTGTCTTGAAAGCAATGGATGAGCAATTTCTGATTGTTGGTGTAGGCCGCCATCTTTCGAAAGTACATGACCAGATGAGCTCTTGGACATGAGTGACCTTTATACTTCACAAACTCAGGAGTCTTGAATTTGGCAGGCATAACGAGACCGGAGACTAGGCACATATTGTCGGCATCTATATTGAAGAAATCAGTACCCTCAACAGCTTGGAGTCTCTTATTGATGATTTGATACTGTTCACGGGTAATCTCAGGCTCAACAAAATCTTCATGGTCTTCCCCTTGAACACTGGCAACATTGTGCTCATATAGAGGATTCTCAAAGGGAGCTCGGATAGTTTGGTTAACAGTGTGGACCACAGGTCTAGTCTCGGTAAGGACGGGAGCTTGAAAAACCGGTCTGACAGTCTGACCAATTGTAGCAGACGATGCAATAAGCGGAGAGTAGTTAGGAGGTAAACCAAACTCGGGCCAAGTAGATGGTGGCACTGGAACAAGAGGTGGATCAACATCCGAAACTTCCTGAATGACGGTCCTTTGAGGTGACTCTCCTCTGGAAATCAGTACTTGGAGCATCTCGGTGAGTTTGGTCATGCCTGATTTCAACTCATCGATCTCCATTCGGATCTCTACATTATGTGCCTCTTGCTCTGACATCTTACGTCTATAATTAGCCCTGGTCTGATATCTGTGTCGAGGAATCAGCTTGACGACTCAAAGGTACACTGGAAGACGAGAGAACCGAGAATGAGAAACCGGGGGACAAATGCAATGCAAAAATGTGATGCTGATGCCATGCAATGGTTTCAAGAATTTCAACGGTCGATTGCAAATATTGTTTTTTAAGAAAGTTGGAAAAAATTTTAGACTTTAAAATGTAAGGCTTTTCGAATTTGCAAAGGACTGCTGAATTCCTTGAAATTAGAAATGATATGATACTTTATGGATGCGAAGCACAAATACACATAAGCAAACAAAAGGTCCTAAGTTAGAGGAACAATGAATGGAGTCAAGGTCTACCCTTCCCAAAAGGTATGCACTATGGGTTAATTGTACCTGCAGAAAAAGGGTTCTAAATCAGTGCCCAAAGTCATCAGCCCATCTTTCAGATATTATCAACTTCTCGACTTACTCAAGAGTCGATAATATTCTCAAGAGAACCTCGTTCGAGTGTAGTATCGCGTAGCAACCATTGTAGGACTACTCCCACATGGTTCCCGCACTACGTCCTAGATAAGGCCAAGATGGTGTAAGGGTACTACGGTTCCCAGTATCACAAACTCCAATCGATAATGGTAAAAGTTTTCACGACTACACTCGATCAACCGAACCATTTTCGAAAGTGTCTCAACTGAGCGGTGATTCTCGATTTAGCTTAGTCGGGACTCACTCCCTATAAGCCTCGTCGAATATATCGCCATCCTATAATAATGTCAATCAAGTCCGGGTGTAGGACTTATCTCACAACACAGTAACTCCAAGTAAGGTACCCCAATATATACATACAAGTGAGCAAAATATATAATAAAACAAATATATAAAGAAAAATAAACAAAATAGGGATAACCCTCAATAGTTAGGACTCCCCAGTGAAGTCGCCATTTTCTGTTGCGGTGAAATTTGGATGTCAAGCTATTGATTAACTTGAATCTTAATTCATTTACAACCGGTCTTTGATTTATCCGAAGGAAAGGTTAAAGAAAGGAAAAACCTAAAAGGGAGAGATCTAAGGTTCGGGGGTTGGTTAAATTTAGGGAAGGTATTAGCACCCTAAACTTCCGTAGTACTCTACGGGAACCTTTTGTTTATTTTTTTTTTATTTATTTCATTAATTATTTTGCTTAAGGGTATATACAAAGGATTGAAAATTAAAAAGGACCTAGGGGTTAATTCTAAGTTTACTCGGCAAGACATCGCATCTTGTGCCTACATATCCTTACGGGAATGGAATCAGAGTAACTGTAGTTCCCCTCAAAAGGGAGGTTAGAAATGTCTTGACTGTGGCCAAGGTTTCAATGGGGAATAAACGTATCTTAGGGACACGTTTACGCGGAGTGTAGAAACTCCAATATCTACGTTGTAAATTGTTAAGTGAATTAGGGTTAGGTTAGGGATTCTGCGGCGGGAAACCTTAAAACAGAGTACGGCGACTCTTTTGGCCTAACACTAGGATAAAAGCAATTTTGTCCACGGCGGGACACTTAGGCTAAACAGGGTTTGATCCATTAAAGGGGTAAGGCTATTGACTCGGCGGCCAAAAGGCTGGACCTAATCCTTCGGAAGGATAAAACTGTAAAAAATGTGAAAATATGACAAATCATTATATGGAGGAATAATTAAGGTACAGAAATAAGAAAAGTAATAAAGGCAGAGGGTATAAAGAAACAAAGAAACATTTCTGAAAACATGAAGAATATGAAAATATGTAATGACACTTAGAATGAAGTGAGGGAGGAAAATAGTGTGGGGCTGTGGCCACCACAAGCACATCTCAACCTCGAGCATGAAATGCCAAAAGAAAGAAAAGTAATAAAAGAGTACATAAAATGACACGACAAACATCAAACATCAGGAGTTCCTTACGAAAAGGTTTTAATTTTTTTAATATTTTAATTATAAAAAAAAAGGTTTTAATTTTTTAATAAAAAAATATTTAAGTTAAAATTATAAAAAAAAAATTAAGTTTAAATTATAAAAAAATGTTAAGTTTAAATTATATATAAAAAAAATGTTTTTGAGAACAAAAATGTTTTTTTGGAAAAAAAATATTTACGGGAACAAAAAAAAAGGCTTTTTTTGGAAAAAAATGTTTACGGGAACAAAAAAGGTTTTTTTTTGGGAAAAAAATGTTTACGGGAAAAAAAAAGGTTTTTGGGAATAAAAAAAAGGTTTTTTTTTTGGGAAAAAATGTTTACGAGAACAAAAAGGTTTTTTTTTTGGGAAAAAATGTTTTAGTTTTAATAAAAAAAGATTTTGATTTTGAAAAAGGTTTTGATAAAAAAAAATAACAATAGAATTGCAAATGCAAACAGACAATTAATGGACATGCAAATAATCCTATACGACACAATCATGGTTCATACAGATCAAAATCTACGGATCTAAACAACAATGAAGGTTAACATGGCAAGGATGCAAATAAATATGAAAAATGCAAAGGATTTAGTAATTTAACGGACCTAAACACATTAACATGGCAAAATATGCAAATAAACATGAAAAGGCAAAAGGTTTAGTAATTTAACCTACGAAGCGGAGGTTTGCTTCGGTAAATGTGAAAAAGGTTTGAATAAGGGAACACTGGAGAGCTCCAATCCTTCTGACGAGTTGTGGGAACGACCGCCTTTCTTCTCTGGGGATCACCTTTGTTTCTCCCTCCCTCTCTCCTCTTTTCTGAATAAAACCTTCTGACCCCCTTTTCAACAAAGCAACACATGTATATATAGGGAACAAATTAGGGTTAACACCAAATTGTCAATGATGTCCCTAAAGCCCATTTTAAAGCCCAAACTAAATAATTAGTTAAGAAAAAATATAATTTAAATAATTTAAAATAATTAAAATAAACTTAAAATAAAAACTAATAATCCTATTGATTCCTAAAATCAAAAATATTATAAAAAGAACAAAAAAATTTTCAATATTTTTTATTTTATGATTTTTTGGATATTTTTATGAATAATTTAGAAAAAGGTGAAAAAAATAATATTTTAAAAAATGATTTAATTAAAGTACGAAAATAATAATTAAATAATAATAAAAAACTATTTTTGTTATTTTTTAATGAAAGATAGAAAAATTTAGAGTAAAAATAATAAAAAAACAAAAAGTGACAAAGGTGAGATTCGAACTCTCAACCTCTCACACTCACAACTCCTTACACATGTCCTCTTGCCAATTATGTCATTTTTACTTTTTAGAAAAAAAAATGCATGCCATATGATATTTACCTGCAAAAAGTCAAACGACTACACAAATTTGTTAGTAATTGATTAAATGCAATAAAAATGCAATGAAATGCGACGACAAATCTTAGGGCAAAATTTGGGGTATTACATTAGGGGTATGATATGGTTACGCATATGATGCAAGACGATGCTTATGATATCGAATGCAATGTGTATGATGCACATGATTGCAGACGGGTGATTGGTTGTGCAGGTGCCAGCACAACGGACTTTTGGTAGTTGCCAATACGGATTGGACTTTGGGTGGTGGAAGGGATTAACTTCCTCGACATGCAGTTCGCTGAAGACGCCATGACTAAAACAAAAGATGCTCTTGATGCCCCAAGTTTGAGTACTTGGTAGTTTGTTGTGGACTTGCTTCAGAGAGGATCACCATTTTGTGCTTGATGGTCAGGATGACCTGGTTTTGCCTTAGTCTGAACATGGTAATGGTTTGCCCCTGATTAATCAGTTATGATCTATGGAAGCTGAGCTTTGATGCTTTGAGATGACTTGCCCCTAATCGAGCTGTTGAATGATTTGCCCCAGCTTGTGGGTTTTGAGGTAGCCATGCTTTGCGTCAGCCACTGAAAGTTCATGTTTCTCCTTGGTTTCCCCTTGTTGATCTGTCTTGGATGTCTAGCACTGATTTGCAGTTAAAAAATGTATATTTGCAAGTGGTAATCTTAATGCAAAATCCATGCCAATTTTGAAAATGTGTCATTTATTTGAGTGTAGTGATAGTGTGATATGAATGGACTGTTAGCCCAGACGTGGCGCTAATTTTGCTTAGAGTGTGAAAGATATAACAAGGATAATGACACCAATATTGATGATTAGCATATATGTGAGAACTTAGTTTACGCAACCTTGCAATGGTATGCTTCAGAAAAAACCCCGCCTCAATTAGGTCTTTTGAGGGTTGTAACCTGATCTGGTTCACAGTTATGAAAAAAAGGATATTAGGCTCAAAGTATGATTTGTACCCACCCCTTCTTCACGATGATCTCCAGTCCTAAGTTCGGTTAAATCTGCACGCATTTGTCTTCCAAATAGGTTGAGGGTGTAAGCTTGATGATTCAAGGTTTGCTCAAAATGGAAGTCACCTTATTTTGATTTTGGCTGGATGTCAATGACCCTTTGACTTTGATATGGTGGTCACTGAATCTTATTTTGTTTTTGTTGAGGGTTTGAGGACCTCTTTTGATTTTATTTTTGATCCCTAACTTTTGTATGGACTGATTTCGCTTTTCAGATCCATCAGGATTGCCTTGATTTTTTCTTAAGTCCCTTTTGAGGTGTTTGACTTAGCAGGCTCTTGATGATTTCTTTTTTAATTTTGTTGTAGGATTGTGAATGCCATAGCATGGATCATTGAAAAACAACCGTCATGTTTTTTGGATTTGCTTTGTTGATTTGAAGGCCTTATTTGATTTACTGAACACTACCCTGCCCCAGGTTGAGTGTAAGGTTTTGAATATCCGAAGGAAACTGCTACTTCTGGGCTCGAAGTGGTTTACTAGGGATTAACTCCTTATATCTCTAGTGTTTGGGGATTGAAACAATGCATGTACATCATCGGCGAGATTCTGCCTAAAAGCATATGGTTTGCAATCATGGGTATTCTGTTTTTGTCATCCTCCCTCAAATCATGCTAAACAACAGTTTATAAAGAGCGAAGTGGACAAAGTATGTGCCTGTGACTTATGACAAGTGAAGAATAATGAGTGAACATGACATAACTAATTCAAAACATGCCTAAACAATAAATTAATTAAAACCAAATACGAATAGCAATGTTCAAAGTGTACAATACTTAAATGAACAAAGACAAAGTACAAGAAAGCAAAAGATGAAATGGCAACAAGACTGCCTTATTCGGGGGATGAACTCGACTTGCTTTGATTTGATCTAATGATGGCACTAGCCTGACGGAGGCATTGGATTATTGATTACATTTGGAGTTTTCCCATCGAAGGTGAGAGCTTCCTTATCAACCAGGTCTTGAACTTTGTGTTTGAGAGCTCTACAATTCTTGATCGTATACCCTGGAGCGCCCTTATGAAACTCACAATGGGCCTTTGCATCATAGTCAGGAGGAATGATAGTTGGAAGAGCTGGGTCTCTCAGAGTGATGACCCTTTTCTCTAGCAATTGAGCAAAGATCTGAGCATATGTCATTGGCAGTCGATCAAAGACTCTACCTGGCTTCCTCGTCCTTTGTTGATTACGTCGATGTTGTTGTTGTGCAGCTCGCTGTTCTTCTTCCTTTCTGGTCGTGATAATGGCTTCGAAGATCTGATCAATCTTTCCTTTGAGGGATTCCAACTCCTTTCTGATGGCAACTTATTCTTGTTGAATATGCTCCATCATTCGTCTTGTATTGGCTCAAGTTACGTACTAGTGTCGGGGAATCAGCTTGATTTACTAGAGATGAAGGAAAGAGAGGTGAGATCCTATTGAAGGAATAAAAATGCAAGATGCACAAAAGATGCAATGCAAATGATATGCGAGATGCAATATAAGATGCAAGATCCAGGATCACAAGATCATAGTTCAAACATTTCTGAAGTTGGTCACAGTAACAGGTACGTAACCACAGTTTTTTATCAAAGAAACCTTACAAGTAAGCCCTATACAGGAAGGTCTAAATTCTTTACCCATAAACCCATTCACGGGATGGCTTCTATGTTTGGATACGGTTCCCAGGATTATGGACACTAACCATATCAGCGTCACACAATAAGCTAGTTGTATTACGACGATAATGACGACAAGGTCTTTCCTGAACGGAGTCCTCTAGTTAGGCACACAAGGAGCAAGTCCTTGGGGACTAAAATTACACGACTACCAATATAAAATTGGTGCTAAAAGGGTTCCCAGAATCATGGACCTTCCATTAATCAAGTCGTGCAACAGTCTAACTGTATTACAACAATATATACGAATAGGTCTCCTCTAGGGGAGCTTTTATGCTAGGCACACAAGGAGCAAGTCCTTGGGGACTAACACTACTCGACTACCAATTCTAAACTATGTGTTCTCTCTGCTTTTACCAAAGCTCGGGCGTAGATCCTTACTCATGATGTCATCCCAAGAACCAACAGGCAAGTAAGATAACAAACATATATAAAAGCCACAAGAGAACAAATACATAAACGAGAAGAAAATAAACAAAGATAACACTCCTCAAAAAAACTCTAAGATAGGCTCGACTCTCTCTTGCATGGAGCAAATAGTCCCCAACTGTCGCACCTTAAAAAAATTCAAATCGAGAAAGTACGACCCTTGCTCTAAAGGCGCGGAAATGCGGTTTGACAGAGTCGCCACCAAACTTTATTCATCCTAAATAAACAGGAAAGGAAAATATCGAGAAAACCTTTTGAAACAAAAGGATAGGAACACGGTCGTCGTAACCGATGTTCCGGGTTCGGGAGTCGGTTACGTAAGGGGAAGGTATTAGCACCCCTCATGCCCGTTGTACTCAACGGGAACCTCTTTGGGTAATTTGCGATGGGCGTTATCTAAACTTGTTTGTTTTCTTCTCAATGATGAATGCTAAATGGTAGGATAGAAGGATAAAGATGCTAAGGGAAAATAGGTGGTTATAGGATAAGGTGCTCGCCAAGGATTGAGGCCCTTGTGCCTATGTATGCTCATTCAGATGAGAATGAGAAATCAGAGCGTCGTAGTTCAACTACGGGAAAGGTTAGGGTAAATGGAAGATAAAGGGAATTGTGAACGGAATAACGGACGAAGATAGTAGTGTACTCGCCAAGATCAGAGCGTCTGTAGTTCATGGTAACGACCACAAAAAGATGAAGGTTTGAATTGAATCTAAGTTTGGGTTTGGAAACGAAAGACTGAGTGACTAACAACCCAAGGGGAGTGCCTCGAGAGTTATTCATTCGAAGATTTAAGGAATGTTGGACTCTTAGAACATCATTCTTTCGTAGGTTTAGTTACGAAAATGTTTGAATATAGATTAGGTATTTTAAGACGAAAGAGCGAATGAACGACAAACCAAAGTGTGCGCCTCAAGAGTCATTCGTTCGAAGATTCAAGGAATGCTAGACTCCACAAATCTCCTTCTTTCGTTAATTGTTCAAGAAAAGCACTTGTAAAAGATTGAATCAAATACGTTGCGAAAAGAGATGAACTGCCAGGAAAAAGGCACTCAGCTTACAACTTGGTTTAAAATACCACTTGACGTCGGATCAAGGGTTTGACTTATATTTGTGTGTAAAGCGTGATGAAATGAAAATTGTTTTGAAAATGGCTCGACTACGAGTTGATGGTTTAATTGAAAATGGAACTGGCTTGACGACGAATCAATGAGGGTTCCCCCAATATCGAAACCACGATGAAATGTAAAAGTGTGTGTGTGATAGGTTGATGGAGAATGTGTATGAGAACTCGACTTACAGAGGGTGTTTAAAAATGGCTCGATGACAAATTGAGAATTAGTCTGAAAATAGTTTAATCTACGCTAGTCCCTGAGGGTGTCCCTAGAAGATAAACCATGATCAAAGCAATACGAAAGTGTACAACTAAATGGGAGAGGGATACATGTGAGTTACAAGGGATTGCACGAAATAAATGGTCTCGTTGTAAGGTAGCCCAAGAGAAAGTCGTGTGTGTACGAAGTGTCCTAAACTGAGCCTTGAGCAAAAGTCGAGCAAAAATTTAAGCTAGAGTTTCTGACAAAGTCCAGTAGTCCATTGCTCGGACAAATAACCAACAGTCCACCAATTTAGGCTTTTATTGTTTCGATAGTTGTTAAGTGTTTTTGAATAGAATATGAATAGGAGATGAATAATATGAATATGTACAATATGAATAATATGACAATATGAATAATATGGCAAGATATATAACAATATAATCGAGATAATATTCATAATAGTATAATCGAGATAAATATCAACAAGTATATGAACAAGATAATATAAATCAAGATAATATTGACTGAAAGTAAAACAGTGGTATATTTGACTGAAAATAAAGCAATTGTATATTGACGAAAAGTAAAGTTAGTGATTAGTCGATTTATGAATTGAATCGGGACGAAATGTAACGCTAAACCGTTGTAGCTCGACTTATGATAAAAACCGAGCTATAAGGGGTTGCGTGAATGGATATTCGTGCTAAAAACAAGATAGAGAAATGATATTGAGAATCATTCTCTAATTTAATTGTGTCGCACGGACGAAAAGAAAGGTGGAATCTCGTCTAAATCACAAACTCGTGTTAATTAATCGAGGGTAACCTCTCACGACCCCAAAGTATAGAAAAATGATCAAAATGATCATTTTCTACAAATTTGAAATAATGAAGGTTAACAACCTCGAAAGTTAACGTTTGTGAATTGAAAGATTTCATCGATTCGAAAAAGAGAAATAAAATCGAGATAGATAAGAAAATGAAAAGAGAAAAAGTAGTTGGTCTCAGAATTATCACTATTCATCAATAATTTGACTAACAATGATTTTTGGAGGTCTCGTCATCGACCGGAATTGAAATAAAATTGAAAAGAAAATGAAATTCAAGGCAAATACAAAGTGATGACAAAAATATAATCAAGATATAATTAAGCAAATAAAGTAGCATTTAACAAATATTTAGTAAAATACTTAACAAAATAAATAACAAAGTGATTTAAAGAAAATCTTTAAAATAAGATTCACATTAAAAATCTAACAAAATAAATTTTTTAAATAAGCAAGTGGAAAAATGGGGTGTGTGAACCCATTGGGGTGTCAAAAAGTAGATAGAGGAAACATATGGGATGAAAAGGCCATCATCCTTACTATCAAAAAAGAAACAAATGAAGGTTGATGCTTTTTTAAAAGAAGGGGCCATCAGCAACATGGGCCTCTCGGCCCATTTAATCCTACTACATTTCTTTCACTAAAGAACAATAGGGTAGATCAACGTTAACTTAAATTCACAGCCAACAGAGAAATGATAAACATATGAAACGGTATTGTGCATTCATGAAATTAAAGGGAATCACGCTCAGAGGACAAAGTCCTCGTCCTTGCTTCTCGATAAGATGAAAGTGAGATTGAAAAGGAAGCCAGATCCGTGATAACCTTCGATCTGTGGGAACCGCCCCACCAATCTCGCTCCTTGCTTCGGCTTTCAGGTTTGGTTCAGATTTCAGTTTCATCTCCTTTTCTATGGTTTTGAGTTTTTGTTTTCGTTTTAAGATTAATTCTCTATTCTCTTCTACATTCTGGTTTGGTTTTTTTGAAATCGATTTGGGTTTTTGGGTTGTTTGGGGGGATGGAGATAAAAGCGATTTGAGGTCGGACAAATGACGAAAGTTTTGAGGCTTTGAAGGATTGTTGAAGGTAAATTGGAGAAGAAGATTGGGAAAGTATATGGTTTGAAGGTGGTTCTCATGAAGGTTTGAAGAGTTTATGTTTTTATTTTATTAAAGTTTGATGAAGAAGAAGGTTTCTCCACCCCCCCCCCCCCCCCCGAATGAAGGTGAGAAATGTGGTATTTAAAAAACAGACTGAGGGTATTTTGTGGAAAGATATGTGCAGATTCTGCATGACGTGTTGTTGTACAGGTTGTAAATGGATTCTGGTACTAAACTAGTTTCTCTCTCATTTTCTGTAAGGTGATGGCTGATGTGTTTTATTGTATGCGCCCATTAGGTAATTTTGTGTAGAGCACCTACTAGTGACAGACGGTCCTGCAGACCCATTTAGTTTTGGCTGTCAATTGTGGTTAATGAGGTTTCCGTGCACATATATCTTTTGGTCTGTGGCTATTGCACTTCAATGTCGTGATTATTGATGGTTTGTTATACCAGTCGCATTTATGTGTTGTGTATTATTTTTACGATTTTTGCATCTTCCAAATCATGTTTGTTCTAGGTAACCGTTTTGTGAAGGTGTGGTAAATCACAAAAATATTGATTTTGTTCAAGTTGCAGGTAATGGATGATAGGCTTGAGAGATTAGTAATGAATTTTTGTGAATGTACCCAACAATAATGGGCTTTATGACAATGTAAAATGGAATGAAAGTTTTTTGGGAATTTGAATGTACATGTATAGCCTTGTTTGGTAAATGGACATTTTGTGTGTATTTCTCTTTTTGGGCTTTTGTAGGATTTTTGGTAATTTTTGAATTGTAAATAGGTTCTTGGTTGTAAATGAAATTCTAATGGACTTTGACAAAAATAATTTGGGCTTTGCAAATTGCAAAATAAAATGATATGGGTTTTGAATGATATTTACTTGAACCCACATGCTTGCAAACCAAGTATCCAAAATTTTCATGTAGAATACTTAGCATCTCGAATTAATTTTTCAAGAACGAGCATAACTCAATCCGAAGTCTTGAAAAAAACTGAACCAAATAATGAATCAATCTATGAACTTGACACAACCTGATATTTCAATCCACAACAGATAATTTGTATTGGCACCAGAACCCTAATTAAAACTTCCAGCACACCACTTGAATCAATCACTCAGACCTTGACCTTACATCAGAACTTGTCTGACCAAGATTAGGTCAGACCTGATTGATCATCAGCCATCACTGAATTCAAAAATTCACACTAATAATTAATTCATCTTAACTCTGGGATATCCCGAGTTTGGACCAGGAACAATAAACAACATACTATTTTTGAATTTTCTGAATAGCAATTGGTGGGTAGATGTACAGATGAAAGTGATATACAGGTAGGACAAATTTAGGGTATGACACTCTCTCCCTCCTTATCTACTCTTTATGCGCAGCGCAGAAACCTTTATTCCTTTCGGTCTCTCATCCTTCTCTCTCATGTCTTCCTCTTTTGCTTTCCTCTCCCTTCTATTGCCTCTCTCTTCCTCCTTTTCTCTCTTTCGCTGCCTCTCTCTTCCTCTTCTTCTATTTTCCTTTTCTTCAACAAATGTTATAGGGTTCTGGGAGGATTTATAGAGATCTACGAATCAAAGTTTTTCAAGGTTGATATTAGGTTATGAAATAAATTTGAGATGAAATTAAACACAAAGTTTAGAGTTTGAGCTCTTTATCGTTCTCTACTTAGATTTACTAAACTCTAGCGACGGATATGGCATTTTCGACAGTTTAACAGTAGTGGGAGATTTGACAATGGTAAATCTGTCTTGGCGACAACATGTCTCTGGCTGTGAGTATGGTAGTGTTTGGATTCGAAATGATTTCTTTGTGACTTAGTCAATTTAGGTTTTTTATTAACTTATTCTACCTTAAACCCTAAGTTTAGGTTTTTTTAATGATTTTTTTATATAAGAAAACGATGTTAATAATCATAGTTATGTTCTTTTCATAAATAATAGTTCTATTTTGTTTTATTTAATCTGTTTAGGTTTTGAATTTTGGAAAACCTACATTTACTTTTAGGCATTTGACCTTCAACGGCGAAGATGATGATTATTGATGAAATGGTTGCTGTGCTTTATCGACTAAAATGACAATGGGGTGAGTTATATCATCTCATAATGCATTTTTTACTTAGTATAGTGAATATGGTTAATTTAAGTTACTCATTTTGCTGGTTGTTATGATATATTAATATGACAAAGAAAAAAAATAGTGAAGATTTAAGAGATATTGGATGCACAAAATGCATACATTGATGCTTCTATGGTGCGTTTGATTTTAACTATCTATTCTTTAAGCTAGATTAGTTAGATCAAATTTGTGCAAAAAACAGCCAATAGTTCCCATTTAAATTTATATTCTCTTAGCCAATATCCATAAATGTTTGATTCTAATCATATTTCCATCTATAAGGTAGTGTTTCAGTGCTGATTAGGTGGTGTCTTGTGTTGCCGAGACTTAAGCACTATTATGGCACTCACTATCAACCATTATCGACGATCCTAAAAGCTCCACCGTCGGAAATCCAGGTGATTCTTCGACCTTCACTTTGATATACTTGATTTAGTTTTCTATTGCTGTTAACTTTCTTCATTGTTGTTCTTTTTGTTTCCGTTTCTATTTGAATAACCTTCAATAACCTATTTTTTTTAGGAGCGGGAGAGTCAGGAAAGTCCACTATATTTAACTATAGCTTTCAAAGAAAATGCATTTTCTCCATATCCTAACAATAACATTGTGTGTGTGGATATACACACACACACTTTTGATACTTGATTATTGATATTCATTTGTCTAATGTAGATAAAACTTTTATTTCAAACTGGCTTTGATGAGGCAAGTGAGAGTTATCTTGTTTATGATATTCATGTATTATTATTCTGTTGTCAAAACCATAAACATGCACTATGATTTGTGAAATGTTGAAAGGTAGCCACGTTATCTATATAAGTGATGACTACTTAGTTCAATTTTGATTCTTTTATTTCCTATGTGCATATTTATATATAAATACTTGTATTTGGTTTCTAGCTAAGAGTTATCATCATTGTATTTGTGGCGATTATGTAATATTTAGTGTTGGTTTGTTACTTTTATTTTTAAATTTTTTATGAAAGTTTGTTATTTTACATGTTTTTGTAAAAATAAATAAGTTAAGTCAAGTGTTTGCTACAGTTCCTCTCTAACTTATTTTACATGTTTGTTATTTGAATAATCAATATATCTAATCTATAAATCGATCAAATACATTAGTTATTCAATAAACCTAAAAATGAATCGTCTCTTATATAAAAGAACGGAAATAGTATTTTCTATCCAAAATGTATGTTATAATCTGAATACTGAATCAGAATAATTACTAACTACTGAATCTCGAATCTCTGCTCTCTATTAATGCTTGGATTATACATATTAGTGGTGCATTGAAAAATCAAAACGCGAAAGTAGTTACTTAAATTTGAGAGAGTTTAAGTATTAATGTTTATAAACAAGTAGTTTCTCTCATTTGATGCGTGAATGCTAAAGGCAAGACATTTTATTGCATGCATTGGGCCTTTTGGACATTGAATTTCTGATTGTTTGCGATTGAGGAAATTTTACCCCATACCCATACAATTATATCTATACCCCTACACTAAAATTTTTTGGACCAAAATACCTTCGTATAAAAAGTTATAATTTTTTAGTTTGTTTACCGAAAGACTTTTTAAAAGTCTTCCGGTTCACAATTTTTTTGGTTTGTTTACCGGAAGACTTTTTGGAAGTCTTCCGATTCACATTTTTTTAGTTTGTTTACTGGAATACTTTTTGAAAGTCTTCCGGTTCATGTTTTTTTTTTTTAATTTTTATTTTTTTTTAATATTCAAATTACAAATATATTTATTCTATTTTAGTTAATTAATATATTCATTCTGTAATTTGTTATATTTATTCTATTTATTTATTTAATAATTATTATTTCACTAATTTAATTTTTTTATTAATTTACTATATTTATTTACTTAATAATAAATATGGTGAGTAGAAACCTACTCAAATGATTCTAACACTGTCGGATAGATCAATCACATGCCCATATGGAATTCTTGAAGATGTCTCGGTAAGAGTAGATGTTCTATCATTTTCAGTCGACTTTGTGATTCTAGATATGTCTGAGGATTTTGAGACACCACAATTACTCGGAAGGAAATATTTATGATTTAATTAGTTTTTAATATTTTAAAAGTTAATATTTTACCCCATAAAATATTTTACCCCTACAAATTTTAAAAGTTAATATTTTATGGTGAAAATTTTTAAAAGTATATTTTACCCCATAAAATATATTTTTAAAAGTTAATATTTTACCCCATAAAATATTGTTTAAATAATTATAAATGTTATATATTATAATTTTTTGGTGAAAATTTTTTATAGAAGAAATGATAGGATTATAATTTAAATATGATATTTATTTTTATTTTTCATATAAACATATTATTAAATTGTTAATTTTCTTTCTTTAAAGAACACAATCAATATATAAATTAGTTAACAACTTTTATTTTTATTGATTAAAAAAAAACAATATCAAATTAGTGGAGTAATTATTATTAAGTAAATAAATATAGTAAATTAATAAAAAATCAAATTAGTGGAATAATTATTATTAAATAAATAAATATATTAATTAACTAAAATAGAGTAAATAGAATAAATATATTTGTAATTTGAATATTAAAAAAAATCTATAATTAAAAAAAAAAACATGAACCAGAAGACTTTCAAAAAGTCTTCCTGTAAACAAATCAAAAAAATGTGAACAGAAAGACTTCCAAAAAGTCTTCCGTTAAACAAACCGAAAAAAATGTGAACCGAAAGACTTCTAAAAAGTTTTCCGGTAAACAAACCAAAAAAAATGTGAACCGGAAGACTTCCAAAAAAAATTTTCGGTAAACAAACCAAAAAGTTATAACTTTTTATACGAGAGTATTTTGGTCCAAAATTTTTTTTAGTTAAGTAATTAAAATGCGAAACTATTCAAAAAAAGATAAATTTGTGCGAACATTTATAAATCTACCGGAAAGCTTTATCGAATACTAAGAGCTCAAAAATATAACTATGGTGGATGGTTATCAAAACTTTATTTATTTAAAATTTTAAATATAAATACCGTATTTGATTTTTTTTCCATAGAAATTGCTTTGTAATACTTTTTACTTGAAAATCAAAATAAATGTAATGAATGATTGATCTTCAGAATTAAATATCAATTATATATCTTATAAAGAATTTAATTGAAGTGTATGTAAAACGATTTTATACTGTCAATGTATCATAGATGTCAGATACAAACAAATGACACAATTTTTGTAAAAAAAAATATAAATGGATGATTTTTTAGTTTATTTCTTTTAATATTTATTCGATCATTCATCAAATTAATTATCATAAATATTATTCTATTTTTTAGTTTATCTCTCTTAATATTTTTTCGTCTTTAAATTATATAAATATGTAATATTAAGAGTCATACATATTTATTTATTTAAGCTCTTTAAATATGTTTTTAACAATATGGATTATAATTTTGTTTTTCTTTATACATGATTATGATTTTTTTTTAAAAAGAAGAAAAATATCTTCACAATTATTTTATTTTTTAAGTCTACAATATATAAATATTTTATAAAAAATTTAATAGTGGTCAAAATAAATTTTACAAAATGTATAAAATTTATTTTCTCTCGTATATTAATATGGGGGCTTATGTTTATTTTATTAGAAGAATATTTGTTTTAATAAACAAAACTTATATTAATTTAAAAGAGGAAAAAGGAGTACAAGGCGGTCGCTTGAATCCAACTCTCAAAAACGAAACAAAGACAAAACAAGAGAAAACTAAACTATCATCAGGTTAGTTATGTGACCCCTATATTTTTCACTATACCAACTTCGGTAAACTATCATATCTATAATGCTTTCAACTATTTTAGTATTATCCGTGTAACACCCTAAATAAACCTCGCGTAATTTAAATAAAAATCAAAGTAAAATTCGTCACAAACATTATTTAGGATGCTACCTACAACAAACACTGCTCATACAACATGATATGCAACACGTACATCTTTTAAAAATTATTTATAACAACTATAACAACCAAACATGTTTGAAATATTAACTTTTATTGAAACAACGGAAGCATCAAAATCTAATAATTATTCATAACATAATCATGTTTTCAAAATAAACTTAAACAACTACAACTCTAGAGATATCTAAAAATCTCCATCAAAACATAACAGACATAACATTCCATTACTCCGGTGTTACACATCAGAGCAGACACCGACACTAAAACTAAAACAGAAGACTTCATCTTCCACTCACATCAACTTCTTTACTACGAGCTATTTGTAGATGCCCATGTAAAGACAACATTCAAACAGAACGGGTGAGATATCATAATTATATAAAGGAAAACATGATCATAAGCAAGCATTAGATTATCACATGCACATCACTCATTCCATAACATACATTCACACACCAACACAACCAAAATCCAAGCACAAAAACAAATACAACCAAGATACAATGCAATGAGACTCATAACTTGACTCAATGCATGTGGTATCATTCGATTTCTATTTCAGAACTCAATTTCTTTTTCAGAATCACAATTTTTGTTGGAATTTCCATTACATCGCTCACACCCCACACGGGCACACGACCTCCATGATCGCTCACACCCCACATAGGCACACGATCACCTTAACAGCAACATGATTCTACATAATCAATTTCTTCTTCCTCTTCTATGACTAAGAGTGAGTGGTAAAACCGCTTATTAACCCTCCTTTTCTTCTTTGACCTCTTCATACATTTTCTTTTTAGCTTCAAAGCAGCTACTGAAGAACCTCCTTCTGAAGGTTGCTCAGGTACTGCTAAAGTTCCCTCTTCAGAAGTAAGTGTTAGTGAGGGCAAAGACTCAATCGTGGAGGATTTAGAAGCAGTTATGATTCTGAAACGCCAATCAGAAGTTAAATTACAGAAAACGTGAAACATAATTCAATCCCCCCCCCCCTCTTGTGTACTTTTCACACCTTCAAATACAACTTTTGACCTTCCTTGATTTCCTATAAAACGTTTCTAGTCATCTTCAGCATACCCAACTTCACACTTCTTGGCACTATCTCACCAAGTTAAGATCTCTGAACTATTCAATCAAATCCATTTCTCTAACCATTAGCGCTAACATATGCAATGAATTTCTACTTAATGCATCTGCTACCACGTTAGCTTTATCAGGATGGTAACTCAACTCAAAATCGTAGTCCTTCAAAATTTTCATCTACCTTCTCTGCCTCGTGTTCAATTCCTTCTGGTCAAACACGTACTTCAGGCTCTTTTGATCACTAAAAACTTTAAACCTCAAACCATATAGATAATGTATCCAAACTTTAAGCACGAAGACTAATATTTCCAACTTCAAATCATGGGTAGGATAATACCTCTCATGATTCTTGAGTTTTCTAGAAGAATAAGCCATAATTTGACCCTTCTGCATAAGCACACCATCTAAATCCATCTTAGATGCATCACAATATACTGCAAAAGATTCACTCGGGTTTGGTAGAATCAAGACTGACACCAACGCCAACCTCTTCTTCACTTCTCAAAAACTTTCATCACGCTAAACATCTCATACATAATCTTGTGTTTTTCTATTTAACTGGGTCAAAGGCAAAGCAAACTTTAAAAATCCTTTGAAGAACCTTCTATAATAACCAGCCAACCCTAAGACACTTCTAATCTCGGTAATGAACTTAGGCGTTTCCCACTACAATACCGCATATATCTTAGACGCATCCACTATTATATCACCACTGGAGATCACAAGCTCAAGAAAACTCACCTCTCTTAACCAAAACTCACACTTGGACAACTTGGCATACAACTTGCAAGGTCTGCAATACAACTCGCAAGTGTCATGCATGATCTTCACGTGACTCAGAGTATACCAAAATTTTCATCTATAAACACCATGACAAACTGATCCAAGTAAGGGTGAAAATCCTATTCATGTATTTCATTAATATTCTTGGTGCATTAGACACACTAAAAGACATAATTGAATACTCATAATGACCATAATGGGTTCTAAATGCAGTCTTAGGTATATCCACCGTCTTCACCCTAATCTGATGGTAACCTGGCCTCAGATCAATCTTACTAAACATGCAAGCTCCAACCAAGTGATCCATAAGGTCATAAATCCTAGGAAGAGGATACTTGTTCTTAATAGTAACGTTATTCAACTGTCGATAATCTGCACACAACCTCATGCTTTCATCTTTCTTCTTAACCAATAACACTGGCACTCCCCAAGGTGATACATTTGGCCTGACAAACTTCTTCTCTAACAAATCTTCTAGCTATTTCTTCAACTCACTTAACTCTGATGCATACATTATATACGGTGCCATAGATATAGGTGTAATACCAGGTACTAAATTTATCGTGAACTCAACTTTGCGATTAGGAGGAAAATCACCAATATTTTCAGGGGAAATATTTGGGAACTCACACATAATAAGAAGATTAAGGATTTCAGCTTTGCTCTCTACTTTCAAGGGAGATAACATCATGAGCACTTGATCCTCTTGCTTCAAGGACATATCTACTTAGTTAGCGCATATAAACCTATAATTTTTACCTTCCTCAAACTCAGGAAACAACATGGTTTTATCAAAACAATTGATATGAATATGGTTGCACTCTAACTAGTTCATTCCCAAAATAACATCTAGTTGACTTAGGGGTAAACAAATCAAGTCAACTCCAAAACCTTTACAAAAAATGGACAAAGGAGAATTCAGAAAAATAAACAAAATGGTCACCGAACCATTGCTTAGAGTGTCAATGACCAAACTACCATTCATAGAAAACACTACCAGGTTTAACTTGATAACACAATCGTGTGATATGAATGAATGTGACACACCCTATCAACGATAGCAATCAAAGAAATACCATTAATAAAATACGTACATTGAATCAAGTTATCTGACTTTGAGATTTCTGCACCACTAAGAGCAAAGACGTTTTCCACTAGCTTGCGTGGCACCTTATGCTTTCTTCGACTTTTAGCATTGGGTGCTTATGTAACCCTACTCCCGACATGTAAAACAAGTTAGATATGTACTCTTTTAATTAGCAACATGATGTCATAATTTCTCACACTTGAAACACGTTAGGCATGGTTTTTTGCATTCAGAGGCACAATGACCTAACCTTCCATACTTGAAAATTCTCATATGAGTAGAAATTCCTCCACCACTTGTTTCACTTCCATTTCCGACAGCCTTCTATTGGAACTTATGATTCCCCTTAGCAACTGGAGTCATATACGGTTTGCCACGGCTCTGATCCCATTCTTCTTCTCATTCACACTCTTGTAGTTAGCGAATCTGGATCTACTATCCTCGTCATAAATTTTGCATTTGTTGACCAGTACCGAAAAACGACGAATATCCTAATATCCGATGAACTGCTTGATCTCGGGATGTAGATCACTTCTTTCTGCAAAACCAACCATAAAACGAGTTGTAACAACAAAGCAAATAGTGGTTACTAGAAAATAACACCAACAATGCCAACACACATGTTATAAGCAAGGTATTCTGTAATTATAACACTTAAGGTTCAATTGACCAACTTACTCTAATACCAACTATTTAATATCTAAAACCACAAAATATAATTTATAACACATTCAGAAAATATAAAAATTTAATGTAATAATATTAATATATTCTAAATCATTTTTTAAAACTACAATAATTATAAATAATATCTCAATAAAACATATGGTACATGGGTTGAATAGACAAGTAATTGTTAATGTAAAGCTTATACTAATATTATCTTAATTTTAACAATATACAAATTTAATCCATACAAATAGAATAATCAAACAAATGTCATAATTTTGTATTAAAAACTGATATTTTGAATAACAAAATAATATAATTCACTAGCAAAATAAATGACATCCTAGTTGATACTTATTTAAAATGTTATCCCTTTTTAAAACTATATTATTTTGATTTTAGTTTTAAATTTTGATCTTATCTTAATTTCAATAATTTTAATATTAATCTTATCTTAGTAATATTCATATTAAATTCTCAGTTGAAAATTTCAAACAAATATGACAACTATATAAAATCCACTTCATACAAAAGCAACATTGAAATATTTATTATAATAGTTAAATTGAATCTAATACAAATATTAGTCAAAACACTTCTTTATTTTTTGTTATCTCTAACTTAAATAATATAAACATGCCAACAATGATTATTAAAAGTTGATGTGTGCAAATTGCATGCAACTTTTCTAAGATTTTGGGGTAAATTTAGGAGTATCGGATAAGAAAATGGTGGGAAAAAAAAGATAAGAGGGTCCAAAGGAAAGAAATTTTTAAGTTTTTCTCCAAAAGAATTGTGACAAGTGGCATGTCCAAATCTGCATATGATATTTAAATCTATTGAAAAAATAAAATAAACTGAGTTATTTTTAATTCATTTAATTTAGTGGCTCATAAATCTCTTTGAAAATCAGAGCAATGATGATTAACTGCATGCACGTCTGTGACATGACGATTTGATGGAAAGTAGTCATGGTGACTAAAAATATCTTGTGGATGTGACATGTGCAACTAATCTAAACGGTGTCGAGGAGTTAAAAAAAATGTCACTTTTCTTCCATCTGATACATATTATCAAAAGTGACATTTTTGGGGGTATCTGTAAGCCTGAAATTTTTAGCTAAGTAAAAATTCAACAAATTGATGGTCAAGCTACGTTGAATTACTGAGTTTCTAAAAGCTTAAGCCAAAAGCTCTAACTCAGTGGTTGTATTGAGTTGTTGGTTCGATTGAGTTGTAAGTGGAGTTAAGGGAAAAAATGGTTTTGAGGAGTCTTAAGAACAGATCCATAAGATTAGAATCGCTCTCTCTTCCAAACATGTTCAGAATTTTGAAATATCACATAATAAACTTTGACATGAAGTCGAAGTAGATACTTTTAAGTGTTAAGAACTTAGGATAGTTTTAAGTCCTTAGACTGTGATTTGAAGATGTATCTGCCTTCGAAGAAGGCAGGTAACACTTTCAAAGACAACTATCGCCAGTTATCGCCAAGTTTGTTTGGTTTTTCAGCAGTTATATCCTTGAAGTCGCGTTGAGGCAAGTTGGAGTATGAAGACCTAAATAGTGGGGTACGTGTCATATTTATTGGGTTTAACTGTTATCAACAGTCTTCTTTGCAATAGTATATAATGCAAGCTTATGCATTGTAGTCGAGGTCGCAAATTCTCACAAATTCTCTATGCAAATTCTCACAAATTCTCTATGCAAATTCTCACAAATTCTCTATAGAACCAAAATACTGAAGGCACATAGCGAAAGGATTTGTGAGACATGTGAGTCTACGTCCACCATTTTAACTTTATGCAAATTTTTTTTGTATTCAAAGCATTTACATTAAATGTCTTTTACTTCATTTACTTTATATTTCGTATATTGGCTTTATCCAAAATTTATCTTTTGCATTCAATTGGTCGTTATCCAAACATTTAAACCCAAATCACACACTTTTCACCATAATTTGTCTTTGCACAAATTGTCTTTGAGATTTTTCGAGTTAATTTTTTAATTGAACTAAACTCGTGATTGTCTATTAAAAATACCAGCAAACAATATAATGGTGAATTTACTTTGGTTGTATTAGTCACTGTCAGGTGTCAACTTTTGTACTTGATAGTGAACTTATTTTGGTTGTATTAATCACTCTCAAATGTTAATTTTTGTATGTGATGGATTTATTTTGGTTGTATTAGTCATTATCAAGTGTCAACTTTTGTATTTGATAGCGAACTTATTGCATGATGGAATGTAAATCATATCACTACTTTTTATAGATTTGCTTTTATTGGATTAAGTACAACTTGGAAGTTGTTTGAAAAGTAGAGCATGAAATAAATTAAATAGCTTATAAGAAATATATTATTTAAAAACATAATAGCAAAAAATACATTGAAAAACATGATATCTGAGAATAACAAATGAATATAATTGAAGAAAATTGTAGTAAATCGATCAACTGAACTAAACCAAACCAGTTAGTTTAGTTCGTTCTATTTTTCAAAAATACCAAAAACCAATTTAAACCAAACCAAATTGATGAAAATATCATTTGTTCGCACAAATTTTTGACAAAAAACTCCTACTCACAAAATTAACCCTCTTATTTTAAATTCAAATAATTTTGTCCTCTCACATTTTTTTATTCAAAAATGATGACTTGCCTATTTTTTTAATAACGTGTCACAATTATTATTGATTCATCTTGTTCAAAAAATTCATATTTGATGATTTGTCAAACCATTAATTTTAAGATTTTAAGTACAAATTTAAGAAATTAAAATTATTTGAATTTAAACCAAGAGATAATTAGGTGAAAAAAATAAATTAAATCAAATATTAATAATATTAGTAGATTCTAAATTGTTTTTTTAATTACAATAATATCTCTACAAAACATTATATTAATTAGAATACACTGGTTAAACTATCATTCAATTAAAATTAATTATTTTGACACATAAACATTTAAATTAAAAATAAAAGTAAAATATTATAATTAATTATTTTAATAACTGATTCTTCCACTTTTTTCTCTTTCATTTATCATACTTATGTGTGGAAAAAAATTATTTTAATTGAATCACAGTGTAAAATATCGGCATGTATTACAATTAATCTCCCAAAATATATGGTACATGCAGTGAATAAACAATTAATTTTTAATGTAAAGTTTATATTAATATAATCTTAAGTTTAATAATATACAAATTTAATCCACACAAATAGAATAATCAAACAAATGTCAAAATTTTGTATTAAATTTTAATTTTTTGAATAATAAAATAATATAATTCACTGACAAAATAAATGATATCCCAGTTTAAACTTATTTAAAATATTATCCTTCTAGAATTATATTATTTATTTTAGTTCAATAATTTATTATAACAGTTAATTGAATCTAATAGTACTAATATTAGTCAAAACATTTGTTTATTTTTTTGTTATCTCTAACTTAAATAAATAAACATGCCAACAGTGATTATTCTCAGAAGCTGACGTGTCGCAAATTGCATGCAACTGCACGCACAGATTTAGCGACGGGCACACGCCCGTATCTACAGACAAACAAATAAACTTGTTCTTAACAAACCATCACGTGCCATCACGTGTCATCACGTGTCATGCTACATTATGACACGTGTCATACAATTTAAAAACACTTCAACCTTTGTCAAAAAAACATTACTGGTTCATGTTTGAAGAGTTGATTCAAATATTATACTATATCCATTATCCATTATGTATCCAAACCCACATGAACAATCACATCCACTGTTACTGAAAGTTCAAGAAGATGAAAAGCCACGAGAAACAGCATATGAGTCGTCGGAAAAGATAGTGGTGGTTGGGATTGACGAGTCAGTAAACTGTGGCACAGAAGTGCCGCCATTTTCATGGAAGAAGCTGTGGCTATTCACGGGTCCTGGATTTTTGATGAGTATAGGTTTTTTGGATCCGGGGAATATAGAAGGAGACCTTCAAGCTGGTGCCATTGCCGGGTATTCTTTGTTGTGGCTTCTTATGTGGGCTACGGCAATGGGGCTTTTGATTCAGCTTTTGTCGGCGAGGCTTGGTGTGGCTACAGGGAAGCATTTGGCTGAGGTTTGTAGGGAGGAGTATCCTAGATGGGCTAGGAATGTGCTTTGGGTTATGGCTGAGTTTGCTCTTATTGGTTCTGATATACAAGAGGTTATTGGGAGTGCTATTGCTATTAGGATTCTTAGTAATGGGTTTGTTCCTCTTTGGGGTGGTGTTGTTATTACTGCTCTTGATTGGTGAGTTTAGTTTACTGATTTCACTTTTGGTTCTTTTTACTTTGTGTGATTGTGATATGTCCCAAATAAACCTTTGACATGTCTGTGTTACAGTTTTATTCTTCTCTTACTTGAGAACTATGGTGTGAGATCATTGGAAGCTTTTTTTGCTGTACTCATTGGCATAATGGCACTATCTTTTGCTTGGATGTTTGGTGAGGCAAAGCCAAGTGCCAAGGAACTTTTAGTAGGTAAGGTTTTTTTTCTTGTTTATTTCAGTAACTTAAAAAATGTGGTTAATTCGGTTAATTTATATAGTTGAGATGTAGACACAGTTGTCTGAACTCCGTGAGACTGAATTGTTAGAGATATAGATACAATTGTCTGAACTCCGTGAGATTGAGTTGTTAGAGATGTAGACACAGTTGTCTGAACTCCGTGACACTAAGTAGTTAGAGATGTAGACGCCGGCTGAACTCCATGATAAAATATAGTTTGTTCTCTGTTTGTAATTTTTGTATTGGTTTACTTTTAACCCAATGGTTTAACACAAGTAAATTGGTGATTTAGTTGTACTTCTTGCTTTGAAAATGATTCTGAGTCTGATTTTATCTTTGTAGGCATTTTGGTTCCAAGACTAAGTTCCAGAACCATACAACAAGCTGTTGGAGTTGTAGGCTGTCTTATAATGCCTCACAATGTATTCTTGCATTCCGCCCTTGTTCAATCGCGGAAAGTTGATCACACCAACAAAGGCCGGGTTCAAGAAGCGCTTAACTATTACTCAATAGAGTCTACACTTGCCTTGATAGTCTCCTTTGTCATTAACATACTCGTAACCTCCGTGTTCGCGAAAGGGTTTTATGGTTCCGAAATGGCAAACAGTATCGGCCTTGAAAACGCAGGACAGTATCTTCAACAGACTTATGGAGGCGGAGTTCTTCCAATATTGTACATATGGGGTATCGGATTGTTAGCAGCCGGTCAAAGTAGTACTATAACTGGTACTTACGCCGGACAATTCATCATGGGAGGTTTTCTTAATTTAAGGTTGAAGAAATGGCTGAGGGCGTTGATTACTCGGAGTTTCGCAATCATTCCAACCATGATGGTTGCTCTTTGGTTTGATACTTCAGAGGATTCACTAGATGTTCTGAATGAGTGGCTTAATGTACTTCAGTCAGTTCAAATTCCATTTGCACTTATTCCTTTACTTTGTTTGGTGTCAAAGGAACAGATCATGGGCACTTTCAAAATCGGCACTGTCCTCAAGGTTATTTCTTGGTGTGTGGCTGCTCTTGTGACAGTGATTAACGGTTATCTGTTGCTGGAATTCTTCTCATCTGAAGTGAATGGAATAATAGTTGGTGCTATAGTGTGTGTAGTAACTGCTGCATATGTTGCATTCATCATATATCTTATTTTGCGCGCAACTACATTCTCCGTTTGGCAAAGTCTAACTCGGCCACGACCAAAGGCATAATTTCCTTGGATAGTTGAGTGAGTGATGGATCATTAGAACTGCAGAATAGGAAGAGTATTGTTCTACTAGTGGCTTTCATGATGCAATAGGCATGGGTTGTCTTAGTGTTTGTTTTGGCAAAAGTAGCATAGTAGAGAGAGAAGAGAGGAAGGAGAAACTTCTTTGTATTTCTAAGGAAAATGTTTCATATACACCTATTCTTGTAAACTCTTCATAGTCAAAATTGTGGTCAATTCAATTATATGTATTAATCATATTTTAGACAAGAATTGAATGAACAATTTGTTTAATTGAATTAACCATATTTTGCGACATGAATTACATTAACTATTTGCTCAATTAAATTAACCAATTTTTACGTATGTTAAACTGAATTAACTTAGCAAAAAGTATAGCAGGTGAATGAAAAAAAAAATTATGTTTATTAGATCTGTACTTCAATTTATTTAAACTTATTTGAATAAAGTATCTTATAAACTAGGCAAAATATAAAATACCTCATGAAATTCTTTAAAAGCTAAAATTCCTTCAATACACTATAAACAAAGTAATAACAAAATAATGTGCAAATTTGTCTAATTGGTGGATTGAATTCAATATTTTCAAAAATTAAGTATTCAAGGGATACTCCAGGCCTTTTAGTTAAGGGTGTTTAGAGTTTGTTCACAGTGGTAAAAAATCATTTTTAGTGATGTTTATGGTGGTAAGAGAGGATCAATTCACGTGAGGTGAGATGTCTGTATTATGTGTATGTAATGAGGGTATTATGATCTATCATCTCCCCTCAAGCTGTAAGATATTTATTGAGGCTCTTGGACTTTGGTTTTTTAAGGACTAATAACAGCCTACTAAGTCAATGAGAGGCCATTAAATCCCTATTTTCTAGGGAGATGTATATCATTCAGTTGATTTCGACTTTTCTTTAACCGATGAACATTTTTCCATGTTTCTCATGACTAGGCAAATAGGAGAAATTAGGGTGAGATAATTCCTAATAACGGGCAAAGTATAAGTGTCGCCCTCCTGAAAGTCACCACTCTCCCGCACTTACTGGATCCTTCGCAAATATATCACTACACAGTCCCTCAAGCATAAGAGTTTGACAATAGACGAAGAGCTTTAAAACACAAAACATTAGGGCTCATAAGTTTCTAAATCTCCTAAATTGAAATTATATGATAACCTTGACTGACGTGACTTCTATTTCCTCAGGTAAGGTGTTAGACCTCTCAGGTGAAACTTCTATCAAGCTTTTAGACAAGATTTTAAGTCAAGCCTTTTGGGCTAGACTTCGGTCGTGTCCCTTGAGAGAGGTTCCCTCATACGGAGAGTTTATATTAGCTTGTTCGATGGAAATTTTAGTCCTTCAGATGGGGTTATGGCGATTATGGCTGATGAGACTTCAAATCTCTTAGGCGAGGCATTAGACCTCTCGGACGAGACTTCTATCAAGCCCTTAGATAAAACTTTAAGTTAAGTCTCTTGGGCTAGACTTCAATTGCGTCCATTTCGTGAGACTTTATGTTATATCCCTGTTTATTGGTATTTTTAGTAAATAATCACGAGTTTGATTCACTTAAGAGATTAAACTCGAAAAAATCTCAAGGACAATTTGTTCAGAAAAGTTGTCGGGAAAAGTGTTTGTGATTAATCCTTAAATGTTTGTAAAATTAACAAACTGAGCGTAAACTTGAATTGAAACAACGTAAAATTGCTTAAAGAAAGAAAAATAGACAAAAAAGGATAATAAATGTCATAAAAGTAAATGCTTTAATTGAAAAGACTTAAAGAAAGGATGTAAACATACATTTTCTCTCACAAATTGTTTTTCTCTATGACTTGGGTGCTTTAGTTCTATAGAGAATGAATGAAATTGCGACCATGATCATAACAATGAGATCACCTTATATACTAATACAATGGTAACCGTCGTCAGCGCTTATTTTCACAAGATTTGACATGTACCCATTACGTGTGCTTCAGTGCCCTAACTTGCTTATGTCGAGAGTCTTTGGTTGACCCCTATAGTATTTTCTTAACATCTTTAGTATGGCTGAATTATAGACTAAAACACTAAGTCTCCAACATCTTATGGACGTGTTGAGCTCGAAACTTGTCGAAGTGTTGGTTTATGTAAACCTCTTCGAGATTTTGGACATGTTTTGAAGAGATTGATCTAATCGTGTGGGTATCTTCCTGAGACTTTTTTCAAACCAAGCTTTGTGGGTGTTTAAAATACATTATGTCTCATATCATTTGACAAGGTGGTCGAACCATCTTTAGTCGACATGCTTAATGTGTCGAATTTATGCTTAAGACTCTTAACACTTAGAATTTTCATATGTGGTTATCACCATTCTTTGTTGATTTCTTCAACTAAAATTTCCAGGCTAACAGATGCCCCCCAAAAATGTCACTTTTGAACATGTACAAAATATGGAAGAAAGATGGTGTTTTTAGTAACTTCTCGACATTTTTAAAGATAGCATGCACATGTCATATTAATTATACGTTTTTAGTCATCATGACTACTTTTCACCAAACCGTCAAATCAAATACATGTGTGCAGATTGTCATCATCACTTCAATTTTCTAGGACAGTCGTGTGCCTTAAAATCAAATCAACTTCAAAGAAATCAATTAATTTAAACTTTTTCCTAAAAAATGAATGCCAAGTGTTCAATTCGAGATGCCACTTGTTCAGATTCTTAGAGGAAATTTGAAAAGGTTTCTCCTTGTGGCTATATATAAATTGAAAAGATTTCTCCTTGTGGATATATATATGTGCGTGTGTGTGTGTGTGTCTTCCTCATTTCTTTTTCTTTTTCACTATCTGTTAGCCTGAGTTTTTTAGCTAAGAGAAAAGTTAACAAGTTGATGGTCAAGCTACGTTGACACTACTAAGTGTAAAAAATCTTAAGCCAAAAGCCTCAACATATTGGTTGTATTGACCCGTTGGTTCGACTAATTTGTGAGTGAAGTCGAGGGAAAGATTGGTTTGGAGGAGTCTCAAGAACATATCCTCAAGATTAAGATCACTCTATTTTTTAAACATGTTCAAAATCTTGAAAGATCACATAACAAACTTTCGACACGTAGTCGAAGTCGACACTTTAACTGCTAAAGACTTAGATATTTTTAAATCCTAAGACTAAGTGGTTTGGAGATGCATCCACCTTTGACACAAGAAAGAAATGCCTTCAGAGAGAGTTATCGTTAATTATCACCACGTTTTGGTTAGTTTTTAGCAGTTACATTCTTGAAAACGCGTGGATGCAAGTTGAAAACATGAAGGCATAAGTTGTGGGATACATGTCAGATTTATAGGGTTTAAGTATGGTCGAAGTTTTTCTTTGTAATATTATATAATGCAAGCTTATGCATTGTAATTAAGGTCACAAAAAATCTCACCAGTACTCTTTAGAAGCAAAGTACCCAAGTCATATAGCGAAACAGTTTGTGAGACACGTGAGTCTACGTCCACCATTTAAACTTTCTGCAAATCTTTTTATATTCAAAGAATTTACATTAAATTTCATGTACTTAATTTACTCTATTTTTCATTTATTGTCTTTATTCAAAGTCTATCTTTTGAATTCAACTGGTCGCTATCTAAACATTTAAATCCAAGTCACGCACATTTTTCACCGTATTTTGTCTTTGCACAATTTGTCTTTGAGATTTTTAGAGTTAATCTTTTAAGTTAACTAAACTTGTGATTGTTTGCTAAAAATGTAAGTAAACAAATTGGCACACATGGTGGGACCCTTTTGTAAAAAGAGTTTAATTTTTACAGAAAATTTGTGTTAATTTTGCTAAAAAAAAATATTTTTCGTTTTGGAATGGCTTCGGTTGTCGAGTGTGTTTGTGTATGAGGGGTAGAAAGTCTTTCTGAAATGGCACGTCCAATGTCTAGAAACTTTCCCCCTCTCTAGAACAAAGCTCTGAACTTAGAAGAACAACTAGTCGAATCGACGACGGGCAATGTAAAAACTTCAACTTCTCTTAGAGAAATGCTTACCGTTATAAGTTAGATAACAACGTCAACTATATCACCAAAAATGGAGGTATCCTTACCATTAGTAGTAAGCGTACCCACTACCGCTAGTGTAACACCCCAAATTTATTAGAATATTTATTTAATTTATTTAAATATAAATATTCGTATTTTTGGTGATTTTCGATGGTTGGTGGGAAATATTGAGAATTATGGATTTTAGGTTATTTATTTAAATAATAGTATATGATATGAATATATTGGTATTATTATTAATTTAAATAAATATAGTAACTAAGGGGAAAATGGACATTTGAGGAGGAGTTAGTGAGGGTGAAGTTGGAAAGCCCAATTTATAGGCCCAAAGTTAGGTTTAACAAAAAGGAATTTTTGAGGGAATTAGGATTCATTCTTGTTAGATCGTGAAAAAGAGAAGAAATATAGGCTAGAGCTCTGGGGAAGAGGATTAAGGCAAAAGCTTCGCAAGGTTTTTGAGAATCAAGGAGAAGGCTTAGAGTCGGCAATTAAGGTATGAGGAGTATTGCGTTCATTGTTTTCAATATGTGATTCAATGTATTTAGAGCTGATTTAAGGGTTTGAGGTTGATTTGAGAGTAAAGGAAATTAGGCCTTCGTGGCCAAAACCTATTATTGAGGTTTTAACCGTATAGGAATTTGAACTGATGGTCTGATAGGTTCGAGGTCGATTTGGGTTTGAGGGAAAGTAGGCCTTCGTGGCCAAAATCTGTCGTTGAGGTTTCAGCCCTGTAGTGTAATTAGATTGTGAGAAACTCTAATGACTGTGGTGTAATTGTAAGGATTTATGGGAATTAGAGCGTGAATATGATACGGGATTGGTCTAATAAGTCGTAGATTTTGTGCCTTTATCGCTGTAATACCTTAGGAATGATTTTGGGATGTTTTGGGGGCATTGGGGAAGGAAATCGTTGGACTTTTTGGTTGATTTTAGGTTCTGCTGCGTAACAGTGTTTTGTTGTAATTGGTGTTCGCACAACAAACAAACTCGTCCTAGACTCGCACAACGAAGAATCGTTTGCACATCGAATAAACTCGCCCCAGACTCGCACAACAAACTTGCTAGCAAATGTAGCAGAGTTTCGCGAGTTTTGATTTTTGTGCAGTGATGCCTTTATATTTTGATGTTGTAATTTCTTTGACGAATTAATATGAGTATGGCTGTGATTTCTATGTGATTTGTACATGATTATATGATGATTCCTATGATGTAATGATTAATGAGCTATGATGATATTTCCATGAGTTTTGATGATTTTATGATGATATGATGTATGATGATGATTTTGATGAATGATGATGCACCTATGACATTATTATGAGGATGATTATTGATGTGTGCATCATGCATTCATGTGCATCCAGACTTCAGTTCAGGACCTTGATTTCTTTGGCTTCAGTCCCATTGTGCGGATGTGAAGTATTTTGATGTGCTCCGGTTCTCGAGGAGAATTGATCCTATTGATGAGGATCTATGGAGGGTTGATGGCCCAGTGTCCATCGAGCTGTGATGATTGGTACCACATGCATGAGTCTTGTTGCATTTATGAGATAATTTGGTGTAAATTATGATATTATGACCTTTGATGTTCCTTGATGATTATGATGATGTTGAATATGAAAATGACGCCATTTTATATATTGAATCCCCATATTGATTATTATGAATCGTTTTACTCACCCTGCCTGTTTGAATGTTACCTCCACGTGGGTAACGTGCAGATGACCAGGTTTAGCCGTGGATGTCGTCGAGGATCTTTTTGGAGTTTTGAGTTGTTGGCCATTTTGGTTAACTTAGAGGGTCTTGCTCTGATAGTGTAACATCGGGTTGGGGTCTTTGAATTGAACCATGTTTTATTTGATTTTGTTATTTTGATTATGTTTTCATACAAGGAAAACTTTGGATTATGTCTTTTTGAGTTCCGCTGCAATTTTTGATATCTTTTGGGAAACCCCGTTGTTTACGGAGCCTTGATTGTTGGGAAATGTACGCCCTTTGAGGTGATTTTTATTGAGTTTAAATATTTTACTCTGATAAATATGAATATTTTGCCATTTAATTTGAGGGGTAGAAAAGGGTGTTACAACTAAGGCTACACAAAATATGGTAGGAGACCAAAGGCCTCATTTTCCTTTAAGTTTCACGTTACCTCTAAATTATAGGGAACAACCTTATGGCATCCCAACTATGATGGTGGTAAGCCTGCACCCTAGTGCATCTATGTATGCAGACAATGAAATGGCTACTACATCACCTGTTAATCTATACTTAGCATTAGGGTATGCTATTAGAACCCTTTGTTGAATGGCACAACCACCAGAAGGGTTAGCGTATATCCCTCTAGGGATGCCATCCTTAACCAATAATTCTCTCCAGTCTATAAGACAACATATGGACGAGAGTAATCACAAAATGGTTAACATGTTGGCACAACAAATAGGCACAATTTTCAATCCTTTGATTTAGAACACTAACCATAATTATCAACAATTGGCACAATACATGAGTAGAATTGTGGATTTCTTTACTGCTTCTCCAGTTCCTATTCAGTAGGTGCCTGATATGATAATTAGATACCACAGCAGGAGATATTTGTTGAGCCACCCATACTCAGGGTAGTTGAAGGAAACGTGTGCCAAAATGGCCCTGAGTTAATAATGGTACATAGGATCAAAGATGTTGACCAAGTAGTTATAAATGACCAGCTGAACAATTTCACATGACAAAATAATATAACTAAGGTGGTCGAAAAAAATTTGGCCCGAAATGACCTCAATGTTGGTCTGCATAGGCCAAAATTTTTTCTATGCACTAACTGATTATGTATTGTAGACTGAATTACCAAGGGGTTAGAAAACTCGCAAATTTATTAAGTTTGTAGGGGACACTAATCAATTCACTGTTGAGCATGTGGCGCGATATCATTCAGAGGCAAAAGACTTAGCTAATAATGAGAATTTGAAGATGAAATTATTTCCAAATTATCTCACAGAAATTCTTTCCCTTTGTTTACCACCTTACCCTCATCCACACTATCTATATATAGTTGGATCCAATTGGAAAGGGTATTATATGAGCAATTAACATGGGACAATCCAAGATTACCCTTAAAGAATTAGCTAAAGAAAAACTATAAAATATAGTTGGGTTGCCTCATTACAAGCGTTTGTTTAACATCAGTAGCTTGATAGTGATCCATGTTAAATAACATCAATTACCTTATAACATACCTCACAATATTTTATTCTGACCTTTACTTCACTTTTGTCAATGTCCACGAGCATCCTCGTAGTTGTCATGAATGGTCTTCCCAAAACGAGAGGTATCTTTGGGTCTGCATTGACATCCAATATTACAAAGTCTATATGAAATAAGAACTTGTCAAATTTGTATCAGTACATCTTTGATTATTCCCACTGATATCTTACATGTTTTGTCTTACATTTGCAATTCTTTTGCATATGTCTCTATCTGCAAACTCCATATCCTTTCTACCACTGATAGTTATATAATATTCACACTCACAACTAATTCAATAAGTGCATTTCCAATCTTTATATTGCCAATAGAAATAGGTAATACAACTACTATAGGGCCGCCTTCCTTCCTGGACAAGTCCTTCTGATAAACTATGAAAGTTTTATCTTATAACTTCATGCATATCTTTTAGTTGTTGTGGCAGCTTTGACATTTTTTTGGTTAGTTCATCTACTGTCTGAGTTAACAAATTATTTTGAGCAAGAATGACATCATTGGTATTCAGTTTTATGATACCGTTCTTCCTTTGGGATAGGTTTCTATTATGTTGTCATTGGTGATCACTAAGCGTCATTCACTCAATGATTGTTGTTGCATCTTCCCTACTCGTGGAAATAAAAGAACCTCTAGTAGTAACATTTAGCAACAACTTTAATTGTTGTTGAAGTCAATTCTTAAATATGTGTATATGCTAAGTTTGTTAAAACCATAGTTTGGATATCGTCTCAGCATCAACTTGTATCTTTTCCATGCTTCATAGAAGCTTCAGTCTTGCCTTGGGAAAACACCATGATACTTGTCATGGCTTCCATGAGTTTGTTGTGAGAAAAGAATTTGTTTAAGAATTTTTCCTCCAACAAGTTCCAGTTTGTCATGTCAATGGGTTGGTTTTTATACCACTCCTTTTCTTTTCCAATCAGATGGTGTGGAAACAATCATATGAATACCGTTTCTTCCTCATCTTTTGAAGCTCTTAGCGTACCATCAATTTCGTAGAATTTTGTGAGGTTCGTGTATGAGTCATCATGATTTAAAACTGCAAAAGGGTTAGCATATAAAATTTGTAATAATCTTGTTTTTATTTCACTCTGTCCATCATAAATGATTGGGGCACGTGACACTGGAGGTACACTTTTATAACCTCATAATTTCACTTTACTAATCTTGAACTTTATAACTAGGGGTCAGAAATGGACTTGCCCACCCTATTTAAGTCCACCTTGCAAAAGCTTGAAAAAATAGGGCGAGACGAGCATGGCTGATGGTGCAGGTCTAAAACCTTGGTCTCTTCCACAAAAAATAAGGGCAAGGCGGAGCAGAACCTTAGACACTTCATATTTTAAACCTAAAAATGAAAAAATCCATGTTAATGCCCACGTCCACAAAAACACGGAGCGGATGGAGATGACACATTAGAGCATGCAAGCCTAAAACCTTGACCTGCCTCACAAAAAATTGCGGGGAAAACAGGCATATGCCCGACAGGCTTAGTCCGTTTTGCCACCCCTATTTGTAACTGACTTGGACGTTGGAGTGCTAACCTCGCAGATCCATCCCTGTGTTGTCATATCAGAGATCAACATCACCATATTAGGAGTCAATCATCATCAATCAATCACAATTTTGTTTCTAGTATGGAACACTAACCTTGCAAGTTCACCATCGTATTCCACTACACTAGAGGCACCGGAGGCTTGCAACACTGCATCAAAAGTCCACCATCGCAATTCACATATCATGCTGATTCCGATCCAGAACAAATGCATTACAACAACACATTTATTCCAAACTATATGTTATTTATTTTCTTCCAAATACACCAACTCCATGTCAAGCATCTCTTGTAAATACATTTCTAGTCCTTTTATGAAATAAGCTGAGATCCACAAGATTGTTGCACGTGATGACATACATTATATTGAAGAAAGAGATGTCTAGCAATTTAAATGTAAGTAACCACACATCATTAACGAAATCCCGTTAAAAGATACTCATTTTATTTTAAAATGACAATCGTTTAAGATTTTTGTACATAGATTAAAGAATACAATAATATTGCAATAAAATATTACACTTTTACTAAGTTAACTTTATTAATGTGTTAAAAGTAATGTACATTGTAGTAATTAAATAACACAATTGGATAAATAATCATCATTTCTATATTGAAAACTGAAAATAACAATTATTTTGAAACAAATTTAATTTGTTAAAACGACACTCATTTTAAAACTGAGAAAATAAGAAGATTAATGTTTTATTTTGACTTGTATTCCAATAAAAATTTTTATTAAGAACATTCATGTATATTTTGACTTGTAATCCAACAAATTTTAATCTAAAATGTCTTACAAAACCTAAGTTATCTTGCTAAAAGCATGATAATAAAAAGTCCATGACAACCGTTCAGAAATACTAGATTAAATTAAAAGTAAAATATTTTTTATTATTTGATAGCAGATATTAATTATACAAGAGTGATAAAACGGGTCCAATATTCTTAAAGATATTTATTTATTTTTTGCATTTTTTTGAGATGGAATAAGGTTTTAGTTTAGCACCTCTAATATGTTTGTCATGTCTCGCGCAAATTTTTTTCGGACTTTTGCAAGCTCAAGTAATAATATAAATTTTGTAATTTTTAAATTTTAAAGGTATGGTGTCCGTGAACCCACTCAGTCATACATTTATCTTTTCTGAGTTGATAAAAGTTTAGCTTCGCATTCTCACTTATGTCTGTTACACCCACCTTATATTTTTGCAAGTTTTTGCAAAGCAAACTTAAACATACATGATAGTTTGTCATCCTATGTGGATTACATTTTTAATTCTAATTAATATAAATTTTATTTTTTAATATTAAAAAATATAAATTTTATATTTTTTCTTATAATTTCACTTTTAACTTAAATTTTTATATATAAAAAATGTAAATAGATTTTTTCTTGGTAAGAGTTTTTTACCCATCTGATGAACTCCTACCCCCTTTGAAGAGCATATCCAGGTTTAATACCTTTCTTTCATTCCATCGTTTCGCCACTGTACTTCGTTTTTCTTCCCAAACAAACACCGAACAGACCAATATTTTGAATCTTCGCAACCGCATCCAAAATTTCAAATTTAGGGCAAAACAAGAAATTTCTTCACCACCTACTTGTTTCGTGTAGCAACGATTTTCTTCCATCAGAACTCAGGTAATTTTTTTCTCACCAAACCTTCTTCTACATTTCTAACTGAATGTTTAGGTTTCATATTTTAATTAACCTAATTTATAGTTGAATTCAAAGCGCTCTTGAAATGTGAGGGTTTCAGTTTCATAACAAAAAGTGAGGGTTTCGGTGTTTCGTTTTGGTTCGATATTTTTTAAAAAATGGTTTTTTTTGCTGCTGCAAAACTGCGAATGAAGCTTGCTACAACCATGGTTTTGGGTGTTTTGTGTTGTGTATGCTGCAATAGTATTATTTAGGTTTAACATTTAAAACCCTTGAAAATTATAATCTCATTTATAATTATTAGGTTTACTTCTAAAGCATTTGAAGCTTGCTGGAATTCATTAACCAGCTGAAGATTTTTATGTTGAAAATGTAGTGGATTTGTAAAAAATATGTTTTTTTTTTTATAAATTGTTGATAAATGTATGAAGAGAGATGGGGGAGGAGAAACCCGTCTCCACGCAAAAGGCTCTGATTCCAGCACGATTTGCATTTGTGGTAGTCAGCCTCATAGAAGGCAATGCACCAGAGAATTTGCAGCTGTGATTGTGCGCATAAGCGATGCTGTTGAGAACATAGTTTTAAACCATCTGAAGCTCGCCATATTCCATTAACTAGCGAAAAAATTTAGGCATCTTTAGTAAACAATTAGTGTTTTTTGTGGTATGTAGAGCTTGATAATAATTTAAGATGATATGGTCGAAGAAGGAATGACAAGGGACGTTATGGGAGGTACCCTTAATTATGAGAAAGAAATACAGAAAAAGTTTTTCTTTCATAAAGGAGTTTAGATGAAATTACTTTCTTATTGTTTATTTTCATGCTATTAAGCTTTGTAATAGTTTGTAACTATTAAATTGAATTGAATTGTTCTTAAAGGCTGTTGGCTAAGCTGCAGGAATATGGATGACATGGAGCAAGCCAATGAAAATAACCGAGAGTTTCTGTTAGAGCAGCTTGCTCAGGCGTTTCTTGAATTGGAAGCTCAGACGGGCTCTTCTGAGGATAAGGTTCAATGGGTTGAAATTAAGCAACATTTTTCTGACCTTGAGACGATATTGAACAAGAAACATGAAGAGCTGCAGGCTAAGGAGAGGGAGTACGAAGGGAAACAATTAGAAACAAATACAATACTCACACAGAGAAAGGCGGCAGTTACTTCAAAAGAACAGGATCTATTAGATCGTTTGCAGGAGCTTAAAGATGCCGCTGTAGCTTCCATTGTAGAGGCTCGTGCAAATCACCAGACTGCACCTTTGGAGTTTGTGTATGATGGGGAGAACAAAGATAATAAGGTAAGTAGTTCCCCCGAGAACTCTCCATATAAGTCTGGTGAAAAGTCTGAAGATGTGGCTAATGACGTTACGCCACTTCTAGAGATAAAAATATTTTGTGAGAAAATGGATGGGAATGGTCTTCTGGATTATGTTGTGGCGCATAAGAAAAAAGTGTCTGTTTTTCGTGAAGAAATTTCTGTTGCATTAGAAAGTGCAATTGATCCAGCACGTTTGGTGCTAGATTTACTAGTGGGGTTTTATCCCGCCAATGACACTACCCAACAAAAAGATAAAATGGGTGCTGCCCTTCAGGGCAAGCGCAAATCCTGTATTCTAATTTTGGAAGCCATGGCCAGTTTATTGGCAAGGGCTGACCCAGGTGCAGATCACCTTTTGAACCCTGAAACCAAGCAGCAAGCCAAGGCAATTGCTGATGAGTGGAGGCTCAAGTTAGCTAGTGCAGACATTGATGCTGCCAATGGAAACTCATTGGAAGCAGAGGCATTCTTACAGCTTCTTTCAATTTTTAGGATTGCTTCAGAGTTTGGTGAGGAAGAACTCTGCAAGCTTGTACTTGCAGTTGCTCAGAATAGGTCGGCACCTGAGCTCTGCCGCTCTATTGGGTTAACTCACAAAGTACCAGGTTGGTGTTCTTTTAATAAACTACTGACCTGTGAAGTCTTCAGTGAAGGATTGTCCTGAGTCCTGTCAGATATCTCCCCTATATTTGATGAGTAGTTTTCTTTAGGGGCTGTATCGTTAGATTTTTGACAAAGCATAGCCACATGTGACTTATATTTCACCGTTCCTTTTATGATATTACGTGTTAGGCGGTGACACAATTTTCAGATATTGATTATTCTAATTTTCACTATTTATGCAGCTCTTGTCGAAATATTAATCAACAACGAGAAACAGATTGCGGCTGTACATTTTATTCAACTCTTCCAGCTCCAAGAAAGCTTTCCCCCTGTGCCTCTCCTGAGGACATACCTCAAAAACCAAAGGAGAAATTCACAAGTAAAGGCTGATAATGTGCGTGATATTGCTACTGCAAAGGTATTCTTTGATGCTTGACTGAAATTTAAATTAAGTGATTATCTTCATCATTGTTTTTGTTTGTTGTTCCACATTGCTTATATATGTACATTCTCAATTATTTACCGTTGTAGATTGATGCCAATGCACAAGAGCTTGCTGCGCTGAGAGTTGTAATTAAGTGCATCGAAGAATACCAGTTCGAATCCGAGTATCCACTTGACACACTTCATAAAAGGGTTCATCAACTAGAGAAAGCAAAGACAGAAAAACGGAGAGGTGGAGAGTTTTTTAAACGTCCACAACAATCAAAGAGGCCAAGGCCGAATGAGAGGCATTTCCCTCTCCGATCTTCTGGTCGTGGTGGCGGTGCTTCAGGTGTTGTTACAGGTAGGCAGTTACCCCCAGTTAGGACAGCATATGCAGGAACTGCTGATCGATATCCCCATTATGCTGCAGTCGCACATAATTATCAAGTTCCAGGCCAAGCTATGTACACTCCGCAGCCTAGTGCAGCTCCTTCTAACTATGGTCGATATATAGGTAGTAGTTTGCAATCCTCACACCAGCATTACATGTGAGTTTTTAACCTCCAAGCATTACTGAAAAGACTCGAGACATGCTAGCGATCAAACATTACTGATTATCTACTCCTAGTTTTTAAAAATGTTCCTTTTTGTTTTTGTGAGTTTCTTATGATGTCAGAAGGCAGAGATGTACTCTTATATATTTATATACCATGTCCACTTTTGTTAAATGAAGTGTATGTTAAACAATTGGTGACAAAACTCGTTTGGATCAGTACACTAGTTAAATGTCTAATGTTGTTGATTGCATGTAAAAGACTAGAATGAGTGATTCTAACAACCATTCAACTACTTCTTCTTTTGGCTGAATGGTTAAAGAGTGGAAAATTGCAAATCCATCCCTTTCATTGAGCATGCACTGATGTAAAGCGATCAAATTATTTATGTTAACTTTTCAATAACGTCTTACCGTATACAAAATTTACGATCAAATGTATGGTTAGATTGAAAGTTATACTAAATTTATAATATTTTAATAAAAATGCGAAAGACATTAATTTTGATCATGTCAATAATATAACAAAAGAATTTTGCAAATGGTGTATAATTTTTTTGTTCAGTTAACCATCGAATTTCTAGTAGAAAAGTGATTTGCCATAGTTTTTCTTTAATAGCTTTACAAAGGACTAAAATGTGAGGGCAGGGCTATACAAAATATGTGCACTTGATTTCAGAATATTTTCTCATCTTAAGGATGTGACTTTACCGAGGTGAAAAATCATGCTTAATTTTAAATTTTAGACTTGTATTTTTAAATGGATATAAATTATACACATCCAAGTGAACCATCATATTTTGTCTATAAATAAATAAATTTAGAGATGCATCTCTGCCATTATATTAGAATTTATCTGGAGGTGCATATTCATAACAACACTCATTTTCAAACTCAAAGACGTTTACAGAGATGTATTTTCGAAATGCACTCTGTAAACTTAAACCACAAAACAACAACAAATGGATGCAGAAAGTTGAAGAAAAACATAAATTAATATCAAAATATGTCATATTACATAGATAATCATAACATTTCTTGAATACATGCTTAAAGTGCTAGGGAGAATAGGTGCTCTAACTGACGGATCAACGTCAAATATAAGTGTTATGAATCTCAGTGATCATAATATGATATGATAGGATAAAATTGGTGTATCTAGTCTTTCACATCGTAGTAGTGTATAACACGATTCACATTGGTAACTGCTTTGATCGCTGATAATCTTACGTTTGGAGTTCAGTTCATTTCGTCACGATTTGGTAATTTTGGAGCGATATCATATTCATTCATCATTCAGAGGTTCTTCGTCTCCTAGACGAGGTACTCCATTAATAGATTTACGCTAGAAATTGTTATGGTAATGATCACATTAATGATGGATGGTTGAGGCAATACGAGACAAGAAGGTTTATCGGGAACCTTTAGAATGATCTTGGAGGTAGTTACCTCCACTCTTTGGTAATTATGATACATATCTGAGTTTAGATCTAGGATGATCTATTTGCGAAATTTTCACAAGAATAAAAAGTATGAAAATCTAACAAATCAAAGTTGAAATGATGTTTGATTGGACCAAATGTAACAAATCTTCTTGTTTGATTTTAGATGCTCTTGATTTGGTGACTTGAGAATGTTTTAAATTGGCGAATTGAAGAGCGAACATGAAATCATGGAAAAAGTAAGAATCAAACGTCATTTCTTAGACACGACGTCACTGTTTCGCACTGGAATCATAAATAGTTGAAGTATGTGGGGAAAAATCTTGAACGAGTGGTGCTGATCTCCAATACGGTGGCACAAGGGTGGATTTGAAAAGTTAACACTCCAACGCTCAAGTTAGCTCAAGATCTACGATGAGTGTAATGAAAAGCGGAGATTCAAAAGTGTACCTTTCTTTTTGTGTGAAGTGACTTTTATACCTTAAATCATGTGGAGTGATTTGAGCCTTAAATATATGGACCTTTGGTCGGCCCATAACATTTCTATTCTTTTATTTTCATCTTCTCTAATCTCTTTTGTCATATGATTTTTCTATTTCATTATAATATTTTTTTGATATTGTTTTATATTTTGGTTTAATACCCTTTTTAGTCTTGTATCTTAACTTCAGGGTTCATTTTGTTCCTTAACTTTAAAAAGTTTCATATTGGTCCCTTAACTTTTCAAAATATTTCATATTAGTCATTTTGTCTAATTAGCGACTGATTTTTGAATTTTTCTGTCACTAAGAGGACAAAAATGACTAATATGAAACATTTTAAAGAGTTAATGGACCAATATACACCTTTTTAATATTAAGGGACCAAAATGAACCCCGAGGCTAAAATACGGGATCAAAAAATGTATTTTTCCATATGTTTTTTTATTTTAATTTTGTCTAATTTGACTTTTGTATATAAAAGAGAAGTTGTTGTCTAAATATGATAAATTTTATTGTTACTTGATAATATATGAATAACTATATTACTCAATAAATATTTTGTAAAAAATATAACCAACTAAATCAATCCAAACCACATTGATTTAGGTTAATTTTATTTTTAAAAGTCAACATAATCAAATCGAAACACACATTTTTTTATAATTCAAATGTTTTTTAAACATTTAAACCGCTCAAACTCCACCACGAACCCTAAGGGCGTGCATGAATAACCAATTAATATGATCTAACCCATTTTTATAGTTATGGTTTAAATGTGAAATCACTTGTCTCAAAAATCAATTTGAAATTTATAACTACTTTCGAACTGATTTAAAGTCGATTCTAAATAAGTTTTGTTTTTAATTCATATTATTTAATTAAATCTAAATTTTACTCTCTTTAAATTAATATCAATTTTTATGAGTCTTTAAAAATATTTTATTCCCTTTAAATTAAATACTTAAAACAAATTTTATGATTTTTTTTCTAAAAACAAAAAATAATTTTAAAAGAAAAAGATTGGATTTTTTAAAAATAAAAATATTTTTCTTTAAAAATAGAAAATATTTTTATTCGAAAAAATAAAAAAATAATTAAAAAAATATTTTATTCCAAAAAATAAAAATTATACTTGTTTTAGAAAAAAAATTGTTTTTGTTTGAAAATATTAAATAAATTGAAAAATATATATATTTTAAATGAAAAAGATATTTATTTTTGAAAAAAAATATTTAAAAAATAAAAAAATTGTTTCAGAAAAGTAAAACAATTTTAACATTTAGATTGAATTTTAAAAAGTAAAACAATTTGAATATTAATTAAGTTTTTACTCAAATAGTCAACCTTTTCAATTAAATACCTAAACTAATTCAATTTCCCACATTTTTTCCAAGCTAATCTACTTTCAAATAAAAAACTTTTCAATACAAATGATGCGCCAATTCAATTTATGATAATGTACAATACATAAAAGGAGACGTCAATCCAATTAGCAACAATGTACAAACATTAGGAGAAAAAATATATTCTCTATTCTATGTGTTTGTACACCGTAGCTAATTGAATCGAAACCTTCTCTTATGTGTTATATACTGTCGTTAATTGAATTGATGTCTCTTTTGTGTTGATTTATTTTTATTTGAAAGTGGATTAGTTAAGAAAATATGTGGGAAAGTAGGTTAATTTAGATATTTATTTGAAAAAGTTGGCTATTTGTAGGGGTGTTTGCGGGTTGAGTTGGATAAAATTTGATAAAATTTAATATCCGATCCAATCAATAATTGTTGAATTGGATTGAGTGTTCAACCCGGAAATTTGGTCTCTCAAATTGGAATTGAACATAGGTTTTTACAACTAATAAAAACTACAATTATATTAAAAAATGATGTATACATAGAAGAGATTTTGCTAGATCATTTATAAAAGAAATATTTGGTACCATAACATCGTTTTATAATATCAATGAATGATTAATATTTTTTTTCTATTATATCTTTAAATATTTATTATTTTATCTCTTTTTAATCATGTAAATTTATCTTTCTAATACCATTAATGAAAGATAATTTTATAAAATCTTTCATAATTTTTTGTTTTCATACCTTATTATTATGTTTTTTAATATGTTTGAAAAATAAAAAAATTTATAATAAAAAACAGAAAGAGTAATATAAAAATAATATGATATATTAATGAGTTGAGTTCGCAAATTCAAAATTTCAAATACGTTATCCGAACAATACATCAATAAATTTAAATAAGTTAATTCGAGTTAAATTTATTGAATTAAAATAAATGTTAGGTTAGTTTAGATGAATGAATTCGCAGGTTGATCCATACAATGAGCATCCCCGACTATTTGGATTATTGAATCGGTTTTTTCACACCCCTTAATTTGAATCAAATAGATCCTAAAACAAACAAAAACGAATCTCTATAAAATAAAATTAACAAAAGAAAACTAGATAGAAAAAAGTTAACTAAGAAAAGCAAATAATAAAAAAAAAAACCGGAAATCAGATGTCACTATCTTTCCTTCAAAAAGACGCTTACTCGAATTCCCTCCTTCCCTTCCCTTTCTGTATTATTTCGATCCATTTGCAAGTTAGGAACCATAACTTGGATCCAGAATCGTTCCCCTAACCCGAGTCACCAACTCATGGCACGCACATTTACTCTCCTCATCCTATTCCTACACACTCTGCATCTAGTTCCTTCGACCATCGCCGTCGACGCCGAATTGCTCCGTAACCGCAACCATGACTCTCGTCCCGCCATGGTTCTTCCTCTATTCCTCACTTCTCCCAATTCATCCACGTCAGCGCTCGATCCTCGCCGCCAGCTCCACGGATCGGAAGCCAAACGCCACCCTAACGCTCGCATGAGACTCCACGATGATCTCCTCATCAACGGGTAAATTTCTCTCATCATCACTGCACGCATTTCATTCTAACGATTTCGTAGATTTAATTAGATCAATATTTGCTTTTGTATCTATTTTTTGTTGAATTATTATTGATTTGTGTAGGTACTACACAACGCGGCTTTGGATCGGTACTCCTCCGCAGATGTTTGCTCTTATTGTTGACACGGGGAGTACTGTTACATATGTTCCGTGCTCCACCTGCGAACAATGTGGAAGACATCAGGTAACAATTCATTTCATGTGTGTGCATAGGTTGATTCTATATGCTGCTTTTTCCGATGGACACGGATCCTTCTTGCCTTAACTCGGTAAATTGTGTAATTGCAAATGGAAATTACTTTATGCAAAAGAATTGTTGTTGGGTTGTTGATGTCATGAATTGTATTCACGGTTATGAAAATACCTGCATTGCTAGGCTCTAGGGTGTTTAATAGGATAGTTTGGTATGTTGCGGAGGTTCAGAGGGTCCTTGGTAAGAGTACAACAACAACAAAGCCTTATTCCAGTAAGTGGGATCGGCTACATGGATTGATCTATGTCATAGAGATTCAATAAAGTTTTACGTTAGATTGTCGACTGCCTAACACAACGCTCTCTTTTTATCCGGTACCGGCTATGTATAGCAAAGCTAACCTAGGCAGTATTGTACTTGGTAAGAGTATAAAACTAAATTGAAAGATGTAAAATGGAAGAGTAAAGATTGATAGGATAGTCGGACTCATTTTGAGTGTTGAACTTGAAGGTGATAATAGTATGGATATGTTTATTCCTCTACTTTAATTGTCTGATTGATGCTTAAATTCACCCTTCTCTCTTTTGAAAAGTTAAATTTCCTTCTACCCGTGCTTACACTATTTCACTTTAATGCGATCGAGACCCTTAGATGTTTGTCTCTTTTAATGACAAGATGAAATAAGTAATTTTAATGAAATTTCAAACTGGTAGTAGAAATGTTTACAACCCACTTTTTACTTTTAATCGTGTTCGAATTAATGTTTGCAAGTGTACTTTTGATTGAACTTCATTTTACAAACATACTTTTGGTTAAAAAGGAGTTCACCCTAATGTGATTTATGTTTGGACACCTTTTCTCAAATGTATGTTTTGCAAAATGGAAATTGTTTGGATCAGTGTTATAAAATTGCCCCGCCATGGCCGCTATGGCGGCGGTTTATGGGCTCGCCGCAATGGTAAGTATCGGCCGCTATTGCGGTTTTTTCTGCCATAGTTCGCAATAACGGTGCTGCAAAGCAGTCAGTTTAACAGGATTTTGGCTCTCCCCCATAGACCGCCATCCGCCATCAAGAACACTGGTTTGGATTATATTAACAGAAAATGCTTTTAAATCTGTATTTACCAAAAAAGATATGGACTAAAAAATGGTCAAAAAAATTTAGAGAAATAAAGTAGTTTTAGAGATTACTTTTGAAAGATTCGTAATTTCAGCTTTTACTCATTAAAAAAGTGAAATATCTCTAAACTACAAAATTAAAAATAGGACATAAAGAAAGATTCTGGCCATCTATGTTTATATATCCATATAATTATTACAAATAAGCATTGGTTTTTCTATAAGGAGGAAAAATATATCATGGAACTCGTTTGTGGTTTATATATATCAAAATGAATGAAATTGTAGCTTATTTTTTCTCTTGTGGAAAAGGGTGTGTAATTTTGAAAATTAAAAAGGAGGGAAGTGTGATTTGAGTATTTCTCAAGGAGGAGTGTAATTTATGCTAATAATAATAATAATGTAGTCCCCCTTCATTTTCTCAAGGAGGAGGGTAATTGAGCCACAAGGGAAAGCCCAATCATTTTTCTAATAGTCCCCTTTCAATTTCAGGGTGGTTGACCAAATGTGAACTTGTCAAGCACTCTTAGTTTTTTCCTCAGTTACAAATCTGGCGGTGGACAGAGGCTTAGTTAGCACCAGCACATCGGCCCATTGATCTTGAGCTAGAATATGTGACACCACTAGCCTTTTGTTGAAGACCTTTTTCCGTAAAAAAAAGTCTAATTCCATGTGCTTGGTCCCTTAGTGAAGCATAGTGTTGTGGGGGAAAGAGAGAGTCCAGACACTTAACTTATCACATAAGATTTTGGAGTTTGGTGATTGACCCTGAGTTCTTGCCATAGAGACTACAGCCACAAGATCTCTGCAATAGCCTGAGCTAGGCTTCAATACTCTGAGTTCTTGCCATAGAGACTACAGCTACAAGATCTCTGCAATAACCTGAGCTAGGCTTCAATACTCTGCTTTAGCACTGAACTTGGCAACTGGTGTTTGCTTCTTAGCCCACCAGGACACTATCTTGGGCAAACATAGAAACAATCCCCTGAAGTGGACCTCATGTCATCTGAGTCAGAGGCTCAATCAACATCACAAAAATCAATAATGGTTGTTGAAATAAGAGAGACTAAGAGACATTTAGATTAAACCGTGTGTTTTGAAAAGTACTACGGAGACATTATTATATATAGATAGATTACAATTAATTACATGATATAGTTGATGTGGGACTATTCTATATACAAATATTCTTAACATTATGTATATTTACAAATATCAACACTTCCCCTCAAACTTGAGCATATAAGTCAAATGCACCAAACTTGTTACATATATAATTAGTTTTGGGGCTTCATAGGAATTTTATAAACACATTTGCCAATTGATTATTAGAGTTGACAAAACTTGTGACAATGTCGCCTGACTCGATCTTCCTTCTATCAAAGTGACAGTCTATCTCAATATGTTTGGTCCTCTCATGGAAGACTGGATTTGAAGCAATGTGCAATGCAACTTGATTATTACAAATAAGTGTCATTGGTCTTGCTTTTTCAATTTGAAGTTCCTTGAGCAACTGTTTTAACCAAATAAGTTCACATGTTACCATTGCCATGACCTTATACTCTACCTCGACGCTTGATTTTGCAACTACATTTTGTTTCTTACTTTTTCAGAATATAAGGTTTCCTCCAACAAGTTCACAATACCCAGAGGTGGATCGTCTGTCAATGGGTGACCCTGCCCAATCAGCATCGGATTATCCAACTATCTGGGCATTTATCCTCATACACAAGACCTTTTCTTAGAGCACATTTGATGTATCTCAGAATTCGGATAACAACATCCATGTGTTTTTGACAAAGGGAATTTAAGAACTGGCTTACCACACTGACTGCAAAAGAAATGTCTGGACGAGTGACTGTGAGATAATTCAACTTTCCAACCAATCTCCTATACCTTTCTGAGTCAGATAAAGACTCCACCTGATTGGGTAGTAGTTTGACACTTGGATCATTAGGAGTATCGGCTGGTTTAGCATTTAACAAACTTGTTTCTTCCAAAATATCCATAGCATATTTCCGCTGAGAAATCACCAAACCATTTTTAGATTGGACTACTTCAATACCCAAGAAATAACGGAGTTTACCAAAATCTTTTGTCTGAAATTGTTTCGAGAGATGTTGTTTCAACTGGAGTATTCCCTGCCTATCACTACCAGTTATGACAATGTCATCTACATACACAATATGATAAATACTCCCTTAGGGAGAGTGACGATAAAAAATAGAATGGTCAGCTTCACTATGGACCATACCAAACTGTTGTACTATAGTGCTGAATCTGCCAAACCAATCTCTCGGAGATTGCTTAAGACCATAAAGAGACCTGTGTAGCCTACAAACCATATTCGATAACTCCCCTTGAGCAACAAACCCAGGTGGTTGCTCCATATTTACTTCCTCCTCAAGATCACCATGTAAGAATGCATTTTGGATGTCAAGTTAATGAAGAGGCCAATGTCGAATGACTGCAATTGCTAGAAGTCTAGCAGAAGCCATCTTGGCTACAGGGAAAAAGGTATCATTATAATCCAACCCAAAAATTTGAGTGTATCCTTTGACTACCAAGCGAGCTTTAAATCGATCAATCTTACCATCTGGACAAACCTTCACTGTATAAAGCCAGCGACAACCTACTAAAGATTTTTCAGGGGTAGAGGAACCAGTTCCCCGGTACCACTGCTATGAAAAGCACACATTTCATCAATCATTACTTGTCTCCACTAAGGGTGAGACAATGCTTCACCTGAGTTTTAGGAATAGAAACAGAAGATAAAGAAGACAAACAAGTATACTGCAAAGGGGAAAGACGATGATAACATAAATCAATATAATGTGGAGAAGGATTTCGTAGGGGTATCTAGTGGGTCAGGTTCCCTAGAATGATGGGGGATAATGACAGATGGGACTTCCGGAAGAGATGTGAAAATACTTTCCTGTAGAGGTTTAGTAGTTACTTACCTGGACTTGAAATATGGAGCAGACTCGAAGAAGGTAACATCGGCGGATACAAGGTATTGTTGTAGAGTATGTGAGTAGCAACGATAACCCTTTTAAGATCGATGATAGCCAAGAAAGACACACTTTAGTGATCGAGCTGATAGTTTATCAAGATCAGGGGAGAGATTGTGTACAAAACACGTAGACCCGAAGACTCGAGGAGGAATTGAGTGGAGTGGAGAGTTTGGAAACAGGATTGAATGAGGGATTTTATTATTAAGGACATATGAGGGCATGCGATTTATGAGTTACCATGCCGTGAGCACCGTATCTCCCCAAAACCGGAGAGAAACATTACCATGGAGAAGTAGGGTCCGAGTGATTTTTACGAGGTGTCAATTTTTGCGTTTGGCTATCCCGTTTTGTTGGGGTGTATAAGGACAAGATGTTTGGTGCAAAATACCATTGGATGACATAAAGGTTTTAAATTGTTGGGATAAATATTCACGTGCATTGTCACTTCTTAAGGGACACGAATAGACAAACCAAATTGGGTTCTTATTTCTCAATAAAATTGTTCAAAAATGAAAAACAATTTTGACTTATTCTTCTTTAAAAATAGCCATGTGAAACGTGAAAAATCATCAATAAAAGTTATAAAATACCTAGACTTAAAAGTAGACACGGTACCCGAGGGACCCCAAACATCGAGGTGACCTGGAAAGACCTGGATGACCTAACTGCGCATTTATAATGAGTGAAGAATCTGTGGCGGAGCATGTGGTAGATGACGTAGAAAAGTAGTAGAGGCCTTGAGACTTACATCCGACGTCAATCGTCTGTCCCGAACTCCGATCTTGCAGAGTAACATTACTAATAGTAAAGGTGATAGAACAATTAAGGGAACGAGTTAAACAACTGACTAACAGTAAATTAAATGGGAAATTAGGTACATGTAGAACAGAAGTAACAGAGATGATAAAATTTGAACAGTACCAATCCCTTGGGATCAGGTTTGAAAACCATTTTCGACAATTATAATGGGCAAGAAATCAGAGGTAGAGAGGGAAGAAAAAAGACTTTTATTACCAGTAACATGATCAGACGCACCAGAATCGAGAACCCAATGATCAAGAGGAGATGATTGAGAGAAGCAAACAGATGAATTACTAGTTTGTGCAACCGAAGCCGTGGAACCAGAGATCTGATTAGTTTGACACCACATGAGAAAATCCTTGTAGCTTGGCATAGGGTTCTGAATAGAAGGTGAAGTCTGCATAGTGTCTGGGTTATCACTTTGAGCTGCATTTACCTGGTGTGGGGGTTTGTCATGTAGCTTACAACAACGGTTGATAGTATGGTCAAACCGGTTACAATTGTCGCACTTGGGACGAGGTTTGGAGTTGGATGATCTTCTTCGAGGGTGATTCTAATTGTTGCCAAGAGATGCGAGAGCAGCAGTGTCACCTGGTGTCGAAGCAACAGTAGATGAAGAGGAAACTGGACCAAACGCATGAGGTGTAGCCAAACGCAACAGTTGTTCACTAATTGCATCATAGTTAGGAACATTAGTACCTGATAAAATCTTGTTACGCACGGAGTCGAGTTTGGATGGTAGTCTTTTAAGTGCCATGACAATAAAAAATTTACTTTGTTGTTCGGCATGAGCTGTTGCATCTTTTGCGTACGGCTGTGTATAGACAATGAACGTCGTTGGAGAAGATTTTCTTGGCCTTTTTCCAAACCTCATAGCAAGTGGAGAAGGCTTGATATTGCACTTGGAGGTTAGGTGCTATGGAGAACCATAACAAGGTAAGCAGAGAGGCATTAGTTTTCCTCCATTTAGCGAGTTTGGCGGCGGCAACATTAGTCAATTGTGTGGTTAAGTGATCTTCATATCCCTAACCATGAGACCACATATTGACAGCACGAGGTCATATGTTATAGTTTGCTGATCCGGTTAGTTTTTCACATGAGATAAGCAAAACTTTAGTAAACGAGACAAAATTAGCGTCTCTTGTGGTTTAATGACACAAAAAACGGAGTGAAATCGGGTCTGTTTAACTGGAGCATCGTTTTTCGTGAGTCGTAAAGTAAAACAGAGGCCAGATTTGGAGCGGGTGGGGAGATGCGAGTAGACCGGCGGCAAAACGGCCGGAATCGACCACCAGACGTGCTGGCATGCGCGGGGCAGCGGCGGGAAAAAGTGCGACGGCTGGATCGGAGGACAACGAGTTGGATGGTGGGGTCGGTTTACCGAAACGTCGCCGGAAGTTTTGCCGGAATAGTAACGTCGGTAGTGGCAACAGGGTAGGAGTGTTCATGATTCATGAACTGCATTGAACCGAACAACATTTATGGTTCGGTTCAGTATATAATAACCATTTCAATAAAAATTCAGTTAATTAGTAAAATGGTTTCAATTCAATTTAAAACTAGTTTATATTTATAAACTAGTTTATTCTCAATTTACAATTTTAAATCAAATTATATATTTTGTGCTCTTTTAAAACCAAATTTTTTAACTTCATAAAAATTTAAATTTTTTTATGTTAAAAAAAAATATTCTTCAAAATATTTATTTTTAAAAAAATTATATTTTTGAGAATTTCTTTTTTAATTACAATTTTTTTCTTTTAGAAAATACGATATTTTTTAAAAACTCAACTTTTTAATATTTTCGAAAAAAATTCGATTTTTTCATATTTCTAAAAAAACTCGACCTTTTAATATTCCAAAAAAAATTCGACTACTTTTATATTTCCGAAAAAACTATATTTTTTTTATTTTTTTTTTGAAAAAACTCGACTTTTTTCATATTTCCGATTAAACTCGATTTTTTCATATTTTCGAAAAATTCGACTTTTCTATATTTTCAAAAAAAATAGATTTTTTTTTTCATATTTCCGAAAAAACTCAATTTTTTCATTTTTCCAAAAAAACTTGACTTTTTAATATTTTTTAAAAAGCTCGGTTTTTTCATATTTTCAAAAAAAATCGATTTTTTTTTCATATTTTTGAAAAAACTTGACTTTTTTAATATTTTCGAAAACACTCGATTTTTTTTTCATATTTCTGAAAAAAACTCTATTTTTTGTATTTTGGGAAAAACACAATTTTTTTCATATTTCTGAAAAAAAATATCGACGTTTTGATATTTTTGAAAAAACTCCACTTTTTTTTTTCTTAAAAAATTCGTCTTTTTTTTTAGAATTTTTTTTACTTTCATTTAGTTTTTTATTTTTTATTAAAGACTAATTAATTTATATAATTAAACTAATTTATAAAAGAAAATTGGTTATGAGCCGGTTTTAAACTGTATTTGAATTGTTTTTATTAAATTTATTAAATGGTTCAATTCATCCGTTAATCATATTTTTGAACACTCTTACAACAGGGTGGTTACCGTAGAATTTTGAAAAGTGAGAGACAAACTGAAGTGACGACACGGTTTGTAAACAAAGATATTTCTCACCGGAAGACAAACTGAAGTGACGACACGGTTTGTAAAAAAAGATATTTCTCACCGGAAGACAAACTGAAGTGACGACAAAAAGGTATTTCTCACCGGAAGACAAACTGAAGTGACGACAAAAAGGTATTTCTCACCGGAAGACAAACTGAAGTGACGACACGGTTTGTAAAAAAAGATATTTCTCACCGGAAGACAGTGGGTCAATCGGGTAAAATCTAACGTAGAAAGAATTGTCTCATATACCATGTTGAAATAAGCGAGACTAAGAGACATTTGGATTAAACTGTGTTTTGAAAAAAACACTACGAGACATTATTATATATAGATAGATTACAACTAATTACGTGATATAGTCGATGTGGGACTATTCTATATACAAATATTCTTAACCTAGTATGTTTACAAATATCAACAATGGTGATAGGTGTTGTTAGGCTAGCTGGTGCAAGTAGTAAACCATGGTTAACTATCCCTGTAGGTATCTGAGTATCCTCTTTACAAAGCATATAAGGTGACTGGATGCTAAGTAAAAAAAGAAATTTCTAATATGGTTTATTTATATATATTCATTAAACTTATTAAACAAACTGTTAATTTAATTTGATTTCTTTGCCTCTTCAAGACCTTGAAGTCCTAGATCCATTGACTTTATTGAAGGCCATCATCCATTTTAGACTTTCAAATAGAATTTCAGAATAAATGAAGGTTTTATATTTTCATAAAAAGACTAGTGAAGTTTTAATAAAAGCTGATATAATTGAACATGATATGATAAGTTAAATGCTTTGAAAAGATTCCTCTAACCTATTTGGTTTATGTTCATATTGATGCAGTAGAATACTCATGTTTTCCTTGTGTTTCTCAATACCATCAATTTCACTGCGTAAAAAAAATTAAAACTTGTACCTATGGATGTGTAAATTGTTAATTGTCCTATTTAGCTCAAGTATATTGGATTTATTTCTGCTTTATTTAAACAGGATCCAAAGTTTCAGCCAGACTTGTCAAGCACCTATCACCCTGTCAAATGTTCAATGGATTGCAACTGTGACGATGACAAAGTGCAATGTGTGTATGAAAGACAGTATGCTGAAATGAGTACTAGTAGTGGTGTCCTTGGAGAGGATGTCATATCCTTTGGAAATCAGAGTGAGCTTGCGCCGCAGCGTGCTGTTTTTGGCTGTGAAAATGTTGAGACTGGTGATCTTTACAGTCAGCATGCTGATGGCATTATGGGTTTGGGCCGAGGAGATCTTAGTATCATGGATCAGCTGGTTGACAAAAATTTGGTGAATGACTCATTCTCTCTATGCTATGGTGGAATGGATGTTGGTGGGGGCGCAATGGTTCTTGGCGGCATATCTCCCCCATCAGACATGGTCTTTGCAAACTCAGATCCTGTGCGCAGGTGTGTATTTCCAAGTTCTTATATTGTGAATATGAGATGTAGTGCATTTTCACAACAAATGCATTTTATTAATCTCACACATTTACTCTAGTTTCGGGGTGGCGACAGTCCCTATTACAATATTGATTTGAAGGAGATACATGTTGCGGGGAAGCGACTGCCTCTAAACCCAAGTGTTTTTGATGGAAAACATGGAACAGTCTTGGATAGTGGTACAACTTATGCATACCTACCAGAAGAAGTATTTCTTGCATTTAAAGAAGCTGTAAGTACTTTCATAAATATTTTCATGGAAGTTTTTGAATTTTCATTTTTCAATCTTGCCTGCCATTTTGTTTACACATTTAAATAATTGTCAAAATTTGAGTCTCTGTGTTATCATGCATGGAGCTAGAATAAATTGAAACTTGTGAGGAGCCACTTCTGCAAGCTATTGTTGTTGAAACTTTTTACAATATTGCTGCTGAACTAATTCTGTCCTTGCCAAGTTATTATTAGAATTGAAGGATTTCAACACATTTAGTTATTTTCCATATGATATTCCTTACGAATTTGTTGGAGATTTATTTGATTCACTTGTATTCTGAGGAATTTGTTTTTAGTTTTCCCCAATACTATTTAAATCTTTGCATGCAAGACAATATAAATCTTGTTAGTTTTTGGTTGGTTTCTCTAATACTTGATATTGGTTTTCTGCCAAATTTCAAATGCCAACCTGTGTTTGTGATTTTAGGCTTCTAAAGATTAATGTTGTTCATAGCTTTTCTGAAAAACTTCATTTGATTGCATAAATGATCCATGAATCATTGTTGGGTTTTCTTCATTTAAATAAACAATGTGTGCATATACTCTTAGTCTGGCATTCATGACTTCTAAAAGTTTGAGGAATCTCCAATCTGTTAATTGTGGACTGCGTCAATGGTGTCTTTACTTGTGGTCCCAAAAACACCAGATAGTGGCTGTTTAACGTATATTTTCTTTTATTTCAAGTCAAAATGATAACAACAGAATTGTATCTTACCGAACTGATAATTCTGATCAGTCAATCTTCCTTAAAGCCGGAAGATGCCACGACACCCCTCAAATCAACATTTTTTTGAGGAAGTCTTGTGTGGTCACCAGATTTAGGCATACCATTTAGACACACGTATAAATAAAGAAGAAGAAGAGGAAAAAATGAAATGATGTATATTTTAAAATAATTAAATGGTGTGTATTGTTTTTCGTGTCCAAATATTTTTTATTTGAGTTGATATTATTTTAAATCTGATAAAATTATAATATTAGTTGGTACGTGCATCCATCCCCCCTCAAACATTTAGGCCAAGCATCGCTACTGACTTTGATTTACTTATCTGTTTGCAGATTGTGAATGAACTTCAATCTTTCAATCAAATCAGTGGTCCAGATCCAAATTACAATGATTTATGTTTTTCTGGTGCTGGAATGTATGTCTGTAAAATCAAGAGTTCATATCACTCTGTTATTTCAGTTTAACTAACAGTTGAGTTTACTTGTATTTCAGTGATGCCTCACAACTCTCTAAAAATTTTCCAGTGGTTGACATGGTGTTTGGAAATGGTCACAAGTACTCACTGTCACCTGAAAATTACATGTTCAGGGTAGTTATACAAGATCATTTGTATATTTAATTGTGTTTAAAGGCTGGTACAATCATTTTTTAAAATAAATTTAACTGATTTTATTGCCCCTACTTTTCATGGGAAAATCTTTTATGAAGCATTCAAAAGTAAAAGGTGCATATTGTCTGGGAATTTTTCAAAATGGAAAGGATCCAACTACTCTTTTAGGAGGTAACTTCCTTACTGTTGGTTATTTTGGCCATTTCATGTTTTGCCTTAATGTGAAATAATGTTCCTCTCTAAGTTTGTGTTATATAGTGTGGGATAGGTTTCTACAATACTTCGGTGATTATTCCCATGTCATTTTTCTTTTGCGTAGGTATCGTTGTCCGAAACACTCTTGTTATGTATGACCGCGAGCAGACAAAAATTGGTTTTTGGAAAACCAACTGTGCTGAGTTATGGGAAAGATTGCAGTTATCCATGACCCCACCACCAATGCTTCCAAATACAGAAGCTATAAATTCTACCAAATCAGTAGGGCCCTCAGTTGCTCCATCTGTTTCACAACATGGGATACCTGCAGGTATTGTAAGCTTCTCATCTTCTATTTAGAAGTGTATTTGGAGACATAATCTCTTAACATGTCTCAGGGGTGTTGTATGTCTCAGAAACATTGTTCATCATGCTTTTTATTTGTCTCTGAAACTAATGGAATCTCTTTCAATGTATATGTTTATTGCTGACTAACATGATTTAATCAATTTAATGCACAGGTACATTCCAAATTGCACAAATAACAATAGCACTTTCATTTAACATCAGCTACGGGGATATGAAGCCTCACCTTACTGAATTAGCTGGACTAATAGCTCATGAGTTAGATGTTAATACTTCCCAGGTTAGAAAATAGTTACTATGTTGCAGTGTTATCAAATTGCGGCGCCATGGCTGCTATGGCCGATATACATGGCGGTTTTTGGGCTTGCAACAATTGTAAATATGGTCCGCTATTGCAGGTATTTCCGCCATAATCTGCAATAACGGTGCCGAAAAGCGGCCGGTATGGCGGGATTTTGGCTCTCCGCCACCCGCCATCGACAACATTGCTATGTTGCAAACATTTTATAGTATAATTACATCTTCATGTTTGATTAACTATATGCATGTATTTAGGTTGCTAATTGGGTGGTTAGGTTTCATATTGTGGTAGACGTTCCTAAGTTTAAAGTTCCAAGTCGTGATGCAAACTTTCCAAAATGCCTATTTAAGCCATGCATTTTCTGTATTCTTTCTATGTGATATGTTTTATGGTTATTCTTTGACAAATTGGTAATGACACTTTGGTGGATGTCCACAGATTCAATTACTGAATTTTACTTCTTCTGGAAATGACTCCCTCTCTAGATGGGCCATAACCCCGAGGCCACATGCTGAGTACTTTTCTAACACCACTGTAATGGTAAGTCGATATTTGTGCATCTGCATTTGTTTGGAGATTTCCCATATGACTGATTTCTATGTGCAGAGTATAATTGGACGGCTTGAACACCACATGGAACTTCCCAATACCTTTGGAAATTATAAGTTGATTGATTGGAATGTTGAACCTCTATCAAAAAGGTAACTTCTTTCTTGAATGGAAAAATACTTTAAATTTGGAAAATTATTACATCCTCTTTGAGCCGAACACAATCTCACAGTAGTAGTGTATGGGAGTGTATTATTTAGAATAGAAATTCTTAGGTAGGCATAGTGGTAGAAAATTAGGTTAGATGAGAAAAAGCATTGTTTAAAGAGAATGTTTTGACAGACTTTCACATGTTTAGAGTAAGTTTTCTAATATTGAATCAAATGCCTATGGTGAGCAGTGTCTATCCAAAATTTATCATCATTGAATTCAACATCTCTGCAATCACTAGATATTAACATGCTTTTTCTGAAACTATTCAGGAATTGGTGGCAGCGATATTACAAGGTTGTGGGTTTAGTTGTTCTGCTTACTTTGCTTCTAGGATTATCAGCATATGGAATATTCTTAATTTGGAAAAAAAGACAGCAAAGTGAGCATTCATACAAGCCTGTTGATGTGGCTCTTTCTGAGCAAGAACTCCAGCCATTATGAGCTAAGTTAATGATACTGCTGCTTCATATTATGCTTCGTTAGTCTCAGTAGCATATTCAGTTGCTATCAAAAGGAATTTACACAAACCTTAGTCACTGAGCTGTTCAGGTTTTTTATTTGAAAGAAATCAGAATGTCCACAATATACAGTGATCATTGAACCCTGACGAAAGGTACATAAAAAACTCTAGATATTCTATCATCTGTAAAGGAATTTTGGTTGTGAATATTGTAATATACAGGGGAATCAAAGGGTGGCATCACAAGGTTGAAATACAATTTACATATATTGTAATTTTTACATTTCACTTAACCTGTTTTGTTTACCGAAAAATGTTAATTCTTGCTACCTTTTGCCTTTTGGGATGTGATCTAAGATATCAATCTACTTCATTATTCTATTTTCTTCTCACAAGTTACAAGTTAGGCACACAACAAGTGCCAAGAATGAACAATTAAAAACATCAAATACAACATGCAATTTCCATTTGAATGACATTTCATAATCTCAGGCGTTGTGCTATACATTCCTGTTTGTGATCGTGTATGTATATTCGGAGTTGCCTCTATTGAACTTCTTCTAGCATTATGGGCACCTTTGTAGAAGGGACACCTTCAGGTCACTGCCAATGATTTTCGGCTTCCATTCACGGTTAGAACTGAAGGTGTTAACATCAACTTCTGATGCTCCAATTGGTCCAAGTGTTACGTTCAAGTTTTTCTCTATTTTCTAATCTCCTATCTTGTTTGATGGAAATGGAATAAAATTCACTTATTTTTCAAAATTTCTTATCACATGGTGTGGAAAAACACTATGGAAAATTTAAAATGTAAAATAAAATTATTTCAAAAATATATTTTTGAGCATTTTCAACAAACAAGAGATGGATCTCGGAATCATGTTTCATTTTTTGTCTGAATTAAAGATGACAATTTGACTTATTTCTGATGAGTACTCACAAAATTATTCATAATGCGTAGAATAAAAATCCGCAAAAATAAGTCTGGACACGGGCTTGAATAATTACCTACAAAAATAAGCGTGTATGAGTGCTTTTGTACCATCTTGTCCCATATCCGTACAATATATATTTATGTATTTTAATTTATATTATTATATAAAAATGTATATCTATCAATTTTAAAAAGTTTATTAATATTAAATTATTATGTATTTAATATAATTGTTTGTTTATTTATAACAATAAAATTTTTGGAATTTCTTAAAATATTTTTTAAAACTCAAAATGATATGATATTTTATAACTGATGTATTTATTTTTAATAGGAATGCGGATAATGGATACGGGTATGGACACTTAATAACTATAGGGTGCCTATTGTCATCCTTAGTCTAGATCATAAAATATTTTAGAGATGCATCTCTGGAATAAGAGAATACGGTGGTACCCGAGTTACATCTCTGAAACCTCCACCGATACAAGATAGAATTTTTAAGGTCCATATTTGTCTACAACTACTATAAATATAGGCTATTGTATCATGTTTCATACAAACATAAAATGTCGCAAATAAACATCATCTGGTATGTTGCAAGTCTCATTTTCTAGCGCAACACTCAAACGAGAATTTAAGATCAATGAGTACATCTCTTTTGCAGATTTGCAATACAAAGTGCAAAATCTCCTACATTACAAAGATAATCGAAAAATTGTGAACCTCGAGTATTGTCCATCGTCAATTAACAATGAAGGTAAGATTGAAGTCAACAACTATGAGCTCAAGACAGATGCAAATGTAAGAGTTATGTGGAATATATTTTTTCATAAGTTTCAATCGAGGCGGAAGCGACAATTTCAAGATCGGTCGAAGATATTGTGAAGATATTGAAGCGTACACCCGAATATTGAAATGTAATGTTTGATTTTATGTTATGAGTAGTAATTTTGTTTTGTCCAAATACAACTTTTTTGACTTTCTGTTTCTGTTTCTGCTTTAGTATGCTACGGATATGCATCTATGGATAGATTACTGAGATGTATCTCCGAAATTAAAAAAAAGTCACACTCCTAAGACATGGTTCAAAATTAGTCTAAAATGTGCGTATTTAAAGTGTGTTCGAAAATATATTTTCAAAATCTAAAAATCTTTTTGTATTTTTACGTGGTGTCCCAATAATATATATAATGGATAAAAAAAATCCTCTTATTATTTTCTAAATGTCAATACTTTCAGAAATATGGAAGCTAATAAGGTTCTATTTGACCTTTTCTACATAAAGAAATTTAATACAGGTCTGGTTCATCAATAACACACAAAATCAAAATATTGATTCGGTTCATACAATTTTTTACATTAAAAAAAATATTTTAGGCACCATGTAGTCTAAAAAAATCAAAGCAAATGTACACATCTTTAACAAACCGGAACAAACGTCAAACACCAGATAGTAAAAAAAAGAGAATTTCTTACTCCACCCCTTGAGGTTCTTAGGCACCATGTGTGCTTTCAAAATTATCCCCTGTTTTCAGAGATGTATCTCCAGACGTACTTTTTTTTACTTAACGTTGGTTTTTTCCGAAGTTACATCTACGAAATAATTCTGTTTATATAGCTTCTGAACAAATTAGAATACATTCGCGCCAAGTCCTTTCTCCTCCCTCATTCTTCATTTTTTCAACTTCTCACTCTCAAACTCTCCAAACTCTCTCAATAAAATTTTTTCCACCAAACTTAATTGCTTTCAATCAAGTTTGACAAGGAGCATTCATCTCAACGATCAAGACACTCCAACCATTCAAAGCTCGACATAATCGGTAAATTTTCGAGTTTTTGAGGTATTTTTAAGTATTTCCCATAAACGAGTTAGAATATAGTTTTAGGGGTAGAAATTGTTAGATAATTTTAAAAACATAGTTTAGAAAATGTAGGTATTGTTTGTTGGCTGAAGCGGACGATCAGGGGTTAAAAAACCGATTTTCTTGGGGAGGAGACACCATTGACGTTGCTGTTGGAGTTGCAGGAAGTTCCGGAGCTATATCTACAGAAGTTTTTGAATTCTGGCTTCTTCCGTAGATATATATACAGAAGTTTTTCGTATGTCCACATCCGGAAGTAAAAAAATGTTAATTTTATTTTTCTTTTTTGTGTTTTAATTTATTTGTATCTAATTGTTTTTTATTTGTTATACCTTGCAGACATTATAGAAGACAAAGAAGATAGATTGCGACTTGGACGAGTTTCATAACATTCATCTATAAGACACGAGCGGAGCCATGCCACTGTTACCGAGATCGATACAGTTAAGGCACATCTTTCTTCATCACATGCCCATGATATTCCCTCGACCTCATATCCCACCCCACCATCCACTTTTTCATCCCGAAGGCATCGGGATTCAGCTGAGGATTCATCACAGGCCTCGTCCTCCCGCAAGCCTCGTCGAAATACTTTTGCTTCTTCTTCTGATGTTGATATGGTGCCACCTCCAGAGGGTGATAACCCACCACCGGAGGATGCTGGTGACGATGACGATGATGAGTCTGAGGGTTTCCCATGGGGTCCCTCAGATTATGTCCCTGCTGACAGGGTACGGCGACCATACTGCCAGACATGTCTAGGATGGAGAGCTAGCATTACTCATATTATCCTCCATAGAAGTTCTATAACCACGGGCAAAAGATATTATCTTTGGAGCAGCCACAAGAGGCTTGGTTCCAGAATGTCATTGTCGCCTCTATTTTGAAGGACCTTTATGAGATCGGTTACAGCGTGATCCACAACGGGATGCTGATGGGCTTTGCAGAGATATGGCACCCTAAGACGTCCTCCTTCCATCTACCACAAGGCGAGCTCACTATCACACTGGACGACATCTCATGTCTATACCGATCAGGGGTACCCTCCTCCGTCATGGTAGGATGGCGAAGGAGGATGAGAGAGAGGTGTTGGTCGAGGAACTTGAGGCTAATCCACTGGATGCGCCAGAGGAGGCGCATAAGACCAGAGGGGCTAATGTCAGGTTCTTCTTTATCACTCGTAGATTTAGTGAGGTGCTCATTGCTGCATGCCAGGAAGATGGTGATCCAGCTGAGGTTGAGATACACAGACAACGTGTGCTGAGATGTTATTTTTTATTTTTAGTCGAAACTTAGCTGTTTGTGGACACCTCCTCCATATATACGGATGCCACTTACCTGAGGTGCTTTTTGGATTCCTCACAGATCCATGAGTACAAATGGGGGGCGGCTACCCTGGCTTACACATATTTGAGGATGGGAGAGGGATGCTTGTGGAAGACCAGAACTGTGGTAGGGAGCGTGACACTACTTGTGGTAACAATCTTATATCCTTCGAATTTTTTTATATTTATTTTCATTCTATATTCGAGATAATGCTTGATCTTTATATTTTTTATTTTCATTTCAGGCTTGGATATTCCAGCATATTCCCATGATCGCTGGGTGGGGGAGTGTAACAGATTACACAGAGCAGATGTCGCGTGCCCGTACCTTTCTTCTGCTCAGGGGGAACCAGGCGGCCGGCCTTTACAGAGTCTATCTCGATCGCCTGGCTATTGAGAACATATGGTATGGAGTCTATGTTGATCACTGTGTGACGCGCCCGTTTGATGACATCTTCTATTTCTCAAGATGGTTAGCATGAAATTCGACCATCACTATTCCATATTTGCTCGAGTGCATCATGCGACAGTTCAGCTACACTCAGACCATTCTTAGACACCCATTCGTCTCCGCTCCTCTCGGTTTGACCCGTACGCAGATATACCATATCTATGCCAACTACCAGAGGCACATGGTACCTGATGAGGCTCGGGAGAACAGAGCGCCGACAGACTGAAGCTACGTTAATGGCTACATCACATGGTTCTTTATCGTATCACACCCTTACATGGTGCCCACTATCAAGGGATCACCTCCCATACCAGCTCACCAGGAGATCTTAGAGGAGCAGTAGTCTCAGTTGGGTCACACTCAAGATGTCCCGCCTCGCTGTCGTGAGATAGTAGAGATGGGGCGAGCATACATTTCCGCCGGTTTCTTCTATGAGCGGTCTGACCACAAGCGTGTATTGGATGACATCATTGCGGTGAAAGCATGGTCACTTATGTACCGCAAGTATCGCGCCAGGACGGGTGGGATCGATAGCCGAAGATGCAGACCAGACGGTCGAGGAGACTGGAGAGGCAGCAGAGACGGGACAGTTAGGCACACACAATAGTGTCTGTGATGTTTTTTTGAGGTACTATATTTTTGATGACATTGATGTACCATATTGCTTCTTATATATATATATATATATATATATATATATATATATATATATATATATATATATATATATATATATATATATATATATATATATATATATATATATATATATATATATATATATATATATATATATATATATATATATATATATATATATATATATATATATATATATATATATATATATATATATATATATATATATATATATATATATATATATATATATATATATATATATATATATATATATATATATATATATATATATATATATATATATATATATATATATATATATATATATATATATATATCATATTATTTTATTTACAGATGTTTGTCATTTTATATTCATCTGCAACAGTTAATTTTCATCTACGACCAACAAAACTTGATTTTTTTATTAAAAAAGACATGTTTTGATAAGGTTTCGGAGATGCATCTCCGGAACTTTTTCCGTAGATGCATCTTCGGAAGCATCTAGCATAAAGAAAAAAAAGGGTACGTCCGGATATGTATCTCCGGAAGTAGGGAGCATAAAAGGAATTTCGCTAGGTGCCTAAGTGTATCAAGGGGTGAATTAAGAAACTCTCTTAAAAATATATAAAATTGTTTAAGGAACTTTAAAGATTGCTTACACATTCGAGAGAAATAAAAAATATTTTTAAATTTTAGAGATGTATTTTTGCACCATTTCAAATGCATACAATTTATTTTTTCTTGAGTTACATTCCAAATATTTGACTGAATTTAACTCAAAACTGTATATATGTAAACTTTATAAAAGTCTATTTTCGGATCATATTGAACCATAAACAAACACAGAAACATAAAGATACAAAATAAAGATAAATTAACATTCATAACATGAAAAATGAAACATTATATAGCTAATCGTTAACATAAATCGAACATTATATTTCAATATCCAGATGGACGTTCCAACATCTTCATAATATCTTCAATCGACCTCGCAATCTTCTCATCCAATTCCGTTAGACATTTTGTTTCGTAACGGAAAAATGTATTCCACATAACCCTTAAAATTCGCACCCATCTTTAGCTCAAAATTTTTAAACTCAATCTTTTATTCGCTGTCAATCGGGAGTGGACAGTACTCAAACTTCACAATTTTTCGATTATCGAAGTATGATAGTAGATTCTTCAGTATGAATTTCAGATCTACAAGAGGGATATACTCATTGAACTTAAATTCAATTGAGGTTTTTGCCTCATTGAAGTAGACATATACAACATGCAAATTGATAATCATTCAGGTGTAATGTGATTTGGTAAAACCATAAATCATAGTTATGTAAACCATAAATCATAGTTATGTAAACCATAAATCATATTAAATCTCCATTTGTTATTTGACAAAAGATAACCACGCAATTTAAGGGGACACTCACATTTTCTCGAACTGATGTCATCTCGTTTGAATTTGCGGAGATGAGTTTTATATTCCCCACTTCTTTTGTATCTCATTATCACAAATACAACTCTTATATCTAAATCATTATCAGACCTTCCGATTACAACACCAAAATCTAATTTAAATCATTATCAGACCTTCCGATTACAACACCAAAATCTAATTTAAATCTTTATATATATATATATATATATATATATATATATATATATATATATATATATATATATATATATATATATATATATATATATATATATATATATATATATATATATATATATATATATATATATATATATATTCGTTTTAAGTATTTGATATAGAATTAATAGTAGAAATGATAAGATATGTATTAAGTTCAAATTATAAATCTACTCTCTGTAAAATAATTACATACATTTCTTTAAAACTAATAATTGAGAACTTTTTAATGCATCCGAGATAGTTTTTAGCCACCACGTAAAATTATTTAAATGTCTTTAGATTTTGGAGATGCATCTCTAGACATACTTATTTCTATATAAACGTTAATATATTTCGGAGATACATTTTAGTAACCATTTTAAACATTCAAAACATGTCATTTAGAAGCTATTTACATTTGAATTTTTCTAGAGATGCATCTTTATTAATATTCCAGAGATGCATCTCCTGAATGTATCAGAACACATATTTTTTATTATAAGTTGTGTATTTGTTTTCAGATGAAGTATAATGCACGATCTAAAATAAAATAGAAGTACAAAATAATAAAAGTCTAATACCGAGTGTGCGGAAAATAAAATAGCAATATATGTAGAAAATTTCGTACAATCGAGATCCAAAATGTAGTAAAATCGTTGAAATAAAGTAGAGAGTATAGTACTACAACAAAATAATAACAAACTACTATCACGTGTGTCTGGAAACATCTCATCTACCTCCTCTGCCTGCTCTGCCTCCTCGACCAGCAATCCCTCAATCTTTCAAAGATATCTTAGGTATAACAGTACCCCCTATGCCTCCGCCATAATGGCATCTAGGACTCGCTTGACACCAGACACATTAGGGAAGATAGCCTCGTGAATGCCTATCCACACAATCTCCACTATACAACGACACCTAGGCAAGACATCATCAATATGATCTAGCTGAGCTTGATTCTCCTCTATAGTGTCTCTTGATGAGCTGGTCTCGGCGTATCTCTTAGAGCAGCCTACACCATATACAGATGTGGCACCCTGAAGAACCATCTTATGTACCCTTCGACGTAGCTCAAATCGTTCAAGGCTACGGTATCCCGTGCCGACATCGGTACCAGATGACACTCATAATCATCAAACATCATATATCTGTCTACGAGTCAAGGCAGGAGAAGCATATACAATAGGGTGTATGAGGATAGTTTAGGTGTACCTAAACTGTCGTATGACGCATTCGGGAAGATGACAATCACTAAGACACGATCCGTAGGCCAACCATCCAGAGTATAGCATTATCTCCTCAAATGGTCGTATTTGACAATGATCCACGTAGCTGTTGAAGTGCATGTCCTCAACAGCCAAATGATCAAGGTACACTCTGAAAAGCTCGACCGCATGGTTCCCTATAAGCGGGACAAAAGCACAGGCACGCGGGATATCCTTAATGTACTCCGGCACACATACCTAACTAGCGATGCGCGGGAAGTGCTAGAGGATCCAAACCTGAAATAAAAAAAGTTTATAACACACAAATCATCAGCTATAGTTTTGCAAATAAAAAAGTTTATTACCACCAGTAGTGTCACGCTGCCTGTGACCTACTTTGTCTTCCACAAGCAACCCTCTCTCTCAACTTTAAATAAAGATATACTAGACAAGTCGCCATCCTGTTGTACTCATGGATTCGCTGTAGATCCAAGAAGTACTGTAGGTAGACAAAGTCAGTATAAGTGGCACTCGTGTAAAAAAAATGCAAGTGCTAACAAAAAAAAAGTATGGTCTCTAAGCATGTGTCCTTTGTACCGCCACCTGTTCAGTATCACCATGTGCCTACTATGCCTTCTCGATCTCGGCCACATAGTGCTTCCATAGAAACTGATAACACTAAATCATACTATGTATTTAACTCGAATTGCACATGTTTCTTAGGATTTTATTGCTGTTTTCTTATGTTATGCTTTTGTTTTATTTTGTTTTCAGGATTTTGTACTCCTAGAGCTCCTCGAGAAGAAATGAAGAAAAACGGACAAGAAAGACCAGTTTTTGAGGAAATTGTACACATGGCATCCACCATGGTAGGCGCCATAGGGTAAGCCATGACTTGTATAAGAGTCAACTGCTGTCAACTGCCATGATCCCCACTTCTTTCTCGTCTGGTTCACACGGCGGGTGCCATGAGGGTATGGCAAGCACCACCCTTGTATTATGCTTTCCCTCCCAAAAGAAGTTGAGGGGCACTTTAGACTTTCCATGTATTTTTCCTAGGCTATAAATAGATGAGTTCTTGTTCATTTCTAATCATCCAAGCTTAGTTACAGAACTCAAACAATATATTTTCAATGTTGTAAAGTGATAAACTTCTCATATCCGGAAGTTATCGCATTGTCCGATCGAGTCTGTAATCGAGTTCGGAGCACTCTGGTAGAAGTTAATCCTGCCGCTATTTTCTTTCCAGTCTTTTATTTCCATTTGTACCAGATTTAAAACCTCCCGTCTGGAGCAGGTTTCTATTTACTTACCATTTATTTCCCGCATTTATTTTCTCGCATTATTTACTTTCCGCATTATTTAACATGTCTATTTACATTTTCATGTCAGGCTAAATTTTAAAGGTTAGAATGTAAGGATAAGAGTTAATGTAGTATTCCATACAAACTGTCAATAGAAATGCTTAAGGGTTATTCTGATTTTTAACACTAGTTTTCTGCACTTCATTTCTGTTGGGTAAGATCGAAAGCCTTCCAACCTTTGGTTAAACTAGGTTAGTTTTAACTGTTCAAAGGAAGCGAAAGCGCTTTGTCTAGTTAAGTAGGAGTTTTTAATACTTTAGAAAAACAATTTTAAAACTATTTTCGGACGCGTTTATGAGTTTAAAGTCCGGTTCGCATGAACCTCTTTTTGTTAAAAGTTCCAGATCAAAATAATTTTCAACTAAATCAAGAAACTATATTTCTTAAAAATAGGTTTATTACTTTAACGCAATGCGCGCCTTTTTATAAGTGACAATAAGAGGGTTCGATTAAGGGATAAACTCGGTTCTGAATACGCGAAAGCGACAGTTCCCGTTAAATTAGTTATTTTCATAAGTAGAAAACATTACCCCATTAGAAGTTCTATTTACAAACATTTGGAGTACTACCTGACTATGTGAATTACATTCAAGCCTGTTGTTTTAAATTGAATTTTATTTTCGTACTTTACTTTTACTTTGCACGCACAAACTCCTGATTGATTTGCCTTAGATAAACATCGTAACAATAGAAATCGATAGATTGACGTTTGGTCTCTGTGGGATCGATAATCTTTTATATTACTCTGACGCGATTCGTATACTTGCAAAAATATAGCATCAAGTTTTTGGCGCCGTTGCCGGGGACCAATTACGTCAGAATTTCGTTACGCTCACACACATCTCTTACTTCGTAGAATTAAGGAGACTATGGCCGAATACTGTAACCAAAGACCCCTTAAGGATTTCGCTCAACCATCCGATGACGAACCTAGTTCTAGTATTGTGAACCCCAATATTCCTGCTCACAATTTCGAACTAAAACCCTCCCTATTACAACTAGTACAACAAAACCAATTTGCGGGTCTCCCTTCTGAGAACCCGAATCAACATCTAAAAATATTTATCCAATTAGCTAATACTTTTGAAACCAATGGTGCTACTCCTGAGGCGATTCATCTAAGACTATTTCCTTTCTCCCTTAGAGACAAAGCCCTTACATGGTTAGATTCCCTTCCAGCCAATTCTATAACAACTTGGGAAGACCTTATGAGAGTTCTCCTTGCTAGATATTTTCCCCCAAGTAGAACAGCTGTTCTTAGAAACCAGATAACCAGATTCACTCAAAACCAAGGTGAATCACTCTTCGAGGATTGGGAGAGATACAAAGACCTATTGAGAATATGCCCACATCATGGCCTGGAATCATGACTAATCATTCATACCTTCTATAATGGACTTCATTATAACACTAAGATGACCATCGATGCTGCCGTTGGTGGCGCTCTAATGAATAAACCTTACCCTGAAGCTTGCGCTCTCATCGAGGATATGGCTCAAAACCATTGTCAATGGGGGATAGAACGAGCGACGGTGGAAAAGAAAGAAGCCCAGGGAGGAATACATGAGATAAGTTCTATAGACATGATGCAAGCCAAAATGGACGCTTTGGCCCTTAAGGTCGAACATATGTACGCAAACCCGGCTACTACAACAATAGTCTCGACAAAATGCGAATTATGTGGAAGAAAAGGACACCAATCGGCAGAGTGCAATCTGTTGAATGAAACTCATTCAGATCAGGTCAACTATGCCCAAGGGAACCCATTTTCAAACACCTATAACCCTGGTTGGAGGAATCATCCAAACTTTTCCTACAAAAACAATAACCCTATTCAAAACTCTACAGCTCCGAGACCATCCGGTTTTCAAGCCCAGCGACAAAACCCACCTATGCAAGCTGTGCAACCTAAGCCGAACCTTGAGAAAATCATGGAAAATTTTGTTTCGGCTCAAACCTAGCAAACCAAAGAATTCCTAAACCAGAACATACATGGAAGTGAACTGATTGCCCAATTAGGAACTAAGGTAAACCAAATAGTCACCCACAATAAGATGCTTGAAACCCAGATCTCTCAGATAGCTCTAAAACAAGCCCCCGAAACCACACCCGGAGGGCAATTTCCTGGACAACCTCAACAAAACCCCCGAGGGCAAGCCAATGCAATTACTTTACGAAGTGAGACCGCCTACGATGAACTAGTTAACTCGGTGTTGAGCGAGCCCAGAACTTCTAAGGAAAGCATGATACCTACAAATGAAGAAGAGGAACCAGTAGAATCTGAAAAACAAAAAAACCAAGATAAGGGAGAAACTATAGAAAAGACTAATGAACCACCCTCGCCATACAAATCTCCTATACCTTATCCACAAAACTAAAACAAACCAAGATCAATAACCAATACCAGAAATTCATTAAAGTCATAGAGAAACTTCATATGGAGATCCCTTTCACAGAAGCCATCACCCAAATACCATCCTATGTGAAGTTCCTCAAAGACATCCTTACCAATAAACGTGGACTTGACAATCCAAAACCTTTGGAATGCAATTCCATTTCCGAAAATAAACTTGCCAAAAAGGAGAAAGATCCTGGAAATTTCTCCATACCTTATATTTTGGGGAGTCATGTCATCAATAAAGCTTTCCTAGACTTAGGAGCTAGTGTAAGCCTAATGCCTCTAGCAGTTTTTGAAAGGTTAAAACTAGGAGAACTGCAACCTTCTAAGATGTCTCTTCAGTTAGCCGATAGATCCGTCAAGTATCCGGTTGGCATATTGGAAGACGTCCCAGTCAGGATCGGTTAGTTATTCATCCCTACTGACTTTGTTGTCATGGACTTTAAAGAAGATGATGACATCCCAATCCTCCTAGGTAGACCATTGTTATCAACCGCAGGAGCCGTAATAGATGTTAAGAGAGGAAAGTTGACTTTTGAGGTAGGTGATGATAAGATAGAATTTATTTTGTCGAAGTTTCTTATGGCACTAGTATTAGGAGACACATGTTATGCCATAGACATCATTGATGAATGCGTTAGGGAACTAGATCAAGAAGAACCCATCACACTGCCTTCAACCTTCATAAAGGAAGATGATGGATTTATGGAACCCTACATTGATGATAAAATTCACGAATGTTTATCCCTTATCCCCAATCTGATACCATGCCCCAAGAAACCAACTTTAGAACTTAAATAACTACCCAAGAATCTAAGATACGAGTTCTTGGACGAGGAAATGAACCGTCCAATTATAGTCAGTGCTACCTTAAACCAGGAAGAAACAAACCAGCTCTTATATATCTTGCGTAAATATCCCTCAGCCTAAGGATATAACATCTCTGATCTAAAAGGTATAAGTCCATCCATGTGCATGCACCGAATTTTACTTGAGGAATACTCAAAACCCTCTAGAGAGCATCAGAGAAGGATAAACCCCATCATGAGTGATGTTGTAAAAAGAGAAGTTCTTAAGTTGCTGGAAGCAGGTATAATTTATCAAATCTCAGATAGTAAGTGGGTGAGCCCTGTGCATGTAGTACCTAAAAAGGGAGGCATCATAGTCGTGCATAACGAGAAAGGAGAACATGTAGCAAAACGGATAGAAGGAGGATATCGTATGTGCATATATTATAGAAAATTAAACAAAGCTACTAGGAAGGACCATTTCCCTTTACCATTTATAGACCAAATGCTGGAATGTTTAGCTAGACACTTATTTTTGTTATCTTGATGGATATTCGGGATTTTTCCAAATTCGTATCCACCCAGAAGATCAAGAAATAACTACCTTTACATGCCCTTATGGAACCTTTACCTATAGACAAATGTCTTTCGGCCTTTGTAATGCACCAGCTACCTTCCAGTGTTGTATGATGGCAATCTTCGCTGACTACCTTGATGGAATTATGGAAGTATTCATGGATGATTTTTCGGTATGTGGATTTGATTTCAAAAACTGTCTCGCTAACCTTGAGAAAATCCTGAAAAGATGTGTTGATGTAAACCTAGTGCCAAACTGGGAGAAATGTCATTTTATGGTCACCGAAGGTATAGTTTTAGGACATGTAGTTTCTGAGAGGGGTACTGAAGTAGATAGAGCCAAGATAGAGGTAATAGAAAACCTAAACCCCCTAACACCGTCAGAGAAATTCGAAGTTTTCTTGGACATGCTGGTTTCTACCGGCGTTTTATCAAAGACTTCTCTAAAATAACCAAACCTTTAACTGGCCTCTTGATGAAAAATATCAAGTTTAACTTTGACGAAAAATGCCTTGAAGCATTTGAACTTTTAAAACAAGCGTTGATCTCAGCACCCATTATTCAACCCCCAGATTAGACCGAACCTTTCGAAATCATGTGCGATGCTAGCGATTACACCGTAGGAGGTATTCTAGGACAAAGAAAGGATAAGAAATTACATGTTATTTATTATGCTAGTAGAACCCTAGATGCTGCTCAGCTTAACTACGCAACCATTGAAAAAGAACTCCTTGCCGTAGTTTTTGCTATGGACAAATTTTGATCCTATCTGGTAGAAGCTAAAATTATAGTTTATACAAATCACATTGCCATTCGTTACTTATTAAACAAGAAAGATGCCAAACCTAGGTTATTGCGATGGATCCTTTTATTACAAAAGTTTGATCTAGATATTCGAGACAAGAAAGGCACAAAAAATGTAGTTGCTGATCACCTTTCTAGACTTGAGTACCTGAAACCAGATTTACTACCTATAAATGATGACTTTACCTATGACAGGTTAATAGCTAAGATAGAAGCCATCGAAGAAAATAAATTAGATCCTTATAAGAACCCTGATAAATATATGGCAGTGAGTGGCGTACCTTGGTACGCAAATTTTGTCAATTACCAAGCCGCCGATATCATACCCCCTGACCTTAACTATCAACAGAGAAAGAATTTCTTTAACGATGTAAGAAAATTTTATTGGGAGGAGCCACTTCTTTTCAAAATAGGTACATACGGTATTTTTCGTCGTTGCGTCCCAGAAGAAGAGGTAAGAAATATCATACAACACTGCCACTCTGCACCCTACAGAGGACACACTAGCACCTCTAAGACACACACTAAAATTCTCCGAGTTGGCCTTTTTTGGCCCACAATGTGGCGTGATGTGCATGCTTATGTAGTCAAATGTGAACGGTGCTAGCACACCGGGAACATCTCACGGCGTGACGAAATGCCCTTGAGAGACATTCAGGAAGTAGAACTTTTTGATGTTTGGGGCATCGATTTTATGGGACCTTTCCCATCATTCTTAGGAAATAAATATATTCTAGTAGCTGTTGACTACGTGCCTAAGTGGGTTGAAGCTATAGACTCACCCACAAACGAAATATGTGTAGTGATTAAACTGTTTAAGAATTATATATTCCATAGATTCGGAGTTCACCGTCTTGTTATAAGTGATGGTGGATCGCACTTCATATCAAGGATTTTTGATAAACTTTTAAGCAAATATAGAGTTAAGCATAGGATAGAAACACCTTACCATCCACAGACTAACGGCCATGTAGAGGTATCTAATAGAAAGATTAAACAAATCTTAGAGAAAATAGTTTCTATATCGAGAAAACATTGGTCTTAGAAGCTACAAGACGCACTATGGGCCTACAGAACCGCCTTCAAAACCCCTATTAGAACAACTTCTTACCAATTGGTCTATGGAAAGTCCTGTCATCTACCCTTTGAGTTAGAACACAAGGCCTATTGGGCTATTAAAACCCTAAACTTTGATTATTTGACTGCTGGAGAAAATCGCATCCTTGACATTCATAAACTGGAAGAACTCCGCCAATCTGCCTACGAAAACACCATAATATATAAAGAAAGAACCAAAGCCTGACATGACAAAAGAATTATAAAGAAAGATTTCAATATAAGAGACCATGTTCTCCTCTTCAATTCTAGGTTGCGACTTTTTCCAGGCAAGCTTCGTTCAAGGTGGACAAGTCCTTTTACAGTTTCTAAAGTCCTAAAATCCGGAGCAGTTGAGATCCAGAACCATTCCCGTAGCCCATTCATTGTAAATGGGCAGAGGTTGAAACACTACGAAGCAGGTAACATTCCCAATGACTACTCCAACCACACTTTGATTGATCCACCACTTCCTACTTCAGCTACATAGGTACTACTCGTCAAGCTAACGACGTTAAACAAACGCTACATAGGAGGCAACCCACGATTTTATTTATTTATTTTATTTATCTTTTTGTTATATTTTTAAGGTTTTGGGTGAGTATGTGGTGTGTCTCTCACAAAGGTTGCTCTAGGAAAAAAAAGTCCCACTATGTTCAATGCTCCCTCGTTGAAAGTCCAACAGTGGTATCATGAGCCTTTGGTTCGAATAAAGGGAACGACTTACTTGTATCGAAAGTATCCCCATAGGTCGTGGGTTGAGTGTCTCATTGAAGAATGTCAACAACGGTACAAGGGTGCAGTTGCACAGTACAAGGGTGCAGTTGCACAGTTAAAGTTTCCACTTAAGGGAGAGCATTGGGATAGACTCACACTTGAGGGAGAGTGTTAAGTATTAACAAGTGTGAGTAGGGTGGATAATAGTCCCACATTGGATAGAAATGTGGTAACTTGAGCATTTATAAGTGAGAGAACCCATACACCTATCACCTTAAGGTTTTGGGTGAGTATGTGGTGTGTCTCTCACAAAGGTTGCTCTAGGAAAAAAAAGTCCCACTATGTTCAATGCTCCCTAGTTGAAAGTCCAAAGAACTTCGACGACATGCACGCCACTTTCAGAGATGACACTCAGAGACAATGATATTTAGTCCTTCATCAGCGTCCCATGGCACCTACCTATTACCCCGACCAAGCTTGCATGGATGCCTTGGGCATTGAGCCCAATATAAGGTTTCTATGTCACCAGCTCCAGCGGGATGCATATGCTGATGATTCGCACCCGACCTACAGACACCTCACCCTGGAGTTCCTCAGTTTATTCATCCACGAGCCATACGTTGGTCAGGACGGTATCTGTAACGCCCCATATTGCTTTCAGGATTACCGACTGACCTCACAAACCAACACGGGTCTTTTCAGCATGCTTTGTCCTCAATCACACGCTTTCCGAGAAACTTTCCAGAAGGTCACCCATCCCAGAATTGCTCCAAGTCAAGCACGCTTAACTATGGAGTTCTTATGAACGGGCTACCGAAAAGAAGATGCATCTTGTTAGTATAGGTAGTACCAATTAATCCTTATAAGCCTTCATTCAACCATGCAGTCCCATACCTGCATAGCCTCAGGATCCCTCTCATTCGGATGTGAATTCGGTTTTCCCCTAGAAGCTACTAGGAGTGTCTCATTGTCATGCCTCATGACACCGACAACCACTCCCTCGCCCACGGGTGTTACATGTAACCACCGTCCTCTTTCACCTAAGGTGTTACATGCCCACCAGCTTCCGCTTGGTTCGTCCCCAAACCACATCGTACTGGGAGAGGTATGACTCTGATACCATTTGTAACGCCCCCATATTGCTTTCAGGATTACCGACTGACCCCACAAATCAACACGGGTCTTTTCAGCATGCTTTTTCCTCACTCACATGCTTTCCGGGAAACTTCCCAGAAGGTCACCCATTCCTAAATTTCTCCAATTCAAGCACGCTTAACTATGGAGTTCTTATGAATGGGCTACCGAAAAGAAGATGCATCTTGTTGGTATAGGTAGTACCAATTAATCCTTATAAGCCTTCATTCAACCATGCAGTCCCATACCTGTATAGCCTCAGGATCCCTCTCATTCGGATGTGAATTCGGTTTTCCCCTAGAAGCTACTAGGAGTGTCTCATTGTCATGCCTCATGACACCGACAACCACTCCCTCGCCCACGGGTGTTACATGTAACCACCGTCCTCTTTCACCTCAGGTGTTACATGCCCACCAGCTTCCGCTTGGTTCGTCCCCGAACCACATCGTACTGGGAGAGGTATGGCTCTGATACCATTTGTAACGCCCCATATTGCTTTCAGGATTACCGACTGACCCCACAAACCAACACGGGTCTTTTCAGCATGCTTTGTCCTCAATCACACGCTTTCCGAGAAACTTCCCAGAAGGTCACCCATCCCAGAATTTCTCCAAGTCAAGCACGCTTAACTATGGAGTTCTTATGAACAGGCTACCGAAAAGAAGATGCATCTTGTTAGTATAGGTAGTACCAATTAATCCTTATAAGCCTTCATTCAACCATGCTGTCCCATACCTGCATAGCCTCAGGATCCCTCTCATTCGGATGTGAATTCGGTTTTCCCCTAGAAGCTACTAGGAGTGTCTCATTGTCATGCCTCATGACACTGACAACCACTCCCTCGCCCACAGGTGTTACATGTAACCACCATCCTCTTTCACCTCAGGTGTTACAGTATCACCACATTCAGACTGTTTGGGACGAAGTACGTTTTTACCCATAAGGGGTTCGGCGATTTGCTCGATTTCCAGACCTCTCCTGATGCCATTCTTGATTTTCCTACGGGATAATTTATGAGTCGAGATATCGACAAGTTCTGGAGTGACATTACAGGTGGAGGAAGCCCTGATCCGTTCACTCAGCTATCTCAAGTCATCCATAACCCAGCTCTCAGGTACTTCCAGATGATCCTGACCCACACATTCCTCGGAAAGGCTGACCCTGATGTCCATGTTAGTGAGGAGGATATCTTGTTCCTTTTTAATGTGAACTAGTCACGTCCGGTGGCTTGTGGGAACTTTCTGCTAAATTATCTCGAGCTCACAGCCAGATCTTCTGAAGGAATCATTCATGTAGGAGGTACCGTTACTCAGATTGCTACCGCCTTGGGTCTTACCAGTCAGCTGCTTCACCTGACTCCCTATTGCGGGTATACCACGCTGGATATTGATTTTTGCTTAAACCGAGGGCTGATAAAGAGAGCCTCCTTTCAACCTAACTATTTCAGACTCATGATCGACGACCAGACCATCCATTACTTCACTTTACCTGATCCTATGATGACTAGTGTTCACGACCCTTCTAACTGGAGTTATGCCTTAGAAGGTTATGGAAAGACAATTGATGAGCCTCACTCGCCACCTTCAGTAGAGTATCATCCTTCACCACCTTCTCCTATGATTATAGTGTTTTCGAATAATCATTCCTTGTGGAGGCCTGACCTATACACACAGCTAGCTGAGCTGCGTACAGAGACAGCCAGACTTCGACAGACAGTTGCTAACCTTACCTTGCAGGTCCAGGTATCTGATTTGACTCATGCGACGGAGGCTGATAACTTGTATCAGAAGATCGCAGACCTACGCCGCGAGTTAGACGCAGTTCGAGGTTCTGACAAGACCGAGGAGCATCTAGCTCCATGATGATACTATTTTTGTTGTTCCCTTTATAACTTTATTTATTTCCATTTTCTTTTCAGACTTATAAATATATATATATATATATATATATATATATGTGTGTGTGTGTGTGTGTGTGTGTGTGTGTGTGTGTGTGTGTGTGTGTGTGTGTGTGTGTGTGCGCGCAATTTTATCATTTCTTTATTATATTATTTTATTTATTTACTTATTTTTATTCTTTGCATTTTTTATGTCAAAATAGAAAAAATGATATAAGTGTGCTAAAGCGAGTAAGTCTTGCTACCTGCATACCCAATAACAAGGAGGAGCCACAGAAACCCAAGCATGAAAGGACAAAATTCGGCCCATCACCATTCTGTGAAGGTGGCGCCCGCCATATAGTCCATGGCGTCCGCCATGGGGTCTGGACTATATGCGGGGCAGAACCAACACAACCTCAATTTTTACACTTTCAAACCTTCAAACCTCCATTTTTACCCATTCCAAAACTTCCTTCAAACCCCAAAAAGTTCCAAACTTTCCCATCAACTCACCATCCCATTAACCTCTCCAATTTCCATTTTCATTTCTTTACATCAAAATCCCTTAAAAACCCATTTTTACTAATTTCTCATAAAATACCCATTTCTCTCATTTTCTACCTCGAAGGTACATCAATGGAGTACAACGGTTACACTCTTCGTCAAGGCAAGCCCGGGGAAAGGCAAAAGAAAATTCTCGACAAATTGCAAGCCCGATAGATTGCTTCGACCCGGTACGTCGACGAAAACTGTCTTTATACTCTTGGCATTTATCATAGCATTTTTTATATGTTAGATATTTTAGGATTGCACGATATTTTCGCTAGGCAAGATCCTACTTTTGAAAGGCGACCAGAGAATTCTTGAGTTCCCTGATTTACATAGTTAGGCCTAACACTTCTAGTACCGTCGGTACAGTATAATTTAGAATATTTAATGTTGAGTACGAACTCACTACCGACGAATTAGCAGAGAGGTTAGGATTGCCTTTTGGTGAGGACGCTATTTGTGAAGCACCTTTGGATTCTGATTCTTCGGTTGAGGCATTTTCCTTCTGGCACAGGTTGTCAAATTTTACAATTACATCTTTTGAAGGAATTCTTTCCTCCCGGATCCATAACCCGACCATCCGTGTTTTTCGTTATATGTTGGCTGGTACTATTTTTGGCTGGGAGAATCCAAACAAGGTAAATGCAAAAGAACTTCTGTTTTTTCAAGGGTGCCTCACAAATAGGAAGTTTAATGTGGTTCCTTTTATGATTGCTCACATGACTGTTGCAATAAAGAGCAGCGGAACCATCACTTTCTGAGGTTTAATTACGTCTATTGCAAAGGATCTGAACCTCGAAGCTGAGATAACCACCTTATCACCTCATCCTCTTTGCACGATTAATTATAAATTTTTAAAAGACATGAAATTGTGTAAGGTAAGGAAGGAAGGGGGCTTTGAGCTCATGATCCATGAGAAGGCTATCCCATCTATTGTTTTGCCTTGCACTAGACATATTGATGTGCGCATAGCGAGGAACTGGACCTATAATTTAGATGCTCCACCTGTTACGGGTCCACTGCCTCCTAATATTCCTAGTGGGGACGACAATGCAACTGATGATGAGTATGATCAGTGAGAGCAGTCTCCCGATCATCCTATGTCTCCCCACCATGTATCACCTGTACACACTGCACCGTCTTCTTCTCACCCTTCTGCAGGTACAGCTCCTGGTTTCTATATTACTGAGCAGATGTGGAAAGACCAGCTGGCTAGGGAGGAAAGACGTGATAACTCGCTTGCTACCATCCAATAGCAATTAACTGACAACATGAGATTCATGCAAGAGTCTCAGCAGCAGACAAACCGCTCCATACAAAGTATAATGCAATCCCAGACTGCTTTGACTACTAGATTCGACGAGTTCGCAGCTTCTCAGAGCGATCATCGCCGCAGCAGATCTCGTCACCCTAGGCACTCACCGCACGCTGGCGACAGTACCAGTAGCATGCCATAGGACTTTCAGGTTACTCGTGCCTATCGTATTTCGAAACATTGGGGACAATGTTCGGCTTAAGTGTGGGAGGAGAATTTATTTGTTTTACCTGGATTTTCTTTTCTTTTATTACTTTCTAGTTTATTTCTCTTATTTTTTTAATTTTTTTTTAGAATATACATGTGGTTGACGAGTCATTTGTAGTGTATCCTTATTTCCCCCCATTTCCTCAGCCTTATCATAAATTTTTGACAAAAGAAAGTGTACTATTATGAAATTTCGGGTGTTTGAGGCAAGTTCGTGTTAGGATGCGGATGACTTGGAAATTTTTTTTGAAACATCGGTATCGTTTTAACACCTTAGGCTTCGTAAATATAGAAATCGACCTTGATACCCCATATACCATGACCTTAACAATTATTTTAGTAAGTCCTTAGTAGTTTATCCTAGCAGTCAACTCCGACCTAAGCATGATCTATGTAAGGGACCTATGAATATAAGTGAATGATCTGTATGTTGTGCTTCATAAAAAAATGCAAATCCGATATAGATAACCCTCACAAGGTCATTTAACCGAAAAAGTTGTAAAAAAATTCCAAAAAAAATGAGAATATATATATATATATATATATATATATATATATATATATATATATATATATATATATATATATTATATTTATATATATATATATATATATATATATATATATATATATATATATATATATATATATATATATATATATATATATATATATATATATATATATATATAAAGAAAATCTCCCATTGTTGGTTGGTTCAGAGGTATCTGGTGCTGAACTCGGTAGGGCGGGTTACGATTCGATCCCCCACAACTACAATTGGGCCAATAAAAGGGGTTACACTAGTTCGTGTACCAGAGTCCCATGCTTAAGATCGGAATCACTAACCGGTCACTTTACTATGAGTATGTACGGATAACAGGCTTAATGTGACTGCACCTGAATGAAGAGGACCCGAAAAGAGATGCAAAAGTAGGCCTAGGAGCAATGGGGTAGTATGGGTTGGTTTGTATAGGAATAAAGCTTATGTTCGTGTCTGCGAAAAAGTGTCATTATGATATCCTTGGTTCAGTTAGTTAGTACCTATCACTTCATCCTAGTTTGAACTTAGAAGCCCTTTTAGCCTAAACCATTCGTGGATGTCACTTTTTCTGTCATAGTGTTTTGCTTGAAGGCAAGCAAAGGCTTAAGTGTGGGAGAATTTGATAACACTAAATCATACTATGTATTTGACTCGAATCGCACATGTTTCTTAGGATTTTATTGTTGTTTTCTTGTGTTATGCTTTTGTTTTGTTTTGTTTTCAAGATTTTGTACTCCTAGAGCTCCTTGAGAAGAAATGAAGAAAAACGGGCAAGAAATACCAGTTTTTTAGGAAATTGTACACATGGCATCCACCATGGCGGGCGCCATATGGTAAGCCATGACTTGGATAAAAGTCAACTGCCACGACCCCCACTTCTTTCTCCTCTGGTTCACATGGCGGGCGCCACCCTTGTATTATGCTTTCCCTCCTAAAAGAAGTTGGGGGCATTTTAGACTTTCCATGTATTTTTCCTAGGCTATAAATAGATGAGTTCTTGTTCATTTCTAATCATCCAAGCTTAGTTAAAAAACTCAAGCCATATATTTTCAGTGTTGTAAAGTGATAAACTTCTCACATCGGGAAGTTATTGCATTCTCCGATCAAGTATGTAATCGAGTTTGGAGCACTCTGGTAGAAGTTAATCATGCCGCTATTTTATTTCCAGTATTTTATTTCCATTTGTACTAGATTTAAAACCTCCCGTTTGGAGCAGGTTTCTATTTACTTACCATTTATTTCCGCATTTATTTTCCCGCATTATTTACTTTCTGCATTATTTAACATTTTCCCGCATTATTTACTTTCCGCATTATTTAACATGTCTATTTACATTTTTATGTCAGGCTAAATTTTAAAGGTTAGAATGTAAGGATCATAGTTAATGTAGTATTCCATACAAATTGTCAATAGAAACGCTTAAGGGTTATTCTGATTTTTAACACTAGTTTTCTGCACTTCATTTCTGTTGGGTAAGATCGAAAGTCATCCAACCTTTGGTTAAACTAGGTTAGTCTTAACTGTTCAAAGGAAACGAAAGCACTTTATCTAGTTAAGTAGGAGTTTTTAATACTTTATAAAAACGATTTTAAAACTATTTTCGGACACGTTTATGGGTTTAAAGTCCGGTTCGCATGAACCTCTTTTTGTTAAAAGTTCCAGGTCAAAATACTTTTCAACTAAGTCAAGAAACTATATTTCTTAAAAATAGGTTTATTACTTTAACGCAATACGTGCCTTTTTATAAGTGACAATAAGAGGGTTCAATTAAGGGATAAACTCGGTTCTGAATACGGGAAAGCGACAATTCCCTTTAAATTAGTTCTTTTCATAAGTAGAAAACATTACCCCATTAGAAGTTCTGTTTACAAACATTTGGAGTACTACCTGACTATGTGAATTGCATTCAAGCCTGTTGTTTTAAATTGAATTTTATTTTCGTACTTTACTTTTACTTTGCACGCACAAACTCCCGATTGATTTGCCTTAGATAAACATCGTAACAATAGAGATCGATAGATTGGCGTTTAGTCTCTGTGGGATCGATAATCTTTTATATTACTCTGACGCAATTCATATACTTGCGAAAATACAGCATCAGAAACTCAAATCTAGCATTAGAACCCCTGGACTTATCCATCTCCTCAATCACCTACCCTGGTCTCTACTGGCGCTTCAGCAATAGCTGGAGAAGAAGCAACGACAGGAGTAGGAATCACCACATGAGTGACGTCAGTAGCATTAGTAACAATTGCAACAACAGAAGTAACAACGTCATCGTTCTTCTGAGCACGAAGGAACTCCATGATAACATCGATGTTAGTCTGGAGCTGATCCATCCGACCTTGAAACTTAGCCAAAGTCTATTTTTAGGCAGCATTCTCTTGTTCAATATTAGCCATGATCCTGGTCTTGTTCGAGCGAGTGAAATAGCAATGTCGAGTCGTCGTCTTGTTACAAGGCGGAGACGGACAATGTAAGCACATGGTTTCCTGATGAAGGACATGCATATGAGTATGATTGAATGCAATGCATGCAAAAATAAAGTTTTATGCATATGCAAAAATTAATGGTTATGATGAAATGGCATGCAATACACAAATCACAAACCCCGGCAAAAATCCGATTAATCAAATCTGCACAATCTGAATATCCAAATCTGCGCAAACTAAATATCTGCATAATTCTATGTCAGTGTAAAAATATGACGTGCATGAGAAAACAAAAGGTATGAAGAGTCTTGGTTTCCTGCAAAAACCTATATCCCTCTCACAAGTGTGATCTAGACACAACAAGGTGGTCCATAGAAAGGTCGCCAAAACCATATGACTTAAATGAAAACCCCCCGCCGTAGTGAATTCTCGCAGGACGGAAGTATTCTCAAGTGAATCACGATCTGGGATGTGGCTCTCGTGACAACCCAATGCACAAAACATAGGCGTCACGACTATCCATGTTCTAGCCTATGTGTATTCTCAAGCCTGGTGTTAGGACTTATCTCTCCAATAATATCTACCCATCCCAACAACAACAGAATATAGAAGATATCCAGAATATGCAGCATATGAATATTTAAAGCAGTAAAAAAATGCAATAAATAACATAAAGATAAAGCAAGCAAAGCATAAAGATAAACACCCAAGCAAGCAAGAAAAGCAAACAAAACTAGGTGAGACCCCAACTTGTAAGCGCAAGGACTCCTCAGCAGAGTCATCAGTTGAAGTTAGGGAGTCCCAACTAGCCAAGAAACAAACAAAGCAAGGCGAGACTCCAACCTGCAAGAGCAAGGAGTCCCCAGCAGGGTCGCCAGCTGAAGCTCAGTATCTTAACAAATGAACTATGGTTAACTGAGAAAAAGGGTGATTGGTTCAAACAGGCGGACTGTGATTGACCAAAAGGCGGGTGATTAACCAAGAGAAGGTGATTAACCCAAAGAAAAAAACTAGTTTCAACGGGCAGGCTGTGATCAACCAAAGATCGGGGGATTAAGCGGAAAAAGGCGATTAAACCAAAGAAAGTTCAGCATTAATAGACGGGTTATGATTAATTGAGGAAACGAACACTGGTGTTTTAACTGACATGCATTGATTAACCAAACAAGAAGGAGAGAGAACCAAGAGAAGGTTGCGAACTCTGATAGGGACTAGGTTTTAACAAAAAGACTGTGTAAACCGGAGAAGAGAGATTGATTTCCATGAGGGAGAAGAGAATTTAGTCTTAACCAAAGAATGGTTGATCAACCGAGGAATAAACTGACTACAAGAATCTGGGTGAACCAAGAATGGATTGGCCTAAAGAGAAAATAGTGTTGAATTGAAAGGAGGAGTTACTTCCAACGAAGAGATAATGATGTAAGTGATCAAGGATCGACTCGACTAGAGAAAGAGGGATACCACAATAAGAAGATAGAGGCGACTATTCTAGGCACAGGGTCATTCGTCCCCTATCCAAAATAGTCATAATGAGTGTAGGAATTCTCCACTCCCATTCCTTCTCTAACACCATAGTATGGTGCAAGAAACGAACAAACGACACAATGATGCAAAATTTGTACAATGCTCTAATACGTTTCGAATCCTCAACTCCACTGGGGAAAAGAGAGGACAAAACTTTAGAAGATCCAAAGGAGAAGGAAAAAATAAAGGATCAACTAATCGAAATGAAGTTTCGATTAATCAATCAAAAGTGGATGATGCCAACAATTTCCCAAAGGGATGAAAAATCATTAAAGCAAAGGATGAGTTATTGATTATACAAGATTAAGTTCATTATAATGAGAAACAAACTTAATGCAAACATGAATGGAAGTGTAAAATAGTACCAAATGCAATTAGTATGCATCACAAATCATGTAGCATGTGATCAAAGAATGTGCAAGAAAGGCCATGATCATACAATGTAAAAAATGCAAATAATCAAGAATCGACAAATTCCATATTGAAAGTTTACATACATGCTTCAAACAAAAGGTGAACAACTCACAAAACATCCATAAATACCAAGCATATAAAGTCATGGAAGTTACATGAGGAAAGAATAACAAACAAGCTTGAAAATAGGCAAAAATGACATTTTGTCACAGTGGTAGCTGATTACCACATGCAGGTAATCGGTTACTTGCTTAAAAATGGCAAAATCATGTGAAAATTATGCAGGGTAACCGATTACCACATATAGGTAATCGGTTACCACTGTAACAGTGGCAAAAAACAACTTTTGAAAAAACACTTTCAGCAACCAAAACACTTATCCAATCACCCACATGCTATGATTAACATTTGAGTAGGAAAAAATGAAGTTCAAAATCACTTAGGCATCAATTAAACATCAATTGAAAGTATTAAACATGAAGATCAAATATCAAATAATCACATGATCAATCAACACCAAAAAATGATCGAACTACATCGTAAACGCGCGAAAGTGATCAAAACAGTAAATCAAGTGCGAATTACCAACCTACAAGGTGGAGGATTGCCTTGGTGATTGTTGCTATTGATATGTGATTAGAATAAGCAAAGAAAACCATAGAATTCCAATCTTGAGATCAAATCGTAGCGAAATCAATAAAAACACGATAAATGCTCTGAATACCGATTTGCACCGAAGAAGCTTGAGATGATTACTTGAATTAGAGAAGAAGCTACTGTAAATCCAGAAATCCAAGTAGGAATATGATGGAATAAGGTTTAGCTCAAGAGAATAACAATCTTAATGTGAAGATTGTTACACTCTAATGGTGGAAATTGAGCTTTTGTGAGGATTCTTGGAAGAGGATGAAGATGAATGTGAAAATGTTGTAGAAAATTCAGAGAGAATGTGAGAGAATTGATAGTGATCAATGAAGAATTTTGGAGAATGATTAAGGGTGAAGAATGTGGAAATTGAGAGAGTGATTGAAGGTGAAGAAAATGGTTAAACCCCCTTGTGAAATGGTAGTGATTTGCTTATATAGAGTTTTGCTTCGGAGTTGCTAGGTTCGGAGTGAGCTTTGGATGTAACCTTGGAACTAGCCTTGGAGTTAGTTAGCCTCAACCCACTGAGTTGGAGGTTAGCTCAGTTAGTTAGGTAGTTGATTCGGTAGCCATCCCAATGCAAACTTGAATCTAAGGGCTCACATGCTTGGGAATGAAGCAACATGGCGGTCTTAATCCAAATTGATGTAATTGAGAAAATGCGTTAAAGTGTTTAGAAAGATCTTAAATCATCTAGAGATGTCTAGAGTATTCCACAAAATGTTAGAACCAAGTAGACCCTCAAATTGTAGAGTGAAAGTTGTTGTCACAAAAAATGCAGCAAAAACTGCATTTTTACACAGGGTAACCGGTTACCCTACTTTGCCTAGAAAAGTGGTAACTGATTACCACAGGAAAAACTTGCATATTTGCTTGAAAAATGGTGTTGTGGCCACGGTTCTGATTTTCGACCCTTTTCTTTGATGAATAGGCATAAAAAACTTCATTTTGTGCTTGTTTTGGTGATGTGATATCTTTGAGAAGATGTGATTAATCAGGCTTGGAAAACCTGAATATTCCTGCAACAAAAAATCACAGAGAAAAAGTGCGAATGCGTATGCCAATGATGCGAATGCCCATGCTTATGCAAAAGGAAAAAGAGAGGTCAAATTTCGGGTTACGACAGGAAGCACCATTAAACTAAAACGTTGAATAATTTCAAAGATGCATCTTTGGAATTTCCTAAAGTATATGAAACTCTGAACAATTCCAGAGATGCATCTCCAGAATGTTCTGCAACTCAGAAGTTGCGTCAATGGCAAATGTACCAGATGCAACTTGACAAAAATATGATCTGATCACAAATTTCAGCTAACAAATAGGTTATAAACTAATTCTAAACTATGATATATGTGATTACTACACATTTCTAACCCTAATAATTCATTTATATACATTTGACACTAAAACTCTAAATTTACTGAAAACTTGAAATTTATGGTTTTGATGCAGTTGAATGATGTTATAGATGATGATTGATGTTCCCTTGAGTTCTTTTGAGTGTTGCTTGATGAAATTTGATTTGGTGAAATTTAAGTGTACTGAGAGGTTGAGTTAAGTTTGAAGAAAAGTGTGAAATGAGGAAGGAGAAGAGTTTGACGCGACTTACATTTGGATGCATCTGAAGATATATCTCCAGAATCAAGAGACATTTTTGAAATTTTATATGGTGCATTAGAACTATTAACGGTGCTTTTAGAAATTCTCTTAATAAATTAACAAAATGGTGCCCGTCCATACTTGTGGATTAATAATTATTGTGATAAACAATAATACTCAATGATATTTGCGTTTTTAAATATTAGGGGAGGAGGAAATGCTTCGAAGAGAAAGAGATTAGGAAACATCATAAATTCTGGTAAGGCTGACTTGTTTTTCTATTCAAGAATTTAAGTTAAAATTTGCAGATCCGTCCATTATTAGTAGTTTTTGGTTTGGTCAGGAAGTTTATTGGTATTATAGTAATGTTAGGGGAATGTCAGGTGGTTTAATTACTTTATAGAGAAAGGAGGTACTCAAACCTTTATTCTCTTTCAGAGAGGTGGTTTTTTGGGTGTTAAAATCATTTGGAAAAATGAGCTCTATTATGTAGTGAATGTGTATTCATCTTGCATTCTTATATTCAAAAGGAGATGGTTTTTAATTAGTTTTTGTTTTGAAGAAATTATTTTATTTCTATTCAAGATCATACCGAGAGGAAGTAGCTACTCTAGCATAAATTTTTCAGGAAGATCTTAATTGTCTTTAATAAGTGAGTTGGTAGTTGTTTCTTTTTTTCTTCAAATTTACAAAGTTTAGTTTTAGCATTGAACAAATGAGCTGAGAAAAGAACAAAAATAAATGACTTGATCATTATGAAAGCAATCGATAACTTGAAGGAAATGGAAGAGAAAAGAATCAACCAATTTGTACTCAACCTGCATATACCTCATCTGGTAAGGTTTGAGCCTAAATATTTCCATTGTTCAATTTTTCTTTCTTAGAGTGTATCCATACATTATTCTTTTATCTGGTTTGATTTATTTCCGATTAAGTTATCATGATTGTTCAATACACACTGATGCATTTTTTTTCTATATAACTCTGAGCCTTTGTAAACCATCCATTAGTAGTAGAATTATCATTTGCTAAACGTTTTGAGCCTAAGTCTTTCTTTCGATGACATAGCCTTAGATTATTAGTTGAATTACTTGTAAGATCCCTTCTTTCAACCCCCTCTTTGGATTTAGGTAGAAGTATAAGTTCTTCAAGTGTATGAAAATTTTCAAGTTTGGGGTTGCTCTTGGAACTGAGCAACTCTTTAAGTTTGTGGTGAGGGTACTAGAGAATTTGATCCAAAAAAAATTGTCGAGAAAAAGAACTGGAAAAATGAAACTTCTTCAAAAAAATGATGAACAAATGACAAAAATAAAAAAAGAATGACATTGTAAGAAGGATCACAAATCTCTAGTACCAACAAAAAGGTATGATGAATGAGGGAAAATTAGGAACCTAAATCCAAGGTTTAACCCTACTTTCCTAAATATATCATACCCTAACATAAGCCAAGTTACAATCGTAAAAACCCTCTAAATGTGTGTTTTGTTATTTCTATGATTAACTTTATCAAAACATAATCAAGCTAAGTTTAATTGATTTTGCATGTTGGTTGAGTGTTAACCCTATCCATTAAGTGAGTTAAGTGAGCCGAGAGATAGGTTGATTACTAGTTATGGTTGAAGACGTTTTCTAAAATTGCCACATGGAAGTTGGAAGCCGAAATAATGGTCAGGTAACTAAGAATATATGTGTCACTTCCGCGAAAATAAGGTGCCGGCAAAACAGAAGAGTCGCCACCTTTCGTTATTTATCCCTCAGAACGGGAAAGGAAACGATCGGAAAAACCTGACGAAAAGGTATAAGACAAGGTCATTGCAACCATTGTCTGGGTTCGGGAGTCGGTTACGCAAGGGGAAGGTATTAGCACCCCTCACGTCCATCGTACTCGATGGGATCCACGCTTGTTGTGTTTACTGGACGAGTTGGTTTTATCCATCTACCTATCAAGGCTGGTCTGAAAAGAAAAGAAAATGAAATGACTCGGCAAAGCGTCGCACTTTATGCCTACGTATTCTCATAAGAGAATGAGAAATCAGAGTCAACGTAGTTCGACTAACTACGGGTTACGGGGAAGGTGGCTCGCTAATACATCAGTATTGTGCCTACGTACTCTCAACAGGTATGAGAGATCAGAGCTTACGTAGTTCGGGATAATACGGATTACGGGAATTCAGATTCATCTGTTTTATCGAGTTGGGTTAACAAACAGTTCCAGCAGTTTGGTGTACGCAACTCGACCCTTGGAGACTTAGGCGTTACCGTTTGTGGTAGAACTGGGTGTTAACGACACTCTTTTCTTCAGAAAAGCTTCCTTTGAATTACGGGCCCGCGGGGCAAAAAGGTTTGAAGTTTGTTTTCTGTCTTTTACGGAAGAATTGTTTTTTACAGTTGTTTGCAACCAATATCGCACTAGAGACTATGACCTGAGAGTGAATGCATCGTATGTCACCCAAAGGGTGCCATACTAAACATCCAAACTGTTGAAAAGAAACTCTCCAACAATCCTTTCTCAGATAGCTTAAGGCTCGTAACGTACGACGTCAATTAACCTTTATTACTGTATTTTGATTTGTTTCGAGATGAGAAGAGAGAACAGGCTCAACTAAGGGGAGACTATCAAGTCCTACTATTGTCATGTCAAGGATTCATCCTATGGTTGAGGTTTGAAACAGGGAACTCCTAGAAGTTATCATGCATAGGTTTCAACCTAAAGTTCTAATCATCACTTCCTTATCAAAGGAAGTGAGATTCCTAGGGGATCATGTTAATGGTAACCATAAACAGATAAAGCATCAGCTTAAACAGTAAACAGTAAAAAGTTGTGAAATGCATGCAATGCAAGTGAGGGAGGAAATGTGTGTGGGGCATCAGCCTCCACAAGCTCATCTCAACCTCAAGCCAAATATGAATAACTACAATCATACAGATGAAATAACAAGCTATCAAGCAAAATAGAAGTAACCGCAATCATACAGAAGAAATGAAATGCTATCAAGCACACACAGACCACATAGGCAAGGGAGCTGGGCTCTACCGAATACCCGCAAGCAAAGCCATACAGTAAAAATACAAGCAGAGGGAGCAACTCAACCCCTAGTGCAATCATGCTCCTAGCTTGAGAATCTAAATATGAACTTATTCTAATTCATCAAGCAAATCAAACAAGTCACATCAATGCCGAAAATAAAACAGATCAACAGCTTCCACAACTTCAAGCTTCAGCTCCTCAGCACTTCAGTCTTCAGACCTATCCTACCCTTCAAGGCTAGCATCTTCCATAGCAAGTATCAACTTGCCTCTCCAAGTTTTCAATACACCAAACATAGGTATCAACTTATTCTTTCTCCAAGCCTCAGCTCTTCAGTCAATTCCACCTTCAGGTTTCAACCCTAATATCAAGTATCAACTTGACTTCTTCAGTCTCTCAATGCATCAATGTAAGTGTCAACTTATCCTTTATTCCTCAAGCCTTAGCTCTTCACTCAATCTCAATTGGATCTTCTTCACAAGTATCAACTTGGTCTTCAAGCTTCAGCTCTCTCCTCTTCACCAGTATCAACTTGGTCCTCTTCATCTGCAAGCTTCAGCTTCTCAGAATAATCTTCAAACACAAAGAAGTATCAACTCCATCCTTAAATCTTCTTCAAGCAAGGAACTCCATCCTCTAACAAGGGAGAAAGATGCATCTATCAAGAGCAAAGTTGGGATGATTGGTAGTAGAGTGAAGACCAAAGGTCACCACTGAGCATCCTGTCATCAGAGAAAGGGACCCTCAAAGGTTCTACCAATTTGCAAAGAGCCACACATTCTACCAAAGGAGGGATGAGACCTTTACAAAGGTACCTTTCATCATAGGGAATAATGGAATTGATCAACATATTCCATGTTTATGAAGGAAGAGAACTATATAAAAGCTCTGCCTACAAAACCCTGGTCTTAACCTAATCAAAACTACACCACAAGAAGGGAAGATCTTCACATCCAAGCCTCTTCAAGCAATCCAATGCATCTTCAACTTGTCTTCATCATCATCATCCAAGAACAAGCAAAAAAAAAACCCTAATCTAAGGGAACTAAAGAAGTTAATCTAGTTGAGTTAATGCCCTAGAATCATATGAAACTAGCACTTAAACTAAAATCAATCAAAAATAGTAAACTATATTGAAAATTCCTACAAAAATTCCTAAGGGATCATAATTCAATTAAGAATGCCTCATACAAAAACCAGGGACTAAGTCATCTATTAAGTCCTAAAATTAAGTCCTAAATCCAAAGGTATCAACCATAAACCCTAAAAATGGAGCTTCTAAGGTTTCAACCTAAAACTACCACCTATGTTCATCACAAAAATGTGAGAAACATCTATGGGGAGCATGCATATCTATGCTAACTACTCACAAAAATTCAAGACAAGAATCATCACCAATTAATCACACAAAATTCCACAAAATCAAGCATTAAGCATGACTATTTTAATATCAATTAAAATGTAAAAATTCCCATAAAATCAGAAAATGCATGAAATAAAAATATTTTTTATCTAAAAAATACTAGACCCTATCATGAATCTAATGCAAAAAGAATGGGGTTAATTGAATTATTTTTCCATTTTTTATGATTTTATCAAGAACCATGAATAAAATGAAAAAAATAAAGAAAATCAGAATAAAATGACAAACCCACGGTGCAGATAGTAATGAAAAGCAGTTCATTCTATGGATTGGGCCATGAGGGGGGTGTAGGTATCAACTAATGCCTTAAGCCCAAAATCAGCAACTAAATGAAACGATGCGTTTCATTAAAGTTCAGACTCTTCACAAATTGAGGAGCACGCGTGGCCGTTGGATGAGGTTCCTAGTCAAAGTCCAACCTTGATCTGATGGCTATCGAGTCATCTTCTTCCTTTTGAATCCCTGCAACTCAGGTCACCTGCGCGCCCAGAACCACCGCCGGTGACTTTCTCCGGTCACCATTCCACAACCCTAGCTCAACGTAGAGTCCACCATAGGCCACGATCCCTTAATGAAACATGTCCCAAATTTCCTCACGAATTCATTCATGCCCTTAATTCAACCTAAATCCTCGAGATTCGCAAGAACCAATTCTCAACCGAAAATGGAAGCGTCCCTAATTGGTCACTAATTCTCAAATTGATGATCCAGAAATCTTCCTACACCATTCTACTATGCATCTACCATAACAATTCATCTTAATTCCACCTAATTTAAGCCATGGCACAAGAGTTGCATACCTGGTAAATTTGAGCAAACAGAAGGGTTGAATCCTCGAATCAGCCTTCAAGAACTTGCAGAATCCTTCCCTGAATCACAATCACTCTTCTGTATGCAAAGAAAATAGTTGAATCTTCTTGAATTATCAAATCCGATTCTGAGTTGCAAGCTTCACTCTCCAATGGCTACTTCATGATTCCTCCACCACAGTGCCTTGAATTTGATCTGGAATTGATCACCAACCTCAGAGCAAGCTATTGAGATCACTTTCTTGGACTGAAATGGCCTCTAACCTTGTAACCAATTTGGATTTGCAATGAGAAAGTTCAAAGTGCAAGCTCAGTTTTCTCTCTCAATCATCACCAACCTTGGCCTTGGATCAACTCATTATCATATATAGAACCTGTGTGGATGATCTAGAAACCTCTAGATCCTTCTAATGAGAGTTTCAATCTCTCATGTCATGAGAATTTCAATCACATGTCATGGTATGCATAGTTCTGCTAACAACTTGAAATCACTCTCAATTCCTCCCAATTTCTCCCCTCATGACATTTTGGAAGTGTTTGGCTTGCAAGGGACCTTGGTTATGCCTTGGTTCTAGGTTTTGCAAATGTTACTTAAGATGTAAGTAACTACTTTTCAAAGCAAGTCCACAAATTAAACTTCAATTCAAAAATGTGGCTAAACCAATATTCTTAAAATGTTTTTTAGAGTAAAAATGACCTATTACATGCCTTGGTTTGGACATGTAGATCAAAGATATCAATTTCCAACTTTGGTTCATTTAACTTATACCCTTATTTTAGGTCATTTTTCCAACTTTGAGCTACAAGCACTTCCAACATCTCATGACCTCTTGACTAGCCTTAAAACATCATTTTGAACAAGTTTGATGTTGAACATTTTCCCATTTGAAGCTTGGAAATAGGAGTTATGGCCTTATGGTTGAAATGACCTATAATCTCCAAATGACCAAAATGCCCTTGACTTGTCAAAGCCATAACTTGAGTTCTACACATCCTATCAAGGACTTCTAGTACTCTCTAGAAATCTAAGAGGATAAGGAACAACATTCATGTTGACCAAAAGTTCATAGGAATTATCCTTCTAGGGTAAAAGTTTCATGCAAGTTGGGAAACTTTCAAGCCCCCAAATTCACATACCTCAGATGACCTGTAACTTGTCAAAGTCATAACTTGAGTTCTACAAATCCTATCAAGGACTTATAGCACTCAAATTAAATCTAAGCTTATGCTCTACAACATTCATGTTGGGGGCAAGATGAGATGACAATCACATCTTGAGTTGAATTGCCTTGAAGATAGGGGTCAAACTAGGGGATTTTACACTGTCAAGCCTTAGAAACCCTAGCTTGAAACTTCTCAAACTCTTCAATCATGATGAGTTAACCTTGTAATCATCCTTATAACATCTCAATGTATCAATCCATGATCACATGGCTCTTGGATTAGGTCTCAACCTTGTCCAAATCATCAGTTGACTTAGGGTTGACCCAGTCAAACCCTAATTGCACCACTCATGGCTGAGTCTTCTTAATCTTGCATAATGACCTGCCTAGGCTTCAAAGTGACCTTCAACACTTCTCATGAGCTCTCTCAAGACCTCAAGTACATCTTCATGGCTTCAGAATCATCTGATGGCTTTCCACAACTCTCAAGTTAGGAGACCTGCACACTTGGTTTCAACCACTCTCTCTGGGGATCTTTTAACTTCTCTGGCAAGGATATCAACCCTTGAACACTTGTATAACCTTCTTAGCTAGCTTCATAGTCTTGAGTAGCCCTTGATTGGTAATCATACCTCTTGATCTCCTGCACACATGGCAATGAAATGCAAATGATAATGCTAATGTGAATGAAATGAAACACAAGCTAGATGAAGAAATGTTGGGCAAATTTTGGGGTGCAACAGCTGCCCCTATTAAAGCGGCTTGGACCTGACTGGGTGAGAAGCGAACGGTTCTCAAACAATCAAGGTGAAAGATGGTTGAATACCAATAAACCCAGAAATTTGCCAACTGCCCAAGTACACGGTACTCTGACGGGGACAAATCTTCGGAAACTGAAATACTAGCTGCACGACAATTAGCTGGGGGATTGGTCACACGGTAACCGGTGATACATGGTCGATCATGCCGTCAGGCATCAGGATTCCTCGGGACTCATCAGGTCAACAATCATGCTAATCATGCCATAGGGCATTCAAAGAAATTTTTGGGCATCAGCCGGACTTCATCACTAAGTCGGGAATAGAATTCTCAGTTAATCATGAACCAATTGGGGATATCCGAACTTCTGCCATCAGGCACTCTGCATCAGCTGAGAGAACTGCTTCGTCAATACGGTTGGACTTCAATCATCAAGTCTTCGAGGGAAGTTTCAACTTTGCTGTTCAGAAACCTGTTGGGGATGATACATCTCCGCTGGGGATTCTGGAGAACTATCAAGTAACTCTGCCTCGAGGATTCAGGAATCATTCTGGGTGAGTCAATTCTACTGAGGAAATCAGGAATCATCCTGAACAAATAACTCTGCTGGAGATTTCAGGAATCATCCTGAGCCAATAACTCTGTCGGGGACTCTAAGCGTTAACTTGAGCAACCAACTCTTGCGACTTTACTGGGGATTTTAAGAATCATCTTAAACGAGCGCCTTCGCTGGAGAATTCAAGAATCATCTTGGGCAAACGACTTTCGCTGGGGGATTCAAGAATCGTCTTGAGCAAGCGACTCTACGAAGGAACACCTGCAAAACAAGCACAGTAACGACCTAGCTCATGTTTAGTATGCATATGCTTTGACAACGGCGTAATGCTCCACACGGTGGAAATGTTATGCGTTTTCTGGGTAAATGCTATGCAATCATGCAAAATGCTACGACTCCATCAGCAAAATAAATGCCGAAGGGAAAACCCTCCTGTCAAGTAGAAAGGACCACTCTGGTGGAGGAAGGAATCATCCCGCCGAGGAGAAGAAGCCACACCAATCTCAATTGGATTCCGCTTGGGGAACGAACTTCAGCCGACTGCTGCAGGGGAACAAAATTCTACGAGAACGTGGACCTGCTGAGGAAAGCGATGTCAATCGCAGAAATAAACTGCACGACATTCGCAGCAAAACCTTCCTGGAGATAACGACTCCGGTGGGGAAACACAACATCAGCTATTCAACATTTTACTGGGGAAAACCAATCATGGTCCTAACTGCTTTCCAAGGACTCGGCTCTCTTGGGGATTCGTCGGCTCGGCTGGGGTAGAAGGAATCATCCTGCTTACTGGGGAGAGTACAACTCTGTAGGGGATTTCAATTCTCCTGGAGACTTCAGTCTGGACCTATCAATTGCTGCACCCTTCAGTATGTGACTCAGCTGGGGAGATGACGACCCTCCGGGATGCATCTGATTGGAGAGAGAATCTCCTCTGCTTGGGGAGACATATCAATGCTTTACGATCTCACGTTCAGACTCTGTGGGGAGAGGCTGCTGAACTTGCTGGAGAGGAAGGAGTCATCCTGCCTGGGGACGCATACGGCGTACTGCCTGGAGTATGCCATACCTACGATAATACAAACAAACAAACAAGATACCCTTCTCAAAGGGACCTATCAAGGTTATCCTCTTGTGACAATGTTCAAGTAATTCATTGTTTCAACAATCAGTGGCTTAGGCCAGTAAGTTTATGTATGCGCATTTTATCAAAAACATCGACATTATTTTTCGCAAACAAAACAGATAGATGCTAAACAAACAAACAGCATTGCTGAATAGAATACATTTTATTGATAACGAACCCCTGAATGGGTAAAATTTTTTTACAACAGATGCAAGCTCCTGGAATGAGGAAGCTTGCGCAAATATAAAACATAAATATACATCAGTATATACACATGTCGGCAACGAGGCGTAGACGAACACCATGAGTTGATCCCTCTATGACCCACTCGACTTCGATACCTCTTCGACGTTTCAGCTTCAGAAGAGATTGATTCAGATAAACGGCCCTCAGGTCTTCCAAACCACTAAAAAATGAAAGTCCACACGCGGAACGCAGTCATTTGCTTTTTCAAATCCCTAGCTTTTGCCTGAATCGCCCTTTCAGGTTTTCGATTCACCGGGATACCTTTTTTTTTGCCAAAGTCGCCTTTCCAGGTTTTCGACTTTGCGGTGTACATTTTTTCAATTTATATCCCTAATTTTTGCCCAAACCTTTTTCCTTTTTTATGGTTCGCCGGGATGCCCCTTTTTGCCTGGATATTCTTTTTCTTTCCAGCGGGTCATTTTTAAGCAAAGTATTTTTTAACTGCGTCCGCGTTCACCGGAGATGCAAAATCTTCGCCATCCATCGTGGATAACAACAAGGCTCCTCCCGAAAAGACCTTGCTGACAACATACGGACCTTCGTAATTAGGAGTCTGATCGCGACTTTCTATGTCTAATACAACTAACTGCAAGTGCACAGTCTATCGCGTAGTAATAAAAGATATCGATCCCACAGGGACTCGTAATCAAACTAGTGTTCTCGGGAGTTACTATGTTTAGCTAGGTAGGATATGTTTTATGGGAATAAGATTGTCACTAAAAGGGGAAACTAAGATTACTGTTTAGATTTTAATTAATTGAATCGATACGTAGTAATTATGTTCTTCAGGGATTTGATAAGTTACTGGTGTATGAAATAGTTTTCACAGTTTATTTAAGCAGAAAATGGAGATTTGAAGACTCTCGTCTCACAATGGTTATTGACGCTAATCATAATCCTAAGGGCCAAATGTACACTTTCGTATCCCGTTCGGGGTTAAAACTATTTTTTGGAAATCTCTAAGTTCTAATTCGTTTTAAAGTGCTTTCGCTGTTATTAAAACAAATGCCTAGTGTTTACTATCTGACCTTACCGCAGCTCTCGCTTGTTGGTTCGTATCTTAATTAATTTCCCACTTTCGTGGCAAAACTACTTTTAAATAAGTTCTCGCTTTCGCGACGAAGTTTATTCAGTGAATCAATTTTAAACACTTAGACCATAAGTTATTTTTGTGAAAAGAAAGTTTTCAAACAAGAGTTATCAAATCCCATTCGAATTATTACTACATATCGATTGCCTAAGTTTAGCTAGACATGGAATTGGGAAAAACAAAACATAAATAATAATAATAAATAATAAATTGCATTATAATTAAAACAAAAGTCGATCAAAATGAAAACCTGTAAATAATGCCAATTGGCCTTTGGGCAGATCCTCCACAGATGTTGGCAGGATTCTGATCTTTAGTTCCAAATGGATCGTACAGTGCAATAGGTATTACAGAAGAGCGGAAATGGGAATGAGGAAATGGCAGGGAAATAAAGGAAAGGAATACAAATAAAACTGGAGAAATGGATACAAATAAAAACTGGAAAGTAAATTTGCTCTGGAAATTAAATTTGGCAGCACTTCGTGGTATGAATGCAGCTCCCCTTTTGAAGTCCCCTGCTTCCCTTTTTATAGAAGTGGAATTCCAACGGTTACCTCTGAGGATGATGGACCTTGAGGCAGATAATTTAGGGAGTAGTGGACCACTTAATGGGAATTGGAACTGCTCTTTTGACGTGTAATCTGAGTTGGGCGTTTTTGTCTGCATGACGGTCGTCACAAGGTGTGACGGTCATCACCCGTGTGACGGTCGTCATGCATCTGTGACGGTCGTCACATCAGCAAAAACTGATTGCTGCGCTTTTCATTGTGTTTTCACTCCTTTTTCGTCCATATTTCATCTGGGATTGCTTCTTTTCTTCATGTTGCCTTGTTTAGACGTGATCGTTGAATACCTGCAAAAACATCAGACAAATACACGGAAATAACCCGAAATCGGATCGAAAACGGTTAGCTTTTAGTCGAATTATGCATGAAAATATCTATATGATTTCGTGTTATCAAACTCCCCTATGCTTGAATCTTTGCTTGTCCTCAAGTAAAACGTGGAAAAGTCGGCAAGCACGAGGCTGCTTCCTCGTTCGCAGAGTTTGGAAAAACCGGGATTCTTGGTAGGAACAAGACGAGTATCATGACGACACTGGACTACGAGTCTCCGGAGGTCTCCTTTTTATGCAAATCGGTCTCAGTCATGCTACCATATCTTGGTGTCAAGGTTCTCGTGGCAAGTTCACCCTGTTTGTTCTATCGCAATCACATTAAGCCCGTTGTCCGCACACTTTCATGGCAAGTCGACCTGTTAGTGAATATGATCTCGTTTTCGTTTTTGATCTTCTTCATTGATCATAATTTGGTGTCATTGATTTTTCAATGAGTTTTTCGTGCCGTTGGGCTAAATGCTCGGGTGAGGAGCACCTAACTTAGAAGGAAACGTATCTTATATTCTTGGGCTTTTTAGCTCTCTTTTCATGATTTTTCATCTTTTTGGAGATCATACACTTATTTGCATCGGTCGCTCGCTTAGAAGTGTTTTTAGGATGGTGCTGACTGCTAGTATAAACTACTTGGGGTTGAGTTTGCGTAGACACTTGAGACTTTGGTACACGTAGGTGGTGAAACCGACTCGCATAAACTAGAGATCTAAGGTGTCTGGACGATACTGGTTTTGTTAGAACTGTCGTTTCCTCGGAGTTTCAAAACTCGGTTTGAACTCAGGTGCATTCTCGTGATGCTTTTGCTTTTGAGGAACAAATGAAAGTTTTTGTTTACGTTGAATAATGTGGGGATTGTTTGCGTAACGTGAAAATTATATAGACGAGCTTTATTTGCTAGAAATAGAAAGTGTAAAAACAGAACTTACTAAAATTCAAAGTGCAGTGAAATGGAAATACAGGAAATAAGGGAAGTTCAGAATACAGTGGAAATAAGGCTCCGCTCCCACACTATCTCGATCAGTGTCCTCACTGATTCTTGAAGCATGCGAGAGGGAGATACAACTGAAAATGAAAATACAAAATACTGAAATATAGTAAACAATGAAGGAAAAAAAATGAAAATCTAGTCCCGACCTCTGTCACGTCCACGCTGGTGTCCTCTGGCTCTAGCAAGGGCTACTCTATCCTCATAGCTCATGGCTCTGGTGTGGTAGACCATGTCTCGGAGTCCTTCGACCTGCAGGGTCAGATTCGCTAGACTCTCAGTGATCGTAGCTTGGCCGGTGTGAAGTTGTTGCATTTGAGTTCGGTGCCAAGCTTCGAACTGGTCAGCTCGCTGGTTCTGCTGCTGCAGCATCGTGAGTATCTGTGCCTGCTGGTCTAGGGAGCGACGGAGGTCCTCTTCGGTGTAGTCGGGCACGAGATGGTGACGGCGGCGGCGAGAAGATGTACCTACTGGAGGAGGAGGCTGTGATGCCCCTGGCTGCTCGGACCTGTCCAACTCAGCTTGGATTTCATCGTCGGAATCATGAGTGGGATCCTGAGTAGGAACAGCGGCAGCAGGAGGGGCAGTGAGGTCGAACAACCAGTTGGTACGGTCCTCTGGATGGATGCGGGTGCGGGAAGGAAGGATGATGCTTCTGACGGTCTTGCCACGCACAACCGGATGGTATTTCCCGTCAGCTCGGGAGCGGATGAGATGGGAGGCCCTGCAGTGGTCGGTGTCAAGGAACACCGAGGGGATGGACTGGAGGTGCTGAAGGCGGTCGCCAAGGTTCAGCCCAAGTGCAATAGCCGTGACAATCCCGCCAAAGTAGAATGGCTTCGAGCCACAGTTGCAGTTGGCCTGAATGTGGGCCAGCAGAAACGGGGCAGCGTTGACGGGTTCATTGTTGATGACGCAATGCAGAAAGAAGAGCTCCTTGGAGTTCACTTTGTGGTTGCTGTCTCTGGCGAAGATAGTGTTGCTCAACGCCCTGTGAAAGTACCTGATGGCGGGGTTATGGATGTGAGTGGCGTGTAGGGAGTCCCAACCATCGGCATTTAGGCCGGTCAACTGATACCACAACGCGAAGGCTTCATGTTGGAACTGATCAGTGATACGGCGATGAGCGTTGTCGCCGCGGGGTAGCTGTAGGATGCTGGCGATCTAATTCTGATTCACCCGGTAGTTGACTCCAAACATTCGGAAACAAGCGGCACCTGTGTGCTGGTTGAGTTCGCCGCTGCTGGTGATGCACGAGAACGAACTCAAGAACTCAAGAGTGAGTTGTTCGTAGGTCGGCTGGGGGTTGGAGCAGAGGTTCCAGATGCCCGCTCGTTGAAGCATCCAGGTTACACCTTCAAGGAGTCCGAGCTCCGTAAGCGATGGAAGGTGCGGGTAGTGAGTTGGCTGGAGTGTCCTCTGATGAAATGCAATGTACTGTGCTCGTTGTCTGTCGCCTAGCTCGCCTTCAGGGAAGGAAATGTTGCTGACATCTGCGTTTCCGGCCATTGTTGAAGATGGAGAGGTTTCGGAGGTTTTGGGGTTTTTCGGCGGAGAGGGAAAAATGACAGAACGGTGGTTTGGAGGTTGAATTTGGAGTTGAGGTTTATAGTTCAATGTGGGGAGGACGAAAATCGTAGTGGGGTATGAATTTTGGAAGTTCGAAAGTGATAATGGGGGGAGTGGAGGGCAACACGAACCCTGTTTTATCAGATAGCAGTTCTGGGCTGCGTGACGGTCGTCACAAAGGTGTGACGGTCGTCACCCGCGTGACGCTCGTCATGGGACTGTGACGGTCGTCACAGCAGCAAAATCTGCAGAACGCAGAATTTTGCTCTGAGGGCGTATTCGTGGTGATTTTAAAGCTTAGTATTGATACGGTGACGTAATATAACAGCCAACAAACAACAAATAATGCGAAAACAGAATAATTGAATAAAAACTAGAATTGAAATAACATAAAATGGAAACAATTGTATGTAGTACATAATGAAACGAACAATGCGAAAAATCCATATGATTAAATTAAACTAAACTAGACTAGACTAAACTGAAACTACTGCTACGAGCTAATGACTAATCTTTTCGTGCCTTCAACTCATCGAATTTCTATGAATAGTAGTCGAGTTGGTCGCAGACTAGATCCATGAAGCCTACCAGTTCGCTGTGCATGCCTGCGATATCAGCTTTTACATTAGTCAGAGCTTTATCAACGTCGTCCAATCTGAGTAACACGGTATCCATTTTGTCGGTGGTCTCCTCAGGGATAGGCTCAGGATAAGTATTGTAGTGTGGAGGAGTCATAGGGTCTACTTCAGTTTCAGAGGCGGCGTCCTCATAGTACATGTAGTCGTGTGCCTCAGAGATGTGGTCACTGTCATACATATAGTCCTGGGGTGTTGACTGTGGTGAAGGAGGTCCCATAGGCTTATCCAATTCGTAGAGCCAGTTATCCTTGTTGTGGATGCTTGTCATCAGATGATCAGGCAGTGTGAATAGCTGTACTGGTTTTTCGTTAATAAGGTACTCGTACGGTCTAGGTCCCATAGTCCCTAAGATGCGCCTGTTAAAGCAGAATTGTATGTTCATGGGTCTGATGGTACCAAAACGAGTGCTGGCATTTAAATGGAATCTAAGGCCAAGCTCGTGGGCAATCATTGTTACTAGTCCTCCTATAAGAATAGGTGTCTGAGGTTCCAGCGTGAGGCGTTTGAAGGATCTCATCATGAAAGGCACCGCATTTACTGTCCGTCCCTGAGAAGCACAAAACATGATGAATAACTCTTCCTTAGACACTGTGGTAATATTTTCTTCTTTTCCAAACAAGGTGTGAGCTAGTATCTTATGGAAGTATCTGAAGGCGGGGTTATGAATGTCATCATTGTACATTTTGTCTGGTTCAGGGTGATAGTCGCCTGTGATTCTACCCCAGAAGTGATCGAGTTGCAAATCAATATCGTCATCTTCTGCACTGATGAACACATGCGGTCCGCTAGGGAATCCTAGGAGGTTAGCTAGTGACATCTGTTGCACCCCAAAATTTGACCAACAATTATTTACTCATTAAGTGTTTAAAAGTTGATACCTTCATCAGAAAGTTCAAGAGATCCTCAGAGGAATGGGTTGAAACCAGAGTTGTGTGTCTCATAACTTGAAAGTTGTGAGGGCTCCTCAGATGATTCTGAGACCTTGAGAATGAACTTGATGCTTTGAGAAAGTCTATGAGATATCTTGATAGCCATCATGAAGCCCAGAGAGGTCATTATGCAAGAATTCAGAAGATTCAACCATGAATGGTAGAATTAGGGTTTTGACTGGGTCAACCCTAGATCAGCTGAAGATTTGGAGAAGGTTGAGACCTAATACAAGGGCCATGAGATCATGGAATGATGTATGAGGATGTTATAAAGATGATTCCTAGACCAACTCATCATGATTGAGGAGTTTGAGAAGTTTTGAGTTAGGGTTTCTGAGGATTGTCAGTGAAAAAACCCTAATTTGATCCTTATCTTCCAGGCAGTTTTAGCTCAAGATGTGATTGATATCTCATCTTCCCAACAACATGAATGTTGTAGAGCTTGTTCATAGCTTTAATTTTAGTGGTAGAAGTCTTTGATAGGAGTTGCAGAGCTCAAGTTATGGTTTTGACAAATTACAGGTCAGCTGAGGTGTGTGAATCTGGGTCCTTGAAAGTCACCCAACTTGCAGACAACTTTTGCCCTAGTAGGATGATTCCTATGATCTCTTGGTCAACATGAATGTTGAAGAGCATCTTCTTAGCTTTCTAGAGAGTACTAGAATTCTTTGATAGGATTTGTATAACTCAACTTATGGTTTGAACAAGACAGGGGTATTTTGGTCATTTGGCAGTTATAGGTCATTTTAAGCAAAGGCCATATCTCCTATTTCCAAGCCTCAAATGGAAAAACTCAAAACATGAAAGTTGTTCAAAATGGGATTTTAAGATTATAAAAGTGGTCATGAGTTATTGAAAAATCTTGTAGCAAGGATTTTCATGATTGGGTAAAAATGACCTAAAATGGCTTATAAGTTGAAAAAGTTGAAATGGAATTTTGGTTTGAGAGATCTACAAATCCAAAATGGGTCATCCAATATGTCATTTTGACTCCAAACATCATTTTAAAAACAATGGTTCAAGTATATTTTTGAGTTTAGGCTTAAAAATTGGAGTTGCTTTGTAATTTTCATTCTTGCATCTTAAGGCACCAAAAGGAAAAAGGAGAAATTGCTACATAAGGGTTTGTAAGGCCTTGTTTTCATGTTATAATATCATATGGGGAGAAATTAAGTAGGATTGCATGGTTTATCATGAGATTGCATGAGATTCACTCAATATGGAAAACTCAAATTCTCATTGCGTGATACATTCTAGAAACTTCTTGGAAGGTTCTCAAAGCTTCCACACATTTCCATTGGCACCTATATATGGCCTAGAGAGGATCCTTACCCTGGTTGGTGATTCATTAAGCTTGCAATACCTATTTTGATCCCATCACTCCAAATTGCATTTTGATTTCAAACTTCATCCAAACCTCATCTACTACCAAATTTCTTGTTACAATCATCTTCCACCATCATCATGGAGTAAGAAGCATGCAAGAGTGATCATATTTGGTGACTGGTACATGTGATTCGAAGCTTCCATCCAAATTGCATGAAGGATTGGCTAGAGTGAATCAAAGGGTTTGATCAAGAACCACTGCTCCCAGGAGTCTTAGCATCCATTGTAGAGCAAGCTTGGCAAGTGGCAAGAGCTGGATTGGAGTGTAACTACCCCTGCCATCATCAAGCAACAGGTTTGCAAAAGCACTTGTATCTCCTTAATTATCCAATGTTAGAGCATGTGGTTAGGATAGGCATGATTAGAGACCCTTAGGGATCAAGGCTGGGAAGTTTAGGATCATTCTATGAAGATTGAACATTGAGCATCAATTCTTTAATGAGCAAGAACTCGGGTTGTAGTGGATATTAACACAAGATCATTAGCTTAGAATCATCAGCACCATGAGTAGGTTAATTTAGTATCAAGAAATATGAGAAATATTGAGTTCGAGGTTGGAGTATTAATGGAGTTGGGGGTATCGGGTTTGACGTTTGGGGAAGCTTTGATAAAAACTATGACCATGGTTGTATTCTCCTCGAGAAATGGAGCAGGTTTACCGTTTACAGATTTGAATTTCATTGAAGAAGGAAGGAGAACGAGGGAGTTGAAGTGCTGCGCATGAATTCTGCATCCATGGAAACCCTAAGTCTCAAGGTAGGAGATGATCCCCACACCATTGGATTGGGCCAGGACCCGTTGACTGGGAATGCATCTAACGGCTGGGATTTAAAAAGAAAACGGAGGGAACCCTTAAGCGTCAAAACGCTGCCGTTTGGTTTAATGAATAATTCTGGGCTCAATGAATCTGCGCTATTGACACCCTCCACCCAAGGCCCATCAAGAATAACACTGCATTTTGATGCTAAATGCACCGCACGTTTATCTTTTTCTTTTCAATTTTTCATTGTTTTTCTGAAGCGCGCATGGGCCTAACCCAAAGTGCTACGCGCACCCCCCCATGTCTGGCCCACCTGATAATGAACTAGGGCGCCTTGCTTCTCGCACCCCCTCCCCTTTAATTAATTTCTTTTATTTTGTATTTCCTTTAGTTTTCTTGCACATTAATAAATCCATAAAAAAATAGAAAAATTAATATTTTTCAATCCTTGTTTTTTCTATAGGTTAATGAATTTGTCTAGAAAATTAATAAAAATAAAAATTCCATTTTATTTTTAGTTTAGTATTTTTAGTATATTTTTCATTTCAATAGCTTTAAAATAGGTTTGATATTGTATCCAATTTTGTAGAATTTATTTTAGGACCTTCCCTTAGGATTTTTAATTTATTCTTTTTGGTATGATTAGATATTGAATCATAGTTCCCCGTAGGATTTAATTCTTGATTTTTAGATTAATTCTTGATTAGTTTAATTAGGTTAGCATTAGGGTATCCTAATTAGGGTTTATGTTATGCATAGGTAAGGTAATTAATTTTCTTTAGAGAGTTTTGTCTTGATTTTTGGGTAGGGGCATATGTGGATGTTATGGATAGATGTTGTAGACCCTTGTGAATAATTGTTAGAATTTTTCCCCTTGTTTTAGTATTTTTGTAGGTATTTTCTGAAGTTGACTGATAGTTTTGACTGTTCTGTGGTTATCTGTTTATCTCTGGGGTTTATTTTTGGGAATTTGTTGTGGGGTTTAGTTTGTTTTGAGGATCTTGTTGGAGAGCATGATGAAAGAGAGGATTGTAGATCAAGATTCAGAGACCCAGAGCTTGGGGATTATTCCCCGTTTGTGAGGTTTGAGATCCTGAAGTTTGAGGGAAGTTCATGGTACTTTCCTGAGGAAGGCACTATGAATGACTTTCATTCTTTCTTCTCATCTCTTTCTCAAGTATCCAATGATGTTGGAGCCAACTTGTGAGTTTAATTTCTCCTGAGGAGGAATGTAAACTGATCACATGTTATTGAGCCACATGGGATACAACTCCTAAGTGGAAGCCTCCTAGTACTTTCCTGAGGAAGGTCCTATGGGTCTATTCACTTAGTTCCCTTAGTTCATCTAGGATTTCTTAAGTATCCAATGATGTTGGAGCCAACTTGTGAGTTTAATTTCTCCTGAGGAGGAATGTAAACTGATCACATGTTGTTGAGCCACATGGGATACAACTCCTAAGTGGAAGCCTCCTAGTACTTTCCTGAGGAAGGTTCTATGAGTCTGTTCATTTAGTTCCACTAGTTCAGATAGGATTTCCTAAGTATCCAGTGATGTTGGAGCCTGCTTGTGAGTTTAATTTCTCCCGAGGAGGAATGTAAACTGATCACAGTGGTTGAGCCACATAGGATATGATTCCTGAGTATACACCTCCTAGTGCTTTCCTGAGGAAGGCACTATGAGTCTGCCTACTTAGTTCCCTTTCTTTGGTAAGCTTGCTTTGAAGCTTGAAGACTGGGCTTTGCTTTCTTCTGATTAGAGTTCTGTTTTAGGGTTAGGATTAGAGATTAGATATAGATTCTTTCTTTCTCAAGCATGTGTTTTGTTTGCCTGATGGCACTTCATTTCTTTTACTGTTCATTGCTTGATGGCATGTTGTTATATTTCAGTATGATTACTGTTATTTCATGACTGGCTTGAGGTCGAGACGAGCTTGTGGAGGCTGAAGCCCCACACATATTTCCTCCCTCACTTGCATTGCATGCATTTTACTGTTAAGCTGATGCTTTGTCTGTTTTGGTGTATCATTGACATGATCCCTTAGGACTCTCATTTCCTTTGATAAGGATTTGATGATAGACTTTAGGTTGAAACCTATGCATGACAACATATAGGAGTTCCCTGTTCAAACCTCAACCATAGGATGAATCCATGGCATGACAACAGTAGGACTTGATAGTCTCCCTCCTAGTTGGGCCTGTTCTTTTCTCATCTCAAAGCAGTTTAAGATACAGTAATCATGAATGATTTCTTTCGTACGTTACGAGCCTTAAGCTATCTGAGATTGGATGTTTAGTATGGTACCCTTTGGGTGACATGCGACGCATTCACTCTCAGGTCATAGTCTCTAGTGCGGTTGAAATCGCAAATACAATAAAAAACACTTCTTTCAGGAAATAAGCCGTAGTTGCCCGAACTACGTTTGCTCTGATCTTCCATACAGTGTGGAAGTACGTAGGCATAGGATGCGACGTCCTAGTGAGCAACCTTCAACCTTTCCCCGCAATCCTTCGTAGGCCGAACTACGTTGACTCTGATTTCTCATTCTCTGATGAGAATACGTAGGCATAAAGTGCGACGCTTTGCCGGGTCATTTTTCTTTTCTTTTTTAGCCAGCCTTGATAGGTAGATAGAATAAAACCAACCCACCCAAGTAAACACCAAGCGTGGATCCCGTCGAGTACGACGGACGTGAGGGGTGCTAATACCTTCCCCTTGCGTAACCGACTCCCGAACCCGGACAATGGTTGCGATGACCTTGTCTTACCCTTTTTCGTCAGGTTTTTCCGATCGTTTCCTTTCCCGCTCTGAGGGATAAATAACGAAAGGTGGCGACTCTTATGTCATGCCGGCACCTTATTTTCGCGCAAGCGACAGCTGGCGACTCTGCTGGGGACTTATAGCATCCAGGGACTTTTCCCATCCCTTATGCTGGGACCGTTTCCCATCCCCTACGCGAGTCAATCCTAGCGCGTGTATGTTTGCTTGTTGGGTTGCGTTTATTTATCGCATTTTTACTCCCCGCATTTTTCCCGCATTTTATTTCCAGTTTGATATGATTATCTGTGCTGCTGTGGGAGAGGGATGTTACTATGAGTGAGAAGCCGGACCTGGGCTTGAGTATACACCTAGATATAGTTGCGGAGAAGTAGTAGACGAACCTGTCTGCTGAGCAGGCACAGTTCCCTACGAAAATCTGCGCTCAGACGAGATTCTTGCAGAGGTGCTCCTTTCCGGTCCTGAGGATCTGAGGGGAGTCCAGACGTGAGGATTGTCGACTCTGGGGACCGATCATTTGGAAGTCAGCTAAGTGAGGCCTCTTCATGACTTGATGATGCCACTCCTTCTGGGAATCGTATCGTCACTCGTGAAAGTCTGTGACGCTGATGACCGCATAGGATGCCGTACCTTTGTCCGTGGATTAGGTCCATACCTGTGAGTGGGATTGGGATATTGCAGGAAACTTATACCTTCAGACTACCTGGTTTTCTTGACAGTGAATCAGTTATGTTGGTGTCAGGGTTCTCAGTTGCAGATTTGACTGTTCTTGACAGAGCAAGTTTTTTGATCAGAGGATTGTATCATCGGGTGTATGTTTGTTCCTGATAGAGCAGGTTTCGATCAGAGTATTGTCATCAGAGGTTTGTCCTGGATGGAGCAGATTTTGAGTGGGGTCTGAAGATCTCATCAGCAACTGTGTGTTTGTTCTTGATAGGGCAGATTTTTGATCTGGGGTCTGAAGACTTCATCAGCAGAAGTTTTCTGATCATGCATCCGGGGTCCTTATTATCAGGCACTTGCTCTTGACAGAGCAGAATTTCGATCTTGGTCCTATCAGATGGTTATTCTCAGCAGATCGGATTAGTGGTCTTGCACCGGGGTTTCCTTCTCATCAGTGACTGTTGATACCGAATCTCCACAGCAGCCACCTGGATATATTGTTGCATGCCTGCATTTTGCATTAGTTTGCATAATCATTCGCATTCCATTGACGTGTGTCTGTGACAGGTGTCGTTTCCCCGATCCAGGACCCCTCGCCTCCTATTGTATTATTGCAGCCTCTCTCAGGAAGACTGTTGCGTACGAGTTCTCGGTCCTTGATGTGTTGAATTTGACTATTGCTAGTGCTATGTGTGAGATTGATGTTTCCATGATTGGGCTTGGATTTCTTCTTCTTCTTATTGTCAGCATTGGGACCAAGGCGCTAGGATCGGGGGAAACCTCTCAAGCACACAGACACACGCATACATCTGCATGAAGCATTTTGCATGACATACATTCTGTTGCTTTTCCTAACCTTTAATGTTGACAGGTTTTTCAGGTTCGCAAGTTCCGAGCTGCTTTCGATCTCCAGGATTGATCAAAGACTCATCCACCGCTACTCAACTCGCGCTAATCAGACAAGGATAATGGACCAGGTGCAGTCAGATGTTCAAGAGCTCCGTGAACGGATGGATCGTTTCATGGAACTGATGCAGGTAGTCGCTAATGGTCAGGACCAGCTTCGCACTTTGGTTCAACCCCTGATCTCCAGGGTTGACAGTAATGGCATACTGCACGGCGGGGCTGTGCCTACTCCTCCTCTAGTGGATGCTCCACAAAATGTTGTTCCTGTTGCCGGGGGCAACGGCAGTGCTAACGACAATCTGATGACTAATCTCGGACTCAACGCGGCGGGCGTCGACAATGGTAGTTTGGGAGCCAATGTTAACATAGGGCCGGTCAACGGTAATGCTGGTGTCGGAAATCTGTTGGTGCCTCAACCGTGGCTGGAGGACCATCAGGATGACATATTCTCTCAGAGAGGTGTAGAAGCAGAGTTGAATGCTGAAACTCGACTCAGGTTCAAAGCGCTGGAGGACAAGATGAGAGACATTGAAAACCAGAACACATTGGGCGTTGACATGTCCAAGCTCGGGTTGATTGCTGACTTTAAGGTACCTCACAAGTTCAAGGTGCCCGTCTTTGAGAAGTATAAGGGTACTACTTTCCCCCGCGTCCACCTCCGATCTTATTATAGAAAGATGTCCGCCTATTCTGACGATGAGAAGTTGCTGATGCACTTCTTCCAGGATAGTCTTTCTGGTCCATCACTCGAATGGTATATGGGTTTGGAGCCTGCTACTGTGCGCACCTGGAAAGACCTCGCTGAAGCGTTCGTCCTCCACTACCAATACAATAGCGACTTGGCCCCCAACCGAGTTCAGCTTCAGAATCTCTCGCAGCGGAACAATGAAAGCTTTAAAGAGTACGCCCAGCGGTGGCGTGAATTGGCTGCTCGGGTTCAACCGCCGATGGTTGAGCGTGAGCTAGTGCAAATGTTTGTGGCTACCCTTCCTGGAATCTACTATGAAAAGCTGGTCAGTGGCATGTCTGGAACATTCTCGGCTCTCATCACTATGGGCGAGCATGTTGAGAACGGTATAAAATCGGAAAAATTCAGGGCGAATCATCCTCAACTGGAGGAGGTAGTAAGAAACCCTACGCTGGCAAGCGTCGAGAGGGGGATGCAAGTGCTGTCACTAATGCTCGGAGAAAGGGCAAGGGCCCTCAGCCTTAGATTGCTAGCATAAATATCCCAGCTGCTCCACCGCAGCAGTAGCAGCAGCAGCAGCCTCAGCAGCAAAACCAGCAGGGGTATAGAAGATATCAGAATCGGGCGCCTCTGACAAATCGTCATTTTGAAACTCCCCCTATGTCGTATGCACAGCTCTTGCAAACGTTGCTTCAGCTCTAATTAGTTCAAAAGAGGACAATGGCTCCCTTAACAGGGGAACCACCACCGGGGTATGATGCCAGTGCTACTTGTGATTTCCATACTGGGGCACCTGGCCATACGATTGAGAATTGTAAAGCTTTTAAGCACAAAGTCCAGGACTTGGTGGACGCCAAGGTTATTAACTTTTCTGACAATGTGCCCAACGTTACCAAGAACCCCATGCCTCATCATAAGGGGGGCGGAGTGAATGCCGTCATCACTGAGGAGAGTGCGGACTTGCTGACTGATGTCAAAGATTTGAAGACGCCGCTTAGTTTTGTCAAGGCTAAGTTGCTGAAGAAGGGCTTCTTTCCTGGATGTGGAGAGTTATGTATGGCTTGTGCTACACTTCCTGATGGGTGTGAGCAGCTGGTCGAAGGTATCCAAAGTCTGATGTCCGAGGGTATTTTGCAGTTCAGCCGGAGCGTTGAAAGTGCGTCCGGGGAAGTCGTGCTGAAGCAGGCAGATGAAGTTGCTACCATTACTATTCCTCGTCACCCTATTACTATTTCTGCGCCCCGACCGCCTACTATTACTATCACCAGGGCCGGACCAATCCCATTCGAAAGCACTAACGCCGTTCCATGGCATTACGGCGCCGAAGTTTATTGCAATGGTCAGAAGATAGAGCTTGAGCCGTTCGGATCGACTGTGCAGAATCTTGCCGGAGTCAGTGGCATTACTCGAAGCGGTAGAGTGTTCGCGCCAGCAGAAGTTGCAGCAGAGAAAGTGGTCAGGGCTGATGCTGCTGATAAGGGTAAAGGTAAAGCTGTTGAAGAGGTCCCTGCTGGGGCAGAGAAGGACTTGCTGGTTAAAGATGCTGAAGAATTCATGCGTTTAATCAAGAAGAGCGACTACAAGATTGTAGATCATCTTCATCAGACTCCGTCAAAGATCTCTATTCTTAACCTGTTGCTGTGTTCTGAAGCGCACCGCAACGCGTTACTGAAGGTATTGAACGCTGCCTACGTGCCGCAGGAGATATCAGTAAATCAGCTGGAAGAGGTGGTAGCCCATGTTAACGCTGGTAACGGGCTGGGATTTACAGATCTAGAGCTGACTCCTAAAGGAAGAGATCACAACAGCGCCTTGCACGTCTCGATAGAGTGCAGAGGCACGATTATGTCGCATGTCCTGGTGGATACGGGATTGTCGCTTAATGTGCTTCCGAAGAAGGCACTAATGAAGTTGGATACCCGTGGATTGCTTTGCACGCCCAGTGATCTGGTAGTGAAGGCCTTTGACGAAACTAAGCGCCATGTTTTTGGAGAGTTGACCCTGCCAATTCAAGTTGGTCCAGAGACGTTCAATACGGTTTTCTATATCATGGATATCATGCCTGCCTACAGTTGCCTCTTAGGTCGGCCATGGATCCATGCTGCTGGTGTCGTGACGTCCATGCTGCATCAAAAGCTTAAATATGCTGTCGGGGGCAGCATAGTAACCGTCTGTGGTGAAGAGGACATTATGGTGAGCCACTTGTCGTCCTTTAAATATGTTGAAATGGATGGCGAAATCCATGAAACTCTCTGCCAAGCATTTGAAACCGTCAAGGTGAAAGAGGTAGCTCCTGTCGTCGTAGGGAAGCAAGAGATGAATCTCTCCTCGTTTAAAGAAGCTCGAGCCGTCGTCGAAGCCGGTTCCACCCCAGGTTGAGGGCATGTTTTGGATATACCAATCAAGCAGGATAAGTTTGGATTGGGGTATTCTCCTGAGGCTGAAGCTTCATCTTCTTCTGGCAGCTCGTCTCGTGGGAAGGGGTCGATCCTATTCACCAAGGGCGGAGTAATTTTCGAAAGCATCAACGCAGCGTCTGAGGACAACGGGGATAGTGATTGTGATCTTGACACCTGGATGCAGCCGAGCAAGCCGGGCGAGCGCCTCAACAATTGGACCATCAAGGAGATTATCCAGCTGACAAGTGAAGAGTAATGATTTTCTTTTTACAATCCTTGTACAACCCTATGTCCTGCCCGGGGCATAGTGGTTTTACTGTCAGGGCCTTGTTGGATTATGTACATGCATTTTGTTAATAAATAAAAGGCGTTTTCTTCGTACTCAAATATTGTGTTCTCTGTTATTCCTGTTTTATGTTTATGTCGAAAAACAGTAAAATGGCAACGAGGTTTGTGCTAACCTGCATATTCTTGCTTTAAACTTAACCCTTGTTATTGCAGGATCCACATAACAGATGACATCGACTCTGGACCCTCTACGGCTCACTACGACTTTGATTGCCCGATCTATCAAGCCGAGGATGAGATTGATGAAGACGAAGACCTTCCGAAAGAGTTGGCCCGCTTGTTGAGACAAGAGGAAAAGGTTATTCTGCCTCACGAGGAAGATATTGAGATCGTAAACCTGGGTTCTGAGGAGCTCGTCAGGAATGTCAGAGTAGGGGCTGCGTTGCAAAATGATGTCAAACATAGATTGGTCGAGATGCTTCGAGAGTATAGTGACGTCTTTGCTTGGTCATATGAGGATATGCCCGGACTTGACACAGACATCGTGGTTCATCGTTTGCCGTTGCGAGAAGATTGCCCTCCAGTCAAGCAGAAGCTTAGGAGGACGAGACCAGACATGGCAGTAAAAATCAAAGAAGAAGTCCAGAAGCAGTTGGACGCAGGATTTCTAGCCGTTACCACTTACCCTCCGTGGGTCGCCAACATAGTGCCTGTACCGAAGAAGGATGGTAAGGTACGCATGTGCGTCGATTATCGGGATTTGAATAGGGCGAGCCCTAAGGATGATTTCCCGTTGCCTCATATCGATGTGTTGGTCGACAACACAACCCAGTTTTCCGTGTTTTCGTTCATGGATGGCTTCTCCGGTTACAATCAGATTAAGATGGCACCGGAGGACATGGAGAAAACGACGTTCATCACCCCCTGGGGAACATTTTGCTATAAGGTAATGCCCTTCGGTCTGAAGAACGCAGGGGCCACTTACCAGCGAGCAATGGTAACTTTGTTTCATGATATGATTCATCATGAGATCGAGGTCTATGTTGATGACATGATTGCAAAGTCCCAAACGGAGGAAGAGCATCTGGTCAACTTATTGAAGCTGTTTGAGAGGCTTAGGAAGTTCAGGCTGAGGCTGAATCCTAACAAGTGCACTTTCGGAGTGCGGTCCGGAAAGTTATTGGGGTTTATCGTTAGTGAACGAGGGATTGAAGTTGATCCTGCGAAAATAAAAGCTATCCAAGAAATGCCAGTGCCGAAAACAGAAAGAGAAGTGCGTGGTTTCTTGGGCCGAATAAACTACATTGCAAGGTTTATCTCTCAGCTCACGGCCACTTGTGAACCGATGTTCAAGCTTTTGAAGAAAGATCAGGCGATTACTTGGAATGAGGATTGCCAGAAGGCATTCGACAAAATAAAGCAGTATCTTCAAGAACCTCCGATCTTGATACCCCCAGTGGCTGGACGGCCATTAATCATGTACCTGACGGTTCTGGAGAATAGTATGGGGTGTGTTCTCGGTCAGCATGACGAGACGGGCAGAAAGGAGCATGCCATTTATTATTTGAGTAAAAAGTTCACTGAGTGTGAATCTCGATACTCGATGCTGGAGAAGACGTGTTGCGCATTAGCTTGGGCTGCCAAACGTCTACGACAGTATATGCTCAATCACACCACTATGCTAATTTCGAAGATGGATCCGATCAAGTATGTCTTCGAGAAGCAGGCTCTTTCGGGCAGGATTGCCAGATGGCAAATGGTGTTAACGGAATATGATATTCAGTACGTCTCTCAGAAAGCCATTAAGGGAAGCGTATTGTCTGATTACCTTGCCGAACAGCCAATCGAAGACTACCAGCCGATGAAGTTCGAATTCCCTGACGAGGATATTATGTTTCTCAAAGCAAAGGATTGCGATGAGCCATTGCCCGATGAGGGGCCGGATAGGAAGTCTCAGTGGAAGTTGATATTCGACGGAGCGGTTAATTCCTATGGAAGTGGTATCGGGGCTATCATCACGACTCCTCACGGATCCCACATTCCGTTTACTGCGAGACTGACGTTTCCAGTTACCAACAATGAAGCAGAGTATGAAGCTTGTATTATGGGTCTAGAAGAGGCAATTGATTTGAGAATCAAGAATCTAGACGTATATGGTGACTCAGCGCTTGTAATCAATCAGATTAAAGGGGAGTGGGAAACTCGTCAAGCGAATTTAGTGCCGTACATGAATTATGCCAGGAGGCTGCTTCCTTTCTTCGACCGAGTGGAACTTCATCATGTACCCAGGGCTGAAAATCAGATGGCTGATGCCTTAGCCACGTTGGCTTCAATGTATAAGGTCAATTATTGGAATGAGGCTCCAAGAATTGTACTTTCGCGTCTTGACAGACCGGCATTTGTCTTTGCAATCGAGGATGCCGCTGACGGCAAACCATGGTTCCACGACATCCAGACCTTCCTTATGACTAAGGAGTATCCTGCGGGTGCGTCAACCCAGGATAAGAAGACTCTAAGGAGGCTATCCAGAAACTTTTATCTCAATCCTGATGGAGTGCTGTATAAGAGAAACCACGATCTTGTGCTACTCAGATGTGTAGATGAGAAAGAGGCGAGTATGCTCATGGAAGAAGTCCATGAGGGCACATTTGGTACGCACGCCGGCGGGCATGCCATGACGAGAAAGATCCTGAGAGCAGGGTATTACTGGCTGACGATGGAGTCGGATTGCTTCAGATTCGCGAAGAAATGTCATAAATGCCAGATTTATGCTGATAAAGTCCATGTGCCGCCGTGCCCTTTGAATGTCATGTCCTCCCCTTGGGCGTTCTCCATGTGGGGCATTGACATGATAGGCAAGATCGAGCCCACTGCATCCAATGGTCATCATTTCATTCTGGTAGCCATCGACTACTTCACCAAATGGGTGGAGGCAGCCTTGTACGCTAATGTGACCAAGCAGGTGGTAGCAAAATTCATAAAGAGGGACATCATCTGTCGCTATGGAATTCCCGAGCGGATCATTACTGATAATGGTTCGAATTTGAATAACAAGATGATGAAGGAGTTGTGCCAGAGTTCAAGATTGAACACCACAACTCGTCTCCTTACCGGCCGAAGATGAATGGCGCTGTTGAAGCGGCCAACAAGAACATCAAGAAGATTGTTCAGAAGATGGTCGTGACGTACAAAGATTGGCACGAGATGCTGCCGTTTGCCTTGCACGGTTATCGTACGACGGTGCGTACGTCGACCGGGGCAACTCCTTTCTCCTTGGTGTACGGTATGGAAGTTGTCCTACCGTTAGAAGTGGAGATTCCCTCTTTGTGGGTTTTGGTTGATGTGAAACTCGACGAGGCAGAATGGATTACAAATCGTTTGAACCAACTCAGCCTGATGGACGAGAAGAGGTTAGCGTCGATTGCATTTGGTCGCCTATACCAAAGCCGAATGAAGAAAGCTTATGATAAGAAGGTGCGTCCTAGAAGCTTTCAGACGGGTGATCTCGTCCTAAAGAAAATTCTTCCGCCACACTCCGATCACCGGGGCAAGTGGACTCCGAATTACGAAGGGCCGTACGTCGTCAGCAAGGTCTTCTCGGGAGGAGCTTTGTTGTTATCCACGATGGATGGTGAAGATTTTGCATCCCCGGTGAACGCGGACGCAGTTAAAAAATACTTTGCTTGAAAGAGACCCGCTGGACAAAAAAGAAAGAGTCCAGGCAAAAAAGGGCATCCCGGCGAACCAAAAACAGAATAAAAGGTTCGGGAAAAAATTAGGGATATATTGAAAAATGTACACCCGCGAAGTCGAAAACCTACACTGGGCGGCTTCGGCAAAAAAGGGTATCCCGGTGAACTGAAAACCCGTAAAGGGCGGTTCACGCAAAAGTTAGGGATTTGAAAAAGCAAATGACTGCGTTCCACGTGTGGACTTTCACTGTTTAGTGGTTTGGAGGACCTGAGGGCCGTTTATCTGAATCAATCTCTTCCGAAGCTGAAGCGTCGGAAAAGTATCGAAGTCGAGTGGGTCTTAGAGGGATCAACTCATGGTGTTCGTCTACGCCTCGTTGCCGACATTTGTATATACTGATGTATATTTATGTTTTCTTTTTGCGCGGCTTCCTCATTCCAGGAGCTTGCCTCTGTTGTAAAACATTTTTGCCCATTCAGGGGTTCACCATCAATAAAGTGCATATTGTTCAGCAATTCTGCTTGCCCATTTAGCATTTATCTGTTTTGTTTGCGAATGAAAACGCCGATGTTTTTGATAAAATGCGCATACATAAACTTACGGGCCTAGGCCCATTGGTTGTTGAAACAATTAATTACCTGAATGTTGTCACGAGATAATAACCTTGATAGGCCCCTTTGAGGAGGGTAGCTTGTCTGTTCGTCTGTGTTGTTGCAGGTATAGCGCCTCCCAGAAGATGTGCCGTGCGCATCCCCGAAGCAGGGCGAGTCTTCCCTCTCCAGCAGAGTTCAGTAGTCGCTCCTCCGCAGAGTCTAAATGCGAAGCCATGAGCATTGATATGTCTCCCCCAGGCAGAGAGGATTCTCTCCCCCAAACAGACGCATCCTGAAGGAACGTCACCTCATCAGCTGAGTCAAGCACCGAAGAATGATGTCTTCTTCCCCCCAGCACCGGGTCACAGGTGCAGGTCTCATAGAAATGTTCGGGTGCCGAAGCTCGTGTTTTCCCCAGTAAAGTCGCCGAAGCAGGTGCCTCCCCCAGCACCGGGTCACAAGTGCAGGATTCGCAGGAAGCTGTTCTTACACCGAAGTGTGCAGCAACCGATGGTGCCAGACTGAAGTCTTCCAGCGGAATTGAGATTCCCCACCAGAGTCGTATGCTCTCCTGAAGTTGGATGATTCCCTCTTCCCGCAGTAGAGTGTTGGAACAGCTGATGCTGTATTTCCCCAGAGTCGCACTCTCTCCAGCGAAGCAGAATGACTTCTCCTTCCCCAGCCGAGTTTGCAGATGTCCAAGAGAGCCGAGTCCTTGGAAGCTGATCATACCATGTTTTCCCCGATGGAGTGTGGAGCAGCTGAAGTTGTTTCCCCACAGAGTTTTTTTCCCTGCAGTAATCAACTGATGTTGTTTCCCTTGCAGCAGTCAACGGAAGATCATTTCCCTAGACAAAGCCCGGTGGATATTGGCGTGTCCACGTTCTTCTCAGCAGGATGATTCCTCTATCTGAATAGTTCTTTCTCCTTGACAGGAGAATTTCCCCCTCGGCATTTATGTTGCTGATGGGATCGCATCATTGTGCATGATTGCATAGCATTGTGCATGATTGCACAGCATTTAGCATGAACGCATATCATTCCCGCCGTGTGGAGCATGGAGCCGAAGCATATGCATCATACGCATGATCTAGGTTATTATCATTCTTGTTTTACAGAGGTTCCACCAAAAGACCAGTTTGTTCAGGATGATTCCTGACGTTCTCCCCAACGAGGTCGCTTTCTTAAGAAGATTCTTAGGACCCCGGTGTAATTCCCACAGTCGCTCGCTCAAGATGATTTTTGAGATCCCCAGCGAAGTCTGCAGTTCAAAACGATTCTGGAACTCCTCAGCAGAGCCGTTTGCTTAAGATGATTCTTAAGACCTCAACGCATCTTCCCGAGTTGTTTGCTTAGGATGATTCTTGAGCTCCCCAGTAGCGTCCCCAGCAAAAGTTGCCCAGGAAGATCCCTGGAATCCCTAGCAGACTGTTTGCTCCAGAATGGTTATCAGTTCAGGATGATTCTTGAAGGCGCCCGACGGATTTGTTTGTTCAAGATGATTCTTGAAGTCCTTAGCAGCGTGATATGTCTGCTCCAACAGTGATGTCTAATCTGAAGATTGACTTCGTAAACGCCTGAAGGCGGTACCAGAATGTTCCTGTGAATTCAAATTTCCGTGTTGATGAATCAACGTGTGTCCGAAGACAAAGTTCAAGGTTTGTGTATACAACTTTTGTTTGCAAAGTGATCCGTGTTGGCCTGAAGACCAAGTCAGTTATCCTGAGGTGATGATTGATTGCGATCAAGTGAATGATGTTTCTTCTGACTGGAGTCGAAGATGTTTCTCCAGCTGAAGCGGAGTTTTTGCCTGAAGACAAAGTGTTTGAATCCCCGTAGAGTCATGAATGGCTCAGGATACCAATTCTCTGACTGAAGTCACAGGTTTCCCAAGCTGAAGCAAAGGTGCCTAAGGGCAAGGTTATCCCCAAGGTCATGAATGACCTAGGATTCATTTTTTCAGACTGAAGGCCGAAGTATATCCCTGACTGAAGTCACGGATGCTCTATAGCAGAGGCGGAGTTGCCTGAAGGCATATCCATGTATCCTTGAAGGCCAAGGACCATTTCTTTAGACTGAAGTCGAAGATACCTCCTGCAAGGCTTATATCCTTGAAGGCCAAGGATGTCTATCTTCAGAAGAACTTGAAGATTCTCCAGCGGATCTGGAGTGGCCAGGGGCCAGGGTTCCATCTATCTTCAGAAGAACTTGAAGATTCTCCAGCGGATCTGGAGTGGCCAGGGGCCAGGGTTCCATCTATCTTCAGAAGAACTTGAAGATTCTCCAGCGGATCTGGAGTGGCCAGGGGCCAGGGTTTCATTCGTATTCAGAAGTACTTGAAGATCTTTTCTAGATGAAGCTGGAAGTGGCCAGGGGCCAGAGTTTCATATAGTTCTGATGTTGAAGTTCTACAGTGGGATCATTGTGCAGTGGCATTCCGATGTTCGTTATGGTTCTGAGGGCGAACCCCGGATCAGAGTGTGCTCGGTTAAGTCTCATTCCCAGCGGAGTAGTTTCAAATATGCAAGTGTACCTTATGTTCCATTTACCAGGGGTGAACCCCAGGTTAGATTCGTTCAGTGTTGTAATTTGTCCGACGACGAGGTTGGATGTTTGTTTGACGGCGAGGTCAGATTATGTTTGTCTGACGGCGAGGTTGGATGTTTGTTTGACGGCGAGGTCAGATTATGTTTGTCTGACGGCGATGTTGGATGTGTTCGACGGCGAGGTTGGATGTTTGTTTGACGGCGAGGTCAGATTATGATTGTGTTCGACGGCGATGTTGAATGTGTTCGACGGCGAGGTTGGATATTTGTTTGACGGCGAGGTCAGATTATGATTGGTTCGACGGCGAGGTCAGATTATGTTTGTTCGACGGCGATGTTGGATGTTTGCTTTGACGGCGAGGTCAGATTATGTCTGTTTTGGCAGCGATGTCAGAAGATTATGTTCGACGGCGATGTCAGGCTTTTTAAATCCCCAGCAGAGATGATGTTTGTACGAAGGTGACGTCGAGTGTCTCTCAGAGCGATGTTTGTTTCCGACGGCGATGTCAGATTCAGTTTTCCAGCGGCGATGTTGGGCATGTCAAGTTGATCCAGTCTTCTGACGGCGATGTTAGGTGATGCAGATCCTTTAGTTCTCCAGCGGCGATGCGGGGTATTTTGACAGATTTAGTTCTCCAACGACAATGCGGGGTATTTTGTCAGATTTAGTTCTCCAGCGGCGATGCGGGGTATGTTGATTGTCCGACGGTGATGTCAGATGTAGTTCTCCAGCGGCGATGCGGGGTATTTTGTTCAGTATTGTATTTTCTCCAGCGGCGATGCGGGGTATTTCGGTTGATCGACGGCGATGTCAGACTCAGTTTTCCAGCAGCGATGTTGGGAGTGTCAGTTAATTCAGTTCTCCAGCGGTGATGTTGGATGGTTCGTTCTCCAGCGGCGATGTTGGGTATTTTGGTGATTCAGGTTCTTTAGTTCTCCGACGGCGATGTCAGATCAATATTTCTCCAGCTAGTTGCCGTGCAGCTAGTATTGCAGTATTCAAAGGTTTGTTCCCCGCAGAGTATCGTGTGCTCGTGCAGTTGGCAAATTTTCGGGTTTACCGGTATTCAACCGTCTTGCACCTTGATTGGCTGAGAGCCGTTCGCTTCTCACCCAGTCAGGTTCAAGCCGTTTGAATAGGGGCAACTGTTGCACCCCAAAATTTGACCAACAATTATTTACTCATTAAGTGTTTGAAAGTTGATACCTTCATCAGAAAGTTCAAGAGATCCTCAGAGGAATGGGTTGAAACCAGAGTTGTGTGTCTCATAACTTGAAAGTTGTGAGGGCTCCTCAGATGATTCTGAGACCTTGAGAATGAACTTGATGCTTTGAGAAAGTCTATGAGATGTCTTGATAGCCATCATGAATCCCAGAGAGGTCATTATGCAAGAATTCAGAAGATTCAACCATGAATGGTAGAATTAGGGTTTTGACTGGGTCAACCCTAGATCAGCTGAAGATTTGGAGAAGGTTGAGACCTAATCTAAGGGCCATGAGATCATGGAATGATGTATGAGTATGTTATAAAGATGATTCCTAGACCAACTCATCATGATTGAGGAGTTTGAGAAGTTTTGAGTTAGGGTTTCTGAGGATTGTCAATGAAAAAACCCTAATTTGATCCTTATCTTCCAGGCAGTTTTAGCTCAAGATGTGATTGATATCTCATCTTCCCCACAACATGAATGTTGTAGAGCTTGTTCATAGCTTTAATTTGAGTGGTAGAAGTCCTTGATAGGAGTTGCAGAGCTCAAGTTATGGTTTTGACAAATTACAGGTCAGCTGAGGTGTGTGAATCTGGGTCCTTGAAAGTCACCCAACTTGCAGACAACTTTTGCCCTAGTAGGATGATTCCTATGATCTCTTGGTCAAAATGAATGTTGAAGAGCATCTTCTTATATTTCTATATAGTACTATAAGTCCTTGATAGGATTTGTATAACTCAACTTATGGTTTGAACAAGACAGGGGTATTTTGGTCATTTGGCAGTTATAGGTCATTTTAAGCAAAGGCCATATCTCCTATTTCCAAGCCTCAAATGGAAAAACTCAAAACATGAAAGTTGTTCAAAATGGGATTTTAAGCTTAGAAAAGTGGTCATGAGTTATTGAAAAAGCTTGTAGCAAGGATTTTCATGATTGGGTAAAAATGACCTAAAATGGCTTATAAGTTGAAAAAGTTGAAATGGAATTTTGGTTTGAGAGATCTACAAATCCAAAATGGGTCATCCATTATGTCATTTTGACTCCAAACATCATTTTAAAAACAATGGTTCAAGTAGATTTTTGAGTTTAGGCTTAAAAATTGGAGTTGCTTTGTAATTTTCATTCTTGCATCTTAAGGCACCAAAAGGAAAAAGGAGAAATTGCTACATAAGGGTTTGTAAGGCCTTGTTTTCATGTTATAATATCATATGGGGAGAAATTAAGTAGGATTGCATGGTTTATCATGAGATTGCATGAGATTCACTCAATATGGAAAACTCAAATTCTCATTGCGTGATACATTCTAGAAACTTCTTGGAAGGTTCTCAAAGCTTCCACACATTTCCATTGGCACCTATATATGCCCTAGAGAGGATCCATACCCTGGTTGGTGATTCATTAAGCTTGCAATACCTATTTTGATCCCATCACTCCAAATTGCATTTTGATTTCAAACTTCATCCAAACCTCATCTACTACCAAATTTCTTGTTACAATCATCTTCCACCATCATCATGGAGTAAGAAGCATGCAAGAGTGATCAGATTTGGTGACTGGTACATGTGATTCGAAGCTTCCATCCAAATTGCATGAAGGATTGGCTAGAGTGAATCAAAGGGTTTGATCAAGAACCACTGCTCCCAGGAGTCTTAGCATCCATTGTAGAGCAAGCTTGGCAAGTGGCAAGAGCTGGATTGGAGTGTAACTACCCCTGCCATCATCAAGCAACAGGTTTGCAAAAGCACTTGTATCTCCTTAATTATCCAATGTTAGAGCATGTGGTTAGGATAGGCATGATTAGAGACCCTTAGGGATCAAGGCTGGGAAGTTTAGGATCATTCTATGAAGATTGAACATTGAGCATCAATTCTTTAATGAGCAAGAACTCGGGTTGTAGTGGATATTAACACAAGATCATTAGCTTAGAATCATCAGCACCATGAGTAGGTTAATTTAGTATCAAGAAATATGAGAAATATTGAGTTCGAGGTTTGAGTATTAATGGAGTTGGGGGTATCGGGTTTGACGTTTGGTGAAGCTTTGATAAAAACTATGACCATGGTTGTATTCTCCTCGAGAAATGGAGCAGGTTTGCCGTTTACAGATTTGAATTTCATTGAAGAAGGAAGGAGAACGAGGGAGTTGAAGTGCTGCGCATGAATTCTGCATCCATGGAAACCCTAAGTCTCAAGGTAGGAGATGATCCCCACACCATTGGATTGGGCCAGGATCCGTTGACTGGGAATGCATCTAACGGCTGGGATTTAAAAAGAAAACGGAGGGAACCCTTAAGCGTCAAAACGCTGCCGTTTGGTTTAATGAATAATTCTGGGCTCAATGAATCTGCGCTATTGACACCCTCCACCCAAGGCCCATCAAGAATAACACTGCATTTTGATGCTAAATGCACCGCACGTTTATCTTTTTCTTTTCAATTTTTCATTGTTTTTCTGAAGCGCGCATGGGCCTAACCCAAAGTGCTACACGCACCCCCCCATGTCTGGCCCACCTGATAATGAACTAGGGCGCCTTGCTTCTCGCACCCCCTCCCCTTTAATTAATTTCTTTTATTTTGTATTTCCTTTAGTTTTCTTGCACTTTAATAAATCCATAAGAAATAGAAAAATTAATATTTTTCAATCCTTGTTTTTTCTATAGGTTAATGAATTTGTCTAGAAAATTAATAAAAATAAAAATTCCATTTTATTTTTAGTTTAGTATTTTTAGTATATTTTTCATTTCAATAGCTTTAAAATAGGTTTGATATTGTATCCAATTTTGTAGAATTTATTTTAGGACCTTCCCTTAGGATTTTTAATTCATTCTTTTTGGTATGATTAGATATTGAATCATAGTTCCCCATAGGATTTAATTCTTGATTTTTAGATTAATTCTTGATTAGTTTAATTAGGTTAGCATTAGGGTATCCTAATTAGGGTTTATGTTATGCATAGGTAAGGTAATTCATTTTCTTTAGAGAGTTTTGTCTTGATTTTTGGGTAGGGGCATATGTGGATGTTATGGATAGATGTTGTAGACCCTTGTGAATAATTGTTAGAATTTTTCCCCTTGTTTTAGTATTTTTCAGGTATTTTCTGAAGTTGACTGATAGTTTTGACTGTTCTGTGGTTATCTGTTTATCTCTGGGGTTTATTTTTGGGAATTTGTTGTGGGGTTTAGTTTGTTTTGAAGATCTTGTTGGAGAGCATGATGAAAGAGAGGATTGTAGATCAAGATTCAGAGACCCAGAGCTTGGGGATTATTCCCCGTTTGTGAGGTTTGAGATCCTGAAGTTTGAGGGAAGTTCATGGTACTTTCCTGAGGAAGGCACTATGAATGACTTTCATTCTTTCTTCTCATCTCTTTCTCAAGTATCCAATGATGTTGGAGCCAACTTGTGAGTTTAATTTCTCCTGAGGAGGAATGTAAACTGATCACATGTTGTTGAGCCACATGGGATACAACTCCTAAGTGGAAGCCTCCTAGTACTTTCCTGAGGAAGGTCCTATGGGTCTATTCACTTAGTTCCCTTAGTTCATCTAGGATTTCTTAAGTATCCAATGATGTTGGAGCCAACTTGTGAGTTTAATTTCTCCTGAGGAGGAATGTAAACTGATCACATGTTGTTGAGCCACATGGGATACAACTCCTAAGTGGAAGCCTCCTAGTACTTTCTTGAGGAAGGTTCTATGAGTCTGTTCATTTAGTTCCACTAGTTCAGATAGGATTTCCTAAGTATCCAGTGATGTTGGAGCCTGCTTGTGAGTTTAATTTCTCCCGAGGAGGAATGTAAACTGATCACAGTGGTTGAGCCACATAGGATATGATTCCTGAGTATACACCTCCTAGTGCTTTCCTGAGGAAGGCACTATGAGTCTGCCTACTTAGTTCCCTTTCTTTGGTAAGCTTGCTTTGAAGCTTGAAGACTGGGCTTTGCTTTCTTCTGATTAGAGTTCTGTTTTAGGGTTAGGATTAGAGATTAGATATAGATTCTTTCTTTCTCAAGCATGTGTTTTGTTTGCCTGATGGCACTTCATTTCTTTTACTGTTCATTGCTTGATGGCATGTTGTTATATTTCAGTATGATTACTGTTATTTCATGACTGGCTTGAGGTCGAGACGAGCTTGTGGAGGCTGAAGCCCCACACATATTTCCTCCCTCACTTGCATTGCATGCATTTTACTGTTAAGCTGATGCTTTGTCTGTTTTGGTGTATCATTGACATGATCCCTTAGGACTCTCATTTCCTTTGATAAGGATTTGATGATAGACTTTTAGGTAGAAACCTATGCATGACAACATCTAGGAGTTCCCTGTTCAAACCTCAACCATAGGATGAATCCATGGCATGACAACAGTAGGACTTGATAGTCTCCCTCCTAGTTGGGCCTGTTCTCTTCTCATCTCAAAGCAGTTTAAGATACAGTAATCATGAATGATTTCTTTCGTACGTTACGAGCCTTAAGCTATCTGAGATTGGATGTTTAGTATGGTACCCTTTGGGTGACATGCGACGCATTCACTCTCAGGTCATAGTCTCTAGTGCGGTTGAAATCGCAAATACAATAAAAAACACTTCTTTCAGGAAATAAGCCGTAGTTGCCCGAACTACGTTTGCTCTGATCTTCCATACAGTGTGGAAGTACGTAGGCATAGGATGCGACGTCCTAGCGAGCAACCTTCAACCTTTCCCCGCAATCCTTCGTAGGCCGAACTACGTTGACTCTGATTTCTCATTCTCTGATGAGAATACGTAGGCATAAAGTGCGACGCTTTGCCGAGTCATTTTTCTTTTCTTTTTTAGCCAGCCTTGATAGGTAGATAGAATAAAACCAACCCACCCAAGTAAACACCAAGCGTGGATCCCGTCGAGTACGACGGACGTGAGGGGTGCTAATACCTTCCCCTTGCGTAACCGACTCCCGAACCCGGACAATGGTTGCGATGACCTTGTCTTACCCTTTTTCGTCAGGTTTTTCCGATCGTTTCCTTTCCCGCTCTGAGGGATAAATAACGAAAGGTGGCGACTCTTCTGTCATGCCGGCACCTTATTTTCGCGCAAGCGACAACATCCTGCTGTGGGTTTGGTCCATTCCAAACAATCGGAAAGTAATCAACTCTGTGCTGGATCAAAAACCATAGTTGGGTGTATATCTGAAGGAACTAAGGAATTCATAGGTAAGATCCTTGTAGGTAGCGAAACGTGTTTTCAGAGCAGTGTTCTCCCAACCCAGTTGATTGAACAGGTATTGAATTCTATCCGTGATTCCTAGTTTATCCATAGTAGCCTTATCATAATACAGCGTTAAGGCGAATTCTCTTTCGGTCAGTGCTGCAAATCTTGCCTTTTGAGCGAGTCCTCGGAAGTGAACCTTTGTGAAATTGTACTCGGCCATATTCGCAGGTAATTTGGAGAAAACAGAAGAGATGTTTTGAAGGCTTTAAAAATCCTGAAAAGTTTAAAACAAGAAATTGAAGTCAGGATTTTCAGAAACGAAAAGTGGTAGAAACAAAAAGGCAAAAGAGAAAAAATAAAATAAGAATAAAAGTACGAAAATGAACGAAAGTAGAAAGTAGTAGTAATTTTAGGATTTTTGTTGGATTTTTCAAAGTAGAATTTTAAGGAAAAATGAAATGCAATGACGAGGGAAATTTGGGTTGCCTCCCAGTAAGCGCTGTTTTTAACGTCTAAAGCCTGACGATAGCTTGGTGAGAAGCTATTCGGGTGTCTGAGCTGGAAGCTCAAGCAATGTTATATTGCTAACTTGAGGACTGTTGTCGTTCTTATTGTAATGTTTTAGACGTTGCTCGTTTACGATAAACGGTGCATTCGTCTTATCGGTAATTTCAACAGCTCCACTCTGAAGTACTTTAGTCACTTCATAGGGTCCAGACCACCTAGATTTTAGTTTTCCTGGGAAGAGTTTTAATCGTGAATTGAAGAGCAATATGATGTCTCCCACACTGAATTGTTTCCTGATTGAACGTTTATCATGCCACTTTTTAGTTCGCTCTTTGTAGATACGGGCATTTTCGTAAGCGTCTAATCGAAGTTCTTCCAATTCGTGTAAGTTCAAGATTCGCTTTTCTCCTGCCTCGGTGTAGTTGAAGTTGAGTGTCTTAATGGCCCAGAAGGCCTTATGCTCTAACTCTACAGGGAGATGGCAGGATTTACCGTAAACTAATTTATAGGGGGTAGTACCTATTGGTGTCTTAAATGCGGTCCTATAAGCCCATAAAGCTTCTTGTAGCTTTGATGACCAATCTTTTCTCGAGGTAGCAACAGTCTTTTCCAAGATCTGTTTTATTTCTCTGTTTGAGACCTCTACTTGTCCGCTAGTTTGCGGATGATAAGGTGTAGCTACTCGGTGCCTGACTCCATATCTAGAAAGAAGTTTATCGAATATTCGTGATATGAAGTGAGATCCTCCGTCACTAATGACGAGTCTGGGTACACCGAATCTAGGAAAGATTGTGTTCTTGAAGAGTTTGATTACTACTCGTGCGTCATTTGTTGGAGCAGCTATGGCTTCTATCCATTTAGACACGTAATCGACAGCGACGAGTATGTAGTTATTTCCGAAAGAAGGTGGGAAAGGTCCCATGAAATCTATTCCCCAGACGTCGAAGATTTCTACCTCTAAGATTCCTTTCTGAGGCATTTCATCGCGTCGTGAGATGTTGCCAGTTCGTTGGCATCTATCGCACTTCTGCACAGCGATGTGAACGTCTTTCCAGAGATTAGGCCAGAATAGGCCGGCTTGGAGAATCTTAGTGCACGTCTTGGACGTACTAGCATGACCACCGTATGGTGCTGAGTGGCATTGGGAAATAATATTTTCTATTTCTTCCTCTGGGACACAGCGACGATATATGTTGTCGGCCCTTCTCTTGAAGAGTAGAGGTTCGTCCCAATAATAGTGTTTCAGATCGTGGAAGAATTTCTTCTTTTGCTGATAAGTAAGATCTGGTGGAAGCACGCCCGCAGCGAGGTAATTAACGATGTCAGCATACCAAGGTAATGTGACTTGGGCATAGACGGCTTCTACGGCTTTTTCGAATTCTGGATCTTCCGAGATTGCATTGGGTGTGTCACTTTCTAATTTGGCTATCAGACGTTCGTACGGGAAATCGTCATTTATCGGTACTGGTTCGTGTCTGATGCCTTCTATTCGGGATAAGTGATCCGCAACAACGTTCTCGGTTCCTTTCTTATCTTTGATTTCTAAGTCAAACTCTTGTAGTAACAGGATCCATCTCAATAATATTGGTTTGGCATCCTTTTTGCTTATTAGGTACCTTATGGCAGCGTGGTCTGTGTATATTATAATTTTTGCTCCTACTAAGTAAGAACGGAATTTGTCAAGCGCAAAGATAACTGCTAGAAGTTCCTTTTCTGTGGTAGCGTAGTTCATTTGGGCAGGATCTAAGGTTCTACTGGCATAGTAGATAGCATGGAGTATCTTGTCCTTCCTTTGTCCTAGAGCTGCGCCTACAGCGTAATCACTTGCGTCGCACATAATTTCAAACGGTAGTCTCCAATCTGGTGGTTGCATGATTGGTGCGGTGATAAGGGATGATTTCAATGTTTCGAATGCTTTTAAACAGTCGTCGTCGAAGACGAACTCAGCATCTTTCATTAACAGGCCGGTCAAAGGTTTTGTGATTTTCGAGAAATCTTTTATAAATCTTCTGTAGAAACCGGCATGTCCTAGAAAACTCCGTATTTCTCGTACGGATTTTGGAGGTTGGAGATCTTTTATAATCTCTATTTTAGCTTTGTCTACTTCAATCCCTCTATCTGATATGACATGTCCTAGAACTATTCCTTGTCGGACCATAAAATGGAATTTCTCCCAATTTAGGATGAGGTTTACTTTTACGCAGCGTTCTAGTACCATTTCTAAGTTTTGTAAGCATCCTTCGAAACTTTGTCCACATACCGAGAAATCGTCCATAAACACTTCCATAATGTCGTCTATGAAATCTGCGAAGATTGCCATCATGCATCTTTGGAAGGTTGCTGGAGCGTTACAGAGTCCGAACGGCATTCGGCGGTAAGTAAAAGTACCGTAAGGACAGGTGAATGTAGTCTTTTCTTGGTCATCAGGATGGATGGGAATTTGGAAGAATCCTGAGTAGCCATCTAGATAGCAGAAATATGAATGTTTGGCTAGTCTTTCCAACATTTGGTCTATGAAGGGTAACGGGAAGTGATCTTTGCGCGTAGCCTTGTTAAGCTTCCTATAATCAATACACATCCTACTTCCAGTCACGACTCTTTTTGTTATTGATTCGCCTTTTTCATTTTTAACTATTGTGACTCCTCCTTTCTTTGGTACGACATGAACTGGGCTAACCCATTCACTATCGGAGATCGGATAGATGATTCCTGCATCTAGTAATTTATTTACTTCATCTCTGACTACAGTGCTCAGGATGGGGTTTAGTCTTCTCTGATGCTCTCGAGAGGTTTTAGAGTCTTCCTCTATTGTAATTCGATGCATACAGATCGAAGGGCTTATACCTTTTAGATCGCTTATGTTATAGCCTAACGCGGTAGGGTACTTCTTTAGGACTTCTAATAACTTTTCGGTTTCTGGTTGTCCTAAGTCGGCGTTGACTATCACTGGTCTTTTTAGTTCATCGTCTAGAAATTCATATCTGAGGTTTTTGGGTAGAGTTTTAAGTTCTAAAGATGGGTTCTTCGGACCTGGCATATGATTTGGTGTCAGTGCTAAACTTTCGCTTAGGCTGTCGTCTTTATACGGTTTACGCCAATTGTCGTCTTCAGAAATGTCGGGTATTTGAATCTTTATTATTTCTGAATACGTGGTCTCTTCATTTTCAAGTTCTCTTATGCATTCGTCAATTTCGTCTACTAAATAGCAGGTATCGTCTATTGCTGGTGCTTGTAAGAACTTGGTGAGAATGAACTCTATCTTTTCTTCTCCTACTTCGAATGTTAGCCTTCCTTTCTTCACGTCTATAATCGCTCCGGCTGTAGCTAGGAATGGTCTTCCTAGGATAATTGGGGTTACAGTGTCCTCCTTGATGTCCATGATTATGAAGTCGGTTGGAATGTAGAATTGTCCTATGCGTACTGGAACGTTTTCCAGTATTCCGACGGGGTATTTTACTGATCTGTCAGCTAATTGTACGGACATTTTGGTTGGCCTGAGGTCTCCCATATTCAGCTTTTTGCATATAGATAAGGGCATAACACTGATACTGGCTCCTAAATCGCATAGAGCTTTATCTATTACGAACTTTCCTATGACGCAGGGTATGGAGAAACTACCTGGGTCTTTTAATTTAGGAGGCATGCGGTTCTGAATAATAGCGCTACACTCTGCCGTAAGTGTAACTGTTTCGTTATCCTCGATCTTTCTCTTATTTGACAGGATCTCTTTGAGAAATTTGGCGTATGACGGCATTTGAGTTATCGCTTCTGTAAAAGGAATAGTAATATTCAACTGTTTAAGGAGCTCTACAAATTTCTTAAACTGTCCTGAAGTTTTAGAGTTTATTAGTCTTTGCGGATAAGGAATAGGTGGTTTATATGGCGCTGGAGGTGCTTGAGTTTTTTCACTTGCGGTATCCTCCTTCTCGTTGTCCTCCTTCTTCTCTAACTCAGATTCCTTTTCTGCTTGTTCAGTTGGTTTTTGTTGCATGGCTGAGTTTTCGGTCCTTGGATCGATCGGTTCGTCCAATTCTTTTCCACTTCTTAGTATCACGGCATTTGCTTGGCCTTTGGGATTCTGTTCGGGTTGTCCAGGAAATGTGCCAGCAGGTGCGACAGCAGATGCTTGCTGTTGAGCCACTTGTGATATCTGAGTTTCTAACATTTTGTTGTGGGTGGCTAAAGCGTCTACTTTTCCTGTCAACTGTTTAATTTGCTCGCTAGTGTGTATGTTTTGATTCAGGAACTCTTTGTTCGTTTGAGCTTGAGTAGCTATGAACTTTTCCATCATCAATTCGAGGTTTGATTTCCTAGGTGCATTCTGAGCAGCTGGTTTTTGATATCCTTGCGGAGTAGTAGGCATTTGCAATGCATTTTCGCTTTTGTAAGAAAAGTTTGGATGATTTCGCCAACCTGGGTTGTAGGTATTTGCGTAGGTATTTCCTTGAGCATAATTTACCTGGTCTGGCGGGATTCCGGCTAGCAATGGGCATTCGGGTGCATTATGAGTGGTGCTTCCGCATAACTCGCAATTTGGAGTTACTGCAGCTACAGTTGCAGTGGGTTTAACGGTCAGACTATCAATCTTCTGTGCTAGAGCATCTACTTTAGCATTGAACTTTTCAAGGCTGTTGATTTCGTACATCCCACCTTTCGCTGAGGTTTTCTCATTTGGAGTGCGTTCACCTCCCCATTGGCAATGGTTTTGTGACATGTTTTCTATTAATTGATAGGCTTCATCGTATGGCTTATCCATAAGTGCACCGCCCGCGGCAGCGTCTATTGTCAATCTAGTGTTGTGTAGAAGCCCATTATAGAAAGTATGGATTGTCACCCAGTCTTCTAGACCGTGGTGAGGACATGTTCTCATCATATCTTTGAATCGTTCCCATGCTTCGTAGAGAGATTCAGTATCTTTCTGTCGAAATCCGTTGATTTGAGCTCTAAGCATAGCAGTTTTGCTTGGTGGAAAATATCTCGCTAAGAAGACGTTCTTCAATTGCTCCCACATCGTCACAGAGTTGGATGGTAGCGATTGTAACCATGTCCACGCTCTGTCTCTAAGAGAGAATGGGAAAAGACGAAGTCTTATCGCGTCTGGAGTTACTCCATTTGCTTTCACTGTGTCTCCGTATTGTACAAACTTCGTTAGATGTTCGTTCGGATCCTCAGTTGCGTTTCCTGAGAATTGGTTTTGTTGTACAGCCGACAGCAATGATGGTTTCAGCTCAAAATCATTTCGGGTAATAGCTGGGGCAGCAATGCTACTTCTAGGCTCCATCTGAGATGGTGTAGCGTATGCCTTCAGCGGTTTGTTCGGAGGTCCTTCAGCCATCGTTGGTTCGTCTTCGGATTTGGGAATGGGAGTGAGAGGATCGGGAATGTTATGTTTGAGTTGGTACTCAATGATTCGGCTTCTTAGATGTAAGAAGCGCTCTAGTTCTACGACTGAAGGTTTCAAGATATCGCTTTGTGGGCGATCACTTGGCATACAATCGACAGAACTAGTAAAGGAAAAATGAAAATTGTTTACCTAGTCTATACGGCGTAACAGAAGGTTACACTATTGACTAAACGGGTCCCCGGCAACGGCGCCAAAAACTTGATCGCGACTTTCTATGTCTAATACAACTAACTGCAAGTGCACAGTCTATCGCGTAGTAATAAAAGATATCGATCCCACAGGGACTTGTAATCAAACTAGTGTTCTCGGGAGTTACTATGTTTAGCTAGGTAGGATATGTTTTATGGGAATAAGATTGTCACTAAAAGGGGGAACTAAGATTACTGTTTAGATTTTAATTAATTGAATCGATACGTAGTAATTATGTTCTTCAGGGATTTGATAAGTTACTGGTGTATGAAATAGTTTTCACAGTTTATTTAAGCAGAAAATGGAGATTTGAAGACTCTCGTCTCACAATGGTTATTGACGCTAATCATAATCCTAAGGGCCAAATGTACACTTTCGTATCCCGTTCGGGGTTAAAACTATTTTTTGGAAATCTCTAAGTTCTAATTCGTTTTAAAGTGCTTTCGCTGTTATTAAAACAAATGCCTAGTGTTTACTATCTGACCTTACCGCAGCTCTCGCTTGTTGGCTCGTATCTTAATTAATTTCCCACTTTCGTGGCAAAACTACTTTTAAATAAGTTCTCGCTTTCGCGACGAAGTTTATTCAGTGAATCAATTTTAAACACTTAGACCATAAGTTATTTTTGTGAAAAGAAAGTTTTCAAACAAGAGTTATCAAATCCCATTCGAATTATTACTACATATCGATTGCCTAAGTTTAGCTAGACATGGAATTGGGAAAAACAAAACATAAATAATAATAATAAATAATAAATTGCATTATAATTAAAACAGAAGTCGATCAAAATGAAAACCTGTAAATAATGCCAATTGGCCTTTGGGCAGATCCTCCACAGATGTTGGCAGGATTCTGATCTTTAGTTCCAAATGGATCGTACAGTGCAATAGGTATTACAGAAGAGCGGAAATGGGAATGAGGAAATGGCAGGGAAATAAAGGAAAGGAATACAAATAAAACTGGAGAAATGGATACAAATAAAAACTGGAAAGTAAATTTGCTCTGGAAATTAAATTTGGCAGCACTTTGTGGTATGAATGCAACTCCCCTTTTGAAGTCCCATGCTTCCCTTTTTATAGAAGTGGAATTCCAACGGTTACCTCTGAGGATGATAGACCTTGAGGCAGATAATTTAGGGAGTAGTGGACCACTTAATGGGAATTGGACGTGCAAAAACGCCCAATTAAGTGAATACCTGCAAAAACATCAGACAAATACACGGAAATAACCCGAAATCAGATCGAAAACGGTTAGCTTTTAGTCGAATTATGCATGAAAATATCTATATGATTTCGTGTTATCAGAGTCCACTTGCCCCGGTGGTCGGAGTGTGGAGGAAGAATCTTCTTTAGGACGAGATCACCCGTCTGAAAGCTTCTGGGATGCACCTTCTTATCATAATCTTTCTTCATTCGGCTTTGGTACAGACGACCATACACAATCAATGCTAACCTCTTCTCGTCCATCAGGCTGAGTTGGTTTAGTCGGTTCTTAATCCATTCTGCCTCATCGAGTTTCACGTCAACCAAAACTCGTAAAGAAGGGATCTCCACTTCTAACGGTAGGACAACTTCCATACCGTACACCAAGGAGAAAGGAGTTTCCCCGATTGATGTACGTACCGTTGTACGATAACCGTGCAGTGCAAATGGCAGCATCTCGTGCCAGTCCTTGTAGGTCACAACCATCTTCTGAACAATCTTCTTAATGTTTTTATTGGCCGCTTCAACGGCGCCATTCATCTTCGGCCGATAAGGAGATGAGTTGTGGTGTTCAATCTTGAAACTCTGGCACAGTTCCTTCATCATCTTGTTATTCAGATTCGAACCATTATCAGTAATGATCCTCTCAGGAATTCCGTAACGACAAATGATGTCCCTCTTTATGAATTTAGCCACCACCTGCTTGGTCACGTTAGCATACGAGGATGCCTCCACCCACTTGGTGAAGTAGTCGATAGCTACTAGAATGAAGCGATGACCATTAGATGCAGTGGGCTCGATCTTTCCTATCATGTCGATGCCCCACATAGAGAACGGCCACGGGAAGGACATGACATTTAACGGGCACGGCGGCACATGAACTTTATCAGCATAAATCTGGCATTTATGACATCTCTTCGCGAATTTAAAGCAATCCGACTCCATCGTCAGCCAGTAGTATCCTGCTCTTAGGATCTTTCTCGTCATAGCATGCCCGCCGGCGTGCGTACCAAATGTGCCTTCATGGACCTCTTCCATGAGCATACTCGCCTCTTTCTCATCTACACATCTGAGTAGCACGAGATCGTGGTTTCTCTTATACAAAATTCCATCAGGATTGAGATAAAAATTTCTAGACAGCCTCCTCAGAGTCTTCTTATCCTGGGTGGACGCTCCCGCAGGATACTCCTTAGTCATAAGGAAGGTCTGAATGTCATGGAACCATGGCTTGCCATCGGAGGCTTCCTCGATCGCAAAGACGAATGCAGGTCTATCAAGACGAGAAAGGACAATTCTTGGAGCTTCATTCCAAAAATTGACTTTATACATCGAAGCCAACGTGGCTAAGGCATCAGCCATCTGATTCTCGGCCCTGGACACATGATGGAGTTCCACTCGATCAAAGAACGGAAGCAGCCTTCTGGCATAATTCATGTACGGCACCAAATTTGATTGGCGAGTCTCCCACTCTCCTTTAATCTGGTTGATCACAAGCGCCGAGTCACCATATACATCTAGGTTCTTGATTCTCAAATCAATTTCCTCTTCTAGACCCATGATGCATGCTTCATACTCCGCTTTGTTATTGGTGACTGGAAACGTCAGTCTCGCAGTAAACGGGATGTGGGATCTATGGGGAGTCGTGATGATTGCCCCTATGCCACTTCCATAAGAGTTAACCGCCCCGTCAAATATCAATTTCCACTGGGATTTCCTATCTGGACCCTCGTCGGGAAACGGTTCATCGCAATCCTTCGCTTTGAGAAACATGATATCCTCATCAGGGAATTCAAATTTCATTGGCTGATAATCCTCGATCGGTTGTTCGGCCAGGTATTCAGACAACACGCTTCCCTTGATGGCCTTCTGGGAAACGTACTGAATATCATATTCCGTCAACACCATTTGCCATCTGGCAATCCTGCCCGAAAGCGCTTGCTTCTTGAAGACGTACTTGATCGGATCCATCTTTGAAATTAGCATGGTTGTGTGATTGAGCATGTACTGTCGTAAACATTTGGCAGCCCAGGCTAATGCACAACACGTCTTCTCCAGCATCGAGTAACGAGATTCACAATCTGTGAACTTTTTACTCAAGTAGTAAATGGCATGCTCCTTTCTGCCCGTCTCGTCATGTTGACCAAGAACACACCCCATACTATTCTCAAGAACTGTCAAGTACATGATTAAGGGTTGTCCGGCCACTGGGGGTATCAAGATCGGAGGTTCCTGTAAATACTGCTTTATCTTATCAAATGCCTTCTGGAAATCCTCGTTCTAGATAATCGCCTGATTTTTCTTTAGTAGTTTGAACATCGGTTCACACGTGGCTGTGAGCTGAGAAATAAACCTTGCAATGTAGTTTATTCTGCCCAGGAAACCACAAACTTCTTTTTCGGTTTTTGGCGCTGGCATTTCTTGTATTGCTTTTATCTTCGCAGGATCAACCTCGATGCCTCTTCCGCTCACGATAAACCCCAGTAACTTTCCGGACCGTACTCCAAAAGTACACTTGTTAGGATTCAGCCTCAACCTAAACTTCCTAAGCCTCTCAAAAAGCTTCAGCAAATTGACCAGATGCCCCTCCCCCGTTTGGGACTTCGCAATCATGTCGTCAACATAGACTTCAATCTCATGGTGAATCATATCATGAAACAAAGTGACCATTGCTCGTTGGTAAGTGGCCCCTGTGTTCTTTAGACCGAAAGGCATTACCTTGTAGCAAAATGTTCCCCAAGGTGTAATAAACATAGTCTTCTCCATATCCTCCGGCGCCATCTTGATCTGATTGTAGCCGGAGAAGCCATCCATGAAGGAAAACACGGAGAACTGAGCGGTATTGTCGACCAACACATCAATATGAGGGAGCGGGAAATCATCTTTAGGGCTCGCCCTATTCAAATCCCGATAATCGACGCACATTCGCACCTTACCGTCCTTCTTCGGTACAGGCACTATGTTGGCGACCCACGGAGGGTAAGTGGTGACCGCTAAGAAGCCAGCATCAAGCTGCTTTTGCACTTCTTCTTTGATCTTAACGACCATATCTGGTCGCGTCCTCCTAAGCTTCTGCTTAACGAGAGGACAATCTTCTCGCAACGGTAAGTGGTGAACCACAACGTCAGTATCAAGTCCGGGCATATCTTCGTATGACCAAGCAAAGACGTCACTATACTCTCTTAGCATCTCGACCAATCTCCACTTGACATCACTCTGCAATACAGCCCCTATCCTGACGTTCCTGACCAGTTCTTCAGAACCCATATTCACAATCTCGATCTCCTCTTCGTGAGGCAGAATAACTTTCTCTTCTTGTTTCAACAAGCGGGCCAACTCTTCGGGAAGGTCTTCGTCTTCATCAATCTCTTCTTCGGCTTGATAGATCGGGCAATCGAAGTCGAAGTGAGTCGTAGAAGGTCCAGAGTCGATGTCATCTGTTATGTGGATCCTGCAATAACAAGGGTTAAGCTTAAAATAAGGATATGCAGGTTAGCACAAACCCCATTGCCATTTTATTGTTTTTCAAAACAAATATAAAACAGGAATAACAGAGATCACAATATTTGAATACGAAGAAAAACTCCTTTTGATTTATTGGTAAAATGCCTGTGCATAATCAAACGAGGCCCTGACAATAAAACCACTATGCCCCGGGTAGGACATAGGGTTGTACAATGATTGGAAAAAGTAAATCATTACTCTTTGCTCGTCATCTGGATGATATCCCTGACGGACCAGTTGTTGAGGCTCTCGCCTGGTCTGCTTGGCTGGATCCAAGAGTCTAAGTCACAGTCGCTATCTCCGCTGTCTTCAGACACTGTGTTGACGCTTTCAAATATCACCCCGCCATTGGTAAATTGGATCGGCCCTTTACCTCGCGACGCACTGCTAGAAGAGGAGGCTTCAGCCGCAGGAGAGTATCCTAAACCAAACTTGTCTTGCTTGTTAGGTATCTCTAGAATTCGCCCCCAACATGGGGTAGATCCGGCCTGGACAGCGGCCCGGGCTTCCTTGAAGGAAGAGAGAGTCATCTCTGGCTTTTCAGTGATCACGGGAGCTACGCTCTTGACCTTAACAGCTTCGAACGCCTGACATAGGGTTTCATGAATTTCCCCATCCATCTCAACATACTTGAAGGATGACAAATGGCTCACCATTATGTCTTCCTCGCCACATACAGTCACAATGCTACCTCCGACAGCGTACTTGAGCTTCTGGTGCAACGTGGAGGTCACGGCGCCAGTAGAGTGGATCCATGGCCGGCCCAAGAGACATCTGTAGGCAGGCATAATGTCCATAATGTAGAAGACTGCGTCGAATGTTTCCGGTCCAACTTGGATTGGCAACGTCACCTCCTCGAAATCATGGCGTTTGGTTCCATCGAACGCCTTCACAACCAGATCACTGGGTGTGCAAATCAACCCACGAGTATCTAACTTCATCAATGCCTTCTTCGGAAGAACATTGAGCGATGACCCTGTGTCCACCAACACATGGGACATAATCGTTCCCCTACACTCTATCGAGATGTGCAGGGCGCTATTGTGGTTCCTCCCCTTCGGTGTCAGCTCTATGTCAGTGAACCCTAACCCATTTCCAGCATTCACGTGGGCTACGAACTCTTCCAACTGGTTTACCGATATTTCCTGCGGTACATACGTGGCATTCAACACCTTTAGCAGTGCGTTGCGGTGTGCCTCAGAACACAGCAACAACTTCAGGATGGAAATCTTCGAGGGTGTTTGATGGAGATGATCCACGATCTTGTAGTCACTCTTTTTAATCAACCTCATAAATTCCTCAGCGTCTTTAACAAGTAAGTCTTTTTCTACCCCACGAGGGGTCTCTTCGACGACTTTACTCTTCCCTTTATCAGTTGCATCAGCTTTGTCCGCTTTGTCCGCCACGATCTCAGGTGGTGCAAATACTCTTCCGCTGCGAGTAATTCCGCTAACGCCCGCTAGGTTCTCCGCACATGACCCTGATGGTTCCAGTTCTAACTTATGTCCGTTGCAGTAGACCTCTGCCCCATAATGCCATGGGACAGCGTTAGTGCTTTCGAAGGGTATCGGCCCAGCTTTGGTGATAGTAATTGTGGGCGGTCTGGGTGCAGAAATAGTTATCGTCCGGCGAGGGATGGTGATGGTGGCAACCTCATCATCTTTCCTCAGCATTACCTCTCCTGATCCGCTTTCGGCCCTTCGGCTAAATTGCAGGATTCCTTCGGTCATCAGGCTTTGAATCCCCTCTACCAACTGTTCACATCCATCAGGACTTGTCGCACAGCCCATACACAGCTCTCCGCAACCTGGAAAGAAACCCCTTTTCATCCGCTTAGCTTTAACGAAGCTAAGCGGTGTCTTCAGATCTCTGACGTCAGTCAACAAATCCAAGCTCTCGTCTTCGATAATGGCATTTACCCCACCTCCCCTATGATTCGGCATAGGGTTCTTCGTGACGTTTGGCACATTACCTGAGAAGTTGATGATCTTGGCGTCCACCATGTCCTGCACCTTGTGCTTGAAGGCTTTGCAATTCTCTATCATGTGGCCTGGTGCCCCTGAGTGAAATTCGCAAGTCGCATTCGCATCATAACCTGGCGGAGGTGCCCCTGTCAAGGGAGCCAGGGTTCTCTTCTGGATCAACTGTAGCTGAAGCAAAGTCTGCAATAGCTGAGCATAAGACATGGGCGGCGTCTCGAGGTGACGGCACGACAGAGGTGCCCTGTTCTGATACTTTCTGTACCCTTGTTGATTCGGTTGCTGCTGCTGCTGTGGCTGGGGTTGTTGAACTGCCGGGATAGTTATACTGGCCACCTGCTGGTGAGGTCCTTTACCCTTCCTTCGAGCGCTGGACACGGCGCTCATCTCTCCTTCCCTCCTTTTGCCACCATAAGGTTTCTTTCCGCCTCCTCCAGCTGAGGATGAATCACCTTGAATTTTCCCCAGTTTGATCCCGTTTTCAATGTGCTCACCCGTGATAATGAGATCTGAGAAGGTTCCAGACATACCGCTGACCAATTTCTCATAATAAACCCCTGGGAGGGTGGCTACGAACATTTGCACAAGCTCGCGTTCAACCATCGGCGGCTGAACCCTGGCTGCCAATTCATGCCACCGCTGGGCGTATTCCTTGAACCCTTCATTGGTCCTTTGCGCCAGATTCTGCAGTTGGACTCGATTCGGAGCCAAGTCACTGTTATATTGGTAGTGGTGCACAAATGCTTCAGCAAGTTCCTTCCACGTGCGCACACTGGTAGGTTCCAGACTCATGTACCATTCGAGGGAGGGTCCAGACAGACTGTCCTGAAAGAAGTGCATCAGCAACTTCTCGTCCTCAGAATGAGCGGACATTTTTCTGTAGTATGATCTCAGGTGGACGCGAGGGCAGGTGGTGCCCTTGTACTTTTCAAAGTCAGGTACCTTGAAATCAGCAATCAGTCCCAACTTGGACATGTCAACACCCAGGGTGTTCTGGTTCTCGATATTCCTCATCTTATCCTCGAGTGCCTTGAACCTAAGTCGTGCTTCAGCAGTCAGCTCCCCTTCAGCACCTCTCTGAGAGAACACATCGTCTTGACGGTCTTCTAACCACGGCTGAGGCCCGAACAAATTTCTAACACCTGTGGTGCCGTTGCCCAGCCCAACATTGACGTTAGCTTCAAAATTTCCATTACCGACGCCCGTCATATTGCCGTTGAGTCCCATGTTAGCTATCACATTGCCATTGGCACTGCCATTCCCCCCGGTCACGGGGACGCCATTCTGAGGAGTTTCAACAGGTGGAGGGGTAGGCACGGTCCCACCATGGAGTACGCCATTGCTATCGACCCTTGAAATCAGAGGCTGAACCAAGGTTCTGAGCTGATCCTGGCCATTGGCGACCGCTTGCATGAGCTCCATGAAGCGGTCCATTCTTTCGCGGAGTTCTTGAACATCAGTTTGCACTTGCTCCATGATTCTGGTTTGATTTGCTCTGGTCGGATAGCGGTGGATAGGTCTCTGATCAATCCTGGAACAACCTGAAACAACCTGTAAACACAAAAGGGTTAGGAAAAACGACAAAGTGCTCGTTATGCGAATGCTTCATGCAAATGCAAATGTGTGTCTGTGCATTAGGGAGGTATCCCCCGATCCTAGTGCCTGAGTGCCAGTGCTGATAATAAGAAGTCCGAGTCCAGTCATGGAAATAACATCTCATATACAGAAAACCCATCAAGGCATTACACAACGTCAGTGAGTACAAGATGAATCAATAGCATGACCTCAACCAACAAGCCTGGTGATGGTCAGCATACAACAATGATCAAAACAAAAGGATCACAAATAGTCAAGCACGACCACGGGCGCGAAACTCTCCCTTCGTTTCTGGATGACCAGGCCGAGTGAGCAACCCTTCGACGAGTAAATCCCTTTGCATGATGGTGTATTGAAGGCCTTCGACCGAATCTTCCCATGCTCCTTCGCCGAAACAATCTTCTAGCTTCCGCTTCTTGGACTCAAACGTCAGCTTGCACTCCTTCAGGTTAGCGAGAGCTTTGTTGAGCTGGCCTTCAGCGGCATATCTGCGAGCGGTTTCTTCATCAAACCTCTTCTCACTAGCCTTCCCCTGGGCTTTCAGCTTGGAGATCTGTTGCATCAGCTTATCCTCCCGCTCTTTCCTGTTGGCTAGGGTGGCCTTCCAATGCTGGTTAAACTTGGATATCCTCCGATACGCTTCATCCAAGTGCTGCTTCTTAGTGGCCAGTACATCATTTACAACTTTGAAGTCTCGACCCATGCGCTCACGCTCAGCTATCTGCTTAGTCAAATCTGTCCCCAACTGGTTCACCAGCTCGGTCTGCCTCTTGAAGGAATGAACGGCCTCGCTCCTCTCGCTTCTGAGTTGCGCCAATTCTTTCTCCAATTCTTCATTCGCCCTTTTCAATTCATCTCTCTCAGCTAACACCTGATTATGCTGCTGAATAGGCACGGTGGTAGGCTCTTCGATCACGGGAGGGCTTTCTGGCTTGGCAGGTGGAAACAACATCCCTATAGCATCTGCTCTTGCTCTGATCCAAGTCACATACGGAGTGTAGGCTTGACTATTACTTTTTCCCAGCAATGGTTTTCCCCGCTTACTGATACCATTCCAAGCGCGCTGAAGCTTGGATAACATATCCCCTTCTAGAAGACCAGTGAGGTACAGAGATTCCTGCACCTCTTCCTCCTTCGGCGGAGCTCTCAAAGCATAAGCAAACTGTCGGACCAGCAGAGAAGGATTATAATTGATACAACCTTTCCTGCCTATCAAAGGCACATTCGGAAATCCACTACAGCTGAAGATAATCTCAATACCCAACCTATCTCTATCAAACCAGGTAATATCCTCCGCCGACAGACTCATCAAACGCTCGGACCACTCAACTGTGGCTGCAGACGAAGCAAAGGGACCCTTCTTGGGTAGATGACTATCAAGCCATCTATAGAGCAGGGGCACACAGCACGAGACGTTATTACCCCTTCTGTTCTTGTTTTTGTAGTGGATGGAATGGTAGACATCTCCTATCAAGGTAGGGACTGGATTCCCTGATGCAAAGATGTGAAAGGCGTCGAAGTCTACAAAGTCGGGCATATTAGGGAACAGAATGATGTCGTATATGCATAGAGCGAGGATGGCATTGAACACGACCCAGCATCCGTCTTTGGCGCACTGCTGAGCTTTTCCCACTAAGAACTGCAAGGAGAAACCGGGAACCTTGTTCCAACTAGACAATACCAACTCGGAGGCATCCAGATGAAGTGAAGGAGCTAGACTAGCCATGTTAGGCTCAGCATCCATATGAACAAAGGGCATCTGACTCTTGATAGGCACACCTAACAAATCAACATACTCCTCTAGCGTGGGTGCGAGAACAAAGTCCTGGAAAGTAAAGCATCTCAACGGAGGGTCGTAGAACTGCACCAGGGTGTGCAACCCATTCAACTCAAACACAGATGGTCGACGAACCAAACTAAGCAGTTTACCGTAAGACTTTCTGAATTCATCTCTCACAGAATCATCTGCTAAAGCAATCAAACCAGTCAGCTGAACAACATCGGGAGCAGGGAGCTTGTAAGCCACGGTCTTCCTCAGAGAACCCATGATAGCACAATAGAAGGCAAGAAATCCTGAACCGGGGGCAACGGTACCTGCAACACAGACACACGTTAATGAAATGCAAATGGGTATGCAAAGCAATGTAAAATGCAGTCATGCAGTAGGAGATCAAGACGACTATGCTGTTGAAGACACGAAGGTTCTGTATCAACAAAACCACAACACTGCTCTATCGAGAACGACCATAGATCTGATGAGAAGAAAACCCATATATCGGACCATAAATCTGCTCTGTCAAAAACAAACACACATCTGATAATAAGGACCTCTGATACAGAACCATAAATCTGCTCTGTCAAGAACACACATACACCTGCTGATGAGATCCTCTGATCTCAATCAAAAACCTGCTCTGTCAAGAACAAACATCTGATAATAAGGGCCCCTGATACAGGACCAAAACTCTGCTCTGTCAAGAACAAACATACATCTGAAAATAAGGCCCTCTGATACAGGACCATAACTCTGCTTTGTCAAGAACACACATACACCTGCTGATGAGATCCTCTGATCTCAATCAAAAACCTGCTCTGTCAAGAACAAACATCTGATAATAAGGGCCCCTGATACAGGACCAAAACTCTGCTCTGTCAAGAACAAACAAATATCTGAAAATAAGGCCCTCTGATACAGGACCATAACTCTGCTCTGTCAAGAACACACATATCTGATAATGAGAACCTCTGGTACCAACAAAACTGATTCACTATCAAGAAAACCAGGTAGTCTAAAGGTTAAAGTTTCTTGCAACAAACCCGACCCTGCTCACAGGTATGGACCTAAACTGACACAAGTTCGGCATCCTATGCGGTCATCAGCATCACAGACATTCAAGAGGGGTGATACGATACCCAGAAGGTGTGGCATCACCAACTCGTGAAGCGGCCTCACTCGGCTGAATTCCAAATGATCGGTCCCTAGAGTCGACAATCCTCCAAACCAACAACCCCCTCAACCCAAAGGGTTGAAAAAGAAGTCAACCGGGAGAACCTCGTCTGAGCATGGATTTCATGAGACACTAGTGCCTGCAAAGCAAGCACGCGCCCACTAATTTCCACAACTAATGCTAAGTTCACTCAAGCCTGGGTATGGCTTCTCACTCATCAGAATGCCCCTCCCACAACAGCACAGATAATCATATCATACTGAAAATAAAGTGCGGGCAATAAAATGCGATAAATAAATACAACCCAACAAGTAATCATACAAGCGCTAGGATTGACTCTCGCAGGGGACGTTGGATGCCCAAACTGACTCGCATACGGGACGTTGGATCCCAAGAAACTATCAAGTCCCCAGCAGAGTCGTCAGCTGTCGCTTCCGCGAAAATAAGGTGCCGGCAAAACAGAAGAGTCACCACCTTTCGTTATTTATCCCTCAGAACGGGAAAGGAAACGATCGGAAAAACCTGACGAAAAGGTATAAGACAAGGTCATCGCAACCATTGTCTGGGTTCGGGAGTCGGTTACGCAAGGGGAAGGTATTAGCACCCCTCACGTCCATCATACTCGATGGGATCCATGCTTGTTGTGTTTACTGGACGAGTTGGTTTTATCTATCTACCTATCAAGGCTGGTCTGAAAAGAAAAGAAAATGAAATGACTCGGAAAGCATCGCACTTTATGCCTACGTATTCTCATCAGAGAATGAGAAATCATAGTCAACGTAGTTTGACTAACTACGGGTTACGGGGAAGGTGGCTCGCTAATACATCAGTATTGTGCCTACGTACTCTCAACAGGTATGAGAGATCAGAGCTTACGTAGTTCGGGATAATACGGATTACGGGAATTCAGATTCATCTGTTTTATCGAGTAGGGTTAACAAACAGTTCTAGCAGTTTGGTGTACGCAGCTCGACCCTTGGAGACTTAGGCGTTACCGTTTGCGGTAGAACTGGGTGTTAACGACACTCTTTTCTTCAGAAAAGCTTCCTTTGAATTACGGGCCCACGGGGCAAAAAGGTTTGAAGTTTGTTTTCTGTCTTTTACGGAAGAATTGTTTTTTACGGTTGTTTGCAACCAATATCGCACTAGAGACTATGACCTGAGAGTGAATGCATCGTATGTCACCCAAAGGGTGCCATACTAAACATCCAGACTGTTGAAAAGAAACTCTCCAATAATCCTTTCTCAGATAGCTTAAGGCTCGTAACGTACGACGTCAGTTAACCTTTATTACTGTATTTTGATTTGTTTCGAGATGAGAAGAGAGAACGGGCTCAACTAAGGGGAGACTATCAAGTCCTACTGTTGTCATGTCAAGGATTCATCCTATGGTTGAGGTTTGAAACAGGGAACTCCTAGAAGTTATCATGCATAGGTTTCAACCTAAAGTTCTAATCATCACTTTCTTATCAAAGGAAGTGAGATTCCTAGGGGATCATGTCAATGGTAACCAGAAACAGATAAAGCATCAGCTTAAACAGTAAACAGTAAACAGTTGTGAAATGCATGCAATGCAAGTGAGGGAGGAAATGTGTGTGGGGCATCAGCCTCCACAAGCTCATCTCAACCTCAAGCCAGATATGAATAACTGCAATCATACAGAGGAAATAACAAGCTATCAAGCAAAATAGAAGTAACTGCAATCGTACAGAAGAAATGAAATGCTATCAAGCAAACACAGACCACATAGGCAAGGGAGCTGGGCTCTACCGAATACCCGCAAGCAAAGCCATACAGTAAATATACAAGCAGAGGGAGCAACTCAACCCCTAGTGCAATCATGCTCCTAGCTTGAGAATCTAAATATGAACTTATTCTAATGCATCAAGCAAATCAAACAAGTCACATCAATGCAGAAAAGAAAACAGAACAGCTTCCACAGCTTCAAGCTTCAGCTCCTCAGCACTTCAGTCTTCAGACCTCACCTACCCTTCAAGGCTAGCATCTTCCATAGCAAGTATCAACTTGCCTCTCCAAGTTTTCAATACACCAAACATAGGTATCAACTTATTCTTTCTCCAAGCCTCAGCTCTTCAGTCAATTCCACCTTCAGGTTTCAACCCTAATATCAAGTATCAACTTGACTCGTTCAGTCTCTCAATGCATCAATGTAAGTGTCAACTTATCCTTTATTCCTCAAGCCTCAGCTCTTCACTCAATCTCAATTGGATCTTCTTCACAAGTATCAACTTGGTCTTCAAGCTTCAGCTCTCTCCTCTTCACCAGTATCAACTTGGTCCTCTTCATCTGCAAGATTCAGCTTCTCAGAATAATCTTCAAACACAAAGAAGTATCAACTCCATCCTTCAATCTTCTTCAAGCAAGGAACTTCATCCTCTAACAAGGGAGAAAGATGCATATATCAAGAGCAAAGTTGGGATGATTGGTAGCAGAGTGAAGACCAAAGGTCACTACTGAGCATCCTGTCATCAGAGAAAGGGACCCTCAAAGGTTCTACCAATTTGCAAAGAGCCACACATTCTACCAAAGGAGGGATGAGACCTTTACAAAGGTACCTTTCATCATAGGGAAGAACGGAATTGATCAACATATTCCATGTTTATGAAGGAAGAGAACTATCTAAAAGCTCTGCCTACAAAACCCTGGTCTTAACCTAATCAAAACTACACCACAAGAAGGGAAGATCTTCACATCCAAGCCTCTTCAAGCAATCCAATGCATCTTCAACTTGTCTTCATCATCATCATCCAAGAACAAGCAAAAAAAACCCTAATCTAAGGGAACTAAAGAAGTTAATCTAGTTGAGTTAATGCCCTAGAATCATATGAAACTAGCACTTAAACTAAAATCAATCAAAAATAGTAAACTATATTGAAAATTCCTACAAAAATTCCTAAGGGATCCTAATTCAATTAAGAATGCCTCATACAAAAACCAGGGACTAAGTCATCTATTAAGTCCTAAATCCAAAGGTATCAACCATAAACCCTAAAAATGGAGCTTCTAAGGTTTCAACCTAAAACTACCACCTATGTTCATCACAAAAATGTGAGAAACATCTATGGGGAGCATGCATATCTATGCTAACTACTCACAAAAATTCAAGACAAGAATCATCACCAATTAATCACACAAGATTCCACAAAATCAAGCATTAAGCATGACTATTTTAATATCAATTAAAATGTAAAAATTCCCATAAAATCAGAAAATGCATGAAATAAAAATATTTTTTATCTAAAAAATACTAGACCCTATCATGAATCTAATGCAAAAAGAATGGGGTTAATTGAATTATTTTTCCATTTTTTATGATTTTATCAAGAACCATGAATAAAATGAAAAAAAATAAAGAAAATCAGAATAAAATGACAAACCCACGGTGCAGATAGTAATGAAAAGCAGTTCATTCTATGGATTGGGCCATGAGGGGGTGTAGGTATCAACTAATGCCTTAAGCCCAAAATCAGCAACTAAATGAAACGATGCGTTTCATTAAAGTTCAGACTCTTCACAAATTGAGGAGCACGCGTGACCGTTGGATGAGGTTCCTAGTCAAAGTCCAACCTTGATCTGATGGTTATCGAGTCATCTTCTTCCTTTTGAATCCCTGCAACTCAGGTCACCTGCGCGCCCAGAACCACCGCCGGTGACTTTCTCCGGTCACCATTCCACAACCCTAGCTCAACGTAGAGTCCACCATAGGCCACGATCCCTTAATGAAACATGTCCCAAATTTCCTCACGAATTCATTCATGCCCTTAATTCAACCTAAATCCTCAAGATTCGCAAGAACCAATTCTCAACCGAAAATGGCAACGTCCCTAATTGGTCACTAATTCTCAAATTGATGATCCAGACTTCTTCCTACACCATTCTACTATGCATCTACCATAACAATTCATCTTAATTCCACCTAATTTAAGCCATGGCACAAGAGTTGCATACCTGGTAAATTTGAGCAAACAGAAGGGTTGAATCCTCGAATCAGCCTTCAAGAACTTGCAGAATCCTTCCCTGAATCACAATCACTCTTCTGTATGCAAAGAAAATAGTTGAATCTTCTTGAATTATCAAATCCGATTCTGAGTTGCAAGCTTCACTCTCCAATGGCTACTTCACGATTCCTCCACCACACTGCCTTGAATTTGATCTGGAATTGATCACCAACCTCAGAGCAAGCTATTGAGATCACTTTCTTGGACTGAAATGGCCTCTAACCTTGTAACCGATTTGGATTTGCAATGAGAAAGTTCAAAGTGCAAGCTCAGTTTTCTCTCTCAATCATCACCAACCTTGGCCTTGGATCAACTCATTATCATATATAGAATCTGTGTGGATGATCTAGAAACCTCTAGATCCTTCTAATGAGAGTTTCAATCTCTCATGTCATGAGAATTTCAATCACATGTCATGGTATGTGTTGCACCCCAAAATTTGCCCTCACAATACAAGACTTTTTGTTCTAAGAAGGTTCACAAGGTTCACAAGCTTCACAATACCTCCCATGAGTATCACAAGATATCTTATGAAGATTCACAAGGTTCACAAAGTTCACAATTGGTCAGAAGAGTTGACAATTCCCTCAGACAATGCACCTCCTAAGCAGTGCATCCAAAACTAGGGTTTTGACTTTAATCAGGCTAAATGGACTTCCAAGACTTCAAGTGAGCTTCATAACATCTCATATGTGTATAAGAACCCCCATGTCAAGTTTCAAGACTTTTCTCAAAAGTTTGCTCAGTCAGATGATCAGATAAGTCAAAAGCAGTCAATGAAGTTAAAAAGTCAAACTGAGGTCAACTGTGGTCAAACCAAAGTCAAACTTCATGATTTTTTTGCCAACATCAAAGAGAGATTTGGTCCCAGGGGTATTTTGGTCATTTTACACAAATTCTACCAATTCCTTGAAGCCGGGCTATTATTAAAATTCTGAGGCATTTGATGCGTTATGGTTTTGAGGCATTTATCAATCACCAGTTCTGATCATATTGAGATTTGGCATTTGGTCGGTGGAGTTTAATTACGATTAGTTTTGCTGTTGATGCTGAAAATGTTGTGACCATGGCGCACATCCGTGTTTGGTTATGAAATTGCTGGCTAGAATTTAAGTTGGAATGCAAGTGAATTTAATCAGTGGATGAGATTAGGATTACGGGCGAGACAAGTACACAGACAAGAATATCATTCGTGAATATTTATGGTTTATGACTAAGTTAATGATTTTAAATATTTGTGGATTTATTCGCAAACGTTTATAATTTATAACTAAGAAATAAATATAAATTCAAAGCTGAACAGTCATGGATATATAAATGAAGTTCTGACATTTTCATTTCATAAAAGATATCATGATACAAAAAGGAATAAATTGTTTCACGTTCTGAATTGCTGTAAAATTTCAACTACAGATATTACTTCTATCCTAAAAAGCCCCAAGTCCTAAAGAATTCTAAGTCTTCATGATGTCCCTCGATCTTCACCGCAAATCTCTGATTAACCTGCACAAAGAGAAACAGAACAAAACAGAAGCAGAGAAGGGTTAGAAGTTTGTTTTCGACACTCTCAGAACAGCGTCATCATCGAGTGCCGGGAGTGGCACAACCGAAGCTGCGTCCAACCCCCGTTACCAATCCGCGCCGTTGGCGTCAGGTCAAGTGTCATCTGTTCTTATCATGCGGGACAGCCGAGAGAGAAAGAGATAAAAGAAGCGGGACTGATTCGTTTTTTCCGTAATTGGGTTCGTTTCAAAATCAAGCTAAGTACAAATCCCATCAAGTAAATATAACACCATTCATCAAGTAAGTCCCATTTGGTTTCCAAGACTGATACAAGGGTAAAGCAGCACAATCAATTTGGTTATAAACCCGGATGCCGTCGGATATGAGCCACTTTGTGTTCAAAGTTTGTCAACACCTGAAATGCAAGCATCAAAACAGTATCAGAGTTTTCAAAGAAATCCATCACTGACTAAGAACCGAATTTCACACCTGCATCAGCTCTAAATCAAACAAGAAATTCATAACAGTGAAATTAGTTCAACAAGAAAGAACCAAGTCAAACAAATCTGCCACAAAAGGCTCAGCATACAAATCACAAGTTGCATAGAATTGGAAGAAGCAATCTAATTCACAAATATTAGAACTAAATCAGAATCCACTCAGGAACGAACAAACCCGTAGGGCACAACAGAGGAGTTCGAAGAAAGGAGAGCCAGGCGGTATCAGAAAGAAAATAAATCCATACCATGACAAGCATATTAGTTTCACCATGACGTTTCATATCAGTTCGTAATAACAGGTGCCTCAGTATCAACAGTTCAGGTCCAAAGCAAACCAGCATTCTACAGATGTGTGTTGCCACAAAACACCAAAGCCAGGGCTCAGCTATCATACATCACGGCCCTTTGCAAATTCAGGAAAGGAAGAGATCAGGGTACGAGAAGCAATGGGATGTACCTCAAAGGACAAAAGAATCACATATCACACCAGAGTAAGCAAATAAACGCAGGTCGAAATCCTCAAATATCCAAAGCACATCGAAAACAAAGCGGCATGAAGGGCTCAGTCGAAACATCATGGCCCAACTCGCAGGTTCTGGTTCAGTCAAGTGAGCATTACCCTCGCACCGAAAATGAGTGTCAATGGAAAGCATATCTGGGCAACACATGCCGTAATCCCGCTCAACTACACAAGAAAGTCGAATGTTAAAAGTTGATAGTATCAGTAAACAGGTGATTCGAAAACCAGAAAGGTCGAAATAACATCCACAGCAGCGAAACAATGCCCTTGTTGCCACAACAACCCTTACCAGAAGAATCAAGTTCGAATAGATCAGAAAAGAATCAGACTATCACAAGGCAACTCGAATGGGAACATAACAGATAACTCAATTAATTGAAGCCTACCAAAATATCCTTCGAGTCCAAATCAGGTATCCAATGTGAAAATTAGAGCGAAAACAGATATCTGAATAGGACCTGAAATTAAGGGAATCAAGTTAAACTGAATCAGTAAATCCAATTGAAACAGAATAAGGAAACAAAATCAAATCAGATCTTTGAGAATCTCAGAGAAAAAGTAACGCAAACATAGATCCAAAGCCCACAAAATCCATTCAAAAAGAATATAAAAGGGAACCATATCACCTCAGAGAAAAACCCTAACTGCGGAGAACACCAAAAAGCGGCGAAGAGGACGAATCGCGAAACCCTAAACGATCGTGAATCTGAACGAAGGGGAGTTGAAAAGCGAAGATCGCCACCGTTGTTCGTGGAAACAAGGGCAATCAACGCGTAGCCTCAGTTTCCATCATAGGCTTTCCGACGCGGGACCTTTCACCGAACCATTATCGAAAACGTAAGCATCATATTTTTCTCACGATTGTCGTTTTCTTTTCAGGTTTGGAATGAGAGAAATCGGAGGGGACAAGATCATGATGAGATTGCGAGAGAATGAAGACGAATGCGGCGCCGTGGAGGCCAAAGGGGGATTAGGGTTACCCTAATCTAATCCCTCCCTCCTTTTTCCTTTGTGTTCGAAGACAGGGTTGGGTCCGGGAGTGATGACCGGCCCAACCCATTTGTTTTAAGCTTTTTTTTATATATTTTTTAACAATAAACTCTTTTTAAAAAAAGCTAATTTCTGTTTTTTAAAATAAATAACATTTAAATTTTTAATAAATAAATTAATCTCTGTTTGTTTTAATAATAAATAAAAACCTTTTTTTTTAAAAGAAATAACTTAAAATCTTTTTTTAAAAAAATAAAAATTAAAAACTTTTTCTTAATACAAGTTGAAACCCTTTTTTAAGATTAAAATTAAAGTATTTTTTTAAAAAAACTAACATTATTCTTTCTTTTATAAATTAAATTAAAATCTTTTTTCAAAACAATAAAAACTCTAAATTTACATCCTTTTCTGGACTGTCTCATTATCCACTGTATTTATGCCTAACCCTACTAACATCCTCTTGTTGTGTGTTGTTCAACTGATTGTTTTAAATTCGTTTATCATTGGTTAAATTTTTCATTATCATATTGTATCTGCTCCTCTCATGTAACCTCGCGAATCCTAACAATCGCGCTTTAATTTCTGCCTTTAAATTTCTGCTCGCATGGTTAAATTAGGACATTATCTCTCTGTTTGCATGATTCAATTATCTCACGTGTTTACCACACTTCTGTCACACTACACACATTCGAAGGTTAGGTCTAACTGTTTGACCGCCGTGTCAATAGTCCATAAACCCTCAAACCCTCAAAATTACAAACCCTAATTTTCACAAATGCCCCGCCGCAGGCGCAATTACCAATTTTACCCCTAGCATTAGGTCAAAGAGCCGCCGCGCTCATTTTAGGGTTTCCCGTCGTGGAATCCCTAATTTAACCCTAATTACAACTTAACATTTCAACGTAGAAATTTGGAGTTCCTACACTCCGCGTAAGCGTGTCCTTAAGGCGCGTTTATTCCCCTTGAGACCTTGACCACTGTCAAGAGATCTCTAACCTCCCTTTTGAGGGGAACTACGATTACTCTGATTCCACTCCCGTAAGGATACGTAGGCACAAGATGCGATGTCTTGCCGAGTAAACTTAGAATTAACCCCCTTTATTATTTATTGCTTATTTATATTTTATTTATCTTTGCTATTTAATTATTTTGCTTATTATTTTGTAATTGTTTCTTGGATGTAAAGTTGTTTAATTATTTAATTATTATTATGGTTAGTAATTAGGGAGTGTAACAACCTGTATGTAATATTAAAATAAATTTAGATCACTTTTAAATAAAGATAATTAAAATAAACACGTCACACACGTAAGTCGATTTTAATCGCCGTCTCACTTCCTAAGGATATCCCTCAAGTTGCCTACGAATAATGGTTAAGTGGGGTGTATAAAGCAAGTCCCTCAAATAAAAAAATCATCAAAGTCCCTTATGGTTGCCTTTACGAATCGAGTCCCTTTCGAAAAATGATGATGGTCCCTTATATGTGCTTATTACATCCCACAATGGCCTTCAAAAATCCAATTGTCCCTCACATGTCCCTTAACATCCAAAGTAAGGACTACCTACTCCATTATAGTAGGGATAGTCTTACTAAAGGAAAGAATAAAGAATAAGAAAGACCTTTAAACATTAGGGTAGGTTACTCCTAGGTGCTTGCTCACTTCAAAACTTTTTCACACTTAAACAAATTTCCAACAAAATTTTCAAACAAGTTTTTTTCACATCCATACACGGATTATTATTAAACTATTCTGAAATTTTTTGCTATTCACACACTACACTTTCAAAACAATTCAAAAGTGAGCTTAAGTACCTAAGAGCCCATGGATAACCATGGATGAAAAGGGTGCTAACACCTTCCCTTTTCATAACCTACCCCCCAGACCCAAAATATTCTCTAAGGTCTTTCCTGTTCTTTTATAACCTTTCCTTATGGATAAAATAAAAGTCGGTGGCGACTCTTGCTATCCGCAACATTGTTTAAAGTCAGTTCTCCCACCGTGTTACAGAACTGGCGACTCTGCTGGGGATCTATTTAAGAGGGGTACCCTTAGGAATTAAAGATCACTTTAAATTGTTTGCCTTGTTTGTTTTATATTACTTGTTGGGGTGCTCTCATGTGTGAAAGGTCCTAACCCGGACCTAGTGTACCTTAGGTAAATGGCAATAGACCAAGGAAACTGTACGACGTATATCGATACGGTTGATCTGGTGGCCATAGTTAGTGCGACTTCGTGGTTGGTGCTTATATTCCTTAAGTCAAGTTGAGGATAATATTGAGGCTGCCGTATGTTGTCAATGCACTAACTGACTTTTAGAACCCTAGTTAACTCATCTTGGCCTTTAGAAAGTAGTGAGGTAACCGGCTTTGGTGCAGACTGAAGTTGGTTGACACTCGATACTACGCTCATTGAGATCTTAAACTTGGAGGGTTTTGGTTGGCAAGTAAGTTGCCTTCTGAACAACCACCCTTGTGAAGGATCAATGATATTGAGATCCCTTAGAACCTGGTTACTTTTGTAGGACAGGATGAACCATCTAACTTCAGGGGAGGGTACTTGCCTTTGAACCTCATGCAAGCCTTTAAACCTAGGGCTATGGTGTGACTTGTTTGTGTGTGCCACATGTTTGTGATTGAGCATGACATCATGACATCATCATGCATCATAAGCATATCATTTTCCCTAACCATTTCAAGGACCAAAGGATTTATCTTTGTTCTTTGTTGCAGGTCATGGCTTCTGCTCGTAGAAACACCATCAGGATCAACTTTGTAGGGATACCTGCTAAGCTCAAGGAGTTAGTTTCCCTAGTGCCTGATCATTCCCAGTTCAACAAGAGACATGGTCACTTATTGGATCTAGTTACTTCAGGGTTCAGTGAAGACATGATGAGTGTGCTGTTTCAGTTCTTTGACCCTAAGCACCATTGCTTTACATTTCCTGATTATCAGCTGGTTCCAACCATGGAGGAGTTCTCTAAACTTCTGGGTATACCTGTTCTTGATCAGAAGCCATTCACAGGCTTAGAGAAGGAGCTTAAACCAGAAGTTATTGCTGCAGCTCTACATCTGAAGAAGTCTGACATTGTTCTAGAGACGAGAAGTGGAGTTAAAGGTATTCTTGCCAAGGTATTAGTGGATAAAGCTCAAATGTTCTTGAAGGCTATGAGCTACGATGCTTTTGAGGAGATCTTAGCCTTATTGATTTATGGCTTAGTGTTGTTCCCCAATCCTGATCAGTTCATAGACGTTCATGCCATCAACATATTCCTGAGTCACAATCCAGTGCCTACCTTACTTGGAGACATCCTACATTCTCTTCACACCCGTACTACAAGGGCAAGAGGAACTTTGATGTGCTGCATACCTTTACTTTCTAGGTGGTTTATTTCTCACCTTCCTCGCTCCATAATGAAGAATGAGCAAGGGTTCAGATGGTCCAAGAGGATCATGTCACTATCTCACTCAGACATTCATTGGTGCTCCAGATCTATGGAGAATGTCACCATCATTGACCGTTGTGGGGAGTTTCCTAATGTGCCACTTCTAGGCATAAGAGGAGGCATCACCTACAACCCATCTCTAGCTTTACGACAGTTTGGTTACGCCCGGAGCGATGGTCCACATGACATGTTGATTCAGGGCATTGTGTTTGATTACGACAACGATCTTCAGGGTTACCGTCAGAGATTCATCCAAGCTTGGGGAAAGGTAAACAGGATTGACAGCAAGACACTGGAGCCTAAGTACACTATTCCTATGGAGGCTTATCTCAGATGGGTACGATCTCGTGCTCAGACACTCATGATGCCATATCCTGCCGTCCTACCAGTTACCATGGAACCTGTTGCTGAAGGAGACACAACTTATACCATCCTTCACCCAGACATGCCTACTGATATGGAAGACTTGCAGAGATCATGGATCCAACTGAAAGAGCAAAGGGATACTTTCGAGGCTCATTACAAAGCAAGCCAAGCAAGGATCCTAGAGCTAACAAAGCTACTTCATGAGGAGCGAAACCTCAACTCATACCTCAACACCAAGAGGAAACGTCCATGGGAGACTTAAAACCCCATCTTTTGTACTTATTTCGTTTTCATTTTTTGTAAGCCTAAAAGGCAAAACAAGTTATTACTAATAAAAAGTTACTTTCTTGTTTGTTTAAGCAAATTTAAATCCTGCGGTCCTTGAAAACATTGCATATGCATTCCCATATCATTGCATCACAGGTTTATAATTGTGCACAGGTTTCTCATCTTCTCGCTGTTTATTTCAGCAATGGCTCTTGAACAATCAGTTAAGGATCTCCAGGCACAGAATGCACAGTTCCAAGAGCTGATCCTGAACCTAGCCAAGGGGCAGGATGAATTGAAGACACTGCTGGCCAAGAAGACTAAGAAGGCTAGAAGGTCTGCTGGGCTGCTCAACATGGGAAGAAGGTTCAAAGGTCCTGTCAAGACCAAGGAACATGTTGAAGACTATGAATCTGAAGAATCTGAGCAGGAGAGAGGCAGTCTCCACAACACTATGGGGGACTCTGATTCTGAGGCTAACTACTACCATGAGCCTAACGAAGACAAATTCAAGATGCTGGTGGATAGAATGGATGCTATGGAATTACAGAAATCATCTGGGCTGGATTTTGAGGATTTGAGCTTGATATCTGGGGTGGTCATACCCATTGGGTTCAAAGTTCCTACATTTGTTGTCTATGATGGGGTCTCTTGTCCCAAATTGCATCTGAGGTCTTATGTCAGAAGAATTCAACCCCACACTGCTGATAAAAAGTTGTGGGTCCATTTCTTTCAAGAGATTTTATCTGGAGCTCAGCTAGAGTGGTATTATCAGTTGGAGAGTGTCAACATCAGAGATTGGAATGACCTTGCTGAAGCTTTCTACAAGCAGTATCAATACAATGCTGACTTAGCCCCCACTCGCATGCAGCTTCAAAGCATGTCTATGGGTGCCAAAGAAAGCTTTAAGGAGTATGCTCAGAAGTGGAGAGACTTAGCTGGAAGAGTTCAACCCCCTTTGACTGATAGGGAGTTGGTTGATATGTTCATGTGTACGCTGAATGGTCCGTTTTACAGTCATCTCATTGGAAGCTCATCATCTGGCTTCACTGAGTTGATCATGACAGGAGAGCGAGTAGAGAATGGTATCAAGAGTGGTAAGATCCAAGTGGGCACTTCTTCATCAGGTGTTGCAAAGAAGCCTCCCACTGGGAAGAAAGAATCTAATGCTGTGTATGGTCAGTCTGATCGTAACAGAAGGCATCAGTCTGTTAGTACAGTTCATATTTCAAATCCAACTCCTGCAACAACAGAGCAGCCTCAAAGCAACCAACAGAGGGCTAGAAGACAGTTCACGAAGATCAACATGTCAATGGCTCAGGCATTGCAACACTTGTTGAAAGCTGAACTTATTACCCTGAGGGAGGCCCCTCAGAATCCCAATGTTACCTCTCCCAAGTACAATCCCAATGCACGATGTGCATATCATTCAAACTGTCCAGGACATGATACTAATAACTGCTGGGTCTTGAAGAACAAAATTCAGGATATGATTGATGCTGGAGAAATTGAGTTTGATCCACCAGGTACTCCAAATGTGATTACAGCTCCAATGCCAAATCACGAGAAGACTGTCAACGCCATTGATGAAGATATTGATGAAGATCTGCATGTCTATTCAGTTATGGAGTTGAGCACACCATTGTCTGTTATCAAAAAGAGGTTAGTACAAGCTGGGATCTTTCCAGGTTGTCATGAAGATTGTCTATATTGTACCTATAAGCCGGATAGTTGCTTCATTTTGAGAGATGGGATTCAACGTCTCATGGATAAATATACTATAGCGTTTGAAAGAAGACCAGCATCTGTAGAAAGTATGGTGGATCATCTGACTCAGGGTAAGAAGATTGAAGAGGTTGACATGGTTGACAAAGTACCACTAAGAATCACTTCAAAGGGTCCCATTAAAAGCACTCATCAGGGCCCAATCAAGATTACTGCTGAAGGTCCTGTGAAAGTTGTTGCTGAAGCCAGAGTAGCTCCTCTGATCATTACCACTCCTGGTCCTATTCCTTATACATCTGACAAAGCTGTGCCTTGGCACTATGGGTCTGATGTTTACATCCATGGTGCCAAGCAGGAGCCTTTACCTGATATGCCTGTTGACATTGATAATATTGCTGGATCTAGCAAGATCACTCGTAGTGGAAGAGTCTTTTCTCCTCCAGTTGCTTCTAAGAGTGCAGTTACTCCTGCTGTTACTTCCACCACTGATGCTCGGGGCAAGGGTCCTGTTATTGAGCCTGTATCTACTGATGTGCCAGCTGCTGATGACCTCTCTAAGCAGATGGAAGAGGTATTGAAAATCATCCGCAAGAGTGATTATGATATTGTTGATCAGCTGGGGCATACTCCCTCAAAGATTTCTATGCTCTCCCTGTTATTATGTTCTAAGGCTCATGCCAAGTCATTGATCAAGTTTCTAAAGATGGCTCATGTACCCAGTGCAATTTCTGTGGACCAGTTTGAGAATTGTGTTGCTCACCTGACCTATGACAACGGGTTAGGATTTTCTGAAGCTGACTTGACCCCTGCCAAGAGGGATCATAACAGGGCCTTGCATATTTCAATTGAATGCAGGGGCACTACCCTGTCTCATGTGCTGATAGACAATGGTTCCTCTCTGAAGGTGTTGCCTAAGGAAGTCCTGAACAAGCTGAGTCCTGAAGATACGGTATTGAAGCCCAGTAATATTGTGGTAAAGGCTTTTGATGGTTCTAGAAGAGTAGTGCATGGGGAAATTGATCTTCCAATCAAGGTTGGCTCTCAGGTGTTTACTGCTACATTCTATGTGATGGATATTCGTCCTTCGTACTCATGTCTGCTGGGTCGTCCCTGGATCCATGGGGCAGGTGCTGTGACCTCCATATTACATCAAAAGTTGAGATATCCGGTGAATGGAAAAGTTGTTACTGTCTTTGGAGAGGAAGAATACTTTGTCAGCCATGTAAACACTTTCAAGTATCTGGAAGTAGAAGGTGAATACATTGAAACTCCATGTCAGTCATTTGAAGTGGTTCCCTGGGCTGTTAAGGATTGTGTGACTCCTCCTGCTGTGAAGAAGGTTCCTGTGGTCATCAGAAACCCTCCAACAATGGCAATGGCCTCCCTCAATGATGCAAAAGCTATGGTGGAAGAAGGTGGTTGTACTATTTGGGGTCAGCTTCCTGATATTCCATACAAGTCTGACAAGTTTGGTTTGGGTTTCACTGCAGAGTCCCAGAAGGCTGTTCGTCGTGCTCGTGCTGTTCGTATCACCAATCAAGGTGTTATCAATGCTGTGGGAGATCAAGATGAAGACTACAACTTGGAGGCATGGATTTTTCCTACTGTGGGTGCTGGACTCAATAATTGGAAAGCTGAAGATGTTATCCCTATCTCCTTTAGTCAGGAGTAAATACTATTACTGTGTTATGTTTTTAAATTTATAATTTTTGGAACAATTAAAACTTTCAAGCCATGTGCCTTACCCGGGGCACAATGGTGTGCTTGTTACGGATTGTCATTTCATTTGCATACTGCATTCAATAAAATCAGTGGACGTTTCGTTTTCGTAAATATTGTGTTCCTTGTCTTTCTTTTTCTTTTATTTTTGCTTTATCAACTATGTGTTCTTACACACACCCACGTCACTAAAATGCAGATCCTCATCCACTCTGGATCCAGTTGATAACAGTTCTACTATTGCCAGTTACAATTTCGAGAATCCGATCTATCAAACTGAAGACGGAAACGAGGACGATTGTGAAATACCTGTAGAGCTTGCTAGTTTGTTACAACAAGAAGAGAAAGCTATACAGCCACATGAAGAGCCAGTCGAAGTTGTGAATCTGGGAACTGAAGAAAACAGAAAAGAGGTCAAGATAGGGGCTGATTTAGAGGACAGTGTCAAGAGCAGGTTGATTCAGATGCTACGTGACTATGTGGAGATCTTTGCTTGGTCTTATGAAGATATGCCAGGGTTGGATACAGACATTGTGGTTCACCGTTTGCCAGTGAAAGAAGATTGTCGTCCAAAGAAGCAGAAGGTTCGTCGTATGCGTCCTGAAATGTCAGGAAAGATCAAAGCAGAGGTAATGAAACAATTCAATGCAGGGTTCTTGGCCGTAACTTCTTATCCTCAGTGGGTTGCAAATGTGGTACCAGTTCCTAAGAAAGATGGTAAGGTACGTATGTGTGTAGACTACAGAGATCTGAACAAGGCTAGCCCTAAAGATGACTTTCCACTTCCTCATATTGATATTCTGGTAGACAACACTGCTCAGCATAAGGTATTCTCTTTTATGGATGGTTTCTCTGGTTACAATCAAATCAAGATGGCACCTGAAGATATGGAGAAGACTACATTTGTGACACAGTGGGGCACCTTTTGCTATAAGGTAATGCCATTTGGTTTGAAGAATGCAGGGGCAACATATCAGCGTGCTATGGTGGCTTTGTTTCATGATATGATTCATCATGAGATAGAGGTATATGTGGATGATATGATAGCCAGGTCTCAGAATGAAGAACAACATCTTGATCATCTGCACAAGTTGTTTGAGAGGTTGAAGAAATACAGGTTGAGATTAAATCCAAACAAGTGTACTTTTGGAGTTAGATCTGGAAAGCTTCTGGGTTTCATTGTCAGTGGAAAAGGTATTGAAGTGGATCCTGCAAAAGTGAAAGCTATACGAGAGATGCCAACTCCCCGTACTGAGAAGGAGGTTAGAGGTTTCTTGGGACGATTGAACTACATTGCAAGATTTGTTTCCCAATTAACTACCATCTGTGAGCCAATCTTCAAGTTGTTGAAGAAAGATCAGGTGATGGAATGGAATGATGAGTGCCAGACTGCCTTTGATGAAATCAAGAGATATTTGCTAGAACCTCCAATTTTAATGCCACCAGTTGATGGAAGACCCTTGATTATGTATTTAACAGTATTAGACAACTCAATGGGGGTGTGTATTGGGGCAACATGACGAGTCTGGTCGAAAAGAGCAGGCAATATACTACCTTAGCAAAAAGTTTACCGACTGTGAAACAAGATACTCACTGCTCGAGAAAACTTGCTGCGCTTTGGCATGGGCTGCTCGCCGACTAAGACAGTATATGTTGACCCATACTACTTTGTTGATTTCGAAGATGGATCCAATCAAGTACATATTTGAGAAACCTGCTCTCTCCGGAAGAATTGCAAGATGGCAAATGATCTTGACGGAATATGATATACAGTATACTACTCAGAAGGCCATTAAAGGGAGTGTTGTTGCTGATCATTTGGCTCATCAAGCAGTAGATGATTACCAGTCAATGAATTTTGAGTTCCCTGATGAAGACATTATGTCTGTTACCAAAGAACCCGGACAATATGACGGACCTGAACAAGGATCCCGATGGACTATGGTTTTTGATGGTGCCTCCAATGCACATGGTAATGGTGTTGGTGTTGTGATTAGTTCCCCTGAAGGTTGTCATACCCCGATTACTGCCAGACTTTGTTTCTATTGTACCAATAACATGGCTGAGTATGAGGCATGTATCATGGGTATGCAAGTTGCTATTGATATGAAGATTCAGTTCCTTGAGGTGTATGGAGATTCAGCTCTAGTAGTAAGTCAGATTAAAGGAGATGGGGATACAAAGCATGATAATCTCATTCCTTACAGAGAACATGTGTTGTCTTTGATCCCACATTTCAAAGAGATTACTTTTGGACATATTCCACGAAGAGAGAATCAGTTGGCAGACGCATTGGCCACCATGGCATCTATGTTTGAGATAAGCTGGGATGATGAAGCTCCCAAGATTACCATTGATAGATTTGAGAAGCCTGCATACTGCAATGAGATTGACACTGAAGGGGCAGAGGAGAAGCCTTGGTTCTATGAAGTGAAAAACTATCTTGAAGCTCAGGAGTTCCCTGAAGGGGCATCTGTCAAAGATAGGAAGTTCCTGAGAAGGTTTTCTGCTAAGTTCTTTCTGAGTAATGGCATTCTGTATAAGCGTAATCATGATTCAACTATGCTTCGTTGTGTGGATAAGAAGGAAGCTACAGAAATTATGGAAGAGATGCATGATGGGACCTTTGGCACTCATTCTAGTGGTCATACCATGGCAAAGAAGATTTTGAGAGCAGGTTACTATTGGTCTACCATGGAAGCTGATTGCTATCAACACTCCAGAACATGTCACAAATGTCAAATCTATGCTGATAAAGTACATGTACCTCCATCTCCATTGAATGTGTTGACTGCTCCTTGGCCCTTTGCCATGTGGGGCATTGATATGATTGGTGAGATCAAGCCTACTGCTTCTAATGGGCATCGTTTCATCCTGGTTGCTATTGATTACTTCACGAAGTGGGTAGAGGCAGCTTCATTTGCATCTGTGACTAAGAATGTTGTGGCTCGGTTCATTAAGAATAATCTCATATGTAGGTATGGTATCCCTGAAAGGATTATCACTGACAATGGCTCTAATCTGAACAACACTATGATTACTGATCTCTGTACGCAGTTCAAGATTAAGCATCACAACTCTTCTCCGTATCGTCCAAAGATGAATGGGGCAGTTGAAGCTGCTAATAAGAACATTAAGAAGATTGTACAGAAGATGACTGTTACTTACAAGGATTGGCACGAGATGTTACCATTTGCTCTGCATGGTTATCGTACTACAATACGTACTTCAACAGGGGCAACCCCATTCTCCTTAGTCTATGGTATGGAAGCAGTTCTGCCTATTGAAGTTCAGATCCCCTCCTTGAGAATTATGAAGGATGCAGGCTTGGATGAAGATGAGTGGATTCAGACTCGACTTGACCAGATAAATTTGATTGATGAGAAAAGGTTAGCAGCAGTTTGTCATGGCCAGATGTACCAGAAACGGATGATCAAAGCTTTTAACAAGAAGGTTAAGCCAAAGGTATATCAGGTTGGTGACTTGGTAATCAAGCGTATCATATTACCACAGGGTGATCCTAGGGGCAAGTGGACTCCAACATATGAGGGACCATTTGTAGTCAAGACAGTGTTCTCAGGAGGTGCCATGATACTGACTACAATGGATGGTGAAGACTTCCCACAACCTGTAAACGCAGACATAGTTAAAAAATACTACGCATAAAAAGAGACCCACTAGGTTGACAGGCCTAGGCAAAAATAAGGGCATCCCGGCAAACCAAAAGGGTTTGGGCAAAAAATAGGGATATATATATAAAAAGATGTACACCCGGCAAGTCGAAAACCTGAAAAGGCGGCTTGGGCAAAAAAGGGTATCCCGGTGGATTGAAAACCTGAAAGGGCAATCCAGGCAAAAGTTAGGGATTAAAGCGTATGACTATGTCTCGTTTGGATCACTCATGAAACTGCAACCAGTTGTACTACTTACTCAAGTTCAAACAGATAAAGCTCAATCCAATCGTTTCCGTCTCAACAGCAAGAAGATGAGATACTTGAGTGGCAATAGTAGAATTGAAACTCAATAGGATTATTTCCCACATAGCTGATTCTTTTTGTAAAACTTCATGACAAAATTCTCTTACTAGGGTTTATGTCTCCTTGTACAAACTTACCCGTGTATGGGTCACTTTTGATATAAATAAACTCCATCTTTTGAATCCAGATTTACTTTTACCCTATTTACATAAGCGAAACGTCCATTGGTTGTGTTTGAATGTATGTATGCCTTTGAATATGATTGATGTTTATCAGAAATGCATGTATGCTTTTAATATGATTGATGTTTACCAGAAATGCATGAAAATGCAGTAATAGTATTTACTAAGGACGAACGAGGGAAGGATTTCAACGAAGCTTCGCCGGTTCATCTTTACAAGACAGTAGGACTAATCCATTTTCACAAAGTCTAATCTCCCCTGGAATTTATATCCATCTCTTTTATCCTCATACGGATATACGGGAAATTACTTTCCAATAAGGGCACGATGAACGAAGACGGGATGTTATACTTATCCTACTATCAAACGAAAACGAAGGTTATCTATACCTTGTTATCCCCAACAACGGGAGGTTATCTATACCTTGTTATCCCCAACAACGGGAGGTTATCTATACCTTGTTATCCCCAGCAGACGGAGGGTTATATATTCTTCAACAACGAATCGGGATTTATTTTCCTTGGCCAGCAGTTGTTATACAAGGATATCCAGACACTTCCAGCAGTGTCACATCATACATACATCATTTACATCATACCATAACATATATGTCTATAGTACATTACCTAAGTGCATCATGGCATACATGCATACATAAAGCATAAACTAATGTTGTTATACAGAATGCTACCTTGTTTTCAGGTTAATTATCCAACAAACAAGCTTATGATCTTTGGGACTGCTTTATTGTAACCTCAGGGTTACTTTATCCTCCTGATGAGCTTCTTATTACTTTGGGACTGCTTTATTGTAACCTCAGGGTTACTTTATCCTCCTGATGAGCTTCTTATTACTTTGGGACTGCTTTATTGTAACCTCAGGGTTATTTTATCCTCCTGATAGCCTCTCATGACTTCAAGACTGCTTTAGAGCTACTGATTGCTCTATCCTCCTGAAATCATCCTATTACTTCAAGACTGCTTTAGAGCTATTCATTGCTCTATCCTCATGAGGTCATATTACTACTTCAAGACTGCTTTAGAGCTATTCATTGCTCTATCCTCCTGAAGCCATCTAATTATTTCAAGACTGCTTTAGAGCTATCCATTGCTCTATCCTCCTGAAATCATTACTTCAAGACTGCTTTAGAGCTATTGATTGCTCTATCCTCCTGAAGACATATCACATTATTACTTCAAGACTGCTTTAGAGCTATTGATTGCTCTATCCTCCTGAAGACATATCACATTATTATTTCAAGACTGCTTTAGAGCTATCCATTGCTCTATCCTCCTGAAATCATTACTTCAAGACTGCTTTAGAGCTATTGATTGCTCTATCCTCCTGAAGACATATCACATTATTACTTCAAGACTGCTTTAGAGCTATTGATTGCTCTATCCTCCTGAAGACATATCACATTATTATTTCAAGACTGCTTTAGAGCTATCCATTGCTCTATCCTCCTGAAATCATTACTTCAAGACTGCTTTAGAGCTATTGATTGCTCTATCCTCCTGAAGACATATCACATTATTATTTCAAGACTGCTTTAGAGCTATCCATTGCTCTATCCTCCTGAAATCATTACTTTAAGACTGCTTTAGAGCTATTGATTGCTCTATCCTCCTGAAGCCATTATTACTTCAAGACTGCTTTAGAGCTATTGATTGCTCTATCATCCTGAGGTCAGATTTATCACTTCAAGACTGCTTTAGGGTTATCATTATTGATTGCTCTATCCTCATAAAGACATGCTGCTACATCATTATTATTCCAGACTCCTGACAGCTTTCATCATACACCCATATTTTGAACTGCTCCCCCCCTAGTGGCATCTTTAAGCCCACTCAATCATATTCAACTAGCCATCTGTACCACTCTAGTGCACTGGTGAGTGCAAATTTTTGGGCTTTTGTGTTCAATCCCCTTCAACCTTCCAGGTTACGACTGGCAAATATACCAATCTAACCCCTCAGGTTTCAGAAAATTGAACAGGGGCAGCTGTTGCACCCCAAAATTTGCCCTCACAATACAAGACTTTTTGTTCTAAGAAGGTTCACAAGGTTCACAAGCTTCACAATACCTCCCATGAGTATCACAAGATATCTTATGAAGATTCACAAGGTTCACAAAGTTCACAATTGGTCAGAAGAGTTGACAATTCCCTCAGACAATGCACCTCCTAAGCAGTGCATCCAAAACTAGGGTTTTGACTTTAATCAGGCTAAATGGACTTCCAAGACTTCAAGTGAGCTTCATAACATCTCATATGTGTATAAGAACCCCCATGTCAAGTTTCAAGACTTTTCTCAAAAGTTTGCTCAGTCAGATGATCAGATAAGTCAAAAGCAGTCAATGCAGTTAAAAAGTCAAACTGAGGTCAACTGTGGTCAAACCAAAGTCAAACTTCATGATTTTTTTGCCAACATCAAAGAGAGATTTGGTCCCAGGGGTATTTTGGTCATTTTACACAAATTCTACCAATTCCTTGAAGCCGGGCTATTATTAAAATTCTGAGGCATTTGATGCGTTATGGTTTTGAGGCATTTATCAATCACCAGTTCTGATCATATTGAGATTTGGCATTTGGTCGGTGGAGTTTAATTACGATTAGTTTTGTTGTTGATGCTGAAAATGTTGTGACCATGGCGCACATCCGTGTTTGGTTATGAAATTGCTGGCTAGAATTTAAGTTGGAATGCAAGTGAATTTAATCAGTGGATGAGATTAGGATTACGGGCGAGACAAGTACACAGACAAGAATATCATTCGTGAATATTTATGGTTTATGACTAAGTTAATGATTTTAAATATTTGTGGATTTATTCGCAAACGTTTATAATTTATAACTAAGAAATAAATATAAATTCAAAGCTGAACAGTCATGGATATATAAATGAAGTTCTGACATTTTCATTTCATAAAAGATATCATGATACAAAAAGGAATAAATTGTTTCACGTTCTGAATTGCTGTAAAATTTCAACTACAGATATTACTTCTATCCTAAAAAGCCCCAAGTCCTAAAGAATTCTAAGTCTTCATGATGTCCCTCGATCTTCACCGCAAATCTCTGATTAACCTGCACAAAGAGAAACAGAACAAAACAGAAGCAGAGAAGGGTTAGAAGTTTGTTTTCGACACTCTCAGAACAGCGTCATCATCGAGTGCCGGGAGTGGCACAACCGAAGCTGCGTCCAACCCCCGTTACCAATCCGCGCCGTTGGCGTCAGGTCAAGTGTCATCTGTTCTTATCATGCGGGACAGCCGAGAGAGAAAGAGATAAAAGAAGCGGGACTGATTCGTTTTTTCCGTAATTGGGTTCGTTTCAAAATCAAGCTAAGTACAAATCCCATCAAGTAAATATAACACCATTCATCAAGTAAGTCCCATTTGGTTTCCAAGACTGATACAAGGGTAAAGCAGCACAATCAATTTGGTTATAAACCCGGATGCCGTCGGATATGAGCCACTTTGTGTTCAAAGTTTGTCAACACCTGAAATGCAAGCATCAAAACAGTATCAGAGTTTTCAAAGAAATCCATCACTGACTAAGAACCGAATTTCACACCTGCATCAGCTCTAAATCAAACAAGAAATTCATAACAGTGAAATTAGTTCAACAAGAAAGAACCAAGTCAAACAAATCTGCCACAAAAGGCTCAGCATACAAATCACAAGTTGCATAGAATTGGAAGAAGCAATCTAATTCACAAATATTAGAACTAAATCAGAATCCACTCAGGAACGAACAAACCCGTAGGGCACAACAGAGGAGTTCGAAGAAAGGAGAGCCAGGCGGTATCAGAAAGAAAATAAATCCATACCATGACAAGCATATTAGTTTCACCATGACGTTTCATATCAGTTCGTAATAACAGGTGCCTCAGTATCAACAGTTCAGGTCCAAAGCAAACCAGCATTCTACAGATGTGTGTTGCCACAAAACACCAAAGCCAGGGCTCAGCTATCATACATCACGGCCCTTTGCAAATTCAGGAAAGGAAGAGATCAGGGTACGAGAAGCAATGGGATGTACCTCAAAGGACAAAAGAATCACATATCACACCAGAGTAAGCAAATAAACGCAGGTCGAAATCCTCAAATATCCAAAGCACATCGAAAACAAAGCGGCATGAAGGGCTCAGTCGAAACATCATGGCCCAACTCGCAGGTTCTGGTTCAGTCAAGTGAGCATTACCCTCGCACCGAAAATGAGTGTCAATGGAAAGCATATCTGGGCAACACATGCCGTAATCCCGCTCAACTACACAAGAAAGTCGAATGTTAAAAGTTGATAGTATCAGTAAACAGGTGATTCGAAAACCAGAAAGGTCGAAATAACATCCACAGCAGCGAAACAATGCCCTTGTTGCCACAACAACCCTTACCAGAAGAATCAAGTTCGAATAGATCAGAAAAGAATCAGACTATCACAAGGCAACTCGAATGGGAACATAACAGATAACTCAATTAATTGAAGCCTACCAAAATATCCTTCGAGTCCAAATCAGGTATCCAATGTGAAAATTAGAGCGAAAACAGATATCTGAATAGGACCTGAAATTAAGGGAATCAAGTTAAACTGAATCAGTAAATCCAATTGAAACAGAATAAGGAAACAAAATCAAATCAGATCTTTGAGAATCTCAGAGAAAAAGTAACGCAAACATAGATCCAAAGCCCACAAAATCCATTCAAAAAGAATATAAAAGGGAACCATATCACCTCAGAGAAAAACCCTAACTGCGGAGAACACCAAAAAGCGGCGAAGAGGACGAATCGCGAAACCCTAAACGATCGTGAATCTGAACGAAGGGGAGTTGAAAAGCGAAGATCGCCACCGTTGTTCGTGGAAACAAGGGCAATCAACGCGTAGCCTCAGTTTCCATCATAGGCTTTCCGACGCGGGACCTTTCACCGAACCATTATCGAAAACGTAAGCATCATATTTTTCTCACGATTGTCGTTTTCTTTTCAGGTTTGGAATGAGAGAAATCGGAGGGGACAAGATCATGATGAGATTGCGAGAGAATGAAGACGAATGCGGCGCCGTGGAGGCCAAAGGGGGATTAGGGTTACCCTAATCTAATCCCTCCCTCCTTTTTCCTTTGTGTTCGAAGACAGGGTTGGGTCCGGGAGTGATGACCGGCCCAACCCATTTGTTTTAAGCTTTTTTTTATATATTTTTTAACAATAAACTCTTTTTAAAAAAAGCTAATTTCTGTTTTTTAAAATAAATAACATTTAAATTTTTAATAAATAAATTAATCTCTGTTTGTTTTAATAATAAATAAAAACCTTTTTTTTTTAAAAGAAATAACTTAAAATCTTTTTTTAAAAAAATAAAAATTAAAAACTTTTTCTTAATACAAGTTGAAACCCTTTTTTAAGATTAAAATTAAAGTATTTTTTTAAAAAAACTAACATTATTCTTTCTTTTATAAATTAAATTAAAATCTTTTTTCAAAACAATAAAAACTCTAAATTTACATCCTTTTCTGGACTGTCTCATTATCCACTGTATTTATGCCTAACCCTACTAACATCCTCTTGTTGTGTGTTGTTCAACTGATTGTTTTAAATTCGTTTATCATTGGTTAAATTTTTCATTATCATATTGTATCTGCTCCTCTCATGTAACCTCGCGAATCCTAACAATCGCGCTTTAATTTCTGCCTTTAAATTTCTGCTCGCATGGTTAAATTAGGACATTATCTCTCTGTTTGCATGATTCAATTATCTCACGTGTTTACCACACTTCTGTCACACTACACACATTCGAAGGTTAGGTCTAACTGTTTGACCGCCGTGTCAATAGTCCATAAACCCTCAAACCCTCAAAATTACAAACCCTAATTTTCACAAATGCCCCGCCGCAGGCGCAATTACCAATTTTACCCCTAGCATTAGGTCAAAGAGCCGCCGCGCTCATTTTAGGGTTTCCCGTCGTGGAATCCCTAATTTAACCCTAATTACAACTTAACATTTCAACGTAGAAATTTGGAGTTCCTACACTCCGCGTAAGCGTGTCCTTAAGGCGCGTTTATTCCCCTTGAGACCTTGACCACTGTCAAGAGATCTCTAACCTCCCTTTTGAGGGGAACTACGATTACTCTGATTCCACTCCCGTAAGGATACGTAGGCACAAGATGCGATGTCTTGCCGAGTAAACTTAGAATTAACCCCCTTTATTATTTATTGCTTATTTATATTTTATTTATCTTTGCTATTTAATTATTTTGCTTATTATTTTGTAATTGTTTCTTGGATGTAAAGTTGTTTAATTATTTAATTATTATTATGGTTAGTAATTAGGGAGTGTAACAACCTGTATGTAATATTAAAATAAATTTAGATCACTTTTAAATAAAGATAATTAAAATAAACACGTCACACACGTAAGTCGATTTTAATCGCTGTCTCACTTCCTAAGGATATCCCTCAAGTTGCCTACGAATAATGGTTAAGTGGGGTGTATAAAGCAAGTCCCTCAAATAAAAAAATCATCAAAGTCCCTTATGGTTGCCTTTACGAATCGAGTCCCTTTCGAAAAATGATGATGGTCCCTTATATGTGCTTATTACATCCCACAATGGCCTTCAAAAATCCAATTGTCCCTCACATGTCCCTTAACATCCAAAGTAAGGACTACCTACTCCATTATAGTAGGGATAGTCTTACTAAAGGAAAGAATAAAGAATAAGAAAGACCTTTAAATATTAGGGTAGGTTACTCCTAGGTGCTTGCTCACTTCAAAACTTTTTCACACTTAAACAAATTTCCAACAAAATTTTCAAACAAGTTTTTTTCACATCCATACACAGATTATTATTAAACTATTCTGAAATTTTTTGCTATTCACACACTACACTTTCAAAACAATTCAAAAGTGAGCTTAAGTACCTAAGAGCCCATGGATAACCATGGATGAAAAGGGTGCTAACACCTTCCCTTTTCATAACCTACCCCCCGGACCCAAAATATTCTCTAAGGTCTTTCCTGTTCTTTTATAACCTTTCCTTATGGATAAAATAAAAGTCGGTGGCGACTCTTGCTATCCGCAACATTGTTTAAAGTCAGTTCTCCCACCGTGTTACAGTATGCATAGTTCTGCTAACAGCTTGAAATCACTCTTAATTCTTCCCAATTTCTCCCCTCATGACATTTTGGAAGTGTTTGGCTTGCAAGGGACCTTGGTTATGCCTTGGTTCTAGGTTTTGCAAATGTTACTTAAGATGTAAGTAACTACTTTTCAAAGCAAGTCCACAAATTAAACTTCAATTCAAAAATGTGGCTAAACCAATGTTCTTAAAATGTTTTTTAGAGTCAAAATAACCTATTACATGCCTTGGTTTGGACATGTAGATCAAAGATATCAATTTCCAACTTTGGTTCATTTAACTTATACCCTTATTTTAGGTCATTTTTCCAACTTTGAGCTACAAGCACTTCCAACATCTCATGACCTTTTGACTAGCCTTAAAACATCATTTTGAACAAGTTTGATGTTGAACATTTTCCCATTTGAAGCTTGGAAATAGGAGTTACGGCCTTATGGTTGAAATGACCTATAATCTCAAAATGACCAAAATGCCCTTGACTTGTCAAAGCCATAACTTGAGTTCTACAAATCCTATCAAGGACTTCTAGTACTCTCTAGAAATCTAAGAGGATAAGGAACAACATTCATGTTGACCAAAAGTTCATAGGAATCATCCTTCTAGGGTAAAAGTTTCATGCAAGTTGGGCAACTTTCAAGCCCCCAAATTCACATACCTCAGATGACCTATAACTTGTCAAAGTCATAACTTGAGTTCTACAAATCCTATCAAGGACTTCTAGCACTCAAATTAAAGCTAAATTTATGCTCTACAACATTCATGTTGGGGCAAGATGAGATGACAATCACATCTTGAGTTGAATTGCCTTGAAGATAGGGGTCAAACTAGGGGATTTTACATTGTTAAGCCTTAGAAACCCTAGCTTGAAACTTCTCAAACTCTTCAATAATGATGAGTTAACCTTGGAATAATCCTTATAACATCTCAATGCATCAATCCATGATCACATGGCTCTTGGATTAGGTCTCAACCTTGTCCAAATCATCAGTTGACTTAGGGTTGACCCAGTCAAACCCTAATTGCACCATTCATGGCTGAGTCTTCTTAATCTTGCACAATGACCTGCATAGGCTTCAAAGTGACCTTCAACACTTCTCGTGATCTCTCTCAAGACCTCAAGTCCATCTTCATGGCTTCAGAATCATCTGATGGCTTTCCACAACTCTCAAGTTAGGAGACCTGCACACTTGGTTTCAACCACTCTCTCTGGGGATCTTTTAACTTCTCTGGCAAGGATATCAACCCTTGAACACTTGAATAACCTTCTTATCTAGCTTCATATTCTTGAGTAGCCCTTGATTGGTAATCATACCTCTTGATCTCTTGCGCACATGTCAATGAAATGCAAATGATAATGCTAATGTGAATGAAATGAAACACAAGCTAGATGAAGAAATGTTGGGCAAATTTTGGGGTGCAACAATATGATGATGTTCAATTGTTATTGCGCGACTTATTGTTTGTTGAAATATGCAGTTGTAAGTGAGTTACTTGAGGACAAGCAACGATTCAAGTTTGAGGTTATGATGACAGACTGTCATTACATATAATCAGTCGAAGAATTAGAGAAAAACGAGTAAAAGAGGAGCCAAAATGATGAAGAAAGACCCAAGAATGAGTGTAAAAGAAACAAGTATGAAAGAATGAGACTTAGTGAAAATTCTAGTAAAAAGGGGTGAAAAAACAAGCAGCTACTGGAATAACCACATACAACATCGTGTGTCATCGCGTGCGCAATAGATGAGAAAATGTTACATTGCGCGCGTTTTGCTTTAATAATGTGCACGATAATTGCTTTTTCTAGGCTTTTTCTAACTCGTTATGAAAGCTTCAAAAGAGGATTTTCTGCACTTTTACAAGGGTTACGAAATTTGGCACTGAGAGCACAATTTTATAGCATCAAAGGGTGATTTTGAGAGCATTGGAAGCCAATCCTTCTAGGGAATTCTTATGTTATTCTTCTTTATTCAATTGGTACTGTAATTTTTATTATGAGTAACTAAATTATCTTAGGTTAGGTTGTGTTATAATGAACTTTATTTAATCTTGTTGGTATTATATGGTGGTTTAAATTTGTATGAATCCTTTGAATTATAATTTTATTCAGTTGTTTCTTATGCTTAATGCTTATTATTTGAGATACTCTAAATTTTTTGTTAGATACATAGGAATTCCTGACCCGTAGCCTATGTATTGGATCTAGGGCAACTATTCTAGTAATGTCAGTTGAATAGGGATAAGAGACCTCGAGTAGTGGCACCGAGAATTAACGGTCTATACATCATCTAACACTGCATACGCTGGTGGACTAGGGATAAGAAGCTTCGAGAGTTGTTAGTGAGTTATTTCACGGGGGACAGGCTATAACCATTTTGTTTATTCACCGTAAAATTATAAGGATAAGATCATTTATACAAGGCATCGTACATCAACAAGAGGGAATAAGGGGATTCTAAAACACAACCTGACCGCCTTCGCAACATAGTTTCCTTGTTTATTACTTTTTGCACTGAAATTTGCAAAAAGAAACCCCTTTTGTTTTATACTATTTTAATTAAATATTACACAAATTATTGTTTTGTTCGAACATAGTCTTTATGTATTCAATCTTTTTATTACTACGATATTATCAGTACACTTGCCGAGAAGTCATCAAGTTTTTGGTGTCGTTGTCGGAGACTGTTTATTGCAACAGGGAAACGCTTTGTGCAACATTTATTTTTCTTACTTTATTTCATTTTTAGTTTTTATTGGTTTTTGTTATTTTCTTCTTTATCATAGTGCTATTGAGGTATTTTTGTTTGTGTGTATGCAACTCAGGTGATAGGAACATGGACCATGACGGCACCAATAACACAAACTATTGGGGATTACTCTAGACCTACTGATGTGTTACAGGTTTCTTTGGGTTTCATTCCGAAAAATCCTGTGCATTTCAACATAAAATACTCCTTACTTTCGAATTTGCGAAATAAACAATTTGACGGAGACACAACAAGTGACCTGTGGGAACATCTAGCAAGATTCTACGAGACTACATCGATGTGTCAACCATAAGGTATTATAGAGGATCAAGTTAAACTGAGGTTATTCAGCTTATCATTGGTTAGAAGAGCGAAGAATTGACTATTATGTCTTTCCAATGGAGTAATAAGAACTTGGAAAGAATTGGAAGACAAATTTTTAGAAAGATTCTTTACTATAACACAATTCATAGAAAGAAAAGTTAAAATCACACAATTTGAGCAACAAAAACCGAATCTCTCTACGATGCTCGGGAGAGGTTTAAATTGTTATTACGACGGTGTTCTAATCACAATATGAGCAGTATGGAACAAATGTAAAATTTTGGGAAATGCCTACAAATGCAAGCACGAATGCTCTTAGATGCATCCGCAAGAGGAACAATCAAGACACTGACTGAATCACAAGATAAGGACCTCATTATGAAGATGTGTATGAATGATGACCGCTTGAAAAGTGAAAGGTCTGTCAAGCCTGAAACTAGTGGCACACCTAAAGGTATGTTACCTCTTAATACTCATATCGCTCTTTTAGTTCATATTGAATTATTGAATAAAAAGCTAGTTGAAAGTAACTTAGCTAGAGCTAACGTGAACCAAGTACAAGCACTTATGTGTGATTTCTATGGAGTTGAACATGCGAATGGAAGGTGTTCGTTGGAAAGAACAAGTGAGGAGGTTCAGTTTGTAAAGTTTCAAAAGAACAACCCTTACTTAAACACATATAATCCGGGGTGGAAAGATCACCCAAATTTCTGTTGGAGCAATAATCAAAATCTCAATGCCAACCAAGAAATGTCACAAAGCCAACAAGTTATGTTTCAAAGGAAGGCATTATAGTTGGATGAGACTTTGCAGAATTTTATTAAAGTCACTCAAAGTAGTTTTGCTCAGATAAATAAAAACCATGCAGAAATGACTAGTAATCAGAATGAGTCCATAAAATATATGTAGATAAAATTGGTCAGCTATCTAGGCAAATAGCAGATTTACCTAACTCGAGTGGAGGATTCACGAGTAACACTGTAGACAATTCTAACAATAAAACATGCAAGGTCGTGGATACATGTTCAAAGGTACTTGCCTTTGATCACTTCATTAATAAAAATTCTCCTTGGAAAAGAACGAAGAAAATCCTGACCGAACCAAACCCCTCATTACCGAATTACATTAAACCACCTTTCCACATAATTAAAAAGAAACTGATTTAAGAGAATGAAGTAGTGATGTTTGCAAAGTTCAAAGAAATGCTAGCAACTATTCATATAAGTAGTTCGTTCTATGAAGTTTTAGAATTGATGCTTAAATGTATTAAGTTTGTGAAGTTATTATTAAAGGGGACAAAAGAGAAAGTAAACATGTAAACATGATGGAAAAAGAGAAAGTGGTAAGATCTCAAATGTTGCCACCAAAATAGATCCATGTAAGTTTACTATTTCTTGCAAAGTTTACTATTTCTTGCAATATCGGTGAGGTGAATATCCCGCATGCTCATGTGTAGACTTGACCAGGGGTTTCTTGCTGATAGCACTGAGGATCGAAAATTTTAATGTGGGATAATCAGTATTTCGACAAATGTTTTTATACAATTTCCCTTTAATACTTATGAGTTTAGTACAATGAACGTATTTTTATACAATTCCCCTTTAATACTTATGAGTTTGTTGCACTAAAAACATTACATCGTTTACAAAAAAAAAAAAATACAAAGATTCACGCATATCAATAATATGTCTCATAATACAATAAATGTGATTTTTAAAAGAATTAATTTTATCATCCAAAAATAATAACAATAGAGTATATTGTCCGCACTTTCAATATAATCTTGATTATATATTTTAATTAAAGAAAAAATGTTCCATTTATAAAAAAATTGGAAAAGTATAGGAACTCAATTTGAATTGAATTTTATCCAAAATTTAGATCTCTACAATAGAAAGCGAGTGTCCGTTGTTCATCCCTCAAACAGTAGACTAGTTAGATTAGTAAAAATAAAATCAACGAAACAAATAATACTCATTAGAAGAACTATAGAAATACTTTTTAAAAATTGAATACATCCTTGTCAAAAAAATAATAGCCATAGCATTAATAGAATATTAGGAGTCTGAACATAACAAATGTAAATAAATGTAATATTAAACATACGCACAAGAGAGTAAAAAATAAGAAAAAGGATGAAAAGAAATAATGCAAAAGTGTGGTAAGAACAAATAAATCATTTCTAGAAGATCAAAACAACAGCAATCCAGCTCAAAGCTAAGCCTCCTAGCATCTTTAAACTCTTGATGGTTTCTGCTCCACTCTGAAGAAAAAAAAAATTTTAAAACTCAGAAATTGAAACATAACATCGTATACAATAAATCTAAAATATTATGATCTAAATACAATTATAAATATAATTTATTTGTTATTCTTACTTCGCTTTACGTGGATGCAAAACTACGAATATATTTTTTAAATAAAAGCCTAATACATACTTTATCTTTATGTCTTACTTTTATTTAAGTTTGGATCTGGAAGAAAAAAAAGTATACATCTCTCGTAATATAAAATGTTAAAATTAAAAATATTTTCTTTTTATTTTCCCTTATCAAACCCACCGCCAACGGTGGCGCGTGGCACATTGTATACATAGATTTGAGTTCAAGTTACCGTTGTTTCTTAGAGTTTGGTTAGTTAAAACACGTGAACTCAACCGAACTGAACAATAAGCATGTGTTTGTAACAAATGTGGTTCTAACAAGCGAAGAAAATCACAGATCTGAAAGCATATATTGTACAGAACCAGCGCGTGTGATAAATGTATAAAAAACAAAGATAAGACAAAAAGACAAAAGGGGAACGAGACACTAACCTCATCGTTTGAAGTAGATGCGGGTCCAGGTGAAGACGCATCGCCACTTGGTCCAGGAGCTTCTGATGGAGGTGCAGGTGGACCCAACAATGATGGTGATGGTGCTGGAGCATTGCTTTTCTTGCCTTTCTTTGCCTTGCTAGGTGCCGGAGCTGGTACGGCTGGTGTGGTTGGAGCCACCACGGGTGTTACTGCAGGAGGTGAGCTTACTGGAGCAGGAGTGGGAGGTGAGCTGACCGGAACTGGAGCGGGTGGTGTGCTGACTGGTGTTACCGCCGGTGGAGGAGATGAGGCTGGGGGGTTGGTTGCCAGAGCAGGTGCAGCAGCTTTAGGGGATGAAGCTGGAGGTGATGATTTGGGAGAAGCGACGGGAGCTGGTGAAGCTGGTTTGGGAGGGGCGGCTACCGGCGATGAGACTGGAGTTGTTGCGGCTGGAGTTGTGGTGGGGGCTGCGGAAGGTGACTGGCCTCCGACGCCGGCGACGATAATGCAGATGAATGCGATGGTGAAGAGATTGTTCCGATCCATTTTAAAAAATGAAACAACAGTTTGTTTTTCTAGAGTGAGATAGAGAGATAGAGAGAGGGTTTGAGAAGAAATGTTTGATGAAAGGCTTATATAGAACTTTGATTTTATTTGACGGTGATGATGCTATTGTTGGAACAGACATGAAATTTGCCGAATAATCATTGCCGTAGATTGTTGAGTGGGTCCCATGTTATCACTGGGCCACCATTAGCCGTTAGATCAACGTGTCTCAACTATGGGCCCACTCTCGAGTTTTCAATCCTCAACCGTTTTAAGGGTAAAAAGGGAAGATACGTGTTCTTTAAAATGTTTACAAAGAATTTCTTAATTAGTTAAATAATTTTGTGTGATAGAATTAATTTAACAAATACTAATGAAAAAGGCAGGTTGAAGTTGTATTTATCACACAAAACATTGAAAATTGTTTTCTTTACCCGATAAAAAGTTGATGATAGAGTGAAATATATCTTAGGAACTGAGGAATGGGTTTAAGTTTCGACATAATAGGGTTGATTTGTAAAATTAGTAAAATTAGTAGTATAATTGTTAAACTACTTACTAAGTGAGAAGTTGGTTGAGTGTAAGAGAGTAAAATATATGAATTTTAATATAAATGAGATGCAGTTGACCCAAACTTTTACTCTTACTTGTTGGAACGAGGGTTTTAAGATTTTATTGCATGTGTTTTATTTCCATCAACAGGTTGATGGGAGTGAGATAGTCGTGACGCTAATAGAATTGGGAACATGTACATTGAATGTTTTTCTTACAACGTGCAACATTTTATTGGAGGGTTGTTACATAGATCGATGCGAGATCATTGGTGGCATGGTCATACTTTCTAACGCCTGATGTTGAGAGAGAGAGAGGATCCACTTACTTCAAGAGTAAGTTTTTATAACTTATTCCATAAACATAGCCTTTAAATTAGATTTAATCGAATTGTTATAAGTAAAAATCTTAATTTAACCATTAGATTAAATTCAATTTAAAAACTATGATGTGGAGTAAGTTAAACAAACTTACTCTTGCAGTAAGTTAAATTCAATTATATATATATATATATATATATATATATATATATATATATATATATATATATATATATATATATATATATATATATATATATATATATATATATATATATATATATATATATATATATATATATATATATATATATATATATATATATATATATATATATATATATATATATATATATATATATATATATATATATATATATATATATATATATATATATATATAAGGATCTTATGGGATTATTTCTCTTTTTTTCATTTGTGATATTTCAATAGTTCTTTTCATGTTTTCTACAATTGCACTTTCCTTTGTTAATTGCCACCTTCTGACGTCAATGCACCATATCCTTCAGTGACTCTTGTTCCGTGAAAATCATCAAGTTCACATGTTTTAAGGTAATGACTCAAAGTCTCTTTCTTTTCAGTGTTTATTTTTCTTTTGGCGGGGTTTCTTGGGTAGGTGGTGATGAGGATTTGAAAGAAACAGTTGTGGCTGAGAATGGAAGAGCAGCTAGTAGCCTTGCCTTTAGGGAGTTTGTTAGAGGTTTCGCTTTCTTCGTTTCGCCCTTGGTGAATTTCGTTGTCGTAGATGATTTCAGGTAGAAACTTAAAGCTCGTACTTATATTAAAGTGCATAGCATGCTTTTGGTTGTGCTCCATTAACGGCGAAGTAAGGTGGTAGTTGGAGTCTCAATATTATGCTTATATGTATGCTCATTATTTGTTATGTGTTTGGAGTAATTCTAAGATGGACACCTCCCGTCCAAGAACTCGAAACATGATAGAAGAGAATTCAATTGTGTGGATGGACCAAGAAACGTTAGATGTAGTATTTATCTTCATTGTTAAGGGTTGCTTGTATTATGCTTTCACCGACATAAAATTTAAAAACTAAATAATAAATAATAATAAATGTCAACTAACCCATTCACATAATTAAAAATAATAATAATAAATTATAAAAATGTTGTCATGTTAAAGATTCTGCTGATTAGATTTTAAGAGGGGTCAAAACAGTGGAATCTTCAAATGTTAGGGGGAGTTTTATTTTAGAGAGGAATTTTTCAAATTTCGCCCAAATAGCAGGGGGAAAATAGCTATTAACCCTAAAAATAATCGAATACAATACACAACAATAACAACAACATACAACACAAATATTTTAAATTATACTTATACCTCAATCATATTGTGGGTACACTTCTCTCGTTCAATTGTAGTCAACCTCTCTCGCTCCTCCCGCACCTCCTATATCATCCTCTCCCGCTCCTCCTGCAACATCCTCTCTCACTCCTCACACTCCTCTTGATTCCACTTCTCCCGCTTATTTCCTAATATCTCCCCTATCTTTTTAGCAACTATCTCTTCAATTTCTCTCCTACGGTTTACTTCGTTAATTGGTTGCGATGGTCCAAAATGTAGCTTTAAGCCGACACCACTTCTAAGACCAAGAATACACCTAACACGCTCCTCGGTTCCATTCGCTTATATCAAGATGTTATGACGGACTTGTGGAACGAAGCTATCAACTTTGGCTTGTTCAACTAGTACATCCTACAACATATTGAATTAGCTAAAATAAGTAATATTGAAAAAGTATCTCCTTGCAATATTTTCAGCCACTTCGCTTGTAGCCTCTGATGTTAACGAGCCATCTGGTCGTTGATGTCCTTTCTTCCATTTCTCATGTCGTGATAGATGAGATGGACTGTGATCAAGACTTCTAGAAGGATCTCCCAACTCTAGTTCCCTTTGTTTTCTTTTTTCATTAATCATCCTCTGTTCAAGTTTAGCATATCCTCCATGAGATAATCTATGTGGATAGATATTTCTTGCTCTATTATCCTTTTCTTTTTTGCTCGTAGCCAAGAGTTCAGGAGTGGTGCGAGACTTTACAAAGTCCTCATAAACTTCCTTATCAATAATTGAATACTTCATGTATGGAGGCTCTACGTTACCTTTTTGTTTTTTAATATATTCATTTGTGAGTTGTATCTTAAAGCCCCTCCAACACTAACCAACATATAAAATCCATTTCTTTTTCAGTATACTTTCCTCTAGAACAATAAACACTTCATACATTTACATAATTAATAGTGTTGATATTAGTATTAAACCAAAAAAAAAAGTGGCCATATATACTTGTAAAACAAATCAAAAAATTCATAACAAATACAGTAATATCGGTTTATATGATATCTTTCAAATTACTATCAACCTCATTTCAATTATCTATCAAAATACTCACTTTGCTTCTATCTTGTAATGCAACGTAACCCTTAAATCATCAACATTTTCACCATAAGTCTTTCCAGTTATCAGATCAAAATTAACCAGGGAGCAAACATTATTTTCATGGGATTTTTAAACCTTGGTACACAATATGGAACATCTAGATTTTCTTTTGCTTTTTGTATTAACACAGGTTGCAGCAAAAGTTGTATGAGAGGTATTTGTCGAATCACCTATGTATGTGTATATTAATAAAAATAGCAACATATATATCAACTGCATGGACAAATGTTACCAACTAAACCTGAACCAATATATTCCTTGTGAATCACATTAAGGTAATTAACATTTTGAAAAAACAACCAAACTAAATATTTCACATTTATCTTTTGCGCTTAACTAGAACATAGAATTAACAACAATAGAAACATACACTTAAGTACCTAACAAGTGTGTTATCTAAGAGATGAATAGAAAGTTTGACATGAATTACCAAGATGAATTTTAATGACAATGTCGTCTAATAAACTTTATAATCTTTGTCTATAGAATGCTTGTTTACATATGCTTTTTTAGTAAATTGATGTTATCTTATGTCTTGCTTTTCTTAGTTCGGCTACAAAACTAAACCACAATCGGAGTACACAAGAAGCTATGGTAAAACATATATGGAATAAAACATCTTACATTATGGTATACACTGACTCATAGAGAGGAAATACAACAACTAAACCACAACCGAAATACAAGTTATGATAAAAACATATATGGTAACCGTTTGAGTTCTATGAACATTTCAGTGGTATTACATTTGAAACAACATTTCAGTGGTAACTACATTCTAACAATAGTTCAAACAACATTTTAGTGGTGAGAGATGAACATTTCAGTGGTGAGTTACGTACCTCAAATGTGATGATGAAGCTTCGACGAGTTTTTAAAAGAGATGATATTTGAGTTGATATTGGAAGAGTTAATGTTGAAAAGAGATGATGTTCAAGTTTTGATGAACATTGCCTAGGGTTTCTTTGAAGAGAATGAAGATGAAGTTAGAGTGTTTGTTGATGTAAATGAAAAGTTAGAGTCTAATTCTCTGAAGTATTCATGCAAAAGATCAAACATGAAATTTTTTAGAAAAAACTGAGGGAATATATCAATTAATTTTTATAAAAAAAATATAAAAGCCCCATATAGTGTCATATTCTGGAAATTCATTTGAATTAACTATCACATCGGTTTTATGACGCAGTCGGGGTAATAGATTAATTAATAATTAAAAATAATAAAAAAAATGTATTTGAAAATGTTGATGCAAAAGATGTTACCCATCGATTGGCCAATATAACCGAGGGTAATACAAATAAAAAATAAAAAATAAAAAAAGGAAAAGGAAAGACGCCATGTTACCCTAAACTAATTAAAAATAAAAATAAAACATAAAATGCAGTGACTGAGATTTGAAGCTCGCTCGCTCGTAGTTATATTCCCCCAGCTTAGGTAATAACCGAGGGTATAAGTTTTATACATTTAAAATAATGATGGCGCTGCAGGAACATATACCTTGATTATTGAGGTGAAAGCTTTATCATAAAAGTTATTATTTTTAGCAGTTCTCATAGGTTGTATTATCAAACACTACTCTTAGTTGTTATCATCAAAAGCACATTATCGAGAGCTTCTTTGATTACCTACAAAATATGGTTCCATATTTCCCCCTTTTTTATGATGACAATGCATCTTTCAGGGAGGTGGTAAAAGAGATAACAAAATATATTTGGAGTGCTTAAACCCCCCCTCAATTAAGTATAGAGTATACTTTACACCCCCTAAGAGTATATTGCTCCCTCTTTGTTAAAATAAAAAAGATGGGCAAAATATGCATTGTGATAATTTAAATATGCAAACATATAGGCACATAATCATTTAGGAAGGGAAAATCATCGTTTTATTCAATTCAAAGGAAATTACAAGAGGGAATTTGCAAAAAAACAAAACAATAAAGAGTAATAAGCATATAAAAAACAACTAGTTGATCTCATCACCATTCTCGCTAGACACCATTGGAAATATAAGAAATTATTTCTCCAATTTCTAGATTAGTTTATTAAGCTTTGATTGCATTTCCCTTTGATCATCGCGGGTGTCATTGGGAGTGCTTGAGGAGGATGGAGAGATATCATTGTTTTTTCGTTGTCTTGCCCTTAATCTTAAAAGGTAGTGCCATGAGTTATCTTCCTTGAATGTCATACCTCATAGGACTTAAGATGTTTTTTCCTATTATTGATTCAAAATTGGAATACTTCAAAAAGTTTGTGATTAATTCATTATACGGTAGAATCATGTTTTTCCTTTTTCTATCCAACATATGATGGACTATGACATCCACCCAATTGTTCTCAACCGTGTTTTCCTAAAACCAAACTAGAGAAATATTGGACTTGTGAATGGTGCTTGAGTTGTTTCTCCTTAGGAAAATAACATGATTCATAGTATAGTAAATCATTCGACTATCCGGACATATGACAACGACAGTGAGAGGATAAGGAATGTCGGGAGATGAATCAATTAAGAGAGACATGCCATAAACATCAAAGTTGAAATTATTAATTTTGTCATCATGATTATAGTCTTGATTGATGAATTGTAGGTTTCAAGCTTGTACAATTCCTTAAGAGATAAGGCAATGGGATGTTTCTTTACTTCTAATATTAAAGTACCAGTTGAGTAGGTGAGGTTTGCACAAAACATCCTTACCAATTCGGGATGCCTTTCTCGGGGTACCTCGAAAATGAAGTTTCTTAAGACAACAATGTTGAAGGCTTATTCAAAGAGGAGATATTTGAATAGCTCCTCATCCAAGTAACGAGAGGTGTACAATGATCTTTCGGCAAATTAATGATTGAAATTTTTCTCTTGTTCTTAAGTGGAGAAGTTTTTAGAGAAGTAAGATGGAGAGGCTTGGGAAGATCAAGTTCTTTTTGGTGCCATTTGAGGTGATGATGAGTGAATGAGATAGCTTATGTATTTATAATGCAATGCACAAAGGAGGTAGGATGAGATGATAAAGAAGTGAGAACTTACCACTATTTATAGGTGATGTCCAATTGATTGGGTGAAGCTTTCAATTGATTGGAAGCTTTAAATGTTGGGAGATATTCCTCAAGCTCATGGGTGTTCCTCACGAAGTTGTATAAACCTTTTGTTGATCAAGACGAATAATCAAGAAAAACTCAGCCCAGCCAGGGGTATATTCCTCAAGCTCATGGGTGTTCCTCATGAAATCATTTCAACCTTTTATGGTCAAAGCTGTGATCTCCAAGCAAGTCAGTGGGCGTTCCTCATTGAATTGTATTCTCAACCTTTTGTTATTAAAGTTGGCGTCCCCAGATCAACCAGTGGTATTTCTCCGAGTCAGTGAGCGATCCTCGTTGATTTGTTTCAATTTAAACTTTCCTCTTGGGTGTTCCTTAGTGAGTTGTCTCCTTTCAACCTTTTGTTGACAAGGATGGGTGTTCTTCAGTGACTTCTTTGCTTCAACCTTTTGTTGACATCCTCAAACAAGCCTCACTCATCATATCTCCAGCAAGCTTGATCTTTTGTTAATTGCCTCACTATCATCCTTTTAGTGGTAGCCAAACCTCGTCATTTTAGCCTAGCCTGCATCCTTTTGGTGTTGGCAGCCTTCAAATTTGGGAACTTCCTATCATCCTTTTGGTGGTAGTAATTCGTGTTGTTCATGTTCTCCATTATCCTTTTGGTAATGGACCTTTGCATCCTTTTGGTGTCGGGATTATGTGTGTGTGTGTGTGTGTGTGTGTGTGTGTGTGTGTCTATCTGTCATCCTTTTGGTGATGGGTCTATCATCCTTTTGGTGTCAGATAGTGCGAGTGTTCTCCATTATCCTTTTGGTAATGGATCCCTACATCCTTTTGGTGTTAGGGTTGTGTGTGTGTTTCGTTATATCATCCTTTTGGTGATGGGTATGTCATCCCTTTGGTGCCAAATTGTGCGAGTGTTCTCCATTATCCTTTTGGTAATGGACCCCTACATCCTTTTGGAGTCAGGGTTGTGTGTGTGTTTTGCCCTATCATCCTTTTGGTGATGGGTCTGTCATCCTTTTGGTGCTAGATTGTGTGAGTGTTCTCCATTATCCTTTTAGTAATGGACCCTTATATCCTTTTAATGTCAGGATTGTGTGCTTGTGTCACTCTATCATCCTTTTGGTGATAGGTCTATCATCCTTTTGGTGCTAGATTGTGTGTGTGTTCTCCATTATCCTTTTGGTAATGTACCCCTACATCCTTTTGGTGTCAGGGTTGTGTGTGTTTGTGTCGCTCTATCATCCTTTTGGTGATGGGTCTATCATCTTTTTGGCGCCAGATAGTGCGAGTGTTCTCCATTATCCTTTTGGTAATGGATCCCTACATCCTTTTGGTGTTACAGTTGTGTGTGTGTTTCACTCTATCATCCTTTTAGTGATGGGTCTGTCATCCTTTTGGTGTCATATTGTGCGAGTGTTCTCCATTATCCTTTTGGTAATGGACCCCTACATCCTTTTGGTGTCAGGGTTGTGTGTGTGTTTTGCTTTATCATCCTTTTGGTTATGGGTATGTCATCCTTTTGGTGCCAGATTGTGCGAGTGTTCTCCATTATCCTTTTGGTAATGGACCCCTGCATCTTTTTGGTGTCGGGATTGTGTACGTGTGTCGCTCTATCATTCTTTTGGTGATGCGTCTGTCATCCTTTTGGTACCAGATTGTGCAAGTGATCTCCATTATCCTTTTGGTAATGGACCCGTACGTCCTTTTAGTGTCAGGGTTATGTGTGTGTTTCGCTCTATCATCCTTTTGGTAATGGGTTTGTCATATTTTTGGTACTAGATTATTCGAGTGTTCTCCATTATCCTTTTGGTAATGGACCCCTACGTCCTTTTGGTGTCAGGTTTGTGTTTCTCTCTATCATCCTTTTAGTGATGGGTCTGTCACCCTTTTGGTGCCATATTCTGTGAGTGTTCTCCATTATTGTTTTGGTAATGGACCCCTGCATTCTTTTGGTGTTGGGATTGTATGCGTGTGTTGCTCTATCATCCTTTTGGTTATGGGTTTGTCATCCTTTTGGTGCCAGATTGTGCGAGTGTTCTCCATTATCCTTTTGGTAATGGACCTCTACGTCCTTTTGGTGTCAGGGTTGTGTGTGTGTGTCACTCTATCATCCTGTTGGTGATGGGTCTGTCATCCTTTTGGTGCCAGATTGTGCGAGTGTTCTCCATTATTGTTTTGGTAATGGACCCCTGCATCCTTTTGGTGTTGGGATTGTGTGTATGTGTGTGTTAACTATCATTCTTTTGGTGATAGGTCTGTTATCTTTTTGGTGTCAGGTTGTTTCTGTTATCATCCTTTTGGTAATAATGACCTTTGCGAGCTATTCAGTGTCCACTCAAAGATTGAAATTGATCTGTTACTTCACTTTCCAAGCATCTTTCTTTTCGGACAAATTATGCGTCTTCTTCATATCTGTTGCACCCCAAATTTGTCCTACCTTTACATGGTTTCTAGTGCCACTTTATTTTGAATGAATAAAATGTCACAATTGGCAAGAGACCGTGTGTAAGGAGTTGTGAGTGTGAGAGGTCGAGAGTTCAAGTCTCACCTTCTTCACTTTTTGGCCGTTCTCACGACTTATCAGAAAAATCTTCGAGGCTTCATCATCATCTCAATCAGAAGAAGTTTCGGAACCGCGAGAAATCCACCTCCGAAAATCAACCGTCCGTCACAACAAAAGCAGAGAATCTGAATAATCTCACCGTAAGCATCGTTAATTGGCTGTTATTTCTTTTTTTGTTTTTTTTTCTTCTTTCGTAATCCATTTCCAGGATAAGGAAGAGTAAGAGAAGAAAAGGTAATTAAAGGCAACTCTAATGGGTCAAATGAGCAGAAAGAAAGGAAATTAAAGTCAATCCTAATGGGTCAAATGAGCAAGAACAAAGGATGTATCGCCACCCCAGTGGTTAAATGAGCAGAAGCAAAGGATGTATCGTCACCCCAGTGGTTAAATGCCTTCCCCTTTCGTTATCCTTCCCTTTTTATTATTATTATTTATTATTATTTCTCCTTCCTTTAGTTTTTTTGTCCTATTTATTCTTTTTTTTAAAATTATTATCTTATTTTCTTTTTTAAAGTAATTGAGTTTGAGCTGCTAAAATTTTCATTAAAAAAAAAACTTTTATTAAAATCAAAACTAAAACATTTTTTTAATGTTTAAACTAAAACCTTTATTTAAATTAACATTAAACTAAAATCTTTATTTAAATTAACATTAAACTAAAACCTTTTTTTAAAATTAACATTAAACTAAGAACTTTTTTTTAAAATTAACATTAAACTAAAGAAATTTTTGTTAAAATTAAAACTAAAACATTTTTTAAAATTTTAAACTAAAAACTTATTTTTTAATATTAACATTGAAGCCTTTTTAAAAATTAAAAATTAAAAACAAAAAACTTTTTTTATCAACATTAAAATTATTTTCTTCAAAATTTAAACTAAAATCCCTTTTTAAAACTAATAAAACTATAATTAAAATTCTAAATTGCATTTTGTCTTTCTTTCAATATTAACTGTTTCATTATTTGTCATATTTCTGTCTAACTTTTCACTAATGTTCTCTATTTTTCTCCTCAGATTATACTTAAATTCCGATTAATATTTGTTTAATTTATGTTGTTCCATGGATGTAATTTACGCGAGGCCATGGTCGCGATTTATTTTATTTTTGCATTTTTTTTTGGACTTGTAATTTACGCGAGTGATCATCGCGATGCTTTATTTACTTTCTGCATTTTATTTCTGCCATATAATATTTTGCCATGTTTACCGTTAATCATCCCTCCAAAGGAATTAGGTCCAGCCGTTTGACCGCCGAGTCAATAACCCTAATTTTTGACCGTTTCAAAAACCCTAATAGCCTAGGTGTCCCGTCGTGGACGAAAATGCCCTTTACCCTAGAATTAGGTCAAAGAGTCGTCGTACTCTGTTTAGGGTTTCCCGCCGTGGAATCCCTAATTTCAACCCTAAATTTTCAATTAACAAATTCAACATAGAAATAGGAGTTTCAAAGACTCCACGTAAGCGTGTCCTTAAGATACGTTTATTCCCCATTAAAACCTTGACCATAGTCAAGACGTTTCTAACCTCCCTTTCGAGGGGAACTACGATTACTCTGATTCCATTCCCTATCCAGGATACGTAGGCACAAGATGCGACGTCTTGCCGAGTAAACTTAGGACTAACCCTTAGGTCTTTAGGTCACTCTATCCCTTAGCTCAATATATATTAAAGCAGATAATGAATAAAAAAAAGCATACAATAAACAAAAGGTTCCTGTAGAGTACTACAGAAGTTTAGGGTGCTAGTACCTTCCCTAAGCTTAACCAACCCCTTACCTAGGTCTCTCCCCGCATTGTGTTTACGATGCAAAATTAGGTTTTTCCTCTTTTGACCTTTTCCTTCGGATAAATCAAAGAGCGGTTGTGAATCAAGAATTATGATTCAAACTAATTAATAGTTTGATATCCTATTTCCACCGCAACAGAAAATGGCGACTTCACTGGGGACCCTCCTAATTTTTAAGGGTTGCCCCTATTTTGTTTATTGTATGATATTTCTATTTTATTTTATTATCTGTATATATTGTACCTTGCTTGGGGTATATTTGTTGTGAGATAAGTCCTACACCCGGACTTGAGTGACATTATTATAGGAAGGTGATATATTCGACGAGGCTTATAGGGAGTGGAATCCCGACCAAGCTGACTTGAGAATCACCGCTCAGTTAAGACCCTTTCCAAAATGGTTCGGTTGAACGAGTAGTCGTAAAAACTTTTACTATTGTCGATTGGAGTCTGTGATACTGGGGGCCGTAGTACCTTAACACCACTTTGGCCTTATCTAGGACGTAGTGCGGGAACTATAAGGGAGTAATCCCAAGATAGTTGCTACGCGATACTACACTCAAAAGAGGCTCTCTTGAGGATATTATTAACCACCGAGTCAATTGGGAAATTGATAATATCCAAAAGATGGACTGATGACTTTGGGCACCTCTTTAGAACCTTATTCTGCAGGTACAACTACCCCATAGTACATACCTTTTGGGAAGGGTAGACCTTAACTCCATTCATTGTTCCTCTAACCTAGGACTTTGTTGTTTGTGTGTATTTGTGCATGGCATTCATAAAACATCATTCCTAGTTTCAAGGAATTCAACAGTACTTTGCGAATTCAAAAGTCCTATATTTCAAAGTTTAAAATTGTTTCCAACTTTCCTAAAAAAGAAATGTTTGCAATCGACCGTTGAAGTTCTTGAAATTATTGCATTGCATTAGCATCATGTCTTGCATGGCATATTTCCCCAGGTTTCTCATGTCCAGTTGTCTTTATCTTCCAGTGTTCCGTTGAGTCGTCAAGCGGATTCCTCGACACAGATATCAGACTAGAGCTAACTATAGACGCCTAATGTCAGAATAAGAGGAACATAATACGGAGGTCCGAATGGAGATTGATGAGTTGAAAGCAGGCATGACCAGGCTTACCGAGATGCTTCAAGTGTTGATTGCCAGAGGAGAGCCACCTCAGAGGACTGTCATTCAGGAAGTTTCAAGTGTTGATCCACCTCTTGTTTCAGTGCCGCCCTCTAGTTGGCCTGAGTTTGGTTTACCTCCTAACTACTCTCCACCTGTTGCATCTGCTGCTATGATTGGTCAGGCTGTCAGACCGGTTTTTCAAGCTCCTGTCCTTACCGAGGCCCAACCTGTGGTCCACACGGTTAATCAGACTATCCAAGCTCCCGTTGAGAATCCTCCCTATGAGTACAATGTTGCCGATGTTCAAGAAGATTTTGTTGAGCCTGAGATCACCCGTGAACAGTTTCAGATCATAAACAAGAGACTCCAAGCTATCAAGGGTACTGATTTCTTCAATGTTGATGCCAATAATATATGCCTAGTTTCTGGTCTTGTTTTGCCTGCCAAGTTCAAGACTCCTGAGTTCGTAAAGTATCAAGGTCATTCATGTCCAAGAGCCCATCTAGTCATGTACTTCCGAAAGATGGCAGCTTACACCAACAATCAGAAGTTGCTCATCCATTGCTTTCAGGATAGTTTGAGTGGTGCTTCTCTTAAATGGTATATGAACTTAGAGCATAACAGTGTCCACTGCTTCCAAGATCTCGTCAACGCTTTTATGAAGCAATACAAATACAATTTGGATATGGCTCCCGATCGTCGTCAGCTTCAAAGTATGTCTCAGAAGGAAAAAGAGTCGTTCAAGGAGTATGCTCAGCGTTGGAGGGAGTTAGCTTCCCAAGTCGAACCCCCTATAGCAGAGAAGGAACTGACAGAAATATTCATGGATACTTTGTCTCCTTTCTATTGGGAAAAGATGATTGGGAGTGTCTCTTCAAGCTTTACAGATCTGGTGACTATTGGCCAAAGGTTAGAAGAAGGTTTGAAAAATGGGAAGGTATCCAAAGCTGCCGAATCTTCTAATGGTGCAAAGAAATCCTATGGGAATTTCCATAAGAGGAAGGATGAGCAGACCAATGCTGTCATGACTGAATCAAGAAAGCCTTGCCAGGGATCTCAACTTGTTGTTGCTCCGCAGCCAGCTCAGAATCCTCAACGTCCAGTTATTAGACAAGACCAGTATCGAAATAGGAATCAATTTGATCATATTCCCATGACTTACACAGAACTTTATCCTTACCTGGTTCAACGAGGGCTGATCACTACAAGGGCTTTACCACCTCCTCCTAATCCTCCTCCAGCTGGATTTAGGGCTGATTTCCAGTGCACTTTTCATGAGGGTGCCTTAGGCCACGACTTGGAGCATTGTTTTGCACTGAAAGCCAGAGTGCGTGAGCTGATGAGAGCAGGGATACTTGATTTTCCAGACAATCCTCCGAACATCCAGAAGAATCCTTTGCCAGGGCATCAGAAGTGAAGCTTCGGGCTGACCTAAGCAGGCTATTTATTTGTTTTAGACATGACAGTTTATCTTTGTATTGTTTTAATCACAGACCTTTGTTTCTCATTGTTTGTATTTTATTAGCTGTTTGCTTTCGAACTATGTTTGTACTTTTATATTGATGAACTGAGCATTGCAACTTTTGATTTAATTCATTTTATCTATTATTTTCATCTCTATGCTTTATCTTTCAAATATTTACTTTTGTCCGAATTTTTGGTATGCAAAGATTGGAAGGAGGATGACGAAAACGTTATACCCATAACTGCTGTCAGTATGCTTTCAATGAATCCTTATTGATGATGTGAGGCATTGTTTCAACTCCCAAACACTGGAGAAATAAGGAAGTTATCCCCTTGTCACCCCCTTCGAGCCTAGAAGTTGGAGTTTCTTTCTTTACAAAAAAATCCGCAATCTTAGCCTGGGGATGGGTAGTTCTCAGTTAACTCGGTTGTGCTTTCCTGCAATACACCTTTCATATAAAGGTTGAATTCACAAGTTTTCCTTCGTACACAGCAAGTAAGTGTCGAAGATGTTTTCCAAGTCAAAAGCCGATGATGGTTCACCGTGATCATTAAGCTAGGCAGTCACTTTCTTTCAAAAAAAGTCCGCTAAGTCAAAACCTATAAAGGAGACTTAGGCAAAATTGGGGCATCCCGCTGACTGTAATCTTCACAAGAAACAGGTCAGGAAAAATTTAGGGATAATGCAGAGAGGAGTTTTAAATCCTTACCCTAAAAATCCTAAATGTCAAAACAACCAAATGTTATAGGAAAGTAGTGACGGCCATCTCAAGAGTCTCTTGACTTTCGAACCATCATTACTACCATCAGTGCAATTCCTAACCTATAGGAACCTGAATGCATAATATGAGTTAACTGAGCGTAGGACTGAAGATTATCACGTAGATTGGGTGGAAACAAACAAATTTTGAGCCTTTATCCTTTGTTTCATAAACCGTGAACCAGACCACGTTACAACCCTCAAAAGACCTAATTGAAACAAGGATATTTTGAAAGCATGCTACAGCAAGGTTGCGTAAGCTGACTCCTAAAGATCTTTGTGAATCATTTATTTTGGCCGTATACCTGTATTAAACTTTGAGCGTCCTGGACCGCCGCGTTCTAATCGATGACTCATTTATTTTTCATCTTTCAAAAATAATTTTGATTTCAAAAGTTGCATGAACTTTGCATTACCATGTTTGTATGAATATTTTTGTTTGCAAACTGGCTTTCCTCTAAGGAAATTTCAAACAATCGAGAAACTTGGTCAAGTGATCCTATCAGGGGTAAAGTCTTCTCAGATCTGGTTTATCCATGAGATTTTCAAGACTCGGACTGGGGTAAACCTTCCGAGGGTACAGTAAAACAGTCATTTTCAGAATCAGACAAGTTGAAGCAATTATCAGTTCATCTGTAATGGACAATTTAATCTGGGGCAGTTTACTTGAAAGATCTCCAAGCGGCTTTCCATCCTTCCTACGAGGACCATCAACCTGATTACAATTTAGCAAGTGGCAGTGATCTCCGGGTTGAGGAATCAGTTTTCTAGTCTTGTCATCTTACAAACAGAGTCGAGCCTTGTCGTCGACATCTGCATTGTCATTTGATCATCTATCATAGCATGATTTATACACATGTGCATATCATGGGTGTTTTATCCCCATTTGCTTTTTCTCCCGAGGTCGTGTTTTACCCGCGTATTACCTCGTGGACGAAGTCCAATTTACCTGGCATCATGGGTGTTTTATCCCCATTTGCTTCTTCTCCCGATGTCGTGTTTTACCCGCGTATTACCTCGTGGACGAAGTCCAATACCTGACATCATGGGTGTTTTATCCCCATTTTCTTCTTCTCCCGAGGTCGTGTTTTACCCGCGTATTACCTCGTGGACGAAGTCCAATTTACCTGGCATCATGGGTGTTTTATCCCCATTTGCTTTGTCTCCCCGAGGTCGTGTTTTATCCGCGTCTTACCTTGTGGACGAATTTAGTTACTTGGCAGCATGGGTGTTTTATCCCCATTTGCATTTTTCTCCCCGAGGTCGTGTTTTATCCGCATCTTACCTTGTGGACAAAGTCCAGTTTACTTGGCACCCATCAACTATTTCGTGTCATGTCTATCTGACGTTCTTCCAGATACGACGTGTCTCCTTTTCGACGTTCTTCCGAAATGTTCTGATGTTTGTCTCTCCCTATATGTTTTCCGGTGAGTCCTGAAGATCCCGCTCGATCTCTTCAAGGAATGTCCCGAAAACTCTAGTGTCTGTCGTTTACCTAGTCCTGTCTCCGTGTGGATCCTATGTTACCTTGTCACCACCGCGTGTCTTCTTCCCCAGTGCAATTCTTCGCTGCGCTGTCCCCTATGACGTCGTGTCGTCTACATCCTTGCATTCATCATTCCATCATACGCATCATATTAGATTCATGGCATTGTCAGCATTATAGTTCGTGTTATTTTGTCCATATCATTGCATATCACTGCATCTAGGGGCCAAATTTCCGGTTATCTGTATTTAAATCCCTTTCACCGCGATTTCTCGAGTCTCCGCTGCTCAAATCATCCGGTGAAGCTATTTAAATAGGGGCATCTGTTGCACCCCAAATTTGTCCTACCTTTACATGGTTTCTAGTGCCACTTTATTTTGAATGAATAGAATGGCACAATTGGCAAGAGACCGTGTGTAAGGAGTTGTGAGTGTGAGAGGTCGAGAGTTCGAGTCTCACCTTCTTTGTTTTTCTTTTATTTCGGAGGAAGAAAAGCATCGTTAATTGGCTGTTATTTCTTTTTTTGTTTTTTTTTCTTCTTTCGGAGGAAGAAAAGCATCGTTAATTGGCTGTTATTTCTTTTTTTATTTTTTTTTCTTCTTTCGTAATCCATTTCCACGATAAGGAAGAGTAAGAGGAGAAAAGGTAATTAAAGGCAACTCTAATGGGTCAAATGAGCATAAAGAAAGGAAATTAAAGTCAATCCTAATGGGTCAAATGAGCAAGAACAAAGGATGTATCGCCACCCCAGTGGTTAAATGAGCAGAAACAAAGGATGTATCGTCACCCCAGTGGTTAAATGCCTTCCCCTTTCGTTATCCTTCCCTTTTTATTATTATTATTTATTATTATTTCTCCTTCCTTTAGTTTTTTTGTCCTATTTATTCTTTTTTTTAAAATTATTATCTTATTTTCTTTTTTAAAGTAATTGAGTTTGAGCTGCTAAAATTTTCATTAAAAAAAAACTTTTATTAAAATCAAAACTAAAACATTTTTTTAATGTTTAAACTAAAACCTTTATTTAAATTAACATTAAACTAAAATCTTTATTTAAATTAACATTAAACTAAAACCTTTTTTTTTAAATTAACATTAAACTAAGAACTTTTTTTTAAAAATTAACATTAAACTAAAGAAATTTTTGTTAAAATTAAAACTAAAACATTTTTTAAAATTTTAAACTAAAAACTTATTTTTTAATATTAACATTGAAGCCTTTTTAAAAATTAAAAATTAAAAACAAAAAACTTTTTTTATCAACATTAAAATTATTTTCTTCAAAATTTAAACTAAAATCCCTTTTTAAAACTAATAAAACTATAATTAAAATTCTAAATTGCATTTTGTCTTTCTTTCAATATTAACTGTTTCATTATTTGTCATATTTCTGTCTAACTTTTCACTAATGTTCTCTATTTTTCTCCTCAGATTATACTTAAATTCTGATTAATATTTATTTAATTTATGTTGTTCCATGGATTTAATTTACGCGAGGCCATGGTCGCGATTTATTTTATTTTGCATTTTTTTTTGGACTTGTAATTTACGCGAGTGATCATCGCGATGCTTTATTTACTTTCCGCGTTTTATTTCTGCCATATAATATTTTGCCATGTTTGCATGTTTACCGTTAATCATCCCTCCGAAGGAATTAGGTCCAGTCGTTTGACCGCCGAGTCAATAACCATAATTTTTGACCGTTTCAAAAACCCTAATAGCCTAGGTGTCTCGTCATGGACGAAAATGCCCTTTATCCTAGAATTAGGTCAAAGAGTCGCCGTACTCTGTTTAGGGTTTCCCGCCGTGGAATCCCTAATTTCAACCCTAAATTTTCAATTAACAAATTCAACATAGAAATAGGAGTTTCAAAGACTCCACGTAAGCGTGTCCTTAAGATACGTTTATTCCCCATTGAAACCTTGACCATAGTCAAGACGTTTCTAACCTCCCTTTCAAGGGGAACTACGATTACTCTGATTCCATTCCATATCCAGGATACGTAGGCACAAGATGCGACGTCTTGCCGAGTAAACTTAGGACTAACCCTTAGGTCTTTAGGTCACTCTATCCCTTAGCTCAATATATATTAAAGCAGATAATGAATAAAAATAAAAAAACATACAATAAACAAAAGGTTCCTGTAGAGTACTACAGAAGTTTAGGGTGCTAGTACCTTCCCTAAGCTTAACCAACCCCTTACCTAGGTCTCTCCCCGCATTGTGTTTACGATGCAAAATTAGGTTTTTCCTCTTTTGACCTTTTCCTTCGGATAAATCAAAGAGCGGTTGTGAATCAAGAATTATGATTCAAACTAATTAATAGTTTGATATCCTATTTCCACCGCAACAATATCTAATCGACTTCTACCTTGAAAGAATGAACACCGTAGCAGTTCATCTTACTAGGTTCAAGCCAATTAGATAGGGGCATCTGTCATACCCCAAATTTATCCTACCTGTATAGCCTTCATCTGTATATCTGTCCATCAACCATTATTCAAAAAAATCCAAAAACATGGGTTGCTCCTGCTTTTTGTTCAAGTTCAAGGTTGTGCAAGGTCAAATTCAGAGGGACCCAGGCAAAGGTTATGCAGCAAAGCCATCACAGCAGTTTTACATCATATTTCGCATGCACAAGTTGTCACCTGCAAAAATGAAAACGTGCTGCAGCCACTTTTTTTCACGAAACCGTTCCACGATTCACCCTGCAAACACGCACCAAAACGACTTAACACACACAACAATGACATCCCAATGTTATTTCCAAATTCATTCCCAAAACACCCCTGATTCTTCCTCTATAAATGCAACATCTTTTTTCACTCTTTCGGGGAAGTTCGAGCAAACCAAAGCTACGCTGCAGAAAACCCCTTAAATCTATTTTCATTTTCATTCTTTCCACCATCTTCAAACCTCGCGAATCTTCATCCTTCACATAACCCCATTCTTCAATCTTCAATCAACCCCAAAATAGTTTCCCCCATATCTTTCACAACCTGAAATCCTTAAATCCAAATGAACCCCAACCGAAAAATATCAGAGAAATAATGAGATGGAGAAAAATTGATATTGAGCCGCAAACTGAACAATAGAGAGACAGATCAAAATGAAAAGAGGAAATGATACATACCTGGAAACAAAAAGAAGATTGAAAGAGAGAAACAATATTCGGTTACGAAGGTGGGGAACAATTTTTTGGATCTATTTGTTAATGCTCGCGCGATGATGATGTTAGATCTGATGCGTGTTTTGGACGTTTTGCTATGATCTATTTTCAAAAGGAGATGATGAGAGCTTTGTTACAGAGGTGGTCGGTGGTTGTATATTTGGTTTAAGAAGATGAAGTTCATTTGATGTTATACTGAAAATTTTTAAACTCGTGTCCTTGTTTTCACTTCCATATTTCACCTCTTTTATCATTATTTTATTTAGTTATTTTTATTGAAAAAAGGTGATGATGGGCTTTAAATCACACGCACCATAGTTGTTCTTTTTCTCTACCGTTTTTTTATGTGGATGATGGGCCTGAGAAGCCCAAATGATTTCACACGTTACTTACACCCATCAATGTTATGCTTCCACCCTTTTTGTTCTTCTTCTTTATTTTATTAATTTGTTTTAACAATTGATTTTAATATTTTATATTTTTCAATCTTTTAGATAATAGCTTTAAGTGTTTTATCATTGGTTTTGTCTTTTTATTCTTGGTGTTCTCAATTATATTTATTACATCTTGATTCTTTTATCTTACTGTTTCATCGCGTTTCAATTTTGATTAATGAAAGTCTTTTATTCACAAGCGTTGATTTATCGAGGTTGACAACCTTCATCATGTCAAATTTGTAGAAAATGATCATTGAGATCATTTTCTATACTTTGGGATCGTAATAGGTTATCTTCAATTAATCGACGCTAGTTTGTGATTAAGACGAGATCACACCCCTCTTTCAGTCCGTGTAGCACAATTACATTGGAAAATGATCCTCAATGTCATTATTCCATCGTGTTTTTTAGTACAGATATCAACTTGCACGACCTTCTATAGCTTGATCTTCGTCATAGATCAAGCTACGACGGTTTAGTGCTACATTTATTCCAATTCAATTCACAAATCAACTAACGACTAATTTTAATTTTCGTCAACATATTTTTGTTTTACTTTTCAGTCAATATACTCCTGTTTTATTTTCAGTCAATATATCTTGATTTTATTATCTTGTTCATACTCGTTAATATTATCTTGATTATACTATTTTGAATATTACCTTGATTATATTGTTATATATCTTGCCATATTATTCATATTGTTCATATTCATATTCATATTGTTCATCTCTTATTCACACATACTCGAAAACACGTAATAAATGATCAAAACCTAAAAGTCTAAATTGGTGGACTGTTGGTTACTTGTCTGAGCAACGATATTTGGACTTTGTGAGAAACCCTAACTTGGAGCTTTTGTCCGACTCTTGGTCAAGGCATAGTTTAGGACACTTCGCACACACACGACTTATGCATACATTGCACCACCATATTATCAATTGCTCATCTTCTCTTCTGTGTCTTCAACCTTCTTTTGTGCTTTACCAAAATAATATTAGCACACCATGAAAGCACCAACCATTCTAAAGAACTTCCTCTTGCAACCAAGGGCTCTAACAATGGTGGTTTATTTGCTGCAAAAAAACTAATATGACTGAGAACTTTCGGCTAAACTTGGCATCCACGGTGGTGAAATTGGGTTGGCTCAATTGCTTGATGTTGTAGAACAGGTTGAACACACATTGAACCAGTTCAACAAACATTGGCACACGAGAAATTCTAGCCTAACAATATAATTTTAATGTCTACTTGTAATGGCAGTAGAAAAAAATATAGAGCCATGTTCATAAGTAATGTCTAATATAAAACAACATAATTGTACCTTAACAACCTTGATTTACCAATAAATTCTAGCCTTGAAAATGTTGCTTTGCCCACTGTAAATCTAATTGGAATTGTTCATTGCTTTGTAGGTTAAGTTCGGGCGATGTTGTTGCCTCAATGATTAGAAAAGTTATAGAAAAGCATTATCGAGGAACCTTCTATAATTATAGTGAACTTAAACTCCCCGAAAGAGAAAATGAGAGAAGGGAATGGTTCGACACGTTTAAGGTAAGACATGTGATTTCTTTTTTAGTAGTTTGATGATAACGTATATAGTTGAGTTTAATTTATTATTTTTATATTTTGTCTGACGCTTTTGGGGGCTGTTGTGATGATACAAAATGGAAGGATTGTTTCATTAGAAATGTGAAAAACGACTGGCTGATATACAACAAAAGGCTAGAGAGAATGCAGTGTCTTGTTTGGACCTGTAGTGTCTTGTTAATTAAGATTACAGTTTTAACCGGCCACAATTTAAAACCATGATTAAGATTAATAGAAATGATATTGTTTTTTCTCAAAAAGGTTTATCTATAAAAGTGTTGCAGAAGATATTAAAACGCGTCTTAGAAAAATCTGATATCAAAAGTTAAAGACATCACTTGTAGCTTAACTAAAAGGGACCAAGAATGGTTGGAGTGGTAAAATAAATAACACATAGTTTTACATGATAAGTTAAATGATTTTCTATTGTGTATTACCATGTTTTTTTCATTGGATAGTATGGAATCATGTTGAATTATGAAAGACTTTAGTGCAAGTAACTTGCATTGATTCTGAGTTGCATAAGTATATTGCACTACAAATGGTTTGACCTTAATGATTGAGTTGTACTTTGGTTTTGTTCAGTAACAGATGTTTGATATGTTGCAGTCTCATTAGGCTGGTCCTTCTAGTGCTATGTCCAGTGTTCATCCTGATTATAACTTTTCGGTACTTTTACTACTCCTTTGATTTTCTATTGTTGCACATATTATTAGAAAAGTATATTAAAAGTTTCTTGTGCATAAACTTGTAAGTGAATTTAGTTTAAAAGCTAATGAAAGACTTGAGAAGCATGAGATAAAATTGAATTTTTGTATTGAGTCAAAACAAACTACAACAACATTACAAGTTACAACCTAAAGTTAAATAAAAAAAATGGTCACGTGGAGGATATAATATTGGTTTGTTGTTGTTGATGCACAACTAAAATAAAAGCTTTAGTTTCCATATCAGGTGAAATAGCATAGTTGTGGTTTGATTTAACATTCTTACCATGTTGTCGTCTGATTCAATTAAACCTTCTTTCGTCCATCTGACATGAAATAGCATAGTTGTGGTTAGAATTATAAAAGCTGCATTTTTGTCTAATGCAAGGTAGCAAAGACTTGAGTTTGTGTCCAGATTTTGGATTTAAGTTCATGTACAAATTTTTGATTTAAGCAATTTTGAATTTACTTCATGTCAATTTTTGTTGCATTAATATTCAAAGGCATTGAGATCATTTCTATTTAATTGGAATGTTATTTTTATCTTGGCACACTATTGTTTCCTTGGTTTAGATGTCCCTGGCCTCAAAGTTGATATGGCATTGACATTTGATACCATAATCAATAATAATTTATGCTTAGATTGCTTTATCATCCGTTGCTAACTTTTAGCTTGTTTTTTAAATGTTGCAGGAGGAGGAGGAGGAAGAAGATGTTGGTGATCATGATCAGTAGATCGAGTTAATTTATGTTTGACGGGCTGGTTTTAAGTATATTTATTTTGATAAATCTATGTCCATTGCTCAATCATATTTTGGAGCTTATCAATATTTTGATGTATTTTGATATATGTAAAATCGATTTAGATTAGAGGATAGTGTTATCAGTATTGTATTATGTACCTAATTTATTGGTGTACTTGAATATTTGTTGATTATATTTTAAAAAGGTTAAATTATGGATCTCATTTTGACTACTATATAATTAATTGTTAGTTATACTTTTTTTAAATATTTATCAATTAGATATGGCACTACAAGGTGATCACTATGGTGATAATAAACAGGTTCAAATTAAAATAGATACTAGTATGACCTAAAAATGGATATAAAAAAAACTATAGCGTTGACCCCGACTCTGACGTTATTATAAACAGTCAAAAACCTAGCGCTGATTTTATGGGACGCTAACTATAACGAGACAAGATATACTGACGGTTAAAACCGACGCTATATGATGACATGTAATTTTTTTGTTGAAGGGAAACCCAATCACATATTCGCATGTGGCACACGTTATATGATGATATGTTCCAACTTAGCGACGTACATGGCCGACGCTAATTGATAATGTGTAATAGTTTTTTTGTTGAAAGGAAATCTAGTCAGATCCTAACACGTGGCATACGTTAGCGTCGATATAAGCCAATGCTAACACCGAAATTATTATAGACCAAATATGGTCATCAATTAGTGTCTCTGTAACGTTCATAGAAGCCGACGCTAATGTGTTGCCCGACACGATGTCGACGTTAGCCGTTATTAACTTTCAGCTTTGGAAAGTCCGTTCCGACACCGACACCTGGCCGACACTAGGCCCTATTAGTATCAGTTTTTGGTTTGTTAGTGAGGGTTTTTGGCTGACGCTAAACTTTTCTTTTCTTGTAGTGTGCTTGTTTTGTTTTTATTTTTAAATAATTTTTATAATGTAATATAATTTTGTATATACAAAATTTACAAAGAAATTTTTTATAAAATCTTCAAATAAAAATTTAGTTTAAATAGTTATTCTTAAAATTTTATTACAAATATTATATGATTTTATTGAATTCTTTTTTGAATATCAAAATTTTAAAAAATTACTTAATTTTGAAGCTATTTCAAATAGTTTTTCATAAAAATTATTTTTGAGATAATTTTTTTTGAAAAATTTATGATTTCGATTATGTTTTGATCTATAATAATGTATGTTTATATTTTAGGATGACAAAATTAGTCTTTTAATGTAGAAAAAAATGAATATAAAAAACTTGTAATATTTAAAAAAAATGGTTTTTTTAAAGGGAGTTTCTTTTCCTACCCTTATGGTGTGGATCACGCTTCTAAAAACCCCAAAATTATCCTTAGGTGTTTCCGAGATGCATGTCCAGACGCCCCTTTAATCATCTTACCCTTTGTAAATCAAGCAGTCAGCCGCGTTTTACCAAAAATTTGTCTAGAGATGCATCTGTGAAAATTTATGGGACTTATTTGGTGATGCATCTCTGAAAACACCGCTGGATGAATTTTAAGTTATTTAAACAATATTATTTCAGATATGCATCTCCAAAATCTCACCTGCATGCATTTTGGGTAGAAATATTGTCCTAAGTTTGTATATTTTGAATCAAAAGTCATTTTAATTCGATTAACAGTTCCATAATTTGATTCAAACATTAATAAACACAAATGTCATAGAACAAGGCAATGCATTAATTAAAAGAACATCATATAATATTACAAACATTATTCTCAAAGTATGGATAACAAAACTAAAACATCCCAAAATACAATATATATATATATATATATATATATATATATATATATATATATATATATATATATATATATATATATATATATATATATATATATATATATATATATATATATATATATATATATATATATATATATATATATATATATATATATATATATATATATATATATATATATATATATATATATATATATATATATATATATATATATATATATATATATATATATATATATATATATATATATATATATATATATATATATATATATATATATATATATATATATATATATATATATATATATATATATATATATATATATATATATATATATATATATATATATATATATATATATATATATATATATATATATATAACCTATTGTGCATGCCTAATCCTAACCCCCTAACTTCTCCTCTGCTGGCGGTAACCCAAGGAATTCAGTGACTCGGTAAGAATGGCATGTATAAGGATAACCACATCATCACCACCTCTCTCAAACAACCCAAACTTTATGCCCTCATATGTAATCCGCATAATATTTTGATAGATCAATAACACGTCAATGACATGATCATCCCTGACTTGGTAATTCTCTAGGATATCCTCATGAGTTAGCCTAGGTGGACGTCCAAGAGCGTCTGATGTCATGACAGGGTGTGACACACTATAAAACCAAGTCATGTAATCGTCCATATAAGACCAATGATTTGTGGCTGACATATTCTGATACTCTTTTAGTACCAGATGACTTTTGGAATTCGCCAATAAGTCATTAAGATGTCTGTAGAAGATGTTGTTAGGAGCAGACTTAAAGGGAGATCTCGAAATGATCTGCATATATCCAAACTGACGCATGCATTGCTCTGGATGATACCTGCACATCATATTCCTCCCACATGCCAACCATCCAGAGTAAAATGAAATGGGGTATAAGGCAACAATGCCCCGGTGAGTGGTGTATGGTGTTCAGTCGATGTTATCATGTTGAGTTCGGTAAATATACACACATAACGACTGCATAATGTCGCGGTGAAATTTGGATACCAAGCTATTGATGAGCTTGAATCTTAATTCATTTGCAACCGAACTTTAATTTGTCCAAAGGAAGGGAAAAAGATCGAATTACCCACAATGCAATGCAAATACAAAAGCTAGAGAGTTATAGGTTCGGGGGTTGGTTAAACTTATGGAAGGTGCTAGCATCCTAAATTTATATAGTACTCTTCAGGAACCTCTTGTTTTATGTTTGTTTTATTGCTAAGGTTTATTTGCTTAAGGGTAGAAGACCTAGGGGTTTATTTCTAAGTATACTCGACAAGATATCGCATCTTGTGCCTACATATTCTGACGGGGATGGAATCAGAGTACCTGTAGTTTCCCTAAAGGGTTTGAGGAGTTCTTTGACTGTGGTCAAAGTTCCTACGGGATAAGGGTAGTTGGTTGATTGATTTTAGGAGAAAAGGTGAGTTGTCATTTTAAGGGAGATTACTTGACTAGGCCACCACAACTTTGTAGGAAAATAGTCTTTGCATCGTCTTAAGAGAAGGGCTCAAGTGTGGAGGCAAGTCGCCACATATCACACAAATCCGCAAGACATTGGTAAATGCAGGTTTCGGTGATGACAAATTCCCAGGATAGACTGGAAAGTATGAGTTCCAGATCCACTAAACCAGATGCAGCATATCACTCATCATATTCTCCTTTTGCTCGTCTTAAGTTTTCTAAAATAAATATACCTTGAGTTGACAAAATGCAATCATGACTAAAGGCATGAAAAACTTCAAACTAACAATATTTTGCAGGCTTGCAGGACATGGGTTGACCATAGGTTCGGCGTATCCATCAGAAACAAGGGAAGAACAGTCATCGACAAAGCATGCGTCGACCATTGGGTCAGCGCATGAAGGAATGATATTCCAGCGGGTCAACGCATAAAAGCTTTGGTCGACCATAGGGTCGGCGCACAAAGGAAAAGAATTTCAACGGGTCAGCGCACGCCGACTGTATGGTCGACGCATACTGATGAAATTTCCAGAAATTCAAAACATCACAGGCCATGCGTCGACGCACAGACCTGTTATGGTCGACCGTTCGCGCGGAAAAACTGTTTTATCTTTGTTCCCTCTCATATTTGAAATATTGTTATGTCCTGAATTTTGTGGGCACTATATATACTTGCTTAAACACTTGTGTCTAACAACATTTGATATTCTTTTGATTCATGTGTTCAAAAACAAGAAAGAGTGAAATAGGTGTCCAAGATTCATCATCTTCATCTTCAACATCTCACAACATTTCAATTACACACAATCATTTTTGAAATGCATTTGTGAGAGATTCAAGGTGATAAGGTTCGAGGCTTAGATTGGAGAATCAAGCTCGGGTTGAAGTTTGCGACAGGTTCTTTCTTGAATAAAACCATTGGGGTTTTGCCCTCCAAGATTGGTTCGAATTTTGGGGGTTTTTGGACAAGATTCTTCATCAAAGATCAATCAAGCGAAGGTGATTGTGAAGAGGTAGTCTTCACAAGTCTAGTAGCGGATTCGGCGATTTTGAAGGGAAGATCTCGGGTTCGATTTGGTGCTGTTGAGATCATCCGGAGCCAAAGGTTTGAACAACAACGTGTTCTTCGATAAGGTGGCTGGAGTCGGAGGTCCATCAACACAAATCGAAGAACTTGATTCAGCTTGAATCAAGGGGCAAGGAGTGAAGGCAACTTTCAACACATTGAGATTTTATTGTAATTTTTGCTGCTCAATCCTTGTATAAACTGTACATTCAAACAGGTGATATCTATTCAATATATCTCAATTCTAGTTTTAGAATTAAGGGCAGACGTACCCCAAAGCGAGGACGACGGGGGAACTGCCTCACCAAATTACTTGTCTTCTTTATTTTCAGCATTTTCGTTACAGCTCAAATAAGTAATTTTTGTGTAAGCTCTATTGTCAAAATTATGATATTAATTGAGTAAGAGATTAAGACCTTGTTTTTAACTCTAAAGTACAACAATACATTGTACTAGGCTGGTTGGAATCACTTACTCAACATAAACATCACTTAGAGTGTCTTTGCACACCAAGTGTTTGACATATTGCTTGAACCAAAATTATCTTACTTGAGTATCTAGTTTTGGTTTGATTTTGAATCATTGGAACTAGGAATCCTTACAACTGAAGTAAATAATTGATAAGCGTAGTTTGTGTTGTGATTCTATTTTTACGAATTGTCATTAATCCATAGGCTTACGTATATCCGGTTTTCCAATAACCGTTCGTTTTAGACTATATTTTTCCTCGGCCGCTTCCGCACTTAAAACATTTTTAAAACCAATTTTAAATTGGTAGCGCCGACTCAAATTTTAATTGGGGATCTATTCAACCCCCCCCCCCTTCTAGATCCGTTCCATAGTCTAACAAGTGGTATCTAGAGCTCCGTTTATTCGGTGCTTCAAATACAACGAGATAGAAAATGGCAAACGAACCTAAAGGGGCGTACAATAGGGCTCCTGTTTTCAACGGTGAAAATTATAGTTATTGGAAAGACTGTATGTGTGTGCATATAAACTCCATAGACATAAAAATATGGAACGTTATCCTTAATGGTTCAATAGAAATTACTATGACCAATGCGGATAATGTAGTTGTGCCAAAGCCTGAAGCACAATGGACCGATGACGATGAGAAAAAATACAATTATGATTGGAAAGCTAAAAACATCTTAATCTCCTCATTAGGTGTAGATGAATACTATCGTGTATCCTATTGTCCTACTGCTAAGGCCATGTGGGATTCACTACAAATAGCCCATTAAGGGACAAACGATGTTAAGTTGGCTAGAATCAATACATTAACTCAAGAGTTTGATCTCTTTTTCATGGAGCAAGGGGAAACCATTGCTGACATGCAAAAGAGATTTACACATCTCATCAATCGTTTACATTCATTAGGTAGGCCTGTTTCCAATGATATTGCTACTAATAAGATCTTAAGATGTTTAAATAGGGAATGGCAGCCTAAAGTGACTGCCATCAAAGAAGCACATGATCTTACCTTATTAGATTTAACAACATTGTTTGGCAAATTACAAGAGCATGAACAGGTACTCTTGAGCTTAGACCAACGCGAAAAGATGGAAAAGAAAGACAAAACGAAGGTGAGTGAAAAGAAATCGATAGCTCTCAAGACTTCCTCCTCGAAGTCTCAAGCAAAAGAGCAAAATGATTATTCCTCGAGCGACGAAGAAGAAGAGGACACAAGCGAAGATATGGGGTTATTTGTTAAACGATATAACCGTTACGTGAGAAAGAACGGCATCCAACATTCTGAGAAGAACTTGGTAAACTTCCGGAAACAATCAAGACACTCCAAGGATGATGACTCGAAAGGTAAAAAGACTAGAGGGACGTGCTACAAGTGCGGAAAGCCCGGTCACTACAAACCGGATTGTCCAATGAATAAAAAGGGAAAGGACAAGGAATCATCAAATTCACACAAGAAATCATCAAAGCCTAGGAGAGCGTACATAGAATGGGAAAGTGACAACGGCTCTTCCTCCTCTGATGAAAGTTCTAGTGATGAAGAAGAGTCTGTGAACCTATGCCTCTCCGCCAATCAGAAAAATAAGAAAAAACAGGTACGTCACTCTAAATATGATAAGTCCTCAAATATGTCGCATTCAGAATTACTAACCGCATTTCATGCCTTACATAATGAAGCAGTTGAAGCCTTCAAGAAACTTGCTTCTAATAAGAAAATCTTTACGTATTTAGAGCATAAAGTTAAAGAGTCCGAAAAGAAATTAGAGGACCTTAAGGCTTCCATTGTGAAAGGCAATGGATCGGATTGTAAAGACGATAGAAATCCTTTCAACTTCAGGTGTGGTACTTGTCATATTTGGCAAGGTGAGTTTAGAAACCTCAAGGCCAAATTAAACAAGGCACTTGAGCCTAAAGTTACATTTGCTATTGATAAAAAGGATTTTAGAAAAAGTATGATTAACCCATACCAAAAATATGCATATGTAATTAGGGATCAAGCAAGTGAAAGTGTCTCTAAAGTTGATTTTGCTTGCTTATATTGTTGCAGGAAAGGCCACTCCATTGGTAAATGCCATTTTAGGAGATTTCTTGTTCCTAAAGGCATCTACCAATGGTTGCCCAAACGCAACCATTTTGTCGCTAACCTATTAGGACCCAATATGCCATTGGGTACCTCCTTGTGCTAATTATGTTTTGACAGGTGAAATGTGTCGAGACCACCGAGAGAAGATGGGTTCTCGATAGTGGGTGCTCAAGACACATGTCTGGAGACATATCCTTATTCATAGACTTTGTGGCTAAGAAGAAAGGGTATGTAACTTATGGTGATAACAACCGCGGAGAAATACTAGGTAAAGGTAGTGTAGGTAATCCCGCCTCTACTATGATTTCCGACGTATTGCTTGTCGAAAACCTTAAACATAATCTGCTTAGCATTAGCCAATTGTGTGACAAAGGATACAATGTATCCTTTTCAAAAGATTGTTGCAAAATTGTGCATGAAAATGATAAGAAGAATATGTTTAATGGTTTTAGAGTAAACAATGTATATATGCTTGAATTAAATGAAGTATCATTAACAAGCGACAAATGCCTCATAATTATGAGTGAAGACTCATGGCTATGGCATAGACGTTTAGCGCATGTTAATTTTGACTTACTCAATAAGGTAGTCTCAAAAGACCTAGTCTTAGGACTTCCCAAAATAAAGTTCACCAAGGATCACCTTTGTGATGCTTGTCAAAAAGGGAAGCAAACGAGGATCTCATTTAAATCCAAAAAGATAATTTCAACAACGAGACCTCTTGAACTTCTACACATGACTTGTTTGGGCCGTCTAGGATCAAAAGTCTAGGAGGAAACTATTACGGGTTCGTAATAGTGGACGACTTTTCTAGGTTTTGTTGGACCATCTTCTTAGTAAATAAAAGTGATACATTCGCCGCTTTTGAAAAGTTTGCTAAGCTTTCCCAAAATAAGTTAAATACAAACATAGTGTCCATTAGGAGCGACCATGGAGGTGAGTTTGAAAATCACTTATTTGAAGAATATTGCGGTAACCATGGTATTGATCATAACTTCTCCGCTCCACGCACTCCTCAACAAAACGGGGTTGTGGAGCGCAAAAACCGTATTTTAGAAGAATTGGGAAGAACAATGATTAACGAAAGTGGTTTACCTAAATATTTTTGGGCCGACGCCATTAGTACGGCATGCTATGTTTTGAATAGGGTACTTATTCGCCCCATTCTAAACAAAACACCGTACGAACTCTTAAAAGGGCGAAAGCCAAATGTTTCTCACTTGCACGTGTTTGGATGTAAATATTTTGTATTAAACAATGGAAAGGAAAACTTGGGCAAATTTGATTCCAAAGCCGATGAAGGTATCTTTCTCGGATTCTTTCTCGGATACTCTCACTCGAGTAAAGCATATAGAATATATAATAAACGATTACTTGCTGTAGAAGAGTCTGTGCATGTTACCTTTGATGAGTCCTACCCGAGAAATGTCGGAAAGGATAGTGTTGTTCATGGTGCAGGTACATCCACTGAAGACATACTCAAAAGTGGCGAGATAGGGATTGATCAACCTGACAAAGCCAAAAGTGAGGAGGATAAGGATGTACATCGTGATGCAACAGAGGAAGTTCATCCGCCTTCAAACGACGATCTTCCTCAAGAATGGAAGTCATCTAAAGACCATCCTATTGAAAACATTATTGGAGACATCACAAAGGGTGTAACAACTCGAGCTAAGCTAAGTAATTTCTGTTATTACTTCGCTTTCGTGTCACAGATGGAACCTAAAAACCCTAAGGAAGCCCTACTCGATGAACATTAGTATTTGTCAATGCAGGAGGAACTGAATCAGTTTACTAGAAATGAGGTTTTGGACCTTGTCCCTCCTCCACGAGGTCATCGAGTAATCGACACCTGATGGGTGTTTAGAAATAAACTGGACGAGAACGGGGTAATAACTCGTAACAAAGCGCGTTTAGTCACGCAAGGGTATAACCAAGAGGAAGGCATCGACTATGAGGAAACTTATGCGCCGGTTGCCTGACTCGAGGCTATACGCCTTCTACTTGCTTTCGCTTGTGCGAAAGATTTTAAGTTATTTCAAATGGACGTCAAAAGTGCTTTCCTTAACGGGTTTATAAATGAAGAAGTCTATGTTGCTCAACCACCTGGTTTTGAGTCTCATGAGTATCCTGATCATGTCTATAAATTGAAAAGAGCTTTGTACGGTCTTAAACAAGCTCCTAGAGCTTGGTATGAAAGACTAAGCAAATTCTTACTTGATCAAGGCTACTCAAGAGGAAAGGTTGATACTACTCTCTTCATTAATCGTCAAGGAAAACACTTAATTCTTGTACAAATTTATGTTGACGATATCATATTTGGATCCACTAACATGAATCTTGTAAGAGAGTTTGCTAAGCTTATGCAGGGTGAATTCGAGATGAGTATGATTGGTGAACTCACATATTTTCTCGGGTTACAAATCAAGCAACTGAAGGAAGGAACATTCGTGAGCCAAACAAAATATTGTTTGGATCTTCTCAAGAGATTTGACATGGCAAATGCAAAAGCCATAGACACCCCTATGCCAACTTGTGCAAACATGAGTAAAGATGAAAGTGGCAAAAATGTTGAGGTAAAAAGGTACAGAGGTATGATTGGCTCGCTTCTCTATCTCACTGCTTCGCGTCCCGACATTATGTTTAGCATGTGTATGTGCGCCAGATACCAATCATGTCCTAAGGAATCCCACCTAAAATCTGTCAAACGCATACTTCGATACCTATCTGGTACCCCGAAGTATGGATTGTGGTATTCTAAGGGTAATGATTGTTCATTGGTAGGCTTATCTGATTCTTACTTTGCCGGTTGTAAATCAGATAGGAAAAGCACTAGTGGCACATGTCACCTATTTTCAAACTCTCTGGTTAGTTGGCACAGCAAGAAACAAGTGTCTATTGCTCTGTCAACCGCCGAAGCAGAATACGTAGCCGCCGGTAGTTGCTGTGCGCAAGTCTTATGGCTTAAACAACAACTATTGGACTTTAATTTAAAACTAGAACGTATTCCAATATTGTGTGACAACACCAGTGCTATAAATCTTACCAAGAATCCAGTGTTACACTCGCGTACTAAACACATAGAAATTCGACACCATTTTCTTAGGGACCATGTAGAGAAGGGTGACGTTGTCTTTGAGCACGTCGATACTAAAAACCAACTAGCGGACATTTTCACAAAGCCGCTAGCCAATGAGCCCTTCTTTCATATCCGTCGAGAGCTTGGTATTCTCGATATTTCTGGTCGGGTTTAAAAAAAAAAAACAACTACGTTTTTGTACCACTAACAACTATGTTTTTGTACCACTAACAATCGCTTTGAGTTTATTGCAAGTACAAATCAGTGATTAACTAGAGTAGTTCGTATAAAGGTGATATTGCTCCTTTCTCCTTCTCTTTCCTCTCTTTTAGCATTCATGACTTGAAAACATCTATATCGTTCTACAATCATGGTACTTATATATGGATATGACTGTTGCTGGTTGATACTATGTGTGTTGAATGCATGTCATATTGTGAAAAGATGAATAGGCATGATAAATAGGCAAGTGTGACATTCTGCATAACTTGAAATTGAAAATTTTGAGTTTTTGAAGGTTTGAGTCGACCTAAATAGGACAATGGTCGACGCATGCTGTAAATTTTTCAAAATTATCAAAAACTGAACAGTATGCGTCGACGCATGCAGGGCTATGGTCGACGACTCGCTTGAAAACCCAGAAATTTTCTCGTTTGAAAACCGTTCCACTTTCCCTCTTCCCTGCATTAAATGTGTTGTGATGCTTTGACATGACATTCTTCTTGTGAATTGCATCTAGTCACCTATATTGTCTCCTTGTCTTCTCCCTCTTCCCAAAAACCCTAACATCTTCATCTATTAAAGACCCAAGCATTCCTCTTCTCCAACATTATTCCTAAATCATTGTCTTCAAAGTTTCTCTTCCAACTACTCCAAATCTTTTCATCAATGGCTTCCTCTCTCCTCAAAACTACCGGTAAGCGATCAAGAGCATCTTCATCCTCTGCTTCAGTTCCGGTAACTGCTGTCTCGCTTGTTCATCCTCCTGCGGTTGAAAACTTCCACAAAAGTCTCAGCAAGAGGGTCATAGTTCCACATCATGCCTTCTACCATGCAACAAGTGAGCGCTTGCATCTCACTCGACTTCTGTCCCTATTAGACTTTCAAGGGTTCGTAAACTTCCTGGAGTGTAATACAAAGTACAGTGAAGATTTGGTCAGAGTGTTTTACACAAATATGAGAGGTAACTTTCAAGACCAGCACTTTCACACATCTGTAGGAAATAGACTGGTTAATATCAATTCTGAAGTATGGAACAAATATTTTGATATGACTGTTGATGCTGATGCACCCCCTCTCCATGAGGTAACTAACACTCGTACGGTGCCGGGTTATGAATATAAGAGGGCTCTGAATGGAATGCTCAAACGACCGTATCCAGAGGCAATTGTCAACAACGATGCTTTTCCTCGATCAGTCACTGCCGGGAAACTCAATACAGGGGAGCGCATCCTTCAGTGGATTGTCACTCGTATTTTACGACCGAAGAAGGGTGGTTTGTCGCGTGTAGAACAAGCTGAGGTACATCTTATCTACATTTTGCAAAACAGGATCAAAATAAATTGGCCTTACTATATCGCTAGCAGGATGTTTGCTCTGAGAGACTCAAGTAGAGGCACTGCTTTAGCCTATGGGTCATTCATCTCAGAAATTCTTGCTGCTGCGAATGTTGTGTATCCAACATTTCCATGTGTATCAGTTTCCCCAGATAAAGAATTTAGCACCAAAACCCTTGCAATGATGGGGTATTTTTGGTGTGCTGAATGTCGTTCATACAGATTTGTCCGACGGGCTAATATCCCTCCGGTTCCTGATAACGATTCTGATGAAGAAGAAAGTGAAGAGGAAGGTGAAGAAGAAAGCGACGAACAAGGTGAAGAAGAAAGTGAAGAGGAAGGTGAAGAAGACGATGCAGAAGACAACACCGATGCAGAGATCCCAGAACCTATCTATGGGACTCAAGATTATCATCAATCTCCAGTCCATCATACGGCTACAAATACCGATTGGGTCCAGTACTCATATCGATCAGAAGACCAAGAAGGTGATTCTACAAATCAAGGCTGGGGCGATTGGCAATATACAGGCTGGACTACCTTGGGTAGATTCTATGACCCATATCACGGCTACCCTCAATACTACCAACCCTCTGAGCACTCATCACCTCCTCCGCCTTCCGATAACTCTGAAGTCATTACTATGATGCAGTCAATGCAGTCAGAACAACAAAACTTCATAAGGCGTAAAGACACTCAGATGGAGCAGATTAGAGCTGACCTTCATGCCCAAAATGAAAGGTTCAATTCTTTTTCTACTCGGATGGACGCCCGTATTGACTCTCTGGTTGAATCACATGAGCGGCAAGATTGGGAAATCACCAACGCTCTTAGTCATCTCAACATGTCCGTCGAAGCCTTTTTGGACTTCTCGGATCCTTACCACAATCCAGATGCTCCATACCGAGGGAGAGGACGAGGACGGGGGCGTGGTTATTAGATTCATAGTCGCATATTTCATATTTGCTTATATGTTTTAGTCTGTGTACTTTTCATTTGTTTTGTATTATCTGTGCCTGAACTTTCATTACATGTGTTCGTCACTATCTATTAATTCAAGTTTTTTGTTCATTATCATGCTTGTGTGTGAAGTTTGGTAATCAACTATCACCTATTGTCTGTACTATGTTATTTGATGCGTTCCTCTTCTCTTTTTGATGGTGTCAAAGGGGGAGAAGACAATGTTGCAAGCAAACACCAAAGCCAATAGTTCAGGATATTAACAACATTTGATGACTGTTGTTCTACAGCCTCATTGTGCAAAAGAAAGGGGGAGCTTGTGTATACTTGTGTGCGTGTGTATATGTTGCATATTTGGTGTTTTAGATGTATACAGGTTGTCATCATCAAAAAGGGGGAGATTGTGGAGGCAAGTCGCCACATATCACACAAATCTGCAAGACATTGGTAAATGCAGGTTTCGATGATGACAAATTCCCAGGATAGACTGGAAAGTATGAGTTCCAGATCCACTAAACCAGATGCAGCATATCACTCATCATATTCTCCTTTTGCTTGTCTTAAATTTTCTAAAATAAATATACCTTGAGTTGACAAAATGCAATCATGACTAAAGGCATGAAAAACTTCAAACTAATAATATTTTGCAGGCTTGCAGGACATGGGTCGACCATAGGGTCGGCGTATCCATCAGAAACAAGGGAAGAACAGTCAGCGACAAAGCATGCGTCGACCATTGGGTCAGCGCATGAAGGAATGATATTCCAGCGGGTCAACGCATAAAAGCTTTGGTCGACCATAGGGTCAGCGCACAAAGGAAAATAATTTCAACGGGTCAGCGCACGCCGACTGTATGGTCGACGCATACTGATGAAATTTCCAGAAATTCAAAACATCACAGGCCATGCGTCGACGCACAGACCTGTTATGGTCGACCGTTCGCGCGGAAAAACTGTTTTATCTTTGTTCCCTCTCATATTTGAAATACTGTTATGTCCTGAATTTTGTGGGCACTATATATACTTGCTTAAACACTTGTGTCTAACAACATTTGATATTCTTTTGATTCATGTGTTCAAAAACAAGAAAGAGTGAAATAGGTGTCCAAGATTCATCATCTTCATCTTCAACATCTCACAACATTTCAATTACACACAATCATTTTTGAAATGCATTTGTGAGAGATTCAAGGTGATAAGGTTCGAGGCTTAGCTTGGAGAATCAAGCTTGGGTTGAAGTTTGCGACAAGTTCTTTATTGAATAAAACCATTGGGGTTTTTCCCTCCAAGATTGGTTCGAATTTTGGGGGGTTTTTGGACGAGATTCTTCATCAAAGATCAATCGAGCGAAGGTGATTGTGAAGAGGTGGTCTTCACAAGTCTAGTAGCGGATTCGGCGATTTTGAAGAGAAGATCTCGGGTTCGATTTGGTGCTGTTGAGATTAGCCGGAGCCAAAGGTTTGAACAACAACGTGTTCTTCAATAAGGTGGCTGGAGTCGGAGGTCCATCAACACAAATCGAAGAACTTGATTCACCTTGAATCAAGGGGCAAGAAGTGAAGGCAACTTTCAACACATTGAGATTTTGTTGTAATTTTTGTTGCTCAATCCTTGTATAAACTGTACATTCAAACAGGTGATATCTATTCAATATATCTCAATTCTAGTTTTAGAATTGAGGGCAGACGTACCCCGAAGCGAGGACGACGGGGGAACTGCCTCACCAAATTACTTGTCTTCTTTATTTTCAGCATTTTCGTTACAGCTCAAATAAGTAATTTTTGTGTAAGCTCTATTGTCAAAATTATGATATCAATTGAGTAAGAGATTAAAACCTTGTTTTTAACTCTAAAGTACAACAATATGTTGTACTAGGCTGGTTGGAATCACTTACTCAACATAAACATCACTTGGAGTGTCTTTGCACACCAAGTGTTTGACATATTGCTTGAATCAAAATTATCTTACTTGAGTATCTAGTTTTGGTTTGATTTTGAATCATTGGAACTAGGAATCCTTACAACTGAAGTAAATAATTGATAAGCGTAGTTTGTGTTGTGATTCTATTTTTACGAATTGTCATTAATCCATAGGCTTACGTATATCCGGTTTTCCAATAACCGTTCGTTTTAGACTATATTTTTCCTCGGCCGCTTCCGCACTTAAAACATTTTTAAAACCAATTTTAAATTGGTAGCACCGACTCAAATTTTAATTGGGGATCTATTCAACCCCCCCTTCTAGATCCGTGCCATAGTCTAACATCAAGTACTCGGATTGTCAACAAGTACACCTCTATCTCTCCTAAGGCAAAGTCCCTACATATTGATTGAATTGTTATGGGGTAGGAGTTTTATCTCGCTTAAGATGATTAACATCTTATTCTCTAATATGTTTGAATAGTTTGAATTGAGTTGTTGAATGTTTGTCTAAGTTGTAAAGATAAAAGATCCTCCTCATGAGGTAGGATCTAAACTTAGAAGATCGACTTGAATGAGATCAAGGATCAATGGGGAGTATGATGCGAATGAGATGCGTACGCACAATTGTTTAGGTTATGCGCAGGTTCTTCCTTTGGACATGATGCAATAAAATGACGATAAAGATATATTGCAAATAAAGATAAATAGCGGGAAATAAAGGCAATAAATAAATCCATACACAGACGCATGAAAGCGCTAAGGTGCACAAGTGAGTGAAAAGTGAATACGTGGCACGTGCACGAGGGATTGATTAAGGAAGGTTGAATTGATTACGATGTTGAATTGATTTTATGAGGATTGATCTTGGTTGAGTCGATTTTGGTACAATTGTAACGGATTAGACGACTATTAGTTGTAGGAAAAGTTGAGTTTTCATGAACTGATTTTTATGAGAAAAGGGTTGTACTTTTTGTTTTAGGGAAATATCGAATTAAAGGGTGGATTAATTTAGTGAAATTAGAATTATGAACTGATTAATTAAGTTTTAAATAAATTGATCATTGGTTATCAAAAAGAAGTTTTATTATTTTATTATTAATGAGATTTTTATTAAATAAAAGGTTATATTAAAATTAAATGAAACAAGTTTTTATTATATTATGAAAGGTTATTAAATTGATTAAATAAAAGTGGATAAAATTGAAATATTAGTTAAAAAAGGTTGTTTAAGAAATAAGCTAAATATATATAAAAAAAGAGGAATTTAAATAGGTTTTATTTGTTTATTTAATTAAAGAAGGCTGATTAAATTAATTGGTTTAAAAAAAGTTAATTATGATTAATGATTAATTAAAAAACTGATTAGGAATTAATGGAGAGATAATTAAGGCGGATGGATTGAGTGTGAGCAGGGTATACGGGTTACGATGGACAAGCGCAAGTAAGATCACCTGATCTGATCCGTTAGAGATCAGGGAGCCGTGTGTGCGAGGGTGCATGGTAACCGTGTGTGGGTGCGCGTATATGATTATATTACATTAAAATACAAGGCAAAACCAAAAAGAAAGCAAGTAAACCCTAATTTCCCAAATTGCCCCCCCTCCTTTTTGCGATCCGTCGTCTCTCTCGCTCCCTCGTCACCCTGTTCTCCTCTATTTCTTTGCTCGCGGTTTTGCTCTTCGTCTCCTCTTTGGATCTTCTCTTTCGCAACCTGTTATTCACCAACGAAAAACATGCGGATAGAAAGCTTTATTTAAAATGTGATGTTTTTTTACCCAAAAACACGAGCTGGCGGCGTCTCGTTGACGGTGGTGATGAGGCAATGATGCGATGCGTGAGTTCCTTCTCTTTGACCGGCGATGATGGACCTCGAGAATGATCTGAGCTTGGTGGTGAAGATCCTCGTTAGTCTGAGCTTCAAGGGTTTCTACTATCTTGCGATGGTGACCGTTTTTTTCGATGTGGGCGTTCTTCGTAGCTTTTTATAGATGAAAAATGATGGGCCTCCATGAAAGTCCGTTTGAAAGCCTTCCTATTTGGGCAATTGCTGTCTGATATTATTGATGATTTTGCGAACCAATAATTGATTCTTTCTGATTCTATTGAAGGGATGTCGGATTCGATTTGGGAAGTTTAGATCTTTCCTCTTCCGTGTTGATTTATCGAACTTGGAAACGTATCTTTGAAGTGTCTGTTGGTTTTATTAACTTTTGCATTAGCACTTCTTTTTCTCTTATTCTCGTAGGGTAATACTACGCTTAAGTTCAAAAGCTGCCTTGTCTTAAGCTTGCCGGGAACTATGGTTGCCTCTGTTTACTTCTTCTTTTGTTTGAGTGAACTCTGAGCTAGGTAGGAGGTGGTGACGGTTTTCGTCGCTCTTCCGACAGCTCGAGCTCTACGCCCGATGATGAGCTTCATCCTTCTGAGGGTTTGAACCTTCTTCCTTCCGCTTTGAGATTCTAGCATTAGGGGCCTTTCTGGTTCCATCTGGATTCCGAAGTTGGAACGTGAAGTCGAGGTTCAACTTGGTGATGTTTTGTTGGTGTTGCTGTTGATGTAGGGCGAAAAATTGTTGTTGTTTGCAGCTGACGTGTTTTCTATTCTTCTTGCAGGGGAAGCTACATCTTGAGTTCAGATACTCGCCTGGCCTCGTACTGACCGGGGAAGGTTTAAAACGACAATGATGACACCACGTCTGAGCTAAGAAACTTACAGCCGTTGTTGCTCCTTAATGTCTGCTGAAGCTTTTGAGTTGGCAGGGTGTTGGTGATAGCTTCGGTTGTTTCCCTCCCGGCTGTTCGAGCTTCTGCCCAATGATGGATCGAACTGAGGGCTGAGAATATGACCCCTTCTTGGCTTCAACCCTAGTCTTCGGATTATCTTTGTAACGCTTAATCTTTGTGCTGTTGTTGTCGTAGATGGTGTGCTGACATTGTTGGTGTTGCTCGCAGCTGACATTATTGACGTTTGTTCTGATGTTATGGATGTCTGCTTGCAATTGTAGTCGTGATACTTGTTTGCGGATGTTGTTGTGATGCTGAACTGCTAATGGCGTTGTTGTTGTGGTTGCTTGCAAATGATGTTAGTGACTAATACAGAAACACTTACTGCACTGACGTTTCTTTTCTTCTTTCAGGATGCCGCGAGCGGTTTCAGAGGCTGTCGGTCTTAGCCTTGGTGCTGAGAAAGGTTTAAGGTGGTAGTGATGACTTACAAGTATGAACCATGAAGGAAATAAGAGTGCGGCTTTCGCATTGTGTTATGCCATTTGAGCTTAGTTGTTTTCCGTCTGAAATTCGATCTTTCGATGCTCGGTAAGGAGTTGGTGACAGCTTCGGTTGTTGCCCTCCCGGCCGCTCATTCATGCCCAATGATGCCTAGAACTGAAGGCTGAATAAAAACTCGATTCAACTTCGATTTAACTCTGTCATGGTTATTTTTATTGTCGACTGCGGTCGTTGTTTCTATTTTGAGAGTTTTCTAAATCTGTCCCGAGTTCGAAACGGCTTTGCTGCCTGTTCTTTGTCACAGAGCTTTATTATTGCACTATTAGCTTTAACAAATTCTATTGGCAGGTGTTTCTTTAGGACAAAAGTCTTTCAACTATAAGAGCTTCAACACACATCTGAAATACGTCCTTTTGCAACAGGGCTTATTCCATGAGCTTTTCGATGTATCTACTAGCGCCAACACCTGTCATGAACCTCACCAATGCCGTCCTCTTTCAAAAATCTGGTTGTTTGACTTTTTATTGTTTTTGCAGGAATTTCTGAGGAAAGGGGTGCAGTTTGAGGGCGTACTGGTTGGTGATCTTCGATGCGTCGGTATCCCTATTAAGTAGGACTTGTACTTCTTCTGAATTGGTGTGGCTGCTTGCAACTGTATAATGATCCCTCGCTGTTTCTGATGCAGGAAAAGAAAAGTGGATTCTCGCCGTTTCAAGGCTTGGACACGTGACTCAGTAGGACCGGTACTGTATCGAGGCGTCCCTGATATTTTAATACGAGAGGGGTGAGTCTATAATCATCTTCCTTGATGCGCATCTGATCTTTCCAACTCCATTATGATCTAACTCATTTTTTGTTATTGTTTTGATTCAGACTCCTTCTTGGGGCGACGTACTTGTGTGATAGAATTGCAACGGTAACTAAGAGAGCTACAACTAGAACGCGATGTCCATATAGTTCACGGGATTATCCTCAACTTGATGCTCACTTAGGGGCATGTGGATGGTAAATCGTATGTGTAGATGAATAGAACCGAATGCTTTAAGTACCGTAAAGTTCAAACTCTCTGTATCTTGAAACAAAAGGCAATGTACCCCCAATCACTGTAACCTTGGTAACATAGTGTATGTACTCTTGATAATGGTAATAAATTTTGATGTAATATGAGTTTTATGAGAACCAAAGGGGCTTGGTAATTCAAAATCCTTGCAGGATATCTTCACTATATCTGAATTTACGTATCACCCATGCGGTATTAAAAGCAATTTGATATGTCAAGCACTTGACAAATATGTGAGAAGTCTTGGATGAAATAACATAGTGATGTTCGACTTCAAGTGATTTGAAAAAAAGAATAACTTCAGTCCTTGATTTTTTTAAATAAGTACTCAAAAGTGAAATCCTCCAAGCTCAACGTGAATTAAACTTTGATGAATAGAATTGTTAAGAGCTTTGATCCATCTCGGACGAGTTTGACCAGGAGAGCCGCTTAGACCTACACCCTGAATTCAACTTATATCTCTGGTCCACAATAATCATTTTTAGAAATTCAATCCATAAGTCTTTGCCTAATTACACGGCCCTGCAATAATGATGCGAACAAATCCAACCATCTTTTTGTTAACCGCCTCGGGATAGCACCACCATCTTTAATTCAAGCGCAAAAAAGAGAGGGAGTCCAAAATGTTCACGACCCATTTAAATCAGAATTCACTGGTTGCGTCTCAGTGGGGGTTAATTTTAAGAATCTGTAATTGAGAGAAACTGCATTTGCGCAAACTGGTTAATGATAATAAACACACACTAAAGTAGAAAGATAACACGTGAGAAAAACCACAAAGGATGGAATCTTAAGGTCAAAAATTAGGGTGTGACACACAACATCATTCCCTATACGAAGGAAATACATACAAGCACATGGATAATCCTTAGTAAACTCTACCATATTATCAAACTCGTATCTGGTGAAAGTGGGATAAGATCCATCCTTAAAACTGAATAAGAAAAAAAAAATAGTAACAAGTGTAAAAAAGGTGCTTATAAAAATAATAATGGATATGGAAATTACCGCCAGCAGGGTGTAGGTATACAAAATAGAGGCCCCCAATTCCACTTTGTCGTACCTTGAAAATATAACACAATCGAGAAATACGACCCTCGCGCGAAAGGCACGAAATACGGTTTGACTGAGTCGCCACCGAACTTTATTCATTCCAAAAGAGAGAAAGGAAGATATTGTCGCTACTGCGAAAATAAGGTGCCGGCAAAACAGAAGAGTCGCCACCTTTCGCTATTTATCCCTCAGAACGGGAAAGGAAACGATCGGAAAAACCTGACGAAATGGTATAAGACAAGGTCATCGCAACCATTGTCTAGATTCGGGAGTCGGTTACGCAAGGGGAAGGTATTAGCACCCCTCACATCCATCGTACTCGATGGGATCCACGCTTGTTGTGTTTATCTGACGGGTTTGTTAAATCTATCTATGCTAAAAGGTCTGGTCTAAAAAGAAAAGAAAATGACTTGGTAAAGTATCACACTTTATGCCTACGTATTCCCGTCTGGAACGAGAAATCAGAGTCAACGTAGTTCGCCTAACTACGGGTAAGGGGGGAAGGTTGCTCGCCAAGATATCGCATCTTGTGCCTACATACTTTCACACAGCGCGAAAGATCAGAGCAAACATAGTTCGGGCTACGGAGAACACATGTTTGTTCAACTGTTTTTTATCCAAGTAAAGTTAACAGACAGTTCCAACAGTTGGTGTTTGCAGCTCGATCCTTGGAGACTTATGCGTTACCGTTTGCGGTAGAACTGAAAGTTAACAGAACTCTCCTTCTGAAAAAGGGTTTCCAAGGGATTAGGGCCCAAGAGGACAAAAAGATATTTGATCTTTGTTTTCTATTTTTTTACGGAAGAAGTGTTTTTTAGTTGTCTGTAGTTTGTACAGCACTAGAGACTATGACTTAGGAGCGAATGCGTCGCATATCGTCCAAAGGACATATACTAAATACTCTAGATGATTGAGAGGAGACCGCTCAAACATCATTTCCCAAGTAGCTTAAGGCTCGTAACGCACTTGTACTAACTTGCCTTTATTATGTTTTTTACTGTTGTTTGAGATAAGAAGAGAAACAGACACTCTACAGGGAAACTGACTCGATCCTACAGTTATCATGCAATATTTGTCCTACGGTTGAGGTTAGAGGGGAAACTAACTAATGTTATCATGTATGGTTAGAATCCTAATGTCTGTCATAACTTCTCTTGAACAAGAGAAGTTAGAGTTCCTAGGGGAACATGGTAATGGAAAGCAAACAGTAAAAGAAATAACTGTACAGAAGTTACTGTAAAGATGCATGCAATGCAAGTGAGGGAGGAAATATGTGTGGGGCATAAGCCTCCACAAGCGCATCTCAACCTCAAGCCAGATATGAATAACTGCAAAGATAATAGAAGAAAGTAAATGCAATTAAACAGACCACAAACCACACAGGCAAGGGAGCGGAGCTCTACCAAATACCAGCAAGCAAAGCCATACAGTAAAAATACAAGCAGAGGGAGAAACTCAACCTCTAATGCAATACAAGCAAGGGGAGAAGCTCAACCCTTAGGATGCTCTTAGGCGTATGATTGTCTACATGAAGCTTACTACTAATGCAACACTCCAAGCAAGTCACATCAATACACATCAATACAGTTAAACAAGAAGAAAACAGACAAGGAAAACAAGCCAGTAATCTCCACAGCAGAGCAGTCTTCTGGAAGCAATCCAATCCAAAGTCTGTATCTGTTCTTCAAGTCCACCATCTTCAAGAGAAGGAAAGGAATCCATGGCAAGCAATCAAACAAGCTTCTATCTTAAGGAAGTAAATTGGGTGTTGGGAGGCTAGGGTAAGGTCCACAGGAACTTATCCCAGGCACTCAACCAACAAAAAGATCTTTGGGGAAACCTAAGGGTTTGACTCCTTCAAGAGGTGTGCCATATTCCCCCCACAGGAGGGACTGTGCTACCTCAAGAAGGTTCCTAAAGAGGAAAGAATGAGGGAATTTTAGGAGAATGGAAATAAGAAGCAAGGTAAGTTCCACAGGAACCTACCACAGACACTCAACCAAATCTATTTCCTTTAGAGAGCTTGCTTAGGCTCAACTTCAATGTGAAAGGCAGGGAATTCCTCCATAGGAGGAATTATACCCACAATGAAGGATCCTAATTAGGCAAGGAGTGTTTGAAAGGGAACTAATTCTAGGGAAAAAATCATCACCTACTTGAATCTCTAAAGAAACATCAAATGTTATCTCCTAATGATCATCTATTCTAAGATCAATTTGTAAAATGGGGAACTAATGGAAAATCAATTATAAGAAATCTAAAGAAAATACTACATCATCTTATATGTGTCAACATTCCATGGTAGAAAAATCAGAAGTTAAATCTAAACCAAAATGCTCAAATTAAATCCAAAGCTCAAGGGTGCACTAAAGGAATTCACTAAAAAATACTCCTAAACAACTACCCTAAAATCCTATTTAAAATCATCTAAAAAGTCCAACAAAAATCATATAGAAACATTAACATATGCACAGCCAGCACACAAAATTCCAAGATCAAACTCCAAAATATGAGAGAGAAAGAAAATCACCAAATTCAGAACAACATTATTTCATTATTAAAAGTGCACCAAAACGAAAATATGAAATAAAATGGAAAATGCATGGAAAATTAAAATGCAAAGCATGATAAAATCCTAAACATCTCAATCTAGATCCCTAAATTTTTTCAGAATTTATTTCCATCATTCACTATTTTTTTATGAATTAAATCTCAAGCAATTAAACTAAAAATGAAGAAAAGAAATTAAAACAATTAACATGGAAGGGGTGTAGTCAGTAGGGGAAAGCAAGGCACATCTCGCCTGGGCCCAAAAGGGGGGTGCTGAAAGCACCTGGGCGCTAGGCCCAATTGATTTATTAATTCAGCAAAATAAATTCTCAATGAAACATGCCCAGGGGGTGCGTTTGGCAAGTATTTCACGTGCACTTTCATGCTTGGGCCTGCTAGGGGGGGTGGTGATAGCGTAACAGCCAAGGCCCAACGCAAACTAATGCATCTCAGTTTTCTCAAAATTCATTAAAAAAACACACGCGAGGATTCGAACTCGCATCCCCTTGGTTCAAACAACGCTGAATGGACTTGGTATTTCCACTTACAGAAACGACGTCGTGTGTGGGAGGGGGTACGTGGCTCGCTTGCTGAGTGTTGGATTGACTGACTTAGTCTCACTCTTCTCACGCGAGGACGGTTGGGATTTCATCTTCTCCAATTCAAATACCATGAACTGCGCGCGAACATCACCATGGCCGACGGGAACGAAGCTTTTCCGGCAAACTTCCAAACCACACATCTCCCACAATACTCAACCAAACACAATGATTTTTGAAGGAAAATTGTACGAAATTTCACGAGGATTACAACCGTACTAACTAAACGATCTAAAACTCCAAGAATCAAGAATTCTACATCCTAACCGAAAATGGATCCATTCTTAAATTGTCACTAATCCTCAAATTAACTGTCTAGAAATCACTATAACCTAAAGGAAACCTAACCACATGAATCTAGGGCATTAAAAACGCATGAATTGAGTGCAATTTCAAGAAATAAAAACCTGGTTTCAAGCTTCGATTTGAGGCGTTTCTGGCTTGATTCTTGCTCTAGAACTTTCCAGATCCACTCAGTGATGATGTTAGAAGAAGATTGAAGCTTCAATTGCACTTGAAATGGTCTCAATCAGAAATTCGATCTTGCATTTTTCTCCTTCAAGATTCAATGGCAAACTCTGATCTCAACCCCAATGAATCACCAACCCTGCTTCTGATGAGTTTCTTAACCTTTATAGAATGATTTAGAACCTTCTAGAGGTTCAGCCTAGACCCAAAATCAAAAATCCATTTCCAAGTTTTTCTCCAAAATTTTGATTATGGCATCCCCCAATTTCCTTTAATAGCTTGCCTATGAAGCTTCTAGTATCATACACTAACCTCCTTGAATGGGTGGAATGATTGGTGGAATGTTACTTATATGTGAAGAAACCTTATGAAAGGCCATGAATTATACTTCAAATGAAAAATCCACAATTTCCAATGTCTCTAAAACATAATTTCTGATTAAAATGAGTGGTCATTTGACTTGTTTTGGACCCATAATCAATTATTTGAATTTCCCACCAAAAATGCCTTTGAATTTCTCTTCTTTCAAAACCACTTCAAGCCAATCTTTGATATGAGCCAAACCAATTCACCATGAGCCTTTAGTAAACCTAAAAACCACATTTTAAACAAGTTCCATGTTGAACAAAAATCCATTTGACATGTGCAAGTTGGAGATTTTGACATATGAATGAAAATGGCCTATAACCTCACTTTCCCAAAATACCCCTAACTTGTAAACCTCATAACTTGAGTTATACAAATCATATGTAAGACTTCTAATACAATTTGGAAATCTAAGATCATGAGGAACAACTTTCATGTTGGCCAAAAGTTTAGTAGAAACACCCTACTGGGTCAAAAGTAGCTTGGAAGTCAGATGATTTTCACAGACAAATTTCAGAGGCATCTGAGGACCTATAACTTGTCTGGCTCATAACTTGAGTTCTATAAATAATATGAATGACTTATAGTACTCAAATTAAAGCTATGAGCATCCTCTACAACATTCATGTGGAGGCCAAAGTCATATGAGGCTTGTATATTGACTTACATGGCTTGGAAGTTTGGCAATAAACAGGGGATTTTGCCCTAGGAACCCTGACTTAGCAACTCCAACCACTCTTGATTCTTCTCAACTTGATCTTGAAACAACCTCTCATATGCCTCAAAGTATCATTTCATGATCTCAATGACCTATAAGTAGGATTTGATACCTTTTAATTACTCTCCTTGACCTAGGGTTAACCAGATGAAACCCTAGTTGCATCCACTTCAACTGTGGCTCTTGCACTTGATAAAATGACTTGATTGAGCTCCAACATGACCTTCAAGGCACTTCAATGAGCTCCACCCACACATTATCTCCTTTATCAAGGCCTTGCAATCCACTGCTGATCTTCAACTGGCTCCAAGTGAGGAGATAAACCCCATACAAGCAACTGAACTTCTCAAGGACCCAACCCACTGACTGATGACCCTGATAACTTCTTAAGCTTGAATAAAAACTCTGGCTAGGCTTCTCTTGACATGTATCACACTTGATCCCCTGTTAAATGAAGGATGCTATGCTATGCTAATGCAGTGAAACATAAACCAGGTGATAAAAAGGTTAGGCAAATTTTGGGGTGCAACAGCTGCCCCTATTCAAGCGGCTTGGACCCGACTGGATGAAAAGCGAATGGCTTTCAAACAATCGAGGCAGAAGACGGTTGAATACCAAATAACCTGGAAATTTTCCAACCGCAGAAATAAACTGCAAAACTGCTCGGGCAGCAATATCTAGAAAACTGAATTTGGTTGTCACGGCGACAACTGATCAATCATCTGATACAAACTAAATTATTCTCATCATCAACCACCTGCGTGATGCCACAGGCATCGAATCAACAAACTGGATTAACACCATCAATCCTCCCGAAACATGTCACAATAAGCGGGCATCGTAAAAAGACCATATCTAAATATCGTCCTCGACCTTCTATTTCCGAAGAAGCGGGAGAAAAGCACTGAATCAAAGTGTTAGCTGTCGAATCATCACGTCAACCTTCCATTTCTGAAGAAGCGGGTAAAGGCACTAAATAAAATTGCGAGCCATTGAACCATCACGTCAACCAAAGCACGGACTGTAGAACCATCACGTCGATTGTTGAACCATCACGTCAACCTTTCGTTCACAAGGAAGCGAGCATACGCTAAATAAAAGAGAGTGTTGTCGAACCATCACGTCGACCGTTGAACCATCACGTCAACCTTTCATTCACAAGGAAGCGAGCATACGCTAAATAAAAGTGAGAGTCGTCGAACCATCACGTCGACCGTTGAACTATCACGTCAACCTTTCGTTCACAAGGAAGCGAGCATACGCTAAATAAAAGTGAGAGCTGTCGAACCATCACATCGACCGTTGAACCATCACGTCAACCTTTCGTTCACAAGGAAGCGAGCATACGCTAAATAAAAGCGAGAGCTGTCGAACCATCACGTTGACCGTCGAACCATCACGTCAACCTTTCGCTTATAAGGAAGCGAGCATCGGCTAAATAAAAGCGAGAGTCGTCGAACCATCACGTCGACCGTTGAACCATCACGTTAACCTTTCGTTCACAAGGAAGCGAGCATACGCTAAATAAAAGCGAGAGTTGTCGAACCATCACGTTGACCGTTGAACCATCACGTCAACCTTCGTTCACAAGGAAGCGAGCATACGCTAATAAAAGCGAGAGCTGTTGAACCATCACGTCGACCGTTGAACCATCACGTCAACCTTTCGTTCACAAGGAAGCGAGCATACGCTAAATAAAAGCGAGAGTCGTCGAACCATCACGTCGACCGTTGAACCATCACGTCAACCGTTGAACCATCACGCCAACCTTCCATTTCCGAAGAAGCGGGAAACACACTAAATAAAAGTGCAAACCCGAAGACTTGAACAAACAACTTCTGCAGGGAAATTCTAACGAAGGCCGTCAAACACCCATTTCGACAACAGGTAACAACTCCAAGATTTTCAAAACTGTTGTACGGCAGTCTGAAGAGAAACTTAACCAAGCCACTCTGATGGGGAAAAACTCTACTTGGGAAGTCACGAGTAACAACTCCGAAAGTTTAAACAATGAAATCTTTTAATGCTGACGTAACAGCAGCCTGAGACGAACTCCGTTGGGGGAGAGAAGAGAAACTTAACCACGTAACTCTGCTAGGGGAGCATATGACAGGGCGAACACTACCATCGCGTATCTCGCGCCAAAAATCTGAATATCTGGACACCTTCCTGAACAAGAACACAATTATCTGCAGGGAAAAATCACCTGAAAACAAAGAGGTAATCAACCTGGCTTATGTTTTAAAATGCATATGTTTGACAAGGGCGTAATGCTCCATACGGCATGGAAATGCTACGCGTTTGGGTAGATGCAAATATGATGATATATGCAAATGCAATGAGGTGCTCCAGCAAAATAAATGCTGAAGACAAAGCCGAATCCACTGGGGATAACCAGGTATCACAGACATATTCCAGCAAAATAAAGGCTGGAAAGGTGAAACCAACTCTGCAGGGGATAACCATCCTGCTGGGGAATAGCTCGAACGCCCTGAGTTGCAAACTCTGTTGAGGATGATCATCTTGTCAGAGGAAAAACAACCTGCTGGAGAACAGAAAAGACGGTCCTGTACGGGGCTGATCCTTTCAAACCACTGATCACCTGATCATGCTCTGTGGGGATTAAACATACTGAGGATACTCAGCTGGGAATTGATCTGTGTACTCTGATTGTACTCTGTAAGGACTCTCTAGGGATTAAACATGCTCATAACCAACCACCAGGAATGCATAATCCGCTGGGTATGTCAATATCGCCTTGCTGGGGATGACTTTATCCTACCAAATAAGTCAATCTTGAATTGCTGAGGATAATTTGATCCTGTTCGGATGCAATCCCACTCTTCTGGGGATAAAAATTCTGACTTCCGTCTGCTTGGAATGAAAAGCAAATTCCGTCTGCTGGGGAGGAATAAGTTTCACATAAAGCCTTCTCCTGTGTTAAAGGACTCTGGCTGGGGAACATGATCCCTTGGATATCCGCTGCAAAGGTAACGACAATGCCCCAGTTCAAATATTTCAACTTGAAAAGGCAAACTTGCCATAAACTGCCTTCGAGATGGCTTGCCCTTGACCCTGCGTCAATTTCTGGTAAACCCCGATAAAACAGAGAGGAATATTTCCTTCGCTTATACTTTTGCTCCCAACTCGTGGGATCTTCATAAAATCTTCCCCTAAGGGCATTGCAATCTCCGTACTCTGATGGTTAGATACGAACTACTTTTGTGTTTCGAACCTCGAAGAGGTGCTTCAGATTGGTCGCCTTCTGATCAACAATAGCCTTTGTGTTCTTAGGGTGGCTTGCCCCAGTCTTGCAACGACTTTGCCCCTGATTAGCTGATTCGTGGAGCAGTACCTCTAGCTGCGAGAGATTTGCTGAATCTCGACCTGATTGCCCCAGATTAACCATTCTTGGACGGCTGCTCTTACTGGGGGGGGGGGGGGGGTTATTAGATATAGCTGGCCACAACTTGACGGAGTATTCAGGCATTTTACATTCTATCCCGATCAAACTTTCCACTGCGGAAACTTTCCTGCTGTCAAGCGCTTACTCGCAAGTAAAACAAACTGTTCTGCATAAAAGATATATTAAATGCAATGCATATGACAGTTTTGAAATCCAAGTCTGTTCACTGGAGAAAAATTTTATGACATATAATAAATGAATCAACTATCAAAATGTCAAAATTAATAAAACACTGCAAGAGGAATCCTTTTAGGAGTCAGTTTTGATGCGGTCTTGACCGAAGTATGCTCTCGAAATAAACCTGCTTCAATTAGGACTTTTTCAGGTCGTAACGTGGTCGGATTCACGGTTAACAAGGAAAGGATAAAGGCTCAAAATTCATTTTAACCCACCCATTCTCCTTGATGTTCTCCGGTCCTACGTTCAGCTAACTCGACCTTAGCATTCATGATTGAACAACTGGAGTGATGGTTCAGGATATCACACATCCTTCGGAGTAACAGTCATTCACTTTTCTCCTTTTGGAACCTGGAGTCACACGACTTGTATTTTCGAGGATTTTTCTTTTGCAATCCGGTTCTTTTTCATTCTCCCCTAACTTTTGCCTGAACTAATTCTTTTGAATTTAAAGTCCAGCGAGATACCCTTATTTTTTCCTAAGTCGTTTTCAAGATTCGATTTAGCGGACTTTTCCTTTTGATTCTTTTCCTTTCTTTTGAACAAGTCGTGTAACACTAGTTGTCTGACTCTTTGAGGAATAATGCGACTGTTTCACTCTTGACGTTTAACCACTGTGGTTTTTTAGGCACGACCTTTAGAGGTGTGATTGATCCTTGAACGGATACTCCTTTTGCAATTTGGACGCTCGCTCAAATTAGCTAACACCTACCCTGCCCCAGGTTAAAATTGAGGGTTTTTCGTTTCCAGAAAGAACTCCTACTACCAAGCTCAAAGGGATTGCCAAGGGATTATCTTCCTTATATCTCCGGTGTTTGGGGATTTGAAACAACGCCTGTACATCATCAACAAGTTTCATTCAAAAGCATACCATTGGAAGCTCTGCGTCTTTCGATTTTCGTCATACTCCCCGGATTCCACTTAAACAAGCGTTAGAAATCAATGAAAGCAATAGAGTGAACACGAATAGATTAGTTCAAAACATGCATATTTATTTCATTATCAATATCGATTGACAAAACAACAAGTTTTACAAGCGAAAATTTGCAATTCTAACAGGAAAGAAGCTACAGACATAAAGAAATGACAAGATAAAACAAAGGAAAATGCTAGCTTCCGAGAACCGGGCTTTCACATCTGTCTGGCTGCTGAACCAGCCATCCTCAAAGTTTCTTATTGAAACCACTCCGCTTAAAATGGCAACCGGGTGAACTGTCTCTCGGACTTCATTGGGTTTTGCCTATCACGCAAGTTTGACTGGTAACAATAAGGCTGCTGACTCCGGAGAGGAGTTGATGTCAGTTGCAAAGCCTAGACAGATTGCTGACTTTGAACAGATGAACTACTTGGAAGTTGAGTCTGAATTATCATGGACTCTTTTTGTTCAGGCGCCTTCATCCTCAGGCTTGATCTAGGCACAGACAGCAACTGAGGACAAGGGGATTCTGACACCATTGAGTCCAGGATATACTCCTGACCCACTGCAGCTTCGAAAACATCCATCATCATGGCAGCAGCTGGAACAAACCCATTAGGTACAGTTATGCCGCTCGGCGTGAATTCAATAGCTTTTGAGTCAATTAGGTCTTGAACTTTATGCTTAAAAGCTTTACAGTTTTCAATGTCATGCCCCGGTGCCCCAGAGTGGAAATCGCAATGGGCATTCACATCATATTCTGGTGGAGGGATACCAGTAAGCAGAACCAGAGTCCGAAGTTTGACCAATTGAAGTTGAAACAGGACTTGCAGCAGCTGAGCGTATGTCATTGGGATTTGGTCGAAAGTCCTGTCAGCTGATTTTAACCTCTGAGCGTACCCCCTCCTGGTCACATGGTTATCCCGAGCAGCAATGCGCTGGAGAGAAAAATTTGCGGCTCTTTGTCGTTTTCTGTCCGCATAAGAATTATCAACCTTTGGCACAGGTTTCACGGGCACAGGTTCCACAGGCACAATTGGAACAAGCATCTTCGCTGCGACTTCCGGTAGCTGATCACCCTCCTTCCTAAGCATATTCTTTAACACTTCCATAATCAAACCCACTTGGGTCTTCAGCTAATTGTTTTCCTCTTTGAGCGTCTTCTGCTCCATACGCAACTCTTGCATGTCTCTCTTCATTTGCCCTAGCTGGCTTCGGACCTCAATCATCTCTGCTCGTACCTGTTCCATAGCCTTGTGGGGACTTATGTAATCTTCCTGACCGGATCCTGAGATAACCTACATCAACATAGGGTTAGGAAACATAGTACGAGGCACCTGCTATGCAAATGGTTTATGCAAATGCAAACACGTATCCATGCACTAGGAGGAAGTCCCCCAGGCTCCATTTCTCTTGACAGCCTTTCCCTCTAACTCAGAAACATCAATATGCAGAGCCGGAGCAATCTTAGCCAGATCTGGCTCCTGATCGATAGGCCAAAAGGGTACCTGAGCAAGAATGGGTATCTCTAATAGGACGGAGAACTCTTCCAAAGTGAGGGCCAACACATAGCTCAGAAATGTGAAGCAACGCAGCGGGGGATCATAAAATTGAAGTAGAGTCTGGAGTCCGTTCAATTCATACACCGATAGTTTGCACACAACACTGAGCAGTTTCCCGTAGGTTCTTTTGAAATCTCCCATCACTTCTTTACCCGGCAAGGAAATCAAACCCCTTAGAGTAGTAATATCCGGAGTAGGAAATTTGTAGGCCAAAGCTCTTCTCACACTGGGCTCCATGATGGACACAGAAAGGACAAGATTGCTAGAATCGAAAGGGAATTGCACACCTGCAACACAGATACGTGTTAGATGCAATGCAATATGAAAATGTAAATGCAAATGCAAAATGCAGCAGGGGATCAAGTGTCGTGCTGTGCTGTGCGGTGAAGTGGAGTGGCAGATCATAATTTAGCTTTAGCAAGAAAATACCACAACAGGACTACTGAAACCCACAAGACTGATTCACTGACAAGAAAACCAGGTTGTTTGAAGGTTACGGTTTCCTGCAATAAACCCGACCCCGCTCACTGGCATGGACCTAATCACTGACAAAGGTACGGCGTCCTATGCGTTCATCAGCGTCACAGACTTTCAAGAAACAATGTTACGATACCTAGAAGGTGTGGCATCATCATCTCTTGAAGTGGCCTCACTTAGCTGAATCACAAATGATCGGTCCCCAGAGTCGACAATCCTAAGATCTGAAATCCTTTCAACGGCCCACTGGGTTGGAAATGGAAATCATCTCAAAGAACCTCGTCTGAGTGCAGATTTCGTGGGAACTAGTGCATACCTAACATACAGGTTCACCACAAATCTGCTTCTAAAGCTATGTACAAACTCAAGCTTGGGTCTGGCTTATCACTCATCAGAGCCCCTTCCCGCAACAATATAATAATAATAATATCATACTGAAAATAAAATGCGGAAAGTAAAAAAGCGATAAATAAACATAACCCAACAGGTAAACACACAAGCGCTAGGAATGACTCGCACAGGGAACCGTTGGAGTCCCCAGCAGAGTCGCCAGCTATCGCTACTGCGAAAATAAGGTGTCGGCAAAACAGAAGAGTCGCCACCTTTCGCTATTTATCCCTCAGAACGGGAAAGGAAACGATCGGAAAAACCTGACGAAATGGTATAAGACAAGGTCATCACAACCATTGTCTGGATTCGGGAGTCGGTATTAGCACCCCTCACGTCCATCGTACTCGATGGGATCCACGCTTGTTGTGTTTATCTGACGGGTTTGTTAAATCTATCTATGCTAAAAGTTCTGGTCTAAAAAGAAAAGAAAATGACTTGGCAAAGTATCACACTTTATGCCTACGTATTCCCGTCTGGAACGAGAAATCAGAGTCAACGTAGTTCGCCTAACTACGGGTAAGGGGGAAGGTTGCTCGCCAAGATATCGCATCTTGTGCCTACGTACTTTCACACAGTGCGAAAGATCAGAGCAAACGTAGTTTGGGCTACGGAGAACACAAGTTTGTTTAGCTGTTTTTTATCCAAGTAAAGTTAACAGACAGTTCCAGCAGTTGGTGTTTGCAGCTCAATCCTTGGAGACTTATGCGTTACCGTTTGCGGTAGAACTGAAAGTTAACAGAACTCTCCTTCTGAAAAAGGGTTTCCAAGGGATTAGGGCCCAAGAGGACAAAAAGATATTTGATCTTTGTTTTCTATTTTTTTACGGAAGAAGTGTTTTTTAGTTGTCTGTAGTTTGTACAGCACTAGAGACTATGACTTAGGAGCGAATGCGTCGCATATCGTCCAAAGGACATATACTAAATACTCTAGATGATTGAGAGGAGACCGCTCAAACATCATCTCCCAAGTAGCTTAAGGCTCGTAACGCACTTGTACTAACTTGCCTTTATTATGTTTTTTTACTGTTGTTTGAGATAAGAAGAGAAACAAACACTCTATAGGGAAACTGACTCGATCCTACAGTTATCATGCAATATTCGTCCTACGGTTGAGGTTAGAGGGGAAACTAACTAATGTTATCATGCATGGTTAGAATCCTAATGTCTGTCATAACTTCTCTTGAACAAGAGAAGTCAGAGTTCCTAGGGGAACATGGTAATGGAAAGCAAACAGTAAAAGAAATAACTGTACAGAAATTACTGTAAAGATGCATGCAATGCAAGTGAGGGAGGAAATATGTGTGGGGCATAAGCCTCCACAAGCGCATCTCAACCTCAAGCCAGATATGAATAACTGCAAAGATAATAGAAGAAAGTAAATGCAATCAAACAGACCACAAACCACACAAGCAAGGGAGCGGAGCTCTACCAAATACCAGCAAGCAAAGCCATACAGTAAAAATACAAGCAGAGGGAGAAACTCAACCTCTAATGCAATACAAGCAAGGGGAGAAGCTCAACCCTTAGGATGCTCTTAGGCCTATGATTGTTTACATGAAGCCTACTACTAATGCAACACTCCAAGCAAGTCACATCAATACACATCAATACAGTTAAACAAGAAGAAAACAGACAGGGAAAACAAGCCACTAATCTCCACAGCAGAGCAGTCTTTTGGAAGCAATCCAATCCAAAGTCTGTATCTGTTCTTCAAGTCCACCATCTTCAAGAGAAGGAAATGAATCCATGACAAGCAATCAAACAAGCTTCTATCTTAAGGAAGGAAATTGGGTGTTGGGAGGCTAGGGTAAGGTCCACAGGAACTTATCCCAGGCACTCAACCAACAAAAAGATCTTTGGGGAAACCTAAGGGTTTGGCTCCTTCAAGAAGTGTGCCATATTCCCCCCACAGGAGGGACTGTGCTACCTCAAGAAGGTTCCTAAAGAGGAAATAATGAGGGAATTTTAGGAGAATGGAAATGAGAAGCAAGGTAAGTTCCACAAGAACCTACCACAGACACCCAACCAAATCCATTTCCTTTAGAGAGCTTGCTTAGGCTCAACTTCAATGTGAAAGGCAGGGAATTCCTCCACAGGAGGAATTATACCCACAATGAAGGATCCTAATTAGGCAAAGAGTGTTTGAAAGGGAACTAATCCTAGGGAAAAAAATCATCACCTACTTGAATCTCTAAAGAAACATCAAATGTTATCTCCTAATGATCATCTATTCTAAGATCAATTTGTAAAATGGGGAACTAATGGAAAATCAATCCTAAAAAATCTAAAGAAAATACTACATCATCTTATATGTGTCAACATTCCATGGTAGAAAAATCAGATGTTAAATCTAAACCAAAATGCTCAAATTAAATCCAAAGCTCAAGGGTGTACTAAAGGAATTCACTAAAGAATACTCCTAAACAACTACCCTAAAATCCTATTTAAAATCATCTAAAAAATCCAACAAAAATCATATAGAAACATTAACATATACACAGCCAGCACACAAAATTCCAAGATCAAACTTCAAAATATGAGAGAGAAAGAAAATCACCAAATTCAGAACAACATTATTTCATTATTAAAAGTGCACCAAAACGAAAATATTAAATAAAATGGAAAATGCATGGAAAATTAAAATGCAAAGCATGATAAAATCCTAAGCATCTCAATCTAGATCCCAAAATTTTTTCCGAATTTATTTCCATCATTCACTATTTTTTATGAATTAAATCTCAAGCAATTAAACTAAAAATGAAGAAAAGAAATTAAAACAATTAACATGGAAGGGGTGTAGTCAGCAGGGGAAAGCAAGGCACATCTCGCCTGGGCCCAAAAGGGGGGTGCTGAAAGCACCTGGGCGCTAGGCCCAATTGATTTATTAATTCAGCAAAATAAATTCTCAATGAAACATGCCCAGGGGGTGCGTTTGGCAAGTATTTCACGTGCACTTTCATGCTTGGGCCTGCTAGGGGGGGGGGGGGGGTGATAGCGTAACAGCCAAGGCCTAACGTAAACTAATGCATCTCAATTTTCTCAAAATTCATTAAAAAAAACACACGCGAGGATTCGAACTCGCATCCCCTTGGTTCAAACAGCGCTGAATGGACTTGGTATTTCCACTTACAAAAACGACGTTGTGTGGAGGAGGGGGTACGTGGCTCGCTTGCTGAGCGTTGGATTGACTGACATAGTCTCACTCTTCTCACGCTTGGACGGCTGGGATTTCGTCTTCTCCAATTCAAATACCATAAACTGCGCGCGAACATCACCATGGCCGACGGGAACGAAGCTTTTTCGGCAAACTTCCAAACCACACATCTCCCTCAATACTCAACCAAACGCTATGATTTTTGAACGAAAATTGTACGAAATTTCATGAGGATTATAACCGTACTAACTAAACGATCTAAAATTCCAAGAATCAAGAATTCTACATCCTAACCAAAAATGGATCCATTCTTAAATTGTCACTAATCCTCAAATTAACTGTCCAGAAATCATCTATAACCTAAAGGAAACCTAACCACATGAATCTAGGGCATTAAAAACCCATGAATTGAGTGCAATTTCAAGAAGTAAAAACCTATTTTCAAGCTTCGATTTGAGGCATTTCTGGCTTGATTCTTGCTCTAGAACTTTCCAGATCCACTCGGTGATGATGTTAGAAGAAGATTGAAGCTTCAATTGCACTTGAAATGTTCTCAATCAGAAATTCGATCTTGCACTTTTCTCCTTCAAGCTTCAATGGAAAACTCTGATCTCAGCCCCAATGAATCACCAACCCTGCTTCTGATGAGTTTCTTAACCTTTATAGAATGATTTAGAACCTTCTAGAGGTTCAGCCCAGGCCCAAAATCAAAAATCCATTTCCAAGTTTTTCTCCAAAATTTTGATTATGGCATCCCCCAATTTCCTTCAATAGCTTGCCTATGAAGCTTCTAGTATCATACACTAACCTCCTTGAATGGGTCCAGCTTCGTTAGGGCCCTGAATTTGGCCTTAGGAATGATTGGTGGAATGTTACTTATATGTGAAGAAACCTTATGAAAGGCCATGAATTATACTTCAAATTAAAAATCCACAATTGCCAATGTCTCTAAATCATAATTTCTGATTAAAATGAGTGGTCATTTAACTTGTTTTGGACCCATAATCAATTATTTGAATTTCCCACCAAAAATGCCTTTGAATTTCTCTTCTTTCAAAACCACCTCAAGCCAATATTTGATATGAGCCAAACTAATTCACCATGAGCCTTTAGTCAACCTAAAAACAACATTTTAAACAAGTTCCATGTTGAACAAAAATCCATTTGACATGTGCAAGTTGGAGATTTTGACCTATGAATGAAAATGGCCTATAATCTCACTTTCCCAAAATACCCCTAACTTGTAAACCTCATAACTTGAGTTCTACAAATCAGATGGAAGACTTCTAATACAATTTGGAAAGCTAAGATCATGAGTAACAACTTTCATGTTGGCAAAAAGTTTAGTAGAAACACCCTCCTAGGTCAAAAGTAGCTTGGAAGTCAGATGATTTTCACAGACAAATTTCAGAGGCATCTGAGGACCTATAACTTGTCTGGCTCATAACTTGAGTTCTATAAATCATATGAATGACTTATAGTACTCAAATTAAAGCTATGAGCATCCTCTACAACATTCATGTGGAGGCCAAAGTCATATGAGGCTTGTATATTGACTTACATGGCTTGGAAGTTTGGCAATAAACAGGGGATTTTGCCCTAGGAACCCTGACTTAGCAACTCCAACCACTCTTGATTCTTCTCAACTTGATCTTGAAACAACCTCTCATATGCCTCAAAGTATCATTTCATGATCTCAATGACCTATAAGTAGGATTTGATACCTTTTAATTACTCTCCTTGACCTAGGGTTAACCAGATGAAACGCTAGTTGCATCCACTTCAACTGTGGCTCTTGCACTTGATAAAATGACTTGATTGAGCTCCAACATGACCTTCAAGGCACTTCAATGAGCTCCACCCACACATTATATCCTTGATCAAGGCCTTGCAATCCACTGCTGATCTTCAACTGGCTCCAAGTGAGGAGATAAACCCCATACAAGCAACTGAACTTCTCAAGGACCCAACCTACTGACTGATGACTCTAATAACTTCTTAAGCTTGAATAAAAACTCTGGCTAGGCTTCTCTTGACATGTATCACACTTGATCCCCTGTTAAATGAAGGATGCTATGCTATGCAAATGCTAGAACTACGCTATGCTAATGCAGTGAAACATAAACCAGGTGATAAAAAGGTTAGGCAAATTTTGGGGTGCAACAACTATCAAGAAAACCTTTAAGGAGATAAGAACATGGTCGTCACAACCACAATCTGGGTTCGGGAGTCGGTTATGCAAGGGGAAGGTATTAGCATCCCTTACGTTCGTTGTACTCAACGGGAACCTCTTAGTTTGATTTGTGATGAGCGTTATCTAAGCTTGTTTATTTTCTTCTCAATGATAAATCTAAAACTGTAAGATAAAAAGAAAAAAGCTAAGAGGGGAAAAATTGGTGGTTTTAGGATAGGGTGCTCGGCAAGGATTGGGGCCCTTGTGCCTACGTATGCTCATTCGAATGAGAATGAGGAATCAGAGCTCTCGTAGTTCGATCACGGGAAAATTTTGGAAAAAGGAAAGGTTGACGTGGAATGACGGAAAAAGATGGAAGCGATAAAAGGTGGAAAAAGAAAAAGATAGCTCGCCAAGATCATCGCCATTCATTTGAAGATTCAAGAAATGCTAGACTACAAGAATCTCTTTCTTTCGTAAATTGATTAAGAAAATAGTTTGACAAATGATTGAGTCGTATTGGTTATGAAAAGAGATTGACAGCATGGCAAACGACACTCGACTTACGAGTTTGAATAAAATACCACTTGACGTTGGATCAAGGGTTTGTAAAAGAGGTGAGAATCGATACTAGTCCCTAGGGGTGCTTCTAGTAAATGAAACGACAACGAAATATGTAAATGTGTGCATTAAGTTGGTGGAGAATGCTAATGAGAAATCTACTTATGATGGGTGCATCTGGTAAACAAACCACATCAAAGCAAAAATGAATGTGTGCATCGAAATGGGAGCGGGGTACACGTGAGTTACATGGGATTGCATGAAATAAAAGGTTTCATTCTCAAGTAGCCCAAGAGGAAGTTATGTGTGCGTGCGAGGTGTCCTAAACTAAGCCACGGGCAAGAGTCAGACAAAATCTCCTTTGCCAGGGTTTCAGTACAAATTCCTTAATTCGTTGCTCGGAATAGTAACCAACAGTCCACCAATTGATTGTTTTTAGGGTTTTGATCGTTTTATTGTTTTTTGATGTTTTGAATAGGATGAACAAGATGAATAGTATAACAAGATGAATAAGATATGATGAATATGATAAGATGAACAAATGAATAATATAATCAAGATAATATCAACAATAATATAATCTAGATAATACTAACAATAGTATATGAACAATGATATATTGACAAAAATAAAACAAGAGTATATTGACAAAAATTAAAGCAAGAGTATATTGACTGAAATTAAAGTTAGTGGTTAGTGATTAATCGGATAAGTCGGGTCGACTTTAGCACTAAACCATCGTAGCACGATCTATGACAAAGATCATGCTATAGGAGGCCGCACAAGGTATGATGTTTGTGATAAAACACGATAGAGAGATGATATTGAGGATCATTCTCAAAGAAAATTATGCCACACGAAAAGAAAAGGTAACAATCTCGTCTTAATCACAAATTTGCGTTGATTAATAGAAGGTAGCCTATCGAGATCCCAAAGTATAAAAAATGATCTAAAAGATCATTCACTATAGATTTAAAATAACGAAGGTTAAACAACCTCAACCAATCAACATTCATGAATAAAAAGACTTCATTGATCGAAAGTGAAATGAAAAGTCGAAGTGTAATGAAGTATAAAATCAAGATAGAAGTGAAAAGTGAAGGTGAATCGAGAAATAAGATCTAATTAGAATGATAACTAAAATACAATCAAGAGAGGTTTGAGAAAATAATTTAAACTAATGTAGTAATAATAACAAAAAGTATTAAAAATTGTTAACAAATAATGATTAATGAAAACCATGAGCAACAAATCATAAACAAAATTATTAACATAAAACACAGAAAATTAAAACAAATTGTCATAATAAAAAAACATAATAAAATAATCTGAAGAAAAAAAAAGAGGTGACAATTTTAAAAAGAAATCACAAAAAAAAAAGAAAAATATGAAGGGGGCGCATATAGGTGCCTAGGGTGGGAACATAACATTCATCACGGGCTTAGAATCCCACCGTCAAACTCTTGAAAAGGGTATGTTGCCTTTTCTTTAAAAAAAACTCAGATAACCATAAAAACCTTATACCAAAACATGATTCATATCGTTGTGCTCCAAACAAAACATAGCAGTGAAAGGGAAAACACGGTTCTGTTAAAGCATCACCGAGAATTAAAAAAATAGAGTGAAAACATGATCGACCTCTTCCGTCTCAAGTTGTGATCTCGATTTCAACCGCTATGCTCGCTCCATCTCAGGTTTATGATTTCACCATTTAGGTTTTGCAATCTTCTTCTCTTCTACTCTTGTTTCATTTCGGATTCTGTTTTCACTCGCCGGTTCATGTTTGATTTTTGGATTCTGGTTCACTCTTCTTCTTCTCACTCTCTTTGTGATTCGGTTTCTGGCGAAGATTTTGTGGATTGAGAGTTGATTTGGGTTTTGGTTTATGGTAGATATTTGAAGGGTGAGTCTATATAATTTCTGCAGCTTATGGGTAGTTCATTAGAACTCCTCCAAAATAAATGGGGAGAGGTTAGTTTATAGGAAATATATGAGGGCATTATGGGAAGAAATGAGAAGAGATTATTGTTGCTGGAAATCATTTTGTTGTGACGTTTACGCAAGGTACGAATCTGTTGGTTTTATCGTATGTGCTGCTTATTTACGCAGGTTCCGGTTTTGCGTGATTTGAGGTTATGTGGTGCGTGTTGCTGATGGTTGGTTATTAATTGGCGGTTTTTGCGCAACATATCATGTGAAAAGAAATGGAAGGTGCTTGTATATTGTGACACTATGGCTGGAAATGAGCACATGGTTGTATGCATAGTTTGTTGTGGTTTTGGTGAAGTCATGTCTTGTTATATGTTGTACGATTCATTTTGTGTGCAGGCGGGGATTTAGTTTATTTTACTTGTAATTTCAGTTGGAAATTCGTGAAAAGTGGCTTCAGTTGTTGTTGTTGAAGGTGAGAAAAACACTTAGAAAGGGGGGGGTGAATAAGGGTTTTTAAAACAATTTGAATGATAGATAAATAACACAATATTTTTATCCTGGTTCGTTTGAACTCAAACTAATCCAGTCCACCCTACCAAGGTGATTTGCCTTTCTCAACAAGGACTTAATCCACTATATCAAACTTGATTACAGTGTAAACCACTAAGACAACTGTCTTAGTCATCTCAAGAAATTCTGACCACAACTTGGTCTTCTTAAGGAAATCTTTTACAAAGATAAACTAACAAATTGTGTTTAAGAAATGCTTCTAGAAAGCTATATCACAACAGTTATTTTTACACGGGTTATAGAACGAAAAGTAAAAGCTTATTCTAGCTTGAAGAATATATGTGAGAGCTGGTTGAATATTATGTCAAGAATTCCGTCAACATTTGAAGTGATGCTAATGCTTGCTTTTATAGTACTTTGAAATCCTTTCTCAAAGACTGTGCAATCTGTGCATTCTGATCCTTTTGCCTTCTAATGACTTTTCCTTTCTCAGAAGAGGAATGTACTGACACATCCTTTGTGTCTGAATTCTTGTGTCAAGCACGAATGGGGAAAAAGTCGTTTAGGATAAGACAAGGAATATACTAACGTATCTTTAATTGAACATCATCTTCTTCACCAACTTTTAGAATGTCTTGCATCATAACTTCTGATGATGTTCTTAGTTTTTCAGGTCAGAATTAACTCAATCAGAGTTTCTCAATCAGAGTTTGCAGCAAAGTGCTTTAAGCATAATATCCTTATCAGAGCATACTTGCTTATCAGAACTTCTGTACTTGCAGCGTTGAGTACTTTCAGAATCCTCTAAAGCTTTACGTATGTCCTTTGATCAAGTTCTTCATAGCTTTGCTCAGAGTCATTGTAGCAGATCAGAGTCTTCTGATATGTTGCTTCTGACGCTCAGAGCTTTTTCGTTCTGTGATGTTCAGAGGCGTTCTTGCTTCCAGAATAATATTAATTTTGTTATCTGAAACAAATAAACACTTGAACAAAAATTAGTGTATATAAATTCTCTATACAAAATTTCATTAATGTTATCTTCAAAACAATGAGATATATTGAACATCAATCTGTGTTCTAACAATCTCCCCCTTTTTGATGATGACAAAAACTACGGGAAATTTTGTTAACATAGAAAAGAAATACTACTCCCCCTGAGAATATTAATCTCCCCCTGAAATGAATACTTCTGAAAAGATAAAATACTTCCCTTTCAGCTTCTGTATTCTTTTAAACTTCAGAGGAAACTTGCAGATTCTTAGACTTTTAGTTCAGAGTTAATTCTTAGAATTTATCAGAAGAGAATTATTTTCTCTGAAATACTCAAAAGTATGATTAATTGAGATTTATCATGTATGAGTTACCTTTGGTAACTGTTTATGTGAATTGTCAAAATTACCATTTTCTCCCCCTTTTTGTCATATCAAAAAGAAAATCTTTTAAGAAAAACTTTGAGACAGAAAAAATAACAGAAGAAAAACAATAAAGCAACAGATAAATTCAACCAGAAGAACAAAACATTCATTCATAAAAGCATAACATCCATTCATTGATAAACAATATCCAAGACAAACAAACAGTCAGATAAAAACAAGTGCACAAACAAACATAGAAAAACTAAGAAGGACGAGAAGCCAGCATCCTCAGAAGATTTGTTATCTCAGATGTGGATTCGTCTTGTTTAGCCATCCATGTCTTGATCTCATCAGTTGTCTTTTCTTGTTTCACCATCCAAGACTTCATCTATGTGTTGCTAGCCTTTAGTTCATCAATCTGAGCATGCAGATCTTCGTATTCTTTCTTCACTTCAGAGGATTCTGGAGCAGATACAGAAGCAGAAGCATCATGAACAACCAAGGAAGCAGAAGCATTCTGAATGACCATGTCGGCAGGTTGAGCAGAGTCTATATTCTCAGAAGCAGGAGCAAAAACTTCTGGAGCTACTACTTCAGAGCTAACCATTGCACCAGTCTCAGAAGCAACTAATGCTTCAGAAGGAATACACACATCCTTTGCAGGTGTGTTTTCCAGAAGCAAGACTGGGTTTCTGCTGACTCTCAAAAGAGTTTGTCTCACAGCCTCAGCAAACCTGACTTTGGCATCATCAATGCAGATCTCTTGAAGATTGGAAGCTACAAAATCAAATTTGGATCTGAATCTTTGTCAGATAGCCTCAGAATCATCAGGATTCAAACTAGACATGCATTCCTTCTTGATAGTAGACAGCCACATGTTTAATTCCTTTTTAAACCCAACAAGTAAAGTACTAACATCTAACCTAGGTTTAGGTTTCAGATAGTTTTCTAGTGAGGGTGTTTTGGTGGTTTCAGATGTGGAGGGTATGGAAAAAGAAGGAATAATAATAACAGGGGAGTATGCAGAAGGAGTATGGACAAATGAAGGTTTTGCAACCTGAGGTTCAGATGGTAAAGTTTCATGATCAGGGTCAAAAGGGATGGAAACAAGGGGTTCGATAATAGAAGAAATGAAATATGAGCTATCAGAGTCTGTGGAATCAGATGAATCTGAAGAATCAGAAGATTTAGAAGATCCAGAGGGAAATGGATAGACAGCCATTAGAGGTTGAAGATCAAGAACCATTGGTTCAGGATCAGAGGGGATGGTTTCTGTTTGTTGTTGTTCAGAAGTTTGTGTTTTAGGCTGGGGAATTTTAGAAGTTTGGTTTTCAGATGGGTGTGGTTCAGAAGTTTGTGGAGCAGAAGTTGGGGTTTTATCAGGGGTAGATTTCTGATGGATATTGAATGAGGGTGTGGAAGGTACAGAATATTGTGGTTGAGGTTCAGAAGTTTGTTTTGGTTTAGGTGTAGAAGGGATAGGTTGACATCTTTCTGGTTAGAAGGATAGGGTTCAGAGTTATGAGGAGGATAAGGTGAAGGTATAGGTTCATAGGGAGGGGGTTCAGATGCTAGTACTTCTTTGACAGTTTCTAAAATAGAATCTAAACTAGCAGAAGGAGGGTTACCTTTTTGCTTCTTGACCCGCTTTGGCTTTGCAGAAGCTGCCTCGCCAGAAGCTTTCCTTTTTGGCTTAGAAGATCCTTCTTCTGAGGCTTTCCTTTTCTTCCTATGTCTGTCCCCATAGAAATCTGGTTCAGGTTCGTCTACTCTCTGAATCAGATGTTCTGGTAGAGGAGTTCCATCTGCCAGGCAAGTTGCTATATAGGCCAGAATAATTTCCCTTGGTTAATTAGCATAAAACAGAGGAAAATCATCTACTGGTATCCTTCTCTTGCTGACTTCTTTAGAGTTGATCTGATCAGGTGCATAGGTGAGTTCTTCTACAATTCTCATCCTCTGAAGACTTTTCCCATTCAGAGGTTTGCCAACCACTGAAGCTAATTCTTCCTTCATTCCAGCTTCTGTCAGATGTCCAACCAAGCCATTCTCAGTCAGAATATCTGAAATGAGTCGTCCCATAGGTATCCAGTTTCTCATCTTCTGATGCTTGGTTCTGACTTCTTCTCTAGATTGTTTCACATGAGTCCACAGATGATTGAATAGCAAGTAAGGCAGATCCACTTTGATGTATTTGCCCAGACAATACATGAAGTACATCTGATCAGAGTTGATGTAATCAGGAGAGTTTGTAGACTTTCTGTGATGAATGCAACCTAGAAAGATCTTAGCCCATATCTTGTATTGAACTTTCAGATCCTTTATCTTGCTGGAAGCCTCCCCAGAAGTAAACACCTCACTATAAACCTCATCCATATCCACACGATTAGCTGGCAGATGAGTGACACCATCTGATTCTTGATAACCTATCAGCTTGCGAATCAGATCCTCAGTAACAATTATTTCCTTGCCCAAAATAGAAGACATGATGAACTTAGGGAAAACACTTGCATGAATCCAAAATTCTTTGACCAAACAAGGGTAAATTGGACCAACCAGTCTGTCAAAGTATTTTGTCCAACCTTGTGTTGATACTGTTGGACGTAAATCAAACCCATTCTCAGCGATGCTTTCAAAATCCACCAAGAATTCACTTAAAACTTCCAGTTGTTCAATGGGTGTGAGGAGTGTTCTAACTGGTTCTTTGAATGGAGTAGGACCCATTATAGAAGAAGAAACAGCAGCCATAGTTGATTCAAGTTGTTGAGAGGTTGATGAAGAAGTTGTCATTGTTGAAGACTTGAGATAACGAGAACTTCTTAGGGTTTTGGGTTTGGAAGAGAAGAGTAAACAATGGAGCAAGAAAAAATGCATAAACATGAGAGAGAGAGAGAGAGAGAGAGAGAGAGAGAGAGAGAGAGAGAGAGAGAGAGAGAGAGAGAGTAAAGTGTGAAATGGTGTTGTGTTGTGGTATTTATAGTGAAAACAATTAGGGCACACATTCAGCAATTAATGCATTTAATTAAATCAAAGGTCACATCAAAAGAATAATAATTAAAAGCATTTAATGAATCTGACAAGCGTGGGGAGGAAAACGAGAAATTGAGAATACAAACAGTACCTCAAAACGGCGTCTCATTGTATTACACTCCACCTTTTCAGATTTCGTGTGACACGTGCTTGATGTAGATATGCCTCTGAATCTCTTAAGAATAAGAAACGTTAAACAACGCTCAGATCTTCTGAGACTTGTTAGATCAGAGTTTCTTAAAGAAAAATAATGTACTAAAAGAAATAATCAGAAGAATTACTTCAGAACATAGACATTATTCATATTTCATCAGAATAAGTTTTCTTCTGAATAATAGTTTTATTCTGGACAAAAATCCATACTAATATTCTTCAGAATAAACTTAAACCTATCTTCAGCAAGGGGTTTTGTGAAGATATCAGCCTATTGATGGTCTGTATCAACAAAGTTCAAACTAATAATTCCCTTCTGAACATAGAGATCATATGACTTCCCAGAAACTGACAACTTCCAAAAGTACTCTTACGCTCTACTCTGTCTCCAGCATAGTCAGCATCACAGAATCCAACTAATCTGTATTCATCAGATCTTCTATAACACAATCCCACGTTAGTAGTACCTTTCAGATACCTCAGAATTCTCTTAACAGCTGTTAAGTGGGATTCTCCAGGATCTGATTGGAATCTAGCACAAAGACAGACACTAAAGAGAATATCAGGCCTAGAAGCAGTCAAGTACAGAAAGAACCAATCATACCTCTGTAGAGCTTCTGATCTACATTTTTACTTACCTCTTCTTTACCTAGTGTGCTTGTGGGATGCATTGGAGTCTTTGCTACCTTGCTTTCTGACATGTTGAATTTCTTCAGAAGTTCCTTTACATACTTTGTCTGATGTATGTAGGTACCTTATGGAGTCTGATTCACTTGAATTCCCAGAAAGAATCTAAGTTCTCCCATCATGCTCATCTCGAATTTTGCCTGCATAGATTGAGCAAACTCTTTTCCAAGCGTAATATTGGTAGTTCCAAATATAATATCATCAACATAAATCTGACAGACTAAAATGTCTTTCTTAATTGATTTATGGAAGAGAGTAGTGTCAACTTTTCCTCTGACAAAGTTATTTTCCAGAAGGAAATTACTCAGCCTCTCATACCAAGCTCTGGAAGCTTGTTTTAAGCCATAAAGTGATTTCTTAAGTTTGAAAACATGTTCTGGAAATTTTTCATTTTCAAAACCTGGAGGTTGATGAACAAACACTTCCTCTTCTATGAAACCATTTAAGAAGGAACTTTTAACATCCATCTGATACAGAGTGATGTTATTCTGTGTAGCAAAGGAAATAAGCAAGCGAATAAATTCTAACCTTACCACAGGAGCATAAGTCTCTGTGTAGTCTATACCTTCTTGCTAACTGTATCCTTGAGCCACCATCCTAGCCTTGTTTCTGATAACTTCTCCTTGCTCGTTCAACTTATTTCTGAAGACCCATTTAGTTCTAATGATGTTGAAACCACTTGGCCTTGGAACCAGATCCCAGACGTCATTTCTGGTGAACTGATCAAGCTCTTCTTGCATAGCAAGTATCCAATCATTATCGTTCAGAGCCTCATCCACAGAAGTAGGTTCAATGATGGACACTAAACCAAACAGTGACGTTCCAGAAGATCTGAGAAATGACCTTGTTCTGATAGGGTCATCCTTCTTTCCAATTATCATTTCCTCTGGATGAGAGGCTTTGATTCTGGGTGATCTTTTAACATTTGGTTCTTCAGAAATTGTCAAGCTATCCATCTGAGCAGTCAAGGGAGTAACATCTGACGTAGCTTCTGGTGCTTTTGCTTGAGCTTTGTCTGCCTCTGATTCTTCAGAGTCTGTGAGAAGGACTTCTCTATCTGCAAAAATTTCAAGTTGCTTTGGCTTTTGATTGCCAAGTTTATCATCAAATCTAACATGAATTGATTCCTCTACAATCTGTGTCTCAGTATTGTATACTCTGTAGCCTTTAGAGCGTTCACAATATCCAAACATGAAACACTTATGAGCTATAGAATCAAACTTGTTCAGATTTTCCTTAGTGTTCAACATAAAACATACACATCCAAAAGGATGGAAATAAGAAATGTTGGGCTTTCTATTCCTCCACAGTTCATAAGGAGTCTTCTCCAGAAGAGGTCTTACAGACACTTTGTTCTGAATATAACAAGTTGTATTCATTGATTCTGCCCAAAAATGTTTTGCCATGTTAGTCTCGTTGATCATGGCTCTGGCCATTTCTTGCAATGTTCTATTTTTCCTTTCTACAACTCCATTATGTTGAGGAGTTCTAGGACAAGAAAAATCATGTGCAATGCCATTTTCTTTAAAAAAAATTTCAAAGTATTTGTTTTCAAATTCACCACCATGATCACTTCTGACTTTAACAATTTTAAATTCTTTTTCATTTTGGACTTGTTTGCAGAAGTCAATAAATTCAGAATGAGACTCATCCTTGTGTTTCAGGAATTTTACCCATGTCCATCTGTTGTAGTCATCAACAATGACTAATCCATACTTCTTGCCTCTGATGGATGCAGTTTTCACTGGTCCAAACAGATCAATATGAAACAGCTCTAATGGTCTAGAGGTTGAAACAACATTTTTTGTTTTGAAAGAAAATTTTGAAAATTTTCCTTTCTGACATGCTTCACAAAAAGCATCTGAGTTGAACTTCAACTGAGGAAGTCCCCTGACCAGATTGAGCTTATTAATCTGAGATATACGTCTCATACTAATATGACCCAATCTTTTGTGTCAGACCCATTTCCCATCATTAACAGACAAAAGGCATTTTACATTCTGAACTTTAAGTTCTGAAAGATTGATTTTGTAAATGTTGTTCTTCCTTTTTCCATTAAAGAGGATTGAGCCATCTTTTTGACTGACAGCTTTACAACATTTTTGATTGAAAATTATGTCATAACCATTGTCACTTAATTGACTTATGGACAATAGATTATGTGTTAATCCTTCAACAAGTAAGACATTAGAAATGGAAGGGAGGTTACCATTACCAATAGTTCTAGAGCCTATTATTTTTCCCTTCTGGTTCCCTCCAAACTTCACATCACCTCCAGATCTAAGTTCCAGGCTTTGGAACATAGACCTTCTTCCCGTCATGTGATGCAAGCATCCAGAGTCCAGGTACCATGATTGGTGTTTCAACTTTGCTGCTAAGAATGTCTGCAACAAAAACCATTTTGTCCTTAGGTACCCATATTTTCTTGGGTCCTCTGGGGTTAGTAGGTTTGAAACTCTTTCTGAATTTGTTTCCCTTAAGAGCATCCTTGTTCTGATGGAATTTTGGTTTATTAAACACAGGTTTGTTCTGATCAGAACGTGTGTGCTTAATATCATTTAAATGACCAAATTTGAAATGAGTATACAGAGGAGAATACTTGATGATCAGTTTATCAACAGGTTTTGGATTTAAATCCTTCCCAGAAGGTGATTCATATCCAATTCCCTTTTTGTTGTTTCTGCTTACGCCATAGATCATTGAAGCCATCTTGCTTCTATCTAGGCCTTTGGCCAGAAACTTCTGAAAGCTATAATCATACTCTTCTAAAATATTTTTAGAGCATGATATAGGATTTGAGTCAGATTTCTGAGCTTTTTCTAAATCATTTTTTTATTTTAAGATTGTTTGCTTTAAGCTCAGCAACTTCAGATCTCAGCTGATCCTTCTCAGATACAAGACAACTTTGAAGCTTCTTGTATTTGATTTTGATTTTGCTATAGCTTTCAAGAATTTCAGATAAACTCTCAACAAGTTCAGCTCTAAAAAGTTCAAAAAATACCTCCTCAGAATCAGATTCTGATCCAGATTCAGCAGTTTCTTCGTGGTCCTCCACGTCAGCCATCAATGCTACATTAGCACATTCATCTTCTGATGAAGATTCAGAAGCATCTGAATCATGCCACATGGCCATTAAGACTTTCTTCTTCTTTTCAAACTTCCTTCTAGTTTTCTCCTTCAGAAGTTTGGGACATTCATTTTTATAGTGGCCAGACTCCTTGCACTCATAGCACACTATATCTTTCTTTCCAGATTTCTTATGTCCAGAAGAATCACCACGCTGATCAGATCTCTTGAAATTTCTGAACTTCTTCTGCTTATGCTTCCCGAGTTGGTTTATCCTCTTGGACAACAAAGATAGTTCATCTTCTTCTTCTAAAGATTCTTCAGAACTTTCTTCAATAACCTACAAAGCTTTAGCAGATTTGTTAGATTTTAAAGCAATAAACTTACCTTTCTTCTGAGGTTCGTCTTCTTCTAGCTCAATCTCGTGACTCCTTAAGGAACTGATCAATTCCTCCAGAGTGATCTTATTCAGATCCTTTGCAAGCTTCAGAGTTGTCACCATTGGTCTCCACCTTGTGGGCAAGCTTCTGATGATCTTCTTGACGTGATCAGCAGTAGAGTAACCTTTGTCCAGAACCTTCAGACCAGCAGTTAGAATCTGAAACCTTGAGAACATAACTTCTATATATTCAGATTCTTCCATCTTGAAGGCCTCGTACTTCTGAATGAGCGTCAAGGCTTTTGTCTTCTTTACTTGGGAGTTTCCTTCATGCGTCGTTTTTAGAGATTCAAACATATCAAATGCAGTATGTCTATTTGTTATTTTCCCATACTCAGTATGAGATATTGCATTTAATAGGATGGTTCTTGCCTTATGATGGTTTCTAAACTCCTTCTTCTGTTGATCAGACATAGATTTATTGTCAACCTTTTTCCCTTCATCATTAGTAGGATGAATATAACCATCAGTTGCCAAATCCCACAAGTCAGCGTCATAGCCTAGAAAGAAACTTTATATTCTATCTTTCCAGTAATCAAACTTCTCACCATCAAACATGGGAGGTTTGGTGCTTATTCTGTCTCTATCATCGTATTTGTTGTTATATGAAGTTGAAGTTGAAGCTTCAGCAGCCATGATGAATAAAGAACAATAGATAAAGAGTTTTTCCCAACAGGATCTTTTTTTGTCACAGTTAAGTGAGAGCACTTAAGAACCGGAGCTCTAATGCAAACTGAAGGTGAGAAAAACACTTAGAAGGGGGGGGGGGTTGAATAAAGGTTTTTAAAACAATTTGGATGATAGAAAAATAACACAATATTTTTATCCTGGTTCGTTTAAACTCAAACTAATCCAGTCCACCCTACCAAGGTGATTTGCCTTTTTCAACAAGGACTTAATCAACTATATCAAACTTGATTACAGTGTAAACCACTAAGACAATTGTCTTAGTCTTCTCAAGAAATTCTGACCACAACTTGGTCTTCTTAAGGAAATCTTTTACAAAGATAAACTAACAAATTGTGTTTAAGAAATGCTTCTAGAAAGCTATATCACAACAGTGATTTTTACACAGGTTATAGAACGAAAAATAAAAGCTTATTCTAGCTTGAAGAATATATGTGAAAGCTGGTTGAATATTATGTCAAGAATTCCGTCAACATTTGAAGTGATGCTAATGCTTGCTTTTATAGTAGTTTGAAATCCTTTCTCAAAGTCTGTGCAATCTGTGCATTCTGATCCTTTTGTCTTCTAATGACTTTTCCTTTCTCAGAAGAGGAATGTACTGACACATCCTTTGTGTCTGAATTCTTGTGTCAAGCACGAATGGGGAAAAAGCCGTTTAGGATAAGACAAGGAATATACTAACGTATCTTTAATTGAACAACATATTCTTTACCAACTTTTAGAACTTCTTGCATCAGAACTTCTGATGATGTTCTTAGTTGTTCAGGTCAGAATTAACTCAATCAGAGTTTGCAGCAAAGTGCTTTAAGCGTGATATCCTTATTAGAGCATACTTGCATATCAGAACTTCTGTACTTGCAGCGTTGAGTACTTTCAGAATCTTCTAAAGCTTTACGTATGTCATTTGATCAAGTTCTTCATAGCTTTGCTCAGAGTCATTGTAGCAGATCAGAGTCTTCTGATATGTTGCTTCTGACGCTCAGAGGTTTTTCGTTCTGTGATTTTCAGAGGCGTTCTTGCTTCCAGAATAATATTAATTTTGATATCTGAAACAAATAAACACTTGAACAAAAATTAGTGTATATAAATTCTCTATACAAAATTTCATTAATGTTATCATCAAAACAATGAGATATATTGAACATCAATCTGTGTTCTAACGGTTGTTTTGCGCATGAGTCATGGGTTGTGAAATATGGAAAAGTAAAGATCTGTGAACGAATTATGGCGTGTTGAAGGATTATGGTAGCTGAGTGTGATGGCTCGCAGACGATTTTGGCTGGATACGTGTATTTTGGTCATGGTTGGATCATGTAGTGCAGCTTGAGTTGTAACCTTAGAAAATGACTCGGTATCTTGGCACTCATGTAATGGGCTTGGTCAATGTTATAATTTTGGCATTTTTAAGAATGAGCTATGTATTGTGTGAATTCTTTTCCTATTTTTTTGAAATTGTAACTTGGACACTTTTTGCAATATTATTGATGGGCTTTGCTTGTAAATAGAATTGGCTTTTATTGTAAACTTGAATTTTGTGAAAATTTGGATTATGGGCTTTGGAACAAATATGGAAATAAGGTTTAATTTAATATAACATGGTTAGTGTAATTTTCGTGACTTGTAAATTTTGATTAGAAAGAAACTAGCACAATTGAAACTTGAGTTTTTCCAAGATGATCCATAAATCTCATCAAATTCCAACCTCTTGAATTTTCACTGGTAATAACTAAAGTCATGAATCACATTTTTAGAAATAAATCCCACTATGAATCAATCTTTTGAGGAATAAGGCTAAACATGAATGGACTAGAGCCTTGAATCATAAATGAACAACGAATTAATCCTGAACTTCCCCTTCTGAATCATGACAAACCAAAAACTTCACTATGAACCTTATTGACCAAGAATCATGCCTTAAAATCAAAGGAATTATGAAATGAGATACGGGTTTCAAATTGTTGCACAAAACCCTAATAGAATTATGATGATTGATCTGCGGTCGCGCGCGGATCAAAACCGAGCGGTTTGAAAAAAACGTAGTAAAGTGACGGTAACTCGGATGTCGATTCACAAGGATTCTTATTTAAAGTAGCCAATTTTAGAATTTTAACTTTAGAGTTTTGTTAGAATTTTTTGTTTTTTTGTTTTTTTTTGTTTTTTGTTTTTGTGTGTTAATTTTCAGGGTTGCAGAATAGGGGTAAGCGTTTCAGCCTATCAGGTAAGTTGGAAGCTACTTTTTCGATTTGCTCCAATTTTTTTCCAGAAAATCCGAAAAAAATAAACAAACAATACTCCTTTAGAATAAGATTCTAAAAGATTTTGACCCTGAAAATCGCAAATTCTTTATTTTTCTATTTTATTTGATTTATTTTTTATTTTCATATTTAAAAAAAAAAAACCGAAATTTTTTGTAAAGATTTATTCTTATTTGATTTGATTTTTAGTTATATTTTCATAATTTTTAGATTTAATTTTATTCGGTTTTCTATTTTTCCATTCTTTTTCTTAACAGGGACATTGTTGGTATTTTTCTAATTGTTTCTGCATTGCCGAATTTGTTCTTTGTTTTATTTTCTTTGTTGATTTTCCTATTAAATTTAATATGACAAATCAAAGAACTCTTAGATAACTTGTTGCCCATGATATGAATTATAATGCTTTATGTACGAAATATCCTGTTGTTACTGTACCTTTCGAATTGGAATCTGGTTTAATACACTTGTTGCCAAGGTTTAACGAACTTGCAGGTGAGGATCCGAATAAGCATATGAATGAATTCCAAATTGTGTACTCTACACCTTCTGAACCTTCATTAGAGGACCTTGTCAAGCAAATAGCTATAAATGAGCTCCAATTCCAACAACGGACATAATCCTTCCAACAACGGACAAAATCCTCCATCCTAGCCTTGCAAACACAAATTGGACAGCTTGCCACTATAGTGAATGCCATGCAGGAAGCTCAAGAATCGAACCAACTACCGGCCCAAACAGTAGTGAATCCAAAAGAGTTACTATCTGATTTAGTTGATGATACTTATCCTGAGTTGGTATCTGATTTTCCATCTTTATTAGATTATGATGATACTTACTCTTGTGATTCATGTACCGACACTAACATTTGCTCTGTTTGTGCTGAGATTAATGATGTCGTGCAAGGTAATGTTTTTCATGCAGATGAAGTTGTTTATACAGCTGAAACTCTTGACATCATGGCTGCCCCAACCTCACCATCCATTGAACAACCTCCCCCCTTGGAGCTTAAACCACTTCATAACAATCTGAGTTATACTTATTTAGATATGGATAAAAAGCTTCCAGTTATAATTTCTTCTAACCTTGATTTTGATGAAGATAATAAACTTTTGCAGGTTTTGAAGAAACATAAGAAGGGAATTGGATGGACCTCGATGGAAGATAGAAGGAAATTAGTGAGACAACTCTTTAATCCTCTTATCCTTGGATTGGTTTTCATAACATCAAGAATTAGAGGATTAAAGGGCTGCTTCACTAATTTTCTTCTATCTTCCATCGAGGTCTATCCAATTCCCTTCTTATGTTTCTTCAAAACCTGCAAAAGTTTATTATCTTCATCAAAATCAAGGTTAGAAGAAATTATAACTGGAAGCTTTTTATCCATATCTAAATAAGCATAATTCAGATTGTTATGAAGTGGTTTAAGCTCCAAGGGCGGAGGTTGTTCAATGGATGGTGAGGTTGGGGCAGCCGTGATGTCAAGAGTTTCAGCTGTATAAACAACTTCATCTGCATGAAAAACATTACCCTGCACGACAGTATTAATCTCTGCACAAACAGAGCAAATGTTAGTGTCGGTACATGAATCACAAGAGTAAGTATCATCATAATCTAATAAAGATGGAAAATCAGATACCAACTCAGGATAAGTATCATCAACTAAATTAGATAGTAACTCTTTTGGATTCACTACTGTTTGGGCTGGTAGTTGGTTCGATTCTTGAGCTTCCTGTATGGTATTCACTATAGTGGCAAGCTGTCCAATTTGTGTTTGCAAGGCTAGGATGGAGGATTTTGTCCGTTGTTGGAAGGATCCTGTCCGTTGTTGGAATTGGATCTCATTTATAGCTATTTGCAAGACAATGTCCTCTAATGAAGGTTCAGAAGATGTAGAGCATACAATTTGGAATTCATTCATATGCTTATTCGGATCCTCACCTGCAAGTCCATTAAACCTTGGCAACAAGTGTATTAAACCAGATTCCAATTCGAAAGGTACAATGACAACAGGATATTCTGTACATAAAGCATTATAATTCATATCATGGGCAATAAGTTCTCTAAGAGTTCTTTGATTTGTCATATTAAATTTAATAGGAAAATCAACAAAGAAAATAAAACAAAGAACAAATTCGGCAATGCAGCAACAATTAGAAAAATACCAACAATGTCCCTGTTAAGAAAAAGAATGGAAAAATAGAAAACCGAATAAAATTAAATCTGAAAATTATGAAAATATAACTAAAAATCAAATCAAATCAGAATAAATCTATACACAAAATTTTGGATTTTTTTGAAAATATGAAAATAAAAAATAAATCAAATAAAATAGAAAAATAAAGAATTTTCGATTTTCAGGGTCAAAATCTTTTAGAATTTTATTCTAAAGGAGTATTGTTTGTTGATTTTTTTCGGATTTTCTGGAAAAAATTCGGAGCAAATCGAAACAGTAGCTTCCAACTTACCTGATAGGCTGAAACGCTTACCCCTATTCTGCAACCCTGAAAATTAACACACAAAAACAAAAAACAAAAAAAAAACAAAAAAAAAATTCTAACAAAACTCTAAAATTAAAATTCTAAAATTGACTAAAATTAATAAGAATCCCCGGCAACGGCGCCAATTTGATCCGCGGTCGCGCGCGGATCAAAACCGAGCGGTTTGAAAAACGTAGTAAAGCGACGGTAACTCGGATGTCGATTCACAAGGATTCTTATTTAAAGTAGCCAATTGAGACGAATTGGGGGGTTGTTTGATTAGAAATTCGATTAATAAAGAAAAAGGCAGAAATAATTGGTTTTGAAATAAGTGATTAAAAACAGGTAAATCCACCGGTTCGACTCCCAACTTATCATCAGTTATTATAATTTAATATTTTCAAAAGGGTTCAATCCCTATTCGATTGCAATATTGACGAACAAGCGTCGACAATACCGCACGACTTCTATTCCTAATTACCAAATTAAGCAGACGGTTAAAGATTGCGCAAATTAACGAAAAAGCTAAGTTAATCCGCGATTGAGTTAAGGAATATTGATCGACCAAATTAAATCCAATTTATCTTATAATAACGAATTAAGCAAACAAAATTATAAGATAATTTGGAACGAGATTAAAAGAAATAATGCACAGTTTAAATTGAATAAACCTCAAAGAATTACGGGTTCGAAACCGACGAATTTTCCCTTAGGATTAGTTCGCCATGAAAACAATAAAACAAAAGGAAATTCGGAAAATAAACTAGGTTCCTGTTTTGCATCACAGCAGCAACCTTAAATAGAAAATAACTGGGCCAGAAACCTAAACTAGGTCCGCAAGGAAAACTACATTATCACAAGTCAGAAACTTCAACGAATTATTCGAGACTCAAACAATCCGAACCAGCTCCTTTGTGCAACATGAAAGTTGTATATCTTTTTCTTAGCTTTCCAACGACGGGTAGAACGCCTCGATCCGATTCCTGTAGCTCCAGTTATGAATTTTTTACTAAAAGCTGTTAATGCTGAAAAATAACAAACGAAAATTAAATAAATCTTAAAATAAAATAAATTGTAAAAACATTATAAAATAGGAAATTAAACAAACTAAACTGTAGAACTCCAGTTATGAATTTTTTACTAAAAGCTGATAATGCTGAAAAATAACAAACGAAAATTAAATAAAGTTTAAAATAAAATAAATTGTAAAAACATTATAAAATAGGAAATTAAACAAACTAAACTGTAGAAATGCCTAGGTCTAAACATAGAGGAAGGTGCATTAAAATGCACTGATCAATGATCCTTAATCATGAGTTATCTGAACCCAGCACAACCTGACTCGTACACCGATGACTTGTATTAGCACAAAAACCTAACTGTAACTCCAAGTACACACCATTTAAATCAATGCACTCTAACCGTAATCATGAAAGCAAATCCCTGCTTGACGAAGACTAGGTTAAATCCAATAAACTTCAATCAACATTGCACACACCACTGCCCTGATAGCCTCAAACAAAGCTTGCAACAATTTGAGCTAAGCAATAAGAAGAATGGAAGCAGAAACGACATATTTTTTTGGATATTTTGAATGTGGTTAGTGGACATATATACAAGTGAAAGTAATATACAGGTAGGAAAATTTTGTGGTATGACACACTTATGAATGGGCGACAAGTTAATGAAGTACTTAAGGTATGTCACATCGACGTAGGTTGCACTTTTGTCCGCAAATATGGATGTGCCAACCAAGAATAGGAGGAAACGCCTCAAAGCACATACCCGATGGTAGGTAACCTGTAGATCATCGCCGTCAACATCATCGACCAACACTAAATTTTCTTTATAAAGCTTATTCAAGTATGAAAATTTGGCACACGCACCTCTGATGCACTCATAAGGCACCAGGGCATCCATTAGGTCAGCTCTAAAATAAATGACCATCATCTCCTAAGCTTCATCACATTGATCCTGGAAAGATTAAGTAACTTCCCCCTGATGGGAAGGTGTAGAAGGAAAGTGACCTCATCTCGTCAATGGGAAGTGGAAAGATGACGTTTCTTTATGTCATCTCTCAACAAAAGCCTTTTGCATGACATGGCTAATGGTCTTGACCCGGAGCAACATAGACCGCCATTACCGGAATCGAATGACACTTTGGAGGCAATTGTCGCAGACTAATAAAGCGGAAAAATATTCTTGCTATGGTTAACAGACTTCAAACATTCACACTCTTGTTAAAAAATAAATAACAATATTAGTCGCAGGGAATTTGCTTAAAACATATAAATAACAACCGTTAACAAATATACCTCTCTGGCCCAGACATGCCCAACAACATGATCTTTATAGTATATCAGTGAGGAGGTGTTACATGGCCCTCATGGATAAGGGTATGCAGGTACTGGGACACCATCATGTTCAACAGGAGCTTCCTCTCGGTCTTCATGAACAAGGGATACGCACCTCTGGGATGAGGACCCTTGTGACAGGCGGCTTATTGAAGTCGATACTTCCCCTCAAGAGGCATAAGGACGGTTCTCTGCATAGCCCTGTCATGCTCATTCTAAAGTCTATCCCTCTCACGTCGAACAGACACATGTTGGGTTTCACGATCGAGTCCCAATCTGTCAGTGTTGTTTGCATCCATTTTTCTTGGAAAAAAAATCTATATGACATATCAAAACAATTTTGGATATGCATCTCTGAAAACCAATAAGGATACAATTCAGAGATGCATCTCCGAATAAGCTTGTGTTTCTCAACAATGGTCGAAATGCATACTAGTTTTGCCCTAACAACCCAAAATGCAAGAATCTAACAACTACCTATTTTGAATGTGACTACTGCCTAATGCATTTAAAATAAACTATTTTATCTAATACATTAATCAAAACTCGAAAAAGTTAAATGAGAAACTTACTCAAAAAAGTGTTGACGAGGATGAGAAATGTTGAATGCAGTAAGTGGAGTGAGTTCAGATTGGAAAGGTTGAAGTACAGGTAGTGTTGATCCTTGAAAAATGGACAATGAGAATGTTGCTCACGAGCTCCAATGGAGATATCTCAAAAGTTTCAGAAAATGAAGAAGGAGAATAGGGAAGGTATGACGTACGTTATATATTAATTAAACGCGTTCAAAGATGTATCTTCGAAAAATCCTTTGAATTTGAAAATAAAGGTTAATTCGAATATGCATCTGCAAACAAATCCTAAAACACATACGAAAATGCATCTCCGAATTTAATTTTGAAAAAGTAAATATTCACCCATTTTTACACTTATTTTATGAGAAAACAATGTATATGGAGATATATATTTAAAAACAGAGATTGTTTTTTTAACTTATCATCAAAAATTTGAAAAAATCTTTAAAAAATAGAAAAGAAAATTCTCTTTTTAAATTAAAAACAAACTGGCACAAAAATCTATCACATTAACTAACTATTATTCTTATAGGTCTCTCTAATTATAAGAAATATTTAGAACTTTTGTATATTCTTTAATATAAATTTTTAATAAAATTTTAAAAGCATTTATTATTATATATATAAATATACACATTAATTATATTATCCATGTTTAAATATAAGATATGCAATAAAGTGTTATATATATTAAATACTATAAAAAAACTCAACTTGCATTAATCTTTCTTAATTTGAAAAAGAAAAAACAGAATGTACACTATAATGTCCGCGGCCTTTAGTGCTAGATCCAGTCTGGAGCGGGGTCCATTTAGGCAAATAAACGCATGTGATATCGGAGAATTTTAATATTTTTACTTTTAGTGACACTTTAGCTAATGTTACAAAAATGGGTTATGTGTCTTTTTATTAATTATTACTCCATTTACTTGTTTAGCATAGTCTGGGTTTCCTTTTGTGGGACCACTAAGCGGTTGGTGTTGGTAATGAAACAGCTGGATTGCTTTTGTGGGCCATACCCATTTCAATCAACAAGTAAGCTTTTGGCATCATAAGTAGTTTTCAACCATCATTCCTGCCAGGACGCAAGAATTTTCAAGATGGAAAATATTATTCGGAACACAACAAGTTACAACTAGCATCACCGCCAATATGTGGGTCCCACGAGTAGGTCAATGAAAGTTAGTTTTATTCTATCTTTCTCTTTATAACATTTCAGTTGATAGCTGTGCAGAATAACGTAATATTTAATGTGATATTTTATTTATTTAATTTATTATGTTTAAAAATGAAATTTCATCTACTAAATTATAAAATCAGGTGATTTTATTTGTTTTATTTTATGTGAAATTCAAACCAAGATAAAATACATGCATGCTAACAATGAGAATGAAGGTTGGCTGGATTGGTCTGCTGAATGATTCACTATGGATTATGACTTGAAAACGCATATTGGTTGGAAAGGAAAAAAATACCAAAAGTGGAACACCACCAATTCAACCCATCAAATTCAATAGACAGAAGGTACCCGTAATAGTTTCATGCCAGCAGTTCTATAAAAATGAATAATTATGAGAAGAATAAAAACAAAAAGCATTTGGAATAACAAAAGTCAATAGAAATAACAATATATACCCTAGGATATTTGGTCTCACTTAATATGCCTATGATACTTGTACACAGGAGTTATTTTATTTTATTTTGTATTTGGAGTGAGTACAATGTTGACGATTGTGTTTGGGATACGTTAAGTAAAGTTTTTAGGTTTAAGATATGTAAAAAGTGATAGATTAACCTAAGGTTGAAATATATAATATTATTTTAATCTAACTGATGTATACTTAAATCTATTATATAAATTGAGGAATATGATTTAATGAAAAATATAAAGGAATGTTATTCATGACACTGATATAAAATGACAACAATAATATTTTTTCAATCGTCTCCGCTCTAGTTGATGGGGAGATTGATGGAGGTTGAAGTTTTTTATAAAAAAAATATTTGATTACACGTGTCTCTCCAACCTAATTTATGTTTGATTTCTGACAGACATCCATCAATTAAGAGTGCATATAAGAATCTTGATAACGACTAACAGAGTCCTCCTTCAACGCATATCTATTGTATTAGACACAATGCTCAAAATTGCATGCGGGAGATCAAAGACAAGACAGTGCGGAAGAAGGTTGTGAACGCAGGGTATGCATTAACAGAACCTTCATTCTAACACTACCGTGAATAAATTAGATTGACAAATGTAGATGCATTAAGATGGATCGACAATATTCAATTGGAGAAGTGGATCAGGACATACGACAATGAGCAACGATGTGGCCACATGACAACAAATCTCGTGGAATCAATGAACTATGTATTCAAAAGCATCTGAAACCTACCGATAACCGTTTTGGTAAGGGCAACATATTTTAGGCCCGGAGCACTTTTTGATATCAGACGTTCAAAATGGAGTTTTGTCTTACAATCTGGGCAACTGTTCGGTGATAGTTCGATGAAATTCATTAAGGACGAAGCTGCCAAATCTAACACACATGTGGTCACAGTGTTTGAGTAGTAAAGGTTGGTTCAGTGTTGCTGAGTCAATGAATCACAATGAAGGGAGGTCGAGGGGATCCTATCGAGTGGAACTAGTTGGAGGTTGGTGCGACTGCGGAAAGTTTCAAGCCTTTCGTATGCCCTGCTCCCATGTCATGGCAGCGTGTTCAAAGGCTCACCAGAACCCTTCCAACTTATTGTCTGTTGTTTACCAAGTCATTAGTCTATGCAATATCTATAATACTAGCTTTCAGGTGATAACAAAAAAAGACTATTGACCTGCATATGAATGGGAAATTGTCTAGCACAATGAAATTATGCGAAGAAAGAAAAATGGTTGCCCTAATAGCACGTGTATTCGAACGAAGATGGATACGACAAACAAAATGGTAAGATTATGTAGTTCATGTCATCAGCCCAGACACAATCGTGCAAAATGTCTCAATGTTGGATCAAGCACAACATCATAATTTTAAATGTAATCTTATCTCTTTGTATCAACAACAACTTTCATTCCATTAATATCATAACATTCAATAACATTAATTTAAAAATAACAAGTAACAATAATTTAAACACTTAAACAACAAAACAAACAAATATAACGACTAAACAATATAACTAAGCGATTACAGCCATCAGGACAATTTCTGAGAACTATACATCAACGTATGAATATCTTGGTCATTAGTAACATTCTCGTAGAAACAAACTTCTCCATTTTGGTTGAACGTGGTAACAAGCCTTTTAATTCTTCTGATCTTTTCACCTCTCAATCTAACCAGCAGTTCAGGCTCCTGTTAAGATGTTCGAACGCCAGTGTATTCCAGAGGCGAATCTTCATTAGAGGTTTGACTGGCGAGAAAACTAAATCGACATTTCTCTTGTGGATATATGAAACCTGATAGAGATATGAGGAAGAAAAAGAAGTCATTTTGACAGAAAAATGGAAGGAGACTATTAGAAATGGAAAGAGAAAAATGTGAGAAATGAAGAGAAGGTGGTGTAGTATTTAAAGAAGAACCATAACGCAATAGTCAATTGAAATTACGCATACACACATGGCCTAAACCCTAAAAAAATGAGGATGCGCCATATGAAATGGCACATGTGTAACACCTTAAATTTCCCCCGTAATATTTTAAATTAAAAAAATCAGAGTAATTAATTCAAACATACGCAATTTAGGATGTTACGGTCAACATACAAAACCTGCTCATCAGACTAACTATGTAACACTTATACTGCAAAATCGTAAAAACATGAACATGTCAGAATGTTACTTTTATTGTAGCGGAATAATAAAAATCATTTATCTTAAAATCACGTAATTGATCAAACAACAACAAAACATAATAAGAGAGGTGTCCACAAATCTCAAAGAAATATAATTATAAAAATGAGTTCCCACGACTCCCCAGTGTTACAATCAGAGCAAACGCCAACTACAAAGAAAAGGTAAAGAGACTCCATCTTCAACTCACATTTGAGTCCTACTGCGGAGTATATGCACATTGCCCACATGGAGACAATATTCAAACAGAAGGGGTGAGATATCATGATAAGATAAAGGAAAGCATGATAAATAGTATGCATTAGAATATCACGTGAATTGTTACCCAACCTACAACACATCATACTCAACCCCAACAACAAGTTACTCAAGCATAAAGATAACACAACAATAATTTAGCTAAATATTTCATATTAATCAATCAACAACATCATTACTAATTACTCCCCAACCAACATGGACTCAAGTAGCAGCAAGTCCAATTAATCACACAAAACCACATATTTAGCAACATAGCAACATATATAATACAATGAGACTCACAACCTGACTCAATGCATATCCATGTGGTACCAATTTTTGTGAACACTCAGGTTCACCATTCTGATCCCACCTTCTAGGATCAGAACCACTCACTGAACCATCACCTCCGAAATTAATTACCGGCCCAATCCACACAATGAGATTTTAGGCTCACCAACCATAGACCATTATCCACAAATGTACGCAATGCGAAAATTTATACATACAACAATGATAACATCATCGTGCATAATAATCCACCACCATGGTTATTGTACACTGACCAAATTGGCCAACAAACATAAAAATACATTTCGTACAATATATGCATATTTTATGCAATCATATCAACTAAAAATAATCACATTCGAAGTAATGTATTATACCACATAATATTATAACATAACATCAATCATATCCAACAACAAAATATCACTTCACAGGTTCTACAACCCACATATAATGGAAGTATGTGCCATCGTCTTCACGCTGTTGCACCCCAAATTTTGACCCCTTAGATCCTCATCATCATTGTAGGATCATATTCATTTGATTAACTAACCTTAACCCATTTCAAGTTTATCTTTGTCAAGATGCAGATGAATCAGGATTTCGTACCGTCAAAAATCGAGGCTTCGATGGGGTGATCAATCAATGTTTTGGATTGATTCAACTATAAGCAAGATCAAGGATAATATATTGGGTATGTCGCTACTGCGAAAATCGGCGCCGGCTGAACAGAAGAGTCGCCACCGTGCGTTATTTATCCCAAAGGAGGGAAAGGAAACGCTCGAAGTAAACCTAATGCAAAGACGGGAAAAGGTATGGCCATCGCAACCAAGACCTGGATTCGGGAGTCGGTTACGCAAGGGGAAGGTATTAGCACCCCTCACGTCCATCGTACTCGATGGGATCCACGCTTGTTTGTTTGTACGGATTACACTTCTATCTAAACTAAAGGATGAGGTCTGAAAAGAAAAGAAAACATGACTCGGCAAAGCATCGCACTTTATGCCTACGTATTCCCGTCTGGGATGAGAAATCAGAGTCAACGTAGTTCGCCTACCTACGGGAAAGGAGGGGAAGGTTGCTCGCTAGGATATCGCATCTTATGCCTACGTACTTCCACACAGCATGGAAGATCAGAGCAAACGTAGTTCGGGCTACGCACGACACAAGCTGTTCAAGTGTCTTTTATGAAAAATCTCACCTTAAACAAGGGTTTTCTTATTGCAAAAAGGTTTGTGTTTGTTCAAATCTTTTGACGGAAGAAGTGAATTGATTGTTGTTATAACCTTTATTAATGTTTTTCTGTCGTTCTGAAGAAAGAAGAGATGACACTCTAAAAAAACTCCTAGGGTTACAAAAAGGGATAAAAAGCCTACCCTAATGTTATCATACATGGGTTAGCTCCTAATGTCTATCACATCCTCCCTTGAACAAGGAAGAATGAAAGTCCTACGGGAAAGGAAAACGAAAGGAAGAAACGGAAATACAAGTAATAACCGCATACAAGTGAACATGAATATAGCAATGGTAAATGCAATGCAAAGGAGGGAGGAAGGTTCATCTCAACCTCAAGCCCATTCATAGATGGAATAAGAAAATATCAAGTGATCATATGCAAAGAATCGAGTGAAAACTCCGAATGAAACGCGTAATCCACTATTTGGAATCGCAACGTGCTATCATGCAAACAAGTCGATAATTGGGCAAGCTACACATACAAATAACAGACACCTAAGGGGTCTTCAAATACTTCTAACCTATCTATAATAAGAAATATAAACCACGGCGTTCACCACGCAAACACAAATCGACCGTTGGAGCCTTAACAAAAATAAAGTCCGTTCGGAAGTCCAAATTACAAGTTCGAATACAAAACATAAGAAAAATAGCAAAAGGTGCTAAAAAAATCAAATAAAAATCTCTCATTACCTACATCAATCCACAAACCAGAGGTGAGAGATACCATAAAAATATCCACAATGAAATGGTCAAACAAGATGAAAACAATGCAAGATATCTCATGTATACCAAAGGAAAGATTAAAGTGGAGCATGTTAAAGAAAGCATCCAAAACCAATTAAAATGGTATAATAAAATTCCCACAAAAATATATCACAATACCTCAACGTGTGTATGAGATCCCTGCAAAAGGATTGACATTTAAATTGTGTTTTGATAGGTCAAAGAAATTCAACAAAATGATAGCACCAGCATTGGCCTTTTTATGATGACCCAAATGTAAAAAATCCAAAGAAAATGTCAAAATATGGTAAAATTATAATTCCAGTTTTATTAAATCCTAGACATCTTAAAAATTCAGCACAAAAAAATGGGGATCAAAAAGACTAATTTTCCTATTTTTTATGGTATTTAGAAGTCAGCATATAAAACAGAAAAAATAAAAGAAACATGGCAATAGGAAAATAAAAGAAAATAACATGAATAAATAAAAGTGGCATGAGGCTTATGTGGCCGATTGCGTGGCGCAGTGAGAGGCGTTGGATGAATGGAAGAAACCTTGACTTGGAAATGCATCCGACGGTGTTAACACCTTCTTCTCCAAATCAAATTTTTCAACTTTGTGAATAGTAACCCGCAGCTCCATAAACATGAGTTTTTTGCTACTTTGAAGCACCATAACTCCATCAATAATTATCCGTTTCGCACAAAATTTTGGTCAAACTTGAAGGAAAAAAATCAAGGAATCCAAATATGGTCTTAGATTTTCTTGAAACTCTCTCTAACTCCCAAAACGTGGCACCTCAAGAAAAACTCAAGAACCAAAAATTGTCATAAAACCCATCTTTTTTGTACTAGAATCCATGTAGGAGATGAGAGCAATGTAATGCAACAACAATAATGCAAGAAAGACTCATAAATCATGAGTTATGTCGAATTCTTTATACCTCCGAAAAATGGCTTATGGAGCTTCACTCGATCACCAATTCTTTGAGAAAATGATGTGGACACGTCCTATAATTGATGAGGAAGGTGTTTGGATGGAAAGAAAGGAGTGAATTGATGGAAAACAAAAAATCAATTTTCACTTGGAGCTCACTTTAATGGAGTTGTGTAGCTTGGTTCATGCATCAATTATGGCCAAAAAAGTGTTGAATCAATTGTAAGAATGATAAGGAATGTATTTGCAATGGTGGAATGAACCAAAAGTGGGAGAAAAATGGAATTGAAAATTTGAGTTTTCAAGTGTAGAAAAATGTGGGAAAAATGGAAAAATGGTGAAGAGAAAAATGAAGATTCAATATGATTTGCAAATGGAGAAAAGGGATTCAACATTAACTATCACCAACCTTTACTCTTAATGATCTCAATCCAATATATAGGAGAGCATGGAAAGATCTAGAGACTTCTAGCTCAATCCAAGATGATTCTAGAAACTTCATGAATTTCTCATGATATGGTATTTTGATGTTTCATGATATCTCACTTCAATCCACTAACAGCCCCTTAACCACCTTTTAAAATCTCTTTTCATGACAAATTGGAATGATATGGGTGAAAAACAAGGGATTCCTTTGCCTTATGTTGAGTTTCTCACATGTACCTTATTATGCAAGTAATGAAATTACAAAGCAAGTCCATTTTTTAACCCTCAAATAAAAATTGTGGCTGAACCAAAGTCTTTAAAATGTTGTTTAGACTCAATTTGATATATCATATGCCCCATTTTGGATTTGTAGATTGCCCATACCAATTTTCAATTTGAACTTTTTCAACTTATGTCCATTTTTTAAGTCATTTTCACCAACTTTTATCAATTCTTGCTACAAGCTTTTCCAACATGCCATGACCTCTTTTTTAGACTTAAAATGCCATTTTGAGCAACTTTTATGTTGTGAAGTTTTTCATTTGAAGCTTCCTTGTATGAGTTTTAGGCATAGGCTAAGAATGACATATAATTCCACTTTCCCAAAATACCCCTGACTTGCACAAACTATAACTTGAGCTTCACATATCAGATGAAGGCATACCATACCTTTTTGAAAAGGGGAGATCATGAGGAACAACTCTTATGTTTTCCAAGAATTCATTTGAAAACTCCTTGAAGGTCAAAAGTTACTTGGAAGACAGATAACTTTCACAGACAAATCTCAGTGTCCTCAGATGACCTGTAACTTGCAAGAACTATAACTTGAGTTCTATAAATCCCCTTGATGACTTCCACCACTCAAATTAAAGCTATGAAGATACTCTACAAGTTTCATGTGGACCAGAAATTCATATGAAGCTTGCATCTTGAGTTACACTGCTTTGAAGTTGGACCCAAATCAGGGGATTTTACACTAAAACCCTAATTTGGTAACTCCTCTTCTCCTTGACTCCTTTTGATTTTTCTTGGGCACAACGCCACATCCATATCCATGTAGCAAATAATGAATCCCACATTCTTCAAATGAGCCTTGATACCTTTAAAATCAAGCCATTGACCTAGGATTGACCTAGATAAAACCCTAGTTGACTGTCTTCAACTGAGGCTCTTGCAATCATTCCAATGACTTGGCTCTTCTTCAAAATGATCATATAGACTTTTCATAACATCCATACACACCTCATGCTCTTGGCTCATAGCTCATACACCCTCTGATGATCCCCAAATAACCTCAAGATAGGAGAGAATCCAATGATTGATCTGAGTAATCTTGAATATGAATGAAACCCTCTGAATAGGCCTCTTGAGACAAGAATGGCACTTGATCCCCTGATTAAGATAACTTGCTTATGCTATGCTATGCAGATGAATACACTATGTACATGATGCCAATGCAAATGACTATGCAATTGAAACATAAACCTAGGTTAGAAAAGGTTGGGCAAATTTTGGGGTGCTACAGCTGCCCCTATTCAAGCGACTTGGACCCGACTGGATGAAGAGCGCGCAGCCTTCAGACATTCGAGGTACGAGACGGTTGAATATGAAAGAACCCGGAAATTTGCCAACCGCAAAATCAAATTGCTAATACGACTACTGCTTGGGTAAAATATCATTCAGAAAACCGAATATGGTTGTCACGACAACAACTGATCAATTATCTGATAAGAACTGACTTGATTTCGTCCTCAACTACCTGCGTGACGCCACAGGCCTTGAATCCACAATTAATTCCAAATTTTGCTACAATAAGCATGCATCGAGCCAAAGGACCACGTCGAAAACACAAAAGTCTTGACCTTCGTTTGTAGAGAAACAAACAAAATGCTACGTAAAGCGCGAATCAGGCATCCGGTGACTTGAACAAGTTACTCTGTGGGATACATCTCCGACGACACAGATACTTGAACAAATAATTCCGCAGGGAGCCACTCCGTTAGCACGGGTAATGATTCTGCCAACACCGATAATAATTCCTTTGACAAAAGGTAACAACTCCATCGACCAGGATAACAAACTGCCTCAAACAAGGCATAATAACTCCTCAAACCAGGGTGTAACTCCATCACCCAGGGTGACAACTCCCTCAACCAGGGTAACAACTCTCTCAACCAGGGTATAACTCCTTCAACCAGGGTATAACTCCTTCAACCAGGGTAATAACTCCTTCAACCGGGGTATAACTCCTTCAACCGGGGTATAACTCCTTCAACCAGGGTATAACTTCTTCAACCAGGGTATAACTCCTTCAACCAGGGTAGTAACTCCTTCAACCAGGGTAATAACTCCTTCAACCGGGGTATAACTCCTTCAACCAGGGTAATAACTCCTTCAACCAGGGTAATAACTCCTTCAACCAGGGTATAACTCCTTCAACCAGGGTAGTAACTCCTTCAACCAGGGTAGTAACTCCTTCAACCAGGGTATAACTCCTTCAACCAGGGTAGTAACTCCTTCAACCAGGGCAACAACTCCCTCAACCAGGGTAATAACTCCCTCAACCAAGGTAACAACTCCTTCAACCAGGGCAACAACTCCCTCAACCAGGGTAATAACTCCTTCAACCAGGGTATAACTCATTCAACCAGGGTATAACTCCTTCAACCAGGGTATAACTCCTTCAACCAGGGTATAACTCCTTCAACCAGGGTAATAACTCCTTCAACTGGGGTATAACTCCTTCAACCAGGGTATAACTCCTTCAACCAGGGTAATAACTCCTTCAACCAGGGTAATAACTCCTTCAACCAGGGTATAACTCCTTCAACCAGGGTAGTAACTCCTTCAACCGGGGTATAACTCCGAAGGTTTAATCCACAAGATTCTTGTAACAACAATCCGAAGAAAAACTCTACTGGGGTAATTCTGACGACAGCCGTCAAACACCTACTTCGACGGCAGGTAGTAATTTCAAGATTTTCAATACTGACATGACAACAGTCTGAAGAAAACTTCGCTGGGGAAGAAGAGAAGCTTAACCAAGCAACTCTGATGGGGAAGAAAACTCTATTGGGGAAATCACGGCGATAACTCCAAAAAATCTGAACTATGAAATCTTGTAATGCTGACATAACAGCGACCTGAGAAGGACTCCGTTGGGGAAAAGAGAAACTCAACCAAGCAACTCTGCTAGGGGTCCACATGATAGGACGAACGCGATCACTGCTCGCCTTGCGCCCCAAATCCGACTATCCGAACATCTTCCTGAATCATAATCTCAATTATCTGCAGGGGAAAACAAACATCTGAAACCAACGAGGTAACCAACCTGGTTTATGTTTCTGAATATGTATGTTCGATAATGACGTAATGTTTCCATATAGCATGGAAATGCTACGTATTTTGAAACTGAAATGCAAGTATGATGCGAATATGATGATGCATGCAATATGCTAATACAGGCTCGGGCTGCTGGAGAAAGTCGGGTACAGAAAACCATTTCAGCAAAATAAATGCTGAAGACGAAGCCAACTCCGCTGGGGATAAACCGGATATCACAGAATTATTCCAGCAAAATAAATGCTGGAAGAGTAGCATCAACTCCGCTGGGGAATTTGGGAACTTAACCAAACACCTCGTTGAAGTAACACCCTGCTGGGGAATATAACTCTGCTGGGGAATAGCAGATGTGCCAAGTATGATTGGACTTCTCTAGGGATAGCTCACCCGTGCCACTGAAAAACTGGACTTTTGTTGGAGAAAATAGACGGAGTCTTCCTGCGTACTGATGACGATTGGATTTGGAAACTGATGCGCCAACACGAATGGGCCTCACAGTGATCGCCAACATGGATTTGGGTGAAGAATCGGAAGACCGTAACATGACTTCCCGACATTCGTCTCACACTTTAAGATTGACTGAATCTGCTCAAATAGCTATGAGTAGCTCTGATGATACGGAGAAGAACAATTCCTTCGCTTCTGATATGCCCCGGTCTGTGGGACCTCTGTGGAGATAGTCCTCAAAAGGGAATCTGAACATTCGTACCCCGTTGGTCTGATATGAACTGCCCCAGCATTCTGAACTTCGGAGAAATACTTCACACCAAATGCCCCTCGAGTAAAGAATAACTTCTGCGCTCTTAAGATGGCCTGCCCCTGATTGCAATGACTTTGCCCCTGATTAGCTGATCCAGAGCAGTACCTCCAACTACGAGAGATTTACCGAATCTCGACCTGATTGCCCCAGAGTAACGGACTTCGAATGGCTGACCTGACTGGGGAGCACTTAATGGCTTGCCCCGGCTTGCGGAGCATTTGGGCGCTCTGCATTCTATCCTGACCATACTTTCCACTGTAGGAAACTTTTCTGCTGTCAAGCGCTTACTCGCAAGTAAAACAAGTTGTTCTGCGTAAAAGACGTATTAATGCAACACATATGATAGTTTTGACATCCAATCTGTTCACTGGGAAAAGGGAAAAACAGTTTATAGCATATAATGCACAAAACATTTATCAACATCAGTACCAACATGGTAAGAGGAACCCTTTCAGGAGTCAGAATCGACGCGACCTTTACCGAAGTATGCTTTCGAAACAACCTGCTTCAATTAGGACTTTTGAAGGTTATAACGTGGTCAGGTTCACGGTTTTGAAGGAAAGGATAAAGGCTCAAAGTTTATTTTAACCCACCCACTCTCCTTGATGTTCTCCGATCCTATGTTCAGCTAATTCGACCTTAGCACTCACCTCTCAGAGGCTGAAAGATAGGAGTGATAGTTCGAGAAATTATGATTGTTGGGAGTGACAGCCACTCACCTTTCGTCTTTGACACTTGAGGTCACACGACTCGTATTTCATTTGAGGATTTTTCCATCCTTTCATCTTTTTTCTTTTCATATCCCTAACTTTTGCCTGGACTGACTCTTTTGAGTTCTTTTGGTTTTTTTTTGAGTTCAGCGGGATGCCCTCATTTTTTCCTAAGTCAATTGTTTTCTTTTCTTGACTTAGCGGGCTTTTGATTTTTTTTCTCTTTTTTCTTTCGAACAAGTCGTGTGACGCTGGTTGTCTGACTCTTTGGGGAATGATGTGACTGTTTCACTCCTAATGCTGAACCATTGTGGTTTCTTAGGCACAACCTCTAGAGGTGTGACTGATCCTCGAACGGACACTCCTTTTGCAACTTGAATGCTCGGTCAAATTAGCTAACACCTACCCTGCCCCAGGTTAAGATTGAGGGTTTTTCATTTTCAGAAAGAACTCCTACTACTAGGCTCAAAGGGGTTGACAAGGGATTATCTTCCTTATAACTCCGGTGTTTAGGGATTTGAAACAATGCCTGTACATCATCAACAGGTTTTATTTCAAAAGCATACAATCAGAAGCTTGCATGTCGTTCATTTTCGTCATCCTCCGCAGATCCTTCTTAACCAAGCATTGGACATTTGCAAAAACGATTGGTGAACACGACTGGATTTAATCAAAACATGCATATTTATTTCATTATCATCAATTGAAATGAAAACAACAAGTTTTACAAACAAGATTGCAATTTAAACATGAAAGAAACTACAAACGTAAAGAAATGACAAGATAAAACAAAGAAAAATGCCAGCTTCCGAGAACCGGGCTTTCACATCTGTCCTGCTGCTGAACCAACTATCTTCACAATCAGTTATTAGAGGCAGCCTGCCACTGTTCTGATCTACTTTTAACGGCCCACCCGAACTATAGAACTCCTCTTTGTCCACCATACTCCAGCCTATTCATGGTTTGGCATTGGTTGTTGTGTAATATTGGGCCCTTCCGTACCAAAATTAATAGCAGTGCTATCAAGCAAATCTTGCACTTTATGCTTGAAAGCGTGGCAGTTTTCGATATTATGGCCGGGTGCCCCAGAGTGGAATTCACAATGCTCATTAGCGTTATAACTGGGTGGGGGTATCCCTGTCGGAGGAGCCATCGTTCTTTTCTCGACCAACTGTAACCGTAACAAATTCTGAAGAAGCTCAGCGTACGATACTGGCGGCGGATCAAATACCCTTTTCGGCTTCCCGTTCTGAATTCTTTGCTGAGCCGGATGTTGTTGCCCCTGCTGCTGCGGCTGTTGCGCGGGGATTGTCACACTTGCAACTTGTTGCAGTTGGTATTGCCTCCATCCCCTATTTCTTCCCCGAGAGCTACATACCGAATTGGCATCTTCCTGTTTTCTACCCCCGAAAGCTTTCTTATTGCTTCCAGCTGAAGCAGGCTCTCCCGCCTGAATCTTACCGATTTTTATCCTGTTTTCTATACGCTCCCCCATCAGGATCAACTCGGAGAAGGTACTCATTGAGAAGTTGAGCAGCCGGTCATAGTACATTCCTGAGAATGTCCCTACGAACAAGTCCATCATTTCACGCTCCACCATAGGAGGTTGTACCCTAGCAGCCAGATCTCGCCATCTCTGGGCGTATTCTTTGAAGCTTTCACTGGGCTTCTGAGAGAGGCTTTGCAGCTGAACCCGGTTAGGGGCGAGATCACTGTTGTATTGGTAATGCTTCACGAAAGCTTCCGCTAGCTCTTTCCAGCTTTTTATCTGTGTTGGCTCTAGGCTCATATACCATTCCAGCGACGGCCCTGACAAGCTGTCCTGGAAGAAATGCATGAGCATCTTTTCGTCGTCTGAATACACGGACATACGCCTGTAAAACGCGCGCACATGCACCCTAGGGCATGTATCCCCTTTGTACTTATCGAATGACGGCGCTTTGAATTTCAGCGGGACCCTCAACCCCGGTACCAATCCCATATTGGACATATCCAGCCCCACAGCACTCTGGCTGGCTAATCCGTTCACTTTCTCTTCTAGCAATCTCATCCGATGGTTGTCACCCCTAGCTCTTTCATAACCCTCATTCTGACCAGAGAACACATCCCCCTGACGATCCTCCCAGCGAGGTACTGCATCGTATCCAACATAATCTGCATCACGGCCCGGACCCGTTTGGAAGTACCTGGGGTCATACCTCAGATTGCCCATCTCTTTAGCGTTGTATGCACCAGTTCCGTATCCAAGATTACCATAACCATAGCCACCAAACCCAGCCTTGGTGCCAGCAACACTGCCATACCCCATGTTCACACCATTGAAGCCCTGGTTACCATTATTACCATTCATTCCGACATTCTCAACGCCCCCATTGAAACCCTGGTTGACATTACCCACAAATACCCCAGCAGTATCTGCATTGGCATTCATATTACCGGTGTTCCCACCTCCACCTACAGGACCAGTTTCTCCAGCATTCAAACCGGTTACGGGAACAGCATCAGCACTTTGACGATTCTCAATTCGGGGTGAAGCAGCAATATTTTCACCATGCAGTGTCCCGTTGTTTTCAGCCCGTGCGACTATCGGTTGAACCAGATTCTGCAGCTGCTCTTGTCCTTTGGCGATGGTCTCCATGGTTTGCATGAGCAGGGCCATCCTGTCACGCATCTCTTGCATTTCACTTTGCACGTTGTCCATGATCTTCTTGTGATTATTTCTGGTAGAGTAACGGTGGACCCGCTTTTCTGCAATCCTGAAAATACCTGCTATGGATGCAGGAGATAAGATACACGGATCACAAACCTGTAATGCAAATATGAGTATGTATGCAAAATGAAATATGTGCCTGTGCATTGGGGAATATTACTCCCCCCATTCTAGTGCTAATACATTTGATACAGGGCAGCGCCGTGACAGTGCGGTGACAAAAGTTGCAAGAAGTTGAAATTCAATCACAAAAGAGAAAACAACTCATATATTGAACAGGCCTTCAAAGGCCAAAGTATAACACCAATGTACCACAAGACGAACAACAGCATGACCTCAACCCACAAGCCGGGTGATGGTCAGCATACAATAAAGCATGAACAAATCAGGTATGCCCATAATCCCTATACTCCCCTAACAGCTTCTTTGTCTTGGGATGATCAGACTGAACAAGCAATCCCTCTATGAGTAGACTCCTCTGCTTAAGAACTCGCCGCAAGTCGTCGATGGACTCTTCCCATGTGCCTTCACCAAAGCACTCATCTAGCTTCCTCTTCTGGGATCGAGCTTCCTTTCTGTGGGCATCGACTTGTTTCAGTGCATCTTGAAGAGCATATCTAGTCATGACTTCTTCTTCATGCTGCCTCCTGGTGGCCTTCAATTGGTCCTGAAGATCGGAGATCTGTTGCTTCAACTTATCCTCCCGTTCCTTGTTGTTAGTAAGAGTGGCATTCCACGTCTTATTGAATGAAGCGATCTCTCGGTAAGCGATGTCCAACGACTTCTTCTTAGCTTCCATCATGTCATGAGAGCTCTTAAAGTCCTGTCCCAGGCGTTCCCGCTTCTCCTTTTCTTTAACCAACTTAGTCTTCAACAAGGTTACCATCTCAGTTTGTTGTTGAAGGGAGTACGCAGCTTCGTTATTCTCACTTCGAATCTGGGCCAATTCTCTTTCTAGATCTTCATTAACCACCAACAAAACTTCCTTTTCCTTCACCACTTGCTCATAAACCTCACTGGGAATAGTCGTGGGTTCCTCTACCGGAGTAGGAACAGGAGATGACACAAAAGGATAGGGCATCTGAATCTGCTTGACCCTTTCTCGCATCCAAGCTCTGTACGGAGGATAAGCCTGATAGTCGTTCTTTCCCAACAATGGTTTTCCCCTTCTAGAGATGTGATTCCAAGCGTGTTGCAGCTTGGCCAATAAGTCTCCACTCAGGTCACCTGTGAAGTACAGAGATTCCTGTACCTCTTCTGCCTTCGGCGGGCTCTTCAATGCATATCCAAACTGATGAACAAGCAAAGAAGGATTGTAATTGATACATCCTTTCCTCCCAATTAAGGGCACATTTGGATATCCTGCACAGCTAAAAATAATTTCGGAACCCAGCAAATTCCTATCAAACCAAACCATCTCCTCAGAAGTCAATCTCATAAGGCGCTCAGACTAATCAGACTCATTTGAAAGCTCTACGAAAGGACCCTTCTTCGGTAAGTGTCTACCAAACCACATCTTCAGTAACGGCACGCAACAATGAACACTCTTCCCTCGCCGGTTCTCATTCTTGTAATGGAGGGAATGGTAGAAATCCCCAATCAATGTCGGTACTGGATTACCGGCAGCAAACAGATGAAGTGCGTCAAAGTCAACAAAGTCTGGGAGGTTTGGGAATAGCACTATCCCATATATACACAAAGCCAACAAAGCATTGAATACCACCCAGCAGCCACTCTTGGCATACTCTCGCACCTTGCTAACCAGAAAGCTAAGAGCGAATCCAGGAATCCCGTACCAAGAAGTCACTAACAACTCCGAAGCATCCATATGCAAAGACACCGCTAAATCCTCCAACTTAGGTTTAGCGTCAAAATGAATGAACGGGACCTTGCTCTGTACTGGAAAACCAAGGAAATCTTCCATAGTAGGGCCCATAAGGAAATCTGTAAACGTGAAGCATCTCAAAGCTGGATCGTAAAACTGCAGCAATGTGTACAATCCATTCAAATCATGTGCACTGGGTCTACAAACCAAACTCAAAAGCCTCCCATAACTCTTCTTGAAGCTAGCCCTAACCTCATCATCAGCAAGAGCAATCAAACCCAATATAGAATTCACATCCGGAGTGGACAGCTTATACGCAACGGTCTTCCGCATACTACCCATATCAACAATCAGAAATCCGGAGCACTAGAACAGGGAAGTATGTAATGCACCTGCAGCACAGACACACGTTAATGATATGCAATGATAAATGGGTATGCAAACAATGCAATGCAAACAGCTGCAACAGGGGATCAAGTGCCCTGAATAAGAGGCCCAATTCACACCAAGAACAGGTCTCAGACAGACCCTCCAATACTCATCAAACCCTGGTCTCAGACAGACCTCACAAAGAACTCCAGCCTGGTCTCGGATAGACCCAATAATATAACCCACACCTGGTCTCTGACAGACCTAGTAACAGTCCATAAAATATCCACAATCCTATATCTCATGAGAAATAAACCGGTAGTCTGAAGGTCAAGTTACCTGCATGCCCCAAGTCCCTCACACAGGTAGATGTCCCTATAACTGGCACAAGGTGCGGCATCCTATGCGGTCGTCGGTGTCACAGACTTTCAGGGTTGATGATACGATACCCAGAAGGTGTGGCATCATCAAATCCTGAAGAGGCCTCACTTAGCCAACTTCCAAATGATCGGTCCCCGGAGTCGACAATCCAACTAACCAACAGCCCACTGCACCCAAAGGGTGAAACAGGAAGTCAACCAGAAGGACCTCGTCCGAGCGTAGATTTCGCGGGAAGCTAGTACATGCAAAGCATGCACACCCCCACTAATCTCTACTCTAATTCTAGGTGCACTCAAGCCCAGGTCCGGCTTATCCCTCAATCATAGAACCCCCATCAAACCCACAACACAACAATAACAATGATAATATAATGCTGAAATGTAAATACAGAAATGTAAATCCATACAAAGCCCACGACGGGAAAACAAGCGCTAGAATTGACTCGTGTAGGGAACCGTTGGAGTCCCCAGCAGAGTCGCCAGCTGTCGCTACTGCGAAAATCGGCACCGACTGAACAGAAGAGTCGCCACCGTGCGTTATTTATCCCAAAGGAGGGAAAGAAAACACTCGAAGTAAACCTAACGCAAAGACGGGAAAAGGTATGGCCATCGCAACCAAGACCTGGATTCGGGAGTCGGTTACGTAAGGGGAAGGTATTAGCACCCCTCACGTCCATCGTACTTGATGGGATCCACGCTTGTTTGTTTGTACAGATTACACTTCTATCTAAACTAAAGGATGAGGTCTGAAAAGAAAAGAAAACATGACTCGGCAAAGCATCGCACTTTATGCCTACGTATTCCCGTCTGGGACGAGAAATCAGAGTCAACGTAGTTCGCCTACCTACGGGAAAGGAGGGGAAGGTTGCTCGCTAGGATATCGCATCCTATGCCTACGTACTTCCACACAGCATGGAAGATCAGAGCAAACATAGTTCGGGCTACGCACGACACAAGCTGTTCAAGTGTCTTTTATGAAAAATCTCACCTTAAACAAGGGTTTTCTTATTGCAAAAAGGTTTGTGTTTGTTCAAATCTTTTGACGGAAGAAGTGAATTGATTGTTGTTATAACCTTTATTAATGTTTTTCTGTCGTTCTGAAGAAAGAAGAGATGACACTCTAAAAAAACTCCTAGGGTTACAAAAAGGGATAAAAAATCTACCCTAATGTTATCATACATGGGTTAGCTCCTAATGTCTATCACATCCTCCCTTGAACAAGGAAGAATGGAAGTCCTACGGGAAAGGAAAACGAAAGGAAGAAACAGAAATACAAGTAATAACCGCATACAAGTGAACATGAATATAGCAATGGTAAATGCAATGCAAATGAGGGAGGAAGGTTCATCTCAACCTCAAGCCCATTCATGGATGGAATAAGAAAATATCAAGTGATCATATGCAAAGAATCGAGTGAAAACTCCGAATGAAACGCGTAATCCACTATTTGGAATCGCAACGTGCTATCATGCAAACAAGTCGATAATTGGGCAAGCTACACATACAAATAACAGCTACCTAAGGGGTCTTCAAATACCTCTAACCTATCTATAATAAGAAATATAAACCACGGCGTTCACCACGCAAACACAAATCGGCCGTTGGAGCCTTAACAAAAATAAAGTCCGTTCGGAAGTCCAAATTACAAGTTCGAATACAAAACATAAGAAAAATAGAAAAAGGTGCTAAAAAAATCAAATAAAAATCTCCCATTACCTACATCAATCCACAAACCAGAGGTGAGAGATACCATAAAAATATCCACAATGAAATGGTCAAACAAGATGAAAACAATGCAAGATATCTCATGTATACCAAAGGAAAGATTAAAGTGGAACATGTTAAAGAAAACATCCAAAACCAATTAAAATGGTACAATAAAATTCCCACAAAAATATATCACAATACCTCAACGTGTGTATGAGATCCCTGCAAAAGGATTGACATTTAAATTGTGTTTTGATAGGTCAAAGAAATTCAACAAAATGATAGCACCAGCATTGGCCTTTTTATGACGACCCAAATGTAAAAAATCCAAAGAAAATGTAAAAAATTGGTAAAATTATGATTCTAGTTTTATTAAATCCTAGACATCTTAAATATTCAGCACAAAAAAATGGGGATCAAAAAGACCAATTTTCCTATTTTTTATGGTATTTAGAAGTCAGCATATAAAACAGAAAAAATAAAAGAAACATGGCAATAGGAAAATAAAAGAAAATAACATGAATAAATAAAAGTGGCATGAGGCTTATGTGGCCGATTGCGTGGCGCAGTGAGAGGCGTTGGATGAATGGAAGAAACCTTGACTTGGAAATGCATCCGACGGTGTTAACACCTTCTTCTCCAAATCAAATTTTTCAACTTTGTGAATAGTAACCCGCAGCTCCATGAACATGAGTTTTTTTGCTACTTTGAAGCACCATAACTCCATCAATAATTATCCGTTTCGCACAAAATTTTGGTCAAACTTGAAGGAAAAAAATCAAGGAATCCAAATATGGTCTTAGATTTTCTTGAAACTCTCTCTAACTCCCAAAACGTGGCACCTCAAGAAAAACTCAAGAACCAAAAATTGTCATAAAACCCATCTTTTTTGTACTAGAATCCATGTAGGAGATGAGAGCAATGTAATGCAACAACAATAATGCAAGAAAGACTCATAAATCATGAGTTATGTCGAATTCTTTATACCTCCGAAAAATGGCTTATGGAGCTTCACTCGATCACCAATTCTTTGAGAAAATGATGTGGACACGTCCTATAATTGATGAGGAAGGTGTTTGGATGGAAAGAAAGGAGTGAATTGATGGAAAACAAAAAATCAATTTTCACTTGGAGCTCACTTTAATGGAGTTGTGTAGCTTGGTTCATGCATCAATTATGGCCAAAAAAGTGTTGAATCAATTGTAAGAATGATAAGGAATGTATTTGCAATGGTGGAATGAACCAAAAGTGGGAGAAAAATGGAATTGAAAATTTGAGTTTTCAAGTGTAGAAAAATGTGGGAAAAATGGAAAAATGGTGAAGAGAAAAATGAAGATTCAATATGATTTGCAAATGGAGAAAAGGGATTCAACATTAACTATCACCAACCTTTACTCTTAATGATCTCAATCCAATATATAGGAGAGCATGGAAAGATCTAGAGACTTCTAGCTCAATCCAAGATGATTCTAGAAACTTCATGAATTTCTCATGATATGGTATTTTGATGTTTCATGATATCTCACTTCAATCCACTAACAGCCCCTTAACCACCTTTTAAAATCTCTTTTCATGACAAATTGGAATGATATGGGTGAAAAACAAGGGATTCCTTTGCCTTATGTTGAGTTTCTCACATGTACCTTATTATGCAAGTAATGAAATTACAAAGCAAGTCCATTTTTTAACCCTCAAATAAAAATTGTGGCTGAACCAAAGTCTTTAAAATGTTGTTTAGACTCAATTTGATATATCATATGCCCCATTTTGGATTTGTAGATTGCCCATACCAATTTTCAATTTGAACTTTTTCAACTTATGTCCATTTTTTAAGTCATTTTCACCAACTTTTATCAATTCTTGCTACAAGCTTTTCCAACATGCCATGACCTCTTTTTTAGACTTAAAATGCCATTTTGAGCAACTTTTATGTTGTGAAGTTTTTCATTTGAAACTTCCTTGTATGAGTTTTAGGCATAGGCTAAGAATGACATATAATTCCACTTTCCCAAAATACCCCTGACTTGCACAAACTATAAATTGAGCTTCACATATCAGATGAAGGCATACCATACCTTTTTGGAAAGGGGAGATCATTAGGAACAACTCTTATGTTTGCCAAGAATTCATTTGAAAAGTCCTTTAAGGTCAAAAGTTGCTTGGAAGACAGACAACTTTCACAGACAAATCTCAGTGTCCTCAGATGACCTGTAACTTACAAGAACTATAACTTGAGTTCTATAAATCACCTTGATGACTTCCACCACTCAAATTAAAGCTATGAAGATACTCTACAAGTTTCATGTGGACCAGAAATTCATATGAAGCTTGCATCTTGAGTTACACTGCTTTGAATTTGGACCCAAATCAGGGGATTTTACACTGAAACCCTAATTTGGTAACTCCTCTTCTCCTTGACTCCTTTTGATTTTTCTTGGGCACAACGCCACATCCATATCCATGCAGCAAATAATGAATCCCGCATCCTTCAAATGAGCCTTGATACCTTTCAAATCAAGCCCTTGACCTAGGATTGACCTAGATAAAACCCTAGTTGACTGTCTTCAACTGAGGCTCTTGCAATCATTCCAATGACTTGGCTCTTCTTCAAAATGATCATCTAGACTTTTCATAACATCCATACACACCTCATGCTCTTGGCTCATAGCTCATACACCCTCTGATGATCCCCAAATAACCTCAAGATAGGAGAGAATCCAATGATTGATCTGAGTAATCTTGAATATGAATGAAACCCTCTGAATAGGCCTCTTGAGACAAGAATGGCACTTGATCCCCTGATTAAGATAACTTGCTTATGCTATGCTATGCAGATGAATACACTATGTACATGATGCCAATGCAAATGACTATGCAATTGAAACATAAACCTAGGTTAGAAAAGGTTGGGCAAATTTTGGGGTGCAACAGGGTCAAATATGAATCCAATTTGAGGTTGTCACCCAAGGATTGAGAACAGTGCAGTTCAGGATACCCGATTAGGGTTTTCGATCAGGAAAAGTCAACTGTAGTTTGAATTTTGATTTAAAAAGTGTTTCAATGGTGGGATCATGGTCCATGAAGTTCCTATGGCTTATTAAAGTCTATCCAAAGAGTTTCAAGGCCTCTAAAGGTCCAGAGCATCAACAGACGGTCCGATAGTCATCGGTCGATCGTACGGTTGACCGAAAAGTCAACTCTCCAACCATAAGGAATTTTACTTTAAGATGTGAATAAAAAATGTTCCTTATGTCATATTACACCTTCCCATAAAATTTCATGACCATTGGATCAAGGGTTAAGAAGTAATTGCAAAAATCGGGAATTAGGGTTTCGAAAGGGGAAAGATCATAACTCCTTAACCACACATCTAATTGAGTTGGTTCAAAGCTCATTGGAAAGCTCTTGACAAGTCCTACAAAAGTCCCAAAGTGGTCCGTGATAAAAAATGCATATATTTGGAGTTATGACCAAATTCATTTCAAGAAGGGAAATAACTTAGAAAAATTCTAAGTTATTTGGCCTTTTAAGTGATTTTTTTCAGCAACTTGGAGGGGTTTTTCAACCTAGTTCCATCTAGAATTTGGAAATCTCAAAAAAATGAAAGTTGTAGAGCTACTTGAGGTCTTTCTAAAATATAGTAGAACTCCTCAATAGCATTTGTGAGCAGAAAGTTATGGATCATGGAAGTTGGGGCTGCCACACTTGAAGTCACTACTTTAACACTTTCCAAAATTCAAAATTCATTAACTTGGGCCACCCTCAGCCATTGGATCATGTTCTATTCTGATAATGTGAAGCCTAGATGATGCAAAAACTAGAAGAAATGAAGAATTAGTAGGCTGTTGCAACTTGGAGCAAGTGGCCAATAAAATAATCATTTAAAGGGCTATGAAAGAGAAACTTTTTCTCCAAAAAACTATAGCAGCTGCAAGACTCATCACTCTAAGCTATATGCAGTCACTTCATGCATTATTCCACTTAATTTTATGGCTTTCCTTGACCCAAGGAACTGATGTGTAGAGCTGCCACAAGATCTTGGCAAGATTTCTTTCAAAACTTCACAATCTCCCTCCAAAATATGGAAAAGCCAATGCTGCCCTCACCTTCATTTTCCCTATAAATAGAGACCTTTATCTATGTTACAAACCACATTAGAGCTATCAAGAACACACAATAAACTCATAGCTCTCTCATTCCTATTCTTGCTTGAAATTGCTTGAGTTCTCAAAAAATCACAAAAACACCATTTTCCACTTTTCATGCTAATTCTTTTTCCAAACATCAAAACACTTCAAAGACCATCTATACACCCTTAAAATGGCCATTTGAAACTGTTCCCACCATTACTTTCATCAAAAAACTCACCAATCTAAAAGTCAACCTTCATACCTTTGTATGTTGACTGTTATGCACTTTGGAAGCCAAGTCTTTACTTAAGGCCTTTCCTACAACCTCAACACTCCCAACACCTCATATATATATATATATATATATATATATATATATATATATATATATATATATATATATATATATATATATATATATATATATATATATATATATATATATATATATATATATATATATATATATATATATATATATATATATATATATATATATATATATATATATATATATATATATCATATTTCAACTGTCCAAAGTCTCAAAAACCAGTTGGGAAGTTCATAACTCAAACTGTCTTAAAGGATAGTTTATTGCTTCAAGAGGAAGAAAACTCCAAATTTGTGCCAAGAAAGAAGATCTTTGGGTTTCTTTGCTCTCTAGCTTGCTCAAGAAGGTCTACAAGAGGTATGTAATGCTCAACCTCTTCATTATACATACATTTTCATATTTTGCAATTTTGAGGTTCTTGTGGTGAAAACCATAGTTATGCTGTCCCATATTGGTTCTTTGTTAAGAGCTTATGTTTTAGGGCTATGATATTGATTTTGCTAAAGTATGTTGCTCATGAGTGATGTATTGATGATTTTCTGTTAATGATGAGCTTTGTATGTGGTTTACAACTTGTTGTGAGAATTTTGTCTACAAGAGGACATTTAGAGGTTTTAATATGAGATGTGATATGCTTGATATAAATCTGTCAGCCCTGGTTTACTTGTGATGTTTGAATAACTTTTTAGTTGTTTCATGAGTTTCCCCTGCCCTTAGGTCATGTTTGAATCTAGGTTGGCTTCTTGTTATATTTTCTTCATTTGCTATACCATTGTCATAAGTTTTGTGTCAAAATGATATGTGCCTGCAATGTTTCATCTCAAGTGTTCAAAACTGTTGATTTGTTATGGTTTGGTCTTGCCTGCATCATTTGAAACTTGTTGAAATTGTTAAAAGCATGAAACTTAGCTAGTAAGGCCAGTTGTGAGGTTTTGTTTGTTTTTGGTGTCAAGTGTTTGAACCAACATATCAATTCTTATTGTGTACAGCTTGTGTGTGATCCTTAAGTGTTCAAGCATCATTTAACATGTTTACAGGTTGTGTGTGATATTTGTATGTTCAAACTGGCCTTACTTTTTCAAAACATTTTTTTCACTATCCACTTGCATTTTTAAGCTTCATGTCACCAACCAATATGCCATTTTCTGTTTCAACTGGTTTTTGTCTGATCCATCAATCTAGAATCATTATTCTACATGTTTTAAAGTTGACATGTGATGCATGACTATCTCATACTGCCATAAACCATCCTGCTGTATAAATGAGTTTGTTTTTGCATTTTATGAGCATCAATATGTCAAATTCTGTTATCATTACAATGTGCTTGATTTCTAGGTGTGATCTCCTCTATTTGCATATTTGTGGTATGTGTGTGTCATTGTTATGGCATGAATCTCATTGTTTTGAAAAATACCCCGCTGCATCATCAAGTGTTGTTTCAAGACAGTTTTTGCATTTTTTTTAGCATCAACATGTCAATTTCTGCTTGGTTTGAAATAGGCCTGATTTCTAAGCATGATCTCTTTCATTTTCATGATTGTGATGTATGTGTGATGACCGTATGACCTATGTCCACTTGTTTTCTCATTTCACTTTCAAATTGCATTTTCAAGCCAAAGTTGCCATGTACTATACCAAATTATGTTTTAACTGCAATGTGCCTGAATTCTAGGTTTGATCTCACCTGTTTGCATGTATCTGGTGTGTGTGTCATCATTTTAGCATGAATCTCACTGTTTGAAGAATATCTTGTTGCATCACCCTACTTTTTCAAAACAGCTGCTTGCATATGCCATGACCATATCAAATTCTGTTCCAATTGCAATGTGCTTGATTTCTGAGTTTGACTTCATTTGTTTTTATGTTTATTATGTGTATGACATGAGACCACTCACTTTTGGCTAGACCAGCTTGTAACCTCACTATGCTGTCAAGCTATTTTTGAAAAAATAACCACAATCACACACAACAAGCCTTTTGGGTTTGAAGCACTTTTTGGTTGGTGTATGAGTTTGATTTCATTTGTTATCATGTTTATGATATGTGTATGACCTTGCTACCTGGTTTTGACCATTCAATTTTCCCCTGCCTCATCATCTTGCATTGAATAGGTCTTTCACAATTCCACATCTGCAACACATCACACATTTTTCTGTTTGAATTGTTTTAGGTTGATTTCATGAGCTTAGGACCTTTGGATAACATGATTATATTTTGTGTACATGAACCAGACCTTATTTTAATGCTTTGCCAAATTTGTATCATGCCTGTTTTGACAGCCTGCCTTCCATGTATGCCCTACTTGCAGTTTGTAAACCAATTCTTATTGTATGCTTTTTATGTTCAAATTTAAGTTGTAAAATCATTCATGGACATGTTTGAGACTTGTGTATGGTGTTTGTTTTGCCTAAACCTTTTCCAATCATGACATGTCTTCTATTATGCATTATAATGCTTAAATGAGCCACTAGCATATCACTTTCACTTTTGTTTGGTTTGTGATGAATCTTGAAGTGTAGGAACACTTAATAATATGTTTATGGTTTGTGTGTGAGGTCTGTTCAACCTGTTTGTGCTTATTTATTGACTTGGCTTTCAAACTGCTTTTCCTTTCATTTCACATAAACATGGCATGACAGTTCTGTTTGGTTATGACCTTGGCATTCTGTGTGTTGCTAGCTTGTTTCTCATTGCATTTTAATCAGTTTAGGTTGAGATTACATGACTTTTCTTGTTCTGAAAGTTTCACCCATGCTTGTCCCTTTTGTTAAAATTCTGGACAGCAGTGACCGCATCATGTCTATCATTGCAATTCATATGCCTCTTTTGGATCCAACACTGCTTTGATCAAAATCCTTGCTAGGACTCATTCATAATCATGTTTGTAACTTGCTCATATCTTTCTTTAATCCTGATTGCATCTGGTTTGATCCATGTTCATCAATTGCATCTCAAAATGCCAATATGCATGTGCTATCGTGTTTTAATGTGTGGTTGTTATTTCAAAATTTGGTTGTGACCATCATGATCCTCATCAAAAATCAATCAAGTTTGACTAAAATTTCATGAAAAAAGATTAAGTTTTGACAAAGTTAGAAAGAAAACGCATTTGTGAGATTTCACTTGTTTGGCCTTGGTTTATTGCCCAGATTTTTTATCATAGGTAGGTTTATGTATTTATGGGGGTGGCTAAATACTTGGATGTATAGCCACCCCAGTGGTAGAAACTTGCGCGCCTTATACCCTTTGACCTGCCTGACCTGAGTTCGATCCATCGTGGAGATCAACTCTTTTGGTTATTTTATTTTCATTTGCCTTGTTTATCATTTGTTTCTTCCTTTCCTTTCCATTCACACGCGCGCGCTGTGGCCAGGTGGTTAGTGTTGGGTTTGTGAACCACAAGGGTGTGGGTTCAATCCCTTCCCATGCCACTTCTTTTTATTTACTTGTTTCATTTTATTTTATTTTCATGAAAAATCAAAATATCATAACTTTTGCATGCTTTATCTTTTTTAATCCGTTCTTTTTGCAAATTGTTCATTGTAATGTCTAATTTCACTTTATGGAATAATATCTCAAATTTCTTGTTTTTACAATGCCTTTTTTCCTACTTGTAAGTTGGATTCTCTTTGAGGTCGTTACCTTGTGTCGTGATTGAATTTCTTTCATACTATACTTGACTTATCTTGTGAGATTTATTGGTATTGGATTTCTTTGTGTTTGTTAACATGTTGAGACTTCATTCCTTGTTGGTGGTTACCATAAATTTGTTTTTCTCCTCCTATATCTTGAACTTAACTATTGTGAACATTCTTTGCATACTTGATTGTCATCAATGCCTAAATGTTGTTACATTTGAACTTATAACATGATCATTTTAAGTTGTGACTTATTTGCATAATTGTTGTTTCCATATTTGTTAATATGTACCCTTTGGGTTGTTACCTTCATCTTTGTTAAGATATATGATTCTTGGTTGTAACCATTTGTATCTATTTAATCCTTGCTTATTGTGATATGCATGCTTGCTTGGTTGTAACCATATTCCTTGTATTCATCATGCTTAAATGTTTATTGCTTTGTTAAGTATTTCTTCCCCAAGTGATGTAACTCTTTAGTTCTCATCCAAGTTGCCTCCTCTTTCTACTTCCAGAGGAAAAGTCTCTCCATTGACCCTTGTGTCATGGATAGTTCATTACCCATTCCCTCGACTTTGTGAAGTCATCTTGAACCTTAGTATAAGCCATTAGACTTTGCTCTAAGTCTAAAAGACCCACCTTTGTTAGGAGTGCTCTTTCAATTAGAACTTAGGATAGAGTTTGTTAACTCTATGTAAGAATCATGGAAATGATTACTTACTCCCCTTTCTTGAGTGTTCAACATAGATCTAGAGAGTTTTGTTAAACTCTACACAAGCATTGAAATGTTTGTTCCTCTTTGAACCTTGATCATAATCAAGTGTTCTTCAACCCTAGTGAGGTGAACTACGATTGCTCTGATTCTATCCTAGTAAGGATACGTAGGCAGAGGACGCGACATCTTTGCGAGCAAGCTTAGAAACTATCTTTAGGTTTTAACCTTCACCTTTTACCCAATCCTAACCTTAGCAAACATTTACCAAACTTAGCATGCAAACAAACAAAAGGTTCCTGTAGAGTACTACAGATTTTTAGGATGTGAAATACCTACCCTATGCATAACCAACCCCCGATCCCCGAATCTCTTAGCGTTGTTGTTACATCGCGCAAAAGGTTCTTTCTTTCTTTAGACCTTTCCTTTGGATAAATTAAAGTCCGGTTGTAAATTTAAGAATTAAGATTCAAGTTAATCAATAGCTTAGTATCACGATTCTCACCGCAACAGAAATGGCGACTTCACTGGGGACGAATTACTTAGCTTGAGGGTTTAGCCTATTTTGTTTGATTATATGCTATATTTGTGAATATTTGCTTAACATGTATATTTGTCAATATATTTGTTTGTATGTTGGGTATTGGGTGCTCTGAGTGGTGAGACGGTCCTATACCCGGACTTGAGTGCAATTATGATAGGATGGTGGTATATTCAAGAAGGCTTATAGGGAGTTGATTCCCGACCAAGCTAACTTGAGAAACCACCCCTCAGTGTAGGCCCTCTTGAAAGTTTAGTATTGTTAATCGAGTATTCGTAAAAACAATGTTACTTTCGACGAAGGAGCCCATGACACTGTGGACTTTTAGGATACATTCTACCCCACTTTGGCCTTATTAGGACGTAGTGCGATGGCTATAAGGAAGTATTTCCGAAATAGTTGATACGCGATACTACAATTGGATGAGACTCTCTTGAGAATATTATCGATTAACAAGTGATTTGGGAAGTTGATAATATCCAAAAGATGGGTTGATGACTCTAGGAACTCTGTTAGAACCCGTTCGACAGGTACAAATTAATCCATAGTACAAATCCTTGGGTATGGGTAGACCTTGGATCCACGCTCGTCCTTTAAACCTAGGCTTGTGTTGTGTGCATATGTGTGATCCTTGCATTTGCCTGTGTTTGTGCATTTTGCATTCATAAACATCATATCATAAAGTTTCATGGAACTCAGACTTTTTGTTTGTAAACATCAGAGGTCGTTATGAATAGTGAAAGAAAGAAAACTTTGAAGTACACTTACAAGGGTTTTAACCTAGATGACCTAAGAAGGTTGAGCACCTTGGTGATAGATCCAAAGTGATTCCAAAGTAGGTATGGGAAGATGTTGTTACTCTTAAAGATAAAGATGGATAGTGGACTTCTTTCTACACTTCTCCAGTTTTATGATCCGCTCTACCATTGTTTCACCTTTCCCGATTATCAGCTAGTGCCCATTCTTGAACAATCTCCTTTTCCAATCATGGAGAAGGACCCTAAGGAGCAAGATATTGCCAAGGCTACACGTTTAGGGTTGGTTGATATTAAAAAGAACCTGATTACAAAAGGAGGAGTTTTTGGGTTAAATGCAGAATTCTTGGTTGAGAAAGCTCAATATTATGCAGATCATTTAAGCATGGATGCATTCGAGGCTATCCTTGCCTTGCTCATTTATGGCATCTTTCTGTTCCTTAGCTTCGAGAATTTTGTGGACCTCAACGCCATCAAAATCTTCTTGAAGAAGAATCCTGTGCCTACCTTGCTAGCAGATGCATATCATTCTGTTCATCTGAGGAACTTTCATAATGGAGGAATGATTACTTGTTGCGCTCCTTTGTTATACAAATGGTTCACTTCACATTTGCCTAAAGCTAACGCTTTTTGGGACCCGAAGAAAGGATGGTGGTCACAAAAGATCATGGCTCTTACTCACTCCGATATTGATTGGTATAGTCGTGACTATGATGGGACAATGATCATTAACAATTGTGAGGATTTCGGTAATGTACCTCTTCTTAGTGAAAATGGGGGAATCAGTTACAGTCCAGTTCTCGCCCGTCGATAATTGGGATACCCTTTGAAAGACAAGCCTAATGGGGTTCATGTGGAAAAAATTTTCTTCAAAGAAGAAAAGGATAGTCAAGAGCTAAAAGAGAAGATTCTAGAAGCTTGGAAGCATCTGCACAAGAAAGGGAAAAAGGATCTTGGAAAACCCAACTGTGTCTCTTTGGAACCTTACCTCCAATGGGTTCGAAAGGAGAAATCACACTAAGGATGCCTTACCCTAAGCAAGAGGCTGTTAGGGGAACCTTCTTAGGATTCATTAGATGTTGTTTATGTTTAAAACTCTTGTAAGAGGAAACAATATTTTGTAATCCCATCTTTGTTGATCAATGAAATAACGACTTTTGATGTTCGTAAATATCTGAGTTCCATGACACCATGCGCATTTGCATTTGCATTTTTCTAACCATTCAAGGAAATTCAAACTTTTCTTTTTGCAGACGACAACATGGTGAAAAGAGACATGGTTCCTTTCCCGGATTTGAGGTTGGGTCGTCTTAGGATATTGGCAAGACTTGTCAGAAACCCCGCCGCCTTCATTGCCAAATATGGAGATCTCCTGCCACTGATAAGTGCTCAAGTCAACGAGTCCATGTTGCAGGCTCTGGTTGAATTCTATGATACAACCTACCACTGCTACGTCTTCCCAGAATTTCAGTTGCTTCCGACCATAGAGGAGTACACTGACTATCTGAAGATTCTGTGGACCTTCACACTTCCTTATGGAAAACCAAAGAGAAGGGATTTGGCCAAAGCCCTACATCTCAAGCCAGAAGATTTACCACCTATGAGAGCAAAGGGAGGATATTACGGAATGGAAGCAGGACCTCTAATGGAGATGGCCGAATACCATTATAAGAATAGAAATATGGGCATCTTTGAAGCAATTTTGGCATTCCTAATATATGGGATGTATCTCTTCCCAATCCGTTATGACTTAATCAATGAGGAGGCAATCCGTCTCTTCATCATCAAAAATCCGGTAAACGAGATACTGGCAGATACCTATGTGGTCATCTGTCGTACCTTGAAAAATACGATCCTCGCGATGGACGCGGAAAATACTGTTCGAAACAGAGTCGCCACCGAACTTTATTCATTCCAAGGATGGAATAGGAAAATATCGATAAAACCTTTAAGGAGATAAGAACATGGTCATCGCAACCAATATTCTAGGTTCGGGAGTCGGTTACGCAGAGGGAAGGTATTAGCACCCTCTATGTCCGTTGTACTCAACGGGAACCTCTTGATCGATTTGAGAGTAAAGTTATCTACGCTTGTTTGTTTTCTTCTAAGGTTTCTCCTAAAGGGGAAATGGGTGGTTTTAAGATAGGGTGCTCGCCAAGGATTGGGGCCCTTGTGCCTACGTATCTTCACTTGTAAGAAGTGGAAAATCAGAGCATTCGTAGTTCGTGGGACTACGGGAAAAAGGGGGGATTTTGCTCGCCAAGATCATTGCAATCTTGTGCCTACGTATTCTCATTGATAAATGAGAAATCAGAGCAGTCGTAGTTCGGCTAACTACGGTTTGTGGGTTTGGTGAACGAACGAGTGTTTAGGTCGCATTCTAACTGCTAAACGTTGGCTTGTTTGCTCGCTAGGGGAGGCTGAAGCACGAGTTCATATGCGCGGAAGAAGGGACTAAACAATGTTCTTGGCAAAAGGTGTTTTGGTTGGAAATCGCACGAGGGCGAGGAATTTAGTGTTTATCGAATTGGATGTTTTGATTTTGGAAAAGGAGGGTAGATTGTAATAGGTTTAAGGTTTCGATTGCACGGGGGCAAGAAATAGGAGTTTGGTTAGGTAATTTTGATGGAGAATGACGACTATTTGATAAACGAGCCGTCAGCCTTGCAATCAATTAGTCGGGGAATTACTGGAATGCTGGATTCCAATGACACCTTTTTCATTCGAAAGATTTTACGAAATGTGTTTGAGAAAGTTTCAATCGCACGGAGGCGAGGAAAGCAAGTTGGGTTGAATATTTTAAGGGAGAATGACTACTACTCGATAAACGAGACGTCAGTCTCGCAATCGATTAATCGGGATATTATTGGAATGCTGGATCCCAATGATACCCTTTTCATTCAATTAATTAGGAAAGTGTATTTGAATGGACAATAACGATATGTGTCCAAATAATTAGGGCACGTGTTTTATAAACGAAAGGTCGAGCGAACCACAACCTAAAGCGTACGCCCCAAGAGTAGTTACTCAAAAATTCAAGGAGTGCGAGACTCCAAGAACTCAATCCTTTCGCAATTTAGTTAAGAAAATAATTTGGATTTGACACATGGTTTAGAAACATACTAGGGTTTAGACTCGATCACACGAAGGCGGGGAACGAGGTTAGACGAGTTGGAAATTTAGGAGGAATGACGACTACTCGATAAACGAGACGTCAGCCTCGTAACCAATTAGTCGGGATATCGTTGGAATGCTAGATCCTAACGACAATCTTTTTCATCCCATTAATTAAGAAAAATGTTTGTTGGACAGTAAAAGTACTTGTCCGAATAATTAAAGGAGGTATTTTAGAAACGAAAATTCGAACGACACACCATTCAAGGCGTACGCCTCAATAGTAGTCCCTCTCGAATTCGAGGAATGCGCGACTCCAAGAACTCGATTATTTCGTGATTTAATTATGAAAATAAGTTGAAAATATTAGCGTACTCGGACTAGGCGCGCTATGTATTCTTGAAAATAAGTTCGGAAGGGTCACAACTCGAGGTGTGCACCTCGAGAGCGGTCACTTAAAAAATTCAAGGAAGGCGAGATCCAAGAATTTAATTGTTTTAAAATTTGATTAAGAAAAATAGTTTAATTTAATTAAGAAAAATAGTCTTAATTTTCATATAAAATAAATTAATCAATTGCTCATAAAAAAAGATTTTAAAAAAAGATAATTATAATTAATTGTTTTGAAAAAAAGTTTAATATCTTAAAAAAAGATTTTAACTTAATTAATAAAGTAGTCCTTTTTTAAGTTTAATATTTAAAAATCTATTTAGTAATAATTTTGAAATATATTTTTTTAAAAGAAAGAATAATTGAAATTTCTTATAAAAATATCTAATTAAAAAATATCTTTTCAAAATTTTCAATTGACTTGAGTGAAAAACATTTTGAAAAGCAAAAGACGGAACAACCACAACTCAAAGCGTACACTTCGAGAGCGGTTGTCCAAGAGTCCAAGGAGTGCTAGACTCCAAGAACTTACTACTTTCGTAACGCGGCGAGATATGCAATTAATGTGTAAGAATATTTAATGGCATAATGGTCGTAGAAATGTCGAAACCATTGAAATCCTTATTAATTAATAAATAAAAACTAAAATTTAAAGTTATTATAAAATTAAAAGTAAGATTGAATTTAACAATTAATAATATTTTCAGAATCACACTAATTCATAATTAATATTTAATATGTAACCGGGAACAACAATAGAAAACACCATTGAATGCCGCAAAGTTGACGCACAGGAAACTAACCGTATCAATTTTAGCACTCAAAATTCTAGCATATGAAGTTAACTCAAGCATGACTATAAGAAATAATCTGTCAACTTTAACATTCAAAACTGAAAACTATATCAGTTTATAAATCATAATCAGATGCTGCAAAATGGAATTGAAAGTAAAATTTGTAACAGTAGCAGTTACATTCTGCAACCGACGAACAAATCCACACCAGGACCATGTTTACAATCTGGGAAAATTAGTACCACGCTAAATAAAATTTAGCAGCAACATGTTTGTTTCAATAAGCTTTGAAGTCACAGTTAACCATTTGCAAATAAGATCAAAACTTATAAAAAACAATTAAGTCGCAATAGCAGAATAACAAAACAAATCGACGAATTCGTCAATGCAGAAAACCTCTAACAGGTGGAATCGGTACGAATAACGACTCAAAATCAAATCATAAACACCAATCGAATATTAACATGACAGGCGGTCCAAGGAAATTGGTTTTAAACAAAATAGCCACAGACACAAAGTAATTTAAAATCAGCACAACATTGTGACAGAAACATAGCTGCAAAACATCGAAAAAACAGGTAGTAACGTAACAACATTATGACAGATATGCATGAAAACTCAAAATTACTACCGAACTGTCGAAACTCTATCGTAGCTGGTTGTCATTACTCGTCTTCTCGTCGCGGAATTTCAAAGCTTTCCGAAATGAGGATGCAAACGTGGTGATGTTTGCTGCAAGTTGAGGGAATCTCAGCTATTGTTGTGTAGTTGACGTGTGACGAGACTTGGCAATGTCGCAACCGTGATGTTGAATGGGTTTCAAACTTCTCAATACTGTTGTCGGATTTTGTTGACTCGTTGTAGCCCACGCGACGAACCGATGTTGTTCCTAATAGATTTAGCCCTTAATCTGCACAGAATGGTCACCAAAACAGGAACGGACAGCAAACAAAACATAACTTTATGCACACGACTAACAGTATAACAATATAATGATGTAGTAAACCGCAGCTTTGACATGAAAATAAAACTATAGTAGCAATGACAGGAAAGTCAAATACGCACCGAACTTCTTCAATGCGAAATTGTAACAACCACAAATTACTCACTATAAACCAACTCGTCATGTGTCTAAAACGTTTTAATCCTTTAACTCGACAAAATAGCAAACCGATTAACACACACAAATCTAGGCATAGTAGTGTCAACACAAAGGACCCAATATGTCCAGTTTCAGCAAAATTTTCACATTTGAGCACAACAACAGTGAATTTTTTCAAACTACTCTACAAACTTATGACAACATCCAAATACAAACCAGAAACACAAAAATCGTAATAAAATCAACAGACAAGACAATAATACACAGAAAATGATCTGAATGTTACCGCCATGTTGAATAGGTAGGACGACAATCTGGTTCTGTTGTTGCCGAGAAGGGAAGCTGAGTGGTGTTGGTGGCGCCAGAAAATACAATGCAGTGGGAGTATTGCTTTTGTTGTTGTTGACAGCGAGTGTTGGGATTGTTGTTGTCAATATTGCTGAGTTCTATTGTTGCAGCGTTGAGGAGTTATGGTGCTGGCGTCGAAACTGCAACAACCTGAAAAATGAAGACAGAAAGAATGTGTTGTGTATGAAAGCTGCTGCGGATGTCGTCGTGTTGTCGCAGAAGAGGTTTATGTCGCAACTGACTTGCTGTTGTGAAGAAGAGAAACCGAGTTGTTGCTGTTATGTCTGTCTCATCATCCCAAAGCTCAACATAAAGTAGAAAGGAAAATTTGTCGGCGATATCGAAACCAATAGTGATATTGAAGTGAACTCGATATATTATGGCCGAAGATTGAACTTCGACAAGGGTTGTCGTTCAAGATTTGCAGCAGTGAGCCAATTTGTTGAATCTTCTCGTTGGAAATATTGCTGTGTCGACCACAAGGCGGCAGCTGCAATTTCGTGCTCTGAACTGAAGGTGGTAGGGCGTCCCTGTGCATACAACATCAAGCTCTGCGCATTCAAAACTTCGGCAACATCGCTACTTTGAACTTCTAACCTGTATAGAACAAACCAAACAAGAGATTAAGCCATTAGGAAATTCACCAATGAGAAAAAAAAGTGGAACTTGAAAACGCAGGGAGATGTTGCTGCGTTGTGGAGCTGTAATGAGAATACGGTTTGTTGAAGAAAATCCAATAGTAGATTCTAAACTCAACAAAGAAAATGTGTTACTGCTGAGCTATTGTGTTGCGGTTAGAAGCGAAACTCAACAACTTCGAAATAGAGACGATTCGCACTAGCTACAAGCTGCTGTTGTCGCTCGCTCTCCGTTGTTATCACTGAGTTGTTGTTGTGGAGTTATCATTGCGAGCTGAAGAGTTGTTCAGCTGAGGGTCAGTAGCTATTACGTTGAGTTGATGCAAAGTCAAGCCAAAGTATCGTTGCTACTGTTACTCGCTCATCCTTGTTGTTTGCAAAAGCTGTTGTTGCAAAACGAATTTGGTTTTTTGACGAAGATCTGGGTTGCGCGATGATCGAAGTGTTGTTGTTGCTAAATCGAAACCGTGTAGGATTTGAAGATGCTGTATTGCTGTTGCTGAAATGAAGCTCATATGCAACTCGAAACGCCGAATGTCGGAGCAGCGATTTTAGAAGGTGGGAAAAATTGGTTGAACGGTGAAAACAGAAGAGAATCGCAAGGAAAACCGCTTTTGAAAGGAGGTGGAGCTATGGGTTTTGGTTTAATGGAGGAGGCGGTGTGGTTGTGCTTTAATGGCGGAGGAGTTTTACGATGAAAGGTTTTCAGTGATGATGATAGTGACGGAAAAAAAACAGAGGCAGAGGAAGAATTGATGGTGGAGAATGATGATGGAAGGTAGCGGCGGGTTTAGGGTTTCTGAAAGGGGTGGCCCAATTTTGGGGTTTTTTTTTAGGGATGAACAGTGCTAAAATTAGGGTTTTGAGGTAGAATTGGGGCTGACGGCTAGGGTTACCCCTCAGAATTGGGGATGCTGTGAACAGTGTAGGGTACCTTATTTATCCCAAGAAATCCAACCCTAATCCACCGTGTCCTAAATAAAATTCAATTTTTCCTTTTTTTAATATTTTCTTTTAATTTACTTTTCTGAATAATAATTAAGAATCATTCCTAACTCTATTATATTTTTTAAATCATTATATTAACTATTACTAAAAATTAAACTCTAATCTAATTCTTAATATAAATCCTAATTAAATTCTAACTCTATATTTTTTTTAAAATCTATTTTTTCTAAAATAAAATTTCTAAGTTATAATTAAGTTCTAAATTAAATCTATCTAATTAAAAAAAATTTAATTTAAATCCTAATTTTTAATTCAAAACTAATTAAAAATAAAAAACATTATATTAACCTATCATGAAAAAAAATGAAATTATGAAAAAAAATAATGATAGATATATATAAAAACAAATGCCATGTGGCATACTCTTATTGGGCTAAAAAGCGAAAATGCTTGTTTTTGCTGAAAAATATGCTACGCTGTATAAGCGAGGTAAATTAAAAACAAAGTCGGGCAAATGAGAATTTTTAAAAAAGGTAGGACAAATTTGGGGTATGACAGATGCCCCTATCTAATTGCCTTGAACCTGAGAGAATGAACAACTGCATGGCGTTCATTTTCAGGGTGGAAGTCAATTAGATACAAAAAAGACCCCGAAATTTGTCCGACAAGCAAGTAAAAATGCAAAGAGATGGGATATACCAGAACGGAATGACAGGATGCAAAATATGAACGAGATAACCTGATATTCCCTGGGTGGTCGAAGCAGTCCCTTATCCGTTAAGGCTCTTCGCGGTACCAGAGTGGTATAAATGATCCTCTTTGGGTGGTCGAAGCAGTACCTTATCCATTAAGGCTCTTCGATGATACCAAAGCAGTATCTTGAACAAAACTTGAGATTCTTCGGGTGGTCGAAGCAGTACCTTATTCATTAAGGCTCTTCGATGATACCAAAGCAGTATCTCGAACAAAACTTGAGATTCTTCGGGTGGTCGAAGCAGTACCTTATCCATTAAGGTTCTTCGATGATACCAAAGCAGTATCTCGAACAAAACTGGAGATTCTTCGGGTGGTCGAAGCAGTACCTTATCCATTAAGGCTCTTCGATGATACCAAAGCAGTATCTCGAACAAAACTTGAGATTCTTTGGGTGTTCGAAGCAGTACCTTATCCATTAAGGCTCTTCGATGATACCAAAGCAGTATCTCGAGCAAAACTTGAGATTCTTCGGGTGGTCGAAGCAGTACCTTATCCATTAAGGCTCTTCGATGATACCAAAGCAGTATCTCGAACAAAACTTGAGATTCTTCGGGTGGTCGAAGCAGTACCTTATCCATTAAGGCTCTTCGATGATACCAAAGCAGTATCTCGAACAAAACTTGAGATTCTTCGGGTGGTCGAAGCAGTACCTTATTCATTAAGGCTCTTCGATGATACCAAAGCAGTATCTCGAACAAAACTTGAGATTCTACGGGTGGTCGAAGCAGTACCTTATCCATTAAGGTTCTTCGATGATACCAAAGCAGTATCTCGAACAAAACTGGAGATTCTTCGGGTGGTCGAAGAAGTACCTTATCCATTAAGGCTCTTCGATGATACCAAAGCAGTATCTCGAACAAAACTTGAGATTCTTCGGGTGGTCGAAGCAGTACCTTATCCATTAAGGCTCTTCGATGATACCAAAGCAGTATCTCGAACAAAACTTGAGATTCGTCGGGTGGTCGAAGCAGTACCTTATCCAATAAGGCTCTTCGATGCTACCAAAGCAGTATCTCGAACAAAACTTGAGATTCTTCTGGTGGTCGAAGCAGTACCTTATCCATTAAGGCTCTTCGATGATACCAAAGCAGTATCTCGAGTGATAATTTTGCCGAGGAATAGCTGAGCTAAAATTCCTATTTAAAGGAACAACGTTGTCCAAACTCTGCAAGGGAGAAATCTTTCAACAAACCCTCTAAGATGACTTCTGCTTGGGGAGCCATCAGAGTAATAGTTGCTGAGGATTATCATCATCAACTGCATGGTTGAAGAATGACTTGCTGGGGAGTAGAATTCCCTGAACTCGTGGGGTATTAACTCTTTTCAGAGTTATACTGCCAACTTCACTAAAGGACTGACCAAAATGCTTGCGAACTGATCCTGGATCCTGCTATATTGCTATGCAATGTTTTATGATGCCTAAACATGTAACTAAGGTGCAACTGCTAGGAAGTGCACGATGCGAATGCAAATGATGTGTTAATGCTTGATATGATTATGATATGAGGTTGTATGTCATGCTTATGATAATGCAGCGACCAGGTATGCTGGGGATAAAATCCTGTTGGGGACATCACCAGAGACTGAATTCGGTAGTTGCCAAATGTTTTGGACTTTGGTTATTGAGGATGCCAACAAGGGTGGACTTTTAGTGGTTGCCAAATGGATTGGACTTTAGAATGATTTGCTAGACGAGAACTGGATTTTGAAGGATTTGTTTTGGTTGCAAAGCTCTGACAGGTATCAGGTCCAGGCCGTGGGGGGTGAAACCCAAAGACAGAGAGGCTTTTTCAGGAAGTTAAGGTTATTTGGTGGGGTGATGGCATGACTTCCCGACACTCAACTTTTGCTGACGAGAATAAACTTGCTTGAGTAACTGCCCCAATGTTGTTCAACTTGCCCCAGTTTGGGTCTATGAAGGAATTTTCCTTGGACGGAAATTGGAAACAATCATACCATGAGACGAACTCGAGATGGCTTGCCCCAGCATTCCAAGTCGTGAAAGGAAATTGGAAACAGTTGTACCATGAGATGAACTCGAGATGGCTTGCCCCAGCATTCCACATCGTGAAAGGAAATTGGAAGCAGTTGCACCATGAGATGAACTCGAGATGGTTTGTTCCAACACTCCAAGTCATGAAGGGAATTCAGACGCAAATATACTATGAGATGATCTCGAGATGGTTTATTGCAAATTTTAGTCAGGAAAGGGTTTTGACCTTGATTAACTGACCCTTGGGGTAATTGGTTTCAAATTATTCTTGAGGTAGTCTGCTCCAGAATGAGCGTTGAAGCGACATGACTTGTGCTGATTGAGCATTGGAGGGATTCTCCCTTAATCAAACGAAACTCTGGGTAACCTGCCCCTTGTTGGATCCTTTGCAGAAGTGGCATACTTGTTCTGGTAAGAACCTAGCTTCTAGCTGATATATCATGACAGCTTACAAACGTTGAGCGTAGCGACTTATCCAGAGCATTTTGACTGTGCGAGCGTAGCGACTTAACCAATGCGTGTTAATCGTACGAGCGTAGCGATTTAACCAATGCATATGGATTGCATGAGCGTAGTGACTTAACCAATGCGTTTGGATTGCGCGAGCGTAGTGACTTAACCAATGCGTTTGGATTGCGCGAGCGTAGCGACTTAACCAATGTGTATTAGTCGTGCTTTTGCTCTGCCCCAAGGCCTTTGACGCTTGTTGACCTCAACCATCAGCTAGTTTGCCCCAAGTTCAACCAGTTTGCCCCAGTCTGCCGGGTGTTTTGAAGGACTTTCTTCTGGGATGAGAAATTTGGCGATGATTATACCAGGATATGGCTTGAACCCATTTGCCCCAGTGTCTGAACCTTGCAGTGGTCCGCCCCGGTTTAAACCTCAGAAGGACTTGCCCCAGATTCGTAGGGTTAGGAGAAATTATTAATTCAGGTCAAAACCAATGAGTGATCAAGTTCCTCTTTGATTGCACTTTGTTGGAATTTCTATAATGTCAAGTACTGATTTGCAATTAAAATTGTTTATTCAAAAATGGTAATTTTAATGCGACATTCATGCAAGTTATGAAAATATCATTTATTGGGAATGATGTGAAAATGTGTGACGAGTGGACTGTTAATCCAAACGCAATACTGATTTAATTGGTGTGAAAGATATAGCAAGAATATGACACCAATACATAAGATAGCAAATATGTAGGAGTCAGTTTATGCAACCTTGTTGTAATCATGCTTTCAGAATAAAACTCCGCCTCAATTAGGTCTTTTGAGGGTTGTATCGTGGTCTAGTTCACGGTTATGAAAACAAAGGATATTAGGCTCAAAGTATTATTTGTACCCACCCCTTCTTCATAATGATCTCCATACCTACGTTCAGTTAATTCTGCACATTTTTTACCTTGACGGTGTAAAACTTGATGATTCAAGGTTTGCTCAAAATGGCAGCCACTTTATTTTGATGGATGTTAGTAACCCCTTGATTTGGGTGGCCACTAAATCTTATTTTGTTTTTATCGAGGGTTCGAGGACCTTTTTTTTGGTTTTGTTTTTGACCCCTAACTTTTGCATGGACTGGTTTTTGCTCTTCAAGTCCATTGGGATTGTCTTGATTTTTGCCTAAGTCTCCTATTGAGGTGTTCGACTTAGCGGGCTTTTTATTATATATATATATATTTTAAGGGTTTGTGACTGCCAAGTCATTGGTCATCGATGAACCATCATGACTTTTGGATTTTTCCTCGTGATTCGTGTGCGTAATCAGGTTAACTGAACACTACCCATGCCCCAGGTTAAGTGTAAGGGTTTAGCAATCCGAAGGAAACTCCTACTTCTAGGCTCGAAGTGGTTGACTAGGGACTAACTCCTTATCTCTCCGGTGTTTGGGGATTTGAAACAATGCCTGTACATCATCAGCATAATTTTATCCAAAAGCATAATATCAACAATTATGGGTATTTAGTTTTCGTCATCCTCCCTCAAATCTTTGCTAAACAGCAGTGCGATGAAGGAAGTGGAGTAAATTTTTTTGTGATTTTGGCAATAAGTGAGAAAACATGAGTGGATACGAATGGATTTGATCAAAAGCATGCATAATCATCACATTAACAATACCATTAATAAGAAACAATGTCTAAAAGCAAATAGAACTCAACATAAAGGAAACTACAAATGCACAAAAATGATAAGGAAACTGCCAGTATTGAGGAACTGAGCTCTTCTTCCTTGCTTCACAGTTGGGCTAACTTTTGGAAGCTGTTTATTATTGCCTTCTGCGTTGTTCTCGTCTTTTCTTAGCTCAACTTGATTCTGTCTCAAGTGTTCCATGGTCTTCCAGCACTAAGTCAAGTTCATTACTTGTGTCGGGAAATCAACCGCGGATTATGGATAAAGGGTGGGTAGGTTTTTTGGTTTTGGAATATGATATACGATGCAAATGAAACGCAAATGCAGTGATATGCGAATGCAATGCAGGTGCAAACAGGATCCAGGATAACATAAGCGACTCAAAGCAACCTAACCGGTAGGCTATACCAGGCAAGTTCTATATTCTTTACCCATAGACCCACTCACGGGATAGCTTCTATGTTGACAGATAAGGTTCCCAGGATCACGGACACCGATCGCATCAACATCACGCAACAGGCTAGCTGTATTATAACGAGAGTACGATAGGGTCTCTCCTGAATAGAGTCCTCATGCTAGGCGCACGAGGATCGAGTCCTCGGAGACTAACACTACACGACCACCGATATAGAAACTGGTTCTAAGAGTGGTTCCCAGAGTCATGGACCCTTCATGAATCAAATCGTGTAACAAGCTAGCTGCGTTACGATAGGATCTACGAAAAGGTCTATTATGGAGGAGCTTTCATGCTAGGCACACAAGGAGCGAGTCCTTGGGGACTAACACTAATCACTACCAATTCTAAACTATGTTTTCTCTCTTCTTTTTCCAAAGCTCGGGTGTAGAGCTTTACTTGCAATGCTATCCCCGAATCCAGCAGGCAGATATAATAAACAGCATACGATAGAAAGAGAAAACAAGAAATAAACAATAAGAGAAAATAAACATAAAGAAAACAGTTAAGCAAAAGGTTAGTACACTCGAATCGAGTCAAGTTAGGCTTGACTCTCTCTTGCATAGGTCGATGCGAATCCCCAGCAGAGTCGCCATCTGTCATACCTCGAAAAATACGATCCTCACGATGGACGCGGAAAATACTGTTCGAAATAGAGTCGCCACCGAACTTTATTCATTCCAATGATGGAATAGGAAAATATCGATAAAACCTTTAAGGAGATAAGAACATGGTCATCGCAACCAATATTCTAGGTTCGGGAGTCGGTTATGCAGAGGGAAGGTATTAGCACCCTCTACGTCCGTTGTACTCAACGGGAACCTCTTGATCGATTCGAGAGTAAAGTTATCTACGCTTGTTTGTTTTCTTCTAAGGTTTCTCCTAAAGGGGAAATGGGTGGTTTTAAGATAGGGTGCTCACCAAGGATTGGGGCCCTTGTGCCTACGTATCTTCACTTGTAAGAAGTGGAAAATCAGAGCATTCGTAGTTCGTGGGACTACGGGAAAAAGGGGGGATTTTGCTCGCCAAGATCATTGCAATCTTGTGCCTACGTATTCTCATTGATAAATGAGAAATCAGAACAGCCGTAGTTCGGCTAACTACGGTTTGTGGGTTTGGTGAACGAACGAGTGTTTAGGTCGCATTCTAACTGCTAAACGTTGGCTTGTTTGCTCGCTAGGGGAGGCTGAAACACGAGTTCATATGCGCGGAAGAAGGGACTAAACAATGTTCTTGGCAAAAGGTGTTTTGGTTGAAAATCGCACGAGGGCGAGGAATTTAGTGTTTATCGCATTGGATGTTTTGATTTTGGAAAAGGAGGGTAGATTGTAATAGGTTTAAGGTTTCAATTGCACGGGGGCAAGAAATAGGAGTTTGGTTAGGTAATTTTGATGGAGAATGACGACAATTTGATAAACGAGCCGTCAGCCTCGCAATCAATTAGTCGGGGAATTACTGGAATGCTGGATTCCAATGACACCTTTTTCATTCGAAAGATTTTACGAAATGTGTTTGAGAAAGTTTCAATCGCACGGAGGCGAGGAAAGCAAGTTGGGTTGAGTATTTTAAGGGAGAATGACGACTACTCGATAAACGAGACGTCAGTCTCGCAATCGATTAATCGGGATATTATTGGAATGCTGGATCCCAATGATACCCTTTTCATTCAATTAATTAGGAAAGTGTATTTGAATGGACAATAACGATATGTGTCCAAATAATTAGGGCACGTGTTTTATAAACGAAAGGTCGAGCGAACCACAACCTAAAGCGTACGCCCCAATGTTGCACCCCAAAATTTGCTATTCTTAATCAGGGGATCAAGTTCTATTCTTATCTCAAGAGGTATATTCAAGTGCTTCACTCATATTCAAGACTACTCAGGTCATCAGGGAAGAATTTGAGCTTTGAAGAGTTGACAGGTTGATCAGTGGGTTCTCCCCTATCTTGAGGTTATTTGGGGATCATCAGAGGAAATGTGAGTCATGAGCCAAGAGCATGAGGTGTGTATGGATGTTATGAAGAGCATAGATGATCATTTTGAGGAGTAACCAAGTCATTGGAATGATTGCAAGAGCCTCAGTTGAAGTCAGTCAACTAGGGTTTGTCTGGGTCAATACTAGGTCAACCCTAGGTCAAAGACTTGTTTTGAAAGGCATCAAGGATCATTTGAAGAATGTGGGATTCATTATTTGCTATATGTATATGGATATGGTGTTGTGCTAAAGAAAAATCAAGAGAAATCAAGGAGAAGAGGAGTTTCTAAATTAGGGTTTCTGTGTAAAATCCCTTGATTTAGGTCAAACTTCAAAGCAGTGTAACTCAAGATGAAAGCTTCATATGGATTTATGGTCCACATGAAACTTGTAGAGTATCTTCATAGATTTAATTTGAGTGGTGGAAGTCATCAATATGATTTATAGAACTCAAGTTATAGCTCTTGCAAGTTACAGGTCATCTGAGGGCACTGAAATTTGTCTGTGAAAGTTGTCTGTCTTCCAAGCTACTTTTGACCTTCAAGGAGATGTCAAATGGGTTTCTGGCCAACATAAGAGTTGTTCCTAATTGTCTTAGCTTTCTAGAAAGGTATGGTATGCCTTCATGTGATTTGTGGAACTCTACTTATGGTCTTGCCAAGCAAAGGGTATTTTGGTCATTTGAGAATTACAGGTCATTCTTAGCCTATGCCTAAAACTCATACAAGGAAGCTTCAAATGAAAAACTTCCCAACATCAAAGTTTCTCAAAATGTCATTTTAAGTCTATAAAAGAGGTCATGGAAGTTTGGAAATGCATAGAACAAGACTTGATAAAAGTTGGTGGAAAATGACTTAAAAAAGGCATATAACTTGAAAAAGTTCACATGAAAAATTGGTTTGAGAGGTCTACAAATCCAAAATGGGTCATCCAATATACCAAATTGAATCCAAACATCATTTTGAAGACATTGGTTCAGCCACTTTTTTGAGTTAGGGTTTAAAAATGGGACTTGCTTTGTAATGTTGTTACTTGCATATTAAGGCAACCTTGCAAAACTCAACATAATGAAGGGATCAGCTTGTTTTTTTCACACATACCATTTCAATATCTCATGAGGAGAGATTTTAACACAAGTTTAGAGGGCTGTATGCATGAGATGAGAGATATTCAACATGTCATCAAGTGAGAATTTCCACATTCTTCCACCACATTCTAGAATCCTCTAAGATCAATCCAGAAACTTCTAGATCTGTCCATCATCCTCTATATATTGAATTGAGTCCATTAGTGGAAGAGGTTGGTGAAAAGGGATAGAGAAAAGTGAGAATTCCATTGTTGCTTCCATTGTAAGAAAGAGTGAATTCATACAATCCAAATCAATTCTGTTCATTCTTCTTCTTCATCCACAATCCATTGAAGCTCTTGAGTGCATACATGCTGAATTAGAGAGCCATCCATGGAAGATTGAAGAGCTAGGGTTTGAAGTTGCAAGAAGCATATCAGATTCGAATCTCATGTTAGAGGCATTATTCTCCCAACTTTTTGCAAACAGAAACCATAGCATCATCTAAGGACCATTGGTGAAAGCTTGCAAGTGTTGAATCGAGCCAATTCTCATTTGTTCCAACAAGAATTGCAGGTATGCATTTTGATCTCTACACCACTAATTATGCATTGTTAGCTTAGTTTAATAGGTTAGATTTGTTAGGGTAGGTTATATGATGATATTCAGAGAGTTTGAGTGCCATCCATGGAGTTTGATAATATGGTGTTGAAACTTTGATGATCAAGAAATCTTAGTTTAGGGGATGTTAATCATAGTGTATTAGTTCAGAATAATCAGTGCAATATGGAGAGCACATTAGTACAAGAATTTGCAAGGTTTATGAAGGTCCATCACTGAGTGCAGTTGGTATGCCATGAGCTTATAGCCATCGGGTTTCATTCTAGGGTTGGTTTCAATCCAAACTGAGGGCACCATCGTGTTCAGGGGAGAGAATAGAGCAAGATTGCTCTTTATAGCTTAGGGTTTCATGGCCAATCGAGGGAGAATGAATGAGTGGAAGGTGCTTGCATGGGGTTGCAATTCTGAAAACCCTAGGTTCATGTTGGGGACGATGACCCCTGGTCGTTGGATTGTTTCAAGATTTTGACTCTTTAGACTCATCGCACGGTCCACATTTGAAAAGAGAAACGGAGGGAAATCTGAGCTGCGAAACGCAGCTTTCCATTAAACTAACACCATGGGCCTGGATTCAGAACGCTATCCCCACCCCCTTAACAAAGCCCAATGGAAAATGAACTGGAAATGGTTGCTAAATGCACCGAGAGTTTGATCTTTTTCTTTTATTTTTTCAATTGATTTTCTGAAACTAACTAGACCTTGCGCTTCTGCTAATCACGCCCCCACCTTCCTGGCCCATCCAGAATTTTAACTGAGCGAAGTTAATTTTGACACCCCCTCCCCATTTAATTCATGTTTTTGATTTTCATTTTCTTTAATTTTCTCTGCTCTTGTAAAATCCATATAAAATCAGAAAATTGATATTTTTAATTGCTTCTTTTTTCTATAGGTCAATAATTCTGTTAAGAAAAATAATAAATAATAAAAGTAGCATTTTATTTGGTTTTAGTATTTTTTGTGTATTTTTCTTGTAAATAGCTTTTTAATGAGTTTAGTTTAGTGCATAATTTTGTTGATTTTAGTTCAATTAGTTCCCCTTAGATTTAGGGTCCATTCTTTTTAGGGTGATTAGCTTAGGACTTCAACTTGTATATAGGATTTAATTCATAATGTTAGGATCAATCTTTAGGTAGTTTGATTAGGTGAGATTAGAGGGATTAAAATTAGGGTTTTAAGTGAGCATATGTGAGATAGATCATTTCTTTTAGGAATTTTCATTTGATTTTTGGGGTATGGGACTATAGTGGTTATGGGTAGATAATAGATCCCTTAGAAAATATTAGGATTCCCCTACTGCTATTAGTATATTGCTTGTATGTGATTGCCTATATGGTGTGCCCTCTTTAGGGTTATTATTTGTCTGTGTGGGGTATTGGGTTTGTTTGGGGCTTGGGGTCTGAGATGAAGACTGTGTTGATGAAGCCCATTTGAAGATTAAAGAATGAAGACCAACTTCCAGGGTTGATGAGGAGTATCTCTTGCTGGCAGCTGTTGAAGTTTCTAGGATCTAGGAGTTAGGCAGAGCTCTAGAGTAGAAAACTTGATTCACAAACATGGAAGGTCTTGATTGCCTCCATCCTTCTCTGTGATGCAGAGTCTCTCTAAGACACTCACCCCCTTCCTTTGGAAGGCTTGGTGATAGTGTCTAAGAGATAGAACTCTTGAGAGAAATATTCTTTGTGTTGATAGCAGTCTGTTTGCCACCTTTGGTGGTCAACTAATTGCTTAACACCTAGTTCATTCTTGTGATTGATTCCTCAGCTTGGAGAGTAGGACTTGAAGAAAAGCCATTGGGAGATTGAAGATCAAAGAATGACGTATGCTTGAAGCCTGAAGATGGTTGCAGATGCTGATGAAGATTGCTTGGCTATTTAGTTTTAGCTGTTTTATATTTTGATGTATTGTGTGAATTTCCCGGATTGTATTGTTTGCTGTTTAGCCTGCTGGGTTGAAAGTGAATTTTGTTCACTTTTGCCTATTGTTTTCTAGGTTCGAGGTTGAGTGGGACTCCCTTGCCTCGCTTGTATTGTTGCATCCATGCATTTTACTGCTTTATTGTATATATCTGCTGTTTCTGTTTCCGTCTATTCCCTTAGGATCTCTGTTTCTCTCTGCGCAAGAGAGGAGCATGATAGACATTAGGTTTTAACCCATGCATGATAACATTAGGGTAGATTTTATTCCCTTTTTTTTCAACCCTAGGATTTGTAGAGTGTCATCTCTTCTTTCCTCAAAACAACAGAAAAACATTAATAAAGGTTATAACAGAAATCAATTCACTTCTTCCGTCAAAAGATTTGAACAGGCATCAACCTTTTTGCAATAAGAAAACCCTTGTTTAAGGTGAGATTTTTCATAAAAGACACTTGAACAGCTTGTGTCGTGCGTAGCCCGAACTACGTTTGCTCTGATCTTCCATGTTGTGTGGAAGTACGTAGGCATAGGATGCGATATCCTAGCGAGCAACCTTCACCCATCTTCACCCGTAGTTAGGCGAACTACGTTGACTCTGATTTCTCGTTCCAGATGGGAATACGTAGGCATAAAGTGCGATGCTTTACCCAGTCATGTTTTCTTTTCTTTTCAGACCTCATCCTTTAGTTTAGATAGAAGTGTAATCCGTACAAACCAAACAAGCGTGGATCCCATCGAGTACGATGGACGTGAGGGGTGCTAATACCTTCCCCTTGCGTAACCGACTCCCGAATCCAGGTTTTGGTTGCGATGACCATACCTTTTCCCATCTTTGCGGTAGGTTTACTCTGAGCGTTTCCTTTCCCTCCTTTGGGATAAATAACGCACGGTGGCGACTCTTCTGTCAGCCGGCGCCGATTTTCGCAGTAGCGACAGCTGGCGACTCTGCTGGGGACTGCGATGGTTCCCTATGCGAGTCTCGCCTTGGATTTTCTTCCTAGCTGCCTGGGTCATCCCCAGCAGCTGGCGACTCTGCTGGGGATAACCATCCCCTGGCTGCTAAGGACTGCGATAGTTCCTTATGCATTTGGAATCCAACGTCCCTTAAGAGAGTCAATCCTAGCCTTTGTTTTCCCGTCGAGGATTTTCTATGGATTTACATTTCTGTATTTACATTTCAGCATTTTATTATTATTATTATTATTGCTGTATTGTGGGGTGTGACGGGTGTTCTATGATTGAGAGATAAGCCGGACCTGGGCTTGAGTGCACCTAGATTTAGAGTGGAGATTAGTGGGCGCGCACTTGCTTTGCATGTCCTAGTGTCCCGCGAAATCCACACTCAGACGAGGTTCTTCTGGTTGGCCTCCTGTCCTGCCCTTTGGGTGGCTCGGGTTGCTGGTTAGTTGGATTGTCGACTTTGGGAACCGATCATTTGGAAGTTGGCTAAGTGAGGCCTCTTCAGGAATTGATGATGCCACTCCTTCTGGGAATCGTATCATCACTCCTGAAAGTCTGTGACGCCGACGACCGCATAGGATGCCATATCTTTGTCAGTTACTAGGACACCTACCTGTGAGAGGGTTTTGGGGTTATGCAGGTAACTAGACCTTCAGATACCGGTTATTTCTTGATCAGAGATCTTGGGTATTTATGGATAGTTTTGAGGTCTATCAGAGACCAGTCAGAGTTATGGTGTGAGGTCTATCAGAGACCAGTTGGAGTTATGGTTGGGGTCTATCAGAGACCAGGTGTGGGTTATATTATTGGGTCTATCCGAGACCAGGCTAGAGTTCTTTGTGAGGTATGTCTGAGACCAGGGTTTGATGAGTATTGGTGGGTTTGTCTGAGACTTGTTCTTGGTGTGACTGGGGGCTTCTTATTCAGGGCACTTGACCCCCTGTTGCAGCTGTTTGCATTGCATTGTTTGCATACCCATTTATCATTTCATTTCATCAACGTGTGTCTGTGCTGCAGGTGCATTACATACTTCCCTGTTCTAGTGCTCCGGACTTCTGATTGTTGATATGGGTAGTGTGCGGAAGACAGTTGCGTATAAGCTGCCCACTCCAGATGTGAATTCTATATTGAGTTTGGTTGCCCTTGTGGATGATGAGGTTAGGGCTAGCTTCAAGAAGAGTTATACTTTTGCCTCTGAAGGCCTGTTCAATATATGAGTTGTTTTCTCTGTCGTGATTGAATTTTAACTTCTTGCCACTTTTGTCACCGCACTGTCACGACGCTACCCTGTATCAAATGTATTAGCACTAGAATGGGGGGGGGGGAGTAATATTCCCCAATGCACGCATGCACGTTAGCATTTTTTGTATTCTGTCTGCATAAATCACATTGCATAGCATTTCTCTAGCTGGCCAAAGCATTTATCCAGCCTTTGTTCTATCCAGAGGGTGATTCTCGGGGGATTGTTCGAGGCAAGTGTGGAGTGTTGAAGACGACCAAGGGGTTGAAGCAGACCTAAGCAGAATCAAGCAGTGAAGTCAGGTGGCAGTTGTTGGGAGCTATGTCAGAGAGCAGCTTCCAGTTCGTTGATACCTTGTCAGGTTTCACTGTGATGTCCAATCCCTTGTATGGATCTACGCGTGACGAAGACTTTCCGCAAGTGAACAACCTTATTGCAGCTCAGCTTGTACAACCTTCTGTTGAAGACCAAGGTCTACGTGAGCAGTTTGTTGTCCGAAGTGAACGTTATCTTTCTGTTGATACTCCAGATTACCAGAGTGTTGCTTTCCCTATGCCAAAGTCCCGAAGAGAAATCCTAATGGCAAAGACTGAAGACCCATTAGCTCCCGGGTGTGCTAGGAGGTCTCGTGCATCGGATGAAAGATTCAAAGCCTTGAAAGGTAAAGACGCTGTTAACCCTAATGCTGCAGACATGTGTCTGGTTCCTGACCTAGTGTTACCTCCGAAGTTCAGAATGCCGGAGGTTGAAAAGTACAAAGGAGACAGTTGCCCGAAGCAACATTTGGTGTTGTTCTGCCGAAGAATGACTCCATTCGTGCACAACGACAAGTTGATGATTCACTGCTTTCAGGATAGTCTGACTGGGGCATCTCTGAGTTGGTATATGCAGTTAGAGAGGGATCAGATCCAATCATGGGTGGATTTAGACAGAGCTTTCCTGGAGCAGTATGACTACAATCTTGTTGAAGCTCCTAGTCGCGTGCAACTACAAGAATTGTCTCAAGGGAACAATGAGCCTTTCAGAAAGTATGTTCAGAGATGGAGAGAATTTGCTGCTAGAGTGCAACCACCGCTTCAAGACCGAGAATTGAAAAGCATGTTCGTAAACTCCTTGCAGAGTTCGTACTTTGAAGGAATGATTGGAGTCGCACCAAATTTCTCTGAATGGGTAAGGGCAGGAGAGCGCATCGAGTACGGTGTAAAGACTGGAAAAATCCAGAATGTTGCAGGCGGTCAGGCTCGTCAAACCGAAGAAGGAGTTGTGGGCAACGCAGTTAGGAATGATGTTGGGTATCCTCGAGACGAATCGGTGAAATCTGTTGGTTCTTCGTCTTCTCAGCGACCAGTATCTTCTGCATCTCGTTATTCTGGACAGACCACTGTGCCTGGGGCACCATATCAGGAGTCTTATGTCGCTCAACGAACTCGTGGCCAAGGTTATCAGACTCAGCGTCAGAATTGGCACATACCTCGTAGCAGTTTGAAACGAAGGAATGGTCCTTCCCACCCAGTTCCTGTGCAGTACAGTCTGCTTTTGCCACAGTTGGTTCAGAACGCTTTGGTGGAGCCGAAAGTTCTCAAGGCTGTGCCAGAACCTTACCCTCCTGGGTACAATCCCCAAGTTCAGTGTGGTTACCATGGTGGCTCTCCAGGGCATGCAACTGAAGATTGTAAAGTTTTTCGGGCGAAGGTACAACAGTTGATCGACCAGGATTGCATTTCCTTTCGAGAAGGATTTCTGTTTGTTCATACCAACCGCTCAGCTGTCTAAGCTCGTAGACTCGAAAAGTGTTCCCCAGCCGAAGCCAATGATCCAGACAGGCAGGCGCCCTCAGCATTGGCAGTCCTCAGACTTTATATCCTTTGTATTTGTAGTTTCTTTTCTGTTAGTTACTACTTGCTGTAAACATTGTATGTTTCGAATGGTAATAATAATAAAGTGACTATGCATTTTTCTGAATTAATCATGTCGCTGTCGCTCATTTACTGCATTGCACTGACACTTGCATTTTATTCACTCCACTTTATCACTGTGACTAGCAAAGATTGGAGGGAGGATGACGAAATAAACTCATAACTGGTGATCGTATGCTTTCAGATAAAACCCTGCCGATGACGTACAAGGCATTGTTTCAAATCCCCTAAACACCGGAGAAATAAGGAAGAGAATCCCTTGTTAACCCCTTCGAGCCAAGAAGTAGGAGTTTCTTTCGGACTTTTTAAAACCCTCACATCTTAACCCGGGGCAGGGTAGTTGTCAGTTAGCTTGACCGAGCATTCAAGTCTTACAGAGGAGTGTTGTCTTTCGAGGACCAATTACAGTTTATGCCTCTCAAGAGGATGTACCTCGTCAACCACAGTGGTTAAACCTCACCAATCAGGGGTGAAACAGTTACAATCCTTTCGGAGCAAGCAAGACAACCAATGTCACACGACTTTGTTCCAAAAGAAAGAAAAAGAAAGCCCGCTAAGTAAAAAGAAAAAAGCTAGAAAGCAAATACTTAGGCAAAAATCAGGGCATCCCGCTGGACTTCAAAAGAAAAAATCAAAAAGAACTCAAAAGGAGTCAGTCCAGGCAAAAATTAGGGAATCAAAAAGAATGGAAAAGAAGGGATAGAAAAAATATATATAGATCCCCAGCGAGTCACAAAGTCGTGTACACAGACACCGAAAGCGAAAAGGAGTAACTATCACTCCGAAAAAAACCCTGTGAGTTCCTTAATTGTGGTTCTTACCATTCAACATACCTCTCGAAGAGGCGAGCGCTCGTGCCAGGTTAACTGGATTTTAGGATCGGAGATCATCACGTAGAAGGGGTGGGTACAAATCAAAATTTGATCCAAATATCCTTTGTTTCACGAACCGTGAACCCGACCACGATACAACCCTTAAAAGACCTAATTGAGGTAGGATTTATTCAGAAAGCGCATTACGATAAGGTCGAGTAACCTGACTCCTTCTTGACTTACTAGTCACATCCTTGTTGTATTTTTTCACTGACCATGTAAGCACTACGTTTGAACTTTGGTTCATTCGTCACTCAATCATGACGTGTAAATGAGTGACAGCACAAATTTCTTCAAAATCTGCATAAACATTGCATTAGAATTACCATTCGTGAACAGACGATTTTTACTTGCAGGTTAGTAGTTGACATGAAGGAGATTCCAACAGGGAATAATCAAGCAGGACTGAACAATTCAGCAGTCTGAACCAGGATGGCGTATGTTGTGAAAACCAGTGAACCAGGGGCATTGACTTCCATTGAGTTCGGAATCAGTTAGTCTGAGGACAAGTCCCGAAGTTTCAGTTGATCAAGGGGCAGTATGCTTGAGAGGCAACTAATCAGAAGTGAGTCTTCTCGAGATTCAATCAGGGGCAGCCATACAGAACGTGGAGATTTGAAAGCAGATACTTCAGGTGGATAATCAGATCAGGATAAGTCGCTAGAACGCTCATTCAGGGGCAAGTCGCCGCAGAGAGCGTTGAAACCAACTGGGTTGATCAGGGCTAATGGAGATTGAATCTTTTTGTCGTATAGGTACCGGGGCAAGTAATCTCGAGGTTGTCTCATAGCAAGCGGTTCAGAGCAGGTATTCCCAGGAGTTAGATAGGGGCAAGTTGAGTGCACTGGGGCAAGTTATTCAAAAGCTCGCAAAGTTCCCCGCCAGGGTCCATGGCAGGCTGGTACCCTCTCCAGAGGTTGGATGTTGTGTCTTTCCCCGGTGAAGTCGCCCGAGGCAAAATTAAATGTTGTCTCCCCAGGAGAGCGGAGATTGCGTCAAAGAAAAAGATCAATGTATCTTCAGTAATTCAGAAGTAGCTTGTCAAGCAGAGCAGAGTCCTCCCCAGCGAAGGTCGAGACGGATATGATTAATTTCCCAGAAAGTTTTTGTGCAGTACAAATCAGAATGTGTAAGTTCAATCCCCAGCTCAGTGATAGCGGGATGATTTCCCCAGCTCAGTGATAGCAGGAGAGGTTCCCCACAGAGTGTGATCAGGTGGTTGGAGCTGCTGAAAGGAGTTTTCCCGAGCAGGATTGTCCTTTCTTTCCCCAGCAAGTCGCTCTTACTCGTCAGGAGGATCGTCCTCAGCAGATTTTGGAGTTTTGAGTTCGTGAGCTACTCTCCTAGCAGGATGGTTATCCCCAGCGGAGTTAGTTCATCTTTCCAACATTTATTTTGTTGGAAGCGTATCGGTAGTATTCCGGTCATCCCCGACGGATCCAATGTGTTTTCAGCATTTATTTTGCTGAAGTAAATCTTTGCATAAACATGCATCATACTCGCATTTTACACACTATCAAACGTGCATTTTGAAACATAAGCCAGGTGGTTACCTCTTCAGTTTCAGATATGTTGTCCCCTGCCGATAAGAGAAATCGTAGTTTCAGGAAGATGTGGATGTTGTGGTCAAGGTACGCGGTGATCGTATTTTGATACCATCTATGGGGTTCATATTGTAAGGCACGCAGTGATCGTGTTGATTTTGAGATGTGGGTTTTGTGGTCAAAGTATGCAGTGATCGTATTTGTACCATATATGGGGTTCATGTTGTAGGACACGCAGTGATCGTGTTGATATTGGTATGTGTATCTGTGGTCAAATGGCGCAGTGATCGTATTCGTCCTGATCTAAGAAGATTGCTTTGTAGGGCGCGCAGTGATCGTGTTGGCATCGTCTCGGGGGTTTATTGAGCAGGACGTGCAGTGATCGTGTTTACTCTATTGGTGGTGCAGGACACGCAGTGATCGTGTTTACCATATCATGTGATGTTTGTTGGTCGATATATGCAGTGATCGTATTCGTCCGTTATACAGTGGTTATAGATTGACACGCAGTGATCGTGTTCATCCAGTTTGTTGGTCGATATATGCAGTGATCGTATTCGTCCGTTATACAGTGGTTATACATTGACACGCAGTGATCGTGTTCATCCAGTTTGTTGGTCGATACATGCAGTGATCGTATTCGTCCGTTATACAGTGGTTATAGATTGACACGCAGTGATCGTGTTCATCCAGTTTGTTGGTCGATATATGCAGTGATCGTATTCGTCCGTTATATAGTGGTTATAGATTGACATGCAGTGATCGTGTTCATCCAGTTTGTTGGTCGATATATGCAGTGATCGTATTCGCCCGTTATACAGTGGTTACAGATTGACACGCAGGGATCGTGTTCATCCAGTTTTGTTGGTCGGTATACGCAGTGATCGTATTCGTCCGTTATACGGTTTGGTTATGGGGTGAGGCACGCAGTGAACGTGTTCATCTGGTTGTTGGTGGGCGAAGTACGCAGTGATCGTATTCGTCTCATGTTTGAAGTTGTGTCACAAGGCACGCAGTGATCGTGTTTCCTCCAGTCAAGAGGGTCGTGACATGAAGCGCGCAGTGATCGCGTTTACCCTATGTATGGTTAGAATATGCAGTGATCGTATTCGTCCAGTTATGTGGGTTAGTTGAGACACACAGCATGCAGTGATCGTGTTTTATCCAGTCAAGAGGATCGTGGCTCAGAACGCGCAGTGATCGTGTTTGAACACGCAGTGATCGTGTTCAAGATACGCAGTGACCGTATTAGAATGGCACGTAGTGATCGTGTTGATAGTACCATGGAAACTTGTGATGCGGAGCACGCAGTGATCGTGGCTATCGTATCAGTTGGTTTTGTTGGTCGGCATACGCAGTAATCGTGTTCGTCCTATTACATGGGTTGGTTTTGTGGCACACGCAGTGATCGTGTTGACATCATTTTTGGGGTTTGTTGGTCGAGATACGCAGTGATCGTGTTCATCATGTTGATGGGTTGAAGTACGCAATGAACGTGTTCGCCTCTTCTATGTGGATTTATTCTGTCTGGCACGCAGTGATCGTGTTTATCTCATCCGGTTGGATTTATGGTCGACATGATTTTGGTTGTAACGCGACACGCAGTGATCGTGTTCGTCGTGTTTGTCACTTTAGTTGATGTTGTTTGTGATACACGCAGCGGTCGTGTTCGTCTCATTTTATGAATTTGTGGTGTAAGACGCGCAGTGATCGTGTTTTCTCCTGTCGAAGGGTTGTAATGCAACACGCAGTGATCGTGTTTGTCCCATTATGTGATTTTTTTTGTGGCATCAAGACGCGCAGTGATCGTGTTTTCTCCTGCCAAGAGGGTTGTGGTGTAGAATACGCAGTGATCGTGTTCATCTTGTTACGGAGGGTGGTTGTGCCAAGCACGCAGTGATCGTGTTCGTCATGTCATATTCCCCTAGCAGAATTGCTTGGTCAAGCATTTCTCTTTCTCCCCAGCCGAGTCCTTTCCCAGAGTGCTGTGGAAATGGCATGTTGCAGATTTTGGGTGGTTACCCGCAGTTACCTCGGTAGAGGCGTAATCCCCAGCGGGGTGGTCTTCAACGAGATACTTGGTTAAGTTCCTCGTAGTCCCCGGCAGGGTATTCTTCGACAAGTCGCTTGGTTAAGTTACTTGTATTCCCCCAGCTGAATCTTTCTCAGGATGCTGTGGTATCAGTACTATAAAGTGGTAATGCAGATTTTTGGGTCGTTATCCGTAGTTCCTCCAGCAGAGTTATGCGCTCCAGCAAGATGTTACTTCAATGAGTTGCTTGGTTAAGTCCCTCATAGTCCCCAGCAGGGTATTCGCCATCGGAGTTGTTTGGTTAAATTCCTCGTATTTTTTCAACAAGGGTGCTTGGTTAAGCTCCCAATTTCCCCAGCAGGTGTTTGACAGCAGTCGTCAGAATTGTCCTCTCAGAGTTGCTTAGTTAAGTTTCTCGTTTCCCCGCAGAGTCGGTTGTTCATGTCTTCAAACATTGCCCCGATTGGTTAAGCGTTTGCTCGTTTCTTCAGGATACGAAAGGTTGATCAGTGAAGTCAACATGACAAGTGAAGTCAATATTCTCCCGCTGGTTAGCGTGTGCTTGGTTGATAAGTGAGATCAATAGAGGTTGATAAGTGAGATCAACAGAGGTTGATAAGTGAGATCAACAGAGGTTGATAGGTGATGTCAACAATTTCTCGTTGTGTGGTGTATGCTCATTTCTTCGGAATGGAGTGGTCTGCGGACAATATCAGATTATTTTACAAAAAAAAAACAGATTGATAGATGGATGGCTAGTTGTTGCTGTGACAACAAAAGTCATTTCCCTGAAGGGTTTTCCCCAAGCAGTAGTCGTATTCGCAATTTATTTTGCGGTTGGCAAATTTCCGGGTTCTTTCGTATTCAACCGTCTCGTACCTCGAATATCTGAAGGCCGCGCGCTCTTCATCCAGCCGGGTCCAAGCCGCTTGAATAGGGGCAGCTGTTGCACCCCAAAATTTGCCCAACCTTTTCTAACCTAGGTTTATGTTTCAATTGCATAGTCATCTGCATTGTCATCATGTACATAGTGTATTCATCTGCATTGCATAGCATAAGCAAGCTATCTTAATCAGGGGATCAAGTGCTATTCTTATCTCAAGAGGTATATTCAAGTGCTTCACTCATATTCAAGACTACTCAGGTCATCAGGGAAGAATTTGAGCTTTGAAGAGTTGACAGGTTGATCAGTGGGTTCTCCCCTATCTTGAGGTTATTTGGGGATCATCAGAGGAAGTGTGAGTCATGATACAAGAGCATGAGGTGTGTATGGATGTTATGAAGAGCATAGATTATCATTTTTAGGAGTAACCAAGTCATTGGAATGATTGCAAGAGCCTCAGTTGAAGTCAGTCAACTAGGGTTTGTCTGGGTCAATACTAGGTCAACCCTAGGTCAAAGACTTGTTTTGAAAGGCATCAAGGATCATTTGAAGAATGTGGGATTCATTATTTTCTATATGGATATGGATATGGTGTTGTGCTAAATAAAAATCAAGAGAAATCAAGGAGAAGAGGAGTTTCTAAATTAGGGTTTCTGTGTAAAATCCCCTGATTTATGTCAAACTTCAAAGCAGTGTAACTCAAGATGCAAGCTTCATATGTATTTCTGGTCCACATGAAACTTGTAGAGTATCTTCATAGCTTTAATTTTAGTGGTGGAAGTCATCAAGATGATTTATAGAACTCAAGTTATAGCTCTTGCAAGTTACAGGTCATCTGAGGGCACTGAAATTTGTCTGTGAAAGTTGTCTGTCTTCCAAGCTACTTTTGACCTTCAAGGAGATGTCAAATGGGTTTCTGGCCAACATAAGATTTGTTCCTAATTGTCTTAGATTTCTAGAAAGGTATGGTATGCCTTCATATGATTTGTGGAACTCTACTTATGGTCTTGCCAAGCAAAGAGTATTTTGGTCATTTGAGAATTACAGGTCATTCTTAGCCTATGCCTAAAACGCATACAAGGAAGCTTCAAATGAAAAACTTCCCAACATCAAAGTTGCTCAAAATGTCATTTTAAGTCTAGAAAAGAGGTCATGGAAGTTTGGAAATGCATATAACAAGACTTGATAAAAGTTGGTGGAAAATGACTTAAAAAAGGCATATAACTTGAAAAAGTTCACATGAAAAATTGGTTTGAGAGGTCTACAAATCCAAAATGGGTCATCCAATTTACCAAATTGAATCCAAACATCATTTTGAAGACATTGGTTCAGCCACTTTTTTGAGTTAGGGTTTAAAAATGGGACTTGCTTTGTAATGTTGTTACTTGCATATTAAGGCAACCTTGCAAAACTCAACATAATGAAGGGATCAGCTTGTTTTTTTCACACATACTGTTGCACCCTAAAATTTGCTCAACCTTATTCACTTGGGTTATGTTTCAATATCATTAGCATTTGCATATAGAGCCATGTACATAGTCTGATCATCTGCATAGCATAGCATAACAAGTCATCCAACAGGGGACCAAGCATTATTCTCATCTCTATGAGCCTATCAAGAAGTTATTATTCTAATTCAATCTCATTCAAGTCATCAGAAAGAATTTGAAAGCTGAGAAGTCAATGGATCAAGCAGGGCTTCTAGCTCCTATCTGAGGGTGTCTGAGGATCAACAAGCAAGTTGTGAGCTGTGGATGGAGCATGGAGAGTATGTGGGCATCATGGGAGACTTAGAAAGTCATTTGGAGAAGGAGATAAGTCATTGGTGTAGTCACAAGAGTTGTGGATGAAGACAGTCAACTAGGGTTTCATCTCGGTCAACCCTGGGTCAACTCTAGGTCAATTGACTGATTGAAAGGCATTAAGGGCTATTGGAGAGATGTGGGGTTCATCATTTGACATGTAGAAGAGGATATGGTGATATGCCAAGAAGAAATCAAGAGAAATCAAGGAGAAGAGGAGTTTCTAAATTAGGGTTTCTGTGTAAAATCCCCTAGTTTAGGTCAAATTTCCAAGCAAGATAAGTCAAAATGCAAGCTTCAAATGAATCCTTGGCCAACATGAAACTTGTATAGGATCTCAAGACCTTTAATTTGATTGGTGGAAGACATCAAGGAGATTTATAGAACTCAAGTTATGGTCCTTGCAAGTTACAGGTCATCTGAGGTATCTAAAATTTTGTATGTGAAAATGACTTGTCTTCCAAGCTATTTTTACCCCTCAAGGAGATTTCAAATGAATTTCTGGACAACATAAGAATTGTTCCTCATTGTCTTAGATTTCTAGAATGGTATATTATGTCTTCATATGATCTGTGGAACTCTACTTATGGTCTTGGCAAGCAAAGGGTATTTTGGTCATCTGAGAATTACAGGTCATTTCAAGCCTATGCCCAAAACTCCTACAAGGAAGCTTCAAATGGAAAACTTTACAACATCAAACTTGTTCCAAATGACATTTTGAGTCTATAAAAGTGACCATGAGAGATTGGAAAGATTCATAGCACAAGGTTTCAAAATTGTTGGATTTAATGAATAAAAACGACCTAAAAAATGAGATTTTTCATATTTTGGCCAAATGAGGTGAAATTATAGGTCATTTTGAATGGAAAGATCATTTTGAGAACATTGGCTAAAGTAGAATTTTGAGCTTGGTTCACATTTTGGGAGTTATTCAAGGTTACTTATCATGGAAGAAACATAAGCCAAATCCAAGGGAAATCACACATGGGAAGTTTCTCCAAGTTTCTAGGAGGTTCTAATGACATGTATATATTGAATGGAGAGGGTTCATGCCATGGTTGGTGATCACATTTACTCAAAACCACAAGTTTCACACACTTTCCCTCATTTGCAAAAGCTTCTCAAACTCTCTCAAACTATCATCAATTTCCACCATTCTTGATCTGTTCTTCATCATCATCATCCAAGGACCAGAATTCACACATTCATTTGGCTAATTGAAGGAGGAATCGTGCCATTCACCATCATCATTCAAAGTGCAAGAATCTTGGAAGTAGGAGATTCAAAGCCTTGGAGCATCATTGGTTGCATACAGAACTCATCACCAAGTTCACTTATCAGTTTCCCATCATTTCAAGTATTGGATCAAGAGGATTCCATAGCTGTTTTCATCATCACACCAGGTTGGTAACTTCATTCTAATTGCATGATTTAGTGAGAATTATAGGGAATTGTTAGTATAGATCGGTTAGGATAAGTAAGATGATTGATTTTGGTAAGTTTGGATAAGTTTCATGGATGTTGATCATGGTGCCCTAATTCTGTTAGAGATCATAACATCAAAAGTAATGCAAGATAATCTTAGGTTAATGGCTCAGATTAATCAGCATGGAATGTAGATTAGGTTAGGGTAAGATTTGGAGAGAATTGGGAGGTTTGATCACAGGTGTTAATGGTGGATCCAGACTGGTATCCCTACCGGGTTTGGTTATTGTTTGAGCTTTAGAGGGAATGGTTGCTATGGCTGTGTAGAGGGATTGTCTTAGAGCAATTTTGCTTTTGGAATTGTCTGATTTCGTGGCGAGATGAAGGAGAGCAGAAGAGTGGAAGATCGTGCATGGGGGAAGAATTTCATGGCTTAGGGTTTGCTGGAGGTTGAAGATAACCCCTGGGCCACACGATCTTGAGATTGACTTTGACTGGGAAATTAAACCAATGGCCACGATTGAAAGATGGAAACGGAGGGAAAATTCAAACAATGAAACACATCGTTTCATTTATTTCATCCGGCTGGGCTCAGAAAATTCTCGCTATGCACACCCCCGTTCTCAAGCCCAATACCAAATGAACTGGAAAAATGACTATTCGCACCGTTTTCGTTTTTAATTTTTTGCTGACTTTCTGAATGCTTCCTGGGCCTGGTGCATATTACTACTAACACCCCCACTGCCTGGCCCGTTCCTTGTTTTAACTGATTTCTCCTACTTTTTGCACCCCTTTCATATTAATTCCTTTCATTTTATTTCAAAGAACATTAAATCTTTTAAAAATCATAATAAATCATAAAATGCATATTTTCAATTGGTTCTTTTTGCATTATTTTCTTAATTTGGTCAAGAAAATTATCATCCAAAAAAAAATTAATAGTTCCTTTTATTTTCATATTTTTGGCATATTTTCCTTTTAATTAGGTGTAAATAATATTTTGTTTAGTACATGAATTTGTTAATTTTTGTTCTAATAGTTGCTTTAATATTTTTCACCCATTCTTTTTAGGTTGATTAGTAGATAAGATTATCTTGTATATACAATTTAATTCCCATTTTTAGGACTTAATTTTAGGTGTTTAGTTTAGGTGTGAACAACATGAACAAAATTAGGGTTTAAGTGATGACTTAGGAGAATTGAATCATTTCCCTTAGGACTTAGAGATTGAATATTTTAGATATGGGACTATAGGGACTATGGGTAGTTATTAGATCCCTTAGAAATCACTAGGATTCCCCTACTGCTATTGGTATATTACTGTCTATATTTGATTGATTGGTGTGGTGTGCCCTCTGGGGATTATTGTTTGTCTGTATGGGTATTGGGATTGCTTGGGGATTGGGAGAGCTGAAGACTTGTGATGATGAAGCCATGGGAGATCCAGAGCTTGAAGACCAACTTCCAGAGTTGATGAGGAGATTCTTGCTAGCAGCTGTTGAGGAGATTAGGGTTTAGGAGCTAGGCAGAGCTCTAGATTAGAAAGTTTAATTCTCAAACATGGAAGGCCTTGACTGCCTCCATTCCTCTCTGTGATGCAGAGTCTCTCTAAGACACTCACCCCCTTCCTTTGGAAGGCTTGGTGCTACTGTCTAAGGGATAGAACTCTTGAGAGAAAATGTCTTATGTGTTAGTAGCAGTTGGTTTGCCACCCTTGGTGGTCAGCTAAGTGCTTAACACCCAATTCACTCTTGTGATTGATCCCTCAGCTTGGAGGATAGGACTTGAAGAAAAGCCCTTGTAGACTGAAGATTGATGACAAAGACCTTGCTTGAAGGCTGTGGAGATGGGGATTGATGCTGTCTGAAGCTTGTAGCTGTCTGATGATGACTTGAAGATAGGTGTTGATTCAGAGCTGCTGATGCTGTTTATTTTTGCTGTATTTCATTTCTGATGTATTGATTGGTTTTCTGGACTGTATTGTTTGTTGTTTAACCTGTTGGGTTGAAAGTGAAGTCTGTTCACTTTTGCCTATTGTTTTCTAGGTTCGAGGTTGAGTGGGACTCCCTTGCCTCGCTTGTATTGTTGCATCCATGCATTTTACTGCTTTACCGTATATATCTGCTATTGTTTCTGTTTCCGTCTATTCCCTTAGGATCTCTGTTTCTTTCTGCGCAAGAGAGGAGCATGATAGACTCTAGGTCTTAACCCATGCATGATAACATTAGGCTAGTTTGATTCCCTTCGCAACCGTAGGTTAGAGTTCTGTCTCTTCTTCCTCAAAACAAACAGAAAAACACAATAAAATTTCAAACTCAATAAAAGACACTTCTTCCGTAAAAGAATGTGAACTCATCAAGACGTCATTTTTGTCCGCTTGGACTGCTAATCAGAAAAACCTTTTTCAGAAGAAATAAAATCAACCAAGACAAGCTTGTGTCGTACGTGGCCCGAACTACGTTTGCTCTGATCTTTCATGCTGTATGAAAGTACGTAGGCATAGGATGCGATATCCTAGCGAGCAACCTTCCCCTCCTTTCCCGTGGGTAGGCGAACCACGTTGACTCTGATTTCTCGTTCCAGACGGGAATACGTAGGCATAAAGTGCGATACTTTGCCGAGTCATTTTATTTTCTTTTAACCCTTAACCCTTAGTTTAGATAGAATAACAATCCATACCCGAAAACAAGCGTGGATCCCGTCGAGTACGAAGGACGTGAGGGGTGCTAATACCTTCCCCTTGCGTAACCGACTCCCGAATCCAGGTTTTGGTTGCGACGACCATACCTTTCCCGTGTTGTGCGAGGTTTACTCTGAGCGTTTCCTTTCCCTCCCGTGGGATAAATAACGCATGGTGGCGACTCTTCTGTAAGCCGGCGCCGATTTTCGCAGTAGCGACAGCTGGCGACTCTGCTGGGGACCCAACGTCCCCTGGCTGCTAAGGACTGCGATAGTTCTTATGCATTTGGGATCCAACGTCCCTTAAGAGAGTCAATCCTAACGCTTGTTTTCCCGTCGAGGATTTTGTATGGATTTATATTTCTGACCTTTATTTTCAGCATTATATATATTGATTATTATTTCTGTATTGGGGTGTGACGGGTGTTCTGATGTTGAGTGAGAAGCCGGACCTGGGCTTGAGTGCACCTAGAATTAGAGTAGAGATTAGTTGGCGCCCGCTTGCTTTGCTTGCCTTGGTGTCCCGCGAAATCTACACTCAGAAGAGGTTCCTCTGGTTGGCCTCCTGCCCCTTCCTTTGGTTGACGTGGGTTGCTGGTCAGTTGAATTGTCGACTCTGGGGACCGATCATTTGGAAGTTGGCTAAGTGAGGCCTCTTCAGGATTTGATGATGCCACTCCTCCTGGGAATCGTATCATCAACCCTGAAAGTCTGTGACGCCGACGACCGCATAGGATGCCATACCTTTGTCAGTTACTAGGACATCCACCTGTGAGAGGGTTTGGGGTTATGCAGGTAACTAGACCTTCAGACACCAGTTATTTCTTGATCCGAGATCTCGGGTATTTATGGAGAGTTCTGAGGTCTGTCAGAGACCAGTTGGAGAGTTCTGAGGTCTGTCAGAGACCAGTTGGAAGGTTCTGAGGTCTGTCAGAGACCAGTTGGAGATGTGATTTGAGGTCTACCAGAGACCAGTTGGAGTTATGGTTTGAGGTCTGTCAGAGACCGTTGTTGGAGCTTTGTTTTAGGTCTATCTGAGACCAGGGATGAGGACTTCTAAAAGAGTCTATTTGAGACCTCTTGATATGGTTCAGGCTATTCAGCTACGACATTTGGTCCCCGTTGCATGTTATTTGCATTGCATTGTTTGCATACCCATTATCATTGCATCCCATTAACGTGTGTCTGTGCTGCAGGTGCATTTGCATATCCCCGGTTCTAGTGCCCAGACTTCTGAGTATTGATTATGGCTGGTTTGAGGAAAACAGTTGCGTATAAGCTGCCCACACCTGATATTACTCCTTTGCTCGGTCTGATATCCCTTGCTGATGAGGAGGTTAGGAGAAGTTTCAGAATGAGTCATGGGAGATTACTGAGATTAGTCTACAAGCCCACTGCTGATGAGATGAATGGGCTGTACACCCTGATGCAGTTCTATGACCCCGCATTGAGATGTTTTACGTTTGCTGATTTTATTCTGGGGCCTACCATTGAAGAGTATGTGGAGTTTACTGAGCTACCCGTGCAGAACCAGGTTCCATTCATTCATTCTGGCGCTAAGCCCAAGCTAGAGGACTTGGCCAAAGCTTTGCACATGGATGCTTCTGAATTGTTGACTACTGTTTCCCGTGGAGTTCCAGGCTTCTCACTCCAGTTCTTGATTGGTAAAGCCCAGGAGTACGCTAAGAGTGGGTGCTGGATTGCCTTTAATGCTGTGCTGGCTCTGTGCATTTATGGCATAGTTTTGTTTCCCAATGTACCGGATTTTGTGGATTTCGACGCCTTCTACTTGTTTGCCGTTGGTAATCCTGTACCTACCTTGCTCGGATATTTCTACCACTCACTGCATTACAAGAATGAGAAGGGAAGAGGGAAGAATATTCACTGCTGTGTACCATTGCTGGGTATGTGGTTTAAGAGCCACCTTCCCATGAAGGGATCTTTTATGGAGAGTGCGACCACAGCTAGTTGGTCAGAGCGCCTGATGAGGCTATCTTCCGAAGACGTTGAATGGTTTGATAGAGATCTGCTGGGATCTGAGCTCATCTTCAGTTGTTCTGGGTACCCTAATGTCCCGCTGATAGGAAGAAAAGGGTGCATCAACTACAACCCATCTCTGTTGGTCCGTCAGTTCGGATATGCGCTGAAGAACCCGCCAAGGGAGGAAGAAGTACAGGAATCTCTGTACTTCACCGGAGACTTGAAGGGGGAGTTATTGGCCAAGCTGCAGCATGCCTGGACGCGTATTAACCGAAGAGGGAAGCCGTTGTTAGGGAAGAATGACTGTCAGGCCTATGCACCTTACAGGGTTTGGATCCAGGAGAGAGCAAGTCAGTTGCGGATGCCATTTCCAGATGCACCAGTCCTTGTTCCTATTTGTTGCACCCCAAAATTTGACCAACAATTATTCACCTATCAAGTGTTTGAAAATTGATACCTTCATCAGAAAGTTCAGGAGATCCTCAGAGCAACTGTTTGAGACTAGAGTTATGTGCCTCATAGCTTGAGAGTTGTGGGAGCCCCTCAGATGATTCTGAGACTTTGAGAATGAACTTGAAGCCTTGAGAAAGTCTATGAGATGTCTTGAAAGCCATCATGAAGCCCAGAGAGGTCATTGTGCAAGAATTCAGAAGATTCAGCCATGAATGGTGAAATTAGGGTTTTGACTGGGTCAACCCTAAATCCACTGAAGATTTGGAGAAGGTTGAGACCCAATCCAAGGGCCATGAGATCATGGAATGATGCATAGAGATGTTATAAAGATGATTCCTAGACCAAATCATCATGATTGAGGAGTTTGAGAAGTTTCGAGTTAGGGTTTCCAAGGATTGTCAGTGAAAAAAACCCTAGTTTGATCCCTATCTTCCAGGAAGTTTTAGCTCAAGATGTGATTGATATCTCATCTTCCCCACAACATGAATGTTGTAGAGCTTGTTCTTAGCTTTAATTTTAGTGGTAGAAATCCTTGATAGGAGTTGCAGAGCTCAAGTTATGGTTTTGACAAATTACAGGTCAGCTAAGGTGTGTGAATCTGGGTCCTTGAAAGTCACCCAACTTGTAGACAACTTTTGCCCTAGTAGGATGATTCCTATGATTTCTTGGTCAACATGAATGTTGAATAGCATCTTCTTAGCTTTCTAGAGAGTACTAGAAGTCCCTAATAGGATTTGTAGCACTCAACTTATGGTTTGAACAAGGCAGGGGTATTTTGGTCATTTGGAAGTTATAGGTCATTTTAAGCAAAGGCCATATCTCCTATTTCTAAGCCTCAAATGGAAAAACTCAAAACATCAAAGTTGTTCAAAATGGGATTTTAAGCCTAGAAAAGAGGGTGTGAAAGTTTGGAAAAGCTTAGAGCATGGATTTTTAAAAGTGGTGCAAATGGCTTGTAAATGGCTTATAAGTTAAAAAAGTTGAAATGGAATTTTGGTTTGAGAGATCCACAAATCCAAAATAGGTCATCCAATATGTCATTTTGAATCCAAACATCATTTTAAAAACAATGGTTCAAGTAGAATTTTGATTTGAGGTCTCAAAATGGGGGCTACTTTGTAAAGTTCATGCTTGCATATTAAGGAACCTTTGAGAAACTTGGCATAAGGCAAGGTTTAGCTTGTTTTTTCACTCATTCAATACCAATTACTCATTTAAGGAGATATTAAGTGGAAATGCATGGCTTATCATGAGTTTGCATGAGAATTACTAAACATGGAAAAATCAAAATCTCATTGCATGATACATTCTAGAAACTTCTTGGAAGGTTCTCAAAGCTTCCACACATTTCCATTGGCACCTATATATGTCCTAGAGATGATCCATGCCCTGGTTGGTGACTGATTGTGCTTGCATACCATAGTTGGATTCCATAACTCCAAATTGCATTTTGCTTTCAAACTCCATTGGAACTCCATCAATCATCATAATTCTTGTTATCATCATCATCTACCATCATCATAGAACAATTGGCAAGCAAGAGTGATTGAAATCAGTGGCTATTTTGAGTGATCCAAGTCTTCACTCCAAGTTGCATGAAGAGGTGGATAAGGTGATTCAAGAAGTTTTGACAAGAACTAGTGCAAACAGAAGAATCTACTGCCATTGGAGATCATTTGGAGCAAGCATCAAGGCTTGGATTGAAGAGAAACCACCATAGCCATCATCACTTGCAAGGTAGGCAACTTCATTCGAATCCCCTTAATTATGCAGTTTTAGATCATGTTGTTAGGATATAGGTGATTAGAGACTCTTAGGGATGAATTGTGATGAGTTTGAAAGCATTACATGAAGGTTGGTTCCATGGTAGTTTCTGTTTTAGGATCAAGAACTCGTGTATTAGTGTACTATAATCTTGGTTCTCTAGTTTAGTATGATCCCCATAGCATGTAGAGTATCCCAGGTTAGTTTCAGCAAGAATGGTGAGCATGCACATCAGAGTTAATTCATGGTGCCCTAGGGTTACATCGCTCGGGTTTGATTCTTGGAGGAGATTCAGGAAAAACCAAATGCAGGATGTTGAAGAGGGCAATTAATAGGTCACTTTTGGTTTTTGTGGCGTGGCATTTGGTGGAAGGACGAGGGAGTATGTGAGGCTGGAAGGTTCGCGCATGGAGGGAGGGTTTTCTGAAACCCTAGGTTGAGTTGGAGAAGACGGGTTCTCTACCGTCAGATCGTTCTGGCTGCATTGACTAAGCAATCTCATCCAACGGCCAGAGTTTAAACAAGAAACGGAGGGAACCCTTAAGCGTCAAAACGCTGTCGTTTGATTTAGTGAGCAATTCTGGGCTCAATGAACTTGTGTTATTGGCACCCCACCCAGAAGCCCAATCCAGTTTTTAACTAAAAACCATTGCTATTCATACCGTCGTTTTACCAATTTCTGTTTAATTTTTCTTTCATTTTCTGATAGCCATTGGGCCCAGGCGCGCCATGCTAGGCGCACCCCCTTCCTGGGCCCATCATGGATAGCATCTAGAGCGCCTTGCTCTTGACACCCCCCCATTTATTTTTATTTTCTTATTTCAATTTCTTTTAATTCTCTTGCATTTTATAAAATCCACATAAAATTCAAAAATGAATATTTTTCACCTCTTGTTTTTTTCACATATTCATAATTCTGTCTAGAAAAATGTAAATAAATAAAATTCCATTTTATTTTTATTTTAATATTTTTAGCATATTATTCTTGTAAATAGTCTTTTTAATTGATTTTAGTTGATACTTAATTTTGTATAATTTTTTTAGGAGTCTCCCTTAGGATTTTTGAGCCATTCTTTTTGGCATAGTTAGATATTGAATCATAGTTCATGTAGGATTTAATTCACAATTTGTAGATTAAAATTTGATATAGTTTGCTTATTTGACATTTAGGTGCTCAAATTAGGGTTTTAGGTTGCATAAGTAGATTTGAGCAATTTTGTTTTGGGTTTTATAGGCCAAATTAGTGTATGGGGAATATATGGGTTAAGGGTAAGTATGTATAGAATCCCCTAGAATTTTACTAGAATATTATATAGTATCTTAGTATTTTTAATTGATTTTTGAATGTATGGATAGTATGTGTGTTGCTTAAAGGCATAGTTTGTATTGTTTTGCTTTCTTTTCTTCTCCTTTGAGTGGGTGAGCCTTGAAGATTGAGTTGAAGACCTTGTGGATCATCATTGAAGACTTTGAAGGCCTTGAAGTGGAGCTTAGTTGTAGCTTTTGTTTGTTCAGTTTGTAGGATATAGGAGTTAGGCAGAGCTCTAGAGCAGCCAACTTGATTCTCAAACATGGAAGGTCTTGATTGCCTCCATTCTTCTCTGTGATACAGAGTCTCTCTAAGACACTCACCCCCTTCCTTTGGAAGGCTTGGTGCTAATGTCTGAGAGATAGAACTCTTGAGAGAAATATTCCTTGTGCTGATAGCAGTATGTTTGCCACCCTTGGTGGTCAACTAATTGCTTAGCACCCAGTTTATTCTTGTGATTGATTCCTCAGCTTGGAGATCAGGACTTGAAGAAAAGCCATTGAAGATAGAAGCTGAAGCTTTGAAGAGGATGATTCCTTGGAGATTGCTGAAGTCTGAAGACTTTGTGAAGATCAAGTTGATACCTGAAGATCCCTGAAGATAGTGAAGCCTGAAGGTGGAGCTGATCAAAGAAGCTGAAGCTTAAGGGAGAAGATGAGTTGATACTCACATTGGAGGGTTGAAACCTGGGGAGCGATTGATGATTGAAGTTTGAAGACTGAGTTGCTGCTAGAGGAGCTGAGGCTTTCTTCTGCTTTTCTTTTCTGTATTGTGTGTTTTGTTTGATTTGTCTGTTGCATTAGATTAAGTCCATCTAGAATAAGTTCAGTCCAGGAGCATGATTGCATTAGAGGTTGAGTTGCTCCCTCTGCTTGTATTGTTATTGCGTGGCTTTGCTTGCGGGTATTCGGTAGAGCCCAGCTCCCTTGCCCATGTGTTTATTTTGCTTGATAGCATGTTTTCTTTTATCTGTATGATTGCAGTTTACTGTTTATTGCTTGATAGCATGTTGTTTATTTTTCAGTATGATTGTTGTTATTTCATGACTGGCTTGAGGTTGAGATGAGCCTGTGGAGGCTGAAGCCCCACACACATTTCCTCCCTCACTTGCATTGCATGCATTTTACTGTTAAGCTGATGCTTTGTCTGTTTTGGTGTATCATTGACATGATCCCTTAGGACTCTCATTTCCTTTGATAAGGATTTGATGATAGACTTTTAGGTTGAAACCTATGCATGACAACATCTAGGAGTTCCCTGTTCAAACCTCAACCATAGGATGAATCCATGGCATGATAACAGTAGGACTTGATAGTATCCCTCCTAGTTGGGCCTGTTCTCTTCTCATCTCAAAGCAGTTTAAAATACAGTAATCATGAATGATTTCTTTCATACGTTACGAGCCTTAAGCTATCTGAGAAAGGACGCATTCCCTCTCAGGTCATAGTCTCTAGTGCGGTTGAGATCGCAAACACAATAAAAAACACTTCTTTCAGGAGATAACCCGTAGTTTCCCGAACTACGTGAGCTCTGATCTCTCATACCTGTTGAGAGTACGTAGGCACAAGATGGCGATGTCTTGGCGAGCTACCTTCCCCCATAACCCTTCGTAGGCCGAACTACATTGACTCTGATTTCTCATTCTCTGATGAGAATACGTAGGCATAAAGTGCGACGCTTTGCCGAGTCATTTTTCTTTTCTTTTTTAGCCAGCCTTGATAGGTAGATAGATTATAACCAACCCGTCCAAGTAAACAAACAAGCGAGGATCCCGTCGAGTACGACGGACGTGAGGGGTGCTAATACCTTCCCCTTGCGTAACCGACTCCCGAACCCAGACAATGGTTGCGATGACCTTGACTTACCCTTATTCGTCAGGTTTTTCCGATCATTTCCTTTCCCGCTCTGAGGGATAAATAACGAAAGGTGGCGACTCTTCTGTCATGCCGGCACCTTATTTTCGCGCAAGCGATAGCTGGCGACTCTGCTGGGGACTTGATAGTTTCCTAGGGATCCAACGTCCCGAAAGCGAGTCAGTTTTGGGATCCAACGTCCCCTAAGAGAGTCAATCCTACCGCTTGTGTGTTGGGTTGCGTTTATTTATCGCATTTTTACTTCTCGCACTCTTTTTTTCCCGCATTTTATTTTCAGTATAATATGATTATTTGTGCTGTGGTGGGATGGGAGTTCTGATGAGTGAGAAGCCGGACCTGGGCTTGAGTGCACCCTAGAATTAGAGTAGAGATTAGTTGGCGCCCGCTTGCTTTGCTTGCTTTGGTGTCCCGCGAAATCTACACTCAGACGAGGTTCCTCTGGTTGGCCTCCTGCCCCTTCCTTTGGTTGGCGTGGGTTGCTGATTAGTTGAATTGTCGACTCTGGGGACCGATCATTTGTGATTCAGCTAAGTGAGGCCTCTTCAAGACTTGATGATGCCACTCCTTCTGGGAATCGTATCGTCAGTTTTGAAAGTCTGTGACGCTGATGAACGCATAGGATGCCGTACCTTGAGTCAGTTTAGGTCCATACCTGTGAGCGGGCTGGGTTTATTGCAGGAAACTTTGACCTTCAGACTACCTGGTTTTCTTGACAGTGAATCAGTTATGCGGGTACCAGGGTTTCTCAGATGCAGATTTGTCCGTTCTTGATAGGGCAGGGTTTGATCAGTGTATCATCATCAGTGGTTTGTTCTTGATAGGGCAGATTTTGAGTGGGGTCTGAAGATCTCATCAGCAGATGTTGTTTGTTCTTGATAGGGCAGATTTTGAGTGGGGTCTGAAGATCTCATCAGCAGATGTTGTTTGTTCTTGATAGGGCAGATTTTGAGTGAGGTCTGAAGATCTCATCAGCAGATGTTGTTTGTTCTTGATATGGCAGATTTTGAGTGGGGTCTGAAGATCTCATCAGCAGCTGTGTGTTTGTTCTTGATAGGGCAGATTTTTGATTTGGGGTCTGAAGACTTCATCAGCAGATGTCTCTTGATCATACACCTGGGGTCCTTATTATCGGGCATTTGTTCTTGACAGAGCAGAACTTTGGTCTTATATATATGGTCCTATCAGAGGGTTATTCTTAGCAGATCAGATCAGTAGTCTTACACCGGGGTTTCCTTCTCATCAGCGACTGTTGATATCGAATCTCCACAGCAGCTACCTGGATATATTATTGCATGCCTGCATTCTGCATTAGTTTGCATGTTCATTTGCATTCCGTTAACGTGTGTCTGTGACAAGTGCCGTTTCCCCGATCCAGGACCCCTCGCCTCCTATTGTATTATTGCAGTCTCTCTCAGGAAGACTGTTGCGTACGAGTTCTCGGTCCTTGATGTGTCGAGTTTGACTATTGCTGGTGCTATGCACGAGATTGATGTTCCATGATTGGGCTCGGATTTCTTCCTTTTCTTATTGTTAACATTGGTACCAAGGCGCTAGGATCGGGGGAAACCTCTCAAGCACACAGACACACACATACATCTGCATGATGCATTTCGCATGACATACATTTTGTGGCTTTTCCTAACCTTTAATGTCGACAGGTTTTCCAGGTTCACAGGTTCCGAGCTGCTTCCGATTTCCAGGATTGATCAAAGACTCATTCACCGTTACTCAACTCACGCTAATCAGACTAGGATCATGGACCAGGTGCAGTCAGATGTTCAAGAGCTCCGTGAACGGATGGATCGTTTTATGGAACTGATGCAGGTAGTCGCTAATGGTCAGGATCAGCTTCGTACTTTGGTTCAACCTTTGATTTCCAGGGTTGACAGTAATGGCATACTGCACGGCGGGGCTGTGCCTACTCCTCCTCCAGTGGATGCTCCACAGAATGTTGTTCCTGTTGCCGGGGGCAACGGCAGTGCTAACGACAATCTGATGACTAATCTCGGACTCAATGCGGCGGGCGTCGACAATGGTAGTCTGGGGGCCAATGTTAACATAGGGCCGGTCAACGGCAATGCTGGTGTCGGAAATCTGTTGGTGCCTCAACCGTGGCTGGAGGACCATCAGGATGACATATTCTCTCAGAGAGGCGTAGAAGCAGAGTTGAATGCTGAAGCTCGACTCAGGTTCAAAGCGCTGGAAGACAAGATGAGAGACATTGAAAATCAGAACACGTTGGGCGTTGATATGTCCAAGCTCGGGTTGATTGCTGATTTTAAGGTACCTCATAAGTTCAAGGTGCCTGTCTTTGAGAAGTATAAGGGTACTACTTACCCCCGCGTCCACCTCCGATCTTATTACAGAAAGATGTCCGCCTATTCTGACGATGAGAAGTTGCTGATGCACTTCTTCCAAGATAGTCTTTCGGGTCCATCACTCGAGTGGTATATGGGCCTGGAGCCCGCTACTGTGCGCACCTGGAAAGACCTCGCTGAAGCGTTCGTCCTCCACTATCAATACAATAGCGACTTGGCCCCCAACCGAGTTCAGCTTCAGAATCTTTCACAGCGGAATAATGAAAGCTTTAAAGAGTACGCCCAGCGGTGGCGTGAGTTGGCTGCTCGGGTTCAACCGTCGATGGTTGAGCGTGAGCTAGTGCAAATGTTCGTGGCTACCCTTCCTGGAATCTACTATGAAAAGCTGGTCAGTGGCATGTCTGGAACATTCTCGACTCTCATCACTATGGGCGAGCATGTTGAGAACGGTATAAAGATCGGAAAAATTCAGGGCGAATCATCCTCAGCTGGAGGAGGTAGTAAGAAACCCTACGCTGGCAAGCGTCGAGAGGGGGACGCAAGTGCTGTCACCAATGCTCGGAGAAAGGGCAAGGGCCCTCAGCAACAGATTGCTAGCATAAATATCCCAGCTGCTCCGCCGCAGCAGCAGCAGCAACCCCAGCAGCAGAATCAGCAGGGGTATAGGAAATATCAGAACCGGGCTCCTTTGGCAAATCGTCATTTTGAAACTCCACCTATGTCGTATGCGCAGCTTTTGCAAACCTTGCTGCAGCTTCAGCTAGTTCAAAAGAGGACGTTGGCTCCCTTGACAGGGGCACCGCCGCCGGGGTATGACGCCAATGCTACTTGTGATTTCCATACTGGGGCACCGGGTCATACGATTGAGAATTGTAAAGCTTTTAAGCACAAAGTGCAGGACTTGGTGGACGCCAAGGTTATTAACTTTTCTGACAGTGTGCCCAACGTTACCAAGAACCCTATGCCTCATCATAGGGGGGCGTAGTGAACGCCGTTATCACTGAGGAGAGTGCAGACTTGCTGACTGATGTCAAAGACTTGAAGACGCCGCTTAGTTTTGTCAAGGCTAAGTTGCTGAAGAAGGGCTTCTTTCCTGGATGCGGAGAGTTATGTATGGCTTGTGCTACACTTCCTGATGGGTGTGAGCAGCTGCTAGAAGGTATCCAAAGTCTGATGTCCGAGGGTATTTTGCAGTTCAGCCGGAGAGTTGAAAGTGTATCAGGGGAGGTTGTGCTGAGACAGGCAGATGAAGTCGCTACCATCACTATTCCTCGTCACCCTATTACTATTTCTGCGCCCCGACCGCCTACTATCACTATCACCAGGGCCGGGCCAATCCCATTCGAAAGCACTAGCGCCGTTCCATGGCATTACGGCGCCGAAGTCTATTGCAATGGTCAGAAGATAGAGCTTGAGCCGTACGGATCGACTGTGCAGAATCTTGCCGGGGTCAGTGGTATCACTCAAAGCGGTAGAGTGTTTGCGCCAGCAGAGGTTGCGGCAGAGAAAGTGGTCCGAGCTGACGCTGCGGAAAAAGGTAAAAGCAGAGCCATCGAAGAGGTCCCTTCTGGGGCAGAAAAGGATTTGCTAGTTAAAGATGCTGAAGAGTTCATGCGATTAATCAAGAAGAGCGACTAAAAGATTGTAGATCATCTTCATCAGACTCCGCCAAAGATCTCTATTCTTAACTTGTTGCTGTGTTCTGAGGCGCACCGCAACGCATTACTGAAGGTATTGAACGCTGCCTACGTGCCGCAGGAGATATCAGTAAATCGGTTGGAAGAGGTGGTAGCCCATGTTAATGCTGGCAATGGGCTGGGATTCACAGATTTAGAGCTGACTCCTAAAGGAAGAGATCACAACAGCGCCTTGCACGTCTCGATAGAGTGCAGAGGCACTATCATGTCGCATGTCCTGGTAGATACGGGTTCTTCGCTTAATGTGCTTCCGAAAAAGGCACTGATGAAGTTGGACACTCGTGGATTGCTTTGCACGCCCAGTGATCTGGTAGTGAAGGCCTTTGATGGAACTAAGCGCCACGTTTTCGGAGAGTTGACCCTGCCAATTCAAGTTGGTCCAGAGACGTTCAATACGGTTTTCTATATCATGGATATCATGCCTGCCTATAGTTGCCTTTTAGGTCGGCCATGGATCCATGTTGCTGGTGCCGTGACATCCACGCTGCATCAAAAGCTCAAATATGCTGTCGGGGGCAGCATAGTAACCGTCTGTGGTGAGGAGGACATTATGGTGAGCCACTTGTCGTCCTTTAAATACGTTGAAATGGATGGCGAAATCCATGAAACTCTCTGCCAAGCATTTGAAACCGTCAAGGTGAAAGAGGTAGCTCCTGTCGTCGTAGAGAAGCAAGAGATGAATCTCTCCTCGTTTAAAGAAGCTCGGGCCGTCGTTGAAGCCGGTTCCACCCTAGGCTGGGGGCATGTTTTGGATATACCAATCAAGCAGGATAAGTTTGGATTGGGGTACTCTCCTGAAGCTGAAGCTTCATCCTCTTCGTCTAGCAGTTCGTCTCGCGGGAAGGGGCCGATCCTATTCACCAAGGGCGGAGTAATTTTCGAAAGCATCAACGCAGCGTCTGAGGACAGCGGGGATAGTGATTATGATCTTGACGCCTGGATTCAGCCAAGCAAGCCGGGCGAGCACCTCAACAATTGGACCATCAAGGAGATTATCCAGCTGACAAGTGAAGAGTAATGATTTGCTTTTTACAATCTTTGTACAACCTTATGTCCTACCCGGGGCATAGTGGTTTTATTGTCAGGGCCTTGTTGGATTATGTACATGCATTTTGTTAATAAATAAAAGGCGTTTTCTTCGTACTCAAATATTGTGTTCTCTGTTATTCCTGTTTTTATGTTTACTTCGAAAAAACAATAAAATGGCAATGAGGTTTGTGCTAACCTGCATATTCTTGCTTTAAATTTAACCCTTGTTATTGCAGGATCCACATAACAGATGACATCGACTCTGGACCCTCTACGGCTCACTACGACTTTGATTGCCCGATCTATCAAGCCGAGGATGAGATTGATGAAGACGAGGACCTTCCAGAAGAGTTGGCCCGCTTGTTGAAACAAGAGGAAAAGGTTATTCTGCCTCATGAGGAGGATATTGAGATTGTAAATCTGGGTTCTGAGGAGCTCGTCAGAAATCTCAGAGTAGGGGCTGCATTGCAGAATGATGTCAAGCATAGACTGGTCGAGATGCTTCGAGAGTATAGTGACGTCTTTGCTTGGTCATACGAAGATATGCCCGGACTCGACACAGACATCGTGGTTCATCGCTTGCCGTTGCGAGAAGATTGCCCTCCAGTCAAGCAGAAGCTTAGGAGGACGAGACCAGATATGGCTGTAAAAATCAAAGAAGAAGTCCAGAAGCAGTTGGACGCAGGGTTTCTAGCCGTTACCACTTACCCTCCGTGGGTCGCCAACATAGTGCCTGTACCGAAGAAGGACGGTAAGGTACGCATGTGCGTCGATTATCGGGATTTGAATAGGGCGAGCCCTAAGGATGATTTCCCATTGCCTCATATCGATGTGTTGGTCGACAACACAGCCCAGTTTTCCGTGTTTTCGTTCATGGATGGCTTCTCCGATTACAATCAGATTAAGATGGCACCGGAGGACATGGAGAAAACGACGTTTATCACCCCCTGGGGACAATTCTGCTATAAGGTAATGCCCTTCGGTTTGAAGAACGCAGGGGCCACTTACCAGCGAGCAATGGTCACTTTGTTTCATGATATGATTCATCATGAGATCGAGGTCTATGTTGATGACATGATTGCAAAGTCCCAAACAGAGGAAGAGCATCTGGTCAACTTATTGAAGCTTTTTGAGAGGCTTAGGAAATTCAGGCTGAGGCTGAATCCTAACAAGTGCACTTTTGGAGTGCGGTCCGGAAAGTTATTGGGGTTTATCGTTAGTGAACGAGGTATTGAAGTTGATCCTGCGAAAATAAAAGCTATTCAAGAAATGCCAGCGCCGAAAACAGAAAAAGAAGTTCGTGGTTTCTTGGGCCGAATAAACTACATTGCAAGGTTTATCTCTCAGCTCACGGCCACTTGTGAACCGATGTTCAAGCTTTTAAAGAAAGATCAGGCGATTACTTGGAATGAGGATTGCCATAAGTGTTGCACCCTAAAATTTGCTCAACCTTATTCCTTGGATTTATGTTGCATCATCATTAGCATTTGCATGTAGAGTCATGTACATAGACTAACCATCTGCATAGCATAAGCACAGCAAGTCATTCAACAGGGGACCAATCATTATTTTCATCTCTAGAGGCCTAGCAAGAGGTTATTATTCTAATTCAATCATATTCAAGTCATCAGGAAAGAATTTGAAAGCAAGGAGTTCAGCAGATCAAGCCTTGAGTCTATCTCCTAGCTGAGGATATCTGAGGATCAACAAGAGGGTTGTGAGCTGTGGAGTGAAAGCATGGAGAGCATCTAGACCTTATGAGAGACTTATAAAGTCATTTGGAGAAGAAAACAAGTCATTGATGAAGGCACAAGAGCTACAGTTGAAGACAGTCAACTAGGGTTTCATCTGGGTCAACCCTAGGTCAACCCTAGATCAATTGACTGACTTAAGAAGGATATTCAAGTCTATTGGAGAGATGTGGGGATCAACATTTGACATATGAAGAAGGATATGGAGATATGACAAGGAGAATTCAAGAGAAATCAAGGAGAAGAGGAGTTACTAAATTAGGGTTTCTCTGTAAAATCCCCTAGTTTAGGTCAAATTTCCAAGCAAGATAAGTCAAAATGCTAGCTTCAAATGGCTTCTTGGCCAACATGAAACTTGTAGAGGATCTCAAGACCTTTAATTTGAGTGGTGGAAGACCTCAAGGAGATTTATAGAACTCAAGTTATGGTCCTTGCAAGTTACAGGTCATCTGGGGTGTCTGAATTTTTGTCTGTGAAAGTGACTTGACTTCCAAGCTAGTTTTACCCCTCAAGGAGATTTCAAATGAATTCTTGGTCAACATAAGAGTTGTTCCTCATTGTCTTAGCTTTCTAGAATGGTATGGCATGCCTTCATATGATGTGGAGAACTCAACTTATGGTCTTGACAAGCAAAGGGTATTTTGGGCATTTGTGAATTACAGGTCATTTTAACCTATACCCAAAACTCATACAAGGAGGCCTCAAATGGAAAAACTTACAACATCAAACTTGCTCCAAATGGGATTTTAAGTCTAGAAAGAAGGTCACAAGTTATTGGAGAAGCTCATAGCATGGAGTTGCATGATAGGTCAAAATATGAACTAAAAAGGCTTATAAAGTGAATAATTTCAAGTTGGAAAATGGTTTGGGAGATTTACAAGTCCAAATGGGGACTTCCAATATATGATTTTGAATGGAAAAACAATTCTAAGAACAATGGTTCACCCACTTTTTTGAGTTTAGAAGGAAAAAATGAAGTTATCCATGGTTGCTTATCATTTAAGAAACATAATCAAAAATGAGCCAAAATTTGAAAACAAGGGAATGTGCAAGATGGATCTAGAATGTTCATTTGGGGTCTATATATTCATGAAAGGAGAATTTGGCAAGGGTTGGCCTCATTTGCACCAAGAATTCCACATAATTTCTCACACTTTTTCATTGGAGTTTCATTGTAATTCTCTCAAAATCTTCACAAAATCATCATCCATATTGATTCAATTGTGCTCCATGATCATCATAGATCAGAATTGAAGCAAGGATCAAGTGATTATCATCCATTTTCGAGTGCTTCTTGCAAGGATATCAAAGTTGCCAAGTCAAGTGGATAGCATAATTCTGGCCAAATCTCATTCAAAGCTTGCATACAGAATCAAGTTCATCAAGGATTGATCAAGATCCAAGTCTCAAAAGCCTCAAATCATCAATATCCATAGCTGTTTGCAAGATTTTACACAAGGTAAGTTTTCAATCCAACTGCTTGATCCAGTTAGTTAGACCTGATTTTGTTAGTGTAGAATTGATCTAGGTGGTTAGGAGAGTAAGCTAGATGATTTTGGAACGATTTGGTGATGGTTAGTGACAGGTGCCACAAACTGTTTGTGTTCGAATCTCTTGGATGAATGTGTTATAATTGCAACTTGATAGCATATGTTAATCTCCATTAGATGTAGTTTAATTTAGGCTAAGTTTGGGGAAGATTGGTGATGGTCCACATCAGTGCATTTCAATGGTGGCCAGTATGTGATTCAACCGTGTTTGTTGTTGGGGTGAATTTCAAGACGAATTGATGCCCTAAGCTTGTAGAGGGAGAGATTTGGAACAGATTTCATGTTTACAGCATGTGGATTAGTTGCGTGTGGGATGAGAACAGAGAGGGAGAAAGTAGCTCGTGCATGAGCTCGCATGGAGTTGAAACCCTAGTTGCAGGTCGTTTTGGAGAAGAAACAATCATGGCCGTTCATGGTAGCTTGGACTTTTGACTTAGGTCAGGATCGGATGGCTGGTGTTTGATCTGAGCGTTTGGAGGGAAGTTGAACCCTGGCCAAAACGCACCGTTTCATTAATTGAAACGGGCGGGCCTGAGTTGATATGTGCTATTCCCACCCCAGAGTTAGGCCCAATTCCAGTTTCAGCGTGGTTTTGTTTCTTTTCTCACCCCCCTGGCGTTTTATTTCTCATTATTTCTGAGCTTGTTCTGGGCCTTGGTAAAGACTGCTACGCGCACCCCCATTATGTGGCCCATCCTGGTTCTTAACTGGGGCGAGTTACTCTTCATACCCCCTCCCTCATTTAATTCATTTTATTTTTCTTAATTCCATTTTATTTTACCAATTTTCATTAATTCATAACTAATTCATAAAAAATGCTTTTTAATTCATTCTTTTTACCATGTTTTCATTAAAATGTCTAGAATATCATAGGAAAATAAAATTTCATTTTTAGTTTTATTTCATATTTTTTACATATTTTCTAAAATAAATGTCATATTAAATAATTCATTTCATGCATCATTTTTATGATTTTTGTTCTCTCACATGCTTTGATATTTTTTGATCATTCTTTTCATATTGTTTAGATGAGATATTAGGCTTGTAGAAATATTTTAGTTCCCATTTTTAGAGGTTAATTTTAGGTGATTAATAAATGCTTGAATATCATGTACAAAACTAGGGTTTTTAGGTGACAACTTAGGAAGTTCAATTTTTTCCCTTAGGACTTAGGGTTTGAATAGGAGTTATGGGACTATAGGGGCTATGGGTAGCTATTAGATCCCTTAGAGAAAAGTTAGGATTCCCCTACTGCTATTATTACCGTCTGTATATCTGCTGTCTGGTGTGGTGTGCCCTCTGGGGTTTATTGATTGTTTGTTTGGGTATTGGGTTTGTCTGGGGCCCTGGGGAAGCTGAAGATTTGTGGAGATGAAGCTATTGAAGATTCAAATGCTGAAGATCAACTGTCAGAGTTGAGGAGGAGTTTCTTGCTAGCAGTTGATGAGGAGACTAGGGTTTAGGAGCTAGGCAGAGCTCTAGATTAGAATGATTGTTTCTCAAACATGGATTGCCTTGTCTGCATCCATTCTTCTCTGTGATTCAGAGTCTCTCTAAGACACTCACCCCCTTCCTTTGGAAGGCTTGGTGATGGTGTCTATGAGATAGAACTCTTGAGAGAAAATGTCTCTTGTGTTAGAAGCAGTCTGTTCACCACCTTTGGTAGTCAGCTGATTGCTTAACACCCAATTCACTCTTGTGACTGATTCCTCATCCTGGAGGTTTGAGCTTGAAGAAAAGCCATTGCAGATGGAAGACTGATGATCAAAGCCCTTGCCTGAAGGTCATGAAGATGGAGATTGATGCTTGTTGAAGCCTGTAGCTGATTGGAGATTGCTTGAAGCCAGTTGTTGATTCAGAGCTGCTGATGCTGTTTCTTTTTGCTGTATTTCATTTGTTGATGTATTGATTGGTTTTCTGGGCTGTATTGTTTGCTGTCTACCCTGTTGGGTTGAAAGTGAAGCCTGTTCACTTTCGCCTATTGTTTTCTAGGTTCGAGGTTGAGTGGGACTCCCTTGCCTCGCTTGTATTGCTGCATCCATGCATTTTACTGTTTTACTGTATATATCTGATATTGTTTCTGTTTCTGCCTATCCCTTAGGATCTCTGTTTCTCTCTGCGCGAGAGAGGAGCATGATAGACACTAGGTCTTAACCCATGCATGATAACATTAGGTTAGTTTGTTTCCCTTCACAACCGTAGGTTAGAGTTCTGTCTCTTTCTTTCTCAAAACAAACAGAAAAACACATAAAGATTTCAAACACAATAAAAGACACTTCTTCCGTAAAAGAACGTGAACTCATCAAGACGTCATCTTTGTCCCCTTGGACTGTTAATCAGAAAAACCTTTTTCAGAAGGAATAAAATCAACCAAGACAAGCTTGTGTCGTGCGTGGCCCGAACTACGTTTGCTCTGATCTTTCATGCTGTATGAAAGTACGTAGGCATAGGATGCGATATCCTAGCGAGCAACCTTCCCCTCCTTTCCCGTAGGTAGGCGAACTACGTTGACTCTGATTTCTCGTTCCAGACGGGAATACGTAGGCATAAAGTGCGATACTTTGCCGAGTCATTTTTATTTTCGTTTTATTTTCTTTTTCACCCTTGACCTATAGTTTAGATAGAATAACAATCCATACCCGAAAACAAGCGTGGATCCCATCGAGTACGATGGACGTGAGGGGTGCTAATACCTTCCCCTTGCGTAACCGACTCCCGAACCCAGGTTTTGGTTGCGATGACCATACCTTTCCCGTGTTGTGCGAGGTTTACTCTGAGCGTTTCCTTTCCCTCCCGTGGGATAAATAACGCGCGGTGGCGACTCTTCTGTTCAGCCGGCGCCGATTTTCGCAGTAGCGACAGCTGGCGACTCTGCTGGGGATCCAACGTCCCCTGGCTGCTAAGGACTGCGATGGTTCTTATGCATTTGGGATCCAACGTCCCTTGAGAGAGTCAATCCTAACGCTTGTTTTCCCGTCGAGGATTTTGTATGGAGTTATTGTATATTTCTAACCTTGTATTTTTCAGCTTTATATATACTGTTTATTATTGCTGTATCTGGGGTGTGACGGGTGTTCTGATATTGAGAGATAAGCCGGACCTGGGCTTGAGTGCACCTAGAATTAGAGTAGAAATTAGTGGGCGCCCGCTTGCTTTGCTTGCTTTGGTGTCCCATGAAATCTACACTCAGACGAGGTTCCTCTGGTTGGCCTCCTGCCCCTTCCTTTGGTTGGCGTGGGTTGCTGGTTAGTTGGATTGTCGACTCTGGGGACCGATCATTTGGAAGTTGGCTGAGTGAGGCCTCTTCAGGAATTGATGATGCCACTCCTTCTGGGAATCGTATCATCAACCCTGAAAGTCTGTGACGCCGACGACCGCATAGGATGCCGTACCTTGTGCCAGTTATAGGGCCACCCACCTGTGAGGGGATTCAGGGTTATGCAGGTAACTAGACCTCCAGATTACCGGTTATTTCTTGATCAGAGATCCGGGTTATTTATGGAGAGTTATGAGGTCTGTCAGAGACCATTTGGAGATTTATTCTGAGGTCTGTCAGAGACCATTTGGAGATTTATTCTGAGGTCTGTCAGAGACCATTTGGAGATGTATTCTGAGGTCTGTCAGAGACCAGTTGGAGATGTGTTATGAGGTCTGTCAGAGACCAATTAGAGATGTGATTTGAGGTCTATCAGAGACCAGGTGGAGTTATGGTTTGAGGTCTGGCAGAGACCAGTGTTGGAGTTCTATTCTAGGTCTATCTGAGACCAGGGTTGATGACTTTTGGATGGTCTATCTGAGACCTTTCTTGATTGGGTTTAGGCTATGCAGTTGCAGCTTTGGTCCCTGTTGAATGTTACTTGCATTGCATCCCTGCATATACATTATCATTTGCATTTCGCTAACGTGTGTCTGTGCTGCAGGTACATTTGCATTTCCCTAGTTCTAGTGCCCAGACTTCTGAGTATTTGGTCATGACTAGCCTACGGAGAACGGTTGCTTACAAATTGCCTACGCCTGATATTGTTCCTTTACTGGGGTTGATCTCTCTTGCTGATGAGGGTGTTCGTAGGAGTTTCCGGATGAGCTATGGTAGATTATTGAGATTGGTGTGCAAACCTACAGAGGTAGAGTTAGATGGGCTGTATGCTTTGATGCAATTCTATGACCCTGCTTTGAGGTGTTTCACGTTCTCTGACTTTATTATGGGACCAACTCTGGAGGAATACGCTGAGTATGTTGAGCTGCCTGTGCAGAACCAGGTTCCATTCATTCATTATGATGCCAAACCCAAGCCGGAGGAATTGGCAAAAGCCTTGCATGTTGATGCTTCTGAACTTGTGACTACTGTTTCCCGTGGAGTTCCAGGCTTCTCATTTCAGTTCTTAGTGGGTAAAGCCCAAGAGTACGCCAAGAATGGGTGCTGGGTTGCTTTCAATGCTGTGTTGGCTTTGTGCATTTATGGCATAGTACTGTTCCCCAATATACCGGATTTTGTGGACTTCGATGCTTTCTACTTGTTCGCCGCTGGTAATCCTGTACCTACCTTACTCGGAGATCTCTACCATTCACTGCATTACAAGAATGAGAAGGGAAGAGGGAAGAATGTTCATCTTTGTGTGCCCTTGTTGAGTATGTGGTATGAGAGTCACCTTCCTAAGAGAGGATCTACTGCAGAGACTACAGTTCCAGTTGGTTGGCCAGAGCGTCTGATGAGGCTATCGTCGGAAGATATGGAGTGGTTTGATAGAGATTTGTTGGGATCCGAGCTCATCTTCAGTTGTTCTGGGTACCCTAATGTACCGTTGATAGGAAGAAAAGGGTGTATCAATTACAACCCTTCTCTATTCATTCGCCAGTTCGGATATGCGCTGAAGAATCCACCTCAGGAGGAAGAAGTACAGGAATCTCTGTACTTCACCGGTGACGTGAAGGGGGAGTTATTAGCCAAGTTGCGACATGCCTGGACGAGTATTAACCACAAAGGGAAGCCGTTGTTAGGAAAGAACGACTGTCAGGCCTATGCACCTTATAAAGTTTGGATTCAGGAGAGGGCTAGTCAGTTGAAGATGCCGTTTCCAGAGGCACCAATTCTTGATCCTATTCCGGTAGAAGAGCCGACCACTGTTTCTAGGGAAGTCTATGAACAAGTTGTGAGGGAGAAAGAAGCCTTAATGAAGATGAACGAAGGGTTAGAGCAAGAGTTAGCCCAGGCACGCAGCGAGAAGAACAAGGCCGTATATGCTTTCCAACAACAGATTGAGCTGGTAAACAGGTTAGGATCTGAGTTGACCGAGGAAAAGAAAAAGCGCGAACGTCTGGGGCAAGAGTTCAGAAGCTCCCATGACATGCTGGAAGCCAAAAAGAAAGCGCTCGACGCAGCACACCGAGAGATATCTTCTTGCAACAAGACTTGGAATGCTACACTCACCAACAACAAGAAGAGGGAAGATAAGCTGAAGCAGCAAATTTTCGACCTCGAAGAGAAGTTGAAGTCTAGCATCGAGAGGTGTGAGGAGGAAGTGATGAACCGGTATAGTGTCCAGCATGCACTGAACAAGGCGATCAAATCTAGAGATGAAGCAGTGTCCCAGAAGCGAAAGTTAGAAGATTGCTTCGGAGAAGCAGCATGGGAAGAAACTGCTGAAGACGTACGCCGTGTCCTTAAGAAGAGAAACCAGCTTGTTGAAGGGCTGCTTGATCGACCAAGCCATCCGGAGACCAAGAAGTTGATAGAGGAGTACCAGACTTTTGGGAGGATTTGATCGTTCCATTATTTGTATGCTTTATTTGCATAGTGCTGACCATCACCAGGATTGTTGGTTGAGGTCATGCCATCTTTGTACTCTCAGTGATATTGTACCCTGGGCTTATTGATTCTCTCTGTTATATATGAGGCTTTCTATGATTCAGCTCCGATATTCCTATTGTCAACACTGTCACTGCACCGGCACCCTCGCACTAGAACTGGGGGAATGAACTTCCCTAATGCACAGACACATTGCATTGCATTCATATTCATATTGCATAACAGGTAATCTATGAACGGTGTCTTATCTCTTGCTCTGTATCAGGTACTTAACAGGATTCCAGATCAACATCCGCACCGCTATTCTACACGATCCAACTGTCGGAAAGTCATGGACCAGATTCAGAATGAGATGCAGGATGTACGCGAGAAGCTCGCCCTCTTCATGCAGACCATGGAGGCTATAGCAAAAGGGCAAGAGAATTTGCAGGCCATGGTCCAGCCTCTATTGGCTCGCAACGCTGGTCATGGTAACGAAGATCATCAGTCTGTCCGGGTTGATACTGCTCATGGAGATGGCACTCCAACGCCAGTGGCCCCGCCTGTCGTCAATGTGAATGCTGCTAACGTCAACAACGCTACCGCTGCTGTGAATGGTAACGTCGGAGTTGGAAATGAAACTGCTGTCCACAACGCTGGGCTGGGTGATGTCAATGTGGGAGATAATCTCGGAGGTAATGGCTTTGTCAATACTGGGTTCGGATTCAACGATCAGGGATTCGACAATACTGGCAAGTATGGCTTTAATGCTCAAGGCTTTGGGCAAGATGGTTATGGTATGGTCAATCAGGGCTACGGAGGTTTTGGAAACGGAAACGGTGCTGGTTTCATGGCTGGTGGTCCTGCTGGAGGTGTTCAAGGATATGGCAACAGAGGCCGAGTTCCGGGGATGAATCAGGTCAGAGCTGGACGTAATAATGCATATGATGGCTACGGGGCTGGAAACGGTATGTGGCAAGAGGATCAACAGGAGGACGCCTTCTCTGGAGGGGGTTTTGACGGGCCGATGGATGATTCTCAAAAGATTAGAATGCTGGAAGAGCAAATGAAGGGAGTCCTAAATCAGAGTGCTGTAGGACTGGACATGGCAACAATGGGCTTGGTACCTGGGCTGAGGGTGCCAATCAAGTTCAAAGCGCCTGCGTTCGATAAGTACAAAGGAGATACATGTCCGAAGGTTCATGTACGAGCTTATTACAGAAAGATGTCTGCATACTCCACTGACGAAAGAATGCTCATGCATTTCTTTCAGGATAGCCTATCGGGTCCTTCCTTAGAGTGGTACATGGGGTTGGAGCCCACTGATATTAAGACTTGGAAGCAATTAGCGGAGGCGTTCGTAGCCCATTACAAATATAACAGTGACCTGGCACCCAATCGGGTCCAGTTGGCCGGGCTTTCGCAGAAGAAGGGGGAGAGTTTTAAAGAATACGCGCAAAGGTGGCGCGATATGGCTGCCAGGGTTCGTCCTCCTGTGGAAGATAAAGAAATGAACGACATGTTTGTTGGCACATTCACCGGGCTGTTTCATGATATGCTGTTTCATACGTCTCTGGCTAGTTTTTCAGACCTGATCTTGATGGGGGAAAAGATTGAGCGGAACATTAAGCAAGGAAAGTTCCAAGTTGACGAGTCAGCTGCATCTGGCAGTAATAGGAAAGCTTATGGTGGGCGCCGTCAGGGCGAAGCTAGCGCGGTATTTGGAGGCCGAGGCCGAGGCCGAGGCAGGGGAAGAAATCAATATCGTCAGCCGCAGCAAGTGTCGAGTGTCACCATCCCGTATCAACAACAACCAATTCAGCAACAACAACAGGTTCAGCAGCAACCAATGCCACAGCAGCAGCAGCCTCAGCAGGGGGCACAGCAAGCTCAGAGAAAATTCCAGGGTGGTAAGCCGAGAAGGGTGTTCGAGAAGCCTCCCTCTAACTATGCTGATCTATTGCAGACCTTGTTGGGATTGAATCTGGTAGAGAAAAGAACCTTGGCACCGATAACGGGAACTCCCCCGTTCGGTTATGATGCAAATAGGCGCTGCGAGTTTCATTCTGGGGCCCCGGGCCATGATATTGAAGGTTGTCATGCTTTTAAGCACGTTGTGCAGGATCTCTTGGACAACAAGTCTATCAACTTCGGAACGACCGGTGCGAATATAGTCCAGAAACCCATGCCTAATCATGGGGCGAATGCCGTGCTGACTGAGGAAGGTCTGAATTTGATTATGAATGTTGAGGATTTAAAGACGCCGCTGAGCGAGATCAAAAGCCGACTGTTGCAAGGAGGTGTTTACCCGGGTTGTAATGAGTACTGCTTAGATTGTTGGGCCCTGTCTGGGGGGTGTGAGGATTTGAAGAAAGGCATTCAGGCCTTGATTGATGAAGGTGTATTGCAGTTTGATAGAACAGCAACTGATGAGCCGGCAGGGGCAGTAATGGATAATCAGAGTAATGTTGCCACGGTGACAATTCCCAGGAAGACGATCACTATTTCAGCACCAGTTCAGCGACCACCGATTACTATAACTAAAGCCGGGCCAATCCCGTATGAGAACACGAGAGCAGTCCCATGGTCATATGGGCTAGAGGTGTATTGTGACGGGATTAAGATCGATGTCGATAAGCAGTCGGCGGAGATTGTGGATAATGTTGTGGGCTCAGGAGGCATGACAAGAAGCGGCAGGATCTTTATATCTCCTGAAGTAGAGGCCGAAAGGCTAGCGAAAGGAAAAGGGAAAGCGGTTGAGAATGTTCCGGTTCAAGCAAATGAAAAAGAAGCAGCATCTAAGGACGTAGAGGAATTCATGCGCTTGATTCGGAAAAGCGACTATAAAATCGTGGAGCATCTGCAGCAAACGCCATCCAAAATATCTATTCTGTCATTGCTGTTGTGTTCAGAAGCCCACAGGAACGCTTTGCTGAAAGTCCTGGACACTTCTTTTGTACCACAGGATGTCTCCGTCAATCAGCTAGAAGGAGTATTGGCACACGTAAATGCAGGCCACAGTCTGGGCTTTACTGATTTTGACTTGACTCCGAAAGGAAGGGATCATAATATGGCATTACATGTATCTGTTGAGTGCAGAGGGTCGACAATGTCGCACGTATTGGTTGACACCGGGTCGTCTTTGAATGTGCTGCCTAAGAAGGCTATGATGAAGCTGGATGTTCGAGGAATTTTGTGCACACCAAGTGATTTGGTAGTCAGAGCGTTTGACGGCACGCGGAGAACAGTCTTCGGATCAATTACCTTGCCTCTGCAAGTGGGGCCGGAAGTGTTTGCAACGGAGTTTTATATCATGGATATACAGCCTGCGTACAGCTGCTTGCTGGGAAGACCTTGGATTCACGGGGCAGGGGCAGTTACGTCAACCCTGCATCAAAAGTTAAAGTATATGGTCGGAGACAGTGTAATCACCGTGTGCGGAGAAGAAGACATCCTGGTCAGCCATCTTTCTTCGTTTAAATATGTGGAAGTCGACGGGGAGATCCACGAGACGCCATGCCAGGTATTCGAAGGTTTGCGCATTAAGGACAAGAGTCCCGGGCCAAGCAAAGTGCCAGAGATAGCTGTTTCTTCGTATAAAGAGGCTCAAGCGCTAGTGAAGGCAGGAGAAGCCACGGGCTGGGGCAAAGTATTGGACATTCCAGTGAAAATGGACCGGTTCGGACTGGGGTACCGACCGTCGTCATCAACTCCTTCCGTGGGGGCCCCTCATTTCAGAAAGTCAATCACCATCTCTGCCAGTGGAGTATGCCATGAATCTGTCAATGCTGCTTCGGAGTCCGATGAAGGGGACAGCGACTGTGATATGGATGCCTGGATTCAGCCAAGCACGCCAGGACAAGGACTGTGCAACTGGTCTATTCAGGAGCTTGTTCCTGTGACTTTTAAACAGTAATGCTTTGCTTTATTAATTGTTGAATAATCTGATGTCTTGCCCGGGGCATCAGGATTTGCTTAGGGCTGTGTTGTTATAAACATTGCTTTGTTAATCATTAAATAAATGGCGTTTTTTCATGTGTAAATACTGTAATCCCTGTTTTTCTTGTTTTGTATTTTTCAATAAAATGGCAACGTGGTTATCCGCTTTATACGCATTTTGAAGCACTTAACCCTTTCTTTTGCAGGATAACATTTTCAGATGGCATCCTTGAACCACCTATGACTCGTCCCGACTTCGAGCACCCGGTATTCCAGACCGAAGAAGAGGTTGTTGAAGATAGCGACGTTCCTGAAGAACTGTCTTGGTTGGTGAAGCAAGAGGAAAGAGCCATTCTGCCTCACGACGAGGTTATCGAAATTATCAATTTGGGGTCGGAAGGGGTTGAGAAAAATATTCGTATCGGAGCCGCACTGCAGAGTGATATCAAGCGAAAACTGGTTGAAATGCTCCGAGAGTATAATGATGTATTCGCTTGGTCGTATCAAGATATGCCAGGGCTCGATACAGATATGGTTGTGCATCGTCTGCCACTGAAAGAAGACTGCCCGCCTGTCAAACAAAAACTTCGCAGAACTCGCCCAGATATGGCAATGAAGATCAAGGAGGAGGTTCAGAAACAGTGGGACGCTGGTTTCCTGGCTGTGACGAAGTATCCTTCATGGGTTGCTAACATCGTACCAGTGCCAAAGAAAGATGGCAAGGTTCGAATGTGCGTGGATTATAGAGATTTGAATAAAGCAAGCCCAAAAGACGATTTTCCACTTCCTCATATTGACGTATTAGTCGATAATACCGCTCAATACTCTGTATTCTCCTTCATGGATGGCTTTTCAGGCTATAATCAAATTAAAATGGCGCCAGAGGATATGGAGAAGACTACTTTCATAACGCCTTGGGGAACATTTTGCTATAAAGTGATGCCCTTTGGTTTGAAAAATGCTGGGGCAACATATCAGCGTGCTATGACGACTCTTTTTCATGATATGATGCATAAAGAGATCGAAGTTTATGTTGACGATATGATTGCCAAATCCCAGACGGAGGAAGAGCATCTGGTGAATCTGCTGAAGTTATTTAAAAGGCTTAGGAAGTTCAGGCTGAGACTGAACCCTAACAAATGCACCTTCGGGGTGAGATCGGGTAAGCTGCTGGGGTTTATCGTAAGCGAAAGAGGAATAGAGGTCGATCCTGCTAAAATAAAAGCGATTCAAGAAATGCCGACGCCTAAAACAGAGAAAGAGGTGCGCGGGTTTTTAGGGAGATTGAACTACATTGCTCGGTTCATATCTCACCTAACGGCCACGTGTGAACCATTATTCAAGCTGTTAAAGAAAGATCAAGCTGTAACGTGGAACGATAATTGTCAAAAGGCGTTCGATAAAATAAAGAAGTATCTGCAGGAGCCTCCTATTTTGATACCCCCAGTGGCAGGGAGACCCTTGATAATGTATTTGACGGTTCTTGAGGGGAGTATGGGTTGCGTTCTCGGTCAACACGACGAGACGGGGAGAAAAGAGCATGCAATCTATTATCTGAGTAAGAAATTTACCGACTGTGAATCTCGATACTCAATGCTGGAGAAAACTTGTTGCGCGCTAGCCTGGGCCGCCAAGCGTTTGAGGCAGTACATGCTGAATCATACAACCATGCTCATCTCGAAGATGGATCCGATCAAATATATATTCGAAAAGCAGGCGTTGTCAGGTAGAATTGCCAGGTGGCAGATGATCTTGACTGAATACGATATTCAATACGTCTCGCAAAAGGCAATAAAGGGGAGTGTGTTGTCTGAATATCTGGCGGAGCAGCCTATTGAAGAGTATCAATCGATGAGATTTGACTTTCCTGACGAGGATATCATGTATCTCAAGATGAAGGATTGTGAAGAGCCGTTACCAGACGAAGGACCAGAGCCGGGGTCCAAATGGCAGATGATATTTGATGGAGCTGTGAATGCTTACGGTAGCGGAATAGGGGCAATTATCACTACGCCGCACGGGTCGCACATCCCGTTTACTGCCCGATTGACCTTCGCCGTTACCAACAATGAGGCCGAATACGAAGCTTGTATAATGGGGCTTGAAGAAGCCATTGATTTGCGAATCAAACATCTAGACGTATACGGAGACTCAGCTCTGGTGGTGAATCAGATCAAAGGGGAATGGGAGACACGGCAGCCCAATTTGATACATTACATGAATTATGCAAGGAGATTGTTGCCTTTCTTCGACAAAGTTGAATTGCATCACGTGCCACGGGCAGAAAATCAAATGGCTGACGCCCTTGCCACCTTGTCTTCCATGTACAAGGTCAATTTCTGGAACGAAGCTCCCCAGATCACTATCTCTCGGTTGGACAGGCCAGCTTATGTATTTGCTATTGATGAAGCGTCTGATGACAAACCGTGGTATTTTGATATCCTTAATTTCCTGAAGAATAAAGAGTATCCGGCTGGGGCATCCAGTCAAGATCAGAAGACTCTCAGGAGATTAGCGGGTAATTTCTATTTGAACCCGGATGGCGTCTTGTACAGAAGAAACCACGACTTGGTGTTGTTGCGTTGTGTGGACGAGAAGGAGGCAAAGCTTCTCATGGAGGAAATTCACGAAGGTGCCTTTGGTACGCATGCTGGTGGGCATGCTATGACGAGAAAACTGCTGCGGGCAGGTTATTTTTGGCTGACGATGGAAACTGATTGTTTCAAATTTGCAAGAAAGTGCCACAAGTGCCAAATATATGCTGACAAAATACATGTGCCTCCGAGTCCTCTGAATGTGATGTCATCTCCATGGCCATTCTCGATGTGGGGAATCGATATGATCGGAAAGATTGAGCCGACGGCTTCTAACGGGCATCGGTTCATCCTCGTAGCAATCGATTATTTCACCAAGTGGGTGGAAGCAGCGTCTTACGCAAATGTAACGAAGCAAGTGGTGGCTAGATTCATCAAGAGAGATATCATTTGCCGATACGGAATTCCCGAGCGGATAATCACGGATAATGGTTCTAATCTGAACAACAAAATGATGAAGGAGCTCTGTCAGAATTTCAAGATCGAACATCACAACTCCTCCCCTTACCGACCCAAGATGAATGGCGCTGTCGAAGCGGCCAATAAGAATATCAAGAAGATAGTCCAGAAAATGGTGGTGACGTACAAGGATTGGCATGAAATGCTACCTTTCGCTTTGCACGGTTATCGTACGACGGTACGCACATCAACCGGGGCAACTCCGTTCTCGTTGGTATACGGAATGGAAGCGGTATTACCATTGGAAGTTGAGATCCCTTCTTTGAGGGTATTGCGAGACGTTCAGCTGGACGAGGCAGAATGGGTAACGAACAGGTTGAACCAACTGAGTTTGATGGATGAGAAGAGGCTAGCTTCTCTGGCATACGGTCGTTTGTATCAGAGACGAATGAAGAAAGCGTACGACAAGAAAATACTTCCGCGAAGCTTTCAGACGGGCGACCTTGTGCTGAAAAGGATTCTCCCGCCGCAAGCAGATCACAGGGGCAAGTGGACCCCCAACTACGAAGGGCCATACGTTGTCAGTAAGGTCTTTTCAGGAGGAGCTTTATTGTTGTCCACCATGGACGGGGAAGACTTTGCATCACCTGTGAATTCGGACGCAGTTAAAAAATACTTTGCTTAAAATAGACCCGCTGGGCAGAAAAAAGAGAGTCCAGGCAAAAATGGGGCATCCTGGCGAACCAAAAGCAGAATGAAAGGTTCGGGCAAAAGTTAGGGATAAAATTGAAAAAATGTACACCCGCGAAGTTGAAAACCTACACTGGGCGGCTTCGGCAAAAAGGGGTATCCCGGTGAACTGAAAACCCGTAAAGGGCGGTTCACGCAAAAGTTAGGGATGTGAAAAGCAAATGACTGCGGTCCGAATTTGATTTTGCAATGAGCATCAATGCGGGATAATATATTTGAGGAGTCAGTTATCGGATACAACCTCTTCAGAAGTAGGGATACCGGGAAAGTATAAGAGTCGGACGAGTCATGGGAGGATCAGTTCGTGGTGTTCATCTGCATCCAGTTGCCGACATGTGTACAAAATTTAATTTGTCAATATTTATGCTTCTTGTGAATACTTGCATACTTGTATATTTGCTTTGCGTAGCTTCCTCTTTTCAGGAGTTACATCCCGTGTACAAAAAACTCCGCCCATTCAGGGGCCCAATCAATGAAAATGTGTTATTCAGTACTTGATGCCTGTTCTTTACTGTTTTGCGCATGATAAAACGCCTAAGTTTATTGAAGCTAGCATGAGTATAACATTACTGGCCCTTGCCAACAATCGTTAAAGCTTTGAATTAACTGAGTGTAACGTCACTAACCTGAATTGATTTGATTGCATAGGCTTGTCGTGTCTTGTTTGTGTTGTTGCAGGTTTCATAACTGTACGAGGAAGGTGATCAAAAGATTGCAATAGTGAAAGGCTTGATCCTCACGCAGGTCATGCATGTTCTTCCTGAAGAAGGATAGAATTCCCCAGCTAGCCGTAGCTTATCCAAAGGACGTGCTCCAGAAAAGTTACTCGTCCTCAGCAGAGTTTGGTGATTCCGGGATCGTAAGGCTGTATTCAGACAGGTTCATCTCCCCCCGCAGGGTCATGCATCCTCCCCCAGCAGGGTCAGTTAATTTTCCCCAAGAGAATCCAGCCATCCCCAGCGGAGTTCTCTTTTCAGCAAGTGTTCTTTCCTTCCAGTGGAATCCGAAGATCAAGACCCTCCCCAGCAGGGTTGATGGGGGGTCCTGTCATTTATTTTGTCAGAGATACCGGTGATATCAGTTCACTCTCCAGCAGAGGCTCAATCATACCAGGCGCATCTGCTATTCCCCAGCAGGGGGTTACCTCCGCAAGGTATTTGGTTTGAGTTATATTCCCCAGCAGGGGGTTACTTCAATAAGACGGGTGGTTTGAGTTCCCAAATTCCCAGCAGGGTCGATTTCACCATTCCAGCATTTATTTTGCTGGAATAATTTTGTAGCATCAGGCTATCCCCGGCGAGTCGGCATTATCCTTCCAGCATTTATTTTGCTGAAGCAGTTTCTGTACTCTAGTAGTTCAGGTGGAGAGAGCTCTGGCTCGAATAAATTACCAAACAGTCAAGATCTCGGCAAGAGATATTCAATGATAATGTCAGTTTCGGCGGTATTCCCCACAGAGTCAGCATGATGAGAGCCTCTTTGTCTCCAGAAGAGTCGTTTATGCAAATGTCTCTTATTTTCCCCAGCCAGAGTGGCCAGGATAAGAATCTCCTTATCCCCAAGCAGAGTTTGTTTGTCATCAACGGGTCGCATGAATCAGAATTTCAGAGGCCACCGCCGATTGTCAGAACAGGCGTTCTATGGTGGGTTTCCAGACATCCCCAGTAGAGTTCATCTCAAAGTCGCTGTCGCGTCAGCGCTAAGAAGTTTGTGGGTGAGGATCATTGAAGAACTAAGTCCTGACGTGGACCATTTACTCCTAGAATGACGGGATTTCTTCAGAAGTGGGCGTCCTAACGTGGACAGGTTTGTTTTACCGGATTGGTAAGGTGCGTTAATCCTGACGTGGATAGATTCGGTCTCTCGAAATTTGGAGAAAGGGAGGTCATGACGTTGACAAAAGATTGGTTACTCTTCGTGTTGGTATTCTGACGTGGATCATTTTGTGTTCAGCGGATATCTTTATTCGTAATGGTGAAATGTGCGTCCTGACGTGGACCAGTTTGTAGTTCTTTGTGATGACAAGGTACAAGAATCCTGACGTGGGCAAATTTATCTTTCTTCGTGTTGTTGGCAAAGTGTAAGTCCTAACGCGGATATTTCCCCAGCAAGTCGAAGACGTGTGAGTCCTTACGTGGACAAGTTATTTCCTCAGCGAGTCGAAGATGTCTGAGTCCTAACGTGGACGAATCAAGACGAGATCAGTGTCCTAACGCTGGCAGATCAAAGAGATTATTATTCCTAACGTGGAAAGATGTAGTCCTTACGCGGACGTGTCAGAAGATAGTTTCCTTACGTGGAAATGACAGTATTCCTAACGTGGAAAGAAGAGAGTCCTTACGTGGACATATCAAGAGCATTCCTTACGTGGAAGAAAGATGGTTTCCTGACGTGGAAAAATGAGTCCTGACGCGGACAAATCAGAAAGAAGTTGGTATTCCTTACGTGGAAAGATCAGAGTCCTTACGTGGACACATCAAGGGCATTCCTTACGTGGAAGAAAAATGGTTTCCTTACGTGGAAAGACGAGTTTATTCCATACGTGGAAAATCGATTGATTCCTGACGTGGAAAGAAATGGATTATTCCTGACGTGGAAAGAGAGTTCGGTCCTGACGCGGACAGATTGAAGAAGATATTCCTAACGTGGAAGAAGGAAGTTAGTCCTTACGTGGACAGATGCAAGAAAAGTTGAGTCCTGACGTGGACAAGTTCAGAAATAGTTGTGTCCCTTACGTGGAAAGATCAGAGTCCTGACGCGGACATGTCGAATGGCATTGGAGTCCTTACGTGGACAGATTGATATAGTTTCCTAACGTGGAAAGAAGATTGCTTCCTAACGTGGAAAGACAGGTGTTACTCCTAACGTGGAAGAGTGTTATTCCTAACGTGGGCGATTCAGTTTACGGAAATGCAGGTGAATTATCCCCAGCGGAGTTGCTGAGATTTTTTCTGGGTTGACAGTAAGTGGAGTCCTAACGTGGACAGGTTTTAGTTGAGATTTCTTTGTATCGATGACGGACAGAGTCCTAACGTGGACAAGTAAGCAATCTGGTACAACAGAATCCTCTTCAGAACGATGAAGATAATCCCCAGCACGGTCGCGCGAGATCAGTGGGTTGCTGTAACAGTCAGATTCAGCTGACGAATGTTATTCCTCAAGCAGGAGCGCAGTTTATTTCTGCGGTTGGCAAATTTCTGGTTTCACTAGTATTCAACCGTCTCGTACCGCGAATGTCTGAAGGCTCCGGGCTCTTCACCCAATCGGGTCCAAGTCGCTTGAATAGGGGCAGCTGTTGCACCCTAAAATTTGCTCAACCTTATTCCTTGGATTTATGTTGCATCATCATTAGCATTTGCATGTAGAGTCATGTACATAGACTAACCATCTGCATAGCATAAGCACAACAAGTCATTCAACAGGGGACCAATCATTATTTTCATCTCTAGAGGCCTAGCAAGAGGTTATTATTCTAATTCAATCATATTCAAGTCATCAGGAAAGAATTTGAAAGCAAGGAGTTCAGCAGATCAAGCCTTGAGTCTATCTCCTAGCTGAGGATATCTGAGGATCAACAAGAGGGTTGTGAGCTGTGGAGTGAAAGCATGGAGAGCATCTAGACCTTATGAGAGACTTATAAAGTCATTTGGAGAAGAAAACAAGTCATTGATGAAGGCACAAGAGCTACAGTTGAAGACAGTCAACTAGGGTTTCATCTGGGTCAACCCTAGGTCAACCCTAGATCAATTGACTGACTTAAGAAGGATATTCAAGTCTATTGGAGAGATGTGGGGATCAACATTTGACATATGAAGAAGGATATGGAGATATGACAAGGAGAATTCAAGAGAAATCAAGGAGAAGAGGAGTTACTAAATTAGGGTTTCTCTGTAAAATCCCCTAGTTTAGGTCAAATTTCCAAGCAAGATAAGTCAAAATGCTAGCTTCAAATGGCTTCTTGGCCAACATGAAACTTGTAGAGGATCTCAAGACCTTTAATTTGAGTGGTGGAAGACCTCAAGGAGATTTATAGAACTCAAGTTATGGTCCTTGCAAGTTACAGGTCATCTGGGGTGTCTGAATTTTTGTCTGTGAAAGTGACTTGACTTCCAAGCTAGTTTTACCCCTCAAGGAGATTTCAAATGAATTCTTGGTCAACATAAGAGTTGTTCCTCATTGTCTTAGCTTTCTAGAATGGTATGGCATGCCTTCATATGATGTGGAGAACTCAACTTATGGTCTTGACAAGCAAAGGGTATTTTGGGCATTTGTGAATTACAGGTCATTTTAACCTATACCCAAAACTCATACAAGGAGGCCTCAAATGGAAAAACTTACAACATCAAACTTGCTCCAAATGGGATTTTAAGTCTAGAAAGAAGGTCACAAGTTATTGGAGAAGCTCATAGCATGGAGTTGCATGATAGGTCAAAATATGAACTAAAAAGGCTTATAAAGTGAATAATTTCAAGTTGGAAAATGGTTTGGGAGATTTACAAGTCCAAATGGGGACTTCCAATATATGATTTTGAATGGAAAAACAATTCTAAGAACAATGGTTCACCCACTTTTTTGAGTTTAGAAGGAAAAAATGAAGTTATCCATGGTTGCTTATCATTTAAGAAACATAATCAAAAATGAGCCAAAATTTGAAAACAAGGGAATGTGCAAGATGGATCTAGAATGTTCATTTGGGGTCTATATATTCATGAAAGGAGAATTTGGCAAGGGTTGGCCTCATTTGCACCAAGAATTCCACATAATTTCTCACACTTTTTCATTGGAGTTTCATTGTAATTCTCTCAAAATCTTCACAAAATCATCATCCATATTGATTCAATTGTGCTCCATGATCATCATAGATCAGAATTGAAGCAAGGATCAAGTGATTATCATCCATTTTCGAGTGCTTCTTGCAAGGATATCAAAGTTGCCAAGTCAAGTGGATAGCATAATTCTGGCCAAATCTCATTCAAAGCTTGCATACAGAATCAAGTTCATCAAGGATTGATCAAGATCCAAGTCTCAAAAGCCTCAAATCATCAATATCCATAGCTGTTTGCAAGATTTTACACAAGGTAAGTTTTCAATCCAACTGCTTGATCCAGTTAGTTAGACCTGATTTTGTTAGTGTAGAATTGATCTAGGTGGTTAGGAGAGTAAGCTAGATGATTTTGGAACGATTTGGTGATGGTTAGTGACAGGTGCCACAAACTGTTTGTGTTCGAATCTCTTGGATGAATGTGTTATAATTGCAACTTGATAGCATATGTTAATCTCCATTAGATGTAGTTTAATTTAGGCTAAGTTTGGGGAAGATTGGTGATGGTCCACATCAGTGCATTTCAATGGTGGCCAGTATGTGATTCAACCGTGTTTGTTGTTGGGGTGAATTTCAAGACGAATTGATGCCCTAAGCTTGTAGAGGGAGAGATTTGGAACAGATTTCATGTTTACAGCATGTGGATTAGTTGCGTGTGGGATGAGAACAGAGAGGGAGAAAGTAGCTCGTGCATGAGCTCGCATGGAGTTGAAACCCTAGTTGCAGGTCGTTTTGGAGAAGAAACAATCATGGCCGTTCATGGTAGCTTGGACTTTTGACTTAGGTCAGGATCGGATGGCTGGTGTTTGATCTGAGCGTTTGGAGGGAAGTTGAACCCTGGCCAAAACGCACCGTTTCATTAATTGAAACGGGCGGGCCTGAGTTGATATGTGCTATTCCCACCCCAGAGTTAGGCCCAATTCCAGTTTCAGCGTGGTTTTGTTTCTTTTCTCACCCCCCTGGCGTTTTATTTCTCATTATTTCTGAGCTTGTTCTGGGCCTTGGTAAAGACTGCTACGCGCACCCCCATTATGTGGCCCATCCTGGTTCTTAACTGGGGCGAGTTACTCTTCATACCCCCTCCCTCATTTAATTCATTTTATTTTTCTTAATTCCATTTTATTTTACCAATTTTCATTAATTCATAACTAATTCATAAAAAATGCTTTTTAATTCATTCTTTTTACCATGTTTTCATTAAAATGTCTAGAATATCATAGGAAAATAAAATTTCATTTTTAGTTTTATTTCATATTTTTTACATATTTTCTAAAATAAATGTCATATTAAATAATTCATTTCATGCATCATTTTTATGATTTTTGTTCTCTCACATGCTTTGATATTTTTTGATCATTCTTTTCATATTGTTTAGATGAGATATTAGGCTTGTAGAAATATTTTAGTTCCCATTTTTAGAGGTTAATTTTAGGTGATTAATAAATGCTTGAATATCATGTACAAAACTAGGGTTTTTAGGTGACAACTTAGGAAGTTCAATTTTTTCCCTTAGGACTTAGGGTTTGAATAGGAGTTATGGGACTATAGGGGCTATGGGTAGCTATTAGATCCCTTAGAGAAAAGTTAGGATTCCCCTACTGCTATTATTACCGTCTGTATATCTGCTGTCTGGTGTGGTGTGCCCTCTGGGGTTTATTGATTGTTTGTTTGGGTATTGGGTTTGTCTGGGGCCCTGGGGAAGCTGAAGATTTGTGGAGATGAAGCTATTGAAGATTCAAATGCTGAAGATCAACTGTCAGAGTTGAGGAGGAGTTTCTTGCTAGCAGTTGATGAGGAGACTAGGGTTTAGGAGCTAGGCAGAGCTCTAGATTAGAATGATTGTTTCTCAAACATGGATTGCCTTGTCTGCATCCATTCTTCTCTGTGATTCAGAGTCTCTCTAAGACACTCACCCCCTTCCTTTGGAAGGCTTGGTGATGGTGTCTATGAGATAGAACTCTTGAGAGAAAATGTCTCTTGTGTTAGAAGCAGTCTGTTCACCACCTTTGGTAGTCAGCTGATTGCTTAACACCCAATTCACTCTTGTGACTGATTCCTCATCCTGGAGGTTTGAGCTTGAAGAAAAGCCATTGCAGATGGAAGACTGATGATCAAAGCCCTTGCCTGAAGGTCATGAAGATGGAGATTGATGCTTGTTGAAGCCTGTAGCTGATTGGAGATTGCTTGAAGCCAGTTGTTGATTCAGAGCTGCTGATGCTGTTTCTTTTTGCTGTATTTCATTTGTTGATGTATTGATTGGTTTTCTGGGCTGTATTGTTTGCTGTCTACCCTGTTGGGTTGAAAGTGAAGCCTGTTCACTTTCGCCTATTGTTTTCTAGGTTCGAGGTTGAGTGGGACTCCCTTGCCTCGCTTGTATTGCTGCATCCATGCATTTTACTGTTTTACTGTATATATCTGATATTGTTTCTGTTTCTGCCTATCCCTTAGGATCTCTGTTTCTCTCTGCGCGAGAGAGGAGCATGATAGACACTAGGTCTTAACCCATGCATGATAACATTAGGTTAGTTTGTTTCCCTTCGCAACCGTAGGTTAGAGTTCTGTCTCTTTCTTTCTCAAAACAAACAGAAAAACACATAAAGATTTCAAACACAATAAAAGACACTTCTTCCGTAAAAGAACGTGAACTCATCAAGACGTCATCTTTGTCCCCTTGGACTGTTAATCAGAAAAACCTTTTTCAGAAGGAATAAAATCAACCAAGACAAGCTTGTGTCGTGCGTGGCCCGAACTACGTTTGCTCTGATCTTTCATGCTGTATGAAAGTACGTAGGCATAGGATGCGATATCCTAGCGAGCAACCTTCCCCTCCTTTCCCGTAGGTAGGCGAACTACGTTGACTCTGATTTCTCGTTCCAGACGGGAATACGTAGGCATAAAGTGCGATACTTTGCCGAGTCATTTTTATTTTCGTTTTATTTTCTTTTTCACCCTTGACCTATAGTTTAGATAGAATAACAATCCATACCCGAAAACAAGCGTGGATCCCATCGAGTACGATGGACGTGAGGGGTGCTAATACCTTCCCCTTGCGTAACCGACTCCCGAACCCAGGTTTTGGTTGCGATGACCATACCTTTCCCGTGTTGTGCGAGGTTTACTCTGAGCGTTTCCTTTCCCTCCCGTGGGATAAATAACGCGCGGTGGCGACTCTTCTGTTCAGCCGGCGCCGATTTTCGCAGTAGCGACAATAAGGCATTCGACAAAATAAAGCAGTATCTTCAAGAACCTCCAATCTTGATACCTCCAGTGGCTGGACGGCCATTAATCATGTACCTGACGGTTCTGGAGAATAGTATGGGGTGTGTTCTCGGTCAGCACGACGAGACGGGCAGAAAGGAGCATGCCATTTATTATTTGAGTAAAAAGTTCACTGAGTGTGAATCTCGATACTCGATGCTGGAGAAGACGTGTTGTGCATTAGCTTGGGCTGCCAAACGTCTACGACAGTATATGCTCAATCACACCACTATGCTAATTTCGAAGATGGATCCGATCAAGTACGTCTTCGAGAAGCAGGCTCTTTCGGGCAGGATTGCCAGATGGCAAATGGGGTTAACGGAATATGATATTTAGTACGTCTCTCAGAAAGCCATTAAGGGAAGCGTATTGTCTGATTACCTTGCCGAACAGCCAATCGAAGACTACCAGCCGATGAAGTTCGAATTCCCCGACGAGGATATTATGTTTCTCAAAGCGAAGGATTGCGATGAGCCATTGCCCGATGAGGGGCCGGATAGGAAGTCTCAGTGGAAGTTGATATTCGACGGGGCGGTTAATTCCTATGGAAGTGGTATCGGGGCTATCATCACGACTCCTCACGGATCCCACATCCCGTTTACTGCGAGACTGACGTTTCCAGTTACCAACAATGAAGCAGAGTATGAAGCATGTATTATGGGTCTAGAAGGGGCAATTGATTTGAGAATCAAGAATCTAGACGTATATGGTGACTCAGCGTTTGTAATTAATCAGATTAAAGGGGAGTGGGAAACTCGTCAAGCGAATTTAGTGCCGTACATGAATTATGCCAGGAGTCTGCTTCCGTTCTTCGATCGAGTGGAACTCCATCATGTACCCAGGGCTGAAAATCAGATGGCTGATGCCTTAGCCACGTTGGCTTCAATGTATAAGGTCAATTTTTGGAATGAGGCTCCAAGAATTGTGCTTTCGCTTCTTGACAGACCGGCATTTGTCTTTGCAATCGAGGATGTCGCCGACGGCAAGCCATGGTTCCACGACATCCAGACCTTCCTTATGACTAAGGAGTATCCTGCGGGTGCGTCTACCCAGGATAAGAAGACTCTGAGGAGGCTATCTGGAAACTTTTATCTCAATCCTGACGGAGTGTTGTATAAGAGAAACCACGATCTCGTGCTACTCAGATGTGTAGATGAGAAAGAGGCGAGTATGCTCATGGAAGAAGTCCATGAGGGCACATTTGGTACGCACGCCGGCGGGCATGCCATGACGAGAAAGATCCTGAGAGCAGGGTATTACTAGCTGACGATGGAGTCGGATTGCTTCAGATTCACGAAGAAATGTCATAAATGCCAGATCTATGCTGATAAAGTTCATATGCCGCCGTGCCCATTGAATGTCATGTCCTCCCCTTGGCCGTTCTCCATGTGGGGCATCGACATGATAGGCAAGATCGAGCCCACTGCATCCAATGGTCATCGTTTCATTCTGGTAGCCATCGACTACTTCACCAAATGGGTGGAGGCAGCCTCATACGCTAATGTGACCAAGCAGGTGGTAGCTAAATTCATAAAGAGGGACATCATCTGTCGCTATGGAATTCCCGAGCGGATCATTACTGATAATGGTTCGAATTTGAATAACAAGATGATGAAGGAGCTGTGCCAGAGCTTCAAGATTGAACACCACAACTCGTCTCCTTACCGGCCAAAGATGAATGGCGCCGTTGAAGCCGCCAACAAGAACATAAAGAAGATTGTTCAGAAGATGGTTGTGACGTACAAAGATTGGCACGAGATGCTGTCGTTTGCCTTGCACGGTTATCGTACGACGGTGCGTACGTCGACCGGGGCAACTCCTTTCTCCTTGGTGTACGGTATGGAAGTTGTCCTACCGTTAGAAGTGGAGATCCCATCTTTGCGAGTTTTGGTTGACGTGAAACTCGACGAGGCAAAATGGATTACGAATCGTTTGAACCAACTCAGCCTGATGGACGAGAAGAGGTTAGCATCGATTGCATTTGGTCGCCTGTACCAAAGTCGAATGAAGAAAGCTTATGATAAGAAGGTGCGTCCTAGAAGCTTTCAGACGGGTGATCTCGTCCTGAAGAAGATTCTTCCGCCACACTCCAATCACCGGGGCAAGTGGACTCCGAATTACGAAGGGCCGTATGTCGTCAGCAAGGTCTTCTCGGGAGGAGCTTTGTTGTTATCCACGATGGATGGTGAAGATTTTGCATCCCCGGTGAACGCGGACGCAGTTAAAAAATACTTTGCTTGAAAGAGACCCGCTGGACAAAAAAGAAAGAGTCCAGGCAAGAAAGGGGCATCTCGGCGAACCAAAAACAGAATAAAAGGTTCGGGCAAAAATTAGGGATATATTGAAAAATGTACACCCGCGAAGTCGAAAACCTACACTGGGCGGCTTCGGCAAAAAAGGGTATCCCGGTGAACTGAAAACCCGTAAAGGGCGGTTCACGCAAAAGTTAGGGATTTGAGTAAGCAAATGACTGCGTTCCGCGTGTGGACTTTCATTGTTTAGTGGTTTGGAGGACCTGAGGTTCGTTTATCTGAATCAATCTCTTCCGAAGCTGAAGCGTCAGAGAAGTATCGAAGTCGAGTGGGTCTTAGAGGGATCAACTCATGGTGTTCGTCTACGCCTCGTTGCCGACATTTGTACATACTGATGTATAGTTATGTTTTATTTTTGCGCGGCTTCCTCATTCCAGGAGCTTGCCTCTGTTGTAAAACATTTATTTACCCATTCAGGGGTCCACCATCAATAAAATGCATGTTATTTAGCAATTCTGCTTGCCTGCTTAGCATTTATCTGTTTTGTTTGCGAATGAAAACGCCGATGTTTTTTGATAAAATGCGCATACATAAACTTACGGGCCTAGGCCCATTGATTGTTGAAACGATTGATTACCTAAATATTGTCATGAGATAATAACCTTGATAGGCCCCTTTGAGGAGGGTATCTTGTCTGTTTGTTTGTGTTGTTGCAGGTGTAGCGCCTTCCAGAAGATGTGTCGTGCGCAGCCCCGAAGCAGGGCAAGTCCTCCTTTCAGCAGAGTTCAGTAGTCTCTCCTCCACAGAATCAGAATAGTGAGCATTAATATGTCTCCCCGGGCAGAGATGATTCTCTTCCCCAAGCAGACGCATCCTGAAGGAACGTCATTTTCTCAGCTGAGTCGCTCGCCGGAGCCCGGTGTCTCCCCCAGCACCGGGTCACAAGTGCAGATTTCAGAGGAATGTTCGGGTGCCGAAGCTCGTGTTTTCCCCAGTAAAGTCGCCGAAGCAGATGTTTCCCCCCAGCACTGGGTCACGAGTGCAAGTCTTGTAGGAAGCTGTTCGTACGCCGGAATATGCAGTAACTGATGGTGCCAGACTGAAGTCTCCAGCGGAATTGAGATTCCCCACCAGAGTTGTATTCTCTCCTGAAGCCGGATGATTCCCTCTTCCCCAGTGGAGTGCGGAGCAGCTGAAGTTGTTTCCCCACAGAGTTGTTATCCCCAGAAAAGTAGCCATGACGGTCGCGCAGTTTATCCTCGCGATTGATATCAGCAGGTTCAAGTTCTCGCAGAGCTTCGTTCCCCGGCAGCAGTCAACTGAAGTTGTTTTCCCTGCAGCAGTCAACGGAAGATCGATTCCCCAGACAGAGTCTGATTGATATCGGCATGTCCACGTTCTCCTCAGCAGGATGATTCCTCTATCGGAGTAGTTCTTTCTCCTTGACAGGAGAATTTCCCCCTCGACATTTATTTTGCTGACGGGATCGCATCACATTGCATGATTGCATGGCATTTAGCATAAACGCATAGCATTCCCACCGTGTGGGGCAGGGCACCGAAGCATAGGCATCATACGCATGATCTAGGTTATTATCATTCTGGTTTTATAGGTGTTCCACCAAAGGACCAGTTGCTCAGGATGATTCCTGATATTCTCCCCAACGAAGTCGCTTTCTTAAGATGATTCTTAAGACCCCGGTGTAATCCCCACGGTCGCTCGCTCAAGATGATTCTTGAGATCCCCAGCGAAGTCTTCGATTCAAGATGATCCTTGAATTCCTCAGCAGGGCATTGGCTTAAGATGATTCTTAAGCTCCCCAGTAGAGCCCCCAGTGAAGGTTACCCAGGATGATTCCTGAAGCCCCAAGAGAGTCGAATCCTTGGAAGCTGCTCAAGCCATGATTGGTTTGTCCCCAGCAAGAGTTGCCCAGGAAGATTCCTGGAATACCCAGCAGAATAAAGTCTCCAGAAAGGTTATCAGTTCAGGATGATTCTTGAAGGTGCCCGGTGGAGTGTGTTTGTTCAAGATGATTCTTGAAGTCCCTAGCAGCGTGAAATGTTTGCTCCAACAGTGATGGCCAATCTGAAGATTGACTTCGTAAACGCCTGAAGGCGACATCAGAAGGTTCCTGTGAATTCAGATTTCCTTGTTGATGAATCAACGTGTGTCTGAAGACAGAGTTCAAAAGGTTGTAGATACAACTTTTGTATGCAGAGTGATCCGTGTTGGCCTGAAGACCAAGTCAGTTATCCTGAGGTGATGATTGATTGCGATCAAGTGAATAATTTTTCTTCTGACTGAAGTCGAAGATGTTTCTCCAGCTGAAGCGGAGTTTGCCTGAAGGCAAAGTGTTTGAATCCCCGTAGAGTCATGAATGGCTCAGGATACCATTTCTCTGACTGAAGTCACAAATTTCCCAAGCTGAAGCGAAGGTGCCTGAAGGCAAGGTTATCCCCCCAAGGTCATGAATGACCTAGGATTCATTTTTCGGACTGAAGGCCAGAGTATATCCCTGACTGAAGTCACGGATACTCTATAGCAGAGGCAGAGTTGCCTGAAGGCAGATCCATGTATCCTTGAAGGCCAAGGACCATTTCTTTAGGCTGAAGTCGAAGATACCTCCTGCAGAGTTTCCATCCTCGAAGACCAAGGATGCTTATCTTCAGAAGTACTTGAAGATCTTTTCTAGCTGAAGCTGGAAGTGGCCAGAGGCCCGGGTTTCATATGTCTTTGATGTTGAAGTTCTACAGTGGGATCATTGTGCAGTAGTATTCCGATGTTCGTTATGGTTCTGAGGGTGAACCCCAGATCAGAGTGCGCTTGGTTAAGTCCCTCATTCCCAGCGGAGTAGTTTCAAATACGCAAGTGTACCTTTTGTTCCATTTACCAGGGGTGAACCCCAGGTCAGATCAGGTTTGTGTTCGACGGCGATGTTGAATGTATGTTTGTGTTCGACGGCGATGTTGAATGTATGTTTGTGTTCGACGGCAATGTTGAATGTATGTTTGTGTTCGACGGTGATGTTGAATGAATGTTTGTTTGACGGCGAGGTCAGATTATGATTGGTTCGACGGCGATGTTGAATGTGTTCGACGGCGAGGTTGGATGTTTGTTTTGACGGCGAGGTCAGATTAGGTTTGTTTCGACGATGATGTTGAATGTATGTTTGTGTTCGACGGTGATGTTGAATGAATGTTTGTTTGACGGCGAGGTCAGATTATGATTGGTTCGACGGTGATGTTGAATGTGTTCGACGGCGAGGTTGGATGTTTGTTTTGACGGCGAGGTCAGATTAGGTTTGTTTCGACGGCGAGGTCAGATTATGATTGGTTCGACGGCGATGTTGAATGTGTTCGACGGCGAGGTTGGATGCTTGTTCGACGGCGAGGTTGAATGTTTGTTTCCAACGGCGAGGTTGAATGTTTGTTTGACGGCGAAGTCAGGTTCTTTAAATCCCCAGCAGAGATGATGTTTGTACGACGGCGATGTCTAGTGTCTCTCAAAGTGATGTGTGTTTCCGACGGCGATGTCAGATTCAGTTCTCCAGCGGCGAGGTTGGGTGTCGTGGTCGTCTGAAGACAATGTCAGAAGAATTTAATGTGGATAATTGACGGCGATGTCAGATTGGTATCTATCCAGCTGTTGAGCAGCTAATGTTGCAGTGTTCGAAGATTTGTTCCCCGCAGAGTATCGTGTGCTCGTGCAGTTGGCAAATTTTCGGGTTTACCGGTATTCAACCGTCTCGCACCTTGATTGGCTGAGAGTCGTTCGCTTCTTACCCAGTCAGGTTCAAGCCGTTTGAATAGGGGCAGCTGTTGCACCCCAAAATTTGACCAACAATTATTCACCTATCAAGTGTTTGAAAATTGATACCTTCATCAGAAAGTTCAGGAGATCCTCAGAGCAACTGTTTGAGACTAGAGTTATGTGCCTCATAGCTTGAGAGTTGTGGGAGCCCCTCAGATGATTCTGAGACTTTGAGAATGAACTTGAAGCCTTGAGAAAGTCTATGAGATGTATTGAAAGCCATCATGAAGCCCAGAGAGGTCATTGTGCAAGAATTCAGAAGATTCAGCCATGAGTGGTGAAATTAGGGTTTTGACTGGGTCAACCCTAAATCCACTGAAGATTTGGAGAAGGTTGAGACCCAATCCAAGGGCCATGAGATCATGGAATGATGCATAGAGATGTTGTAAAGATGATTCCTAGACCAACTCATCATGATTGAGGAGTTTGAGAAGTTTCAAGTTAGGGTTTCCAAGGATTGTCAGTGAAAAAACCCTAGTTTGATCCCTATCTTCCAGGCAGTTTTAGCTCAAGATGTGATTGATATCTCATCTTCCCCACAACATGAATGTTGTAGAGCTTGTTCTTAGCTTTAATTTGAGTGGTAGAAATCCTTGATAGGAGTTGCATAGCTCAAGTTATGGTTTTGACAAATTACAGGTCAGCTGAGGTGTGTGAATCTGGGTCCTTGAAAGTCACCCAACTTGCAGACAACTTTTGCCCTAGTAGGATGATTCCTATGATTTCTTGGTCAACATGAATGTTGAAGAGCATCTTCTTAGCTTTCTAGAGAGTACTAGAAGTCCCTGATAGGATTTGTAGCACTCAACTTATGGTTTGAACAAGGCAGGGGTATTTTGGTCATTTGGAAGTTATAGGTCATTTTAAGCAAAGGCCATATCTCCTATTTCCAAGCCTCAAATGGAAAAACTCAAAACATAAAAGTTGTTCAAAATGGGATTTTAAGCCTAGAAAAAAGGGTGTGAAAGTTTGGAAAAGCTTAGAGCATGGATTTTTAAAAGTGGTGCAAATGGCTTGTAAATGGCTTATAAGTTAAAAAAGTTGAAATGGAATTTTGGTTTGAGAGATCCACAAATCCAAAATAGGTCATCCAATATGTAATTTTGAATCCAAACATCATTTTAAAAACAATGGTTCAAGTAGAATTTTGATTTGAGGTCTCAAAATGGGGGCTACTTTGTAAAGTTCATGCTTGCATATTAAGGAACCTTTGAGAAACTTGGCATAAGGCAAGGTTTAGCTTGTTTTTTCACTCATTCAATACCAATTACTCATTTAAGGAGATATTAAGTGGAAATGCATGGCTTATCATGAGTTTGCATGAGAATTACTAAACATGGAAAAATCAAAATCTCATTGCATGATACATTCTAGAAACTTCTTGGAAGGTTCTCAAAGCTTCCACACATTTCCATTGGCACCTATATATGTCCTAGAGATGATCCATGCCCTGTTTGGTGACTGATTGTGCTTGCATACCATAGTTGGATTCCATAACTCCAAATTGCATTTTGCTTTCAAACTCCATTGGAACTCCATCAATCATCATAATTCTTGTTATCATCATCATCTACCATCATCATAGAACAATTGGCAAGCAAGAGTGATTTAAATTAGTGGCTATTTTGAGTGATCCAAGTCTTCACTCCAAGTTGCATGAAGAGGTGGATAAGGTGATTCAAGAAGTTTTGACAAGAACTAGTGCAAACAGAAGAATCTACTGCCATTGGAGATCATTTGGAGCAAGCATCAAGGCTTGGATTGAAGAGAAACCACCATAGCCATCATCACTTGCAAGGTAGGCAACTTCATTCGAATCCCCTTAATTATGCAGTTTTAGATCATGTTGTTAGGATATAGGTGATTAGAGACTCTTAGGGATGAATTGTGATGAGTTTGAAAGCATTACATGAAGGTTGGTTCCATGGTAGTTTCTGTTTTAGGATCAAGAACTCGTGTATTAGTGTACTATAATCTTGGTTCTCTAGTTTAGTATGATCCCCATAGCATGTAGAGTATCCCAGGTTAGTTTCAGCAAGAATGGTGAGCATGCACATTAGAGTTAATTCATGGTGCCCTAGGGTTACATCGCTCGGGTTTGATTCTTGGAGGAGATTCAGGAAAAACCAAATGCAGGATGTTGAAGAGGGCAATTAATAGGTCACTTTTGGTTTTTGTGGCGTGGCATTTGGTGGAAGGACGAGGGAGTATGTGAGGCTGGAAGGTTCGCGCATGGAGGGAGGGTTTTCTGAAACCCTAGGTTGAGTTGGAGAAGACGGGTTCTCTACCGTCAGATCGTTCTGGCTGCATTGACTAAGCAATCTCATCCAACGGCCAGAGTTTAAACAAGAAACGGAGGGAACCCTTAAGCGTCAAAACGCTGTCGTTTGATTTAGTGAGCAATTCTGGGCTCAATGAACTTGTGCTATTGGCACCCCACCCAGAAGCCCAATCCAGTTTTTAACTAAAAACCATTGCTATTCATACCGTCGTTTTACCAATTTCTGTTTAATTTTTCTTTCATTTTCTGATAGCCATTGGGCCCAGGCGCGCCATGCTAGGCGCACCCCCCTTCCTAGGCCCATCATGGATAGCATCTAGAGCGCCTTGCTCTTGACACCCCCCCATTTATTTTTATTTTCTTATTTCAATTTCTTTTAATTCTCTTGTATTTTATAAAATCCACATAAAATTCAAAAATGATTATTTTTCACCTCTTGTTTTTTTCACATATTCATAATTCTGTCTAGAAAAATGTAAATAAATAAAATTCCATTTTATTTTTCTTTTAATATTTTTAGCATATTATTCTTGTAAATAGTCTTTTTAATTGATTTTAGTTGATACTTAATTTTGTATAATTTGTTTTAGGACTTTCCCTTAGGATTTTTGAGCCATTATTTTTGGCATAGTTAGATATTGAATCATAGTTCATGTAGGATTTAATTCACAATTTGTAGATTAAAATTTGATATAGTTTGCTTATTTGACATTTAGGTGCTCAAATTAGGGTTTTAGGTTGCATAAGTAGATTTGAACAATTTTGTTTTGGGTTTTATAGGCCAAATTAGTGTATGGGAAATATATGGGTTAAGGGTAAGTATGTATAGAATCCCCTAGAATTTTACTAGAATATTATATAGTATCTTAGTATTTTTAATTGATTTTTGAATGTATGGATAGTATGTGTGTTGCTTAAAGGCATAGTTTGTATTGTTTTGCTTTCTTTTCTTCTCCTTTGAGTGGGTGAGCCTTGAAGATTGAGTTGAAGACCTTGTGGATCATCATTGAAGACTTTGAAGGCCTTGAAGTGGAGCTTAGTTGTAGCTTTTGTTTGTTCAGTTTGTAGGATATAGGAGTTAGGCAGAGCTCTAGAGCAGCCAACTTGATTCTCAAACATGGAAGGTCTTGATTGCCTCCATTCTTCTCTGTGATACAGAGTCTCTCTAAGACACTCACCCCCTTCCTTTGGAAGGCTTGGTGCTAATGTCTGAGAGATAGAACTCTTGAGAGAAATATTCCTTGTGCTGATAGCAGTATGTTTGCCACCCTTGGTGGTCAACTAATTGCTTAGCACCCAGTTTATTCTTGTGATTGATTCCTCAGCTTGGAGATCAGGACTTGAAGAAAAGCCATTGAAGATAGAAGCTGAAGCTTTGAAGAGGATGATTCCTTGGAGATTGCTGAAGTCTGAAGACTTTGTGAAGATCAAGTTGATACCTGAAGATCCCTAAAGATAGTGAAGCCTGAAGGTGGACCTGATCAAAGAAGCTGAAGCTTAAGGGAGAAGATGAGTTGATACTCACATTGGAGGGTTGAAACCTGGGGAGCGATTGATGATTGAAGTCTGAAGACTGAGTTGCTGCTAGAGGAGCTGAGGCTTTCTTCTGTTTTTCTTTTCTGTATTGTGTGTTTTGTTTGATTTGTCTGTTGCATTAGATTAAGTCCATCTAGAATAAGTTCAGTCCAGGAGCATGATTGCATTAGAGGTTGAGTTGCTCCCTCTGCTTGTATTGTTATTGCGTGGCTTTGCTTGCGGGTATTCGGTAGAGCCCAGCTCCTTGCCCATGTGTTTATTTTGCTTGATAGCATGTTTTCTTTTATCTGTATGATTGCAGTTTACTGTTTATTGCTTGATAGCATGTTGTTTATTTTTCAGTATGATTGTTGTTATTTCATGACTGGCTTGAGGTTGAGATGAGCCTGTGGAGGCTGAAGCCCCACACACATTTCCTCCCTCACTTGCATTGCATGCATTTTACTGTTAAGTTGATGCTTTGTCTGTTTTGGTGTATCATTGATATGATCCCTTAGGACTCTCATTTCATTTGATAAGGATTTGATGATAGACTTTTAGGTTGAAACCTATGCATGACAACATCTAGGAGTTCCCTGTTCAAACCTCAACCATAGGATGAATCCATGGCATGATAACAGTAGGACTTGATAGTCTCCCTCCTAGTTGGGCCTGTTCTCTTCTCATCTCAAAGCAGTTTAAAATACAGTAATCATGAATGATTTCTTTCGTACGTTACGAGCCTTAAGCTATCTGAGAAAGGACGCATTCCCTCTCAGGTCATAGTCTCTAGTGCGGTTGAGATTGCAAACACAATAAAAAACACTTCTTTCAGGAGATAACCCGTAGTTTCCCGAACTACGTGAGCTCTGATCTCTCATACCTGTTGAGAGTACGTAGGCACAAGACGACGATGTCTTGGCGAGCTACCTTCCCCCATAACCCTTCGTAGGCCGAACTACGTTGACTCTGATTTCTCATTCTCTAATGAGAATACGTAGGCATAAAGTGCGACGCTTTGCCGAGTCATTTTTCTTTTCTTTTTTAGCCAGCCTTGATAGGTAGATAGATTATAACCAACCCGTCCAAGTAAACAAACAAGCGAGGATCCCGTCGAGTACGAAGGACGTGAGGGGTGCTAATACCTTCCCCTTGCGTAACCGACTCCCGAACCCAGACAATGGTTGCGATGACCTTGTCTTACCCTTATTCGTCAGGTTTTTCCGATCGTTTCCTTTCCCGCTCTGAGGGATAAATAACGAAAGGTGGCGACTCTTCTGTCATGCCGGCACCTTATTTTCGCGCAAGCGACATTATTCCGGTAGCAGAGCCAACTACTGTTTCTAGGGAGGCCTACGAGCAAGTGGTGAAAGAGAAAGAAGCCTTGATGAAGATCAACGAAGGGTTAGAGCAGGAGCTAGCCCAGATACGCAGTGAGAAAAACAAGGCCGTGCATGCTTTCCAACAGCAGATCGAGCTAATGAACAGATTAGGGGCTGAGTTGATTGAGGAGAAGAGGAAGCGCGAGCGTCTGGGGCAAGAGTTCAGAAGCTCCCATTACATGCTCGAATCCAAAAAGAAGGCGCTCGACGCAGCACACCGAGAGATCTCTTCTTGCAATAAGACTTGGAATGCCACGCTCACCAACAATAAGAAGAGGGAGGATAAGTTGAAGCAACAAATTTCCGACCTCGAAGAGCAGTTGAAGTCTAGCATCAAGAAGTGTGAAGAAGAAGTGATGACCCGGTATAGCCTCCAGAATGCACTAAACAAGGCCATCAAAGGCAGAGATGAAGCTGTGTCTCAGAAGCGTAAACTAGAGGATCGCTTCGGAGAGGGGGCATGGGAGGAAACTGCTGAAGACGTGCGACGTGTTCTCAAGAGAAGAAACCAACTTGTTGAAGGGCTGCTTACCCAACCAAGTCATCCGGAGACCAAGAAGTTGCTAGAAGAATACCAGACTTGTGGGAGTGTTTGATCATTTCATGTAGTAACTTGTATGCTTTATTTGCATAGTGCTGACCATCACCAGGATTGTTGGTTGAGGTCATGCCTTCTTATTGTACTCTCAGTGATATTGTATTCCGGGCTTATTGGTTTCTCTGCAATATATGAGGCTTTCTGTGATTCAACTTCGATCTTTGTATTGCTAGCACTGTCACTGCACCGGCATCTTCACACTAGAATCGGGGAATGAATTTCCCTAATGCACAGACACACACATTGCATTACATTCATATTCATATTGCATTACAGGTAATCTGTGGATGGTATCTTATTTCCTGCTCTGTACCAGGTACTTTCCAGGATTGCAGATCAGCACCCGCACCGCTATTCCACTCGCTCCAACTGTCGAAGAATCATGGATCAAATGCAGAACGAGATGCAAGATGTGCGCGAGAAGCTAGCTCTCTTTATGCAGACCATGGAAGCTATTGCAAAAGGTCAGGAGAATTTGCAAGCCATGGTGCAGCCTCTGTTGGTCAGAAATGCCGGTCACGGTAACGAGGATCATCAGTCTGTGCGAGTCGATACTGTTCAGGGAGAGGGCACTCCCACGCCAACGGCTCCACCTGTAGTCAATATACCTGCTGCTAATGCCAACAACGCTACCGCTGCTGGGAACGGTAACGTCGGAGTTGGGAACGAGACTGCTGTCCATAACGTTGGGCTTGGTGATGTCAACTTGGGTGATAATATGGGAGGCAACAGCTTTGGCAATGCTGGATTCGGGTTCAATGATCAGGGATTCGATAATGCTGGGAAATATGGTTTCAATGCTCAAGGCTTTGGGCAAGATGGTTATGGTGTGGCCAATTAGGGTTACGGAGGTTTCGGAAATGGAAACGGCGCTGGGTTAATGGCTTTTGGGCCTGCTGGAGGAGTTCAGGGATACGGCAACAGAGGCCGAGGCCCGGTGATGAATCAGATTAGAGCTGGCCACAATAATGAATATGATGGGTATGGAGCTGGGAATGGTATGTGGCAAGAAGATCAGCAGGAGGACGCTTTCTCCGGCGGAGGCTTTGAAGGGCCGATGGATAACTCCCAGAAGATCAGAATGCTAGAAGAGCAGATGAGGGGGGTCCTGAACCAAAGTGCTGTGGGCTTGGACATGGCAACAATGGGCCTGGTACCTGGCTTGAGGGTGCCAATCAAATTCAAAGCTCCTACGTTTGATAAGTATAAAGGGGACACCTGTCCGAAAGTGCACGTGCGAGCCTATTATAGAAAGATGTCTGCATACTCAACTGATGAGAGAATGCTAATGCATTCCTTTCAAGATAGTTTGTCAGGCCCTTCCCTAGAGTGGTATATGGGATTGGAGCCAACTAATATCAAGACCTGGAAGCAATTGGCAGAGGCATTTATAGCTCACTACAAGTATAACAGTGACTTGGCGCCCAATCGGGTCCAATTGACAGGACTGTCTCAGAAGAAGGGTGAGAGCTTTAAAGAGTACGCGCAAAGGTGGCGCGATATGGCTGCCAGGGTCCGTCCTCCTTTAGAAGACAAGGAAATGAATGACATGTTCATCGGCACGTTCACAGGCATGTTTTATGACAAGTTGTTTCACACATCTTTGGCTAGTTTCTCAGACTTAATTCTGATGGGAGAAAAGATTGAAAACAACATTAAGCAAGGCAGGTTCCAGGCTGAGGAATCCACTCCATCTGGCAGTAATAGGAAGGCTTTTGGTGGGCGCCGTCAAGGCGAGGCAAGCGCAGTATTTAGAGGCCGAGGCCGAGGCAGGGGACGAAACCAATATCATCAGCCGCAGCAGGTGGCGAGTGTTACTATTCCATATCAACAACAACCGTGTCAGCAGCAGCCAATGCAACAACAACAACAGCAGCAGCCGCCTCAGCAGGGGGCACAGCAGGCTCAGCGAAGATTCCAGGGTGGTAAACCAAGAAGAGTATTTGAGAAGCCTCCCTCAACGTATGCTGATTTGTTGCAGACATTGTTGGGTTTGAACCTGGTAGAGAAGAGAACTCTGGCACCGATAACGGGAACTCCTCTGTATGGTTATGATGCAAGCAGGCACTGTGAGTTTCATTCTGGGGCTCCGGGCCACGATGTAGAGGGTTGCCATGCTTTTAAGCACGTTGTGCAGGATCTTTTGGACAATAAGGCTATCAATTTTGGAACGGCAGGTCCGAATATAGTGCAGAAACCCATGCCTAATCATGGGGCAAACGCCATTCTAACCGAGGAAGGGTTGAATCTGATTATGAATGTCGACGATTTAAAGACGCCACTGAACGAGATAAAAAGCAGATTGTTGCAAGGGGGTGTTTATCCAGGATGTGACGAGTATTGCTTAGAATGCTGGACCCTAGCTGGGGGGTGTGATGATTTGAAGAAAGGCATTCAGGCTTTAATTGATGGAGGCACATTGCAGTTTGACCGAGCAGCAACTGAAGAGCCTGCAGGGGCAGTAGCAGATGATCAGAGTAATGTGGCCACTGTAACGATTCCTCGAAAGACAATCACTATTGCAACACCGGTCCAGCGTCCACCGATCACCATAACTAAGGTCGGACCGATCCCGTACGAGAACACAAAAGCGGTCCCATGGTCATATGGGTTGGAGGTGTATTGTGACGGGATAAAGATTGATGTTAATAAGCAGCCAGCCGAGACTGTAGATAACGTTGTTGGGTCAGGAGGTATGACAAGGAGTGGTAGGATCTTTATATCACCTGAAGTGGAGGCCGAAAGACTAGCAAAAGGAAAAGGGAAGATGGTTGAGAATGTCCCAGTGCAAGCCAGCGAAAAAGCATCGGCATCAAAGGATGTAGAAGAGTTCATGCGCTTAATTCGAAAAAGTGATTATAAGATTGTGGAGCATCTGCAACAGACGCCCTCCAAGATATCTATCTTGTCGTTGCTACTATGTTCTGAAGCTCACAGAAATGCTTTGATGAAAGTCCTGGATACTTCCTTTGTACCCCAAGACGTCTCCGTGAATCAGCTGGAAGGAGTGTTGGCACATGTGAATGCAGGCCACAGCTTGGGCTTTACCGACTTCGATTTGACCCCGAAAGGGAGAGATCATAATATGGCGCTGCACATATCTGTCGAATGTAGAGGATCAGTAATGTCGCATGTATTGGTCGACACCGAATCATCTTTGAATGTGCTGCCCAAGAAGGCGATGATGAAGCTAGATGTCAGAGGAATCCTGTGCACGCCCAGTGACTTGGTAGTCAGAGCGTTTGATGGCACGCGAAGAACAGTCTTTGGATCGATAACATTGCCTCTACAGGTGGGGCCGGAGGTATTTGCGATTGAATTTTATATCATGGATATACAGCCCGCATATAGCTGCCTGCTCGGAAGACCCTGGATTCACGGGGCTGGGGCAGTCACGTCTACCCTGCATCAGAAGTTGAAATATATGGTCGGAGACAGCGTAGTCACCATATGCGGAGAAGAAGACATCCTGGTCAGCCATCTGTCGTCATTTAAATATGTGGAGGTCGATGGAGAGATCCACGAAACACCCTGCCAGGCATTTGAAGGGTTGCGTATCAAGGACAAAGGTCCCGGGCCGAGCAAGGTGTCAGAGATAGCCGTCTCATCGTATAAAGAAGCTCAAGCTCTGGTGGAGACAGGAGAAGCAAAGGGCTGGGGCAAAGTGCTGGATATTCCTGTAAAGATGGACCGGTTCGGGCTGGGATACCAACCGTCGTCGTCAACTCCTGCTGTGGGGGCACCCCGTTTCAGAGGGCCAATAACCATCTCTGCCAGTGGAGTATGTCATGAAACCATCAATGCTGCTTCGGAGTCTGACGAAGGAGACAGTGACTGTGATATGGATGCCTGGATTCAGCCAAGCACGCCAGGACAGGGACTGTGCAACTGGTCTATTCAGGAGCTTGTTCCTGTGACTCTTAAACAGTAATGCTTTGTTTTATTAATTGTTGAATAATCTGATGTCTTGCCCGGGGCATCGTGATTTGCTTAGGGCTGTGTTGTTATGAACATTGCGCGTTAATCATTAAATAAATGGCGTTTTTTTCATGTGCAAATACTGTAATCTCTGTCTTTCTTGTTTTGTCTTTTTCAATAAAATGACAACGTGGTTATTCGCTTTATACGCATTTTGAAGCACTTAACCATTCCTTTTGTAGGATAACATTTTCAGATGACATCCTTGAACCACCTATGACTCGTCCCGACTTTGAGCACCCGGTATTTCAGGCCGAAGAAGAGGTTGTCGAAGATAATGACGTTCCTGAAGAACTGTCTTGGTTGGTGAAACAAGAGGAAAGAGCCATTCTGCCTCACGAAGAAGTCATCGAAATTATCAACTTGGGGTCGGAAGGGGTTGAGAAGAATATTCGTATCGGAGCCGCGCTGCAGGGCGGTATCAAGCGAAGACTGGTTGAAATGCTCCAAGAGTATAATGATGTATTCGCTTGGTCGTATGAAGATATGCCAGGGCTCGATACAGATATGGTTGTGCACCGTCTGCCACTGAAAGAAGAATGCCCGCCGGTCAAACAAAAGCTTCGCAGAACTAGACCAGATATGGTCGTGAAGATCAAAGAGGAAGTTCAAAAACAGTGGGATGTTGGTTTCCTGGCTGTGACAAAATATCCCTCATGGGTTGCTAACATTGTACCAGTGCCAAAGAAAGACGGCAAGGTTCGAATGTGCGTGGATTATAGAGATTTGAATAAAGCAAGCCCAAAAGACGATTTTCCACTTCCTCATATTGACGTGCTAGTTGATAATACTGCTCAATACTCCGTATTCTCCTTCATGGATGGCTTTTCAGGCTATAATCAGATTAGAATGGCGCTAGAGGATATGGAGAAGACCACTTTCATAACGCCTTGGGGAACATTTTGCTACAAAGTGATGCCCTTTGGCTTGAAAAATGTTGGGGCAACATATCAGCGCGCTATGACGACTCTTTTCCATGATATGATGCATAAAGAGATCGAAGTTTATGTTGACGATATGATTGCCAAATCCCAGACGGAGGAAGAGCATCTGGTGAATCTGCTGAAGTTATTTAAGAGGCTTAGGAAGTTCAGGTTGAGACTGAACCCTAACAAATGCACCTTCGGGGTGAGATCGAGTAAACTGCTGGGGTTTATCGTAAGCGAAAGAGGAATAGAGGTCGATCCTGCTAAAATAAAAGCGATTCGAGAAATGCCGACGCCTAAAACAGAGAAAGAGGTGCGCGGGTTTTTAGGGAGGTTGAACTACATCGCCCGGTTCATATCTCACCTAACGGCCACGTGTGAACCATTATTCAAGTTATTGAAGAAAGATCAAGCTGTAACGTGGAACGAAAACTGTCAAAAGGCGTTCGATAAAATAAAGCAGTATTTGCAGGAGCCTCCTATTTTGATACCCCCAGTGGCAGGGAGACCCTTGATTATGTATTTGACAGTTCTTGAGGGAAGCATGGGTTGTGTTCTCGGTCAACACGACGAGACAGGAAGAAAAGAGCATGCGATCTACTACTTGAGTAAGAAATTTACAGATTGTGAATCTCGATACTCAATGCTTGAGAAAACTTGTTGCGCGCTAGCCTGGGCCGCCAAGCGTTTGAGGCAATACATGCTGAATCATACAACCATGCTCATCTCGAAGATGGATCCTATCAAATATGTATTCGAAAAGCAGGCGTTGTCAGGGAGAATTGCCCGTTGGCAGATGGTCTTGACTGAATATGACATCCAATATGTCTCGCAAAAGGCTATAAAGGGGAGTGTGCTGTCTGAGTATCTGGCGGAGCAGCCTATTGAAGATTACCAATCGATGAGGTTTGATTTTCCTGACGAGGATATCATGTACCTAAAGATGAAAGATTGTGAAGAGCCGTTGCCAGACGAAGGACCAGAGTTGGGTTCCAAATGGAAGATGATATTTGACGGAGCTGTGAATGCTTACGGTAGCGGAATAGGGGCAATCATCACTACGCCACACGGGTCGCACATCCCGTTTACTGCCCGATTGACATTTGCCGTCACCAATAATGAAGCCGAATACGAAGCTTGTATAATGGGGCTTGAAGAAGCCATTGATTTGCGAATCAAGAATTTAGACGTATACGGAGACTCAGCTCTGGTGGTGAATCAAATAAAAGGAGAATGGGAGACGCGTCAGCCCAACTTGATACATTACATGAACTATGCAAGGAGATTGTTGCCTTTCTTCGACAAGGTTGAATTGCATCACGTACCGCGGGCAGAGAATCAAATGGCTGACGCTCTCGCCACTTTGTCTTCCATGTACAAAGTCAACTTCTGGAACGAGGCTCCCCAAATCATTATCTCTCGGCTTGACAGACTAGCTTTCGTATTTGCTATTGATGAGGCATCCGACGACAAACCGTGGTATTTTGACATCCTTAATTTCCTGAAGAACAAAGAGTATCCGGCTGGGGCATCCAGTCAAGATCAGAAGACTCTCAGGAGATTAGCGGGTAATTTCTATTTGAATCCGGATGGCGTCTTATACAGAAGAAACCACGATTTGGTGTTGTTGCGTTGTGTAGATGAAAGAGAGGCAAAGCTGCTCATGGAGGAAATACACGAAGGTACCTTTGGTACACATGCTGGTGGGCATGCTATGACGAGAAAGCTGCTACGGGCGGGTTACTTTTGGCTGACTATGGAAACTGATTGTTTCAAGTTTGCGAGGAAGTGTCACAAGTGCCAAATCTATGCTGATAAGATCCATGTGCCTCTGAGGCCTCTGAATGTGATGTCATCGCCATGGACATTCTCGATGTGGGGAATCGATATGATTGGAAAGATCGAGCCGACGGCTTCTAATGGGCACCAGTTCATTCTAGTAGCAATCGATTACTTCACCAAGTGGGTGGAAGCGGCGTCATACGCAAATGTAACGAAGCAAGTGGTGGCCAGATTCATCAAGAGAGATATCATTTGCCGATATGGGATCCCCGAGCGGATAATCACGGACAACGGTTCAAACTTGAATAACAAAATGATGAAGGAGCTCTGTCAGAATTTCAAGATCGAACATCACAACTCCTCCCCTTACCGACCCAAGATGAATGGCGCTGTCGAGGCGGCCAATAAGAATATCAAGAAGATCGTTCAGAAAATGGTGGTGACCTATAAGGATTGGCATGAGATGCTACCTTTCGCTTTGCACGGTTATCGTACGACGGTACGCACATCAACTGGGGCAACCCCGTTCTCGTTGGTATACGGAATGGAAGCGGTATTACCATTGGAAGTTGAGATCCCTTCTCTGAGGGTATTGCGAGACGTTCAGCTAGACGAGGCAGAATGGGTGAAAGACAGGTTGAACCAATTGAGTTTGATGGATGAGAAGAGGCTCGCTTCTCTAGCATACGGTCGTTTGTACCAGAGCCGAATGAAGAAAGCATATGATAAGAAGATACATCCGCGAAGCTTTCAGACGGGCGACCTTGTGCTGAAAAGGATTCTCCCGCCGCAGGCAGATCACAGGGGCAAGTGGACCCCCAACTACGAAGGGCCATACGTTGTCAGGAAAGTCTTTTCAGGAGGAGCGTTGTTATTGTCCACTATGGACGGTGAAGACTTTACGTCGCCTGTGAATTCGGACGCAGTTAAAAAATACTTTGCTTAAAATTGACCCGCTGGACAAAGAAAAAAGAGAGTCCAGGCAAAAATGGGGCATCCTGGCGAACCAAAAACAGAATGAAAGGTTCGGGCAAAAGTTAGGGATAAAATTGAAAAAATGTACACCCGCGAAGTTGAAAACCTACACTGGGCGGCTTCGGCAAAAAGGGGTATCCCGGTGAACTGAAAACCCGTAAAGGGCGGTTCACGCAAAAGTTAGGGATTTGAAAAGCAAATGACTGCGGTCCGAATTTGATATTACAGTGAGCATCAGTGCGGGAGAATATACCTGAGGGGTCGATTATCAGATACAACCTCTTCGGAAGTGTGAATACCGGGAAAGCATTAGAGTCGGGCGAGTCATAGGAGGATCAGTTTGTGGTGTTCGTCTGCATCCCGTTGCCGACATGTGTACGAAATTTAATTTGTCAAAATATTTATGCTTCTTGTGCATACTTGTGTATTTGCTTTGCGTAGCTTCCTCTTTTCAGGAGTTACATCCCGTGTACAAAAACTCCGTCCATTCAGGGGCCCAATCAATAAAATATGTTATTCAGTACTTGATGCTGGTTCTTTACTGTTTTGTGCATGATAAAACGCCTAAGTTTACTGAAACTAGCAGGTGTATAACATCACTGGCCCTTGCCAACGATTGCTAAAGCTTTGAATTAACTGAAAATAACGTCACTAACCTGAATCGATTTGGTTGTATAGGCTTGTCTTGTCTTGTTTGTGTTGTTGCAGGTTTCATAGCCGTACGAGGAAGACGATCAAAAGATTGCAATACCGAAGTACTCGACCCCCACGCAGGTCATGCATGTTCGTCCTGAAGAGAGATCGAATTCCCCAGCTGGTCGTAGCTCATCCAAGGGACATGCTCCAGCAAAGTCATTTATCCTCAGCAGAGTTTGGCGATTCCAGGATTATAAGGCTATATCCAGACAGTGTATCTCAAGCAGAGTGGGTTTAGCCTCAGAAGATTAATGTTTGTGAGCTGTATCCAGACAAGTTCACCTTTTCCCGCAGGGTCAGTTTACTCTCTCCCAGCGAAGGCAGTTGATTTTCCCCAAGAGAATCATCCCATCCCCAGCGGAATTCTCTTTGCAAGTGTTTTCATTCCTTCCAGTGGAACTCGAAGATTGAGACTCTCCCCGACAGAGTTGGCGTGAGTCCTAGCATTTATTTTGTCAGAATACCGTGTGATATCAGTTCACTCTCCAGCAGAAGTTCGATCATACCAGGTGCCTCTGCCATTCTCCAGCAGAGATATGTTCCTCAGCAGGGTGTTCCTTCAATGAGGTGATTGGTATTGAGTTCCCAATTTCCCAGCTGAGCTGACTTCACTCTCCCAGCATTTATTTTGCTGGAATAATCCTGTAGCACCTGGCTATCCCCAGCGGAGTTGGCATTGTTTTCAGCATTTATTTTGCTGAAGCCAGTTCCTGTATCACGACAGTTCGAGTCTGCATTTGCATTGGCATACAGTGTCATACTTGCATCCACCAAATGAAAAAGCGTAGCATTTCCATGTCAAATGGAACATGGCATCATTGACAAACGCATGCATTGTGAAACATAAGCCAGGTTGGCTAACCTTTTGCTTCAAGTACTGTTTCTCTTGCAGGTAGAGAGAGCCCACGCTCAGGTGAATGAATAAACATTCAAAGTCTCGGCAGGAGACATTCAACGAAGTGTCAGCTTTGGCACTACTCCCCACAGAGTTATCAGGATAAGTTTCTCTTTGTCCCCAAGCAGAGTTACTTATTTCCCCGCCAGGGTTTCTTGTTGAAGTTTCTCTAGTCCGACCAGCAGATTGTTTCCTTCAAAGTTGTTGTTATGTCAGCATTAAAAGGTTTCATGAACCAGAATTTCAGAGGCTACCGCCGGTTATCAGGGCAGGCATCCAGTAGTTTGATTTCCAAATATCCCCAGTAGAGTCAGCCTCAAAGCTGCTGTAACGTCAGTGATAAAAAGTTTGCGGACCAATGGAAGGATGAGTCCTAACGTGGACGGGTTTATTGACAGGTTTTTTGTGCTAAGAGAAGTGGGATTCCCGATGTGGACATTTCCTCAAGTTGACGATGTGTGTTAGTCCTAACGTGGACAGATTCGAGTTCTCGGTATTGATTGAGTGTGGAGTCCTGACGTGGACAAAAGTTGGTTACTCTTCGTGTTGGTGTCCTGACGTGGACGATTTATTTCCAGCAAGTGTCTTTCTTCTTAATGGTGAACTGTGTGTCCTGACGTGGGCAAAGTTATAGTTTTTCGCGATGACAAGATACGAGAGTCCTGACGTGGACAAATTTATCCGTCTTCGTGTTGTAGGCAGAGTGTGTGTCCTGACGTGGACAAAGTCTTATTTCCCCAGCAAGTCGAAGACGCGCAAGTCCTGACGTGGACAGGTCTATTCCTTACGTGGAAAGAGAAGTTGTTTCCTTACATGGAAAAGTTTAGTCCTGACGTGGACAGATCAAAGTTTGACTCCTAACGTGGAAAGATTGAGTCCTTACGTGGACATATCAGATTCATTCCTTACGTGGAAAGGTGGGTCCTTACGTGGACGGAGTTGGTTTCCTTACGTGGAAAGGTAGAGGTGATTCCTTACGTGGAAAGATTGAGTCCTTACGTGGACCTATCAGACTGGAGTCCTTACGTGGACAGATTGAGATTATATTCCTTACGTGGAAAGATTGGGGTCCTTACGTGGACAGATTCAAATCGAAATGTGATTCCTTACGTGGAAAGATAGTATTCCTTACGTGGAAAGAGGCTTGTATTCCTGACGTGGAAAGAAAAAGTGTGTTCCTGACGTGGAAGGGGTTTAGTCCTGACGTGGACAGATTCAAAAGAAGACGTATTCCTTACGTGGAAGAGTTTGACGAAGAAGAAGTTCATTCCTAACGTGGAAAGGTGATTCCTAACATGGACGGTGTTATTCCTAACCTGGAACGGTTATTCCTTACGTGGAAAGGTGGTTATTCCTAACGTGGAAAGATTGATTCCTAACGTGGACGATGTTATTCCTAACGTGGACAAGTTTGGTTGAGATTTCTTTGTGTTGACGACACAGGCGTCCTAACATGGACAAAATTCTATCTCTGTGATGATAAAATCTTTTTCAGGATGATGAAAATAATCCCCAGCACGAGATCAGTGGGTTGCCGTAACAGTCAGATTCAGCCGATGAATGTCGTACCCCAAGCAGGGGCGCAGTTTATTTCTGCGGTTGGCAAATTTCCGGGTTCTTAGTATTCAACCGTCTCGTACCGCGAATATCTGAAGGCTCCGGGCTCTTCACCCGATCGGGTCCAAGTCGCTTGAATAGGGGCAGCTGTTGCACCCTAAAATTTGCTCAACCTTATTCACTTGGGTTATGTTTCAATATCATTAGCATTTGCATATAGAGCCATGTACATAGTCTGATCATCTGCATAGCATAGCATAGCAAGTCATCCAACAGGGGACCAAGCATTATTCTCATCTCTATGAGCCTATCAAGAAGTTATTATTCTAATTCAATCTCATTCAAGTCATCAGAAAGAATTTGAAAGCTGAGAAGTCAATGGATCAAGCAGGGCTTCTAGCTCCTATCTGAGGGTGTCTGAGGATCAACAAGCAAGTTGTGAGCTGTGGATGGAGCATGGAGAGTATGTGGGCATCATGGGAGACTTAGAAAGTCATTTGGAGAAGGAGACAAGTCATTGGTGTAGTCACAAGAGTTGTGGATGAAGACAGTCAACTAGGGTTTCATCTCGGTCAACCCTGGGTCAACTCTAGGTCAATTGACTGATTGAAAGGCATTAAGGGCTATTGGAGAGATGTGGGGTTCATCATTTGACATGTAGAAGAGGATATGGTGATATGCCAAGAAGAAATCAAGAGAAATCAAGGAGAAGAGGAGTTTCTAAATTAGGGTTTCTGTGTAAAATCCCCTAGTTTAGGTCAAATTTCCAAGCAAGATAAGTCAAAATGCAAGCTTCAAATGAATCCTTGGCCAACATGAAACTTGTATAGGATCTCAAGACCTTTAATTTGATTGGTGGAAGACATCAAGGAGATTTATAGAACTCAAGTTATGGTCCTTGCAAGTTACAGGTCATCTGAGGTATCTAAAATTTTGTATGTGAAAATGACTTGTCTTCCAAGCTATTTTTACCCCTCAAGGAGATTTCAAATGAATTTCTGGACAACATAAGAATTGTTCCTCATTGTCTTAGCTTTCTAGAATGGTATATTATGTCTTCATATGATCTGTGGAACTCTACTTATGGTCTTGGCAAGCAAAGAGTATTTTGGTCATCTGAGAATTACAGGTCATTTCAAGCCTATGCCCAAAACTCCTACAAGGAAGCTTCAAATGGAAAACTTTACAACATCAAACTTGTTCCAAATGACATTTTGAGTCTATAAAAGTGACCATGAGATATTGGAAAGATTCATAGCACAAGGTTTCAAAATTGTTGGATTTAATGAATAAAAATGACCTAAAAAATGAGATTTTTCATATTTTGGCCAAATGAGGTGAAATTATAGGTCATTTTGAATGGAAAGATCATTTTGAGAACATTGGATAAAGTAGAATTTTGAGCTTGGTTCACATTTTGGGAGTTATTCAAGGTTACTTATCATGGAAGAAACATAAGCCAAATCCAAGGGAAATCACACATGGGAAGTTTCTCCAAGTTTCTAGGAGGTTCTAATGACATGTATATATTGAATGGAGAGGGTTCATGCCATGGTTGGTTATCACATTTACTCAAAACCACAAGTTTCACACACTTTCCCTCATTTGCAAAAGCTTCTCAAACTCTCTCAAACTATCATCAATTTCCACCATTCTTGATCTGTTCTTCATCATCATCATCCAAGGACCAGAATTCACACATTCATTTGGCTAATTGAAGGAGGAATCGTGTCATTCACCATCATCATTCAAAGTGCAAGAATCTTGGAAGTAGGAGATTCAAAGCCTTGGAGCATCATTGGTTGCATACAGAACTCATCACCAAGTTCACTGATCAGTTTCCCATCATTTCAAGCATTGGATCAAGAGGATTCCATAGCTGTTTTCATCATCACACCAGGTTGGTAACTTCATTCGAATTGCATGATTTAGTGAGAATTATAGGGAATTGTTAGTATAGATCGGTTAGGATAAGTAAGATGATTGATTTTGGTAAGTTTGGATAAGTTTCATGGATGTTGATCATGGTGCCCTAATTCTGTTAGAGATCATAACATCAAAAGTAATGCAAGATAATCTTAGGTTAATGGCTCAGATTAATCAGCATGGAATGTAGATTAGGTTAGGGTAAGATTTGGAGAGAATTGGGAGGTTTGATCATAGGTGTTAATGGTGGATCCAGACTGGTATCCCTATCGGGTTTGGTTATTGTTTGAGCTTTAGAGGGAATGGTTGCTATGGCTGTGTAGAGGGATTGTCTTAGAGCAATTTTGCTTTTGGAATTGTCTGATTTCGTGGCGAGATGAAGGAGAGCAGAAGAGTGGAAGATCGTGCATGGGGGAAGAATTTCATGGCTTAGGGTTTGCTGGAGGTTGAAGATAACCCCTGGGCCACACGATCTTGAGATTGACTTTGACTAGGAAATTAAACCAATGGCCACGATTGAAAGATGGAAACGGAGGGAAAATTCAAACAATGAAACGCATCGTTTCATTTATTTCATCAGGCTGGGCTCAGAAAATTCTCGCTATGCACACCCCCGTTCTCAAGCCCAATACCAAATGAACTGGAAAAATGACTATTCACACCGTTTTCGTTTTTAATTTTTTGCTGACTTTCTGAATGCTTCCTGGGCCTGGCGCATATTACTACTAACACCCCCACTGCCTGGCCCGTTCCTTGTTTTAACTGATTTCTCCTACTTTTTGCACCCCTTTCATATTAATTCCTTTCATTTTATTTCAAAGAACATTAAATCTTTTAAAAATCATAATAAATCATAAAATGCATATTTTCAATTAGTTCTTTTTGCATTATTTTCTTAATTTGGTCAAGAAAATTATCATCCAAAAAAAAATTAATAGTTCCTTTTATTTTCATATTTTTGGCATATTTTCCTTTTAATTAGGTGTAAATAATATTTTGTTTAGTACATGAATTTGTTAATTTTTGTTCTAATAGTTGCTTTAATATTTTTCACCCATTCTTTTTAGGTTGATTAGTAGATAAGATTAGCTTGTATATATAATTTAATTCCCATTTTTAGGACTTAATTTTAGGTGTTTAGTTTAGGTGTGAACAACATGAACAAAATTAGGGTTTAAGTGATGACTTAGGAGAATTGAATCATTTCCCTTAGGACTTAGAGATTGAATATTTTAGATATGGGACTATAGGGACTATGGGTAGTTATTAGATCCCTTAGAAATCACTAGGATTCCCCTACTGCTATTGGTATATTACTGTCTATATTTGATTGATTGGTGTGGTGTGCCCTCTGGGGATTATTGTTTGTCTGTATGGGTATTGGGATTGCTTGGGGATTGAGAGAGCTGAAGACTTGTGATGATGAAGCCATGGGAGATCCAGAGCTTGAAGACCAACTTCCAGAGTTGATGAGGAGATTCTTGCTAGCAGCTGTTGAGGAGATTAGGGTTTAGGAGCTAGGCATAGCTCTAGATTAGAAAGCTTGATTCTCAAACATGGAAGGCCTTGACTGCCTCCATTCCTCTCTGTGATGCAGAGTCTCTCTAAGACACTCACCCCCTTCCTTTGGAAGGCTTGGTGCTACTGTCTAAGGGATAGAACTCTTGAGAGAAAATGTCTTATGTGTTAGTAGCAGTTGGTTTGCCACCCTTGGTGGTCAGCTAAGTGCTTAACACCCAATTCACTCTTGTGATTGATCCCTCAGCTTGGAGGATAAGACTTGAAGAAAAGCCCTTGTAGACTGAAGATTGATGACAAAGACCTTGCTTGAAGGCTGTGGAGATGGGGATTGATGTTGTCTGAAGCTTGTAGCTGTCTGATGATGACTTGAAGATAGGTGTTGATTCAGAGCTGCTGATGCTGTTTATTTTTGCTGTATTTCATTTCTGATGTATTGATTGGTTTTCTGGACTGTATTGTTTGCTGTTTAACCTGTTGGGTTGAAAGTGAAGTCTGTTCACTTTTGCCTATTGTTTTCTAGGTTCGAGGTTGAGTGGAACTCCCTTGCCTCGCTTGTATTGTTGCATCCATGCATTTTACTGCTTTACCGTATATATCTGCTATTGTTTCTGTTTCCGTCTATTCCCTTAGGATCTCTGTTTCTTTCTGCGCAAGAGAGGAGCATGATAGACTCTAGGTCTTAACCCATGCATGATAACATTAGGTTAGTTTGATTCCCTTTGCAACCGTAGGTTAGAGTTCTGTCTCTTCTTCCTCAAAACAAACAGAAAAACACAATAAAATTTCAAACTCAATAAAAGACACTTTTTCCATAAAAGAATGTGAACTCATCAAGACGTCATTTTTGTCCGCTTGGACTGATAATCAGAAAAACCTTTTTCAGAAGGAATAAAATCAACCAAGACAAGCTTGTGTCGTACGTGGCCCGAACTACGTTTGCTCTGATCTTTCATGCTGTATGAAAGTACGTAGGCATAGGATGCGATATCCTAGCGAGCAACCTTCCCCTCCTTTCCCGTGGGTAGGCGAACCACGTTGACTCTGATTTCTCGTTCCAGACGGGAATACGTAGGCATAAAGTGCGATACTTTGCCGAGTCATTTTATTTTCTTTTAACCCTTAACCCTTAGTTTAGATAGAATAACAATCCATACCCGAAAACAAGCGTGGATCCCGTCGAGTACGACGGACGTGAGGGGTGCTAATACCTTCCCCTTGCGTAACCGACTCCCGAATCCAGGTTTTGGTTGCGACGACCATACCTTTCCCGTGTTGTGCGAGGTTTACTCTGAGCGTTTCCTTTCCCTCCCGTGGGATAAATAACGCACGGTGGCGACTCTTCTGTCAGCCGGCGCCGATTTTCGCAGTAGCGACACATACCATTTCAATATCTCATGAGGAGAGATTTTAACACAAGTTTAGAGGGCTGTATGCATGAGATGAGAGATATTCAACATGTCATCAAGTGAGAATTTCCACATTCTTCCACCACATTCTAGAATCCTCTAAGATCAATCCAGAAACTTCTAGATCTGTCCATCATCCTCTATATATTGAATTGAGTCCATTAGTGGAAGAGGTTGGTGAAAAGGGATAGAGAAAAGTGAGAATTCCATTGTTGCTTCCATTGTAAGAAAGAGTGAATTCATACAATCCAAATCAATTTTGTTCATTCTTCTTCTTCATCCACAATCCATTGAAGCTCTTGAGTGCATACATGCTGAATTAGAGAGCCATCCATGGAAGATTGAAGAGCTAGGGTTTGAAGTTGCAAGAAGCATATCAGATTCGAATCTCATGTTAGAGGCATTATTCTCCCAACTTTTTGCAAACAGAAACCATAGCATCATCTAAGGACCATTGGTGAAAGCTTGCAAGTGTTGAATCGAGCCAATTCTCATCTGTTCCAACAAGAATTGCAGGTATGCATTTTGATCTCTACACCACTAATTATGCATTGTTAGCTTAGTTTAATAGGTTAGAGTTGTTAGGGTAGGTTAGATGATGATATTCAGAGAGTTTGAGTGCCATCCATGGAGTTTGATAATATGGTGTTGAAACTTTGATGATCAAGAAATCTTAGTTTAGGGGATGTTAATCATAGTGTATTAGTTCAGAATAATCAGTGCAATATGGAGAGCACATTAGTACAAGAATTTGCAAGGTTTATGAAGGTCCATCACTGAGTGCAGTTGGTATGCCATGAGCTTATAGCCATCGGGTTTCATTCTAGGGTTGGTTTCAATCCAAACTGAGGGCACCATCGTGTTCAGGGGAGAGAATAGAGCAAGATTGCTCTTTATAGCTTAGGGTTTCATGGCCAATCGAGGGAGAATGAATGAGTGGAAGGTGCTTGCATGGGGTTGCAATTCTGAAAACCCTAGGTTCATGTTGGGGACGATGACCCCTGGTCGTTGGATTGTTTCAAGATTTTGACTCTTTAGACTCATCGCACGGTCCACATTTGAAAAGAGAAACGGAGGGAAATCTGAGCTGCGAAACGCAGCGTTCCATTAAACTAACACCATGGGCCTGAATTCAGAACGCTATCCCCACCCCCTTAACAAAGCCCAATGGAAAATGAACTGGAAATGGTTGCTAAATGCACCGAGAGTTTGATCTTTTTCTTTTATTTTTTCAATTGATTTTCTGAAACTAACTGGACCTTGCGCTTCTGCTAATCACGCCCCCACCTTCCTGGCCCATCCAGAATTTTAACTGAGCGAAGTTAATTTTGACACCCCCTCCCCATTTAATTCATGTTTTTGATTTTCATTTTCTTTAATTTTCTTTGATCTTGTAAAATCCATATAAAATCAGAAAATTGATATTTTTAATTGCTTCTTTTTGCTATAGGTCAATAATTCTGTTAAGAAAAATAATAAATAATAAAAGTAGCATTTTATTTGGTTTTAGTATTTTTTGTGTATTTTTCTTGTAAATAGCTTTTTAATGAGTTTAGTTTAGTGCATAATTTTGTTGATTTTAGTTCAATTAGTTCCCCTTAGATTTAGGGTCCATTCTTTTTAGGGTGATTAGCTTAGGACTTCAACTTGTATATAGGATTTAATTCATAATGTTAGGATCAATCTTTAGGTAGTTTGATTAGGTGAGATTAGAGGGATTAAAATTAGGGTTTTAAGTGAGCATATGTGAGATAGATCATTTCTTTTAGGAATTTTCATTTGATTTTTGGGGTATGGGACTATAGGGGTTATGGGTAGATAATAGATCCCTTAGAAAATATTAGGATTCCCCTACTGCTATTAGTATATTGCTTGTATGTGATTGCCTGTGTGGTGTGCCCTCTTTAGGGTTATTATTTGTCTGTGTGGGGTATTGGGTTTGTTTGGGGCTTGGGGTCTGAGATGAAGACTGTGTTGATGAAGCCCATTTGAAGATTAAAGAATGAAGACCAACTTCCAGGGTTGATGAGGAGTATCTCTTGCTGGCAGCTGTTGAAGTTTCTAGGATCTAGGAGTTAGGCAGAGCTCTATAGTAGAAAACTTGATTCACAAACATGGAAGGTCTTGATTGCCTCCATCCTTCTCTGTGATGCAGAGTCTCTCTAAGACACTCACCCCCTTACTTTGGAAGGCTTGGTGATAGTGTCTAAGAGATAGAACTCTTGAGAGAAATATTCTTTGTGTTGATAGCAGTCTGTTTGCCACCTTTGGTGGTCAACTAATTGCTTAACACCCAGTTCATTCTTGTGATTGATTCCTCAGCTTGAAGAGTAGGACTTGAAGAAAAGCCATTGGGAGATTGAAGATCAAAGACTGATGTCTGCTTGAAGCCTGAAGATGGTTGCAGATGCTGATGAAGATTGCTTGGCTGTTTAGTTTTAGCTGTTTTATATTTTGATGTATTGTGTGAATTTCCCGGATTGTATTGTTTGTTGTTTAGCCTGCTGGGTTGAAAGTGAATTCTGTTCACTTTTGCCTATTGTTTTCTAGGTTCGAGGTTGAGTGGGACTCCCTTGCCTCGCTTGTATTGTTGCATCCATGCATTTTACTGCTTTATTGTATATATCTGCTGTTTCTGTTTCCGTCTATTCCCTTAGGATCTCTGTTTCTCTCTGCGCAAGAGAGGAGCATGATAGACATTAGGTTTTAACCCATGCATGATAACATTAGGGTAGATTTTATTCCCTTTTTTTCAACCCTAGGATTTGTAGAGTGTCATCTCTTCTTTCCTCAAAACAACAGAAAAACATTAATAAAGGTTATAACAGAAATCAATTCACTTCTTCCGTCAAAAGATTTGAACAGACATCAACCTTTTTGCAATAAGAAAACCCTTGTTTAAGGTGAGATTTTTCATAAAAGACACTTGAACAGCTTGTGTCGTGCGTAGCCCGAACTATGTTTGCTCTGATCTTCCATGCTGTGTGGAAGTACGTAGGCATAGGATGCGATATCCTAGCGAGCAACCTTCACCCATCTTCACCCGTAGTTAGGCGAACTACGTTGACTCTGATTTCTCGTTCCAGACGGGAATACGTAGGCATAAAGTGCGATGCTTTACCGAGTCATGTTTTCTTTTCTTTTCAGACCTCATCCTTTAGTTTAGATAGAAGTGTAATCCGTACAAACCAAACAAGCGTGGATCCCATCGAGTACGATGGACGTGAGGGGTGCTAATACCTTCCCCTTGCGTAACCGACTCCTGAATCCAGGTTTTGGTTGCGATGACCATACCTTTTCCCGTCTTTGCGGTAGGTTTACTCTGAGCGTTTCCTTTCCCTCCTTTGGGATAAATAACGCAAGGTGGCGACTCTTCTGTCAGCCGGCGCCGATTTTCGCAGTAGCGACACCCAAGAGTAGTTACTCAAAAATTCAAGGAGTGCGAGACTCCAAGAACTCAATCCTTTCGCAATTTAGTTAAGAAAATAATTTGGATTTGACACATGGTTTAGAAACATACTAGGGTTTAGACTCGATCACACGAAGGCGAGGAACGAGGTTAGACGAGTTGGAAATTTAGGAGGAACGACGACTACTCGATAAACGAGACGTCGGCCTCGTAACCAATTAGTCGGGATATCGTTGGAATGCTAGATCCCAACGACAATCTTTTTCATCTCATTAATTAAGAAAAATGTTTGTTGGACAGTAAAAGTACTTGTCCGAATAATTAAAGGAGGTATTTTAGAAACGAAAATTCGAACGACACACCATTCAAGGCGTACGCCTCAATAGTAGTCCCTCTCGAATTCGAGGAATGCGCGACTCCAAGAACTCGATTATTTCGTGATTTAATTATGAAAATAAGTTGAAAATATTAGCGTACTCGGACTAGGCGCGCTATGTATTCTTGAAAATAAGATCGGAAGGGTCACAACTCGAGGTGTGCACCTCGAGAGCGGTCACTTAAAAAATTCAAGGAAGGCGAGATCCAAGAATTTAATTGTTTTAAAATTTGATTAAGAAAAATAGTTTAATTTAATTAAGAAAAATAGTCTTAATTTTCATATAAAATAAATTAATCAATTGCTCATAAAAAAAGATTTTAAAAAAAGATAATTATAATTAATTGTTTTGAAAAAAAGTTTAATATCTTAAAAAAAGATTTTAACTTAATTAATAAAGTAGTCCTTTTTTAAGTTTAATATTTAAAAATCTATTTAGTAATGATTTTGAAATATATTTTTTTAAAAGAAAGAATAATTGAAATTTCTTATAAAAATATCTAATTAAAAAATATCTTTTCAAAATTTTCAATTGACTTGAGTGAAAAATATTTTGAAAAGCAAAAGACGGAACAACCACAACTCAAAGCGTACACTTCGAGAGCGGTTGTCCAAGAGTCCAAGGAGTGCTAGACTCCAAGAACTTACTACTTTCGTAACGCGGCGAGATATTCAATTAATGTGTAAGAATATTTAATGGCATAATGGTCGTAGAATTGTCGAAACCATTGAAATCCTTATTAATTAATAAATAAAAACTAAAATTTAAAGTTATTATAAAATTAAAAGTAAGATTAAATTTAACAATTAATAATATTTTCAGAATCACACTAATTCATAATTAATATTTAATATGTAACCGGGAACAACAATAGAAAACACCATTGAATGCCGCAAAGTTGACGCACAGGAAACTAATCGTATCAATTTTAGCACTCAAAATTCTAGCATATGAAGTTAACTCAAGCATGACTATAAGAAATAATCTGTCAACTTTAACATTCAAAACTGAAAACTATATCAGTTATAAATCATAATCAGATGCTGCAAAATGGAATTGAAAGTAAAATTTGTAACAGTAGCAGTTACATTCTGCAACCGACGAACAAATCCACACCAGGACCATGTTTACAATCCGGGGAAATTAGTACCACGCTAAATAAAATTTAGCAGCAACATGTTTGTTTCAATAAGCTTTGAAGTCACAGTTAACCATTTGCAAATAAGATCAAAACTTATAAAAAACAATTAAGTCGCAATAGCAGAATAACAAAACAAATCGACGAATTCGTCAATGCAGAAAACCTCTAACAGGTGGAATCTGTACGAATAACGACTCAAAATCAAATCATAAACACCAATCTAATATTAACATGACAGGCGGTCCAAGGAAATTGGTTTTAAACAAAATAGCCATAGACACAAAGTAATTTAAAATCAGCACAACATTGTGACAGAAACATAACTGCAAAACATCGAAAAAACAGGTAGTAACGTAACAACATTATGACAGATATGCATGAAAACTCAAAATTACTACCGAACTTTCGAAACTCTATCGTTGCTGGTTGTCATTACTCGTCTTCTCGTTGCGGAATTTCAAAGCTTTCCGAAATGAGGATGCAAACGTGGTGATGTTTGCTGCAAGTTGAGGGAATCTCAGCTATTGTTGTGTAGTTGACGTGTGACGAGACTTGGCAATGTCGCAACCGTGATGTTGAATGGGTTTCAAACTTCTCAATACTGTTGTCAGATTTTGTTGACTCGTTGTAGCCCACGCGACGAACCGATGTTGTTCCTAATAGATTTAGCCCTTAATCTGCACAGAATGGTCACCAAAACAGGAACGGACAACAAACAAAACATAACTTTATGCACACGACTAACAGTATAACAATATAATGATGTAGTAAACCGCAGCTTTGACATGAAAATAAAACTATAGTAGCAATGACAGGAAAGTCAAATACGCACCGAACTTCTTCAATGCGAAATTGTAACAACCACAAATTACTCACTATAAACCAACTCGTCATGTGTCTAAAACGTTTTAATCCTTTAACTCGACACAATAGCAAACCGATTAATACACACAAATCTAGGCATAGTAGTGTCAACACAAAGGACCCAATATGTCCAGTTTCAGCAAAATTTCCACATTTGAGCACAACAACAGTGAATTTTTTCAAACTACTCTACAAACTTATGACAACATCCAAATACAAACCAGAAACACAAAAATCGTAATAAAATCAACAGACAAGACAATAATACACAGAAAATGATCTGAATGTTACCGCCATGTTGAATAGGTAGGACGGTAATCTGGTTCTGTTGTTGTCGAGAAGGGAAGCTGAGTGGTGTTGGTGGCGCCATAAAATACAATGCAGTGGGAGTATTGCTTTTGTTGTTGTTGACAGCGAGTGTTGGGATTGTTGCTGTCAATATTGCTGAGTTCTATTGTTGCAGCGTTGAGGAGTTATGGTGCTGGCGTCGAAACTGCGACAACCTGAAAAATGAAGACAGAAAGAATGTGTTATGTATGAAAGCTGTTGCGGATGTCGTCGTGTTGTCGCAGAAGAGGTTTATGTCGCAACTGACTTGCTGTTGTGAAGAAGAGAAACCGAGTTGTTGCTGTTATGTCTGTCTCATCATCCCAAAGCTCAACATCAAGTAGAAAGGAAAATTTGTCGGCGATATCGAAACCAATAGTGATATTGAAGTGAACTCGATATATTATGGCCGAGGATTGAACTTCGACAAGGGTTGTCGTTCAAGATTTGCAGCAGTGAGCCAATTTGTTGAATCTTCTCGTTGGAAATATTGCTGTGTCGACCACAAGGCGGCAGCTGCAATTTCGTGCTCTGAACTGAAGGTGGTAGGGCGTCCCTGTGCACACAACATCAAGCTCTGCGCATTCAAAACTTCGGCAACGTCGCTACTTTGAACTTCTAACCTGTATAGAACAAACCAAACAAGAGATTAAGCCATTAGGAAATTCACCAATGAGAAAAAAAAGTGGAACTTGAAAACGCGGGGAGATGCTGCTGCATTGTGGAGCTGTAATGAGAATACGATTTGTTGAAGAAAATCCAATAGTAGATTCTAAACTCAACAAAGAAAATGTGTTACTGCTGAGCTATTGTGTTGCGGTTAGAAGCGAAACTCAACAACTTCGAAATAGAGACGATTCGCACTAGCTACAAGCTGCTGTTGTCGCTCGCTCTCCGTTGTTATCACTGAGTTGTTGTTGTGGAGTTATCGTTGCGAGCTGAAGAGTTGTTCAGCTGAGGGTCAGTAGCTATTGCGTTGAGTTGATGCGAAGTCAAGCCAAAGTATCATTGCTACTGTTACTCGCTCATCCTTGTTGTTTGCAAAAGCTGTTGTTGCAAAACGAATTTGGTTTTTTGACGAAGATCTGGGTTGCGCGATGATCGAAGTGTTGTTGTTGCTAAATCGAAACCGTGTAGGATTTGAAGATGCTGTATTGCTGTTGCTTAAATGAAGCTCATATCCAACTCGAAACGCCGAATGTCGGAGCGGCGATTTTAGAAGGTGGGAAAAATTGGTTGAACGGTGAAAATAGAGGAGAATCGCAAGGAAAACCGCTTTTGAAAGGAGGTGGAGCTATGGGTTTTGGTTTAATGGAGGAGGCAGTGTGGTTGTGCTTTAATGGCGGAGGAGTTTTACGATGAAAGGTTTTCAGTGATGATGATAGTGACGAAAAAAAACAGAGGCGGAGGAAGAATTGATGGTGGAGAATGATGATGGAAGGTAGCGGCGGGTTTAGGGTTTCTGAAAGGGGTGGCCCAATTTTGGGTTTTTTTTTTCAGGGATGAACAGTGCTAAAATTAGGGTTTTGAGGTAGAATTGGGGCTGACGGCTAGGGTTACCCCTCAGAATTGGGGATGCTGTGAATAGTGTAGGGTACCTTATTTATCCCAAGAAATCCAACCCTAATCCACCGTGTCCTAAATAAAATTCAATTTTTCCTTTTTTTAATATTTTCTTTTAATTTATTTTTCTGAATAATAATTAAGAATCATTCCTAACTCTATTATATTTTTTAAATCATTATATTAACTATTACTAAAAATTAAACTCTAATCTAATTCTTAATATAAATCCTAATTAAATTCTAGCTCTATATATTTTTTTTAAAATCTATTTTTTCTAAAATAAAATTTCTAAGTTATAATTAAGTTCTAAATTAAATCTATCTAATTAAATTTTTTTTAATTTAAATCCTAATTTTTAATTCAAAACTAATTAAAAATAAAAAACATTATATTAACCTATCATGAAAAAAAAATGAAATTATGAAAAAAAATAATGATATATATATATATATATATATATATATATATATATATATATATATATATATATATATATATATATATATATATATATATATATATATATATATATATATATATATATATATATATATATATATATATATATATATATATATATATATATATATATATATATATATATATATATATATATATATATATATATATATATATATATATATATATATATATATATATATATATATATATATATATATATATATATATATATATATATATATATATATATATATATATATATATATATATATATATATATATATATATATATATATATATATATATAAACAAATGCCATGTGGCATACTCTTATTGGGCTAAAAAGCGAAAATGCCTGTTTTTGCTGAAAAATACGCTACGCTGTATAAGCGAGGTAAATTAAAAACAAAGTCGGGCAAATGAGAATTTTTAAAAAAGGTAGGACAAATTTGGGGTATGACATCATCCACCGCTACATCTTATACGATCTCGGACAGTTTTCATGCTGCCTCACACTGCTTGACAAGTGGTTTACCTCTCATCTACCCAGGACTCTTATCCTTTGGAGGCTTCCCAACAAGAGCGCATGGATTTCTAAGCTCATCACACTCAGACACTATGACATCACCTGGTATGACATCAGCCTTGGTAATCTAGGTATGATTCCCAGTTATGGAGAATTCCCCAATGTACCTCTCATTGGAACGAAGGGGGTCATCACCTACAACCCTGTTCTTGCTCAGCTCAGTATGGGTATTCAACCGGGCCGGAGCCCGAGCCGGAGCTGCTGAGACCTTGCTTCTGCGAAACTGGTCGCAGCCCTGAATTGGAAGCCCGAGCTCACTACGCTCAGAGAGATCCTCACCTCTTGGGTATAACTGCAATGGGGAACATAAGATGTTTAACTACCAGGGCATACTTGCTTTGGTAAAAGGAAATAGCTCTGAGTACGTTCTACACTCGTGATTACGAGATAACGATGGAACCTGAGGTCCCCACAACTAGGGAAGAGCTGAAGTACGCTTTGATCAAAGCACAACGAGAGAACGAAGACCTGTGGGAAATCATCCGTCAGAACCGAGTTCATGTTGAAGACCAAGAAGGAGAAGGATCATCTTGTTAGAATGATCATTATTTCACCATTTCATGTTTTCCCTAAAAAGGATTGTAATCCTATGTTGCATTTACTTTCACTTCTTGTTGTAAGAAAGGTCTTGCTTTTTAGCAAGAGCCATCTATTGTAATAGGCTTCAAATTATCAATGAAAACGCTTTTTTAAGCATGTCGTTACATGTTGTTCCAACTTTTTTGTTTGTAAACAAAATTTGCTTTTCCTTTAATGGTTTGTGCATTTGCATTTACATTTGCATTCACATCTCATCCTGCATTGGTCTTGCATCCGAGTTCCGCAGCTCATCCTTTGTTCTTGTTCAGAAAAGAGAGAAAAGAGAGAAGGAAGTCACGCTGAATTCTCACAAATACAACACTCGATCCAGAGCTCAGAAGAAGATGGCTGATAATGAACAGAGGTTCGACCAAATGGACAACGACATTGAAGGAATCAAGGTGACGCCAGCCAGATTATGGAAGTTCTCAATATAATCAAGGCAAAGATGGACACACAGTCTACAGTAATCTCCGAAGTCGCCACGACAATGACCAACATTACAGTAGCTCCAGTTACCACTGCAGAATTTCCCTATGGCATGTCTCGGGATTTTGTACCACCATTCAGCAATATACAATCTTCAAGTCTTAATCCACTGTTTGATTCAACAATCAGGAATCCCATTTTCACTCAAGTGGGTGGACCAACTACTGTGCGACCTGTCTTCCACAATCAACAACCTATCTTTGACGTACCCGACGGTTCTGTAGCCGAGAATGAAAAGCACGAAAAATTGAGGGTAGAGATGGACATTATGGCTAAAAGGATGAGAGCCATCGAAGGAAGCAATGTTTTTGGGTCTGACGCCAAAGACCTGTGTCTGGTGTCCGGTTTGGTATTTCCCCAAAAATTCAAGATGCCAGTGTTTGACAAATATGAGGGGACTACTTGTCCCAAAGTACACCTGATCATGTACTGCAGGTGGATGGCTCCGCATATTGAAAACGACAAGCTGTTGGTGCACTGTTTTCAGGACAGTCTTAAAGAAGCATCAACTAAATGGTATCTCAGCCTACATCAAGCAAAGATCCATGGTTTTCAAGACCTTTCAGATGCATTCATTCAACAATATAAATACAACATGGACCTGGCTCCAGACCGTCGTCAACTCCTCAGCATGACACAAAAGAGCACTGAAACCTTTAAAGAATACGCGCAAAGATGGCGCGGGACTGCTGCTCAAGTGGAACCACCCCTTACTGAAAAGGAATTGGCAGACTGGTTCATAGATACGGTCAGACCAGAATCCTATGAGCGACTAATCAGCAGTGTCACGACCAATTTCTCTGACATCGTGGCAGTGGGGGTCAAGGTTGAAGCCGATTTAAAAAGCGGGAAAATGGCTACTCCAAATACTAATTCAAGCACCAGTGTTGCAAAGAAGCCGGTCAGCAATTTTCACAAAAAGAAAGAGGGGGATGTAAGTGCGATAACATACGGAAAGAAGGCGCAAAGTTCCAGGAATCATCGCCAGCAATATCATCCACCATCATATATAACAGCTGTGACTCCAGTTTTTCAACAGTCATCGCAGCAGGGTCCCCAGCCTGGGGCATCCAGTAATCAACAATAGTATCATTCCGGCAATCAGCAACAATATCATTCTAACAATCAACAACAGTATCATCATCCGCAGGGTCAGCAACATCAAAATAGGGCTCTAAGGGCGAATTACCAGGCGAATCGACCAAAAATACAACCTATTCCGATGAGCTACACTGATCTATTCCCCATGTTGATAGAAAGAGGTTTGGTCAAGACAAGGAAATTAGGTGTTCCACCTAATCCACTTCCATTCTACTACAACGTCAATGCCCGCTCTTTATTTCATGAGAACGCTCCGGGCCAAGATCTTGAAGGATGCTTCGCACTGCAACACCTCGTTCAAGAGTTAATTGAAAAAAGAATTTTGCCCATTGAAGACAATCACCCGAATAACCCTCTACCAAATCATGGTGGAGTAAATACTATTACTGAAGAAGGGGAAGGGTCTGAAGATAAGACAGTTACTACTTTTGATGAGATCAAGGTACCATTGGTGGACCTACACAAATGTCTTGCTCAAGCATGGGCGCTTAAGACATCTCATGAAGACTGCGAATAATGCATGCTGAACCCAGAAGGTTGTGACATTGTGAAAAAAGATATTCGAGCAATGATCGAACAAGGGATGATAGAGATTGCTCGCAAGAAGAAGGGGGAAGATGTGGCAGTCATTGAACCCGTGTTTAATATGCCTGAGGAACCTCACAAAAGAGATGTGTTCTGAAATAATAACAACAACTACAAAAACGTCCGACCAGTATTCCGCGACGATGCACCCCCGAAATTTGGGAGAGGGCAAGCCAGATTTGAAACAAGGGGAGGATCCAAACCTCACCCGAGGGCCGTAACACCAATGTAGGACCATTCATAGTGTGAAGGAATTTTCAAAGAAAGGAAGCCAGCAAACGTAGCTAATATTGTCGGCGGGAGTAAGATGACCCGGAGTGGTCGCGTATACCAATCGCGGACAAATAATGTGGCTCCTCCGCCAGCAATTTCCTTTCCAAAAGCTGTTGTTCCTCAGAAACCCGTGCCAGAGGTAGTCGTCACTAAGGAGCCTCCGGTCAAAGGAAAAGAAAGCCTAAAAAATGATGAAGAAGAGTTTCTGCGAATCATCAGGCGAAGTGATTAACGGGTAGTAGACCAACTAAATCAGACGCCATCTAAAATATCAGTTATGGCATTACTCTTAAGCTCTCCAGCGCATCGCCAGGTGTTGCATCCCAAAATTTTCCCAACCTTTTCCTTCTTGTTTCGCATTAGCATAACATCATCATAGCATTATCATAGCATTGCATTAGCATTTATGCAGGGGATCAAGTGTGATATACATCAAGAGAGGCCTATCGAGAGGTTTTATTCGAGCTTGAGGAATCACTAAAGTCACCAAGAAGTGGTTCATGCCCTTGAGAAGTTCAGATGCTTGTGTGGGGTTCATCCCCTGACTTAGAGGCCAACTGAAGCTTATCAATGAGTTGGGAAACTATGATTACAGGTCATGAAATAACAAGTCAAGTTCACTACTTTGCATAACTCAAATGGACTTTTTTCCAACGTGAAAGTTGCTCCAAATGGGGTCATTTGGTCAACTAAATTTTAAGGTTTTAATGGGCTAGCTCATGGTTGAAGATTGATGAAAGTGATTTTGGTGAAAACATGTGAAAAGGCATGGTTTGGTATTTTGTCAAAAATTAATCAAATAAGTTCATGTTTGTACTTATTTTGAGTAGAAACATCATTTTAAGAACAATGGCACTTTTACATTTTTAAACCTTGCCGATAAGGAGTGAAACAGTCACAATCTCTTTTAACAAGTCAGACAAGCCGGTGTCACATGATTTTTTCAAAAAGAAAAAATCAAAAGAAAAGGCCCGCTAAGTCGAATCTTGGGAACAAGCGACTTAGGCAAAAATCAGGGTATCCCGCTGGACTTCAAAATCAGAAACTCAAAAGAGTTAGTCCAGGCAAAAATTAGGGAACGAAAAAGCAAAAAAGCGAAAAGGATTACAAGAGAAAAATCCTCAAACAAGAACGAAATCGTGTGACCCAAGCACTACAAAGACGGAAAGGGAATGAGTGTCACTTCAGAAAGCATGTGATTTCCTGAACCATCACTCCTATTATTCCACCTTTGAAAGGTGAACGCTAAGGTCGAATTAGCTGAACATAGGATTGGAGAACATCAAGGAGAATGGGTGGGTTAAAATGAATTTTGAGCCTTATATCCTTCCTTGTTAACCGTGAACCCGACCATGTTACAACCTTCAAAAGTCCTAATTGAAACAGGTTTAGTTCGAGGGCATACTTCGGTAAAGATCGCATCGAAACTGACTCCAAAAAGGAATCCTCTTACAGCGTTGTATTAATTTTGACACTTTGATAATTGATTCGTTCATTATATGTCATAATTTTTTCCGGTGAACAGGATTGGGTTTTGAAAAAAAACTGTCATATGCATTGCATTTAATATATCTTTTATGCAAAACAACTTGTTTTACTTGCGAGTAAGCGCTCGACCACAGGAAAGTTTCCACAGTGGAAAGTTTGATCAGGATAGAATGTAGAACGCCTGAATACTCCGTTGAGTTGTGGCCAGCTATTATCAAATAACCCCCAGTAAGGTCAACCGTCCAAGAATCAGTTAATCTGGGGCAATCAGATCGAGATTTGGTAAATCTCTCGCAATCGGGGGTACTGCTCCGCAAACTAGTCAATCAGAGGCAAAGCCATTGCAAGGTTGGGGCATGCCACCCTATGAGGAAAATAATTATTTCTCTCCATATCTCTAGAGCTTATTCGAACTATTTAACCAAGGACCCTCTCACGGTCCAGATTCTGGGGCAAGCCATCTCGGGGTCGTTTCATGGCAAGCTATTTTCTTCTCAGTGTAGACCTTCCCAACAGTCAGACTGGGGCAGGGGCATTACGCTTGGGGCGATTTCTCAGAGAGATTCGGATGAAGCTCATTTTTCCAACAATCAAAGATCTTTCCCTAGCATATGGAAGTTGCATCTTTACCCCCAGCAGTTGGTCAGGCGTACCTCTAATCCCCACAAAGTACGAGTATGGGTTTGTTCCCCAACGAGTCGAGATCAGATTTCTCTCCACCAGGCATGTGTGGAATATCCTCCAGCAGGTCGTCTGTGACCCCTAACAGTGTAAGATGTGTTCCAGGGAGGTCATACGGGATCTTTACTCCGTCCCTCAGCAAGAGTTGCTCATCACCAGCAGAGACTTGTTCATTTCTAATAAAATTTGTAACTCCAGGTTTGTTAGTATACCCCTCAGCAGAGTTGGGGTCGTATCTTCCAAAGTTGTTCAGAGTTCGTCTCCCCAGCATGGAGCTGTGGTATTCAGACATCATTTTTTACGTTGAGTATTCAGGCTCCGGTCAGTACGTTGAGTGTTCAAACTCCGGTAAAATCAAGCAAGGGTCCAGACCCCTATTAGTGTTCGTGGCTATTTCGTCGAGTATCCAGGCTCCGGTAATCTCCAGTTTGTATTGATTCTTTCTCTCGTCGAGTATCCGGACTCCGGTAAAGATTTTGTAAGGTGATCTTGATAAGTATTTGTAGTATTCTCTTTCCGATTTGTTGCTTCGTTGAGTATCCAGGCTCTGATTTGTAGTTTCGTCGAGTTTTCAGACTCCGGTGTGTTGTTTTCGTCGAGCATCCAAGCTCCGGTTTGTTGTTTTCGTCGAGTATCCAGACTCTGGTTTTGCTTCGTTGAGTGTTCAGACTCCGGTGTGTTTTCGTTGAGTATCCAGGCTCCGATTTGTTTGCTTCGTCGAGTATCCAGGCTCCAATTTGTTGCTTTGTCCGTCGAGTATCCAGGCTCCGGTTTGTTAGCTTCGTTGAGTATCCAGGCTCCGATGCGTTTTTTTCCGTCGAGTATCTAGGCTCCGGTTTGTAGCTTCGTTGAGCGTCCCAGGCTCCGGTGTGTTTTCGTTGAGTGTTCAGACTCCGGTTTGCTGCTTCGTTGAGTGTTCAGACTCCGGTGTGTTTTCGTTGAATGTTCAGACTCCGGTGTGTTGTTCCGTCGAGTATCCAGGCTCCGGTTTGTTGTTCCGTCGAGTATCCAGACTCCGGTTTGTCGCTTCGTTGAGTATCCAGGCTCCGGTGTGGTTTCGTCGAGTATCCAGGCTCCGATTTATAGTTTCGTCGAGTATCCAGGCTCTGGTGCATTTTCATCCGTCGAGTATCCAGGCTCCGGTTTATCGCTTCGTTGAGTATCCAGGCTCCGGTGTGTTTGTCGAGTATCCAGGCTCCAGTTTATCGCTTCGTTGAGTTTCCAGGCTCCAGCGTGGTTTCGTTGAGTGTTCAGACTCTGATTTGTTGCATTGTCAGACTCCGGTTTTTTGCATTGAGTGTTCAGACTCCGATGTGTTACGTTGAGCGTTCAAGCCCCGGCTCCTCCGTTGAATATCCAGATTCCGGTGAAATTTCCAATCTGTAACGTTTTGCTTTGTCCGTTGAGTGTTCGGACTCCGATAAAGGCAGTTGGGTATACAGATCCTAGTAAGTGTTGTGATAGTACTCTCTCTCCATTGAATGTCCAAATTCCGGTAAATGTTCGGTTTGTGATGTATTGCTTCGTCCGTCGAGTATCCAGGCTCCGGTAAATCCCCAGTAAAATCACCAGTTACGTCGAGCATCCAGGCTCCAGTCAATGCGTTGAGTATCCAGATTCTGACAGATTTTGATGTGGCCCTATCGTGCGTTGAGTATTCAGATTCCGACGATTCGAAAGATTGTTCTTTGGCCTATGTGGTGTTCAGACCATGGCCAGTTACGTGTTGCCTGAAGCAGAGTTACTTGATTAAGTTTCTCTTTCCCTTGGTGGGATGTTCAAGATGTTCATTATGTTCAGTTTCTTCGGAGATTCTATCCCAATCAGAGTTCGCAGTTTATTTCTGCGGTTGGCAAATTTTCAGGTTCTTTCGGTATTCAACCGCCTTTTACCTTGATTGATTGAAAGTCGTTCGCTTTTCACTCATTCAGGTCCAAGTCGCTTGAATAGGGGCAGCTGTTGCACCCTAAAATTTGCCCAACCTTTTCCTTCTTGTTTTGCATTAGCATAACATCATCATAGCATTATCATAGCATTACATTAGCATTTATGCAGGGGATCAAGTGTGATATACATCAAGAGAGGCCTATCGAGAGGTTTTATTCGAGCTTGAGGAATCACTAAAGTCACCCGGAAGTGGTTCATGCCCTTGAGAAGTTCAGATGCTTGTGTGGGATTCATCCCCTGACTTAGAGGCCAACTGAAGCTTATCAATGAGTTGGGAAACTATGATTACAGGTCATGAAATAACAAGTCAAGTTCACTACTTTGCATAACTCAAATGGACTTTTTTCCAACGTGAAAGTTGCTCCAAATGGGGTCATTTGGTCAACTAAACTTTAAGATTTTAATGGGCTAGCTCATGGTTGAAGATTGATGAAAGTGATTTTGGTGAAAACATGTGAAAAGGCATGGTTTGGTATTTTGTCAAAAATTAATCAAATAAGTTCATGTTTGTACTTATTTTGAGTAGAAACATCATTTTAAGAACAATGGCACTTTTACATTTTTAATTTGAGGATTTTATCATGAGTTATTTCGAGATTTCTTACAATTCAAGTAACATAATGGATCTTGGGCTTGGGCTTAGAAACAAGGAACTATTTTTGGCTTTGGAAGTTTCTTATGATGCATGAAATGTATATAAACCAAAATCAAGGCATTTGCATTTCTTCTTCCACCATTTTTCCATTTTCCCACAATTTTCTACATTTGAAAAATTGATTTTTCAATTCCTTTTTCTCTCCACTTTTTTGATCCTTTTTCATTGCAAATACATTCAATATACTCCATAGAATTTTTCCATCAATTTTTAAGAAGTTTTTAGTGCAACACCATTGTTGTAGTAACACAAAAAAGTAAGCTCCACCTCAAAATCCAATTTTCGTTTTTCCTCCATTCCAAGACTTTTCTTCCATTCCAATACCTCTACCATGAATCCTTGAACCTTTCCACATAATTTTCTTGAAGCTTTGGTGGTTCTTTGAAGCTCTAAGAATCATTTTTTAGAGGTACTAACAAATCAATATATCTCAATAATTACTAATCTTTCTTGTGCAATTTTCGTAGCATTACATTCCTCTCATCCCCCACATGGATTCCAGTACAAAAAAAAAGGCATTTTCATGACATTTTTGGTTCTTGAAAGTTTGAGATTCAAATAGGGTTTTTGAGTTAGAGAGCTCCTCAAGAAAAACTAAGGCAATATTCTTAATCCTTGGAAAAAATCCCACAAAATCGGTTCAAAAATTATCGCGTTTGGATAAGTATTGAGAGAGATAGAGGAGTTTGAAGTTTTCCGGCCAACACCCCCTACCGCCGGCCACCCTGAAAAAAATGCAGAATTTTTTCTCTTCAATTTCATTCAAGTGGAGAAGAAGAACAACATGCGTCGGATTGGTTCAAATGGAAGACTTAGTATCATCATCCAACAACCCTCATTAAGCCACGCAAGCAGCCACATCACACTTCATTAATTGATGTGGCGCGCCAACTCAGCTAGAATATACCCCATGTCCCCTGTTCGATCCTTGGCAGCCACATTTCTGATTTATTTGCACCTATTTTCTTTTGTTCTCATATATTCATGTTCTTATTCTTTTATTTTTCTGTTTTACATGCTGACTTCAAATAATCATAAAAAATAGGAAAATTAGTCTTTTTGATCTCCATTTTTTATGCGTAATCTTCAAGATGTCTAGAATTTCATAGAATTGGAACCATATTTTTTCCATTTTTCGTCATTTTATTAGATTTTTTTACATTTTAGTTGTCAAAAAAATAGCAATGCTGGTGCTATCATGTTGTGAATTTTCTTTGACCTATCAAAACACAATTTAAATGTCAATCCTTTTGCAGGGATCTCATACACATGTTGAGGTATTGTGATATATTTTTGTGGGAATTTTATTGTACCATTTTAATTGGTTTTGGATGCTTTCTTTAACATACTCATTTTTAACCTTTCTTTTGGTATACATGACATAGTTTCAACTTGTTTGGCCATTTCTCTTTGGATACTTTTGTTGTATCTCTCACCCCTGGTTTGTGACTTGATGTAGGGAATTGGAGATTTTTATTTGAATTTTTTAGCACCTTTTGCTATTTTTCTTGTATTTTTGTATTCGGACTTGTAATTTGGACATTCGAACGGACTTTGGTTTCATTTCGGCTCCAACGGCCTCGATTTGTTTGTGTGGTGAATTCTAGGGTTCCTATTGCTTATCATAGACATTATATAGGATGTGTAGATAATTTATTGGCTGGTTTTATCATACATAATTGCCCATTAGGTTCCATATTTCCATGATAATGCGTTATGATTCCTAATCGTAGTATACGTATGTCATTCGTAGGTTTTATTGCCTCGTATCACTTTATAATCACTTGTGGTCAAGATTGTATGTTTAGAATAGGCCATTTTCCAGTAATTATGGGCTTGAGGTTGAGATGACTTGCTCCCTCACTTGCATTCCATGTTTACTGTTATGAATCCGCATTTCCTATATGCTGTTTACTTCATCTGTTTTCTGTTGCTTCCTTTGCCTTTCCCTTAGGATCTCCATTCTTCCTTGCTCAAAGTAGAATGTGATAGACATTAGGCTTTGCAACCATGTATGACAACATTATGGTAGTCTTCCCCTTTGCAAACTTCAACCATAGGACGAACATTGCATGATAACATTTAGGGCTGTGTAGTTTCCCTTAGAAGTCTGTTTCTCTTCTTTTCTTCAAATCTCATTAAAACACTTAATAAGGCTAATGAATATTGTGTTGTGAGCATTAAGCATGGGAAGTGATGGTTGGGGGGTCACCTCTCAACTGTTTAGAGTGTTTAGTATACGTCCTTAGGACGATATGCGACACATTCGATCCTGAGTTTGAGACTTCAATACAATGTACACTCCAAAACATTAATCAAAACATTTCTCCATAAAAGACACAAAAACAAACATTCAACATCTTTTTGTCCTTTGGGACCTTTAACTTTAGAACCCATTTTCGTAATGAGAGTTTCGTTAACTCTCGGTTCTCTCGCAAACGATAACGCCTAAGTCTCCAATGGTCGAGCTGCATACACCAAACTGCTAGAACCGATTGTTAACCCTACTCGGGTTAAAAACAACTTAAACCAAACCTATGTCCTAGTTAGCCCGAACTACGTTTGCTCTGATCTTTCATACCAGATGAAAGTACGTAGGCACGAGATGCGATATCTCGGCGAGCAACCTTCCCCCCTTTTACCCGTAGTTAGGCGAACTACGTTGACTCTGATTTCTCGTTTCAGACGGGAATACGTAGGCATAAAGTGCGATAATTTGCCGAGTCACTTTTCTTTTCTTTTGTCCTTAAGCCTTTAGCTAGATAGTATTAATCAACCCTTCGAGATAAACAATTAAGCGTGGATCCCATCGAGTACGATGGACGTGAGGGGTGCTAATACCTTCCCCTTGCGTAACCGACTCCCGAATCCAGGATTTGGTTGCGATGACCATTCCTTTTCCCTCTTTTCGTTAGGTTTTCTCTGAGCGTTTCCTTTCCCTCCTTTGGGATAAATAATGCATGGTGGCGACTCTTCTGTTATGCCGGCGCCGATTTTCGTAGTAGCGACACCAGGCTTTGCTCAAAATCTTGACACAAGCCCATGTTACCAAAGACATTACAGTGGGGAAATTCGACTCCATTGTGGCAAACATCACGACCTGCAACAGTCTAAGCTTTGATGACAATGATCTGACAGCTAAAAAACGCAAGCACAATTGTGCTCTGCATGTGTAGATCAAATGCGAAGAAGATACATTGTCCAGGGTTCATGTTGACATAGGATCTGCGCTCAATGTGATGCCGAAAAGAACACTAGCCAAGCTGGCCTACCAAGGTGCTAATATGAGGCCGACATCTCTCATAGTGAAGGCATTTGATGGGTCTAGAAGAGTTGTGATAGGGGAGGTTGATCTTCCTATCATGATAGGACCATAAATCTTTGAAGTCACCTTTCAGGTGATGGATATCAATCCGGTCTACAGTTGTCCATTGGGAAGGCCGTGGATACACGCAGCAGGCGCTGTTACCTCTACTCTCCATCAGAAAATGAAGTTTGTTGTGGATGATCAGTTGGTCACTGTTCATGGAGAAGAGGATTTAATGGTGAGCAACTTATCCTCATTTCGATATATCGAAGCTGACGAAGATTCCCTTGAGACAGCCTTTCAAGCGCTAGAAATAACCCACACTGTTCTAGTCGACGAATCTGACATAACTCGCAGTCCATCCTTCACCTCTATTCAGAGTATCAAGGCGGAACTGAAAGCTGGAACCCCATTGGGATGGGGGGAGATCATTGAAATCAACGCTCGGGCCAAGAACGATCGATAAGGGTTGGGTTACAAACCAACTCTAGAAGGCGAGCCGGAAGAAAGCGCCATGAGGAAGAAGTCTTTGAAAGAAATATTTACCAGTGGCGAAATACAAATCAACGTTATCATTGCTGAGGATGAGGATTGCAATCTAGATCAACTGATAACTCGGGGAGGAGCGGCTTTACACAACTGGGAGGCTGTGGAAATTCCTGTCTTTTTACCTTTAAAGTAATTCATTTTGCTTGTTAGCTTTGTGTTTTCTTTAAAGTTCCTGGTCTTGCCCAATGCCTGCGAATTATTTTGTATTGGGCCACTTTGTGATTTGAAAATCTATGAATGGAAAAGTGTTTTTGTTAAAACTCTTGTTTACTTTCTGCTCATCATTTTCACTCTTTTTTTGTTAAAAGGAAAAATGGCAATCTTTTTTTTATAAATAAAAACAACCCTTCATCTGCATGTCTGTGTGTGTGTGTGTGTCTAATTGTTCCCAAAAATAAAACATGCAGAATACCTCCATTACCCACAGAATCCTATGATCCTTCGGTTCCTTCTACTAGTGGTTCATCTGTCTTTCAAGCTGAAGAAGAGAATGATGAAGAATTAGAAGTCCCAGAAGAGTTGAAGAGGATGACTGAGTATGAAGATGTGTATCTCCAGCCATACAAAGAGCAGACTGAGGTCATCAACTTGGAATCCGAAGAGGAAAAAATAGAAGTCAAGATTGGGGCGTCATTGGGGCCCGAGATCAAAAGCGGGCTGATAGCACTCCTTAGAGATTATGTCGACATATTTGCTTGGTCTTATCAAGACATGCCAGGGTTGGACATCAACATTGTTATGCACAAGCTCCCCCTGAAGCCAGAGTGTCCTCCGGTCAAACAAAAACTTCGCAGATCAAGACCATACATGGCTCTTAAAACCCGAGACGAAGTCAAGAAACAGATTGATGCAGGCTTTTTAGCGGTATCTAAATATCTAGAATGGGTGGCAAACATCGTACCAGTCCCAAAGAAGGATGGAAAAGTCAGAATGTGCGTCGATTACAGGGATTTAAACAAAGCAAGTCCGAAGGACGACTTCCCTCTACCACATATCGACACTTTGGTGGATAATACAGCTAGCTTCATAGTATCCTCATTCATGGACGGATTTTCTGGTTATAATCAGATAAAAATGGATCCAGCGGACATGGAGAAGACAACCTTCATCACACCCTGGGGCACCTATTGCTATAAGGTCATGCCTTTAGGTTTGAAGAATGCAGGGGCAACGTATCAGAGGGTCATGGTCACACTCTTCCATGATATGATGCACAAAGAAATTGAAGTATATGTGGATGACATGATCGCAAAGTCTCAAAGCAAAGAAGACCACTTGGATCATCTGTTGAAGCTATTTGAGAGACTCCGAAAATATCAACTAAGGTTAAATCCAGCAAAATGCACATTTGGGGTTCGCTTAGGCAAGTTACTAGGCTTCATCGTTAGTCAACGAGGAATTGAAGTAGACCCCGACAAAGTCAAAGCAATCCAAGAGATGCCTGCTCCTAAAACAGAGAAACAAGTCAGAGGTTTCCTCGGACGTTTGAATTACATTTCCAGGTTCATCTCCAATCTAACTCCTACTTGCACGCCGATCTTCAAGTTGTCACGAAAAGATCAAACGGTGATATGGAATGAAAACTGCCAGTCCGCATTTGAGAAAATCAAGCAGTATTTACAGGAACCTCCGGTGTTGATTCCTCCTGTGCCTGGAAGACCTTTGTTCATGTATATGACAGTACTAGAAGATTCAATGGGTTGTGTCTTGGGCTAGACTGATGAGTCAGGATAGAAAGAACACGCAATCTACTATCTGAGCAATAAGTTCACCGATTGCGAGAGTCGCTACTCTCCCCTAGAGAAAGCCTGTTGCGCCTTAGCATGGGCCGCCAAGCGTCTGAGACAGTATATGATTTGCCACACCACCATGCTGATTTCTAAGATGGACCCCATCAAATACATCTTTGAAAAACCAGCTCAAACCGGAAGATTGGCCAGATGGCATATGCTCTTATCAGAGTACGATATTCAGTATGTTGCTCAAAAGTCTATCAAGGGAAGTGTCTTGTCAGAACACCTCGCAGAGCATCCCATGGAAGATTATCAACCACTCAAGTTTGAGTTTCTTGATGAAGATGTAATGTACATTCAGCGCACGACAGAGCCTGGTCCTGAAGAAGGTCCCAAGCCTGGATCTCGGTGGGAAATGATGTTCGATGGAGCGTCAAACAAGAATGGACATGGTGTTGGAGCTGTTTTGAAAAATCCAACTGGAGGGTATACTGCCGTCACAGCCCGACTTTGTTTCTCGTGTACGAATAACATAGCTGAGTATGAAGCCTGCATCTTAGGGTTGGAAGTTGCTATTGATCTTTGCATCAAAATCTTGGAAGTAATCAGTGATTCTGCTTTGGTGATCTACCAGCTTAAAGGAGAATGGGAAACCAAGGATGAAAAGTTGATCCCTTAAAAAACTCATATCCTAGAGATGGCTGAATATTTTGATGAAATTACCTTCAAGCATGTACCAAGGGCGGAAAATCACATTGCTGATGCATTAGCCATGATGGCATCAATGTGGAAGGTCCAGTTTGTTAACGAGGCGCCTCTGATTCACATTGAAAGAAGGACAGTACCCGCGTATGTTATGACAATAGATGAAGAAACTGATGAGAAACCGTGGTTCCACGACATCAAAAACTTTCTTCAAAATCAGGAATATCCAGCTGACGCATCCAGAATTGACAAAAGAGCCATACGAAGATTGTCGGCTAAATTCTTCATCAGCAATGGTACCTTGTACAAAAGAAATCACGACATGGTGTTACTTCGATGTGTCGATGAAAAAGAAGCAAGTCTCATAATGACTGAAGTGCACGAGGGAACATTCGGTACCCATGCCAACGGCCACGCCATGGCTAAGAAAATCTTAAGAGCAGGTTACTTTTGGTTAACTCTGGAGACGGACTGCATACTCTTCGCTCGAAAATGCCATAAATGTCAAGTCTATGCTAACAAAGTGCATGTCCCTCCACATCCTCTCAATGTGATGACGTCACCATGGCCTTTTGCAATGTGGGGCATAGACATGATTGGAGCAATAGAGCCAAAAGCTTCCAACGACCATCGCTTCATCCTTGTTGCAATTGATTACTTCACCAAATGGGTGGAAGCAGCGTTATATGCGAACGTGACAAAACAAGTGGTTGCTCGCTTCATCAAGAAGGAAATCATCTGTCGATACGATATTCCTAACCAGATCATTACTGACAATGGGTCGAATCTAAATAACAAAACGATGAAGGAACTCTATGACGATTTCATGATTAAACATCACAATTCGTCTCCTTACAGACCCAAAATGAATGGCGCAGTTGAAGCTGCAAACAAAAATATCAAGAAAATAGTACAGAAGATGGTCATAACATACAAGGATTGGCACGAGATGTTACCGTTTGCTCTACATGGATACCGAACATCAGTGTGGACTTCAACAGGGGCAACTCCCTTTTCCTTAGTATATGGGATTGACGTTGTACTGCCCATCAAAGTCAAAATACCTTCTCTAAAGATCTTGACGGAGGCCAAGCTCGAGGAAGATGAATGGATAAAGGAAAGGTTCGACTCATTGAACCTCATTGATGAGAAAAGGATGACGGCCATGTGCCATAGCCAGATCTATCAACAAAGAATGATAAGAGCGTTCAACAAGAAGGTTCGTCCCAAAGAGTATAGGGAAGGAGAGCTTGTGCTTAGAAAAATCCTACCAACTCAAAAGGACGCGCGCGGCAAGTGGATGCCTAATTACGATGGCCCCTTCGTTATGAAAACTGTCTTCTCCGGAGGATCTCTAATTCTTGAGACCATGGATGGCGAACAACTCAAGTACCCCATCAACTCAGATGCAGTGAGGAAGTACTATGCCTAAAGCAGAAAACCTAGAAAGGGGATTCCAGTGCTTCGGCAAGACGGAAGTCCATGGATTGAAAGCTGACAAACGCCGAGGGTAAAGTCTTGTGCAAGGTGTTAGAAGAAAGATCAATGTCTGTCATTCTCGTCAAAAGCAGCGAAGCAAATGAGCTGATAGTTAGGAGAACCAGATTATTATGGGATTCTGTAACCCTTTATGTTTGCCATTTTTTCCAAATGTATAAACTTCCCAAGGCTTTGCCCTTTGTAAAGTTCTTATCTATCAATGAAATCAGATTTTGGCCAATCATTGTTATGATCTTCTGTTTTTGTTATGCAATTTCACTTATTTGTTAATAAAGATTTTTTCGAAAAGCAAAGTGTTTTGAAAAACTTAAATTTTTGTTTTAAAAATAAAACACAATTTGACAAAACGATTGAGGAACTCTAGAGGTAGTCTGATAACATTACACAGTTCTCAAGCCGTGAAAGTTTGCTGTCACCTTTGACCAAACTAGATGCGTCCGACAACAATTCCTGCTCTTAAGCCAAGACTTCTCCTCTGCAGGATTACGAAGATTTTGTCTGGGAAGATTGTTATCTACGCCAAAAGAAGGTGTCGCCTAATTTGAAGCAATTGAGACTCAGCGTGATAAGTTCCCTCTGTGTTTTCCTTGTTGTGCTTTCCTTTCTTCCTGCGGGTCGGTCTACATTTTACATACAACATCATATCAGCATACGCATTTTGTTTGCATTTGGTTTCGGTCTCTGTTTGTCTGTTTGTTGCCTTTGAGATCCTTTGGTCGTTACCTTTATCTTTGATCTGTTGCCACAGATTTTGCTTCGAAGTTGACATCCTGGGATTACTATCTTCTCTGGGAAGCTGGTGGTGACTAGCAGTATCCGATTTACACAAATGGGCGGTCGTTACCAATGTTTATCTCTGTTTTGGTTGTCACCCATGATCTTTGAAAGTCTAGTAGTTACTATCATTGCTTAGAACCAATTATGTTTGGTATCTCGATTTGGTCGTCACCAACAATTTTCCAAACCCAGTTGTCACTGATTCTGTTATAAAGAAACCAATCGTTATTGGAGTCCTTTTGATTCGGTTATCACCAATCTTTGCTAAAATCTAGTGGTTATTAGTATTGCCTTAAAAAAAAAACAATGGTCATTGGTACGTGAGTTGGTTGTTACCAAAATTCCCTAAAAGTCCAATAATTATTGGCATCGCCTAGAACCAGTTGTTATTGGTACCTTTTGATTCGGTTATTACCAATCTTTCTGAGTCTAGTAGTTACTAGTATTACCTTCAAATCCAATTGTTATTGGTACCTCTTGAGTTGGTTATTACCAATCTTTCTAAGTCTAGTGGTCACTAGCATCATTTGGAAAATCTAGTGTTTACTAGCAGTATTCTAAACCAGTTGTTATTGGTGTACTCTTGGTTTGGTCGTCACCAGTTGACCTAAGTCCAATAGTCATTGACATCGCTTAAATCGGATTGTTATCATCACTTTGGCCTGGTTGTTACCAAACTCTTTGAAAATCCAATAGTCATTGGTCTCCTTGGACTCGGTCGTTACCAATCTTCCTAGTTAAATCTAGTGGTTACTAGCATTATCCAGAATCAATTGTAATTGGTATACCCTGATTTGGTCATCACCAGTCCCCTCTAAGTCTAGTAGTTACTGGCATTGCTTGAAAACTAATCGTCATTAGTCGGTCGTTACCAATTCCCCCAGCGGAAGTCCTGTGTTCTATCCATATTGTTTGGAATTCCCAATTGTAATTGGAACTTTGATTTGGTCGTCACCATCTCCCCAGGAAGTCTAGTGGTATTTAGCACTTTTTGGAAACTGTTGTTGGATTGGTCGTCACCATCATCCCCTGTAAGTCTAGTGGAAACTAACGCTAGTTGAAAATGTTTGTTGTTCTGGTCGTCACCGGTTTCCCCATTGAAGCTTTTGCTTTCCTGGTCGAGTCTCGGAGAACTAGTGGACACTAGCTTCCCAGGCGCGTCCGGTCTTGTTTCTAACCTTTTCCTGAAGATCCCGTTTGAACTCTTCGTTATAGGAAATTTCTCATCTGGTTATCCCCAGTGAGGTTCGTGTCTTCGTTCTGTCCTTTCCCCGACGAAGTTTTGCTTCCCCGGTGGATTTGTTCCCCAGCAAATTTTTCCCTAATGGGTTTCTTCCCCAGTGAGGTTTACGCTTCTTTTCTTTCGTTTCCCCCAGTGAAGAATTGTCTTCTTCCCTGGTGGGCTTCCTCATCTGGTTATCCCCAGTAAGGTTTGTGTCTCCTTTCCCCAGTAAGGATATGTCTTCTCTGGTGGAACTTGTGTCCCCTGTGTGAAAGATTCCCTTGAACATCATCTTTAGTCATGTTTGAACTATCTTGCTTAGTTTGCCTTGAATCTTTCCCCAGTGTGTTGGGTCCCTCGTGAGTGGTTCCTCGTCGTATTGCAGTTCTTTTATTTGCTCGTGTGTTTGCATCTGTCTTGCATTCAAGCATCATAAAACATCATTTAGAACTCATTGCATTTCGCACTTGTCCTTTTGCATACCATCGGATCTAAGGGACAAAATTTCTGGTTTGCTATTTTAAATACCTTTCACTACGATTCTATGAGAATTGTCATCTCTCATTGCCATCTAGTGAAGATATTTAAATAGGGAAATCTGTTGCACCCCAAATTTTGACCCCTTAGATCCTCATCATCATTGTAGGATCATATTCATTTGATTAACTAACCTTAACCCATTTCAAGTTTATCTTTGTCAAGATGCAGATGAATCAGGGTTCCGTACCGTCAAAAATCGAGGCTTCTATGGGGTGATCAATCAATGTTTTGGATTGATTCAACTATAAGAAAGATCAAGGATAATATATTGGGTCAAATATGAATCCAATTTGAGGTTGTCACCCAAGGATTGAGAACAGTGCAGTTCAGGATACCCGATTAGGGTTTTCGATCAGGAAAAGTAAACTGTAGTTTGAATTTTGATTTAAAAAGTGTTTCAATGGTGGGATCATGGTCCATGAAGTTCATATGGCTTATTAAAGTCTATCCAAAGAGTTTCAAGGCCTCAAAAGGTCCAGAGCATCAACAGACGGTCCGATAGTCATCGATCGATCGTACGGTTGACCGAAAAGTCAACTCTTCAACCATAAGGAATTTGACTTTAAGATGTGAATCAAAAATGTTCCTTATGTCATATTACACCTTCCCATAAAATTTCATGACCATTGGATCAAGGGTTAAGAAGTAATTGCAAAAATCAGGAATTAGGGTTTCGAAAGGGGAAAGATCATAACTCCTCAACCACACATCTAATTGAGTTGGTTCAAAGCTCATTGGAAAGCTCTTGACAAGTCCTACAAAAGTCCCAAAGTGGTCCGTGATAAAAAAAATGCATAGATTTGGAGTTATGACCAAATTCATTTCAAGAAGGGAAATAACTTAGAAAAATTCTAAGTTATTTGGCCTTTTAAGTGATTTTTTTCAGCAACTTGGAGGGGTTTTTCAACCTAGTTCCATCTAGAATTTGGAAATCTCAAAAACATGAAAGTTGTAGATCTACTTGAGGGCTTTCTAAAATATGGTAAAACTCCTCAATAGCATTTGTGAGCAGAAAGTTATGGATCATGGAAGTTGGGGCTGCCACACTTGAAGTCACCACTTCAACACTTTCCAAAATTCAAAATTCATTAACTTGGGCCACCCTCAGCCATTGGATCATGTTCTATTCTGATAATGTGAATCCTATATGATGCAAAAACCAGAAGAAGTAAAGAATTGATAGGCTGTTGCAACTTGGAGCAAGTGGACAATAAAATAATCATATAAAGGGCTATGAAAGAGAAACTTTTTCTCCAAAAAACTGTAGTAGCTGCAAGACTCATCACTCTAAGCTCTATGCAGTCACTTCATGCATCATTCCACTTAACTTTCTGGCTTTCCTTGACCCAAGGAACTGATGTGTAGAGCTGCCACAAGATCTTGGCAAGATTTCATTCAAAACTTCACAATCTCCCTCCAAAATATGGAAAAGCCAATGTTGCCCTCACCTTCATTTTCCCTATAAATAGATACCTTTCTCTATGTTACAACCTACACCAGATCTATCAAGAACACACAAGAAACTCATAGCTCTCTCATTCCTATCCATGCTTGAAATTGCTTGAATTCTCAAAAAATCACAAAAACACCATTTTCCACTTTTCATGCTAGTTCTTTTTCCAAACATCAAAACACTTCAAAGATCATCTATACACCCTTAAAATGGCCATTTGAAACTTTTCCCACCATTACTTTTGTCAAAAAACTCACCAATCTAAAAGTCAACCTTCATACCTTTGTATGTTGACTTTTATGCACTTTGGAAGCCAAGTCTTTACTTAAGGCCTTTCCTACCACCTCAACACTCCCAACACCTCATATATATATATATATATATATATATATATATATATATATATATATATATATATATATATATATATATATATATATATATATATATATATATATATATATATATATATATATATATATATATATATATATATATATATCGTATTTCAACTGTCCAAAGTCTCAAAAACCAGTTGGGAAGTTCATAACTCAAACTGTCTTAAAGGATAGTTTATTGCTTCAAGAGGAAGAAAACTCCAAATATGTGCCAAGAAAGAAGATCTCTGGGTTTCTTTGCTCTCTAGCTTGCTCAAGAAGGTCTACAAGAGGTATGTAATGCTCAACCTCTTCATTATACATACATTTTCATGTTTTGCAATTTTGAGGTTCTTGTGGTGAAAACCATAGTTATGTTGTCCCATATTGGTTCTTTGTCAAGAGCTTATGTTTTAGGGCTATGATATTGATTTTGCTAAAGTATGTTGCTCATGAGTGATATATTGATGATTTTCTGTTAATGATGAGCTTTGTATGTGGTTTACAACTTGTTGTGAGAATTTTGTCTACAAGAGGACATTTAGAGGTTTTAATATGAGATGTGATATGCTTGATATAAATCTGTCAGCCCTGGTTTAGTTGTGATGTTTGAATAACTTGTTAGTTGTTTCATGAGTTTCCCCTGCCCTTAGGTCATGTTTGAATCTAGGTTGGCTTCTTGTGATATTTTCTTCATTTGTTATACCATTGTCATACGTTTTGTGTCAAAATGATATGTGCCTGCAATGTTTCATCTCAAGTGTTCAAAACTGTTGATTTGTTATGGTTTGGTCTTGCCTGCATCATTTGAAACTTGTTGAAATTGTTAAAAGCATGAAACTTAGCTAGTAAGGCCAGCTGTGAGGTTTTGTTTGTTTTTGGTGTCAAGTGTTTAAACCAACATATCAATTCTTATTGTGAACAGCTTGTGTGTGATCCTTAAGTGTTCAAGCATCATTTAACATGTTTACAGGTTGTGTGTGATATTTGTATGTTCAAACTGGCCTTACTTTTTCAAAACAGTTTTTCACTCTCCACTTGCATTTTTAAGCTTCATGTCACCAACCAATATGCCATTTTCTGTTTCAACTGGTTTTTGTCTGATCCATCAATCTAGAATCATTATTCTACATGTTTTAAAGTTGACATGTGATGCATGACTATCTCATACTGCCATAAACCATCCTGCTGCATAAATGAGTTTGTTTTTGCATTTCATGAGCATCAATATGTCAAATTCTGTTATCATTACAATGTGCCTGATTTCTAGGTGTGATCTCCTCTATTTGCATATTTGTGGTATGTGTGTGTCATAGTTATGGCATGAATCTCATTGTTTTGAAAAATACCCTGTTGCATCATCAAGTGTTGTTTCAAGACAGTTTTTGCATTTTTTATAGCATCAACATGTCAATTTCTGCTTGATTTGAAATTGGCATGATTTCTAAGCATGATCTCTTTCATTTTCATGATTGTGATGTATGTGTGATGACTGTATGACCTATGTCCACTTGTTTTCTCATTTCACTTTCAAATTGCATTTTCAAGCCAAAGTTGCCATGTACTATACCAAATTCTGTTTTAACTGTAATGTGCCTGAATTCTAGGTTTGATCTCACCTGTTTGCATGTATGTGGTGTGTGTGTGTCATCATTTTAGCATGAATCTCATTGTTTGAAGAATATCTTGCTGCATCACCTTACTTTTTCAAAACAGCTGCTTGCATATGCCATGACCATATCAAACTCTGTTCCAATTGCAATGTGCTTGATTTCTGAGTTTGACTTCATTTGTTTTTATGTTTATGATGTGTATGACATGAGACCACTCACTTTTGGCTAGACTAGCTTGTAACCTCACTATGCTGTCAAGCTGTTTTTGAAAAAATAACCACAATCACACACAACAAGCCTTTTGGGTTTGAAGCACTTTTTGGTTGGTGTATGAGTTTGATTTCATTTGTTATCATGTTTAAGATATGTGTATGAACTTGCTACCTGGTTTTGACCATTCAATTTTCCCCTGCCTCATCATCTTGCATTTAATAGGTCTTTCACAATTCCACATCTGTAGCACATCACACATTTTTCTGTTTGAATTGTTTTAGGTTGATTTCATGAGCTTAGGACCTTTGGATAACATGATTATATTTTGTGTACATGAACCAGACCTTATTTTAATGCTTTGCCAAATTTGCATCATGCCTGTTTTGACAGCCTGCCTTCCATGTATGCCCTACTTGCAGTTTGTAAACCAATTCTTATTGTATGCTTTTTATGTTCAAATTTAAGTTGTAAAATCATTCATGGACATGTTTGAGACTTGTGTATGGTGTTTGTTTTGCCTAAACCTTTTCCAATCATGACATGTCTTCTATTATGCATTTTCATGCGTAAATGAGCCATTAGCATATCACTTTCACTTTTGTTTGGTTTGTGATGAATCTTGAAGTGTAGGAACACTTAATAATATGTTTATGGTTTGTGTGTGAGGTCTGTTCAACCTGTTTGTGCTTATTTCTTGACTTGGCTTTCAAACTGCATTTCCTTTCATTTCATATAAACATGGCATGACAGTTCTGTTTGGTTATGACCTTGGCATTCTGTGTGTTGCTAGCTTGTTTATCAATGCATTTTAATCAGTTTAGGTTGAGATTACATGACTTTTCTTGTTCTGAAAATTTCATCCATGCTTGTCCCTTTTGTTAAAATTCTGGACAGCAGTGACCACATCATGTCTATCATTGTAATTCATATGCCTCTTTTGGATCCAACACAGTTTTGATCAAAATCCTTGCTAGGACTCATTCATAATCATGTTTGTAACTTGCTCATATCTTTCTTTAATCCTGATTGCATCTGGTTTGATCCATGTTCATCAATTGCATCTCAAAATGCCAATATGCATGTGCTATCGTGTTTTAATGTGTGGTTGTTATTTCAAAATTTGGTTGTGACCATCATGATCCTCATCAAAAATCAATCAAGTTTGACTAAAATTTCATGAAAAAAGATTAAGTTTTGACAAAGTTAGAAAGAAAACGCATTTGTGAGATTTCACTTGTTTGGCCTTGGTTTATTGCCCAGATTTTTTATCATAGGTAGGTTTATGTATTTATGGGGGTGGCTAAATACTTGGATGTATAGCCACCCTAGTGGTAGAAACTTGCGCGCCTTATACCCTTTGACCTGCCTGACCTGAGTTCGATCCATCGTGGAGATCAACTCTTTTGGTTATTTTATTTTCATTTGCCTTGTTTATCATTTGTTTCTTCCTTGCCTTTCCATTCACACGCGCGCGCTGTGGCCAGGTGGTTAGTGTTGGGTTTGTGAACCACAAGGGCGTGGGTTCAATCCCTTCTCATGCCACTTCTTTTTATTTACTTGTTTCATTTTATTTTATTTTCATGAAAAATCAAAATATCATAACTTTTGCATGCTTTATCTTTTTTAATCCGTTCTTTTTGCAAATTGTTCATTGTAATGTCTAATTTCAATAATATCTCAAATTGCTTATTTTTACAATGCCTTTTTTCCTACTTGTAAGTTGGATTCTCTTTGAGGTCGTTACCTTGTGTCGTGATTGAATTTCTTTCATACTATACTTGACTTATCTTGTGAGATTTATTGGTATTGGATTTCTTTGTGTTTGTTAACATGTTTAGACTTCATTCCTTGTTGGTGGTTACCATAAATTTGTTTTTCTCCTCCTATATCTTGAACTTAACTATTATGAACATTCTTTGCATACTTGATTGTCATCAATGCCTAAATGTTGTTACATTTGAACTTATAACATGATCATTTTAAGTTGTGACTTATTTGCATGATTGTTGTTTCCATATTTTTTAATATGTAACCTTTGGGTTGTTACCTTCATCTTTGTTAAGATATATGATTCTTGGTTGTAACCATTTGTATCTATTTAATCCTTGCTTATTGTGATATGCATGCTTGCTTGGTTGTAACCATATTACTTGTATTCATCTTGCTTAAATGTTTATTGCTTTGTTAAGTATTTCTTCCCCAAGTGATGTAACTCTTTAGTTATCATCCAAGTTGCCTCCTCTTTCTCCTTCCAGAGGAAAAGTCTCTACATTGACCCTTGTGTCATGGATAGTTCATTACCCATTCCCTCGACTTTGTGAAGTCATCTTGAACCTTAGTATAAGCCATTAGACTTTTCTCTAAGTCTAAAAGACCCATCTTTGTTAGGAGTGCTCTTTCAATTAGAACTTAGGATAGAGTTTGTTAACTCTATGTAAGAATCATGGAAATGATTACTTACTCCCCTTTCTTGAGTGTTCAACATAGATCTAGAGAGTTTTGTTAAACTCTACACAAGCATTGAAATGTTTGTTCCTCTTTGAACCTTGATCATAATCAAGTGTTATTCAACCCTAGTGAGGTAAACTACGATTGCTCTGATTCTATCCTAGTAAGGATACGTAGGCAGAGGATGCGACGTCTTTGCGAGCAAGCTTAGAAACTATCTTTAGGTTTTAACCTTCACCTTTTACCCAATCCCAACCTTAGAAAACATTTACCAAACTTATCATGCAAACAAACAAAAGGTTCCTGTAGAGTACTACAGATGTTTAGGATGTGAAATACGTACCCTATGCATAACCAACCCCCGATCCCCGAATCTCTTAGCGTTGTTGTTACATCACGCAAAAGTTTCTTTCTTTCTTTAGACCTTTCCTTTGGATAAATTAAAGTCTGGTTGTGAATTTAAGAATTAAGATTCAAGTTAATCAATAGCTTGGTATCACGATTCTCACCGTAACAGAAATGGCGACTTCACTGGGGACGAATTACTTAGCTTGAGGGTTTAGCCTATTTTGTTTGATTATATGCTATATTTGTGAATATTTGCTTAACATGTATATTTGTCAATATATTTCTTTGTATGTTGGGTATTGGGTGCTCTGAGTGGTGAGACGGTCCTATACCCGGACTTGAGTGCAATTATGATAGGATGGTGGTATATTCAAGAAGGCTTATAGGGAGTTGATTCCCGACCAAGCTAACTTGAGAAACCACCACTCAGTGTAGGCCCTCTTAAAAGTTTAGTATTGTTAATCGAGTATTCGTAAAAACAATGCTACTTTCGACGAAGGAGCCCATGACACTGTGGACTTTTAGGATACATTCTACCCTACTTTGGCCTTATTAGGACGTAGTGCGATGGCTATAAGGAAGTATTTCCGAAATAGTTGATACGCGATACTACACTTGGACGAGACTCTCTTGAGAATATTATCGATTACCAAGTGATTTGGGAAGTTGATAATATCCAAAAGATGGGTTGATGACTCTGGGAACTCTGTTAGAACCTGTTCGGCAGGTACAAATTAATCCATAGTACAAATCCTTAGGGATGGGTAAACCTTGGATCCACGCTCGTCCTTTAAACCTAGGCTTGTGTTGTGTACATATGTGTGATCCTTGCATTTGCCTGTGTTTGTGCATTTTGCATTCATAAACATCATATCATAAAGTTTCATGGAACTCAGACTTTTTTGTTTGTAAACATCAGAGGTCGTTATGAATAGTGAAAGAAAGAAAACTTTGAAGTACACTTACAAGGGTTTTAACCTAGATGACCTAAGAAGGTTGAGCACCTTGGTGACAGATCCAGAGGGATTCCAAAGCAGGTATGGGAAGCTGTTGTTACTCTTGAAGATAAAGATGGATAGTGGACTTCTTTCTACACTTCTCCAGTTTTATGATCTGCTCTACCATTATTTCACCTTTCCTGATTATCAGCTAGTTCCCACACTAGAAGAATACTCTTATCTGGTTGGATTGCCCATTCTTGAATAATCTCCTTTTCCAATCATGGAGAAGGACCCTAAGGAGCAAGATATTGCCAAGGCTACACGTTTAGGGTTGGTTGATATTAAAAAGAACCTGATTACAAAAGGAGGAGTTTTTGGGTTAAATGCAGAATTCTTGGTTGAGAAAGCTTAATATTATGCAGATCATTTAAGCATGGATGCATTCGAGGCTATCCTTGCCTTGCTCATTTATGGCATCTTTCTGTTCCATAGCTTCGAGAATTTTGTGGACCTCAACGCCATCAAAATCTTCTTGAAGAAGAATCCTGTGCCTACCTTGCTAGCAGATGCATATCATTTTGTTCATCTGAGAAACTTTCATAATGGAGGGATGATTACTTGTTGCGCTCCTTTGTTATACAAATGGTTCACTTCACATTTGCCTAAAGCTAACACTTTTTGGGACCCGAAGAAAGGATGGTGGTCACAAAAGATCATGGCTCTCACTCACTCCGATATTGATTGGTATAGTCGTGACTATGATGGGACAATGATCATTAACAATTATGGGGATTTCGGTAATGTACCTCTTCTCAGTGTTAATAGGGGAATCAGTTACAGTCCAATTCTCGCCCGTCGACAATTGGGATAACCTTTGAAAGACAAGCCTAATGGGGTTCATGTGGAAAACATTTTCTTCAAAGAAGAAAAGGATAGTCAAGAGCTAAAAGAGAAGATTCTAGAAGCTTGGAAGCATCTGCACAAGAAAGGGAAAAAGGATCTTGGAAAACCCAACTATGTCTCTTTGGAACCTTACCTCCAATGGGTTCGAAAGAGAGCTATCACACTAAGGATGCCTTACCCTAAGCAAGAGCCTATGGCTTTGAAGGAATAATGCCCCTTGGTCTTCATGTCTGAAGAAGAAAAGTTGAAAATCGCTTTAGTCAAAGCACAACAAACCGAAGACGCTTGGAAGCACAAGTATCAAGTGGTCGTCGAAGAGAATATAGAGCTTCATAAACAACTCCAGTTGAAAGACGAAGAAGTACTCTCTTGTAAGAAGAGGAAAGCACAAGAAGAACTCTTTTCTTCCAGCCCTCAGTCTACTCCATGGAAGTTAATTGTGGACAATTTCATTCTTGAGAAAGCTCAGATGGAAAAAGAAATCAAGAAGCTCAACATGAGGTTGTTAGGGGAACCTTCTTAGGATTCATTAGCTGTTGTTTATGTTTTAAAACTCTTGTAAGAGGAAACAATATTTTGTAATCCCATCTTTGTTGATCAATGAAATAACGAATTTTGATGTTCGTAAATATCTGAGTTCCATGACACCATGCGCATTTGCATTTGCATTTTTCTAACCATTCAAGGAAATTCAAACTTTTCTTTTTGCAGACGACAACATGGTGAGAAGAGACATGCTTCCTTTCCCGGATTTGAGGTTGGGTCGTCTTAGGATGTTGGCAAGACTTGTCAAAAACCCCGCCGCCTTCATTGCCAAATATGGAGATCTCCTGCCACTGATAAGTGCTCAAGTCAACGAGTCCATGTTGCAGGCTCTGGTTGAATTCTATGATACAACCTACCACTGCTTCGTCTTCCCAGACTTTCAGCTGCTTCCGACCATAGAGGAGTACACTGACTATCTGAAGATTCCGTGGACCTTCACACTTCCTTATGGAAAACCAAAGAGAAGGGATTTGGCCAAAGCCCTACATCTCAAGCCAGAAGATTTACCACCTATGAGAGCAAAGGGAGGATATTACAGAATGGAAGCAGTACCTCTAATGGAGATGGCCGAATACCATTATGAGAATAGAAATCTGGGCATCTTTGAAGCAATTTTGGCATTCCTAATATATGGGTTGTATCTCTTCCCAAGCCGTTATGACTTCATCAGTGAGGAGGCAATCCGTCTCTTCATCATCAAAAATCCGGTAAATGAGATACTGGCAGATACCTATGTGGTCATCCACCGCTACATCTTATACGATCTCAGACAGTTTTCATGCTGCCTCGCACTGTTTGACAGGTGGTTTACCTCTCATCTACCAAGGACTCATATCCTTTGGAGGCTTCCCAGCAAGAGTGCATGGATTTCTAAGCTCATTACACTCAGACACTACGACATCACCTGGTATGACATCAGCCTTAGTAATCTAGTCATGATTCCCATTTATGGAGAATTCCCCAATGTACCTCTCATTGCAACGAAGGGGGTCATCACCTACAACCATGTTCTTGCTCAGCATCAGTATGGGTATTCAACCGGGCCGGAGCCCGAGCCGAAGCTGCTGAGACCTTGCTTCTGCGAAACTGGTCGCAACCCTGAATTGGAAGCCCGAGCTCACTACGCTCAGAGAGCATGGCTCAAAAGGACAACAAATCCTTTAAAGAGTACGTGTAGTGTTGGAGAGAGTTAGCTACAAGAGTACATCCACCACTAGTTTACCGTGAATTGATTGATATTTTCATGGATACCTTGCAAGGGCAATACTACGAGAAGATGATCAGTAGTGTGTCTTCAGGATTCTTATACATGGTAATCGTCGGTGAGAGGATAAAAGAAGGTTTGAAAAATGGAAAGATTCAAGGAGGTTCTAGCATCCAGACTGGAGTAAAGAATCCTTTTAATGGATACAAGAAAAAGAAGGGTGAAAAATGTTATCTCTTCTCAAAGAGGGAAAAATCAACAGAGGGCGTCTGCTCCAATACCTTACTTCTAGTACCCATATGCTACAGTTGTACAATATGCTCAAATGCCTTATCAACAAACCGCTCCAACACCAATTACTGCTTAGATACCTCAGCAACGCGTTTCACAGCAGCATCAACCTAACCAACAAAGGATGAGGAGGCCAGAAATACATTTTGATCCTCTGCCTATGTGGTATATCATGATCTTTCCTTATCTATTAAAGGATGGATCGATCACCTAGAAGGATCTAGCACGTCTAGTTGTTATCCCTCCAGGCTATGACACCAATGCTCACTGTGAGTATCACAAGGGCGTCCCAGGGCATACAATTGAGAATTGCAAAGCTTTCAAGCACAAGGTTCAAGACTTGATTGAATCTAAGTATCTCACATTCACCCCAAGATACCCGAATGTTGCAACAAACCCCGTGCCGCCACATGGAAGACAAACATGATGAGATCTTCACACCAGTCTGAACAAACAAAACGGTCTCCAACTTTGAAGAAGCTAGTTCAGTAGCAAATCAAGAAAGGAGGATCATCTCCTCAAATAAGGCAATCATTAGGCCATACTATCATTTTGCATTCTTTTATTTTATTCTTGTTTGTCTAAGTACTATTTGCTTTAAACATTGTTATTTGTATTTGGTTTTATTAATGAAGTGATTATGCATGTTATGAATCAGTCTTTTGTATTCATTCACCTTTTTTCTTTTATCACAAAATACACAATAATATTCGCCACTTCACTTTCTTTATCATACTGCTGTTTTAGCAAAGATTGAAGGGAGGATGATGAAAATAAAATACCCATAATTTTTAACTGTATGCTTCTGGATAAAATTCTGCCGATGATGTATTTTACGGTGAGAATTGGATATCAAGTTATTAATTAACTTGAATCACAAATCATGAAGTTCACCACCGAGCATATCTAAGGATTAAAGAATATTGATTATCGAAGAGATTGAATCTTCATTATTTCAAATATGTTGATGAATGATCATTTGGATCATTCTCCACACTTTGGGATAGTGATATGTTGCCTTTGATTAGTCAATAAAAGTTATTGATCAAGATGTGACCGCTCTCTTTTTTTGTGTGGCATGACTTTAGGAGAATGATCTACATATTATTCTTCTAGCATGTTTTAACACAAATATTGTTATTGATCGGAATCCCATAGTATGATCTTCCTCATAGATTGTGCTATGATTGCTTAACATTGTACTAATTTGGTCCCAATTCAAGAAAGTGATCATTCGATCAATAACCATTAACAGCTAATATCTAAGTTTTACATTTCCGCTATTTATTTTCTTGCTATTTACTTTTCCACAATTTATTTCATTGTTCATTTATTTCACTGTTCATTATTTCATCTTGATATTTGTTTTTTTATCTTATTAAAATAATACAAAAACATGATAAAATGATCAAAAATCCTAAAAAAACAGTAAGTTTAGACTATGGTTATTATCCCTAGCATCATGGAGTCTTGGACCTTGTAACTAAACCCTAGCAAAAGAGACCTAGATCATGGATTCTTTATTTTCATTCTGTAAAATCCCCATTCTAGGGTGCTTTTTTTATTCCAAAAAGAATAAAATATTAGAGACTATATATCTATGTAAAATCCCCATTCTAAGTTTTAAGTAATATGGTGTTAGTGAGCAACTTTTTGTGACAGTCAAAGCAAGTAAGAAGACAGTTTACCGAGAAGTACATCATAAGCAGCAAGATCCTCACATGATAAAATTTTCTTAACTGTCAAGTATTTAGGTTAACTAATTGCACTCAAAGCACATCACAAAAATTAGCACTACTATAAGGTTGAAAAGACTCTAACGTCCACACTTGAATTACATGCACACAAAGATCAAAAGAACTTTATTCAGGTTGTAACTGGGTCAAGGTAAGAGTAGGATAAATCTTAAGGGGTATTAGACTAAAATTTAAAGAGACAAAAGAGAATTGAAAGGGATTGTGGTAGTTAAAGAAAATAATATTTTATTCATTTTCCATCAACATGATTTCTTGTGGTCAATTTCTCTTCTCTTTGTTTTTATTTTTCTCTTTCTTTTTTCTTTCTTTTTTTCATTTATTTTTTTGGAAGGAATATGATAATAACATAAATATTCTTCCTTCTTTTCTTTTCTTTCTATTTTTTTTTCTATTTTTTCCTGTCAACTTTGAAACATCAAACTTATGCTAATTCAACCCCATACAATCTCAAATAAGACTCCTTCATCCTCTTAAATAAGGTGATATCATTGTTTTTCACTTTTAGACTTGTAATGAGTTTTAACCAAATAATTGAATAAATAGGCTAAAAGAGGTTTCAAACAAGAGATAATATTTTTAAAGTTGACTTTTTGGCTAAATGACTAAAAATAAAACAAAAACAACTTGCCTTTATCATATCAGTGTGCACAAGCAAACACATATTTTAAGAAAGAGTCAGATCAACTTTTAGAGACTAACAAACATGAGCGAAATCACACAAGAAAGAAAGAGATGGATTTTTTTTTAATTTTATCTATTATTAGGCTCAAAATCTCACAAAAGTTAATGATCTACCACAAATAATGCACAATTCAGAATTTAGTCCTACAAAACATATTAAAAATGCACAACAAATCACTCACATCACACCAGAGATCTTTAGTCAACAGAACTAGAAAAATACTCACAATTATAACCAAAAAATCAAATTAACACTATATTTGTAACACTTTTTTGACTTAGATGTAGTTTTGGTCTCCTAAATTCATTTTGATAACTTTTTAGTCTCTATTTAAAAAAAATCAACTTTATAATCTTTAATATCAAATTTCATGTTTTCTGATAGTCCCCCATAAGAGCATCTTTAATGCAGGTTTTTAATAGTTAAATTTTTTTATAGTTAACGATGATTATAAAGAATTTGCATTGGAATGACTATGACATGACATTTAATTCACTAACTTTTAGTTTCCGACAATTATATAACTAACGTATGCTATATAATTTGGGTCCACAAAAAATTTGCAATGAATATTTTATGTATTTTATTTAAAATAATTAAATTAATGATAACTTTAATAAAAAAATAATTACAATTAAAAAATATAAAATATAAGATCAAGTTTTAATTTTTTAAATTAACTATCATTAAAGTAAAAACAACTCAAATCAATAGGACCCACAAAAAATATCTTAGTATACCCACTAATATGAGGTGATATTGTTTTTACTATTGTTGCGTCATTAAATATATTTAAAATTATTATTTTATTTTCTTAAATTTTAATTTTTAATAGTTAAATACTTTTAATTATTTTAATTATTTTATTATAAATATTAAATTAGAGTAAGAAATTAAATATTACAAATTTTAAAATATATAATTGGTTCTAACTTCCAAATTGTTTTGTAATATAACCCAATACCAACAACATAAACACTCATCTTTGGTGTTGAAATTTCGATATGGGACTTAAATTATATATGCAACAATTACAAATCAAACAACTTGTGCTCTTCATCTCTGACTCCTCTCCCATACATTACTTCTTCGTATGACTCTTCATCTTAGCATAAACGCTCCACTTTCAATCATTTTCTAAACCATTTTAACTTTAAGCAAGTGTGTTTGTATTCTATGTTGTTTACACATTTATATCAATGCATGAAGTATACATTATGTACAATTCTAGGGAAAAAAAATAGATTATCATATGTATACCAAATTGGAACAAACATGTAGCTTGGCAATTCACATTCAAATAAAAAAATAACAAAACTGACATGTTGTTTTCTATATCAGAGCATGAAGATTGAACATTTACCAGTATGTCTGACATAGTGGGATTATTATCTGAGTACATTTTACATATCCAATATTGGTGATGGAATGGTAACATGGAAGTCAATGACAGAACAACCCTCTACATGTATACCTGGAGCTGTGGGGCATATGGCCAAAGGGCAGTGATCTGCTTCAAACCCCCACCATGTTGGACCATAAGATTGAAGTGCAAAATAAAGTACTAAACCCATAAAAGCAACTCCAGCATCTAAACCAGCTGACAGAATATAAGTATGTCTAAGCCCACCAACCTTTGAACTTTCTATACACAAAGAAACTGAAAAATACTCCCATAATTTCCCATGTAATATAATTCACATATCTCACTGGGGGAATGCTAGACGCACCTGCAATGTTAATACGTTGAATCCACTTGTGGTTAGGAAACTTTATTGATATAAGCCACACTGGAACAAGTGCAAGTAAACCGATAAGGAAAACCAATTCATCTCCGGATAAATGCCGTCTTTTGTAAACATTTTGTAAAGCATTTTCTAAAGAGTCATACATTGGAGAGGAGTCATACGAAAAAGGTAGAGATGAAGAGTAGAATCTGTTTGATTTGTATTTCTCTATAAAGCACGGACTCTGACACGGACACGACACAGACACTCAAACACATATAATATTAGAATATAGAATACCGACACCGCTATATATAAAAGAGTATTATAGAATACCGACACCGCTATATATAAAAGAGTATTTGAGGTTAATTTATCCATTTATTATGATTAAAATATTTTAATTAAAATTAATGTATTTAATTCTTTATTGATTACATTCCTTAAGTAAACGCTTAACAATTATAAATTTGTGTGAAATTTGTTCAAAATATGTATAAAGGTGCGTTGAAGTAAAGAGAATTTTTTGTTTGAAATGTTTGATTGAATTGTTTTACATGTGTTATGAGTGTCATATCAACGTCAGCCTGGCTGACTCAAAGAGTGTCAAAATAGAGAAAAAACTATTTTTTAGTGAACACTTGTGTGACTTTTCTGACACTTCTTTGACTTTTTCGACACATGTCGTACGAGTGTCATACAAATGTCAGACACCGCGATACGGTTACTCCTAAAAATGTCCGTGCTTCATAAATAGTTGTTGCCTCCATAATTTAAGTCCCAAATCGAAATTTCAAACACCAAAGACTAATGTTTAGATAAGAGTTTCACACTAATCTTATTGTACATTGGGTATTGGGCTACTTATGTAAACAACTTAGACTTAAGCCCAATTATATATTTAAAATTTTTAATATTTAATTTCTAATTCTAAATTAATATTGATTATAAAAAATTAAAATTATTAAAAATATTTAATTATTAAAAATAAAATAATAAAATTTTAAATATTTTTAATGACGTCGCAACAGTAAAAAAAAATACCACCTCATATATTCTAATACAACATGTGCAAATGAGACGGTTTTGTCAGAGGGAACCAACAAAAAAAACTTGAAATATGATACTAATGAATTACAAAGCTGTTTTTTTTTAAAAATAGGTATTAAAAAGTTATCAAAATGAAATTAGGAGGATCAAAACTGCATTTAAGTCAACTTAAAAAAATTAAGTAAATGGAAAACAAGAAAACACAACTAAATGATTCCCTCCCCCACACTTAAGACACACACTCTTATCAATGAAATAACATAAGTATAAATAAGGATGAGAGAGAGGAAGAAGGACTCACTGATCAAACTGCATTGTAAACAGACTTTTCCAAAGAAAACTCTTCTTTAGTTTCATCTTCAAGTATGCTACTTTCATGGAATAGCTTCAAGCGTTGCATGTTGACTTTGAAATTTTTTTATGTACCTGCACTTTTTATTTCTACTGCACCATGAGGGAAACATTAGTAACAACAAAAGGGGCAATCCACTTGGATCAAAGTTTCTCAGTCATAACTCTTATGAGAGAGTTAAACAGTAAAACTTTCTGGCCAACAGAGAATTCCTTCTTAGAAATCATCTTATGATGGAAGTGCTTAGTTTTATCTTTATAAATTCTAGAGTTTTCATAGGCTTCTAGCCTAAGCTCTTCAAGTTGTTGTAATTGGAGTTTTCCTTCCATACCTACCTTTTGCTTTTACAAATTACAACTTTTGACTGCCTAATAAGCACAATGCTCAATTTCTACAAGGAGGTGACATGTCATACCAAACAAAAATCGATAGAGAGACATTCCTATTGGTGTTTCGAAAGTTGTTCTTTGAGCCTAAAGTGCCTCTTCTAGACGAGGACTCATGTCTTTCCTATTTGGCTGCACCATTTTTTCCAAAATCTGTTTAGTTTTCCTGTTTGAGATATCATCTTTCCCATTAATTTGAGGGTGATATACAGTAGAGATCCTATGCACAACACTGTACTTTCGTAGCAAAGGCTGCATGGTGCGATTACAGAAATGAGTGCATTGTTCACTAATGATAGCTCGGGGTATTTCCAAACTTGGAAAAAAAAATTGACCTGGTAAAATCTGCAATAACTCGATAATCATAAGTCACAGTGAGGATAGATTCAACCCACTTTGAAACATAATCATCAACAAGTAAAATATAAACAAAACTGAAAGATACAGGGAAGTGATCCATATAGTAAATTCCCCATACATTAAACACCTCAAAAAAAGCATCAGTTGCTGAGGCATTTTACTCTTACGAGTGATGGTTGTACCACATATCTGACATTGTTTAAAAGTGCAGTAAGTCTCATAAGCATCCTTAAAAATAGTGGGCCAAAAGAAACCTGATCTAATACTTTTCTTGCTGTCCTTTGAGGACCAAAATGTCCTCCAAATTTAGAAGTATGAAAAAAATTGTAAAATAGATTCAATCTCATAGTCAGGGACACATTTTCTAATTACTTGATCACTACCAAATTTCCTTAGATATGGGTCATCCCACACATAATATTTCGCATCACTTTTGAGTTTGTGAATTTGTGTCATAGATGCACCTCCAGGAAAAATTCCAGCAGCAAGATAATTAACTAAATCAGCATACCAAAGAGTTACCCCATACAACTGTAGAAGCTGCTTATCAGAAAAGTCATCCTGAATGAGAAAAGGATCTTCATCCCGCTCTATTCTGCTCAAGTGGTCCACCACTAAATTTTCAGCTCCACTTTTATCTTTAATCTCCATATTGAACTCTTGTAGCAACAACATCCACCAAATTAATCTCGACTTTGCTTCTGGTTTCTTTAACAAGTACTTCAAAGTTGCATGGTCAGTAAAACAAATATCCTGGAACGTAGCAAATATGATCTAATTTATCAAGAGAAAAAACAATAGCTAAAGTCCTAGAAGCTTAATAAATAATATGGGCATACTTGTGAACTCTTTATGCTAGGATCGCTACCATTGTATAGTTATATCCATCACACATAATTTCAAAAGGGGTGTTCTAGTCAGGTGGTTGGATGATGGGAGTAAAGGTCAGTGCTTTCTTCAAGAAATCAACCGTCTTTTTGCATTTTTCATCAAAGTTGAAAGTGACGTCATTTTTCAACTAATTTGATAGCGAAAGAGGTATCTTGGTGAAATCCTTTATGAAGCGCCTGTTAAAAAACCTCATGAACAAGAAAAGAACGAATCTCGCGAATGCAAGACAGGTAAGTGATGCAAAAAATTCCTTTTGCAGAGATTATGTGCCCTAAAACAATTCCCTGTTCGACCATAAAATGACATTTTTCATAATTCAAAAAAAGGTCAGTTTCAATGCATCTTTCTAAAATCATATCCAAACTCTTCAAGCATGCATCAAACGAAGAACCATAAAGAGTAAAATCATCCATAAACACTTCCATATAATTTTCATTAAATTCAGTAAAAAAAATACTAATCATGCATCGTTGGAACGTTCCAGGAGCATTGCATAAGCCAAATGGAATTTTCCTGTATGCAAATGTACCGAATGGGCATGTGAAAGTTGTCTTTTCTTGATTCTCAGGTGCAATATGGATCTGAAATTAACCTGAAAACCCATCAATAAAATAATAGTGTGATTTACCAGCCAACCGTTCAAGCATCTGATCAATGAACAGTAAAAGAAAGTGATACTTTCTAGTTGATTGGTTTAACCGCTTGTAAGCAACACAAACTCTCCAACTATTTTGAGCACTAGTGGGAACAAGTTCATTTTTTCATATTTGACCATTGTGAGACTAGATTTCTTAGGTATAACCTGCACTAGACTTTACTCAATTACTATCAGAGATAGGGTATATGATACCTGCTTGTAACAACTTGGTTACCTCATTCTTTACAACAAGATTTGTTCATGACATATATCCTTTGGGTTTTGATGACAAAAAAGTATTAAAAGAACAAAAATGTTGTCTAATGTATGTTATAAGTATGCTGGCTCTAAAGCTTAAAAAGAATGCATTCAAAATTTGATATAAGGACGCATTTGAGAGGATCTAAGTTACTAGCTTCTGGTGGATCAAAATCTGAAGAACACTCTCTAAATGATGTCTGAGGTAGACTCTGAAGTTGAAGGCCTCATCGTCAGAAAAGCAACATATTCTCTCTACATTAAGTTAAAGTATCAGCTTTTGGTGAACATTCAGAATTAGTAATAAACCTTAAGTTATTTGTACTGTAGAAAGCAAACTGTATTGTCAAATAAGTTTGTCATCTAGAGTCTATATTCAAAATGCTCAAGAAGAGTTGACATGTTTTACATATATCTACTCTTAACAGATTTATAGTACAAGATTATATGGAATACGCAATGGTTAAACGTGTTACATAATGGATTAAGATCTTTTGGTGTATCTATCTTCAACGTCTCTTGTACTATAGAAAAACAAAGACATTTGTTCAAGTTATCTCTTCCAACGGATAGTCTTCTACTATGGCTATATAAGCTGCTAAAGATTCAAACTAAAATTTTCAACAAGGATCAAGGGACAAGAAGAAATAGATAAGAAAATCCAAGAAAGATGAGTGTTTTACAATTCTATCTGGATGGAGGAATAACAAGATCAACAATAAGCAACACAATCGAGTATGCAGAATTTCTGTTATATGTTGTAAATTGTACATAGCCTTAAGATTTCTTAAACATTGAATATCTTAGAAATCTTAAGTGCTTAAGGTATTTGTTATGGTATTTTCCATGTACCTCTGATTTTGTATCAAGTACACCTTGTTCTCTATTATGGTAAAAATGTTGTAGTAGTTTAGATAAAGTCTCTTGTTATTTGCTTGAGCATCAAATCTCTTCCTGAGATGCTTGAGCCAAGTAAGTCTCTTGCTATGTGTTAGAGCATTGAAAGTCTTAATCAGTTGATTAAGCAAGAAAGTCTTGGAATGTGAATCTTAGCAGAAGTCTAGTACTTAAGAGTATGAGCAGAAGTCTTGAGTTCGTAGAACTTAAGCAAGGAAGTCTTTGGCCTTAGGGGCTTGAGAAAAAGTCTTGGATTTGTGGAATATGAGCAGGAAGTCTTAAATCCGAGGGGTTTAAGTAGGAAGTCTAGGACTAGAGGTCTAAGCAAGGCAGTCTTGAACCTGAGAGGTTTAAGCAAGAAAGTCTTAGGATCTGAGGATCTAAGCAGGATGCCTTGATTAGGTGCTGATTAAACAAGGAAGTCTCGGGATGAGAGTCTGAGCAGAAAAGTCTTATACTTAAGTGTATAAGAAGTTATAATTTATTTGCTTATAGTGGAAATCTCTTGTGCTTCAAGGGGACTTGACTGATCTCATTTTGGGAGGAACCAAGGTAATTTTGTTGTGTTCTTTATATGTTCATTTACTTCTGTTGATATCTGCTGCACCCATTATCAAGTTCTGAACCTTTGTTTAGAATCTAAACCCCATTTAAAATTAGTAACAATTTTGGAGAACACAATTTAACCCCCCTTATTGTGTATTTTCCTCACCTTCAGTTGGTATCAGAGCTTGGTCTATGCATAACACTTAACAGTGGTGCAGACAAATATCTAGTGAGGAAAATATATTTTCATTTTCGTAATAAAAAGAAAGGAGTCAAAGATGAAAACATGTATTGAGAACAACTAGTCTCTTTCCCAATGGTGTTACCCTTTTGGAAAATATAGTTCAAAATCTTATCTTCAGAACAAGTCAGAAAAGTTTCATCAAAACATGCTGGAAAATCAAAACCATAAACTATATTCAGGTAAGTTCTATTATTTAATTCAAAGTATAATATTTTGTACAAAGTATTCTTGTGTGTATATTTTTACACTCAGATACTTTTAGATTGGTGTTATTGGTATTCTCATCGTTTATGATAATATCAAGTGCTATATTGAATCAAAGAAATCTCTTCAAATATTCTTGAATAAAGAAACTGAATCAGATATTTGTCAGATGATGTCTCAATTAAACGTTTGGGTAACAAACTATTGATTTTAAATAGAATTCTGAAAAATCTCTGATTCTGAAACTTGTTTGGAGAAATCTTTGATTCCCACATGCACAGAAGTAGAAAATATTTTGACAACTGTACTACTTTTTACACTTGTCTGAAATGTCTTCAACACGCTTGAAATTAATTGTGTTTTGAATTTGAAAGGGAATGAATATGTTTTAAGTACTTTTGTGTTTAAGTCTCTTAATTGTCATTTATTTCTCTCAACACTATCTTAACACACACAACTTTTATCACTGTTCTTCATTTGTGTTTTATCTGCAAACTCTAGAAAAACCCTAAAACCTCATTAATGGTGTCCTCATCAGCAAACCCTTTAAATATTGATTCCATGCAAAAGCTTAAGATCAAACAAAGACAATTTTGCTCAACAAAGATTAATTAAAGCTTCTTATTGAGAGAATGGTTGACTTTGATAGTTTTGCTGGAAATGGTTGTCCACTTAAGAGTTATTTTGAGTTCCAAGGTTGTATGAATTTCTTTGATATGCTGAATGGACCAACTTACCCAACTCTGGTAAAATATTTCTAGGTTAGAGCAGAAGTGTATGATGAATACTCTGCACAAGATGAAGAGAGAAATGATGTATAAAAAAAAGAAGTCTGAAAGGAAATTTAAGAGCAGAAATGGGTCTGAAAGAGTTCAACGGAGTGGAAATAAGATTAGATGTAATGGGTCTGGAAATCACTGTAACTCAAGAAAACATTGCTCAGCTAATTGGGGCTGAAAATAAAGGAATGGTGTGAATCAACAAAAAGGATGGAGTAAATCATGCCATAGATGTTATGAAGACTCTCTTTGAAAAGAAATATGACTATGGAAAAGTGAAGAACATGTATCTCAAGGAAAAGTTGTTGTTCAAAATTCTTATCGGTTGTTTTCCTTGTGAAGGAAGTTCAGATCAAATAGACTGGGATCACAAGATGTTTCTTTGGTATCTGTCAAGTAATCAACGTTTAAATCTTCCTAGTTACATTTCCATCATCTATGTGAATCCATCAAGGAATCCACTAAAAAAGTTCAAAATAACAGTTCCTTATGCAAGACCGCTTTTTGAACTTTTCTATAAATGTAAATTGATTAACATACCGATGGAATTCAGAGCTATACAAGACTTGGATGATGCCTATGGAAGTGTGTTATCTCCATCAGTTCATGCTCACATGAAGAAAAGAAGGAAGAAGGATATTGTAATGATTCTTAATCCTATCAAAATCAGGAAAGCTAGGAAAAAAGCTTTTCTAGAAGACTATCCTTTGTTGACCAAGGAAAATTGTCCTTATGTCATCAAATTTATTTTGGAAGAAGCTAAAAGGGAATATGGTGTAACTATAACTCGTGACCAACTTCCTAATAAGTATCCTGATGTATATGGTCTTAGAGGAAGAAGAAAAAGGAAGGAACTCACCTCTGATGAAGAAGAAGAAGATGAAGAATCAGATACTTCTATGCCTACTAAGAAGAAACTATTAGGAGATACTCAAAAGGCACTTCAGAAGGGGGAAGAAAGATTTGTTCAAAAGACTGGAAAGGAAAAGTATCTACACAGCTCCAAGAAGACCATAGAACATGAAGTTGAAGAACTCATGGAAACTACTGAGATTCCTCCTACCAAAACTAGAGGAGGAGGATCGGGCAGTAATTTGGATAAAGAAATATCTACACCAAAGAAAAGGAAGCTGTTAAAGTTAAGTCATCTAGAAGAATAAAAAGAAACAAATATTTCTCGTGTCGCAAAAGAAGTTGACAATTTCATGACGACAATTGTCAAGAGATGTATGTAAGCTTTATCAAAAGAATTGATAAAGAGAAATCATGTTGAGGACTTTATAAAAGTGACAAAAAAGGGCTTGAAAGTTTTGATAGAACAATTAGAAGACACACTTGAGTCTATCATACATTCTCCTGAAGTTTCTAGATAACTCAAGAATTTGTTAAGATCAATAAAAAGGATTCAGATGCTACTCAAGAACATAGAAATATTGGTGTTGAGGAAGTAGAGGAAGATGCTCCAGAAGTGGAAATGGAAGTCGTATATGTGGAAAAGGATGATGGATCTAGAACTGGTTGAATGAGAGTCCAGCCAAAAGTGGCAAAAAGGTAGAAGCCGTAGAGGAACTTGTTTCACTAGCAGCAGAATTAGGTATTGAGGCTGAACCCGTTCATGACTTTAATCTTAATGTTTCACTAAGAAAGTCACCATCACCATCATCTGCTAAATCTAACCAAACTTTTATCTTAGCAATACAACCCTATCAATCAATCATTCCTATAAGTATAAATTTTTCATCACTTTCAAATACCTCTCCAAACAAAACACCAGATAATATTGTTCCAACACCCGACCAAACCAATCCAGACATTAATACTATCATTCAAGCATGATTACCTTCACCAATTTAAGGTGAATCTATAACTTCTTTGGATGTTAAGCCTCTTACTATTGCATCACCTTCAAACAGTTCCACCAAAACCATTACATATAAACTTGTTCAAGACTATCTTAATGATGAACCTGAATATGTTGGTCTGAACCAAAACCAGAAAACAATATCCAGGATCAGCCTTTATCATCAAATCATCAAGAAACCACCCAACACATATCCCCATAAAATCATGCTTTAAGCAAAGAAAAATTCTGCTGAATCTATTCATGAAACTATGCAAAAAGATGAAACAAACACATCCAAACCATCTCAACACATAACCAACTTTCAGCCTCTATCAAGCCATGTACTTTCTTAGTTAAAAGCTTTTAAGATTAGGTTATATGATGAGGCAAAAGCAATAATGGAAGAAGGGTTCACGCCTATTGATCCCGTGGCTTATAATTCAAAATGGGAACACTTTAGAAGATCTGTTAACTCGGTCATTCAAAGTCTGAAAACTTTCTCGACAAAGGAAGTAGCTGCAACTAGCCAGAAGCAACTGCTAAAATCTAGAAGCTAAAGTAGCTTTAGTTGTTGAATGTTAAGATATAATGAAGATTCAGATGGATAATAACCAGCTTTCAGTGGATGCTCAACATAAGGCTATTGTTGAAAGACAAAAAGAAACTGGTTTTGATCTAAAGACAGTCATGGAATTATTGATGAAACCTTAGGACTAGGATGTAGAACATGTCTATGTGTTAGATGACTTGTTTATATTTTATATGTTTTATGACATGCTTTTGAACTTATCTCATCTTAGATTACTTTATATAAATTATTCTTGTTTTTATCTCGTGCTTTATGTTTCTCTCTTGATTATTTAAAGCAAATGAAACTTGCTTTTGCTAGCTTAAATAAATGGAAATTGAAAAAGGGAAATTTCATTAGAGTTTCAAATTTACATGAGAATAGATAAGACAATACAATAAATTAGCCTATCCCTAGTCTTCCTTGTTGCTTCAGTCATCTCTCAGTGTTGCAAATAAATTATTTCCATGATTGATCTGCTTCCTCATCTTCATAAGAAGGAACTTCATCATTAATGGAAGATTCCACATGAACATTTCCTTGTTCTTTTGATCATGAAGCCTGTGATCTGTAGGCATCCAATCTGGTTTGAATAACTTTCTCTTCCTTCAGTTTCAGTTTCTCTTTTGCTGCATCAGCATGACGTTTTGTAGAAGGTTCCTTTACAGCCAAACATTTCTCTCTTGCTGTTTCAGCCTTCTTCCTTAATTCAAACTCTCTTGCAAAATATTGTTTTTCACTCTTGTGAGGAATTCGGTTATGAGATTCTCTCCTCATAACTTGTTTTTTCTTGAAGTACTTCTGAGAACTAGACGAACTCTTGAGGAGACCATGTCAATCTGACTTTATAGTGAGCTTTGAGTATTTGTTTAAGTACAAATATGGAATCTGTGTACTAATGAAAACTGATCATTAATCATCTTTGAACACTGCAATTCTATTCAACATGTGCTTTAATTGTCACCTCTCGTATCATGTTTAAGTCTTTTTGATGTGACAAAAGAGGAAGAAAAATATAAGAGTATTTAATTAACAATCTGAACCCTTCATATTTAATGTTGTTCATTTATAATTTAATATACTTTTAAATTTTGGTTATTTTGCCTGAGTGATATATTTTAGTTTTCTTGAATATAGAACTAAGGTGGAGCTTACAAACCCCAACCTTAGACTATCAGACTCAGAGGGGGCATACAAACCTGAGACTCTGATGTTTCTTAGAAAATTAAAATATTTTTTCTTGAATATAGTACTTAGGGGGAGTTTACATAAATCAACCTTGGAATATTAAACTCAGGGGAAGCTTACAAACCTCATACCTTGATGTTGCCAAGAAAATTATAACTGCCCAACATTTTTCTTTAAATACTTATGTTTGTCATCATAGAAAAGGGGGAGATTGTTAAAACAAAATTTGTTCATGACATATATCCTTTGGGTTTTGATGATAAAAAAGTATTGAAAGAACTATGGTGTTATCTAATGTGTGTTCCAAGTTGTCGCACCTCGAAAAATCACGGAGACATTTCAGAGAAACGACCCTCGCGCGAAAGGCGCGAAAATGTGGTTCGACAGAGTCGCCACCGAACTTTATTTTTCCCGAATAAACGGGAGAGGAAAATATCGAGAAAACCTCTTAAAGCGAAAAGGATAGGAACAGGGTTGTCGCAACCATGTTCCGGGTTCGGGAGTCGGTTACGCGAGGGGAAGGTATTAGCACCCCTCACGTCTGTTGTACTCAACGGGAATTTCTTAAGGTATTTTATGGAGAGTGTTGTCTAGGTTTGCTTGTTTTTCTTCTCGATGCTAAAGGTAGAATTGGTAGGTAAAAAGGATAAAGACGCTAAGGGAAATGAGTGGTTGGAAGATGGGGTGCTCGCAAAGGATTGGGGCCCTTGTGCCTACGTATGCTCATTCGGACGAGAATGAGAAATCAGAGCGTCGTAGTTCGACTATGGGAAAAGGATGGGGGATGGACGAAATAATGGAGGAAGATAGAAGTGTGCTCGCCAAGATCATTGCAATCTTGTGCCTACGTATCTTATATTCAAGAATGAATAAAGAATCAGAGCGTCCGTAGTTCATGGTAACAACCATGAAAAGATGAGGGGGAAATGGGAGAAATGGGTAGAAGGTAGCTCGCCAAGATCATCACAATTTTGTGCCTACGTATCTTACATTCAGACGAGAATGAAGAATCAGAGCAGTCGTAGTTCATGGTAACAACCACGAAAAGAATGGGATTGAAGTAGATTTGAAGCTGAGTTGAGAAACGAAAGAGTGATTGACAAGCAACCCAAGGGAATGCCTCAAGAGCTTGTCACTCAAGAATTCAAGGAATGCGAGATCCCAAGAACTCAATTCTTTCGGAAATTAGGTTGAAAAGAATTAGATATTTTGAAATCGAAAGAATAAACTAATAACAACTCAAGAGCGTTCCTTGAGAGTTACTCATTCGAATATTCAAAGAATGCTAGATTCTAAGAACATCCCTCTTTCGTAAGTTTGAAAAAAAACGTTTGTGAAAAGATTGAATCGAAAATGGAATGTGAGGAAAAAGGAGGTTGGTTAGAAAATGTCTCGACGACGTGTCGAGGATTTGATTAAAGACGGAACCGACTTGACGACATGTCAAGGGTTAGATGGCGATAAATGATATTAGTCCCTAAGGGTGCCCCTAATATCGAAACCACGAGGAATGTTGAATGTGTGAAATGTGGGTTGCGAATGCGGACGAGCACTCAATTTAGGAGAATGTTTGAAAATGTTTTGTTTGAAAGAGTCGAAAGATTGAATGAATAATAACTCAAGAGCGTGCCTCGAGAATTATTCACTTGAAGATACAAGGAATGCTAAATTCCAAGAACCTCCTTCTTTCGGAGTTTGAATTGAGAAAATGTTGAGAAAGTAATTTGAATGAAATGAGGTATGAAGAGAGTTTGCGGTACGAGAGGTGAGAATGCAAGATTGGATTTGAAAAGTAAAGGAGAAATGACAATTATTTAGTAAATGAGACGTATGCCTCACAACCAATTAATCGGGGTATCATTTAGATGCTAGATCCTAACAACACCTTTTTCATTCGGAAAATGTTTGGATGAACTACGGAAATATCACACAAAATGATAGATTCCTATGATATTTCTTTGTCCAAAATAGCGTACTAAAAGATGAAATGTCGAAAAATATATTACTTAAGGCGTACGCCTCAATAGCAATCGTCCAAAAACCCAAGAAGTGCTAGACTTCAAGAATTTAGTTTGCTTTGAAAAAGTACTCGAGGTGAGTCGAGGTTTGAATTTAAATTTTAAGCGTGTGCACTAGCAAAGTGGGCTAGTCTTATAAGTGACCAACTAGAAGTAATTGATCAAATAGGTGTCACTGTAAGGAAGCCCGGGATTAAGCTTTAAAATGTTGTGTATGGTGATCGAAGGTTGATGGTGAGGCTTTAAAAGCACTCGACTTATATGGGTGGAAATGACTCGACTAATCGAGAATTAAATTTTTAAAAATGATTTTGAAGCATTAAAGCATAAGTAAGAAAATTAGCTATTACATTTAGAGGGAGAGAGGTACCTTGTTATCGAGTGGAAATGAAATAGAGCGAATCAAATTTTTAGAATCTTTTGGTTCTAATCCAAAATCAAAATGAATCGAAGTTTACTAAATCATTTAATTATATTAATCCAAATTAATTACTAAAATTATTCGAATGAATCAAATAGTTAAATTAATTAAAAATGATTAATAAAGTTAAATAATTAATTAATTGGGCACATCCAAATAAATCAAATCTCCAACAAATTGCTTTAGTCTTTACGGTATCTCCTGAATTTGCAGCTTTATTTTGTGTTATCTCATTCTGTAAGGCAAGTGAAGCTGATAGTGAAGCATGGAGGTTAGAAATGGAAAGAAATTATCTTGTACGGTGGACAATAATAATATATACATAGCATATTATACACGATACCTCAATTAAACATGAAAATAATGTTTTATCATTTTGGTCCAAACAACAACAACAACAAGTTCACATAAGTAATAGCCGACATGGATGAATGGTGTGATTGATGGCTTTGTTGTTGAGTTTATGGCGGAACCGGAGTGAAGATGAATTGATGTCGCCGTTGTTGGAATTGCTGCAGAGTTCGTGCAAAAGCCGAAAATGTCGCGTTGATGTTGGCTCTGAATCAAGGTTGCACGGGAGCTATGTTATTGATGTCGTCGTTGGAAACTGAAAGTGGCAGAGCCTATGCGTATGATGATGCTTCAAGCTCTTGCTGCATAATCGATGATTCGGCGATGCCGCGACCTGCACAAAGTCAACAGCCAACCAAAATAGAAAATAAAGAAAACCCCTGCAAGTTCGAAACTGTCAAAAGTTCTACTTGGACCGTCGAGAGTCGTTGTGATTCAACATTGAGCAATTTTGCTGCGGTAAACCCTGCATCAAAACCAAAAGAGAACACAAAACAGAACCGCAATAATTCTACTATTAAAGACTAAAATGAAAATTTGGACTCAAACCATTACCCAATCGGAAAAAGGTTGCTGCTAGGCATCGTTGAATTTCTGCTACTGAATTGAGTATGAAGCTAAGACGTCAAATCCACTTCCAGTTATCATCACCGTCCCTGTCTCCACTAACAATAATAATGCTTCGTGTACACTAGAGCTGCGTCACGAGGATAATGATATTTGATGAAACAAAGCATTTTTGCCGCTACTTCTGAATGTGGTTATTACACCACTGACTGAAGCCGCGTGAGCTGAGGATGTCGCATCCTAGCTGGGAGCAGATATGAAAGTGTACGAGGTTGGTGAGGAATTGAAACAGAGCCAAGTTTTCCCTACTTCGCGTTGTTGCGGCGAGTTGGTTGTTGAGAGTTGCGTCGTGAGGATGTAGATATCGCTGTAGTTAATGGCTGGGGGATGGTTGAGACGTTGCCATTACGGAGAACTCGCGGTACATCGTTGTTGTCGTAAGTACGAGGGGTACAAGGCCGATGTTGTTGCGTCACATCACTTGTTATGGTGAAGATATTCAGAACAGATACTGGATTTGGGTGTTGCTCCAAATTTACAACAACGATGGTAGCTGCAGGAGTTGTCGGCGAAACTGTTTCCTTATCAAGTCAAGGTTATTGAAGTTGTTGTGAACTTAGATCTAAAACTTCATTGTTGCTCAAAATTGTAACTGAACACTCAAGGTTGATGGTTTAAATCAAGCTGCCGCTGAAAATTTGCTTGTGTTGCCGTGAGTTGTTCCATGCCTCTTAACAGCAGCTCAAACCATTCATCATTTTTTGACCTATCAGATGTTGAACTCAACCTGTTATTGCTGTCACCAAACTGCATACTGTTGTTGCTGAGACCAAACATTGACTGTGATGTTGCTGTTGCATTTTGTATCAAAAGTTGAAGGTAGAACTTTTCCTTGCTTTACTGACACTCGGCAATGTCACAATCTGCATAGAAATTGACAGCCTATACGAAAAAAAAGAGAAAACAGTAAATCAATGACAACCGATTTGGGTTAAACAACAGTCTGTCTGCGATTTATCCGTTTCTCTTCTTCTCGGACATGGCTTATGCTTATCCCCAAACTCTATACCTAATCCAAATCATGAACGGTTGCTGTACCTTACACAAACACAAGGAACATCAACGGCATACTAAAGAAAACTATATCAATGGTTTATCTATCTCATAAAGGGTTGCGATAAGGGTTCATTGGTGTTTTGTGGAAAGTTCTGAGGATTTACGGTGGTTTGTTGAAGAATGAGGTGAGCACTGTTGCGAGCTTGAGTTGTTATAATCGTCGCATACACGAGTTGAACATAGCTGATGTTCTCTCTTGCTCGGAATCACCGAAGATGTTGCGGAGGCTGGTTCGAAATTGCAACAAGGAGCAAAATGAAGGTGAGTTGAACCAGAATGAGAAGATTGATAGGTTTGAAGGTGGTTCGGAAGTGATGATGATGGTGGTGATATGAGGAGGTTTTGTGAATTTGATAGTTGTTTAAAGAGGGAAATGAAGGGGTTTGGAGGCGGAATTGAGGGGCGTCGAAGTATATGGACAATGCCGGCTAGGTTTTGAGGGGAAATGAACAGTAAACTTCTAGGGTTTTTTTAGAAAGGGGGCGGCCGTTTTTCTCTTTAGAGATGGTGAACAGTGATTTCAATTAGGTTTTTCAATCAATTCCTCTTTTTTCCTTTATATGCATCAGAACAGGCCTCCCACTATTGGGCCTTCGGTTCATCCTCCTCTTTTTTTCTTTTCATTTTCTTAATTAACCCCTTTAATTACTAATTGACATAACTATAAGAAAATTAATGCTATATTAATTAATACAAATAAACTAATATAAACCTAATCCATATTATTAACATAAATAATTTAATATTAATATAGATAAAAAAAATAAAAATAGAAACTAAAAGAAATAACTTATACATTTTTTAGAAAGAAAATTAATATAAACAAAATATTGAATAAAAGGTGATAAAAGTAAAATAAATAGTAATAAAAAAAAGTGTACAAATTATAAAACCAAAATGCGAAAATTTTTGATAATGGGTAGGACAAATTTAGGGTATGACAGATGCCCCTATCTAATAGGCTTAAACCTAGGGAAATGAACTGCTGCAGCGTTCATTTTCCAATGTAGAAGTCAATTAGATATGAAGAAGACCCTAAATTTGTCTGGAAAAAAAAGAGATGCTTGAGAATTAAAAATGCTGGATGATGTAAACCTCTGAGTCAACCGTAAATAATAGGCAAAAAGTCGTCATCACCAAAAGGATGATGGGGTGAAACACACACGGCCACTACCACCAAAGGATGATAGGACAAACACCATCGCACAATCTGACACCAATCCAAGTGACAAATGTAACACCCCACTTTCCAAAATCATCTAAATTAATAAACATTATAAATAAACAAAATCAGAGTTCCAATTCTCCCAAGTGGGATATCACATAAAAATCACGTTTCCTTATAAAAAGGTTTTTCTCCAAATACAGCGGAATGTTAAATAATAAAATTCAATAAAAGTTTGATACGTTCACAGGGAAATAAAATATAAGTTCAACATAAAACAAATAAAAACGCCCAAGTCCCGTGCTACGTATCAGAGCATCCTAGACTCGACAATCACACCAATATCCAAGCTAGCTAAGCACCTGGATTATCTGTACTTCCGAAGAAGCACAGACCACAACAACAACAAAGGGGTGAGAAAACATGATCAAAAATATAATGGTAATGTAATACATGTAAATAAGGTAGTACAACACACCAACACACCAAGATTCACCCCTAACAACACCATATGACGAACCTACTGTTCAAATTACAATATAACATATTATAATGCAAAATGCAACTCAACACCATGCATGCGGTACCGACTCGTTGGTTCATTCAATCGAACATGGATAGATCACTTACGCTCCTCCTGAGACATGATCTATCCCCCACCATTCTCCACAAAGGAGTACAGATGAATCACTTACGCTCCTCCTGAGGCATGATTCATCCCACCAAAACACCATGATATGCACAACACCAATGCATAACTATTATATTCAGGCACACTAAGTGCACACGATACTCCTGATCATATCATCATACATCATATATATATATATATATATATATATATATATATATATATATATATATATATATATATATATATATATATATATATATATATATATATATATATATATATATATATATATATATATATATATATATATATATATATATATATATATATATATATATATATATATATATATATGCATAGATATATTACACACCAACACCATATAAATCAATTCACACAGTGAGCAATCTCACATTCTAACACCAAGTATAAACACATCCCAACACTCGGGGAATACACGATCCTACTGATCACTGCACCATAATCATATACATGATACACCCATCATTCATTTTAATTAAATTAGATATTAAACGAGTTCACACTCTAACACCATATATAAACACATCTCAACACTCGGGGAATACACGATCCCACTGATCACTACACACATATACATCAACTAATTGCCCACCAGTCCCTATTACGGGAAACATGTACTATCACCGAGTACACAAGTTAATTCCCACAGTCATCATTCATACATGGCATCAAGGCCAAAGGAATCACACAAGTCCAGAGCTCAAGGCCAAAATATCACAACACTCACATTCTGGTTCTGCTACGTTCGCTGACATTCGCCAGGCGAAGCCCCGTAGCGAACCTTCGCTAGCATTCGCCAGGCGAACCTGCTGGCGAAGCCCCCTTTCCACTATCGTGCATTCGCCAGGCGAAGGGATCATTCGCTAGGCGAACCTTCGCTGGCTATACTCGCCAGGCGAACTTTCTACCCTTTCAGTCTGGGATTTAATTCTGAATTATTCGCTGCCACTCGCCTCAACTCGCCAGGCAAACACTCGCCCCCATTCGCCAGGCGAAACTTCGCCAACACTCGCCAGGCGAAGCCCAGCGAATGCTGCGATTCATCAGTTTCCTCACAATTCTGCAGTGCTATTCTAGGCCAAATTATGCCTATCATCTCAACTCAGATTCCCAGCCTATTCTAGTACCAATCTTGCCTATTACCGTAAACAATCGGTTTCTAATTCCTATTCCCAAAATCATCACCTAAACACTATCGATACCTCAAAAGCCATACAAAACTTTCCCTAAAAACCGTAAAACACCCTATATGCCCTATATGCCAACTCAACCAAAAACAACAATTCATTAACGATTACTATACAATTAACAACAATCATCATCAATCATAACATATCAATATATATTATCATATATCGATCAATTTCCTACGGGGTTAAGGAATCCCCAACTACCCTATACATGTATAAACCATTCCCAATCAAGTTTCTCCCCCCTTACCTTGTTAATCGGTTGATCGATGAAAGAACCCTCCAAGGTTTAGCCAATTCTGATTTTCCCCCGTTCCTTCGTTCTTCGCTCCCTTTTCCGTTCTTCTCACTTCTCTCCTTTCTATCGTTCTTTTTCCACTTTCTCTAACTTCTCACAATGTATCGTAAAAACTACTAACCCCTCACATTCTCTATTTTAATTCTCTAATCCCAATAATAATAATAACTTAATAATAATAACTTAATAAAATAATAATAATAATAATAATATTATTATCTCACCAAAATAATAATAATATTAATAACAATAGTAACTATAATAAATATAATAATAATAATAATATTCCCACCAATATTAATATTATACACTATATTATTATATTCACCAAAACACCACCAATAATCCTCCCACATTAGGGACACCCACCAAACATCACCAAATACACCCCCACCAAAGGGCACACCAACATATAATATTTAAAATAATAATAAAATGACTAAATAATTAAAATGGATGTTACAACTCTCCCCCACTTTAATTATTTTCGTCCTCGAAAATTACCTGATGGAAATAGCTCCGGATACGCTTCTCGCATCCTGCTTTCCAACTCCCAGGTCACACTGCCTCCTGCAGCACCTCCCCAAACTACCTTCACCAAAGGTATCTCTTTCCCTCGGAGTTGTTTCATCTTACGGTCCTCGATCCTCAACGGCATCGTCTCAACAATAAGATTCTCCCGAACCTGAACATCATCTCTCTGAATCACATGAGATGGATCAGAAACGTACTTTCGCAATTGCGACACATGAAACACATCATGTAAGTTTGACAACTCAGGCGGCAACGCCACCCTATAAGCCACATCACCAATTCTCTGCAAAATCTCATAAGGTCCAATGAACTTAGGATCCAGCTTCTTGGACTTCAATGCACGACCCACACCAGTCATCGGATTAACTCTTAGGAATACGTGATCACCTACACAGAATTCCAACTCTTTCCTCCGATTATCATGATAGCTTTTCTGCCTACTCTGAGACACTTTCAATTTCTCACGAATCATTTGAATTGTCTCAGTAGTCTGCTGTACAATTTCTGGCCCAAGCACCATATTCTCACCAGTTTCATACCAACACAGAGGAGTCCTACACCTCCTCCCATACAAAGCTTCAAACGGTGCCATTTCGATACTAGAATGGTAACTGTTATTGTACGTGAACTCAATCAATGGTAAATGAGTATCCCACGCACCACCCTTTTCTAACACACAAGCTCTCAACAAATCTTCAAGCGACTGAATAGTCCTCTCCGACTGACCATCAGTTTGCGGATGATAAGCTGAACTCAATTTCAACTTAGTTCCCAAAGCTTCCTGCAAGCTCTTCCAAAATTCCGAAGTAAACCGTGGATCTTTATCCGACACAATACTGGACGGAACACCATGCAACTTCACAATTACCCGAATGTAAATATCCGCCAGCTTCGTTAACGGAAAACTAATATTGAGCGGCACAAAGTGTGCAGACTTCGTCAATCGATCCACAATCACCCATATAGCATCAAAACCTCTCGCCGTATTCGGCAAACCTGTCACAAAATCCATAGTAATACAATCCCATTTCCAAACCGGAATCTCTAATGGTTGCATAAATCCAGAAGGTCTCTGGTGTTCCACCTTCGACTTCTGACATGTCAAACAGGCATACACAAATTGAGCTATGTCTCTTTTCATACCAGACCACCAAAATAATTTCTTCAAATCATGATACATTTTCGTAGCTCCCGGATGAATACTCAGGCTACTACGATGTCCTTCGCTCAAAATTGACTTTTTCAATTCTTCATCATCGGGTACACAAATCCTGCCTCTAAATCTCAACACACCTGTACTATCCAATTTAAAGTCACTATCGGAGTCACTCCCTACTCCAGGCATCAAATCTACCAATTTTACATCCAACTTCTGATTCTCTCTAATCATATCCAAGAAGTCATTATTTACCTGCAACATACCCAACATTACACTATCTGCAGTAGTCTCACAAACCATGCTCAAATCTCTAAACTGTTCAATTAACTCAATTTCTTTCACCATCAGAGTTGCCATATGAATCGTCTTCCTGCTCAAAGCATCTGCCACTACATTGGCCTTTCCTGGATGATAACTCAAACTGAAGTCATAATCCTTCAAAAATTCCAACCATCTTCTCTGCCTCATATTCAGCTCTTTCTGATCAAACAGGTATCTCAGACTCTTATGATCACTAAACACTTCAAATCTTGAACCATATAAATAGTGTCTCCAAATTTTCAACATAAAAACAACCGCAGCTAATTCAAGATCATGAGTCGGATAATTTCGCTCATGCACTCTCAATTTCCGCGATGCATATGCTACTACTTTACCATTCTGCATCAGAACCCCGCCTAATCCCATCTTAGACGCATCACAGTACACCACAAACGGTTCACTCGGAGTCGGTAACACTAACACCGGTGCCGTAGTCAATCTCTTTTTCAACTCTTCAAAACTTTCTTCACAAGCAGCATCCCATACAAAAACTTGGTTCTTTCTCGTCAACTGAGTTAATGGCAACGCCAAATTAGAGAACCCTTCAATAAACCTGCGGTAATAACCGGCTAACCCCAAAAAGCTTCTAATCTCTGTCGCTGTCTTCGGCGGTTCCCACTGCAATATTGCACTTACTTTTGACGGATCCACCGCTATTCCATCTTCAGATATTACATGCCCCAAGAAACTTACTTTCTTCAACCAAAAGTCACACTTTGACAATTTAGCAAATAATTTATTTTCCTTCAACACTTGCAAGGCAATTATCAGATGTCCTGCATGCTCTTCATCAGATTTAGAATAAATTAATATATCATCAATAAACACTACAATGAACTGATCCAAGTAAGAATGGAAAATTCTGTTCATATACTCCATAAATACTCCCGGTGCATTAGTCACTCCAAACGGCATTACAACATATTCGTAATGTCCATATCGAGTCCTAAAGGTAGTCTTCTGAATATCACCTTCTTTTACTCTCATCTGATGATAACCCGATCTTAAGTCGATCTTACTAAATACACGAGCTCCCACCAGCTGGTCCATCAAATCATCAATCCTAGGTAAAGGATACTTATTCTTAATAGTCACTTTATTCAATTGACGGTAATCGATGCACAGACGCATACTACCATCCTTCTTCTTCACCAACAACACTGGAGCTCCCCACGGCGGTACACTTGGTCTAATAAACTTTCTATCCAACAATTCTCCAATCTGAGACTTCAACTCAGCCAATTCCACTGCAGACATCCTGTACGGCGCCATAGAAATAGGTCTCGTACCAGGAACAAGATCAATACCAAATTCTACTTCTCGCGTCGGAGGCAATTCCGTAATGTCGTCAGGAAACACTTCTGGAAATTCATTCACCACTGCTAATTCCTCCATTGGCACTTTGTTATCCATCGATAAAGTTGCAAATAAAGCAAACACTCTAGTTTCATCTTCCAACAAGGCCCTCAATTCTTTATTAGACAAAGAACTTGCCACAACTTCCTCTTCAGGGGTCAGGAACAACAATTCCTTCCGAAAACAATCGATGTAGACTCGGTTGAACTCTAACCAGTTCATACCCAGAATAACATCCAACTTACCAAGTGGTAGACAAATCAGATCCACCCCAAATTCTCTACCGAAAATAGTCAGCGGACACTTCAGGCATACCAAAGAAGTAGTCACTGAACCTATAGAGGGTGTCTCAATAGTCATCTGTATCTCCAGAGTGGACGGCACCAAACCTATCCTCTCCACACAATCTACAGAAATAAACGAGTGCGTTGCACCCGTATCAATAATAGCAATCAAAGGAATATTATTGATAATACAAGTACCTCTGATCACACGCTCATCACTGGCAGCTTGAGTTCCTGCCAAGGCAAACACTTTTCCACCAGCCGGAGACGTTTGAGGCTTCTTCGGCTTCTCACAATGTGTACTGATATGACCCTTCTCACCACAGTTATAACAGGTCGGCATAGTTGCTCTGCAATCAGCTATCACATGACCTGGTTTCCCACACTTAAAACATTTCTTGGCCTCATTAGGACAATCATTAGCACGGTGTCCCATACCACCGTACCGAAAACATTTCCCTTCAGCAGATGCTCTCCCATCTCTAGGCTTCTTATCAACAACAGCTTTACGTTTTCCCTTATCAGCAGCAACACTATAAGGAGTACCACTAAACCTCTGCTTACCCTTACGGTCATTAACAGCTTTGTAGTGCGCAATCCTTGCTCGGTTATCGTTGTCATAGATTCTGCTCCTGCCTACCAGCTCAGGATAGCTCCTGATCTTCTGACAAGCAATCCCCAACTTAATCTCTGGACGCAGTCCATTCTCAAACTTTAAGCACTTAGAGGTCATTGCCCCTTCCACATTATAGTGGGGACAATACTGCACCAGCTCCTCAAACTTGGCAGCATATTCTGCTACAGTCATGCTACCCTGTTTCAGCTCTAAGAATTCAATTTTCTTAGCGCTTCGGATATCTTTCGGGAAATACTTCTCCAGAAAACCCTTCCGAACCACCTCCCACGTAATGGTAGTTCCAGCAGCTTCCAACCTTTGGCGACTATTGTCCCACCAGGCTTCAGCCTCACCCTCCAGCATGTGAGTACCAAACCTCACCTTTTGTTCATCGCTACATTCCATAGTCCTGAAGATCTTTTCAATTGCCTTCAGCCACTTCTGAGCAACTTCAGGGTCCAGAATTCCTCCTTCAAATGTTGGCGGCTTGTTGCTCCGAAACTGCGCCAAACTCCTGAATTGGGCATCTGCAGTTTGATTCTGATTAGCAACAGCCTGTGCCATTGCTTGCATGGCAGCAGCCAATGCAGCATCGCTCCTTCCTGCCATACTGCTCAAAACAACAACACCAGGTTTAAAAGATATTCAACTCCATCCATAAGGACAGACCCAACTCGACTCAACAACACTGGCCGGACGAACCGACCTGCTCTGATACCAATTGTAACACCCCACTTTCCAAAATCATCTAAATTAATAAACATTATAAATAAACAAAATCAGAGTTCCAATTCTCCCAAGTGGGATATCACATAAAAACCGCGTTTCCTTATAAAAAGGTTTTTCTCCAAATACAGCAGAATGTTAAATAATAAAAGTTTGATACGTTCACAGGGAAATAAAATATAAGTTCAACATAAAACAAATAAAAACGCCCAAGTCCCGTGCTACGTATCAGAGCATCCTAGACTCGACAATCACACCAATATCCAAGCTAGCTAAGCACCTGGATTATCTGTACTTCCGAAGAAGCACAGACCACAACAACAACAAAGGGGTGAGAAAACATGATCAAAAATATAATGGTAATGTAATACATGTAAATAAGGTAGTACAACACACCAACACACCAAGATTCACCCCTAACAACACCATATGACGAACCTACTGTTCAAATTACAATATAACATATTATAATGCAAAATGCAACTCAACACCATGCATGCGGTACCGACTCGTTGGTTCATTCAATCGAACATGGATAGATCACTTACGCTCCTCCTGAGACATGATCTATCCCCCACCATTCTCCACAAAGGAGTACAGATGAATCACTTACGCTCCTCCTGAGGCATGATTCATCCCACCAAAACACCATGATATGCACAACACCAATGCATAACTATTATATTCAGGCACACTAAGTGCACACGATACTCCTGATCATATCATCATACATCATATATATATATATATATATATATATATATATATATATATATATATATATATATATATATATATATATATATATATATATATATATATATATATATATATATATATATATATATATATATATATATATATATATATATATATATATATATATATATATATATATATATATATATATATATATATATATATATATATATATATATATATATATATATATATATATATATATATATATATATATATATATATATATATATATATATGCATAGATATATTACACACCAACACCATATAAATCAATTCACACAGTGAGCAATCTCACATTCTAACACCAAGTATAAACACATCCCAACACTCGGGGAATACACGATCCTACTGATCACTGCACCATAATCATATACATGATACACCCATCATTCATTTTAATTAAATTAGATATTAAACGAGTTCACACTCTAACACCATATATAAACACATCTCAACACTCGGGGAATACACGATCCCACTGATCACTACACACATATACATCAACTAATTGCCCACCAGTCCCTATTACGGGAAACATGTACTATCACCGAGTACACAAGTTAATTCCCACAGTCATCATTCATACATGGCATCAAGGCCAAAGGAATCACACAAGTCCAGAGCTCAAGGCCAAAATATCACAACACTCACATTCTGGTTCTGCTACGTTCGCTGACATTCGCCAGGCGAAGCCCCGTAGCGAACCTTCGCTAGCATTCGCCAGGAGAACCTGCTGGCGAAGCCCCCTTTCCACTATCATGCATTCGCCAGACGAAGGGATCATTCGCTAGGCGAACCTTCGCTGGCTATACTCGCCAGGCGAACTTTCTACCCTTTCAGTCTGGGATTTAATTCTGAATTATTCGCTGCCACTCGCCTCAACTCGCCAGGCAAACACTCGCCCCCATTCACCAGGCGAAACTTCGCCAACACTCGCCAGGCGAAGCCCAGCGAATGTTGCGATTCATCAGTTTCCTCACAATTCTGCAGTGCTATTCTAGGCCAAATTATGCCTATCATCTCAACTCAGATTCCCAGCCTATTCTAGTACCAATCTTGCCTATTACCGTAAACAATCGGTTTCTAATTCCTATTCCCAAAATCATCACCTAAACACTATCGATACCTCAAAAGCCATACAAAACTTTCCCTAAAAACCGTAAAACACCCTATATGCCCTATATGCCAACTCAACCAAAAACAACAATTCATTAACGATTACTATACAATTAACAACAATCATCATCAATCATAACATATCAATATATATTATCATATATCGATCAATTTCCTACGGGGTTAAGGAATCCCCAACTACCCTATACATGTATAAACCATTCCCAATCAAGTTTTTCCCCCCTTACCTTGTTAATCGGTTGATCGATGAAAGAACCCTCCAAGGTTTAGCCAATTCTGATTTTCCCCCGTTCCTTCGTTCTTCGCTCCCTTTTCCGTTCTTCTCACTTCTCTCCTTTCTATCGTTCTTTTTCCACTTTCTCTAACTTCTCACAATGTATCGTAAAAACTACTAACCCCTCACATTCTCTATTTTAATTCTCTAATCCCAATAATAATAATAACTTAATAATAATAACTTAATAAAATAATAATAATAATAATAATATTATTATCTCACCAAAATAATAATAATATTAATAACAATAGTAACTATAATAAATATAATAATAATAATAATATTCCCACCAATATTAATATTATACACTATATTATTATATTCACCAAAACACCACCAATAATCCTCCCACATTAGGGACACCCACCAAACATCACCAAATACACCCCCACCAAAGAGCACACCAACATATAATATTTAAAATAATAATAAAATGACTAAATAATTAAAATGGGTGTTACAACAGACCCCCCACCAAAAGGATGACTGAGCGAAACACACACAAACAAATATTGCACAATCTATCACCAATCCAAGTGACAGACCCCCCACCAAAAGGATGACGGAGCGAAACACACACAAACAAATATCGCACAATCTATCACCAATCCAAGTGACAGACCCCCCACCAAAAGGATGACGGAGCGAAACACAAACATAAATAAATAAATATCGCATAATCTATCACCAATCCAAGTAACAGACCCCCCACCAAAAGGATGACGGAGCGAAGCACACACAAACAAATATCACACAATCTATCACCAATCCAAGTGACAGACCCCCCACCAAAAGGATGACGGAGCGAAACACACACAAACAAATAAATATCGCACAATCTATCACCAATCCAAGTAACAGACCCCCCCACCAAAAGGATGCGGAGCGAAACACAAACATAAATAAATAAATATCGCATAATCTATCACCAATCCAAGTGACAGACCCCCCCCCCCCACCAAAAGGATGACAGAGCGAAACACAAACATAAATAAATATCACACAACCTATCACCGATCCAAGTGACAGACCCCCCACCAAAAGGATGACAGAGCGAAACACAAACAAACACTATCGCACAATCTATCACCTATCCAAGTGACAGACCCCCCCCCCCACCAAAAGGATGACGGAGCGAAACACAAACAAACACTATCACACAATCTATCACCAATCCAAGTGATAGACCCCCCACCAAAAGGATGACGGAGCGAAACACAAACAAACACTATCGCACAATCTATCACCAATCCAAGTGACAGACCCCCTACCAAAAGGATGACGGAGCGAAACACAAACAAACAATATCGCACAATCTATCACCAATTCAAGTGACAGACCCCCCACCAAAAGGATGACGGAGCGAAACACACACAAACAAATAAATATCGCACAATCTATCACCAATCCAAGTAACAGACCCCCCCACCAAAAGGATGCGGAGCGAAACACATAAATAAATAAATATCGCATAATCTATCACCAATCCAAGTGACAGACCCTCCCCCCCCCCCCCCCCCACCAAAAGGATGACGAAGCGAAACACAAACATAAATAAATATCGCACAACCTATCACCGATCCAAGTGACAGACCCCCCACCAAAAGGATGACAGAGCGAAACACAAACAAACACTATCGCATAATCTATCACCAATCCAAGTGACAGACCCTCCCACCAAAAGGATGACGGAGCGAAACACAAACAAACACTATCACACAATCTATCACCAATCCAAGTGATAGACCCCCCACCAAAAGGATGACGGAGCGAAACACAAACAAACACTATCGCACAATTTATCACCAATCCAAGTGACAGACCCCCTACCAAAAGGATGACGGAGCGAAACACAAACAAACAATATCGCACAATCTATCACCAATCCAAGTGACAGACCCCCCACTAAAAGGATGACGGAGCGAAACACACACAAACAAATATCACACAATCTATCACCAATCCAAGTGACAGACCCCCCACCAAAAGGATGACGGAGAGAAACACAAACATAAATAAATAAATATCACACAATCTATCACCAATCCAAGTGACAGACCCCCCACCAAAAGGATGACGGAGCGAAACACAAACATAAATAAATATCGCACAACCTATCACCAATCTAAGTGACAGATCCCCCACCAAAAGGATGACGGAGCGAAACACAAATAAACACTATCGCACAATCTATCACCAATCCAAGTGACAGACCCCCCACCAAAAGGATGACGGAGCGAAACACACACACAAACAAATATCGCACAATCTGACACCAATCCAAGTGACAGACCCCCCACCAAAAGGGTGACGGAGCGAAACTCACACACATAGGTTTCTATCACCAAAAGGATGATAGAACGACACAAATTGAAGGTTACCAACACCAAAAGGATGCAGGCTGGGTTGAACTGACGAGGTTCGACTATCACCAAATGGATGATAGTAAGGCAATTGACAACGGTCACGCTTGCTGGGTACAACTCATTGGGGAACACCCAAGAGGAAGATTGAATTGAAATGAATCAACGGGGTACGCCCACCGTCTTGCTTGGAGATCAAAACTTTATTGAAATGATTTCATGGTTACGCCCATGAATTCCAAAGAGGATGCCCCCGTTTGGGCTGAGTTTGTCTTGATGCCTTGTCTTGCTCAACAAAAAGCTGAACAACTTCATGAGGAATGCCCACGACTTTGCTGAAGATGCCCCTGACTAGGCTGAATCTTGCATTAAACTTCTTGACTTTGCCCAATAAAAGGTTGAACAACTTCGTGGAGGAAAACCCACAGTCTTGAATGATATGCCACTGTTTGGGTTGTATGTTGATTTGAAGATCTGATCAACCACAAGGTTGAAGTACACCCATGCTCTTGAAAAAGATGCCCCTGACTAGGCTGAATCTTGCTTTGAATGTCTTTGAATTTCGTGGGAGAAACCCACGGTCTTGCAGAAATGACCCTTGGGCTGATGATAGTCTTGGAAATCTTCGAGATTAATCCTGGACTTTGACTTGCATATGCGGATGCTGGATGATAATGATATTCCATAACGAACGGAAGTGCAAATGCAAATGCTGATACGCGGAGATGCAAGTGCTAGGGAAGTATGATATGATTGGTATGCATATGATGCAAGATGCTTATGATAACGAATGCAATGCGTATGATGCATATGATGCAGACGGGTAATTGGAAATGCAGGTGGAGACGCCAGCCTGATGGACTTTCGATAGTTGTCAATACGGATTGGACTTCGGGTGGTGGGAGGGATTGACTTCCTCGACACGCAGTTCGTTGAAGACGTCACGATTGAAGCAGAAGATGATGCTCTGGATGCCCCCAGTCTGGTTACTTAGTGATTTGCTTTAGAGAAGGTTGCAACCCTGCCTGATGATTAGGATAACTTGGTCCTGCCCCAATCTGAATATGGTAATGATATGCCCCAGATTAACCAATTCTGAAGTTGAAACCGAACTCTGATGGCTTGCCCCTGCTCGAGCTGTTGAATGACCTGCCCCAGCCTATGGGGTTTGAAGTACTCTTGCTTCGTGTACACCACTTAAAGTCAAGTTCCTCCTCGGTTGCCCCTTGTTGAGATGTCCTTGAATACCTAGCACTGATTTGCAATTAAAATTGTACATTCATAAATGGTAATATTAATGAACAATTCAATGTAAGTTTTGAAAAAGTGTGTCATTTATTGAGAGTGTCGTGGTAGTGAGACGAATGGACAATTAGCTCAAACGTTGTGCTAATTATTGATTGGTGTGAAAGATATATCAAGAGAAATGACACCAATGCTGATGATTAGAAATCATGTGAGGAGTCAGGTTACGCAACCTTGCGATGTTATGCTTTCAGAATAAACCTCGCCTCAGTTAGGTCTTTTGAGGGTTGTAACGTGGTCTGGTTCACGGTTATGAAACAAAGGATGTTAGGCTCAAAGTATGATTTGTACCCACCCATTCTTCTTAATGATCTCCAGTCCTACGTTCAGTTAATTCTGCACATGCTTGACGGTGTAAACTTGAAGGTTCAAGATTTGCTCGATGTGGCAATCACTTTATTTTGGTTTTTGATGGATGTCAGTGACCCTTTTGATTTGGGTGGCCACTGAATCTTGTTTTGTTTTTGTTGAGGGTTTCGGGGTCCTCTTTTACTTTTGTTTTTGATCCCTAACTTTTGCATGAATTAACTTTGCTTGTCAGATCCATCAGGATTGCCTTGATTTTGCCTAAGTCCCCTCTGAGGTGTTTGACTTAGTAGGCTTTTGATGATTTTTTTATTTTGTTGTGACTGCCGTAGCATGGGTCATTGATGAACAACCGTCTTCTGGATTTTGCTTTTGTTTACTCGAGTGCGGAGTTGGATTAACTGAACACTACCCTGCCCCAGGTTGAGTGTAAAGGTTTGAATATCCGAAGGAAACTCCTACTTCTAGGCTCGAAGTGGTTTACTAGGGATTAACTCCTTATATCTTCGGTGTATGGGGGAATTGAAACAATGCCTGTACATCATTGACGAGATTCTGTCTAAAAGCATACAGTTTGCAATTATGGGTATCTCGTTTTCATCATCCTCCCTCAAATCATGCTAAGCAACAATGGATAAATGTGTCGGTGATAAGTGAAAATGAGTGAATACGACATAAATAATCCGAAACATGCATAAATAATACATTAATGAAAACCAAATACGAATGGCAATTGTTCAAAGCATACAATACTTAAATAAACAAAGATAAAATACAAGAATGCAGATAATGAAATGGCAACACGACTGCCTTCTTCGGGGAATGAACTTCACTAGACTGGATTTGATCTGATTGATGCTGACACTAGCTGGCCGGTGGCATAGGGTTGTTGATTGCACTGAGATACTTCCCATCAAAGGTGAGAGCTTCCTGGTCAACCAGGTCTTGAATTTTGTGCTTGAAAGCCCTGCAATTCTCAATGTTGTGACCTGGAGCACCCTTATGAAACTCACAATGAGAGTTTGCATCATAGTCGGCAGGAATGACAATTGGGGGAGCCAAATCTCTTGGAACCACAACCTTCTTCTCCATCAACTGAGCAAAGATACTAGCATATGTCATTGGTAGGCAATCAAATACTCTATCAGGCTTCCATGTTCTCTGTTGGTTTCGCTGACGCGGTCGTTGAGCGACTTGCTGTTCTGATCCCTTTCTGGTTATGGCAAGGGCTTCGAAGATCTGATCAATCTTTCCGTTGAGGGATTCCAACTTCTTTCTGATGGCCACTTGTTCTTGCTGAATCTGCTCCATCGTTCGTCTCGTATTGGCTCTAGTTGCGTACTGGTGTCAAGGAATCAGCTTGATTTACTGGAGAAGAAGGAACAGAGACATGAGATTCTGCTGAAGGATTGGAAATGCAAAATGTACAACATATGAGGTGCAATGCATATGATATGCGAGATGCAATGCAAGATACAAGATTCAGGATCATAGTATCACAGTTCAAACAACTCTGAAGCTAATAATTGTAACAGGTAGGTAACCATAATTCTTGCTCAAAGAAAATTGACAGGTAAACCCTATATGGGAAGATCTAGACACTCTACCCATAAACCCACTCACGGGATGGTTTCTATGTTTCGTTCCTAGGATCACGGACACTAGTCGTATTAGCATCACGCAACAGGCTGGCTGTATTACGACGATAATGACGATAAGGTCTCTCCTGAGCGGAGTCCTCATGCTAGGCCCACAAGGAGCGAGTCCTTGGAGACTAACACTACACGACCACCATTATTGGAACTGGTGCTAAAAAAAGTTCCCAGAATCATGGACCCTTCATTAATCAAGTCGTGCAACAGGCTAGTTGTGTTACAACAAGATCTACGAATAGGTCTCCTCTGGAGGAGCTTTCATGCTAGGCCCACAAGGAGCGAATCCTCGGAGACTAACACTACTCGACTACCAATTCTAAACTATGTGTTCTCTCTGCTTTTACCAAAGCTCGGGTGTAGAGATTTACTCATGATGTCATCCCGAGAACCAACAGGCAACCAAGATAACAAGCATAAATAAAAAACCACAAGAGAACAAATACATAAACGAAAAGAAAAACAAATAACAAACAAACACTCCTCACAAACCAAAAGATAGGCTTGACTCTCTCTTTGCATGGAGCAAAATGTCCCCAGCAGAGTCACCACCTGTCGCACCTCGAAAAATCACAGAGACATTTCGGAGAAACGACCCTCGCGCGAAAGGCGCGGAAAAGCGGTTCGACAGAGTCGCCACCGAACTTTATTTATTCCGAATAAACGGGAGAGGAAAATATCGAGAAAACCTCTTAAAACGAAAAGGATAGGAACAGGGTTGTCGCAACCATGTTCCGGGTTCAGGAGTCGGTTACGCGAGGGGAAGGTATTAGCACCCCTCACGTCCGTTGTACTCAACGGGAACCTCTTAAGGTATTTTGTGGAGAGTGTTGTCTAGGTTTGCTTGTTTTTCTTCTCGATGCTAAAGGTAGAATTGGTAGGTAAAAAGAATAAAGACGCTAAGGGAAAGGGGTGGTTGGAAGATGGGGTGCTCGCCAAGGATTGGGGCCCTTGTTCCTACGTATGCTCATTCGGACGAGAATGAGAAATCAGAGCGTCGTAGTTCGACTACGGGAAAAGGATGGGGGATGGACGAAATAATGGAGGAAGATAGAAGTGTGCTCGCCAAGATCATCGCAATCTTGTGCCTACGTATCTTATATTCAAGAATGGATAAAGAATTAGAGCATCCGTAGTTCGTGGTAACAACCACGAAAAGATGAGGGGGAAATGGGAGAAATGGGAGAAATGGGTAGAAGGTAGCTCGCCAAGATCATCACAATCTTGTGCCTACGTATCTTACATTCAGACGAGAATGAAGAATCAGAGCAGTCGTAGTTCATGGTAACAACCACGAAAAGAAATGGGATTGAAGTAGATTTGAAGCTGAGTTGAGAAACTAAAGAGTGATTGACAAGCAACCCAAGGGCATGCCTCAAGAGCTTGTCACTCAAGAATTCAAGGAATGCGAAATCCCAAGAACTCAATTCTTGCGGAAATTAGATTGAAAAGAATTAGATATTTTGAAATCGAAAGAATGAACTAATAACAACTCAAGAGCGTGCCTTGAGAGTTACTCATTCGAATATTCAAAGAATGCTAGATTCTAAGAACATCCCTCTTTCGTAAGTTTGAAAAAAACGTTTGTGAAAAGATTGAATCGAAAATGGAATGTGAGGCAAAAGGAGGTTGGTTAGAAAATGTCTCGAAGATGTGTCGAGGATTTGATTGAAGACGGAACCGACTTGACGACATGTCAAGGGTTAGATGGCGAGAAACAATATTAGTCCCTAAGGGTGCCCCTAATATCGAAACCACGAGGAATGGTGAATGTGTGAAATGTGGGTTGCGAATGCGGACGAGCACTCAATTTAGGAGAATGTTTGAAAATGTTTTGTTTGAAAGAGTCGAAAGATTGAATGAATAATAACTCAAGAGCGTGCCTCGAGAATTATTCACTCGAAGATACAAGGAATGCTAAATTCCAAGAACCTCTTTCTTTCGGAGTTTGAATTGAGAAAATGTTGAGAAAATAATTTGAATGAAATGAGGTATGAAGAGAGTTTGCGGTATGAGAGGTGAGAATGCAAGATTGGATTTGAAAAGTAAAGGAGAAATGACGATTATTTAGAGTCGCTTTCGCGAAAATAAGGTGCCGGCAAAATAGAAGAGTCGCCACCTTTCGTTATTTATCCCTCAGAATGGGAAAGGAAACGATCGGAAAAACCTGATGAAAAGGTATAGGACAAGGTCATCGCAACCATTGTCTGGGTTCGGGAGTCGGTTACGCAAGGGGAAGGTATTAGCACCCCTCACGTCCATCGTACTTGATGGGATCCACACTTGTTGTGTTTACTGGACGAGTTGGTTTATCTATCTACCTATCAAGGCTGGCTTAAAAAGAAAAGAAAATGACTCGGCAAAGCGTTGCACTTTATGCCTACGTATTCTCATCAGAGAATGAGAAATCAGAGTCAACGTAGTTTGACTTACTATGGGATACGGGAAAGGTGGCTCGCCAATACATCATTATTGTGCCTACGTACTCTCAACAGGTATGAGAGATCAGAGCTTACGTAGTTCGGGATAATACGGATTACGGGGATTCAGATTCATCTGTTTTATCGAGTAGGGTTAACTAACAGTTCCAGCAGTTTGGCGTACGCAGCTCGACCTTTGGAGACTCAAGCGTTACCGTTTGCGGTAGAACTGGGAGTTAACGACACTCTTTTCTTCAGAAAAGCTTCCTTTGAATTATGGGCCCACGGGGCAAAAAGGTTTGAAGTTTATTTTCTGTCTTTTATGAAAGAACTGTTTTTTATGTTTGTTTGCAACTAGCATCGCACTAGAGACTATGACCTGAGAGTGAATGTGTCGCATGCCACCCAAAGGGTGCCATACTAAACATCCAAGCTGTTGAGAAGAGACTCTCCAACAACCCTTTCTCAGATAGCTTAAGGCTCGTAACGTACGACGTCAGTTAGCCTTTATTACTGTATTTTGATGTTGTTTGAGATGAGAAGAGAGAACGAACAGGTTCAACTACGGGGAGACTATCAAGTCCTACTATTGTCATGCCAAGGATTCATCCTATGGTTGAAGTTTGAAACAGGGAACTCCTAGAAGTTATCATGCATAGGTTTCAACCTAAAGTTCTAATCATCACTTCCTTATCAAAGGAAGTGAGAGTCCTAGGGGATCATGTCAATGATATACAACAGATAAAGCATCAGCTTAAACAGTAAACAGTAAACAGTAAACAGTACAGGAAACAACTGTAAAATGCATGCCATGCAAGTGAGGGAGGAAATGTGTGTGGGGCAGCAGCCTCCACAAGCTCATCTCAACCTCAAGCCAGATATGAATAACTACAATCGTACAGAAAGAAATAACATGCTATCAAGCAAGATATAAGTGACTGCAATCATACAGAGGAAATAAAATGCTATCAAGCAAACACAAACCACATGGGAAAGGGAGCAGGGCTCTACCGAATACCCGCAAGCAAAGCCACACAGTAAAAAATACAAGAAGAGGGAGCAACTCAACCTCTAGTGCAATCATGCTCCTAGCTTACATCAGTCTAGATATGAACTTATTCTAATGCATCAAGCAAATCAAACAAGGCACATCAATACAGAAAAGAAAACAGACAGGAAAAAAAGCAGATCAACCCCTCTTTCAATTTCAAGCTTCAGCTCTTCTGACAGCAATCCAGTCTTCAGGCTTCAATCACCCTTCAAGGCTATCATCTTCCATGACAAGTATCAACTTGCTTCTCCAAGGTTTCAACCCATCAAACATAAGTATCAACTTATTCTTTCTTCCTCAAGCCTCAGCTTTACAGTAAATCCCACCTTCAGGCTTTACTCCTACCACAAGTATCAACTTGATTCCCTCAGGCTCTCAATGCATCAATGTAAGTGTCAACTTATCCTTTATTCCTCAAGCCTCATCTCTTCACTTAATCTCAATTGGATCTTCTTTACAAGTATCAACTTGTTCTTCTTGCTTCAGCTCTCTTTGCTTCACCAGCATCAACTTGGTCCTCTTCATCTGCAAGCTTCAGCTTCTTAGAGTAATCTTCAATCACATGGAAGTGTCAACTTCATCCTTCAATCTTCTTCAAGTAGGGAACTCCATCCTCTAACAAGGGAGAAATATGCATCTATCAAGAGCAAAGTTTGGATGATTGGTAGCAGAGTGAAGACCAAAGGTCACCACTAAGCATCCTGTCATCAGAGAAAGGGACCCTCAAAGGCTCTACCAATTTGCAAAGAGCCACACATCCTACCAAAGGAGGGATGAGGCCTTTACAAGGGACCTTACATCATAGGGAAGAATGTAATTGATCAACATATTCCATGTTTATGAAGGAAGAGAACTATCTAGAAGCTCTGCCTACAAAACCCTAATCTTAACCTAATCAAAACTACACCACAAGAAGGGAAGATCTTCAAATCCAAGCCTCTTCAAGAAATCCAATGCATCTTCAACTTGCCTTCAACCTCATCCAAGAACAAGCAAAGCACAACCCTAATCTAAGGGAACTAAAGAAGTTAATCTAGTTGAATTAGTGCATCAGAATCATCTAAAACTTGCACCTAAACTAAAATCAATCAAAAATAGCAAACTATCTTATAAATTTCTACAAAAAAACCTAAGGGGTCCTAATTCAATTAATAATGCCTCATACAAAAACCAGGGACTAAATCATCTATTAAGTCCTAAAATCAAAATCTAAACCATAAGGTATCAACCATAAACCCTAAAAATGGAGCATCTAAAGGTTTCACCCTAAACTACCACTTATGCTCATCACAAAAATGTGAGGAAAATCTATGGGGAGCATGCATATCTATGCTAACAACTCACAAAAAATCAAGATCAGAATCATCATCACATGATCACACAAAATTCCACAAAATCAAGTATCAAACATAACTATTTTAATATCAATTAAAATGTAAAAATTCCCATAAAATTAGAAAGTGCATGGAATATTAATATTTTTTATCTAAAAAAAACTAGATTCAATCATGAATCCATGGAAAAAAGAATGGAATTAATTGAGTAGTTTTTCGATTTTTTATGAATTATTTCCTAAACTATGCAAAATGAAGAAAATAAAGGAAAATAAAAAGAAATCAAGAAACATGCGTGGCAAATAGCAGAAATAACCAGTTCATTTCAATGTTTGGGCCGGAAAAAGGGGTGTTGATATCAAATGCAACCCAAGCCCAACGCTCCAATTCTCAATTCACAAAATCAGAAACATTACACGCCAGGGTTCGAACTCAACCCTCCTTGGTCCACACAGCGAAGCTTCTCAGGTCACTAAACGAAATGGTGCGTTTAAGGGGAGGGACGCGTGGCTCAACGTGAGCCCTGGGATCCACAGACCAAGTCAATTTATCCACACGAACGAATGGTGAGGATTATGTCTTCCTCGTTTCAAACCTGCAACTCACGCACGCAAGCCAAATCGCCGGTGGCTTTTCCGGCCACCCCTGTGCAACCCTAGATCCTTATACACTCAACCATTGGCCACGATGTCTACATGAATCTTGACCAGAATTTCCTTAGGAATATAACCATGCCACTAGTTTATGCTGAAAACGCATGGTTCACAAAAACAAGATCTCAACCGAAAATGGAAGGAACCCTAACTTGTCTCTAACCATCAAATTAACTAACCAGAATTCATCTACATCCTAAGGGGAACTTAACCACATGCTTCTAATGGATTAAAAGTGCGTAATCAGAGAGATATTTCAAGAATTTAGAACCAACCTTGAAGCTTGGATTGCAGTGGTTATGCGCCTCAATTCTCTTCCAAACTATGCATAATCCTTCAAGGAGTAATGGTGGACAACTCTTGATGCTCAATTCTTGCTGAATCCTCTTGATTATCCAAAACGCATTTCCAACTTTCAAGCTTTTTCTTCACTTCACATCAATGGATTCTCAACAGAATTCTGCTCCAGAACCTTCCAAATTCGTTCTAAGTCTTATTTATAATGTGTTCAGATGGATATCAAGCCCAAACTTGGCCCAATTATTGATTTTGGATACTCACTTTTTCTTCCAAATTTCAACATGGATGTGTGCCTTCAAGCCTTGCTCATGCTCTAAACTCAGTCCAAACCATTCACTTAATCATTAAGGAGTGTGATGTGATGGTTTTCTTCTTTTGGTTTCAACATATGGAATGTATATGATATGTTTCCTAATTGTGAAGTAACCATCCAAATGACCATGTTATGGACCTCAAATCAAAAATGTGGCAATGCCAATCTTTCTAAAACATCAATTCCATTTAAAATGACCACAAATTTGACTTGGAAACATGTTAATCTCATTTATTTTGATTTTTCTCATTTTAATTCATTAAAATGGCTTTTATGTGATGTTTCTTCAACCAATGCTTGATATAATTCATATCAATGGACACTTGATGTTTAAACCAGCTAAAAACATCATTTTGAACAACTTTCATGTTGAGCAAAAATGCATTTGAGACCTCTAAATTGGTGAAAATGGCCTATGATCACAAATGACCTATAATCACCAAATGTCCAAAATACCCTTGACTTGTCAAAGCCATAAGTTGAGTTCTACAAATCCTATCAAGGACTTATAGTACTCTCTAGAAATCTAAGAGGATAAGGAACAACATTCATGTTGTCCAAAAGTTCATAGGAATCATCCTTCTAGGGCAAACGTTTCATGCAAGTTGGATAACTTTCAAGCCCCCAAATTCACATACCTCATATGACCTGTAATTTGTCAAAGTCATAACTTGAGTTCTACAAATCCTATCAAGGACTTCTAGCACTCAAATTAAAGCTAATACCACGCTCTACAACATTCATGTTGGGGGCAATATGAGATGACAATCATATCTTGAGCTAAACTGCCTTGAAGATAGGGGTCAAACTAGGGGATTTTACACTGTCAAGCCTTAGAAACCCTAGCTTGAGACTTCTCAAACTCTTCAATCATGGTGAGTTGACCTTTGAATCATCCTTATAACATCTCAATGTATCAATCCATGATCACATGGCTCTTGAATTAGGTCTCAACCTTCTTCAAATCATCAGTTGACTTAGGGTTGACCTAGTCAAACCCTAACTGCACCAATCATGGCTGAGGCTTCTTATTCTTGCACCATGACCTGTCTAGGCCTCAAAGTGATCTTCAACACTTATCATGAGCTCCATCAAGACCTCAAGTCTAACTTCATGGCTTCAGAATCATCTGATGTTCCCATAACTCTCAAGCTAGGAGACACACCCTCTTGGTTTCAACCACTCTCTCTGAGGATCTTTTAATTTCTCTAACAAGGATATCAACTCTTGAACACTTGAATAATCTTCTTAGCTAGCTTCAAACTCTTGTGTAGCCCTTGATTGGTACTCATACCTCTTGATCTCCTGCATACATGTCAATGAAATGCAAATGATAATGCTAATGTGAATGCAATGAAACATAAGCTAGGTAAAGAAATGTTGGGCAAATTTTGGGGTGCAACATTTAGTAAATGAGACGTATGCCTCACAACCAATTAATCGGGGTATCATTTGGATGCTAGATCCTAACAACACATTTTTCATTCGGAAAATGTTTGGATGAATAACGGAAATATCACACAGAATGCTAGATTTCTATGCTATTTCTTTGTCCAAAATAGCGTACTAAAAGATGAAATGTCGAACAATATATTACTTAAGGCATACGCCTCAATAACAATCGTCCAAAAACCCAAGAAGTGCTAGACTTCAAGAATTTAGTTTGCTTTGAAAAAGTACTCGAGGTGAGTCGAGGTTTGAATTTAAATTTTAAGCGTGTGCACTAGCAAAGTGGGCTAGTCTTCTAAGTGACCAACTAGAAGTAATTGATCAAATAGGTGACACTGTAAGGAAGCCCAGGATTAAGCTTTAAAATGTTGTGTATGGTGATCGAAGATCGATGGCGAGGCTTTAAAAGCACTCGACTTATATGGGTGGAAATGACTCGACTAATCGAGAATTAAATTTTTGAAAATGATTTTGAAGCATTAAAGCATAAGTAATAAAATTAACTATTACATTTAGAGGGAGAGAGGTACCTTGTTATCAAGTGGAAATGAAATAGAGCGAATCAAATTTTTAGAATCTTTTGGTTCTAATCCAAAATCAAAATGAATCAAAGTTTACTAAATCATTTAATTATATTAATCCAAATTAATTACTAAAATTATTCGAATGAATCAAATAATTAAATTAATTAAAAATGATTAATAAAGTTAAATAATTAATTAATTGGGCACATCCAAATAAATCAAATCTCCAACAAATTGCTTTAGTGTTTACGGTATCTCCTGAATTTGCAGCTTTATTTTGTGTTATCTCATTCTGTAAGGCAAGTGAAGCTGATAGTGAAGCATGGAGGTTAGAAATGGAAAGAAAATCTCTTGTACGGTGGACAATAATAATATATACATAGCATATTATACACGATACCTCAATTAAACATGAAAATAATGTTTTATCATTTTGGTCCAAACAACAACAACAACAAGTTCACATAAGTGAATGAACCATGTATGCATCAGTAGGAACGAAATTAGTAACAAGTTTAAGGCAACCAACCAGAGCAATCTAACAAGAATGGAAATTGCACAAATGAAAGAAAATTGTATATCAATACAACACACTCTAACTCTACTCATAAAGAAATGGATTTCAATCTGAACAAAAACCTACAAAGAAATGTTTAAGAACATCAATAAATCAAAACATCATAGCAAACACTTGATGAATCGATGTTAGTCAAAATAAACGGCGATAAACTGAATGTTACCGCAGCTGCTACTCGTTCAGCATTATTGTCGTAAAATTGACGCTACAAACTGAGTCACATTTTCTGAGGAAGAACTGGATGGCGCGGTAGTGACGGAGCTTTTCGTCTTCGTCGCCATCATAGGTGCTACTTCACTGACGGTTGTGTGAAACGCTTTGGATGTGATGTCGTCACAGCTAAGATGCAGCTTTGATCCTTGCTCAGTGGTTGCAGCCTGCACAGAAATTATCCACAACCTTCCTTGGCTCGGCATGACCACGACATTCTAATCTCGCAGTTGGACCTTAATCCACTTATTGGCTTGTGACAACTAATCTTGACAGAATGATCCAAAACTGTCAAAAGGAAGACAGAACACAACAAATGTCTAATAGCAGCTAGGAGTAATAGCCTACATGGATGAATGGTGTGATTGATGGCTTTGTTGTTGAGTCTATGGCGGAACCGGAGTGAAGATGAATTGATGTCGCCGTTGTTGGAATTGCTGCAGAGTCCGTGCAAAAGCCGGAAATGTCGCGTTGATGTTGGCTATGAATCAAGGTCGCACGAGAGCTATGTTATTGATGTCATCATTGGAAACTGAAAGTGGCGGAGCCTATGCGTACGATGATGCTTCAAGCTCTTGCTGCATAATCGATGATTTGGCGATGCCGCGACCTGCACAAAGTCAACAGCCAGCCAAAATAGAAAATAAAGAAAACCCCTGCAAGTTCAAAACTGCCAAAAGTTCTACTTGGACCGTCGAGAGTCGTTGTGATTCAAGATTGAGCAATTTTGCTGCGGTAAACCCTGCATCAAAACCAAAAGAGAACACAAAACAGAACCGCAATAATTCTACTATTAAAGACTAAAATGAAAATTTGGACTCAAATCATTCCCCAATCGGAAAAAGGTTGTTGCTAGGCATCGTCGAATTTCTGCTACTGAATTGAGTGTGAAGCTAAGACGTCAAATCCACTTCCAGTTATCATCACCGTCCTTGTCTCCACTAACAATAATAATGCTTCGTGTACACTTGAGCTGCGTCACGAGGATAATGATATTTGATGAAACAAAGCATTTTTGCCGCTACTTCTGAATATGGTTATTACGCCACTGACTGAAGTCGCGTGAGCTGAGGATGTCACATCCTAGCTGGGAGCAGATATGAGAGTGTACGAGGTTGGTGAGGAATTGAAACAGAGCCAAGTTTTCCCTACTTCGCGTTGTTGCGGTGAGTTGGTTGTTGAGAGCTGCGTCGTGAGGATGCAGATATCACTGTAGTTAATGGCCGGGGGATGGTTGAGACGTTGCCATTGCGGAGAACTCGCGGTACGTCGTTGTTGTCGTAAGTACGAGGGGTACAAGGCCGATGTTGTTGCGTCGCATCACTTGTTGTGGTGAAGATATTCAGAACAGCTACTGGATTTGGGTGTTGCTCCAAATTTACAACAACGATGGTAGCTGCAGGAGTTGTCGGCGAAACTGTTTCCTTATCAAGTCAAGGTTATTGAAGTTGTTGTGAACTTAGATCTAAAACTTCATTGTTGCTCAAAATTGCAGCTGAACACTCAAGGTTGATGGTTTAAATCAAGCTGCCGCTGAAAATTTGCTTGTGTTGCCGTAAGTTGTTCCATGCCTCTTAACAGCAGCTCAAACCATTCATCATTTTTTGACCTATCAGATGTTGAACTCAACCTGTTATTGCTGTCACCAAACACCGTACTGTTGTTGCTGAGACCAAACATTGACTGTGATGTTACTGTTGCATTTGGTATCAAAAGTTGAAGGTAGAACTTTTCGTTGCTTTACTGACACTCGGCAATGTCGCAATCTGCATAGAAATCGACAGCCTATACGAAAAAAAAAGAGAAAACAGTAAATCAATGACAACCGATTTGGGTTAAACAACAGTCTGTCTGCGATTTATCCGTTTCTCTTCTTCTCGGACATGGCTTATGCTTATCCCCAAACTCTATACCTAATCCAAATCATGAACGGTTTCTGAACCTTACACAAACACAAGGAACATCAACGACATGCTAAAGAAAACTATATCAATGGTTTATCTATCTCATAAAGGGTTGCGATAAGGGTTCATTGGTGTTTTGTGGAAAGTTCTGAGGATTTACGGTGGTTTGTTGAAGAATGAGGTGAGCACTGTTGCGAGCTTGAGTTGTTATAATCGTCACACACACGAGTTGAACATAGCTGATGTTCTCTCTTGCTCGGAATCACGAAGATGTTGCGGCGGCTTGTTCGAAATTTCAACAAGGAGCAAAATGAAGGTGAGTTGAACCAGAATGAGGAGATTGATAGGTTTGAAGGTGGTTCGGAAGTGATGATGATGGTGGTGATATGAGGAGGTTTTGTGAATTTGATAGTTGTTTGAAGAGGGAAATGAAAGGGTTTGGAGGCGGAATTGAGGGGCGTCGAAGTAGATGGACAGCACCGTCTAGGTTTTGAGGGGAAATAAACAGTAAACTTCTAGGGTTTTTTTCCAGAAAGGGGGCTACTGCGAAAATCGGCGCCGGCTATGACAGAAGAGTCGCCACCGTGCGTTATTTATCCCAAAGGAGGGAAAGGAAACACTCAGAGTAAACCTCACGCAAAGACGGGAAAGGAATGGTCATCGCAACCAAGTCCTGGATTCGGGAGTCGGTTACGCAAGGGGAAGGTATTAGCACCCCTCATGTCCGTCGTACTCGACGGGATCCACGCTTGTTTTCTAGTACGGATTGTTATTCTATCTACTCTAAAGGTCTGGGGTTAAAAGAAAAGAAAAAGACTCGAGAAAGAATCACACTTTATGCCTACGTATTCCCGTCTGAAACGAGAAATCAGAGTCGACGTAGTTCGCCTACCTACAGGAAAGGAGGGGAAGGTTGCTCGCTAGGATGTCGCATCCTATGCCTACGTACTTTCATACAACATGAAAGATAAGAGAAAACGTAGTTCGGGCTACGGAAGACACAAGCTTGTCTGAATGTTTTTTTATATCCTTGTGAAAGGGTTTTTTCTGATTAAGAGTCCAAGCGGACAAAAATGACATCTTGATGTTTGTTTTTAGTCTTTTACGCAAGAACTGTCTTTTATGATGTTTGCAATCTTTGACGCACTAGAGACTATGATTTGAGGGTGACTACGTCGTATATCACCGTAAGGGTAACACACTAAGCAATCAGATTACTGAAGAGTGACCCTCCAGCAACCTTTCTCAAATAGCTTAAGGCTCGTAGCGTACGACATCGATTATCCTTATCACTGTGTTTTGAATTGTTCTGAGATAGAAGAGAAAGAAGTCTAAAAAATCCTAGGGTTTGAAAGGGAATCAAAACTACCCTAATGTTGTCATGCATGGACTACAACCTAATGTCTGTCATAATTCCCTCCTGCACAGAGGAAATCAGAAATCCTAGGGGATAAACGGAAAAGAAACAACAGATATACAGTAAACAGTAAAATGCATGAGATGCAGCAATAAACAATAGGCAAAGTGAAACAGCTTCACCTCAACCTAAGGGGAAAATCAACCAACAATACAGCAAAGAAAACTGCACCCAACACCAACTCAGACAACAACAATAACTCAGACTGCCAGCAGTTCAGACAGTACCAGCTCTGGCAGCTACAGTTGATTAACAACACAAGGTTGACAGTAACAACTTCAAGCAAGATCTCATCTTCACTCTTCAATGATGTTCAAGCTTCAGATAATCTCTTATCTCCAATGATCTTCAAATTTAGCAAACACTGAATTCCAACCAGTAGACATCTTCAAACAGCAATACAACCCTAATCTTCAACAGATAGCCAGCTTTGACAGGCACAAGCTTCCTCTTATCCAGTCATTAATACATTTATTATCTTCAATAGGCTTCCATCTTCAATGCAGACATTCACAGGAGAGAATCAAGTAATAGATGAAATTGGAATGTTAAGATGCTTAATGATAACCCAGGGAAATCACTAAGATCTCAACATATCAAGTGAAAGATATCCTCAAGGTTCTACCCCATCAAAGCATTCTCTACATCCCTCCTAAGGAGAGATGGAACTATTTTAGGGGACCTTGTTTCATAGGATGGAATAGAGGCCCAAGAAGCTCTCTATGTTTGACAGAAGAAATCAGGCTACTCTAGAGCTCTCCTTATATTTCCTATCTCCTAAGCCTTCATCCAGCAATCTTCAAGCACAAGCAACTCCAGATTCAAGCATCATCAGTTGTCTACAATCACTCTCAAAGTCTTTATGCAATCCTCGAGCCAAGCACAAGCCCCAACACCCAAAGAAAAAGCCCAAAACTCAACAAACAAAGCAACTTCCCAAGAGGGAAACACACCAATATCAATCAACTTGCAAAAATCAAATAAAATGGCAATACTCAACATAAAATCCTAGATTTATTTCTAAGGGACCTAACTATGTACCCTATACCCCACATAAACCCCAAGGCCTAAATCAAACTAAAAACCCAAGAACTATGTGTTGAAATGCACCTATGTCAAGTTGAAACCCTAATTCTAGCACACTTGCTTCACACCTCTCAAAAACAATTAAATTTAAGTCACAAAAATATTAAAAAAATCCAGGGAGAACCTAATACCCTAATCTAACTATAGAAAAAATAATTTCATCAAAATGTAAAATAAAATGGCTAAACAAAATTCAGCAAAATGGATATACAAAATAAAATGCAATAAAAGCAACTAAATGTAAAAAATCACCAGAAATAGAAAAAATGACTAAAATACTAATTTTATTTTTCTATAATTTTCTTGAGACAATTATGAGAATGGATAAAAAAACTCCCATGCAAAAAGACCTATTTTTGAATTTATTATGAATTTTCAAAGTATTAAAAGAAATATGTGAAAATAAAGAAAAATATGAGAAAACGACAAAGATGTGTGTCAAATAGCAATCAGAATCAATGCATTTATCCAACTGGGCCCAGAAGGGGGTGGGGATAGCAACGCGCATAAGGTCCAATATCAATCAGAAATAAAATGAAAAAAACATTGAAAAATAGGAAAAAACTTGGTGTAGGAAGCAATGCAATTCAGTGTATTTCTTGGATGGGCCTTTAGAGGGGGTGTTGATAGAATGTTTCCACTAAGCCCAATGTTACAACTTAAATGAAACGCCTCGTTTTGATCTTCAGCCTTCTCCTTCACAAACTGAGGGCAACTCGTGGCCATTGGATCTTAATTCCAGTAAAAGTCTCACTCTAATCTAAGGGTGCCTAACTCATCTTCAACCTTTGAAACAAAAAAAAGAGGGAAAGCCATGGATGCAGAGCTTGAACTTCATCTTCCTCCCAATCGTATCTCATCAAATCTCCATCAAATGCAAAAATTCAAAACCCTAATCCACTCAGAATTTCACCAGGAATCTAACTATGGCATCCACAATCATTGAAACATAACCTAACTCAAAACACGAATCCAACCTCAGAATTTGGTCCATGATCAAAACTCACCAATCTTGAAATTGAGTGGCCTAAACTCCTCACCACACTTCACTGAACATTTCTAGCCATCAAACCATGATTATAACACCAAGAATGCCAAGATACGATCATGAACAGAAATTGCATCATTCAACCAATTGTCTCTAAACTGATCCTAAAGCTACCAGGAAGCTCCACATGATCATCTACAATGAATCTAACTAATCAAAACCAATTGAAACTACCTAAATCATGCCATGGAGTGAAGTCTACCTACCTGCAAATTTGAGATGAACAGAGGTACGAAATCTTCAAATCAAGCTTTGAGAACTTCAATACACCTTCAATGAATCACAACCTTGCTTCTGTATGCAAAAGAATTGGTTGAGGAGGCTTGGATTGTGGAAACCGATTCTGAGTTGCAGGTGAGAAAATCCAAGAGCAAGAACACGATTCATCCACCAATTTGCTATGATCTTGATCTGTAAACACTCACTAGCATCAATGGGAGCAAATGGGATCAAGAAATTGGATGGAAAGGGATGAAATTCTTGTAACCGAATCTGAGTTGCAACAGAAAAATTTCAATCTCAATCTCTCTTCTCTCCTTCAATTCTCACCAAATATTGCTTGGGATCACTTCATATGCATATATAGAGTGTGACTGAAGACTCTAGAAAGTTCTAGGATGATTCAATGAGAAAATCACCATCTCATGTCATGAGATCTCATGTCATGCTATGCACTCACACCAGCTCATGTTTTGGCTTGTAATTTGCTTTGTTCTGAGTTGAGAATCTCTCCAAATGAGATATTGGAGGTGTATGGATGGAAATGAGCTTTGCATTTGCCTTGTAGTATGGTTTTGCAATTGTGCCTTATGATTCAAGTAATCAATTTACAAAGCAAGTCCTTGAAATAATCCTCAATTCAAAATGTCAATGTTCTCAAAATGATTTTTACAATCAAATTGGTATGTCATATGCCTTGGTTTGGTTGTGTAGATCAAAAACCCTAATTTCCAACTTTGGTTCATTTAAAATATACCTTCATTTTAGGCCATTTTCATGATTTTGTGAAGAAAGCCATTTCAAACTCTCATGACCTCTTACCTAGCCTAAAAACATCATTTTGAACACATCTCATGTTGCACATTTTTTCATTTGAGGAGTGGAAGATGGAGATTTGGACCTATGTTGAAAAATGACCTGTAATTCAACTTTCCCAAAATACCCCTGGATTGCCAAGACCATAACTTGAGTTCCACAAATCATCTTGAGGACCTATAGTACTAAAATTAAAGCTAAGATCAAGATCTACAACTCTTATGTTTACCAAGAATCCATTTGAAAACTCCTTGATGGGCAAAAGTTGCTTGGAAGTCAAGTGACTTTCACAGATAAATTTCAGTATCCTCTGAGGACCCATAACTCGCAAGAACCATAACTTGAGTTCTACAAATCTTATTGAAGACTTCTAGTACTAAAATTAAAGCTATTGAGAAGCTATAAAAGTTTCATATTGACCAAGAATTCATTTGAAACTTGAATTTTGACTTATCTTGCTTGGAAGTTAGGCCTAAATTAGGGTTTTTACACTGAAACCCTAATTTAGTAACTCCTCTTCTTCTTGATTCCTTTTGATTTATCCTTGGCACAACACCACAATTGTACATACATATCAATTCATGAATACCACACCTTTAAATTAAGCCTTGATGCTCTTCAATCATTCAGTTGACCTAGGGTTGACCCAGATGAAACCCTAATTGACTGCACTTCAACTCTGGCTCTTGTACTTGTATCAATGACTTATCTCATCTTCAAAATGACCCTCTAGGTCCTCCATGATATCTATTCTCATTCCATACCCTCAGTCATAGCTCATACTCCCATTGATAAGCTTCAACATATCCCCAAGATTGGGAGAGAAATCCACTGGTTGACCTTCAAACTTCTCAAAGCTTCAACTCATTTCTTGATTACTTGGATGGTCTTGAGCTTGAATAAAACCCCTTGATGGGCCTCTTTCTGATAAGAATGGCACTTGATCCCCTGTTAGATGACTTGTTATGCTATGCTATGCAAATGATTAGACTATGTACATGACTTATTATGTAGATGACAATGCAATTGAAACATAAACCAGGTGGAATAGGTTGAGCAAATTTTAGGGTGCAACAGCTGCCCCTATTCAAACGGCTTGGACCCGACTGGGTGAAGAGCGAACGGCCTTCAAACATTCGAGGGACGAGACGGTTGAATACCAAGAACCCGGAAATTTGCCAACCGTAGAGATAAACTGCACCACTGCTTGGGGAACAACATTCGTCGATTGAACCTGGACGACTTCATTGGGGAAGTACTTCTGTCAACAAACATAACTCTGCCAACGATACAGGGAAATTACTCCGCCACCACTACGGGAAATGCCACCGCCACCACTTACGGGAAATACTCTAGGAACATAACACCGTCATCACTACAGGTAAACAACACCGCCATTGCTACGGGTAATACTCTGCCATCACTACAGGAAAATAACACCGCCATCGCTACAGGTAATAACTCTCTGTCACCACTACAGAAAGATAACACCGCCATCGCTACGGGTAATAAGTCTCTGTCACCACTACAGGAAGATAACACCGCCATCGCTACGGGTAAACAACATCACCATTGCTATGGGTAATACTCTGCCATCACTGCAGGGAAATAACACCGCCATCGCTACGAGTAATGACTCTCGAATACAGCTCATCTGCCTATCTTTGCGGTAGCTAACTCCATCAATCAAATGGGTAACACATAATGGTCCAATCTTTCAATCTTTAATACTGACACAGTAATAAATCTGAGAAGGACTCTACTGGGAATTTCCTGAACCCAAACTGCCAGACACCTACTTCGACATAGGCGGCCTTTTCCAAAAACTGATTCACGAGATCTTTTGACATAACAACAATTTTGAAGAAATACTCCGCTGGAGGGGTAAGAGAAACTTAACCAAGCAACTCTGTGGGGAATAACGACAAGGCGAACATTATTCTCTCATGTCTCATGCTGATATTTTCAATATTTGGTAATTGATCTGAGCAAGAGCTCTCTCCACCTGCAAGGGAACAACACTTGAAAACCTAAGGTTAACCAACCTGGCTTATGTTTCAAAATGCGCATGTTCGACAATGGCGTAATGCTCCGTACAGCATGGAAATGCTACGTTTTTCGGGTAGATGCAAATATGACGCTATATGCAAATGCAAATGCAGATTCGAGCTGCTGGGGGGAACTTTGACAATCTTGCTTCAACATGGCTGTTGAGCAAATACCACCCTGTTGGGGATGAACGGGCATCATAAAATCCTCCGGCAAAATAAATGCCGGAAATAGTACCAATTCTGCCGAGGAGATTAAACTTTTGATTTCCACTAGGAGGAAAGAACACCTGCTGGGGAGAGTGACTCCACTGGGGAAGAATCGACTCTCTTGGGGAAAGTAAACTGACTGAGCAAGAAATGACTCAGCTGGGGAACAAGGAAATCTTTCTGGAGGAGACGATGCTGTCTGGGCACAACTTACAAACTCGGAGTTACCGCTCCGTTGGGTATAACCATCCTGACGAAGGCATGACGACCTGCGGGGAAAAACCATATTCTATAGGAATAATCCTTCTGAACCAACTATGACTTGGCTAAACTCTGCAGGAATCCTCCAAGCTGGGGATTGATCGCTCACATACTCGACTCTCTGGGGAGTGCAACCTCCGCAGGGGATACTGATTTTGACTGGCTGGGGATATCCTCTGGGGATAAGCCGCGACCAGCTGGGGAAATTGATCTCTTCGGCAAGGGACAAAAATCATCTCAACTTCTGAAGATGAGGTGCGACCTGCACGGGGATTGGCGTCACACCAAGTCGAGTCTTTCACCACGAACCTCTGGCTAGTGGCCACAATTTTTTTTTGATCGTCTACCTTAAATGCGCGAACCCTGCAAAACACAAACGAGACAAGACAAATCTATACAACCAAATCTATTCGGGTTAGTGTCCATGACATTACTCCAGTCAATTCGAAGTTTTAGCAATTATTGGCAAGGGCCAACAAAGTTATGCAAGTGCAAGTTTATCAAAACATCGGCGTTTTCCACATACAAAACAGTAAAGCACAAACATGAAATGTTGAATAACATGTTTTATTAATTGGGCCTCTGAATAGGCAAAGTTTTGTACATCGGATGCAACTCTTGAAAAGAGGAAGTTACGTACACACACATACATATATGCACAAGAAGCATAAAAATACAAAGACAACTCGAATTTGTACACATGTCGACAACGTGGGGTAGACAAACATCGTGAGCTGATCCTCCTATGACTCGCCTGACTCTGGCTGTCCCAGTATTCAATTTTCGGAAGATATTGTGTTGGATAAACGAACCCTCAGGTGCTCCCAAACCACTAAGCAATGCAACATCAGATCCGGACCGCAGTCATTTGCTTTTTCAATCCCTAACTTTTGCGTGAATCGCCCTTTGCGGGTTTTCAATTCACCGGGATACCCTTTTTTGCCGAAGTCGCCCAATGTAGATTTTCGACTTCGCGGGTGTACATCTTTTCAATTTTATCCCTAACCTTTGCCCGAACCTTTTATTCTGTTTTTGGTTCGCCGGGATGCCCCATTTTTGCCTGGACTCTCTTTTTACTGTCCAGCGGGTCACTTTCAAGCAAAGTATTTTTTAACTGCGTCCGAATTCACAGGAGACGTAAAGTCTTCACCATCCATGGTAGATAGTAGCAAGGCTCCTCTTGAGAAGACTTTTCTAACAATGTATGGCCCTTCGTAATTAGGGGTCCACTTGCCCCTGTGATCTGTTTGTGGCGGGAGAATCCTTTTCAGCACAAGGTCGCCTGTCTGAAAGCTTCGCGGACATATCTTCTTATCGTATGCTTTCTTCATCCGGCTCTGGTACAACCGACTGTATGCGAGAGAAACTAGCCTATTCTCATCCATTAAACTCAGCTGATTCAGCCTGTCTTTAACCCATTCTGCCTCGTCAAGTTGGACATCTCGTAATACCCTCAGGGAAGGAATCTCAACTTCCAACGGTAACACTGCTTCCATTCCGTATACCAACGAAAAAGGGGTTGCCCCGGTTGATGTGCGTACCGTCGTACGATAACCGTGCCAAGCGAAAGGTAGTATCTCGTGCCAATCCTTATACGTCACAACCATCTTCTGAACAATCTTCTTTATGTTCTTATTGGCTGCTTCAACAGCGCCATTCATCTTGGGTCGGTAAGGAGAAGAGTTATGATGTTCGATCTTGAAATTTTGACATAGCTCTTTCATCATCTTGTTATTCAAATTTGAACCGTTGTCGGTGATAATCCGCTCAGGGATTCCATATCTGCAGATAATATCCCGCTTGATAAATCTGGCTACCACTTGCTTGGTGACATTGGCATATGACGCTGCTTCCACCCATTTGGTGAAGTAATCGATTGCCACCAAGATGAACCGGTGCCCATTTGATGCTGTAGGCTCGATCTTTCCAATCATATCAATTCCCCACATCGAGAATGGCCACGATGATGACATCACATTCAGATGACTTGGGGGTACATGGACCTTGTCCGCATAAATCTGGCATTTATGACACCTCTTTGCAAACTTGAAACAGTCTGTTTCCATAGTTAGCCAGTAATAACCTGCCCGCAGCAGTTTTCTCGTCATAGCATGCCCACCTGCATGTGTACCAAATGTACCCTCATGTATCTCTTTCATGAGCAACTTCGCCTCTTTCTCGTCTACACAGCGTAGCAACACCAGGTCGTGGTTTCTTTTGTACAGGACACCGTCCGGGTTCAAATAGAAATTGCCAGCCAATCTCCTGAGAGTCTTCTGATCTCGACTGGATGCCCCAGCCGGATATTCCTTGTTCTTCAGGAAATTCTGGATGTCATAGTACCAGGGTTTATCATCAGATGCTTCGTCAATAGCAAATATGAAGGCAGGCCTATCAAGCCGAGAGATAACGATCCGGGGAGCCTCGTTCCAGAAGTTAATTATATACATTGAAGACAATATCGCCAGGGCGTCAGCCATTTCATTTTCTGCTCGCGGCACATGATGCAATTCAACCTTGTCAAAGAAAGGCAATAATCTCCTTGCATAATTCATGTATGGTATCAAATTGGGCTGACGTGTCTCCCATTCTCCTTTTATCTGGTTCACCACTATAGCTGAGTCTCCGTATACATCCAGATTCTTAATTCACAAATCAATAGCTTCTTCAAGACCCATGATGCAAGCCTCGTATTCAGCCTCATTATTGGTAACAGGAAAGGTCAATCGGGCAGTAAATGGGATGTGCGACCCATGAGGAGTAGTAATGATTGCCCTTATTCCGCTACCATAGGAATTCACAGCTCCATCAAATATTAATTGCCATTTGGAACCCAGCTCTGGTCCTTCGTCCGGCAACGGTTCTTCCCAATCTTTCCTCTTCAGGTACATGATATCCTCGTCAGGAAAATCAAACCTCATCGATTGGTAGTCCTCAATAGGCTGCTCCGCAAGGTACTCTGACAAGACGCTACCTTTGATAGCCTTTTGAGAGACATATTGGATGTCGTATTCGGTTAACACCATCTGCCATCGGGCAATTCTTCCGGAGAGTGCTTGCTTCTCAAACACGTATTTGATTGGATCCATCTTTGAAATGAGTAGGGTTGTATGATTTAGCATGTATTGCCTCAAACGTTTGGCGGCCCAGGCTAGCGCGCAACACGTCTTCTCGAGCATTGAGTATCTGGACTCACAGTCGGTGAACTTCTTACTCAAATAGTAGATCACATGCTCTTTACGTCCTGTCTCGTCGTGTTGACCGAGAACACAACCCATAATTTCCTCAAGAACCGTCAAATACATAATTAACGGTCTCCCGGCCACTAGGGGTATCAAAACAGGAGGTTCCTGCAAGTATTCTTTTATCTTGTCGAACGCCTTTTGACAATTTTCATTCCAGGCCACGACCTGGTCCTTCTTTAACAGCTTGAATAATGGCTCGCATGTCGCGGTTAAGTGAGATATGAACCGGGCGATATAGTTTAACCTCCCTAAAAACCCTCGTACTTCTTTTTCTGTTTTAGGCGTCGGCATTTCTTGTATTGCTTTTATTTTCGCAGGATCAACCTCTATTCCTTTTTCGCTCACAATAAACCCCAGCAGTTTACCCGATCTCACCCCGAAGGTGCACTTGTTAGGGTTCAGTCTCAGCCTGAACTTCCTAAGCCTCTTGAACAATTTCAGCAGATTAACCAAATGTTCCTCCTCCGTCTGGGATTTGGCAATCATATCATCAACATAAACCTCGATCTCTTTATGCATCATGTCATGAAAGAGAGTCGTCATAGCACGTTGATATGTTGCCCCAGCATTCTTCAATCCGAAGGGCATCACTTTGTAACAAAATGTTCCTCAGGGAGTAAGGAAATTAGTCTTCTCCATGTCTTCTGGCGCCATTTTGATCTGATTATAGCCCGAGAAGCCATCCATGAAGGAGAATATGGAGAATTGAGCAGTGTTATCAACCAGCACATCGATGTGAGGAAGTGGAAAATCATCTTTCGGGCTTGCTTTGTTCAAGTCACGGTAGTCTACGCACATTCGCACCTTACCGTCTTTCTTTGGCACTGGTACAATATTAGCGACCCATGAGGGATATTTTGTAACAGCTAGGAAACCAGCATCCCACTATTTTCGAACTTCCTCCTTAATCTTCACAGCCATGTCTGGTCTAGTTCTTCGGAGCTTCTGCTTAACCGGCGGGAATTCTTCTTTTAGCGGCATACGGTGAACAACCATATCCGTATCCAACCCAAGCATATCTTCGTACGACCAAGCAAATATATCATTGTACTCTTTGAGCATCTCAATCAACCTTTGCTTGACGTCGCTTTGCAGTGCATCCCCTATACGGATGTTCCTTTCAACCCCTTCCGACCCCAAATTGACAATCTCGATGACTTCCTCATGAGGCAGAATGATTCTTTCTTCTTGTTTCAATAACCAGGTCAGCTCTTCTGGTACGCCGCCATCTTCCACAATCTCTCCCTCAGCCTAAAATACCGGGTGCTCAAAGTCGAAGCGAGTCATAGGTGGATCATAGATGTCATCTGAAATAATAATCCTGCAAAGGAAATGGTTAAATGCTTCAAAACACGTACAAAGCAAATAACCACGTTGCCATTTTATTGTAAAAGATAAAAACAGGAAAAACAGGGATCACAATATTTGTATATGAAAAACGCCTTTATTCATGATTAAACAATGTATTGTACATAACCAAATGGCCCTAACCAAAATCACTATGCCTCGGGTAGGACACAGGATTATTCAACAATTAAAAAACAAATCATTACTGTTTAGTTGTCACAGGAACAATCTCCTGAATAGACCAATTGCAAAGCCCTTGTCCTGGCACGCCTGGCTTGATCCATGCGTCCATATCACAGTCGCTATCTCCTTCCTCAGAATCGGAAACAGCATTGATGGTCTCGAAGCTCACTCCACTTGGCATAATGGTTATTGGTCCTTTGAACTTGGGCGCTCCGGAAGAGGATGCTGATGACGAAGGATGATACCTGATAACACGAAATCGTATATATATTTTGATGCATAATTCAACTGAAGTTTAACTGTTTTCGATCCGATTTCGGGTTATTTCCGTGTTATTTGTCTGATGTTTTGCAGGTATTTGATGATCACGTCTAAACAAGGCAATATGAAGAAAAGAAGCAATCTCAGATGAAATATGGACGAAAACCGGATGAAAACAATATGAAAAACGCAGAATGCTGATTTTGCTGCTGTGACGACCGTCACAGCTCCATGACGACCGTCACACATTGTGACGACCGTCATGCAGGCAAAAACGCCCCACTTCAAATGCACGTGAAAGAAGCAGTCCCAAGTCCCAAATAGTGGACCACTACTCCCTGATAATTCTACCTCAAAGTCCACCTTCTTCAAGTTATAACCGTTAGAATTCCATTTCTATAAAAAGGGAAGAAGGGGGACTCAGAAAGGGAGCCGCATTCAGACAACGAAGTGCTGCCAATTTATCTTCAGAGCAACCTTTCCAGTTTTTTTTATATTCTTATTTGTTTCTCTTTTCTTTTTCTTCATTCCTTCCATTCATTCTGTAATTCTCATTTACCGTGTACGATCAATTGGCACAAAGACTAGAATCCTGCCAACATTTGTGGAGGATCTGCCCAAAGGTCAATTGGAATATTTACAGGTTTCTCATTTCAATCGTAATTCCAGTTTTTATTATGATGCATGCTATTATTTATTGTTTTTATTTATGTTTTACCTTTCCCAAATCCATGTCTAGCTAAACCAAAGTAATCGATATGTAATAATAATTCGGAAGGGATTTGATAATAACCAGTTGAAAATTGTCTTTTCAAAAGTCGTTTATGGTCTGAGTGTTTAAAATTAATTTACTAAATAAACTTCGTCGCGAAAGCGAGAAATTATTTAAAAGTAGTTTTGCCACGAAAGTGGGAAATTAATTAAGGTACGAACCGACAAACGAAAGCTGCGGCAAGACCAGATAGTAAACACTAGTCATTCATTTTAATAACAGCGAAAGCACTTTAAAATGAATTAGAATTTAGAGATTTCCAAAAAATAATTTTAACCCCGAATGGGACACGAAAGCGTACGTTTGACCCTTAGAATTATGATTAGTGTCAATAACCATCGTGAGGCGAGAGTCTTCAGATCACCATTTTCTGCTTAAATAAACTCTGAAAAATATTTCGTATACCGGTAACTTGTCAAATCCCCGAAGAACATAATTACTGCATATCGATTCAATTAATTATACTTTAATTAACATTCTTAGTTCCCTTTAGTGACAATCTTATTCCCTCAAACATTATCTACCTAGCTAAACATAGTAACTCCCGAGAACACTAGTTTGATTACGAGTCCCTGTGGGATCGATATCTATTATTACTACGCGATAGACTGTGCACTTGCAGTTAGGTTGTATTAGACATAGAAAGTCGCGATCAAGTTTTTGGCGCCGTTGCCGGGGACCCGTTTTGTCAATAGTGTAACCTTATGTTACGCCGTATAGACTAGGTTAATTATTTTCATTTTTCCTTTACTAGTGCTGTCGATTGTATGCCAAGTAATCGCCCACAAGGCGATATCTTGAAACCTTCAGTCGCAGAACTAGAACGCTTCTTACATCTAAGAAGCCGAATCATTGAGTACCAACTCAAACATAACATTCCCGATCCTCTTACTCCCATTCCCAAATACAAAGAAGAATCAAACATGGCTGAAGGACCTCTAAACAAACCGCTGAAGGCATACGCTACACCCTCTCAGATGGAGCCTAGGAGTAGCATTGCTGCCCCAGCTATTACCCGAAATGATTTTGAGCTGAAACCATCATTGCTGTCAGCTGTACAACAAAACCAATTCTCAGGAAACGCAACTGAGGATCCGAACGAACATCTAACGAAGTTTGTACAATACGCAGACACGGTGAAAGCAAATGGAGTAACTCTAGACGCGATAAGACTTCGTCTTTTCCCATTCTCTCTTAGAGACAGAGCGTGGACATGGTTACAATCTTTACCATCCAACTCCAACTCTGTTACGACGTGGGAACAATTGAAGAATGTCTTCTTAGCAAGATATTTTCCACCAAGCAAAACCGCTATGCTTAGAGCTCAAATCAACGGATTTCGACAAAAAGATACTGAATCTCTTTACGAAACATGGGAACGATTCAAAGATATGATGAGAACATGTCCTCACCACGGTTTAGAAGACTGGGTGACAATCCATACTTTTTATAATGGGCTTTTATACAATACCAGGTTGACAATAGACGCTGCCGCGGGCGGTGCACTTATGGATAAGCCATACGACGAAGCCTATCAACTAATCGAAAACATGTCTCAGAACCACTGCCAATGGGGAGGTGAACGCACTCCAACAGAGAAAACCACAGCGAAAGGTGGGATGTACGAGATCAACAGCCTTGAAAAGTTCAACGCTAAAGTAGATGCTCTAGCACAGAAGATTGACAGTCTGACCGTTAACCCCACTGCAACCGTCGCTGCCGTAACTCCAAATTGCGAGTTATGCGGAAGCACCACTCATAATGCGCCCGAATGCCCATTGCTAGCCGGAATCCCACCAGACCAAGTGAATTATGCTCAAGGAAATCCTTACGCAAATACTTACAATCCAGGTTGGCGAAATCATCCAAACTTTTCTTACAAAAGTGAAAACGCATTGCAAATGCCTACTGCCCCACCAGGATATCAGAAAACAGCTGCTGCTCAGACTGCACCTAGGAAATCAAACCTCGAGTTGATGATGGAAAAATTCATAGCTACTCAAGCTCAAACAAACAAAGAATTCCTAAATCAAAACATACACACTAGCGAGCAAATTAAATAGTTGACCGGAAAAGTAGACGCTTTAGCCACCCACAATAAAATGCTAGAAACTCAGATATCACAAGTGGCTCAACAACAAGCTTCTGCTGCCGCACCCGCTGGCACATTTCCTGGACAACCCGAACAGAATCCAAAAGGCCAAGCAAATGCTATAATACTAAGAAGTGGAAAAGAATTGGTCGAACCGATCGATCCGAGGACCGAAAACTCAGCCATGCAACAAAAACCAACTGAACAAGCAGAAAAGGAATCCGAGTTAGATAAGAAGGAAGACAACGAGAAGGAGGATACCGCAAGTGAAAAAACTCAAGCACCTCCAGCGCCATATAAACCACCTATTCCTTATCCTCAAAGATTAATAAACTCCAAAACTTCAGGAGAGTTTAAGAAATTTGTAGAGCTCCTTAAACAGCTGAATATTACTATTCCTTTTACATAAGCGATAACTCAAATGCCTTCATACGCTAAATTTCTCAAAGAAATCATGTCAAATAAGAGAAAGATCGAGGATAATGAAACAGTTACACTTACTGCAGAGTGTAGCGCTATTATTCAAAACTGCATGCATCCTAAATTAAAAGACCCAGGTAGTTTCTCCATACCCTGCGTCATAGGAAAGTTCGTGATAGACAAAGCTCTATGCGATCTAGGAGCCAGTATCAGTGTTATGCCTTTATCTATATGCAAAAAGCTGAATATGGGAGACCTCAGACCAACCAAAATGTCCGTACAATTAGCTGACCGATCAGTAAAATACCCCATCGGAATACTGGAAAACGTTCCAGTATGCATAGGACAATTCTACATCCCAACCGACTTCATAATCATGGACATCAAGGAGGACATTGTTACCCCAATTATCCTAGGAAGACCGTTCCTAGCTACAGCCGGAGCGATTATAGACGTGAAGAAAGGAAGGCTAACATTCGAAGTAGGAGAAGAAAAGATAGAGTTCATTCTCACCAAGTTCTTACAAGCACCAGCCATAGACGATACCTGCTATTTAGTAGATGAAATTGACGAATGCATAAGAGAACTTGAAAATGAAGAGACCACGTATTCAGAAATAATAAAGATTCAAATACCCGATATTTCTGAAGACAATGATTGGCGTAAACTGTATAAAGATGACAACCTAAGTGAAAGCTTAACACTGACCCCAAACCACATGCCAGGTCCGAAGAACCCATCTTTAGAACTAAAACACTACCCAAAAACCTTAGATATGAATTTCTAGATGATGAACTAAAAAGACCAGTGATAGTCAACGCCGACTTAGGACAACCAGAAACCGAAAAGCTATTAGAAGTCCTAAAGAAGTACCCCACCGCGTTAGGCTATAACATAAGCGATCTAAAAGGCATAAGCCCTTCGATCTGTATGCATCGAATTACAATAGAGGAAGACTCTAAAACCTCTAGAGAGCATCAGAGAAGACTGAACCCCATCCTAAGCACTGTAGTCAGAGATGAAGTAAAGAAATTGCTAGATGCAGGAATCATCTATCCAATCTCCGATAGTGAATGGGTTAGCCCAGTTCACGTCGTACCCAAGAAAGGAGGAGTAACAGTAGTTAAAAACGAAAAAGGCGAATCAATAACAAAAAGAGTCGTGACTGGAAGCAGGATGTGTATTGATTATAGAAAGCTTAACCAGGCCACACGAAAAGATCACTTCCCGTTACCCTTCATAGACCAAATGTTGGAAAGATTAGCCAAACATTCATATTTCTGCTATCTAGATGGCTATTCAGGATTTTTCCAAATTCCCATTCATCTTGATGACCAAGAAAAGACTACATTCACCTGTCCTTATGGTACTTTTGCTTACCGCCGAATGCCGTTCGGACTCTGTAATGCTCCAGCAACCTTCCAAAGATGCATGATGGCAATCTTCGCAGATTTCATAGACGACATCATGGAAGTATTTATGGACGATTTCTCGGTATGTGGACAAAGTTTCGAAGGATGCCTACAAAACTTAGAAATGGTATTAGAACGTTATGTAAAAGTGAACCTCGTCCTAAATTGGGAAAAATGCCATTTTATGGTCCGACAAGGAATAGTCCTAGGACATGTCATATCGAATAAAGGAATTGAGGTCGACAAAGCTAAAATAGAGATTATAAAAGATCTCTAACCTCCAAAATCCATACGAGAAATACGGAGTTTTCTAGGACATGCCAGTTTCTACCGAAGATTTATAAAAGATTTTTCAAAAATCACAAAACCTTTGACCGGCCTGTTGATGAAAGATGTTGAGTTCGTCTTCGAAGACGACTGTCTAAAAGCATTCGAAACATTAAAATCAGCCCTTATCACCGCACCGATTATGCAACCACCCGATTGGCGACTACCGTTCGAAATCATGTGCGATGCGAGTGATGATGCCGTAGGCGCAGTTCTAGGACAAAGGAAGGACAAGAAACTCCATGCCATCTACTATGCCAGTAGAACCTTAGATCCTGCCTAAATGAACTACACTACCACAGAAAAGGAACTTCTAGCAGTTATATTCGCGCTAGACAAATTCCATTCTTACTTAGTAGGAGCAAAAATTATCATATACACGGACCACGCTGCCATAAGGTACCTAATAAGCAAAAAGGATGCCAAACCAAGACTATTGAGATGGATCCTGTTATTACAAGAGTTTGACTTAGAAATCAAAGATAAGAAAGGAACCGAGAACGTTGTTGCAGATCACTTATCCCGAATAGAAGGCATCAAACATGAACTAGTACCGATAAACGATGATTTCCCGTACGAACGTCTGATAGCCAAATTAGAAAGTGACATACCCAACTCAATCTCGGAAGATCCAGAATTCGAAAAAGCTGTAGAAGCCGTCTATGCCCAAGTCACATTACCTTGGTATGCTGACATCGTTAATTACCTCGCTGCAGGCGTGCTTCCACCGGATCTCACTTATCAGCAAAAGAAGAAATTCTTCCACGATCTGAAACACTATTATTGGGACGAACCTCTACTCTTTAAGAGAGGGGCCGACAACATATACCGTCGCTGTGTCCCAGAGGAAGAAATAGAAAATATCATTTCCCAATGCCATTCAGCACCATATGGTGGTCATGCTAGTACATCCAAGACGTGCGCTAAGATTCTCCAAGCCGACTTATTCTGGCCCAACCTCTGGAAAGACGTCCACATCGCTGTGCTAAAATGTGATCGATGCCAACGAACTGGAAATATCTCACGACGCGATGAAATGCGTCAGAAAGGAATCTTAGAGGTAGAAATCTTTGACGTATGGGGAATAGATTTCATGGGACCATTCCCACCTTCTTTTGGTAATAACTACATACTCGTCGCTGTAGACTATGTGTTTAAATGGATAGAAGCCATTGTTGCTCCAACAAATGACGCACGAGTAGTAATCAAACTCTTCAAAAACACAATCTTTCCTAGATTCGGTGTACCCAGACTCGTCATTAGTGACGGCGGATCTCACTTCATATCGCGAATATTTGATAAACTTCTCTCTAAATATGGAGTCCGACACCGAGTAGCTACACCCTATCACCCGCAAACTAGAGGACAAGTAGAGGTCTCGAACAGGGAAATAAAATAGATATTGGAAAATACTGTCGCTACCTCAAGGAAAGATTGGTCATCAAAGCTACATGAAGCTTTATGGGCTTATAGGACCGCTTTTAAGACACCAATAGGTACTACACCCTACAAATTAGTTTACGGTAAATCCTGCCATCTCCCTGTAGAATTAGAGCATAAGGCCTTCTGGGCCATTAAGACACTCAATTTCAACTACACCGAGGCGGGAGAAAAACGAATCTTTAACTTACACGAATTGGAAGAACTTTGATTAGACGCTTACGAAAATGCCCGTATCTACAAAGAACGAACTAAAAAGTGGCATGATAAACGTTCAGTCAAGAAACAATTCAGTGTGGGAGACATCGTATTGCTATTTAATTCAAGATTAAAACTCTTCCCAGGTAAACTAAAATCTAGGTGGTCTGGACCTTATGAAGTGACTAAAGTACTTAAGAGTGGAGCTATTGAAATTACCGATAAGACGAATGCACCGTTTATCGTAAACGGGCAACGTCTAAAACATTATAATAAGAACGAAAATAGCCATCAAGTCTGCAGTATAGCATTGCTTGAGCTTCCAGCTCAAACACCCGAATAGCTTGTCACCAAGCTATCGTCAAGCTTTAGACGTTAAAAACAGCGCTTACTGGGAGGCAACCCAACTTTTCCCGCAATTTTCCCCGTTACTGTATTTCATTTTTATTTAAAATTTTACTTTGAAACTTTAACAAAAATTCTAAACTTAAAATTACTACTACTTTCTACATTCGTTTATTTTCATATTTTATTTTTATTTTATTTTTCTCTTTTGCTCTTTTGTTTTTCCGCTTTTTGTTTTTAAAAATCCTGACTTCAAACTTCTGTTTTAAACTTTTCAGGATTTTAAAAGTCTTCAAAACATTCCTCCTGTTTTCTCCGACTTACCTGCGAGTATGGCCGAGTACGACTTCACAAAGGTTCATTTTCGAGGACTAGCTCAAAAGGCAAGATTTGCAGCACTAACTGAAAGAGAAATCGCCTTAACGCTGTATTATGATAAGTCTACCATGGATAAACTAGGAATCACGGATAACATTCAATACCTGTTCAATCAACTGGGTTGGGAGAACACTGCTTTGAAAACACGTTTTGCTACCTATAAGGACCTCACCTATGAATTCCTTAGTTCCTTCAGATACCTACCCAACTATGGTTTTGGATCCAACACAGAGCTGATTACCTTTCGAATGTTTGGAATGGACCAAACCCATAGCCGGATGTCACTAGCTAACCTCCTAGGATTTCCTAGCGGACCGCATGTGTTCATCAGTGCAGAAGATGACGATATTGATTTTGAACTCAACCAATTCTGGGGTAGAATCACAGGCGACTATCACCCTGAACCAGACAGAATGTATAATGATGATATTCATAACCTAGCTTTCAGATACTTCCATAAGATACTAGCTCACACCCTTTTCGGGAAAGAAGAAAATATTACTACAGTATCTAAAGAGGAGTTATTCATCATGTTATGTGCTTCTCAGGGACGTACAGTAAATGCAGTGCCTTTCATGATGAGATCTTTCAGACGCCTCAATCAGGACCCACAATCACCTATTCTTATAGGAGGCCTCGTGACAATGATTGCCCACGAGCTCGGCCTTAGATTCCACTTAAATGCAAGCACTCGTTTTGGCACCATCCGACCCATGAATATACAATTCTGCTTTAACAGGCGCATTTTAGGAACTATGGGACCTGGACCTTATGAGTACCTCATCAACGAAAAACCTGTCCAGCTATTCACACTGCCTAATCATTAGATGACAAGTATCCACAACACGGACAACTGACTTTATGAATTGGATGAGCCTATGTGACCTCCCTCATCTCAGTCAACACCACAGAACTATATGTACGACAGTGACCACATCTCTGAGGCACACGACTATATGTACTATGAAGATGCTGTATCAGAAGCTGAAGTAGACCCTACGACTCCTCCGCATTACAACACCTATCCTGAGCCTATTCCTGAGGAGACCACTGACAAAATGGATACTGTTCTACTCCGGTTGGACAATGTTGATGCAGCTCTGACTACCGTCAAAGACAACATCGCAGGCATACACAGCGAACTGGTAGTCTTCATGGACTTAGTCTGTGACCAGCTCGACTACTACGCACGGAAGTTCGATGAGTTGAAGGCACGAAAAGACTAGATACTAGTTTTAGTTTAGTTTAGTTTAGTTTAATCATTTGGATTATAATCATTCTAATTTCTTTATTTCAATTATAGTCTTTATCTATTTATTCTGTTTTTACGTTGTTTCTTTGTTTATTGGCCACTATAATGCATTGCTATATCATTAATAGGCCTAAAAGTCACTGCAAGAACACCCTCAGAGCAAAATTCTGCGTTCTGCAGATTTTACTGCTGTGACGACCGTCACAGGATCCTGACGAGCGTCACGCGGGTGAGACCGTCGCATATACATGACGACCGTCACGAACCCAAAACTGCTATCTGATATGACAGGGGTTGCATTTTCTCTCCCACTCACCTCCTTTCAACTTCCAATCATCAGAACTCCCACCCCACTCCAATTTTTCGTTTTCCCCACATTGCACCATATATTTCAACTCCCATCTCAACTTCCTACCACACTTCTGTCACTTTTCTCCCACTTCGCAGAACCACCCCAATCCTCAGAACCGTCTCAATCTTCCAACAATGGTGAGAAATACCGAAACCCCAGACATCAACAACATTGTGTTCAGCGATGGTGACTCTGGCGAGAGACAGCGGGCCAACTACATCGCATTCCATCAACAGTCGCTCCAACCGACTCATTATCCACATATTCCATCGCTCACAGAGCTCGGACTCCTTGAAGGCGTCACTTGGATGCTTCAAAGAGCCGGCATCTGGAACATATGCACCAATCCATTGCCGACGTACGAACAACTCACTCTTGAGTTCCTAAGTTCGTTTACCTACGTCACTTCCAGCGGCGACCTCAGCCAACACTCCGGTGCCGCATGCTTCCGGATGTTCGGCACAAACTATCAGGTGAACCAGAACCAGATTGCCGCCATCTTACAACTCCCTCGAGGCGACAATGCTCACCGCCGCCTCACCGATCAGTTCCATCACGAAGCCTTCGCGCTCTGGTACCAGTTGACCGGCATCAATGCCGATGGTTGGGACTCTCTACATGCAACGCATATCCATAACCCGACCATCCGGTACTTCCACCGAGCATTGAGCAACACAATCTTCGCCAGGGACAGCAACCATAAGGTGAACTCGAAAGAACTATTCTTCCTCCACTGCGTCTTCAACAACGAGCCTATCAACGCCGCTCCGTTCCTCCTGGCCCACATTCAGGCCAACTGTAACCATGGCTCCAAGCCATTTTACTTTGGCGGGATTGTCACTGCCATTGCACTTGGGTTGAACCTCGGCGACCGCCTCCAGCACCTCCACGCCATTCCCTCGGTGTTCCTTGACACCGACCACTGCAGAGCCTCTCACCTCATCCGTTCCAGAGCCGACGGCAAGTACCATCCGGTAGTGCGTGGCAAAACCGTCCGAAGCATCATCCTTCCATCACGCACCCGGACACACCCAGAGGATCATACCAACTGGTTATTTGACCTCACTGCCCCTCCTGCTGCCGCTGCTCCAACTCAGGACCACACCCAAGGTTCTGACGACGAAATCCAAGCTGAGTTGGACAGGCCGGAGCAACCGGAGGCATTGCAGCCTTTTCCTTCCGACGGTACATCCTCCCACCGCCGCCGCCATCGTCCAGTGCCCGACTACTCAAAAGAGGACCTTCGTCGCTCTCTCGACCAGCAGGCCCAGATACTCGCTATGATGCAGCAGCAAAATCAGCGAGCAGAGTAGTTTGAAGCTTGGCATCGGACCCAAATGCAACAACTTCAAACCGGCCAAGAAACCATTACTGAGAACTTGGCGAATCTGACCTTGCAGGTCGAAGGACTCCGTGACTATGTCTATCATACCGGAGCTATGAGTTTTGAGGACCGAGTCGCCCAGGTCAGAGCAAGAGGACGCGAGCGCGGACGTGACCGAGGCACAAGACGTGATTAGTTATCATTTTCATTTTCCTTATTTGTTTACTATATTTCCAGTTTCTATGTACTTTCATTTCCGTTGTATCTCCCTCTCGCATTCTTTCAAATCAGTGGGGACACTGATTGAGATAGTGTGGGAGCGGAGCGTTTATTTCCCATTCCATTGTACTTTGAATTTCGTAATTTCTATTCAAACATCTTCTATTTTTAGCAAATAAAGCTCGTTTATATATCCTTTTTCTGTTACACAAACATCCCCACGTTATTCGAAGTAAACAACAAATTTTTTCGTTCGTTCCTCAAAAGCAAAAGCATCACGAGAATGCACCCAAGTTTAAACCAAGTTTCGAAACTCCGAGGAGACGACAATTCTAACAAAACCAGTACCATCCTGACACCCTAGATCTCCGGTTTATGCGAGTCAGTTTCACTACCTACGTGTACCAAAGTCTCAAGTGTCTACGCAAACTCAGCCCCAAGTAGTTTATACTAGCAGTCAGCACCATCCTAAAACACTTCTAAGCGAGCGACCAATGCAAATAAGTGTATGATCTCCAAAAAGATGAAAAATCATGAAAAGAAAGTTAGATTGCCAAAAATATAAGACACGTTTCCTTCTAAGTTAGGTGCTCCTAACCCGAGCATTTAGCCCAACGGCACGAAAGCTCATTGAAAAATCAATGATATAAGCTTATGATCAATGAAGAAGATCAAAAACAGAAATGAGATCATATTCACTAACAGGTCGACTTGCCATGAAAGTGTATGGACAACGGGCTTAATGTGATTACGCTAGAACAAACAGGGTGAACTTGCCGCGAGAACCTTGACACCAAGCTACAGTAGCATGACTGGGACCGATTTGCATAAGAAGGAGACCTCCGAAGACTTGTAGTCCAGTGTCGTCATGGTACTCGTTTTGTTCTTACCAAGAATCCCGGTTTTTCCCAACTTTGCGAACGAAGAAGCTGCCTCGTTCTTGCCAACTTTTTCCTGTTTTACTTGAGGACAAGCAAAGATTCAAGCTTAGGGGAGTTTGATAACACGAAATCCTATATATATTTTGATGCATAATTCAACTGAAGTTTAACTGTTTTCGATCTGATTTCGGGTTATTTCCGTGTTATTTGTCTGATGTTTTGCAGGTATTTGATGATCACGTCTAAACAAGGCAATATGTAGAAAAGAAACAATCTCAGATGAAATATGGACGAAAACCGGATGAAAACAACATGAAAAACGCAGAATGCTGATTTTGCTGCTGTGACGACCGTCACAGCTCCATGACGACCGTCACACATTGTGACGACCGTCATGCAGGCAAAAACGCCCCACTTCAAATGCACGTGAAAGAAGCAGTTCCAAGTCCCAAATAGTGGACCACTACTCCCTGATAGTTCTGCCTCAAAGTCCACCTTCTTCAAGTTATAACCGTTAGAATTCCATTTCTATAAAAAGGGAAGAAGGGGGACTCAGAAAGGGAGCCGCATTCAGACAACGAAGTGCTGCCAATTTATCTTCAGAGCTACCTTTCCAGTTTTTTTTATATTCTTATTTGTTTCTCTTTTCTTTTTCTGCATTCCTTCCATTCATTCTGTAATTCTCATTTACCGTGTACGATCAATTGGCACAAAGACCAGAATCCTGCCAACATTTGTGGAGGATCTGCCCAAAGGTCAATTGGAATATTTACAGGTTTCTCATTTCAATCGTAATTCCAGTTTTTATTATGATGCATGCTATTATTTATTGTTTTTATTTATGTTTTACCTTTCCCAAATCCATGTCTAGCTAAACCAAAGTAATCGATATGTAATAATAATTCGGAAGGGATTTGATAATAACCGGTTGAAAATTGTCTTTTCAAAAGTCGTATATGGTCTGAGTGTTTAAAATTAATTTACTAAATAAACTTCGTTGCGAAAGCGAGAACTTATTTAAAAGTAGTTTTGCCACGAAAGTGGGAAATTAATTAAGGCACGAACCAACAAGCGAAAGCTGCGGCAAGACCAGATAGTAAACACTAGTCATTCATTTTAATAACAGCGAAAGCACTTTAAAATAAATTAGAATTTAGAGATTTTCAAAAAATAATTTAAACCCCGAATGGGACACGAAAGCGTACGTTTGGCCCTTAGAATTATAATTAGCGTCAATAACCATCGTGAGGCGAGAGTCTTCAGATCACCATTTTCTGCTTAAATAAACTCTGAAAAATATTTCGTATACCGGTAACTTGTCAAATCCCCGAAGAACATAATTACTGCATATCGATTCAATTAATTATACTTTAATTAACATTCTTAGTTCCCTTTAGTGACAATCTTATTCCCTCAAACATTATCTACCTAGCTAAACATAGTAACTCCCGAGAACACTAGTTTGATTACGAGTCCCTGTGGGATCGATATCTGTTATTACTACGCGATAGACTGTGCACTTGCACTTAGGTTGTATTAGACATAGAAAGTCGCGATCAATACCCAAGCCCGAACCTGTCGTTCTTTACGGGAATCTCCAACACCTGACCCCAGCCCTTGGTGTCGCCTGCCTGCACTAGAGCCTGAGCCTCTTTGTACGATGATACTGCCACATCTGATATCTTGGGTACTGGAGCTTTGTCTTTAATCATTAGCCCTTCAAATGCTTGACAGGGTGTCTCGTGGATCTCGTCGTCAACCTCCACATATCTGAATGAAGACAAATGGCTAACCAGAATATCTTCTTCTCCATAAACAGTGACGACACTATCCCCCACCATATACTTCAATTTTTGGTGCAACGTGGATGTGACTGCCCCAGCAACATGGATCCATGGTCGTCCAAGAAGGCAACTATACGTTGGCTGGATGTCCATTATATAGAATTCAGTTTCAAAAATTTCTGGCCCCACCTGCAATGGCAACGTTATGGATCCGAAAACTGACCTCCGCGTACCATCGAACGCCCTCACCACTAAGTCACTGGGCGTGTAGAGAATCCCCCTGATATCCAACTTCATCATGGCCTTCTTCGGAAGCACATTCAAGGAAGACCCTGTATCCACCAACACACGGGACATGACCGTGCCCCTGCATTCAACTGAGACGTGCAGCGCCATATTATGCTCTCTCCCCCTCGGGGTCAAATCAAAATCCGTAAAGCCCAAACTGTGCCCTGCGTTAACATGCGCCATCACCCCTTCTAACTGATTCACAGAAACATCTTGGGGGACGAATGACGTGTCTAGGATCTTCAGCAAGGCGTTCCGATGGGCCTCGGAACATAATAGCAGTGACAAAATCGAGATCTTCGATGGCGTTTGTTGGAGGTGCTCAACAATTTTGTAATCACTTTTACGAATGAGCCTCATAAACTCTTCCACATCCTTAAGTGATGTTTCCTTTTCCTTGGTCTGCGAGGGGCCACTCTTGTCTACCTTGGCCTTCCCCTTTACCAATCTTTCTGCCTCTACCTCAGGCGATGTGAAGATTCTCCCACTTTTGGTCATACCTCCTGTTCCGACAACATTGTCTACGACCTCAGCTGGTTGTTTATTTACTTCAATTTTCTCACTGTCGCAATAAACCTCCAACCCATAAGTCCACGACACTGCTTTGGTATTCTCGAAAGGAATCAGTCCTGCTTTAGTAATAGTGATTGTCGGCCGCCTGGCAGGCGCCGTTATTGTTATTGTCTTCCTTGGAATCGTTACCGTCGCAACGTCGTTCCGCTCCTCATACAATGCTTCTACAGGCTCTTCAACTGTTGTTCTATCAAACTGCAATGTTCCTTCATTCATCAAAGCCTGGAAACCCTGTTTCAACTCATTACAACCCTCTGGCTGCATCCAACAATCCAAGCAAAATTCGTCACACCCTGGGAATACACCCCCTTTTAACAACCTGCTTTTGATCTCACCCAGCGGTGTCTTCAGCTCATCGACATCCGTTACTAGATTCAAATTCTCCTCGGTCAGGATGGCGTTTGCCCCATGATTGGGCATAGGCTGCTGTACTATATTTGGACCCGCCTGTCCAAAGTTAATAGCTTTGTTGTCCAACAAGTCTTGGACTTTATGTTTAAACGCATGACAGCCTTCAATATCATGTCCGGGCGCCCCGGAGTGAAACTCACAGTGTTTACCAGCATCATAGCGAAACGGAGGGTTTCCCGTTAACGGTGCCATGGTCCTTTTCTTGACCAATTTCAACCCTAACAAAGTTTGAAGTAGTTCAGCGTATGTTGAATGAGGCGTTTCAAATACTCGCCTGGGCTTGCCCTCTAGGATTCTGCGCTGGGCGGGGTGTTGCCTTTGTTGTTGCTGCTGCTGCGGCTGCTGTTGTTGTTGTTGTTGTGGAAAAGGGATGGTAACACTAGCGACTTGTTGATGCTGAGCATACTGACTTCGTCCTTTGCCCCGTCCTCTGCCGCCAAACACAGCACTAGAATCACCTTGACGCCTACCACCAAATGCTTTCCTGGTACCTCCTGTGGGGGCAGACTCACCTGCTTGGAATCTTCCAACCTTAATACTGTCTTAGACCATCTTGTTGCACCCTAAAATTTGCTCAACCTTATTCACTTGGTTTATGTTTCAATATCATTAGCATTTGCATATATAGAGTCATGTACATAGTCTAACCATCTGCATAGCATAAGCATAGCAAGTCATTCAACAGGGGACCAATCATTATTCTCATCTCTAGAGGCCTATCAAGAGGTTATTATTCAAATTCAATCTCATTCAAGTCATCAGAAAGAATTGGGAAGCTATCAAGTCAATGGATCAAGCAGTTCATCTATCTCCTATCTGAGGGTATCTGGGGATCATCAAAGAAATTGTGAGTTGTGGGCTGAGCATGGGGAGTATCTAGACATCTTGGAGGACTTAGAAAGTCATTTGGAGAAGGAGACAAGTCATTGGTATGATCACAAGAATTACAGTTGAAGAGAGTCAACTAGGGTTTCATCTGGGTCAACCCTGGGTCAACTCTAGGTCAAATGACTGAGGGAAGGGCATTAAGGTCTATTGGAGAGATGTGGGGTTCACCATTTGACATGTAAAGAAGGATATGTTGTTATGCTAAGAAGAAATCAATAGAAATCAAGGAGAAGAGGAGTTTCTAAATTAGGGTTTCTATGTAAAATCCCCTAGTTTAGGTCAAAGTTCCAAGCAAGATAAGTCAAAATATAAGCTTCAAATGGATCCTTGGCCAACATGAAACTTGTAGAGGATCTCAAGAACTTTAATTTGAGTGGTGGAAGACATCAAGGATATGTATAGAACTCAAGTTATGGTCCTTGCAAGTTACAGGTCATCTGAGGTATCTGAAATTTTGTCTGTGAAAATGACTTGACTTCCAAGCAACTTTTACCCCTCAAGGAGATTTCAAATGAATTTCTGGTAAACATGAGAGTTGTTCCTCATTGTCTTAGCGTTCTAGAATGTTATAGTATTCCTTCATATGATTTGTGGAACTCTACATATGGTCGTGGCAAGCAAAGGGTATTTTGGTCATCTGAGGATTACAGGTCATTTTAACCTATGCCCAAAACTCATACAAGGAAGCTTCAAATGGAAAACTTTACAACATCAAACTTGTTCCAAATGACATTTTGAGTCTAGGAAAGGGACAATGGGAGATTGTAAAGATTCATAGCACAAGGTTTCAAAATTGTTGGATTTAATGAATAAAAATGGACTTAAAAATGAGATTTTTCATATCTTGGCCAAATGAAGCAAAATTATAGGTCATTTTGAATGGAAAGATCATTTTAAAGACATTGGATAAATTAGAATTTTGAGCTTAGTTCACATTTTGGGAGTTATCCATGGTTACTTGTAATGGAAGATACATAAACCAAATCCAAGGGAAAGTGTGCAAGGGAAGCTTCTCCAAGCTTCTAGGAGTTTCTAACATCATGTATATATTGATATGAGATGGTTCATGCCATGGTTGGTGATTACATTTTCTCAAAACCCCAAGTTTCATCCACTTTCTCCCATTTGCAAAAGTATTTCAAACTCTCTCAAATCTCCATCAATCTTCACATTTTCTGATTGAATCTTCATCATCATCATCCAAGCATCATAATTCACATCAAGATTGGTGGAATTGGAGGAAGGATTGTGCTGTTCAAGATAACCATCCAAGAAGCAAGAAGGTTTCAAGTTCAAGATTCAAGGAGTTTGCACAGAAGATATTGCATACAGAATTCATCATCAAGGTCATTGATCAAGTTCCAATCACTGCAAGCATCAAATTCAAGGGTTTCCATAGCTATTTCCACCATTTTTGCACCAGGTTAGTTTCCTTCGAATTGGCTGAATTAGCTAGAACCATGGATAGTTATTAGGTTAGAATGGTTAAGCATAAGTAGAGGATTGATTTTGTTAAGTTTGGACAAGTTTCATGGAGTTTGACCAGAGTGCACCAATTCTGTTAAGGTTCATAACACATGGAATATAGCACGATAATTCTCATGATATGGCTTAAAATGACTAGTACGAGGTGAAGATTAGGTTAGGATAAATTGTGGCAAGAATTGAGATGGTTGATGACAGGTGAAAATGGAGGATTCTATCTGTTACCCCTATCGGGTTGATTTCTTGAGTGAATTTTAGAAGGAGATATTGATAGGGTTGTGTAGAGGGAAGAAAATGGACCAAGTTTGCTCTTCATGGCATGTGATTTCATGGACAATTGATGGAGAACAGAGGAGAATAAGGTGTGTGCATGGCGAGGAAGTTTCAGAAACCCTAGGGTTTCTAAGGTTGAAGACAACCTTCTGACCACACGATTAGCCATTTGACCTTGACTCAGACTTTAATCCAACGGCCAGTGTTTAAAACGAATTTGGAGGGAGAGATTATAAAGCAGAACGCTGCGTTTCACTAATTCCCTCAGGCTGGGCTCAATAATAACTTGCTAATAACACCCCTCCCAGCGCAGGCCCAATGATCTTAACTGGAAATATTGCTATCTGCACCGTTTGTGTTTTTTTGATTTTTTGTTGGAATTCTGAAGCGCGCTGGACCTATTGCTTTATTCTATTCGCGCCCCCAGTTGATGGCCCACCTGAGATTACAACTAAGCGTGTCTGCTTATGACACCCCTCCCCAATTTAATTTTTTGTTTGATATTCATTTCTTTTAATTTTGCTTGCATTTTGTGAAAATCATATAAAATTGGAAAAACATTATTTTGTGATAATTCTTTTTGCATAATTTTCTTCAAGATTTCTAGAAAACTATAAAAAATAAAAATTGCATTTTATTTTTTATTTGATATTTTTCCCATGTTTTCCAAATAAATACCTATTTTAGTTGTTTCATTTCATACATGGATTTGATAATTTTTGTTCTGATAAATGCTTTAATATTTTTCACCCATCCTTTTTAGGTTGATTAATAGACATTGGTAACTTGTACATGCAATTTAGTTCATATTTTTAGGAATTAATTTTTAAGTGATTATTTTAGGTGTGAACAACATGAATAAAATTAGGGTTTTAAATCAACTTAGGTGAGATAGTTTAATTCTTTTAGGAAATTTTCATTTGATTTTTGGGGCATGGACTATAGGGGTTATGGGTATAGGATAGATCCCCTTAGAAATCACTAGGATTCCCCTACTGCTATTAGTATATACTGCTATATTTGATTGATTGGTGTGGTGTGCCCTCTAGGGATTATTGATTTGTCTGTGTGGGTATTGGGATTGTTTGGGGATTGGGGAAGCTGAAGACTTGTGATGTTGAAGCCATTGGAGATCCAGAGACTGAAGACCAACCTCCAGAGATGAAGAGGAAATTCTTGCTAGCAGCTGCTGAGGATATTAGGGTTTAGGAGCTAGGCAGAGCTCTAGATTAGAAAGCTTGTTTCTCAAACATGGAATGCCTTGTCTGCATCCATCCTTTCTCTATGATTCAAAGTCTCTTTCAAATATCCACCTCCTTCCTTTGGAAGGATCAGTGAATGTATTTGAAAGATAGAACTTTTGAGGGGAAACTTTCTGTTTAATGTTAACAGTTGATGAACCACCCTTGGTAGGTAATCAATTGTCTAACATTCATGCACTTCATCTTGTTGACTGATGTTTCTCCTGAGGATTGAGACTTGAAGAAAAGTCATTGCAGATGGAAGACTGATAATGAAGACCTTGCTGGAAAGCTGTGGAGATAGAGATTGATACTGGCTGAAGCTTGTAGCTGATTGGAGATGACTTGAAGACTGGTGTGATGCAGAGCTGCTGTAGCTGTTTACCTTTCTGCTGTATTTCATTTCTGATGTATTGATTGGTTTTCCTGACTGTATTGTTTGCTGTTTACCCTGTTGGGCTGAAAGTGGAGCCTGTTAACTTTTGCCTATTGTTTTCTAGGTTCGAGGTTGAGTGGGACTCCCTTGCCTCGCTTGTATTGCTGCATCCATGCATTTTACCGCTTTACTGTATATATCTGATATTGTTTCTGTTTCCGTCTGTTCCCTTAGGATCTCTGTTTCTCTCTGCGCAAGAGAGGAGCATGATAGACACTAGGTCTTAACCCATGCATGACAACATTAGGTTAGTTTGATTCCCTTCGCAACCGTAGGTTAGAGTTCTGTCTCTTCTTCCTCAAACAAACAGAAAATACAATAAAATTTCAAACACAATAAAAGACACTTCTTCCGTAAAAGAATGGGAACTCATCAAGACGTCATTTTTGTCCGCCGGGACTGCTAATAAAAAAAAACCTTTTTCAGAAGGAATAAAATCGATCAGGACAGACTTGTGTCTTCCGTGGCCCGAACTACGTTTGCTCTGATCTTTCATGCTGTATGAAAGTACGTAGGCATAGGATGCGATATCCTAGCGAGCAACCTTCCCCTCCTTTCCCGTAGGTAGGCGAACTACGTTGACTCTGATTTCTCGTTCCAGACGGGAATACGTAGGCATAAAGTGCGATACTTTGCCGAGTCAGTTTATTTTCATTTTATTTTTCTTTTAACCCCTGACCTGTAGAGTAGATAGAAACAACAATCCATACCCGAAAACAAGCGTGGATCCCGTCGAGTACGACAGACGTGAGGGGTGCTAATACCTTCCCCTTGCGTAACCGACTCCCGAATCCAGGTTTTGGTTGCGACGACCATACCTTTCCCGTGTTGTGAGAGGTTTACTCTGAGCGTTTCCTTTCCCTCCCGTGGGATAAATAACGCACGGTGGCGACTCTTCTGTTCAGCCGGCGCCGATTTTTGCAGTAGCGACAGCTGGCGACTCTGCTGGGGACCCAACGTCCCCTGGCTGCTAAGGACTGCGATAGTTCTTATGCATTTGGGATCCAACGTCCCTTAAGAGAGTCAATCCTAACGCTTGTTTTCCCGTCGAGGATTTTGTATGGATTTATATTTCTGACCTTTATTTTCAGCATTATATATTGATTATTATTGCCGTATTGGGGTGTGACGGGTGTTCTGATATTGAGTGAGAAGCCGGACCTGGGCTTGAGTGCACCTAGAATTAGAGTAGAAAGTAGTGGGCGCGTGCCGGCTTTGCTTGCATTAGTGTCTCATGAAATCTACACTCGGACGAGGTTCTTCTGGTTGGCTTCTTTTTCTACCCTTTGGGTCGAAGGGGTTGTTGGTCAGCTGAATTGTCGACTCCGGGAACCGATCATTTGGAAGTTGGCTAAGTGAGGCCTCTTCAGGATTTGATGATGCCACTCCTTCTGGGAATCGTATCATCAACCCTGAAAGTCTGTGACGCCGACGACCGCATAGGATGCCATACCTTTGTCAGTTACTAGGACATCCACCTGTGAGAGGGTTCGGGGTTATGCAAGTAACTAGACCTTCAGACACCGGTCATTTCTTGATCAGAGATCCTGTGTATTTATGGAGAGTTCTGAGGTCTGTCAGAGACCATGAGAGTTCTGAGGTCTGTCAGAGACCATTTTGAGAGTTCTGAGGTCTGTCAGAGACCAGTTGGAGATGTGATTTGAGGTCTGCCAGAGACCAGTTAGAGTTATGGCTTGAGGTCTGTCAGAGACCATTGTTGGAGCTTTGTTTTAGGTCTATCTGAGACCAGGGTTTGAGGACTTCTATAAAGTCTATCTGAGACTTCTTGATATGGTTCAGGCTATTCAGCTATGGCAGTTGGTCCCCGTTGCATGTTACTTGCATTGCATTGTTTGCATACCCATTATCATTGCATCCCATTAACGTGTGTCTGTGCTGCAGGTGCATTTGCATATCCTCCGATTCTAGTGCCCAGGCTTCTGAGTGTTGATTATGGCCGGTTTGAGGAAAACAGTTGCGTATAAGCTGCCGTCACCTGATATTACTTCTTTGCTTGGTCTGATATCTCTTGCTGATGAGGAGGTTAGGAGAAGCTTCAGAATGAGTCATGGGAGATTACTGAGATTAGTCTGCAAGCCCACTGCTGATGAGATGAATGGGCTATACACCTTGATGCAGTTCTATGACCCCGCATTGAGATGTTTTACGTTTGCTGACTTCATCCTAGGGCCCACCATTGAGGAGTATGTGGAGTTTACTGAGCTACCGGTGCAGAACAAGGTTCCCTTTATTCACTCTGCCGCTGAGCCCAAGTTGGAGGACTTAGCCAAAGCCTTGCACATGGACGCTGCAGAACTATTAGTGACTTCTTGGCTTGGGGTTTCAGGTTTCTCTTTTGATTTCCTGGTTGGCAAGGCTCAGGAGTATGCCAAGAACGGATGTTGGGTGGTTTTCAACGCTATCTTGGCTCTATGCATTTATGGAATTGTGCTGTTTCCTAACTTGCCCAATTTCGTAGACTTGGACGCTTTCCATCTATTTGCCGCCGGCAATCCAGTGCCCACGTTGATCGGAGACTTCTACCACTCATTGTACTACAAGAACGAAAACAGAAGGGGAAAGGTTGTTTACTGCTGTGCTCCTTTGTTGAATATGTGGTTCAAGAGTCATCTTCCCATGAAGGGATCTTTTGTAGAGAGTGCAACCACCGCTAGCTGGTCAGAGCGCCTGATGAGGCTATCTTCCGAAGACGTTGAATGGTTTGATAGAGATCTGCTGGGATCTGAGCTTATATTCAGTTGTTCGGGGTACCCTAATGTCCCGCTGATAGGAAGGAAAGGGTGTATCAACTACAACCCTTCTCTGTTCGTCCGCCAATTCGGATATGCGCTGAAGAGCCCGCCAAAGGAGGAAGAAGTACAGGAATCTCTGTACTTCACCGGAGATTTGAAGGGGGAGTTATTGGCCAAGCTGCAGCATGCCTGGACGCGCATTAACCGAAGAGGGAAGCCGTTGTTAGGGAAGAATGACTGTCAGGCCTATGCACCTTACAGAGAGTGGATCCAGGAGAGAGCCAGTCAGTTGAGGATGCCATTTCCAGATGCACCAGTTCTTGTTCCTATTCCGGTAGCAGAGCCAACTACTGTTTCTAGGGAAGCCTACGAGCAAGTTGTGAAAGAAAAAGAAGCCTTGATGAAGATCAACGAAGGGTTAGAGCAAGAGCTAGCCCAGGCACGCAGTGAGAAAAACAAGGTCGTCCATGCTTTCCAACAGCAAATTGAGCTAATGAACAGGTTAGGGGTTGAGTTAACTGAGGAGAGGAAGAAGCGCGAACGTCTGGGGCAAGAGTTCAGAAGCTCCCACGACATGCTTGAATCCAAAAAGAAGGCGCTCGACGCAGCACACCGAGAGATCTCTTCTTGCAATAAGACCTGGAATGCCACGCTCACCAACAATAAGAAGAGGGAGGATAAGTTGAAGCAGCAAATTTCCGACCTCGAAGAGCAATTGAAGTCCAGCATCAAAAAGTGTGAAGAAGAAGTGATGACCCGGTACAATCTCCAGAATGCACTAAACAAGGCCATCAAAGGCAGAGATGAAGCTGTGTCCCAGAAGCGTAAACTAGAGGATCGCTTCGGAGAGGGGGCATGGGAAGAAACTGCTGAAGACGTGCGACGTGTTCTTAAGAAAAGAAACCAACTTGTTGAAGGGCTGCTTGATCTACCAAGTCATCCGGAGACCAAGAAGCTGCTAGAAGAGTATCAGGCTTATGGGAGGATTTGATCATTTCATGTAGTAACTTGTATGCTTTATTTGCATAGTGCTGACCATCACCAGGATTGTTGGTTGAGGTCATGCCTTCTTTGTACTCTCAGTGACATTGTATTCTTGGCTTATTGGTTTCTCAGCAATATATGAGGCTTTCTGTGATTCAGCTCCGATCTTTATATTGATAGCACTGTCACTGCACCGGCACCTTCACACTAGAATCGGGGAATGAATTTCCCTAATGCACAGACACACACGTTGCATTGCATTCATATTCATATTGCATTAAAGGTAATCTTTGGATGGTGTCTTATTTCCTGCTCTGTATCAGGTACTTTTCAGGATTGCAGATCAGCACCCGCACCGCTATTCCACTCGCACCAACTGTCGAAGAATCATGGATCAAATGCAGAACGAGATGCAAGATGTGCGCGAGAAGCTAGCTCTCTTTATGCAGACCATGGAAGCTATTGCAAAAGGTCAGGAGAATTTGCAAGCCATGGTCCAACCTCTGTTGGCCCGAAATGCTGGTCACGGTAACGAGGATCATCAGTCCGTGCGAGTCGATACTGTTCATGGAGATGGCACTCCCACGCCAGTGGCTCCACCTGTAGTCAATATACCTACTGCTAATGTCAACAATGCTACCGCTGCTGGGAACGGTAACGTCGGAGTTGGGAACGAGACTGTAGTCCATAACGTTGGGCTTGGTGATGTCAATTTGGGTGATAATATGGGAGGCAACGGCTTTGGCAATACTGGATTCGGGTTCAATGATCAGGGATTCGATAATGCTGGGAAATATGGTTTCAATGCTCAAGGCTTTGGGCAAGATGGTTATGGTGTGGCCAATCAGGGTTACGGAGGTTTCGGAAATGGAAACGGCGCTGGGTTAATGGCTTTTGGGCCTGCTGGAGGTGTTCAGGGATACGGTAACAGAGGCCGAGGCCCGGTGATGAATCAGTTTAGAGCTGGCCGCAATATTGGATATGATGGGTATGGAGCTGGGAATGGTATGTGGCAAGAAGATCAGCAGGAGGACGCTTTCTCCGGCGGAGGCTTTGAAGGGTCGATGGATGACTCCCAGAAGATCAGAATGCTAGAAGAGCAGATGAGGGGGGTTCTGAACCAAAGTGTTGTGGGCTTGGACATGGCAACAATGGGCCTGGTACCTGGCTTGAGGGTGCCAATCAAATTCAAAGCTCCTACGTTTGATAAGTATAAAGGGGACACATGTCCGAAAGTGCACGTACGGGCTTATTACAGAAAGATGTCTGCATATTCAACTGATGAGAGAATGCTAATGCATTTCTTTCAAGATAGTTTGTCAGGCCCTTCCCTAGAGTGGTACATGGGGTTGGAGCCAACCAATATCAAGACATGGAAGCAATTGGCAAAGGCATTTGTAGCTCACTACAAGTATAACAACGACTTGGCACCCAATCGGGTCCAATTGACAGGGCTGTCTCAGAAGAAGGGGGAGAGCTTTAAAGAGTACGCGCAAAGGTGGCGCGATATGGCTGCCAGGGTCCGTCCTCCTTTAGAAGACAAGGAAATGAATGACATGTTCGTCGGCACATTCACAGACTTGTTTCATGACATGCTGTTTCATACATCTCTGGCCAGTTTTTCAGACTTAATTCTGATGGGAGAAAAGATTGAACGTAACATCAAGCAAGGAAAGTTCCAAGTCGAGGAATCAACTGCATCTGGCAGTAATAGGAAGGCTTTTGGTGGGCGCCGTCAGGGCGAGGCAAGCGCAGTATTCGGAGGCCGAGGCCGAGGCAGGGGACGAAACCAATATCATCAGCCGCAGCAGGTGGCGAGTGTTACTATCCCGTATCAGCAACAACCACTTCAGCAACAACAACCGTTTCAGCAGCAGCCAATGCAGCAACAACAGCAACAGCAGCAGCAGCCTCAGCAGGGGGCACAGCAGGCTCAGCGAAGATTCCAGGGTGGTAAACCAAGAAGAGTGTTTGAGAAGCCTCCCTCAACCTATGCAGATTTGTTGCAGACATTGTTGGGTTTGAACCTGGTAGAGAAGAGAACTCTGGCACCGATAACGGGAACTCCTCCGTATGGTTATGATGCAAGCAGGCACTGTGAGTTTCATTCTGGGGCTCCGGGCCACGATATAGAGGGTTGTCATGCTTTTAAGCACGTTGTGCAGGATCTTTTGGACAATAAGACTATCAATTTCGGAACGGCAGGTCCGAATATAGTGCAGAAACCCATGCCTAATCATGGGGCGAACGCCATTCTGACTGAGGAAGGGTTGAATCTGATTATGAATGTCGACGATTTAAAGACGCCGCTGAGCGAGATAAAAAGTAGATTGTTGCAAGGGGGTGTTTATCCAGGATGTGACGAGTATTGCTTAGAATGCTGGACCCTAGCAGGGGGGTGTGATGATTTGAAGAAAGGCATTCAGGCTTTAATTGATGGCGGCACATTGCAGTTTGACCGAGCAGCAACCGAAGAGCCTGCAGGGGCAGTAGCAGATGATCAGAGTGATGTGGCCACTGTAACGATTCCTCGAAAGACAATCACTATTGCAGCGCCGGTCCAGCGACCACCGATCACCATAACTAAGGCCGGACCGATCCCGTACGAGAGCATGAAAGCAGTCCCTTGGTCATACGGGCTGGAGGTGTATTGTGACGGAATAAAGATTGATGTTAACAAGCAGCCAGCCGAGACCGTGGACAACGTTGTTGGTTCAAGAGGTATGACAAGGAGTGGTAGGATCTTCATATCACCTGAAGTGGAGGCCGAAAGATTAGCAAAAGGAAAAGGGAAGATGGTTGAGAATGTCCCAGTGCAAGCAAGCGAAAAAGAAGCGGCATTGAAAGATGTAGAAGAGTTCATACGCTTGATTCGAAAAAGTGATTATAAGATTGTGGAGCATCTGCGACAGACGCCTTCCAAGATATCTATCCTGTCATTGCTACTATGTTCTGAAGCTCACAGAAATGCTCTGTTGAAAGTCCTGGATACTTCCTTCGTACCCCAAGACGTCTCCGTGAATCAGCTGGAAGGAGTGTTGGCACATGTGAATGCAGGCCACAGCTTAGGATTTACCGACTTCGATTTGACCCCGAAAGGGAGAGATCATAATATGGCGCTGCACATATCTGTCGAGTGTAGAGGATCAGTAATGTCGCATGTATTGGTCGACACCGGATCGTCTCTGAATGTGATGCCCAAGAAAGCGATGATGAAGTTGGATGTCAGAGGAATCCTGTGCATGCCCAGTGACTTGGTAGTTAGAGCCTTTGACGGCACGCGAAGAACAGTCTTCGGATTGATAACATTGCCTCTACAGGTGGGACCGGAGGTGTTCGCCACTGAATTTTATATCATGGATATACAGCCTGCATATAGCTGCCTGCTCGGAAGACCCTGGATCCATGGGGCTGGGGCAGTCACGTCTACCCTGCATCAGAAGTTGAAATATATGGTCGGGGACAGTGTAGTCACCGTGTGCGGAGAAGAAGACATCCTGGTCAGCCATCTGTCGTTATTTAAATATGTGGAGGTCGACGGAGAGATCCACGAAACACCCTGCCAGGCATTTGAAGGATTGCGTGTCAAGGACAAAGGTCCCGGGCCGAGCAAAGTGTCGGAGATAGCGGTCTCGTCGTATAAAGAAGCTCAAGCTCTAGTGGAGGCAGGAGAAGCAAAGGGCTGGGGCAAAGTGCTGGATATTCCCGTGAAAATGGACCGGTTCGGGCTGGGATACCAATCGTCGTCGTCAGCACCTGCCGTGGGGGCGCCCCGTTTTAGAGGGCCAATAACCATCTCTGCCAGTGGAGTATGTCATGAAACCATCAATGCTGCTCCGGAGTCTGACGAAGGAGACAGTGACTGTGATATGGATGCCTGGATTCAGCCAAGCACGCCAGGACAAGGACTGTGCAACTGGTCTATTCAGGAGCTTGTTCCTGTGACTCTTAAACAGTAATGCTTTGCTTTATTAATTGTTGAATAATCTGATGTCTTGCCCGGGGCATCAGGATTTGCTTAGGGTTGTGTTGTTATGAACATTGCGTGTTAATCATTAAATAAATGGCGTTTTTTTTCATGTGTAAATACTGTAATCTCTGTCTTTCTTATTTTGTATTTTTCAATAAAATGGCAACGCGGTTATTCGTTTTATACGCATTTTGAAGCACTTAACCATTCCTTTTGCAGGATAACATTTTCAGATGACATCCTTGAACCACCTATGACTCGTCCCGACTTTGAGCATCCGGTATTTCAGGCCGAAGAAGAGGTTGTCGAAGATAGTGACGTTCCTGAAGAACTGTCTTGGTTGGTGAAGCAAGAGGAAAGAGCCATTTTGCCTCACGACGAGGTCATCGAAATTATCAACTTGGGGTCGGAAGGGGTTGAGAAGAATATTCGTATCGGAGCCGCACTGCAGAGCGATATCAAGCGAAGACTGGTTGAAATGCTCCAAGAGTATAGTGATGTATTCGCTTGGTCGTATGAAGATATGCCAGGGCTCGATACAGATATGGTCGTGCACCGTCTGCCACTGAAAGAAGAATGCCCGCCAGTCAAACAAAAGCTTCGCAGAACTCGACCAGATATGGCAGTAAAGATCAAAGAGGAAGTTCAAAAACAGTGGGACGCTGGTTTCTTGGCTGTGACAAAATATCCCTCATGGGTTGCTAACATCGTACCAGTGCCAAAGAAAGACGGCAAGGTTCGAATGTGCGTGGATTATAGAGATTTGAATAAAGCAAGCCCAAAAGACGATTTTCCACTTCCTCATATCGATGTGCTAGTTGATAATACTGCTCAATACTCCGTATTCTCCTTCATGGATGGCTTTTCGGGCTATAATCAGATTAAAATGGCGCCAGAGGATATGGAGAAGACCACTTTCATAACGCCTTGGGGAACATTTTGCTACAAAGTGATGCCCTTTGGTTTGAAAAATGCTGGGGCAACATATCAGCGTGCGATGACGACTCTTTTCCATGATATGATGCATAAAGAGATCGAAGTTTATGTTGACGATATGATTGCCAAATCCCAGACGGAGGAAGAGCATCTGGTGAATCTGCTGAAGTTATTTAAAAGGCTTAGGATGTTCAGGCTGAGACTGAACCCTAACAAATGCACCTTCGGGGTAAGATCGGGTAAGCTGCTGGGGTTTATCGTAAGCGAAAGAGGAATAGAGGTCGATCCTGCTAAAATAAAAGCAATTCAAGAAATGCCGACGCCTAAAACAGAGAAAGAGGTGCGCGGGTTTTTAGGGAGGTTGAACTACATCGCCCGGTTCATATCTCACCTAACGGCCACGTGTGAACCATTATTCAAACTGCTGAAGAAAGATCAAGCTGTAACGTGGAACGAAAATTGTCAAAAGGCGTTCGATAAAATAAAGCAGTATTTGCAGGAACCTCCTATTTTGATACCCCCAGTGGCAGGGAGACCTTTGATCATGTATTTGACGGTTCTTGAGGGAAGCATGGGTTGTGTTCTAGGTCAACACAACGAGACAGGAAGAAAAGAGCATGCGATCTACTACTTGAGTAAGAAATTTACAGATTGTGAATCTCGATACTCAATGCTTGAGAAAACTTGTTGCGCGCTAGCCTGGGCCGCCAAGCGTTTGAGGCAATACATGCTGAATCATACAACCATGCTCATCTCGAAGATGGATCCTATCAAATATGTATTTGAAAAGCAGGCGTTGTCAGGGAGAATTGCTCGTTGGCAGATGGTCTTGACCGAATATGACATTCAATATGTCTCGCAGAAGGCTATAAAGGGGAGTGTGCTGTCTGAGTATCTGGCGGAGCAGCCTATTGAAGATTACCAATCGATGAGGTTTGATTTTCCTGACGAGGATATCATGTACCTAAAGATGAAGGATTGTGAAGAGCCGTTGCCAGACGAAGGACCAGAGTTGGGGTCCAAATGGAAGATGATATTTGACGGAGCTGTAAATGCTTACGGTAGCGGAATAGGGGCAATCATCACTACGCCACACGGGTCGCAAATCCCGTTTACTGCCCGATTGACCTTTCCAGTCACCAATAATGAGGCCGAATACGAAGCTTGTATAATGGGGCTTGAAGAAGCCATTGATTTGCGAATCAAGAATCTGGACGTATACGGAGACTCAGCTCTAGTGGTGAATCAGATCAAAGGGGAATGGGAGACACGTCAGCCCAACTTGATACATTACATGAACTATGCAAGGAGATTATTGCCTTTCTTCGACAAGGTTGAATTGCATCACGTACCGCGGGCAGAGAATCAAATGGCTGACGCCCTCGCCACTTTGTCTTCCATGTACAAAGTCAATTTCTGGAACGAGGCTCCCCGAATCATTATCTCCCGGCTTGACAGACCAGCTTTCGTATTTGCTATTGATGAAGCATCCGACGACAAACCGTGGTATTTTGATATCCTTAATTTTCTGAAGAATAAAGAGTATCCGGCTGGGGCATCCAGTCAAGATCAAAAGACTCTCAGGAGATTAGCGGGTAATTTCTATTTGAATCCAGATGGTGTCTTGTACAGAAGAAACCACGACTTGGTACTGTTGCGTTGTGTAGACGAAAGAGAGGCAAAACTGCTCATGGAGGAAATACACGAAGGTACATTGGGTACGCATGCTGGCGGGCATGCTATGACGAGAAAGCTGCTGCGGGCAGGTTATTTTTGGCTGACTATGGAAACTGATTGTTTCAAGTTTGAGAGGAAGTGTCACAAGTGCCAAATCTATGCTGATAAGATCCACGTGCCTCCAAGTCCTCTGAATGTGATGTCATCACCCTGGCCATTCTCGATGTGGGGAATCGATATGATTGGAAAGATCGAGCCGACGACTTCTAATGGGCACCGCTTCATTCTGGTAGCAATCGATTATTTCACCAAGTGGGTAGAAGCGGCGTCTTACGTAAATGTAACTAAGCAAGTGGTGGCCAGATTCATCAAGAGAGATATCATTTGCCGATATGGGATCCCCGAGCGGATAATCACGGACAACGGTTCAAACCTGAACAATAAAATGATGAAGGAGCTCTGTCAGAATTTCAAGATCGAACATCACAACTCCTCCCCTTACCGACCCAAGATGAATGGCGCTGTCGAAGCGGCCAATAAGAATATAAAGAAGATCGTCCAGAAAATGGTGGTGACCTATAAGGATTGGCATGAGATGCTACCTTTCGCTTTGCACGGTTATCGTACGACGGTACGCACATCAACCGGGGAAACCCCGTTCTCGTTGGTATATGGAATGGAAGCGGTATTGCCATTGGAAGTTGAGATCCCTTCTCTGAGGGTATTGCGAGACGTTCAGCTGGACGAGGCAGAATGGGTGAAAGATAGGTTGAACCAATTGAGTTTGATGGATGAGAAGAGGCTAGCTTCTCTAGCATACGGTCGTTTGTACCAAAGCCGAATGAAGAAAGCATATGATAAGAAGATACATCCGCGAAGCTTTCAGACGGGCGACCTTGTGCTGAAAAGGATTCTCCCGCCGCAAGCCGATCACAGGGGCAAGTGGACCCCCAACTACGAAGGGCCATACGTTGTCAGAAAAGTCTTTTCAGGAGGAGCTTTATTGTTGTCCACTATGGACGGTGAAGACGTTACGTCGCCTATAAATTCGGACGCAGTTAAAAAATACTTTGCTTAAAAATTGACCCGCTGGACAGAAAAAAGAGAGTCCAGGCAAAAATGGGGCATCCTGGCGAACCAAAAACAGAATAAAAGGTTCGGGCAAAAGTTAGGGATAAAAGTGGAAAAAATGTACACCCGCGAAGTTGAAAACCTACACTGGGCGGCTTCGGCAAAAAAGGGTATCCCGGTGAACTGAAAACCCGTAAAGGGCGGTTCACGCAAAAGTTAGGGATGTGAAGAGCAAATGGCTGCGGTACAGATTTGATACTGCGGTGAGCATCAGTACGGGAGAATACCTGAGGGGGCGATTATCAGATACAACCGCTTCGGAAGTATGGATACCGGGAAAGCATTAGAGTCGGATGAGTCATAGGAGGATCAGTTCGTGGTGTTCGTCTGCACCCCGTTGCCGACCTGTGTACAAAATTTAATTTGTCAAATATTTATGCTTCTTGTGCATACTTGTGTATTTGCTTTGCGTAGCTTCCTCTTTTCAGGAGTTACATCCCGTGTACAAAAATTCCGCCCATTCAGGGGCCCAATCAATAAAATATGTTATTCAGTACTTGATGCTGGTTCTTTACTGTTGTGCGCATGATAAAACGCCTAAGTTTACTGAAACTAGCATGTGTATAACCTCACTGGCCCTTGCCAACAATTGCTGAAGCGTTGAATTAACTGAAAATAACGTCACTAACCTGAATCGATTTGGTTGTATAGGCTTGTCTTGTCTTGTTTGTGTTGTTGCAGGTTTCATAGCCATACGAGGAAGATGACCAAGAGACCGCAGCAATAAAAGACTCGACCCTCACACAGGTCATGCATGTTCTTCCTGAAGAAGGATAGAAGTCCCCAGCTAGTCGTAGCTTATCCAAAGGACATTCTCCAGCAAAGTCATTTATCCTCAGCAGAGTTTGGCGATTCCAAGATTGTAGACTGTATTCAGACAGTGTGGTGTCCCCCAGAAGGATTTCCCTATCCTGAGCAGAGCGGTTTAGCCTCCGAGGATTAACATTTCCAACTCGTGAGCTGTACTTAGACAGTTTACCTTTCCCCGCAGGGTCATTTAACTCTCCCCTAGCGGAGTCAATTAATTTTCCCCAAGAGAATCATCCCATCCCCAGCGGAATTCTCTTCTCAGCAAGTATTTTCATTCCTCCCAGTGGAACTCGAAGATTAAGGCTCTCCCCGGCAGAGTTGGTGTGGCGCATTGGCATTTATTTTGTCAAAATACCGTGTGATATCCGTTCACTTTCCAGCAGAAGTTCGATCATACCAGGCGCATCTGCTATTCTCCAGCGGAGTTATATTCCCCAGTAGGGTATTACTTCAACAAGGTGTTTGGTTTAAGTTCCCAATCTCCCAGCTGAGTCGACTTCACTCTCCCAGCATTTATTTTGCTAGGATAGTTCTGTAGCATCCGACTATCCCCAGCGGAGTTGGCATTGTTTTCAGCATTTATTTTGCTGAAGCAGTTTCTGTACCCAGCAGTTCGAGTCTGCATTTGCATCGGCATATAGTGCATTGGCATATAGTGTCATATTGGCATCGGCATGTAGTGTCATACTTGCATCCACCAAATAAAAGCGTAGCATTTCCATGTCGAATGGAGCATTGCATCATTGTCGAACGCATGCATTTTGAAACATGAACCGGGTCGGCTAACCGTTTGGTTTCAAGTATGTGCTTCTCTTGCAGGTGGGAGGGGTTCTTGCTCCGGTGAATCAATAAACATTCGAAGTCTCGGCGTGAGACATTCAACGAAGTGTCAGCATTGACAATACTCCCCACAGAGTCAGCAGGATAAATTTCTCTGTGTCCCTAAGCAGAGTTACTTATTTCCCCGCCAGGGTTCTTGTTGAAGTTTCTCTAGTCCGACCAGCGGATTGTTTCCTTCAAAGTTGTTGTTACGTCAGCATTAAAAGGTTTCATGAACCAGAATTTCAGAGGCCACCGCCGGTTATCAGAGCAGGCAGCCGGTAGTTTGGTTTCTAAATATCCCCAGTAGAGTCAGCCTCAAAGTTGCTGTAACGTCAGTGATAAGGAGTTTGCGGACCAATGGGAGGATGAGTCCTAACGTGGACAATTTCTTGACAGGTTTTCTTCGTGCTAGAAAAACGGAGTCCTAACGTGGACAGTTTTATTTCCTCGGGCTGATGGGAGGTGTTAGTCCTAACGTGGACAGGTTCGATTTCTCAGAATTGTTGGAATGTGGAGTCCTGACGTGGACATTTCTTCCAGGTGACGATATGTGTTAGTCCTAACGTGGGAAGATTCGAGCTCTCAGTATTGATCGAGTGTGAAGTCATAAAGTTGACAAAGTGGGTTACTCTTCGTGTTGGTGCCCTGACGTGGACCATTTATTCCCAGCAAATAGCTTTATTCGCAATGGTGAAATGTGCGTCCTGATGTGGACAAGTTTATAGTTCTTCGCGATGGCGAGATACGAGAGTCCTGACGTGGACAAATTTATCTTTCTTCGTGTTGGTGGCAAAGTGTGTGTCCTGACATGGACGGGGTTTATTTCCCCAGCAAGTCGAAGACGCGCAAGTCCTGACGCGGACAAGTTTATTTCTTCAGCAGGTTGAGATGTGAGTCCTGACGCGGACAAAGTCTCACGTCCCCAGGGGGTCAAAGGTGCATGAGTCCTGACGTGGACAAGTTTTTATCCTCAGCGAGTCGAGTGGTGAGTCCTAACGTGGACAAATCAAGACGAAACGAGAGTCCTGACGTGGACAGGTCTATTCCTTACGTGGAAAAAGAAATTGATTCCTTACATGGAAAAAGAAATTGATTCCTTACGTGGAAAAAGAAATTGATTCCTTACATGGAAAGAGAAATTGTTTCCTTACGTGGAGAAGTTTAGTCCTGACGCGGACAGATCAAGGTGAGTTGCATTCCTTACGTGGAAAGGTTTAGTCCTAACGTGGACAGGTTTCCTTACGTGGAAAGAAGACGAATTCTTTACGTGGAAGGATGGGGGTCCTTACGTGGACAAATCAGAAAGAGTTTCCTTACGTGGAAAGATTGTGGAAAGGTTGTGGTTTCCTTACGTGGAAAGATGTGAGTCCTTACGTGGAAAGACTGAGTCCTTACGCGGACGTATCAAGATTGATTCCTGACGTGGAAAGAAAGAGATTATTCTTGACGTGGAAGAGTGTGGTCCTGACGCGGACAAATCCAGATGAAATTTTATTCCTCACGTGGAAAGGTGAGTCCTAACGTGGAACGGTTATTCCTTACGTGGAAAGGTGAGTCCTAACGTGGACGGGATTATTCCTTACGTGGATGATGTTATTCTTAACGTGAACAACGTTATTCCTAACGTGGAAGAGTTTATTCCTAACGTGGACGATTCATTTCTGATGAGAAGGCAGATGAGCCATCCCCAGCAAAGTTGTTGAAGTTTTCCGAATTGACGAAACAGGCGTCCTAACATGGACAAAGTTCTATCCCTGCAATGATAGAATCTTTTCCAGGCTGATGAAAATAATCCCCAGCACGGTCGCTAATGGATCAGTTGGTTGCCGTAACAACCAGATTCAGTTGGTGGATGTCGTTCCCCCAAGCAGTGGTGCCATTTATTTCCGCGGTTGGCAAATTTCTGGGTTCTTAGTATTCAACTGTCTCGTACCTCGAATGTTTGAAGGCTCCGGGCTCTTCACCCAATCGGGTCCAAGTCGCTTGAATAGGGGCAGCTGTTGCACCCTAAAATTTGCTCAACCTTATTCACTTGGTTTATGTTTCAATATCATTAGCATTTGCATATATAGAGTCATGTACATAGTCTAACCATCTGCATAGCATCAGCATAGCAAGTCATTCAACAGGGGACCAATCATTATTCTCATCTCTAGAGGCCTATCAAGAGGTTATTATTCAAATTCAATCTCATTCAAGTCATCAGAAAGAATTGGGAAGCTATCAAGTCAATGGATCAAGCAGTTCATCTATCTCCTATCTGAGGGTATCTGGGGATCATCAAAGAAATTGTGAGCTGTGGGCTGAGCATGGGGAGTATCTAGACATCTTGGAGGACTTAGAAAGTCATTTGGAGAAGGAGACAAGTCATTGGTATGATCACAAGAATTACAGTTGAAGACAGTCAACTAGGGTTTCATCTGGGTCAACCCTGGGTCAACTCTAGGTCAAATGACTGAGGGAAGGGCATTAAGGTCTATTGGAGAGATGTGGGGTTCACCATTTGACATGTAAAGAAGGATATGTTGTTATGCTAAGAAGAAATCAAGAGAAATCAAGGAGAAGAGGAGTTTCTAAATTAGGGTTTCTATGTAAAATCCCCTAGTTTAGGTCAAAGTTCCAAGCAAGATAAGTCAAAATATAAGCTTCAAATGGATCCTTGGCCAACATGAAACTTGTAGAGGATCTCAAGACCTTTAATTTGAGTGGTGGAAGACATCAAGGAGATGTATAGAACTCAAGTTATGGTCCTTGCAAGTTACAGGTCATCTGAGGTATCTGAAATTTTGTCTGTGAAAATGACTTGACTTCCAAGCAATTTTTACCCCTCAAGGAGATTTCAAATGAATTTCTGGTAAACATGGTAGTTGTTCATCATTGTCTTAGCTTTCTAGAATGGTATAGTATGCCTTCATATGATTTGTGGAACTCTACTTATGGTCTTGGAAAGCAAAGGGTATTTTGGTCATCTGAGGATTACAGGTCATTTTAACCTATGCCCAAAACTCATACAAGGAAGCTTCAAATGGAAAACTTTACAACATCAAACTTGTTCCAAATGACATTTTAAGTCTAGGAAAGTGACCATGGGAGATTGGAAATATTCATAGCACAAGGTTTCAAAATTGTTGGATTTAATGAATAAAAATGGACTTAAAAATGAGATTTTTCATATCTTGGCCAAATGAAGCAAAATTATAGGTCATTTTGAATGGAAAGATCATTTTAAAGACATTGGCTAAAGTAGAAGTTTGAGCTTAGTTCACATTTTGGGAGTTATCCATGGTTACTTGTAATGGAAGATACATAAACCAAATCCAAGGGAAAGTGTGCAAGGGAAGCTTCTCCAAGCTTCTAGGAGTTTCTAACATCATGTATATATTGATATGAGATGGTTCATGCCATGGTTGGTGATTACATTTTCTCAAAACCCCAAGTTTCATCCACTTTCTCCCATTTGCAAAAGTATCTCAAACTCTCTCAAATCTCCATCAATCTTCACATTTTCTGATTGAATCTTCATCATCATCATCCAAGCATCATAATTCACATCAAGATTGGTGGAATTGGAGGAAGGATCGTGCTGTTCAAGATAACCATCCAAGAAGCAAGAAGGTTTCAAGTTCAAGATTCAAGGAGTTTGCACAGAAGATATTGCATACAGAATTCATCATCAAGGTCATTGATCAAGTTCCAATCACTGCAAGCATCAAATTCAAGGGTTTCCATAGCTGTTTCCACCATTTTTGCACCAGGTTAGTTTCCTTCGAATTGGCTGAATTAGATAGAACCATGGATAGTTATTAGGTTAGAATGGTTAAGCATAAGTAGAGGATTGATTTTGTTAAGTTTGGACAAGTTTCATGGAGTTTGACCAGAGTGCACCAATTCTGTTAAGGTTCATAACACATGGAATATAGCACGATAATTCTCATGATATGGCTTAAAATGACTAGTACGAGGTGAAGATTAGGTTAGGATAAATTGTGGCAAGAATTGAGATGGTTGATGACAGGTGAAAATGGAGGATTCTATCTGTTACCCCTATCGGGTTGATTTCTTGAGTGAATTTTAGAAGGAGATATTGATAGGGTTGTGTAGAGGGAAGAAAAATGGACCAAGTTTGCTCTTCATGGCATGTGATTTCATGGACAATTGATGGAGAACAGAGGAGAATAAGGTGTGTGCATGGCGAGGAAGTTTCAGAAACCCTAGGGTTTCTAAGGTTGAAGACAACCTTCTGACCACACGATTAGCCATTTGAGCTTGACTCAGACTTTAATCCAACGGCCAGTGTTTAAAACGAATTTGGAGGGAGAGATTATAAAGCAGAACGCTGCGTTTCACTAATTCCCTCAGGCTGGGCTCAATAATAACTTGCTAATAACACCCCTCCCAGCGCAGGCCCAATGATCTTAACTGGAAATATTGCTATCTGCACCGTTTGTGTTTTTTTGATTTTTTGTTGGAATTCTGAAGCGCGTTGGGCCTATTGCTTTGTTCTATTCGCGCCCCCAGTTGATGGCCCACCTGAGATTACAACTAAGCGTGTCTGCTTATGACACCCCTCCCCAATTTAATTTTTTGTTTGATATTCATTTCTTTTAATTTTGCTTGCATTTTGTGAAAATCATATAAAATTGGAAAAACATTATTTTGTGATAATTCTTTTTGCATAATTTTCTTCAAGATGTCTAGAAAACTATAAAAAATAAAAATTGCATTTTATTTTTTATTTGATATTTTTCCCATGTTTTCCAAATAAATACCTATTTTAGTTATTTCATTTCATACATGGATTTGATAATTTTTGTTCTGATAAATGCTTTAATATTTTTCACCCATCCTTTTTAGGTTGATTAATAGACATTGGTAACTTGTACATGCAATTTAGTTCATATTTTTAGGAATTAATTTTAAGTGATTATTTTAGGTGTGAACAACATGAATAAAATTAGGGTTTTAAATCAACTTAGGTGAGATAGTTTAATTCTTTTAGGAAATTTTCATTTGATTTTTGGGGCATGGACTATAGGGGTTATGGGTATAGGATAGATCCCCTTAGAAATCACTAGGATTCCCCTACTGCTATTAGTATATACTGCTATATTTGATTGATTGGTGTGGTGTGCCCTCTGGGGATTATTGATTTGTCTGTGTGGGTATTAGGATTGTTTGGGGATTGGGGAAGCTGAAGACTTGTGATGTTGAAGCCATTGGAGATCCAGAGACTGAAGACCAACCTCCAGAGATGAAGAGGAGATTCTTGCTAGCAGCTGCTGAGGAGATTAGGGTTTAGGAGCTAGGCAGAGCTCTAGATTAGAAAGCTTGTTTCTCAAACATGGAATGCCTTGTCTGCATCCATCCTTTCTCTATGATTCAAAGTCTCTTTCAAATATCCACCTCCTTCCTTTGGAAGGATCAGTGAATGTATTTGAAAGATAGAACTTTTGAGGGGAAACTTTCTGTTTAATGTTAACAGTTGATGAACCACCCTTGGTAGGTAATCAATTGTCTAACATTCATGCACTTCATCTTGTTGACTGATGTTTCTCCTGAGGATTGAGACTTGAAGAAAAGCCATTGCAGATGGAAGACTGATAATGAAGACCTTGCTGGAAAGCTGTGGAGATAGAGATTGATACTGGCTGAAGCTTGTAGCTGATTGGAGATGACTTGAAGACTGGTGTGATGCAGAGCTGCTGTAGCTGTTTACCTTTCTGCTGTATTTCATTTCTGATGTATTGATTGGTTTTCCTGACTGTATTGTTTGTTGTTTACCCTGTTGGGCTGAAAGTGGAGCCTGTTCACTTTTGCCTATTGTTTTCTAGGTTCGAGGTTGAGTGGGACTCCCTTGCCTCGCTTGTATTGCTGCATCCATGCATTTTACCGCTTTACTGTATATATCTGATATTGTTTCTGTTTCCGTCTGTTTCCGTCTGTTCCCTTAGGATCTCTTTTCTCTCTGCGCAAGAGAGGAGCATGATAGACACTAGGTCTTAACCCATGCATGACAACATTAGGTTAGTTTGATTCCCTTCGCAACCGTAGGTTAGAGTTCTGTCTCTTCTTCCTCAAACAAACAGAAAATACAATAAAATTTCAAACACAATAAAAGACACTTCTTCTGTAAAAGAATGGGAACTCATCAAGACGTCATTTTTGTCCGCCGGGACTGCTAATCAAAAAAAACCTTTTTCAGAAGGAATAAAATCGATCAGGACAAACTTGTGTCTTCCATGGCCCGAACTACGTTTGCTCTGATCTTTCATGCTGTATGAAAGTACGTAGGCATAGGATGCGATATCCTAGCGAGCAACCTTCCCCTCCTTCCCTGTAGGTAGGCGAACTACGTTGACTCTGATTTCTCGTTCCAGACGGGAATACGTAGGCATAAAGTGCGATACTTTGCCGAGTCATTTTATTTTCATTTTATTTTTCTTTTAACCCCTGACCTGTAGAGTAGATAGAAACAACAATCCATACCCGAAAACAAGCGTGGATCCCGTCGAGTACGACGGACGTGAGGGGTGCTAATACCTTCCCCTTGCGTAACCGACTCCCGAATCCAGGTTTTGGTTGCGACGACCATACCTTTCCCGTGTTGTGCGAGGTTTACTCTGAGCGTTTCCTTTCCCTCCCGTGGGATAAATAACGCACGGTGGCGACTCTTCTGTTCAGCCGGCGCCGATTTTCGCAGTAGCGACACATCTCACCCATGAGAATCAAATCTGAAAAACTGCTTAGCGAAACATTGAACAACTTTTCGTAATATATCCCCGTGAACGTCCCAATGAACATACTATTCATTTCTCTTTCAGCTAACGGAGGATGTACTCTTGCTGCCATATCGCGCCATCTTTGTGCATACTCTTTAAAGCTTTCCTCTCTCTTCTGCGACAAACCTTGCAATTGAACTCGGTTCGGTGCCAGATCACTATTATATTTATAATGCAGGACGAAAGCATCCGCCAATTTCTTCCAGGTTTTGATTTGAGCAGGCTCCAACCCCATGTACCACTCGAGTGACGGTCCTGACAGGCTGTCTTGAAAGAAATGCATAAGCATTCTTTCGTCGTCTGAATATGCGGACATCTTTCTGTAATAAGCGCAGACATGCACCTTAGGGCAAGTGTCCCCATTATATTTGTCGAACGTGGAAGCTTTGAATTTCAGCGGTACCCTTAGCCCAGGCACCAAGCCCATAGTAGTCATGTCTAGTCCGGTAGAATTCTGATTAGCCATACCCTTCACCTGTTCTTCAAGCATCTTAATCCTCTGAGTATTGTCGACGGGTCCTTCAAATCCCATGCCTCTTCCAGAAAAGGCGTCCTCTTGACACTCATCGCCCCAGTTCACATTTTCATTTTCGTACCCGTTATAACCAGTGTTGCGACCAAACCATTGCTGATTAGTCATGGGACCTCGTCCCCCATTACCATAACCCTGCCCGAAACCAGTGTTGACAGGAATCAATCCAGCACCATTTCCACCATAACCCTGGTTAGCGTTACCGAAACCGTCATAGCCGAAGCTCTGAGTGTTGAAGCCGAACTTTTCGCCCTGATTGCCGTACTCAAACCCCTGGTCGTTATAGCCAAATCCATTGTTACCAAAACCATTTCCGCCATTGTAGTTACCGCCGCCCAGATTGGCGTCTCCGAATCCAACATTGTTAACAACAGTCTCATTTCCATTCCCTGTATTACCATTGCCAGCGCCAGCATCATTGTTCACAACCACAACAGGTGGGGTCACCACAGGAGGAACCATAGGCGTAGGGGGACCATCCTCATGAAGAGTTTCGACATGCACAGAGTTGTGGTCATTGTTGCCGTTCCCATTAGCCCGCGTCAGCAGCGGCTGTACCAAAGTCTGGAGATTCTCCTGGCCTTTAGCAATACTCTCCATGGCCTGCATGAACAGGTTCAACTTCTCGCGAATTTCCTGCATCTCCACCTGGACTTGATCCATGATTCTCTTGCAGTTGTTTCGGGTTGAGTAGCGGTGAACTCTTGGTTCGTCAATTCTGGAAACCTGTAGATGCAAGAAATAAGATACAGATTCGAGAATACCGGTCATGCAATATGAATGCGGATGCAAATGTGTAAATATGCTACATGTTATATTCCCCCCGATTCTATTTTCGGAGAGAATGCCCTCATGAAAATGGAGTCCCCATCAAGCAAGGAATCAGAAAATCCTTATATATAAACAAATGCCAAGAGGCTGAGTACAAGAGTACATCTGAATACAACTTGAAGAGACCTCGGCCAACAAACCTGGCGATGGTCCAAATACAAGTACAAATATCAAAGACAAGGCAAAGATAAATCAGGCCAGATGGTGTGCTCTGACGTCCTCCAATATCCTCATCATCTCCGAGTGCCCTAGTCTGGAGATCAGCTCCTGTATCAATAAAGCATGCTGCTCGGTAGTGGATCTCAGCTTCTGGGCGCCATCCTGGTAGGTTCCTTTGCCAAAACTCTCGTCAAATCTGTACCTCTTGGAACCGGCCTTCTCATCATAACCTCTCGGCTTGTCACTTACTCTGAGCTCAGCAGCACTCCTAAGTGATGTCTCTTCAGCGATCTTTGCGTCCTGGGCTCTAATCTGTGCCTCTAGCGTGGCAATTTGCAGCTTCAGTTTGTCTTCCCGCTCCTTCCGCTTGGCAAGCGTAGTACTCCACAATGCTTCCCACTTGCTGATACGGGCATAATCTTTGCTTAGGAGTTCCTTCTTGGAAGTAAGCACCTTGCTAACACCGTTTAAGGCTATTCCCACTTTTTCTTTCTTGTTGGTCGCTTCTGTCAGCTCTGATCCCAACCTGTTAATCAATTCAGTCTGTTCCTTCACAGTGAAGGTGGCTTCCTTCTTCTCACGTCGTAACTGGAAGATCTCCTTTTCTAACTCATCATTGGCTTTCTTTAATTCTTCGTTTTCAGCCAACAATTTGTTATACTTCTCACTTTCTTCCGTAGGAGGTACTTCAATCAATGGGAGATACAAAGGCTCCACAGCAGGATAAGGCATCAAGGAAGTACTAACTCTCTCGCGAATCCACGCCAAATAAGGATCATAAGCTCTGATGTTGCTCTTATCGAGCAAAGCTTTCCCCCTCCTATGGATGTTATCCCATGCATGTCTCAATCTGATCAAAACAGCTACGTCCAATAAGCCTGTGAGATACAGAGATTTCTGTATCTCCTTCTCAATGGGAGCATCCCTCAAAGCGTAATCGAACTGTCGTACCAGCAATGAAGGATTATAGTTGATACAGCCTTTCCGTCTAATCAGGGGAACATTCGGAAAGCCGTTGCAACTAGATATAATATCAGTACCAAGCATACTCCGATCAAACCAAATGATATTCTCCGCAGACAGTCCCATCAACTGGGAAGACCAATCCAAAGTATCAACAACATCCACAAAAGGTCCTGTCTTCGGGAGGTGCCCCTGGAACCACCTGTACAAGAGAGGGAGACAACAAGAAACATTCTTGCCACAATGTTTCTCATTCTTGTAGTGAATGGAATGGTAAACATCGCCCAAGAGAGTAGGAACTAGATTCTTCGAGGCAAGAATCAAGAAGGCGTCTGAGTCGACAAAATCTGGTACATTAGGAAACAAGACAATCCCGTAGATGCAGACAGCTAGAATAACACTGAAGGCAACCCAACATCCACTCTCCGCGCACTGTGTAGCCTTCTCAACTAGGACAGACAAGTGAAAGCCATAGGCTCCATTCAGCTTAACCAAGCCTCCCAGAAACTCAGAAGCGTCCAAACTGACAATCTCAGTGAGTGTAGCCAACTCAGGCTCGGTATCAACATGAACAAAGGGCATCTGGTCTAGCACAGGAACTCCCAACATCGCAGAGTACTCCTCCAAAGTGGGTGCTAGAATATAATCAGGAAATAAGAAACATCTCAGTTGCGGCTCATAAAACTGCAACAAAGTATACACCCCAGTCGTCTCAAATGCCGAAGGTTTGTACAACAAGCTAAGCAATCTCCCATAAGATACTCTAAACTCAGCCCTCACACTCTCATCTTCCAAAGCAACTAAACCCAGCAATGAACTGATATCTGGTGAATGCAACCGGTAAGCAACTGTCTTCTTCAGGGACTCCATGTCTGGCTAGAAGATACACTAGAATCAGAGGGGAATGATCACCTGCAACATAAATACATATTAATGAAATGCAATCATGAAAATGCGTATGCATATGTAAACAAGGGACCAAGTGTAATGCTGATGGACTGAGCTGCTCTGTACTGAAGCTTGAGAACCATCGAATCTTTATCTCAAACCAAACTACTCAAATGAACCTTGTAACCACACCTCACTGACAGAGATAAACCGGGTGTTCTGAGGTCAAAGGTTTCCTGCAAACAGACCCACCTACCCCTCACAGGTATGTACTTAACTCGCAGGCAAGGTACGACATCCTATGCGAGTTCAACGTCACAGACTTTCAAGAGCAATGATACGATACCCAGGAGGTGTGGTATCATCATCCCTTGAAGCGGCCTCACTTAGTTGAATCCCAATTGATAGGTCCTCAGAGTCGACAATCCTCGGGTCAGACAACTTGTCGAGCCCTAAGGGACCGACAAGAAGCATCAAAGAGAATCTCGTCCGAGCGTAAATTTCGTGGCTAGCTGGTGCGAGCTAAGCAAGTAGGCTAACCACTACTCTTCACTTCTAAGTCTATGTGTAACCTCAAGCCCAGGTCCGGCTTATCTCTCAACAGATTATCCCCTTCCCACAGCAGCAATAACAGTATAAAGCTGATAAATAAAATGCGGAAAGTAAAGACAGAAAAGTAAATTTATACAACACCTATGAAGGGAAAACAAGCGCTAGGATTGACTCGCATAGGGGATATTCCATTCCCCAGCAGAGTCGCCAGTTGTCGCTACTGCGAAAATCGGCGCCGGCTATGACAGAAGAGTCGCCACCGTGCGTTATTTATCCCAAAGGAGGGAAAGGAAACGCTCAGAGTAAACCTCACGCAAAGACGGGAAAGGAATGGTCATCGCAACCAAGTCCTGGATTCGGGAGTCGGTTACGCAAAGGGAAGGTATTAGCACCCCTCACGTCTGTCGTACTCGACGGGATCCACGCTTGTTTTCTAGTACGAATTGTTATTCTATCTACTCTAAAGGTCTGGGGTTAAATGAAAAGAAAAAGACTCGGCAAAGTATCGCACTTTATGCCTACGTATTCCCGTCTGAAACGAGAAGTCAGAGTCAACGTAGTTCGCCTACCTGCGGGAAAGGAGGGGAAGGTTGCTCGCTAGGATGTCGCATCCTATGCCTACGTACTTTCATACAGCATGAAAGATCAGAGCAAACGTAGTTCGGGCTACAGAAGACACAAGCTTGTCTGAATGTTTTTTTATCTCCTTGTGAAAGGGTTTTTTCTGATTAAGAGTCCAAGCGGACAAAAATGACATCTTGATGTTTGTTTTCAGTCTTTTACGCAAGAACTGTCTTTTATGATGTTTGCAATCTTTGACGCACTAGAGACTATGATTTGAGGGTGACTACGTCGTATGTCACCCTAAGGGTAACACACTAAGCAATCAGATTACTGAAGAGTGACCCTCCAGCAACCTTTCTCAAATAGCTTAAGGCTCGTAGCGTACGACATCGATTATCCTTATCACTGTGTTTTGAATTGTTCTGAGATAGAAGAGAAAGAAGTCTAAAAAATCCTAGGGTTTTAAAGGGAATCAAAACTACCCTAATGTTGTCATGCATGGACTACAACCTAATGTCTGTCATAATTCCCTCCTACACAGAAGAAATCAGAAATCCTAGGGGATAAACGGAAAAGAAACAACAGATATACAGTAAACAGTAAAATGCATGAGATGCAGCAACAAACAATAGGCAAAGTGAAACAGCTTCACCTCAACCTAAGGGGAAAATCAACCAATAATACAGCAAAGAAAACTGCACCCAACACCAGCTCAGACAGCAACAATAACTCAGACTGCCAGCAGTTCAGACAGTACCAGCTCTGGCAGCTACAGTTGATTAACAGCACAAGGTTGACAGTAACAACTTCAAGCAAGATCTCATCTTCACTCTTCAATGATGTTCAAGCTTCAGATAATCTCTTATCTCCAATGATCTTCAATTTTAGCAAACACTGAATTCCAACCAGTAGACATCTTCAAACAACAATACAACCCTAATCTTCAACAGATAGCCAGCTTTGACAGGCACAAGCTTCCTCTTATCCAGTCATTAATACATTTATTATCTTTAATAGGCTTCCATCTTCAATGCAGACATTCACAGGAGAGAATCAAGTAATAGATGAAATTGGAATGTTAAGATACTTAATGATAACCCAGGGAAATCACTAAGATCTCAACATATCAAGTGAAAGATATCCTCAAGGTTCTACCCCATCAAAGCATGCTCTACATCCCTCCTAAGGAGAGATGGAACTCTTTTAGGGGACCTTGTGTCATAGGATGGAATAGAGGCCCAAGAAGCTCTCTATGTTTGACAGAAGAAATCAGGCTACTCTAGAGCTCTCCTTATATTTCCTATCTCCTAAGCCTTCATCCAGCAATCTTCAAGCATAAGCAACTCCAGATTCAAGCATCATCAGTTGTCTACAATCACTCTCAAAGTCTTTATACAATCCTCGAGCCAAGCACAAGCCCCAACACCCAAATAAAAAGCCCAAAACTCAACAAACAAAGCAACTTCCCAAGAGGGAAACACACCAATATCAATCAACTTGCAAAAATCAAATAAAATGGCAATACTCAACATAAAATCCTAAATTTATTTCTAAGGGACCTATCTATGTACCCTATACCCCACATAAATCCCAAGGCCTAAATCAAACTAAAAACCCAAGAACTATGTGTTGAAATGCACCTATGTCAAGTTGAAACCCTAATTCTAGCACACTTGCTTCACACCTCTCAAAAACAATTAAATTTAAGTCACAAAAATATTAAAAAAATCTAGGGAGAACCTAATACCCTAATCTAACTATAGAAAAAAGAATGGCATCAAAATGTAAAATAAAATGGCTAAACAAAATTCAGCAAAATGGATATACAAAATAAAATGCAATAAAAGCAACTAAATGTAAAAAATCACCAGAAATAGAAAAAATGACTAAAATACTAATTTTATTTTTCTATAATTTTCTTGAGACAATTATGAGAATGGATAAAAAAACTCCCATGCAAAAAGACCTATTTTTGAATTTATTATGAATTTTCAAAGTATTAAAAGAAATATGTGAAAATAAAGAAAAATATGAGAAAATGACAAAGATGTGTGTCAAATAGCAATCAGAATCAATGCATTTATCCAACTGGGCCCAGAAGGGGGTGGGGATAGCAACGCGCATAAGGTCCAATATCAATCAGAAATAAAATGAAAAAAACATTGAAAAATAGGAAAAAACTTGGTGTAGGAAGCAATGCAATTCAGTGTATTTCTTGGATGGGCCTCTAGAGGGGGGTGTTGATAGAATGTTTCCACTAAGCCCAATGTTACAACTTAAATGAAACGCCTCGTTTTGATCTTCAGCCTTCTCCTTCACAAACTGAGGGCAACTCGTGGCCATTGGATCTTAATTCTAGTCAAAGTCTCACTCTAATCTAAGGGTGCCTAACTCATCTTCAACCTTTGAAACAAAAAAAAAGAGGGAAAGCCATGGATGCAGAGCTTGAACTTCATCTTCCTCCCAATCGTATCTCATCAAATCTCCATCAAATGCAAAAATTCAAAACCCTAACCCACTCAGAATTTCACCAGGAATCTAACTATGGCATCCACAATCATTGAAACATAACCTAACTCAAAACACGAATCCAACCTCAGAATTTGGTCCATGATCAAAACTCACCAATCTTGAAATTGAGTGGCCTAAACTCCTCACCACACTTCACTGAACATTTCTAACCATCAAACCATGATTATAACACCAAGAATGCCAAGATACGATCATGAACAGAAATTGCATCATTCAACCAATTGTCTCTAAACTGATCCTAAAGCTACCAGAAAGCTCCACATGATCATCTACAATGAATCTAACTAATCAAAACCAATTGAAACTACCTAAATCATGCCATGGAGTGAAGTTTAACTACCTGCAAATTTGAGATGAACAGAGGTACGAAATCTTTAAATCAAGCTTTGAGAACTTCAATACACCTTCAATGAATCACAACCTTGCTTCTGTATGCAAAAGAATTGGTTGAGGAGGCTTGGATTGTGGAAACCGATTCTGAGTTGCAGGTGAGAAAATCCAAGAGAAAGAACACGATTCATCCACCAATTTGCTATGATCTTGATCTGTAAACACTCACTAGCATCAATGGGAGCAAATGGGATCAAGAAATTGGATGGAAAGGGATGAAATGCTTGTAACCGAATCTGAGTTGCAACAGAAAAATTTCAATCTCAATCTCTCTTCTCTCCTTCAATTCTCACCAAATATTGCTTGGGATCACTTCATATGCATACATAGAGTGTGACTGAAGACTCTAGAAAGTTCTAGGATGATCCAATGAGAAAATCACCATCTCATGTCATGCTATGCACTCACACCAGCTCATGTTTTGGCTTGTAATTTGCTTTGTTCTGAGTTGAGAATCTCTCCAAATGAGATATTGGAGGTGTATGGATGGAAATGAGCTTTGCATTTGCCTTGTAGTATGGTTTTGCAATTGTGCCTTATGATTCAAGTAATCAATTTACAAAGCAAGTCCTTGAAATAATCCTCAATTAAAAATTGTGGCAATGTCAATGTTCTCAAAATGATTTTTACAATCAAATTGGTATGTCATATGCCTTGGTTTGGTTGTGTAGATCAAAAACCCTAATTAACCCCTTTAATTACTAATTGACATAACTATAAGAAAATTAATGCTATATTAATTAATACAAATAAACTAATATAAACCTAATCCATATTATTAACATAAATAATTTAATATTAATATAGATAAAAAAAATAAAAATAGAAACTAAAAGAAATAACTTATACATTTTTTAGAAAGAAAATTAATATAAACAAAATGTTGAATAAAAGGTGATAAAAGTAAAATAAATAGTAATAAAAAAAAAGTGTACCAATTATAAAACCAAAATGCGAAAATATTTGATAATGGGTAGGACAAATTTAGGGTATGACACAAGTATGCAAGTTCTAAAGCTTAAAAAGAATGCATTTAGAATATGATATAAGGACGCATTTGAGAGGAGCTGAATTACTAGCTTCTGGTGGATCAGAATCTAAATAACACTCTCTAAGTGATGTCTGGCATAAACTCTGCAGCGGAAGGACTCAGTATTAGAAGAGCAACATATTGTCTCTACACTAAGTTAATGTACCGGTTTCTGGTGAACATTTACAGATAGTAATAAAGCTTAAGTTATTTGTACTGCAGAAAGCAAGCCATATTATTAAATCAGTTTGTCAGCTAGAGTTTATGTTCACAAGGCTCAAGAGGAGTTGATACACTTTACACAATAAGATCTTTTGGTGTATCTATCTTCAATGTCTCTTGTACTATGGAAAAAAATAGACATTTGTTCAAGTTAGCTCTTCCAACAACTAGTCTTCTACTATGGCTATATAAGTTGTTGAAGATTCAAACCAAATCTTCAACAAGGAACAAGAAGCCATAGAGAAGTGTAGCTCCGATTTTTGTAACGTGACCATTACCAAAAGAAGGGAAGAAATCTAAACTAACCCTGCTCGCAAGTGTTTCTCTACAAATTCTAATAGATTTAGAATCAGAGGTTGGTTATACTAACAAAAGCTATTAACACCCTGAGTATCTATAGTAATCTATAGGAACCTTGATTGTATATTTCTACTATTGAATTACTTGCTTGCTTAAGTTTGTTCTACTACTTAATTGGGAAAATTTCTCCTTTTAAAAATTTAGGAAATGTTTTTGTTTTTTTAATGGGTTTTTATTGTTTTTAAGGTATCGGGAGCTAAGGATTTTTTTATTAGTGTGCTCGCTAAGATTTCGCAATCTTATACCTACGTATTCTCAAAAAGGAAACTGAGAAATCAGAGCGTTCATAGTTCCTCCTAAATCTATGGGAGGACATTGTTTGGTGTCTTGTTCAAAGCCCAAGATTGAAGCTAAAAGAGTATTTGTGTCTTGTTCAAAGCCTAAGATTGAAGCTAAAAGAGTATTTGTGTCTTGTTCAAAGTCCAAAATTGAAGTTAAAAGCTTGACTGAGATTTTGACAATTTGTCATCTCTAAAGGAAGATACCTCACCTATTCATCACAAATATTGAGAACTAAAATCATAATGGAAGAAGATTTAACTTGGATCTTTGTCATCCTAAGGAATGCCACATCTTTATTTATGGGAAAAGTGAATTATCATGAAGGAAGAAGCTTTAAACTTGGACTTTGAAATATCTAGAGCAATGCCACATCTTTCTTCATGAGTTTTATCATAAGGGAATAAGCTTTAAACTTGGACTTTGTAATATCCAGAGCAATGCCACATCCTCCTTTATGTAAAGTAGTTTGGTTTGATTTGAAATGTGATGTATAGAAGAGAGACCTTCCTACAGAGAGGACTCAGAGTCTCATATGTGGGGGAATTTGAATTTAGTGTCTTGATCAAAACTCGAGGTTAAAGTTGAAAAAGTTGAAAACTGACTTAGCTGGAGGAGTTTTATCTGTCTTGTACAAAGCCCAGGATGAAGGCTGACTCATTGGAGAAACTATTTATGGAGACTGGCTCTTGATGATGATTAGAAGATAGTTTTGTAGAAGCGAGCTTCAAGCGCATAAAAGTTTTGATGAAGACAACAAGTTTTCTATGCAACATGTGTATGCAAAAAGCAAGAGACTCAAATGACATCAAGTTTCAAGATGGTGTTCTAGCATATGTCAAATGGATCAAAGCTTCACATACATACTAATCAAGCTTCAAGTATTGAAGATAGAATATTGAACAACAACTCAAAGGTATACCAAATATCATTTAAAATACTTATACAAGTATTCAATTATTCATCACTCACATCACAAATATCATAAGACTTTTAAAACACTTTTAGTAGCTCACTCTTTTTAAAAATTAATTTTGTTTTGAAAAACTTTCAGTGTTAACCGATTAACCCCTATGGTTAACCGGTTAATGGTTTCTAAAATTAATTTTTTTGCTGAATTACTTACAGTGTTAATCGATTAACCTATATGGTTAACCGGTTAACAATTGTTGTTTTTGAATATTTTCTAACGTTAAAGGGGTGTTAACCGATTAACCTATATGGTTAACCGATTAACCCTGAAGCAGTAAGCGAAAAATGACAGCTTTTCATGAAAATATGCATTGTTTTCATTTGTTTTCTGACAGTTTTGCTGCATAAAATTATACCCCTCTATAGAGGTGTATTATACAGTATAAATACATATCAGTTTTCAAATTTCAATTTACCTCCAAGAAACTTAATCATCAAATTCACTCATTCTCTTCATCTTTCAATATTTCTTAAAGTGTTCACACAAACAAATTTTTGAGAGAAACATTTGAATAAATTTCACACATTATCACAACTTCATCTCATACTTTTCAAAGAACACTTGTATATTTCTTTTGAGTGATATTTGTTTCAAGGAGAAGATCGATCGTGAAGATTGATAACATTATACTCTCAAGACATCAAATTTATATCAAGATTATCTTTTGTATTACCTTGTTGTCCAGGATTGTTGGAAACAAGTGGGTGTTTGAAGAGGATTATTCTTCCTACCCTTTAGTTACCTATAGATTAGATAGTAGGCTTTACCTTTGGTGTGATTAGGCTATACAATCATTCTAAACTATAGTGAAATCTCTTTCGAGTCGAAAGGGGAGTGGAGTACTCTCGGAGTGTGAGGGGAACCACTATAAATCTCTTGTGTCACTTTTTCCTTTCCACTCTTTACTTTCAAGTCCTTAACATCTTAACCGAAAAAGAACCAAGAATCAAAAAAATATTCAAGATAATTTTTGAGAACCTAATTCACCCCCCTCTTAGGCGCATTTACAAGTTACAAGTTTAAATACTTGAATGATTGTGATTGGATTTAATGATTACTAAGACTAGACCTATGATTTTTAAGAAGCCTTGAGGGTCCTTGTATAAAGCCCAAGAGGAGGCTATCTTAGCTAGGGAGAAATCTTTGTATGATGCCCAAGAGGAGGTTGATTGTACTGTGGAAAAATTCTTTTGTACAAGATGGAACTAGTTGTCTAAACTAAGTAGTATTGATTGAAGGGATCCTATTGTTTCACCTATGTATAAACTAAGGATGACTTAAATGCTAATAGAAACTTAACAAAATATAAATAAGTTAATAAGTATGAAATGAATTTGAAAAGGTGGTGGGTCTTACACTCTGATAGAGGCCCAATTGTATTGGGATTGATTGATTGAAATGAATTAGTGTTTTGAGAAATTGAAGAAAGCTTTAAGAGGAGGAGATGATTTAAATTTGAATTTGAATTTTTGAAAATGACTTTGATTTTGAAAATGAAGGGAGAAGAAAGGTGTTGGGTCTTACACTCTGGAGAGAGGCCCAAGATCATTTGTATCCTGTAGAAAGCCCATGATGAATGAGGCCAAAAGATTATTCTATTTAAAAAGGGTGTTGGGTCTTACACTCTATTAGAGGCCCAAGATTTAACACAATTTTTGAAGAAGAGATGAGGGACTTATACTATAGCAGAGGCCCTGATTTTGATTGAGAAAGTTGATGTTAGGTTTATATTGAATTTGGAAGATTGAAAGATTGAAGTTTTGAAAAAATGAAGAAGATTTTGAAAATAGAAAGAGGATGAGACTTACACTCCTAGCAGAGGTCCAAGTGATAGTAATTGATTGAAAAAGATGAGAGGGACTCATAATATGGCAGAGGCCCTAAAGATTGTTATGAAAACAGTGATTGCACTGTGATTTTGAAAAGCGCAATGAGACTTAAACTATAGCAGAGGCCCAAATGATTTGTTTACTTACAAAGAAGGTTCGGTCTTACACTCTAATACAGGCCCAAGATTTTGATAATTTGAAAGAACAGTGGTTGGTTTTACACTCTAACAGAGGCCCAAGGTTTTGATAATTGTTTTGAAAACCCTAATTTTGAAAGAATTGATCAAAGGTGTTTTTCAAATGAATTTAAACATGACATAATTGATGTATAAGTTAAAATACATATGTCGTGATCTTAAAACAAAGTTTGAAATATTAGGTCTTATCCATATGAACATTAAAATGTGATAGGTTTAAAAATTATCAAGAAAAAAACTAATGTTTTGGGTTTTTAATCATTTAAAAACAATTAATTTCAACTTAATAAAAAGTGATTAAAATTAAATCCTTTTTTTGAATTTTTGTGTGGATTAAATTAATAAAATGTGTGAATGGCAAGTGTGAAAAAAATCATTCAAAAATAATTAAATTTAAATGTAAAAATATTTATTTGAAAATAATATATAAAATATTAGAAAAAAAAGTGAAAATATGAAGAAAAAATAAAAATAAAAATCACATTTTGCAAAAGGGGGGCATCGAACCCGCGCTCTTAGAGACACTAACACACTAAAAAAGCAGGAACAAACCACTAGGATGGTGATACATCCGTGAATTAAAACACACAATTTAATACAAATACCAAGTTTGGTTCTAAAATTGAAAATGGCGCGCCATCACCATCTTCTTCCTCAAGCCAGCATTAGAGTTGCAAAAGCAACTTTATCTCTCTCAATTCGTGATAAAAATAAAAAGTGTAAACATGAAACATGGTCGTTTTTTAACAAGGAACACGATGGTATAACTTAATTGCATTTATTTTAAGTGTGGAGTGAGATAATATATAATGAACATATGAACCCTAACTGTTGCAAACTATAATGAAATCGTATATGCATATGATAAACAACAATTGATTAAGGGCTATTACTCTATATACATGCAGAGTCATATTGGTAACTTGAAATATAAAAAATGATGCATGGATTATTGAGTTTAAAAGTTCAAGGCTTACCTCTGCAAGAAGGAACCAAATTATATGGTAGAGGAGTTACAGATGTAAGATGAGGATCTAGATAGCTCCCCTAAACCTCAAGGAAGGTATTGAAGTGCTTGGGATGGTTTGGATCCTTCTGAATTGAGTAGCTCAAATCCAACTGCTAAGTGATCAAGTGAGGTATGGAGATGTTGATCCTGATGTTACAGAAGTTATTAGATGATTTGGATCACTTCTATAATGTTTATGGAAGGTGTTTGGATCATTGGTTTGGGCTGAATTGCTCAGAAATGAGAAATTCGATTTCTCACTCTCTTGGTATTTTGAATTTTGGAGCAAGGATGAGAAGTAAGAAAATAAGCGGTGATGTTGTTTTGGTGTGTTTGAAATGATCATAAATGATCTCTATTTATAGGAGAACAATTTTGTTTTGGAAGGAATAGTGTTGGATGAGGGATCACTCTATTATCCAATGGATTTTGTCATGTAGCATGACTTGTATGCTAAGGTACTACAACTCTCCTCTAGCATAGCTATATCTTGACTCAATTCAATTTTTGCAGGATTGAAGACTCATGGCTTTGGACTGAGTCTGGACTGGTGTGGCTTGCTTCATACCAATTCAATGTATCACATTAATGCAACTTAACAAAACTTAAGTTCTCAAGTCTGTCATCATGATTTTCACATGTTAAGAGATACGTTTCTTGACTCTTTGGTGCTATGGTTCAGATTTCATGTGATTCTTCGTCATGATTTAGCAGAAGGAAGGTGCATTGCATCTTGCATGTTGATCTTCTATCGGGACAAGGATTACAAAGTCATCAAATTGATAAAATCGTGTGACATATGCAAAACCGTCTTAGAAAAGTCAGTTGCATCATGTCATGTTCTGAGGTTCATAACTTCTTGCTCAAGTTGAATTAATTGTTGTTCTTATACATTTTGGAAAGCTTGCACGATGTTCTACAACATTTATGTTCATAGTTTACATTTATTCAACTTGGATCATAATGAAAAATATCCTTAAAAATTGATGTTTCATGCTGAAAAACTTGGCAGAAATTTCACTAAGTGTTGAAACTCATTTCTTATTTTATTTGATTTTGATCACTTTATAAATTAAAATCCATGATGTTTTTGAATATGGCTTTGTGTAGTAATCTTGTAGTATGTGATGAGATCTTCCATTTAAGCTTTGGAACATAAAATTTGGTTGCTTGAATCACAAGTTATGGCCTTTGGAAGTTGGATACTTGAACACTTTTTTTCATAACTTAGTGAAATTTTCAATTTCTCAACATTGCCCCTTTTACAAGTAACCTTGATTTCTTGATCAAATCTTGTTCAAATGCAATAATGGATCATTTTTCCTTGTATAGTGGCTCATGATGAACATTTTTGGCCAAAAAGTCAAACTTTGACTTTTGGTTTCAGATGAATTTTGTACAGAGAAACCCTAATTCCTGATTTTTGATAAGTGCATCCTCTGAGGCTATTTTAGATTTATGAATGGACTATTGAGGTTCTTTTGAGCTTCTTGAATCATGTATTCAGGTATTGGCTTATGCCTAGATGAAAATTTCTCTCTAGAGGCCTTGGTCGACGAAAACCCTAATTTGGTGACACAGGTGATCTTAAGGCTTGATCAACTTGAAATGATGCAATCTTGTGCTTGACTCTTGATGTTGAGGGTCTCTTGGCTTCCATGGATGATTGATAGGCTTGATAAGTTGGATTTATCCTTTTTCTGAATCCTCTAAGAGGCTCAAAAAACATAATTCTTGATCAAGGTGAACACTCAACAATCTTTGTGAGGATTAGTGATTCATAAAGGTACATCCATATTGTGGTGATGATTTGAACAATGGTGTGAAATCTTAGGGTCCAAATTTAGTGTATGACATATGCCCCTATTTAATCTTCTTGGACCTGAAGTTATGAATGATGAAGATATTCAGACATTCGAGGTAAAAGAGGATTAAATATCAGAATACCCGGAATTTTGACTGTGAATATGGATGATATGACAACTTGAACAATGACAAATTTCCATTGCTGGAACATGTTTATCCATCTCCTTTTACTAAGTAACTCTTCCTAGAAAAGGGTAAAAACTTCCCTTCGATCCTGGTCTTCAGCCATGGAACTGGTTTTAGTTTCTTGAAGTAAACTTCTCGCCGATCCTGCTCTTCAGCCACAGAATATAGTGCAGAATCCCATGCCCAACCATGGGGCAAACGCCATTTTAACTGAGGAGGGTTTGAATTTGATTATGAATGTGGATGACCTCAAGACACCGTTGTGTGAAATAAAGAGCAGATTATTGCAAGGGGGTGTCTATCCAGGATGTGACGAGTATTGTTTAGAGTGCTGGACTCTGGCTAGGGGTTGTGATGAATTAAAGAAAGGTATTCAGGCTTTAATAGATGGAGGCTTTAATTTGTGGTGTTGCAGGGTTCGTAGCCGTATGAGGAGGACGATCAAAAGATGGCAGTATGGACCAGAAGCTCGTAACAAAAGACTTGACCCCCACGCAGGTCGTGCTTCTAAGATAGCAATGTTCCTCCCTGAAGAAGGATCAAATTTCCCAGCTAGCCGTAGCTTATTCGAAGGACATTCTCCAGCCAAGTCGTTTGCCCTCAGCAGAGTTTGATGATTCCAAGATCAAAGACTGTATTCAGACAGCGTGGTGTCCCCCAGAAGGATTCCCTCATCTCAAGCAGAGTGGTTTAGCCTCAGAAGATTAATGTTTCCAACTTGTGAGTTGTATTCAGGCAGTCTACCCTTCCCAGTAGGGTCATTTACTCTCCCCCAGCGGAGTCAGTTGATTTTCCCCAAGAGAATCGTTTCGTCCCCAGCGGAGTTCTCTTTTCAGCAAGTGTTTTCCTTCCTCCCAGTGGAACTCGAAGATTAAGACTCTCCCCGGCAGAGTTGATTGGGCGCCTTGGCATTTATTTTGTCGGAATACCGTGTGATACCCGTTCACTCCCCAGCATAAGCCCAATCATACTGGGCACGTCTGCTATTCCCCAGCAGAGTTATATTCCCCAGCAGGGTTGACTTCACTCTTCCAGCATTTATTTTGCTGGAATAATTCTGTAGCACCTGGCTATCCCCAGCGGAGTTGGCATTGTCCTCAGCATTTATTTTGCTGAAGCGATTTCTGTATCCCAACAGTTCGAGTCTGCATTTGCATCGACATATAGTGTCATATTTGCATCTACCAAATAAAATGCGTAGCATTTCCATGTCGAATGGAGCATTACGCCATTGTCAAACATATGCATTTTGAAACATGAACCAGGTTGGCTAACCGTTTGTTTCAAGTATTGTTCTCTTGCAGGTTGAGGGAGCTCTTGCTCAAATGAATTACTAGACATTCGAGATCTCGACGTGAGACATTCAATGATAATGTCAGTTTCGGCAGTGTTCCCCACAGAGTTATTAGATTAAGTTCTCTTTGTCTCCGAGCAGAGTTATTTGTGTAAATTTCTCTTGTTTTCCCCGCCAGAGTTAGTAGGCAAAATCTCTCCTTGTCCCCAAGCGGAGTTATTTGTCATCAAAGGGTTTCAGGAATCAGAATTTCGGAGGCTGCCGCCGGTTATCAGAACAGGCGTCCGGTAGTTTGGGTTTCCAAATATCCCCAGTAGAGTCCGCCTCAAAGTCGCTGTCACGTTAATGCTAAGAAGTTTGTGGGTCGGGACCAATGGAGAAATAAGACCTGACGTGGACAATTTTATTGACTGGATTTCTTCGTGTTAGAGAAGTGGGTGTCGTAACGTGGACAGATTTATTTCCCCGTGTTGATGAGGTGTGCTAGTCCTAACATGGACAGATTTGATTTCTTGGTATTGATTGAATGTGAAGTCCTGACGTGGAAAAAGTTGATTACTCTTCGTGTTGGTGTCCTGACGTGGACCATTTATTTCCAGCAGATATCTTTATTCGTAATGGTGAAATGTGCGTCCTGACGTGGACAAGTTTATAGTTTTTCGTGATGATAAGAGGCGCAAGTCCTGATGTGGACAAGGTTATATCTCTTCGTGTTAGTGAAGCGTGAGTCCTGACGTGGACAAGTTTTATTTCTTCAGCAGGTCGAGATGTGAGTCCTGACGTGGACAAGTTTTATTTCCCCAGCGGGTCGAAGGTGCATGAGTCCTGACGTGGACAAATTTTATTTCCTCAGCGAGTCAAGAGGTGAGTCCTGACGTGGACAAATCAAGACGAAAAGTGTTTCCTTACGTGGAGAGAAAGATTTATTCCTTACGTGGAGAGAAAGATTTATTCCTTACGTGGAAAGATTGTGATTCCTTACGTGGAAAGATGTGATTCCTAACGTGGAAAGAAGACGCATTCCTTACGTGGAAAGAAGAGTTATTCCTAACGTGGAAAGAAGACGCATTCCTTACGTGGAAAGAAGAGTTATTCCTAACGTGGAAAGAAGATGCATTCCTTACGTGGAAAGAAGAGGTATTCCTAACGTGGAAAGGTTAGTCCTGACGTGGACAGATCCAGACAAGTGTAGTCCTAACGTGGACAGGTTATTCCTAACGTGGAAAGATGTATTCCTTACATGGAAAAAGTTAGTCCTGACGTGGACAATGTTGATGGAATCCCCTCGTGATGATGAAAGGCAGACGAGTCATCCCCAGTGAAGTTGCCGAAGTTTTTTCGAGTTGACGACAGATGGAGTCCTAACGTGGACAAGTTTTAGTTGAGATTTCTTCGATGATAGGATCTTTTTCAGGATGATGAAAATAATCCCCAGCACGTCTCTAAGAGATCAGTGGGTTGCCGTAACAGTTAGATTCAGTTGATGAATGTCGTTCCCCAAGCAGTAGTGCAGTTTATTTCTGCGGTTGGCAAATTTCCGGGTTCTTAGTATTCAACTGTCTCGTACCGCGAATGTTTGAAGGTTGTTCGCTCTTCACCCAATCGGGTCCAAGTCGCTTGAATAGGGGCAGCTGTTGCACCCTAAAATTTGCTCAACCTATTTCACTTGGTTTATGTTTCAATTACATTAGCATTTGCATATAGAGTCATGTACATAGTCTAATCATCTGCATAGCATAGCATAACAAGTCATCCAACAAGGGGCCAAGTACTATTCTCATCTCTATGAGCCTATCAAGAGGTTATTATTCAAATTCAAGCATATCCAAGTCATCAGAAAGAAACAGAAGTCTAAGAAGTCAGTGGATCAAGCAGTGAATCTATCTCCTATCTGAGGGTATCTGAGGATCATCAAAGAAGTTGTGAGCTGTGAATTGAGGTCATGGAGGGTATACAGACATCATGTGAGACTTAGAAAGTCATTTGTAGAAAGAGGCAAGTCATTGATATGATCACAAGAGTTGCAGTTGAAGACAGTCAACTAGGGTTTCATCTGGGTCAACCCTAAGTCAACCCTAAGTCAAATGATTGATTGAAGGGCATCAGGGGCTATTGGAGAGATGTGGGGTTCATCATTTGGCATGTAGATAAGGATGTGGTGTTGTGCCAAGAAGAAATCAAGAGAAATCAAGGAGAAGAGGAGTTTCTAAATTAGGGTTTCTGTGTAAAATCCCCTAGTTTAGGTCAAATTTCCAAGCAAGATAAGTCAAAATGCAAGCTTCAAATGGATCCTTGGCCAACATGAAACTTGTAGAGGATCTCAAGACCTTTAATTTTAGTGGTGGAATACATTAAGGAGATTTATGGAACTCAAGTTATGGTCCTTGCAAGTTACAGGTCATCTGAGGTATCTGAAATTTTGTCTGTGAAAGTTACTTGTCTTCCAAGCAACCTTTACTCCTCAAGGAGATTTCAAATGAATTTCTGGTCAACATAAGAGTTGTTCCTTATTGTCTTAGCTTTCTAGAAAGGTATGGTATGCCTTCATATGATTTGTGGAACTCTACTTATGGTCTTGGCAAGCAAAGGGTATTTTGGTCATTTGAGAATTACAGGTCATTTCAAGCCTATGCCCAAAACTCATACAAGGAAGCTTCAAATGAAAACCTTCACAACATCAAAATTGCTCCAAATGACATTTTGAGTCTAGAAAAGTGATCATGAAAGTTTGGAAATGCTCATAGCTCAAGGTTTCAAATTTGGTGAATTTAATGAATAAAAAGTGACCTAAAATTGAGATTTTTCATAATTTGGCCAAATGAGATGAAATTATAGGTCATTTTGATTGGAAAAAATGTTTTAAGAACATTGGAAAAAGTGGATTTTTGAGTTTGGTTCAAGATTTGAAAGTTATGCTTGGTTACTTACAAAAGAAGTTACATAATCCAAAATTCAAGGAAAGTGTGCATGGGAAGTTTCTACAAAGTTCTAGAGCTTTCTAATGTCATCTATATATTGGATTGAGTAGCTTCATGCATTGGTTGGTGAATCATTGTGATCAAAATACCAAGTTATACATCATTCTTCCATTTTGCAAATTCATCTCAAACTTCATCAAATCTTCACCAATTTCCAAATTTCTTGATCTGATCATCATCAACATCATTCATATATCCAATTTCCATCAAAGTTTTGTTTGAATTGAAGAGGAATCGTGCTATCCAACTTCATCATCCAAGGAGCAAGAACATTGTGATTGCAAGATTCAAGGCATTGGAGCAAGATCCATTGCATACATAACCAAGAAGCAAGTGTGTTGATTAATTCCCAAGCATTGCAAGCATTAGATCCAAGGAATTATACCTTTGTTTTCATCATCACACCAGGTTGGTTTTCTCATCGAATTGGTTGTTTTAGTTAGCATGTTAGAGAATTTTAGGGTTAGAACTGTTAGGATAGGTTAGATGATGGAATTCAGAAAGTTTGAGAAGGTTTCATGGAGGTTACCAATGGTGCACCAAATCTGTTAGGGTTTATAACATCTAGAATATTGCACTATAATCTTGGATATATAGCTTAAATTGATCAGCATGGCGCGTAGATGATGTTAGGGTAAGAGTTAACAAGAATCCTCATGGTTGATATCAGTGCATAATGGTGGAATCAGAATCTTCTACCTATCGGGTTTGATGTTTGAGTGAGCCTTAGGGGAAAATAAAGCCATGGTTGTGTAGAGGGGAAGAAGTAGAGCAACTTTGCTCTTTACATCGTGAGTTTTCATGGAGAGACAAGGGAGAACAGAGGTGATGAAATTCGTGCATGGGAGAAGAGATTTTCTGAAATCTAGGGTTTCTAAGGTTGAAGATGAAGGAGAGCCACACGATCGTATGCTTGACCTTGACTCAGACCTTAATCCAATGGCCAGCGTTTAAAACAAATTTGGAGGGAGAGGCTATGCACAGAACGCTGCGTTTCATTAATTCCCTCAGGCTGGGCTCAGCAAAAGTTGTTATTCGCACCCCTATCTGCAAGGCCCAATTCCAAATGAACTGAAACTTTTACTTCTTGCACCGTTTCCCTCTTTTTTATTTTTTGTTGTGATTTCTGTTTGACTGGGCCCAGACGCGCATTGCTAGGCGCGCCCCCCAGTCTGGGCCCATCCTATTATTTTAACTAGAATAAATACTCATTGCACCCCCATTCCCAATTTAATCCATATTAATTTCTCTTAATTCATTTTAATTTTTCAAAAAACCATAACAAATAGAAAAATGCTTATTTTTAATTGGTTGTTTTTGCATATTGTTCATAGTTCTGTTAAGAAAATTATCATATAAAAAAAATTAACATTTCATTTTATTTTTGTATTTTTAGCATATTTTTCTTTTAAAGAGGATTAAATAATGTTTAGTTTAATGCATGAATTTGTTGATTTTAGTTTGATTAGATGCTTTTATATTTTTGATCCATTCTTTTTAGGTTGATTAGCATAGAACTTTAGCTTGTATATAAGATTTAATTCACAATTTTAGGATTAATTTTAGATGACTTGTTTAGGTGTGATTAGAAGAACCAAAACTAGGGTTTAGGAGATAACATAGGTGTAGCAAATCAATTCTCTTAGGAGTTGTAGATTGAATCTTTGGGGTATGGGAATATAGGGGTTAGGGGTAGATAATAGATCCCTTAGAAATTATTAGGTTTCCCCTATTCTACCATTACTATCAGTATACTGCTTATATTTGTTTGACTGTGTGGTGTGCCCTCTCTAGGGTTATTTCATTTGTCTGTGTGGGGTATTGGGTTTGCTTGGGGATTGGGAGAGCTGAAGACTTTGATGATGAAGGCCATTGGAGATCAAGAGAATAAAGTCCAACTTTCAGAGTTGATGGGGAGCATCTTGCTGGCAGCTGTTGAGGAGTGTAGGGTTTAGGAGCTAGGCAGAGCTCTAGAGTAGGAAACTTGATTCACAAACATGGAAGGTCTTGTCTGCCTCCATTCTTTCTCTATGATTCAAAGTCTCTTTTAAATACCCACCTCCTTCCTTTGGAAGGATTAGTGAATGTATTTGAAAGATAGAACTTTTGAGAGAAAATTGTCTGTATCATGTTAACAGTCAGTGAGCCACCCTTGGTAGGCAATTGACTGTTTAACATTCATTCCATCTTGTTGACTGATATTCATCTTGGAGATTGAGACCTGAAGAAAAGCCATTGCAGATTGAAGACAAAGCCCTTGCTTGAAGGCTGTGAAGATGAAGACTGATGCTTGCTTAAAGCTGGTGGATGTTTGGAGAGGACTTGAAGACAGATGTTGATGCATAGCTGCTGTGGCTGTTTATTCTTTTTTTTGCTGTTTATTTTCTCTTGTTGTATTGATTGAATTTCCCGGACTGTATTGCTTGTTGTTTAACCTGTTAGGTTGAAAGTGAATTCTTTTCACTTTTGCCTATTGTTTTCTAGGTTCGAGGTTGAGTGGGACTCCCTTGCCTCGCTTGTATTGCTGCATCCATGCATTTTACTGCTTTATTGTATATTTGCTATTGTTTCTGTTTCCGTCTATTCCCTTAGGATCTATGTTTCTCTCTGCGCAAGAGAGGAGCATGATAGACATTAGGTCTTAACCCATGCATGATAACATTAGGTTAGTTTGATTCCCTTTGCAACCGTAGGTTAGAGTTCTGTCTCTTCTTTCTCAAAACAAACAGAAAAATACAATAAGATTTCAAATCCAATAAAAGACACTTCTTTCGTAAAAGAATGTGAACTCATCAAAACGTCATTTTTGTCCGCTTGGACTGTTAATCAGAAAAACCCTTTTTCAGAAGGAATAAAAACAATCAAGACAGACTTGTGTCGTACGTGGCCCGAACTACGTTTGCTCTGATCTTTCATGCTGTATGAAAGTACGTAGGCATAGGATGCGATATCCTAGCGAGCAACCTTCCCCTCCTTTCCCGTAGGTAGGCGAACTACGTTGACTCTGATTTCTCGTTCCAGACGGGAATATGTAGGCATAAAGTGCGATACTTTGCCGAGTCATTTTCTTTTCTTTTTAACCCTGACCCTTAGTTTAGATAGAATAACAATCCATACCCGAAAACAAGCGTGGATCCCGTCGAGTACGACGGACGTGAGGGGTGCTAATACCTTCCCCTTGCGTAACCGACTCCCGAATCCAGGTTTTGGTTGCGATGACCATACCTTTCCCGTCTTTGCGGTAGGTTTACTCTGAGCGTTTCCTTTCCCTCCTGTGGGATAAATAACGCACGGTGGCGACTCTTCTGTTCAGCCGGCATCGATTTTCGCAGTAGCGACAGCTGGCGACTCTGCTGGGGACCCAACGTCCCCTGGCTGCTAAGGACTGCGATAGTTCCTTATGCATTTGGGATCCAACGTCCCTCAAGAGAGTCAATCCTAGCGCTTGTTTTCCCGTCGAGGATTTTGTATGGATTTATTTCTTCTGTCATTTACTTTCAGCATTATATTATTGTTATTATTGCTGTATTGGGGTGTGACGGGTGTTCTATGATTGAGAGATAAGCCGGACCTGGTCTTGAGTGCACTAAGAATTAGAGTAGAAAGTAGTGGGCGCGTGCCAGCTTTGCTTGCATTAGTGTCTCACGAAATCTACACTCGGACGAGGTTCTTCTGGTTGACTTCTTTTTCTACCCTTTGGGTCGAAGGGGTTGTTGGTTAGCTGAATTGTCGACTCCGGGAACCGATCATTTGGAAGTTGGCTAAGTGAGGCCTCTTCAGGATTTGATGATGCCACTCCTTCTGGGAATCGTATCAATAACCCTGAAAGTCTGTGACGCCGACGACCGCATAGGATGCCATACCTTTGTCAGTTACTAGGACACCTACCTGTGAGAGGGTTTGGGGTTATGCAGGTAACTAGACCTTCAGATACCGGTTATTTCTTGATCTGAGATCCTGGGTATTTATGGAGAGTTATGAGGTCTGTCAAAGACCAGTTGGAGTTATGATATGAGGTCTGTCAGAGACCAGTTGGAGTCATGATATGGGGTCTGTCAGAGACCAGTCAGAGTTATGTTGTGGGGTCTATCAGAGACCGGTGTTGGAGTTTTGTATTAGGTCTATCTGAGACCAGGGTTTGAGGAATTCCGGAGGGTCTATCTGAGACTTTTGATATGGTTCAGGCTTCTCAGCCACGGCATTTGGTCCCTGTTGCATGTTACTTGCATTGCATTGTTTGCATACCCATTATCATTGCATCCCATTGACGTGTGTCTGTGCTGCAGGTGCATTTGCATATTTCCTGGTTCTAGTGCCCGCACTTCTGAGTATTGATTATGGATGGATTGAGGAAGACAGTTGCGTACAAGTTGCCTACACCTGACATTACTCCCTTACTTGGTCTGATGTCCCTTGCTGATGAGGAGGTTAGGAGAAGTTTCAGAATGAGTCATGGAAGATTGCTGAGATTAGTCTGCAAGCCAACTGTTGTTGAGATGAATGGGCTGTACACCTTGATGCAATTCTATGACCCGGCATTGAGATGTTTCACGTTTGCTGACTTTATTTTGGGGCCTACCATTGAAGAGTATGTGGAGTTTACTGAGCTACCAGTACAGAACAAGGTTCCCTTTATTCATTCAGCCGCTGAGCCCAAGCTAGAGGACTTAGCCAAGGCCTTGCACATGAACGCTGCTGAACTATTAGTGACTTCTTGGCTTGGGGTTCCAGGTTTCTCCCTCGATTTTCTGGTTGGCAAAGCTCAAGAGTATGCCAAGAACGGGTGCTGGATAGTCTTTAATGCTATCTTGGCTCTATGCATTTAAGGAATAGTGTTGTTTCCTAACTTACCCAGTTTTGTGGACTTGGACGCTTTCCATCTGTTCGCTGCTGGCAACTCGGTGCCCACTTTGATTGGAGACTTCTATCATTCATTGCACTACAAAAATGAAAATAGAAGGGGAAAGACTGTTTACTATTGTGCGCCGCTGTTGAACATGTGGTTTAAGAGCCATCTTCCCTTGAAGGGACCTTTCGTGGATAGTGCAACTACAGCTAGCTGGCCAGAGTGCTTGATGAGGCTATCTTCTGAAGACATAGAGTGGTTTGACCGAGACTTGCTGGGGTCTGAGCTTATTTTCAGTTGTTCTGGGTACCCTAATGTCCCGTTGATAGGAAGGAAAGGGTGTATCAATTACAACCCATCTCTGTTCGTTCGCCAGTTCGGATACGCGCTGAAGAACCCACCTCAGGAGGAAGAAGTACAGGAATCTCTGTACTTCACTGGTGATTTGAAGGGAGAGTTACTAGCCAAGCTTCAGCATGCCTGGATGCGTATTAACAGAAGAGGGAAGCCACTGTTAGGGAAGAATGATTGTCAGGCTTATTCACCCTACAAAGTTTGGATCCAAGAGAGAGCAAGACAGTTGCGGATGCCATTTCCAGCTGCACCAGTCCCTGTTCATATTCCGGTGGAAGAGCCAACCACTGTCACTATGGAGGTCTACGATCAAGTTGTGAAAGAAAAGGAAGCCTTGATGAAGATCAATGAGGGGTTAGAAAAGGAGCTGGCTCAGATGCGCAGTGAGAAAAACAAGGCTGTGCATGCTTTCCAACAGCAGATCGAGCTAGTAAACAGGTTGGGTGCTGAGTTGACTGAAGAGAGGAAGAAGCGTGAACGTCTGGGTCAAGAGTTCAGAAGCTCTCATGACATGTTGGAATCCAAAAAGAAAGCACTCGACGCCGCCCACCGGGAAATCTCTTCTAGTAACAAGACGTGGAATGCTACGCTAACCAACAACAAAAAGAGGGAAGATAAATTGAAGCAGCAAATTTCTGACCTCGAAGAGCAGTTGAAGGCTAGCATTAAGAAGTACGAAGAAGAGGTGATGACCAGATATAGTCTCCAGAATGCATTGAACAAGGCCATCGAAGGCAGGAACGAAGCTGTGTCTCAGAAGCGGAAGCTAGAGGATCGCTTCGGAGAAGGGGCATGGGAGGAAACCGCTGGTGACGTGCAACGTGTGCTCAAGCGAAGAAACCAACTTGTCGAGGGTCTGCTTACCCGACCAAGTCACCCAGAGACCAAGAAGTTACTAGAAGAGTATCAGGCTTATGAGTGTACTTGACCATTTCATGTATTGATGCTTTATTTGCATAGTGCTGACCATCACCAGGATTGTTGGTAGAGGTCATGCCTTCCTATTGTACACTCAGCAATATTGTAGTCTTGGCTTAATGGTTTTCTCTGCAATATATGAGGCTTTCTATGATTCGGCTCCGATCACCGTATTGCTAGCACTGTCACTGCACCGGAACATTCGCACAAGAACCGGGGAATGATATCCCTTAATTCACAGACACACATTGCATTGCATTCATATTCATATTACATTACAGGTGATTATTGCACGGTATCTTATTGCTTGCACTGTACCAGTTCTTTTCAGGATTGAAGATTAGCGCCCGCACCGATACTCCACTCGCACCAACTGCCGAAGAATCATGGATCAAATGCAGAATGAGATGCAAGATATGCGTGAGAAGCTGGCGCTCTTCATGCAGACTATGGAGACTATTGCAAAAGGACAGGAGAATTTGCAAGCTCTGGTGCAGCCTCTGCTGGTCAGAAATGCTGGGCATGGAAATGAGGATCATCAGTCTGTGCGAGTCGACACTGTTCATGGGGATGGTACTCCCACACCAGTGGCTCCACCTGTAGTCAACATACCTGCTGTCAATGTCAACAACGGTACTGCTGCTGGGAACGGTAACGTTGGAATTGGGAACGAGACTATCGTTAACAATGTTGGGCTTGGAGATGTTAACCTGGGTGATAATATGGGAGGCAATGGCTTCGGTAATGCTGGATTTGGCTTCAATGACCAAGGGTTCGATAATACTGGGAAGTACGGTTTCAATGCGCAAGGCTTTGGGCAGGACGGATATGGTATGACTAATCAGGGTTACGGCGGATTCGGAAATGGAAATGGCGCTGGGTTAATGGCTTTTGGACCTGTTGGAGTTGCTCCGGGATACGGTAACAGGGGGCGAGGCCCGGTGATGAATCAAATTAGAGCTGGCCATAACAACGTATACGATGGGTATGGAGCAGGGAATGGTAACTGGCAAGAAGACCAGCAAGAGGACGCTTTCTCCGGTGGAGGTTTCGAAGGGCCTATGGATGACTCCCAGAGGATCAGAATGCTAGAGGAGCAGATGAGGGGGGTCGTGAATCAAAGTGCTGTGGGCTTAGACATGTCAACAATGGGTTTGGTGTCTGGCCTGAGGGTGCCAATCAAATTCAAAGCTCCCACATTTGACAAGTATAAAGAGGACACCTGTCCGAAGGTGCATGTGCGGTCATATTACAGAAGGATGTCTGCGTATTCTAATGATGAGAGGATGCTAATGCATTTCTTTCAAGATAGCTTGTCGGGCCCTTCCCTCGAGTGGTATATGGGATTGGAACCAACTCATATAAAGACATGGAAGCAGCTGGCAGAAGCATTTGTAGCTCACTATAAGTATAACAGCGACTTGGCACCCAACCGGGTCCAATTGCAGGGGTTATCCCAGAAGAAGGGTGAGAGCTTCAAAGAGTATGCGCAGAGATGGCGCGATATGGCTGCTAGAGTTCATCCCCCTTTGGAGGACAAGGAAATGAATGACATGTTCATAGGAACATTCACCGGCATGTTTTATGACAAGCTGTTTCACACCTCTTTGGGCAGTTTCTCAGACTTAATTCTGATGGGAGAAAAGATTGAAAGCAACATTAAACAGGGAAGATTCCAAGCTGAGGAATCTACTGCATCTGGCAGTAACAGAAAGGCTTTTGGTGGGCGCCGTCAGGGCGATGCAAGCGCAGTGTTTGGGGGCCGAGGCCGGGGCAGAGGTCGAAACCAGTACAATCAGCCGCAGCAGGTGGCAAGCGTTACTATTCCGTTTCAGCAACAACCGTTTCAGCAACAACCATTTCAACAACAACAACAGCAACAGCAGCCACAACAGGGGGCACATCCTGCCCAGCGCAGATTCTAGGGGGGCAAACCAAGGAGGGTGTTTGAAAAGCCTCCTTCGACGTACGTAGATCTGCTATAGACACTATTGGGTTTGAACTTGGTGGAGAAGAGAACTCTGGCACCAATAACAGGCACTCCTCCGTATGGTTATGATGCAAGCAGGCACTGTGAATTCCACTCCGGGACTCCGGGCCACGATGTAGAGGGTTGCCATGCGTTCAAGCATGTCGTGCAGGATCTATTGGAAAGTAAGGCTATCAATTTTGGAACGGCGGGTCCGAATATAGTGCAGAAGCCCATGCCCAACCATGGGGCAAACGCCATTTTAACTGAGGAGGGATTGAATTTGATTATGAATGTGGATGACCTCAAGACACGGTTGTGTGAAATAAAGAGCAGATTATTGCAAGGGGGTGTCTATCCAGGATGTGACGAGTATTGTTTAGAGTGCTGGACTCTGGCTGGAGGTTGTGATGAATTAAAGAAAGGTATTCAGGCTTTAATAGATGGAGGTACACTGCAATTTGATCGAGCAGCAATTGAAGAACCTGCAGGGGTATTAGCAGACAAGCAAAGTGATGTGGCCACTGTAACGATCCCTTGAAAAACGATCACTATAACGGCACTGGCCAAGCGACCACCGATCACCATCACCGAGGCCGGACCAATCCCGTACGAAAGCACCAAGGCAGTCCCCTGGTCCTATGGGTTGGAAGTGTATTGTGACGGAGTAAAAATTGATGTTAATAAGCAGCCAGCCGAGACTATAGACAACGTTGTTGGTACCGGAGGTATGACAAGGAGTGGAAGAATCTTCATATCGCCTGAGGTAGAGGCTGAGAGACTGGCGAAGGGCAAGGGAAAGATGAATGAGACTGTCCCTGTGCAGGCAAGCGGAAAAGAAACAGCATCGAAGGATGTGGAAGAGTTCATGCGCTTGATTCGTAAACGTGATTATAAGATTGTTGAGCATTTGCAACAGACGCCGTCAAAGATATCTATACTGTCGTTGCTATTATGCTCTGAAGCTCACAGAAATGCATTGTTGAAAGTCCTGGATACTTCCTTCGTACCCCAAGATGTTTCCGTGAATCAGCTGGAGGGGGTGTTGGCGCATGTGAACGCAGGCCATAGCTTGGGCTTTACAGACTTCGATTTGACCCCGAAGGGGAGAGAGCATAATATGGTGTTGCACGTGGAATGTAGAGGATCGGTCATGTCTCACGTGCTGGTCGATACCGGATCGTCTTTGAACGTGCTGCCTAAGAAAGAGATGATGAAGCTAGATGTCAGAGGAATCCTGTGCACGCCCAGTGACTTGGTAGTCAGGGCATTCGATGGGACGCGAAGAACAGTTTTTGGATCCATAACATTACCTCTACAGGTGGGGCCGGAGGTTTTCGCGACTGAATTTTATATCATGGACATCCAGCCTGCATATAGTTGCCTTCTCGGACGACCCTGGATTCATGGTGCTGGGGCAGTCACGTCTACCTTGCATCAAAAGTTGAAATATATGGTAGGAGACAGCGTGGTCACTGTATGCGGAGAAGAAGATATCCTGGTCAGCCATCTGTCATCATTTAAATATGTGGAGGTCGATGGAGAGATTCACGAAACACCCTATCAGGCATTTGAAGGGTTGCGCATCAAAGACAAAGGTCCCGGGCCGAGCAAAGCGTCGGAGATAGCCGTCTCGTCATATAAAGAAGCTCAAGCTCTGGTAGAGACTGGTGAGACCAAGGGCTGGGGCAAAGTGCTGGATATTCCTGTAAAGTTGGACCGATTTGGGCTGGGGTATCAACCGTCGTCATCAACACCTGCTGTGGGGGCACCCCATTTCAGAGGACCAATAACTATCACTACTAGTGGAGTATGTCGTGAGACCATCAACGCTGCTTCAGAGTCTGACGAAGGAGACAGCGACTGCGATATGGACGCCTGGATTCAGCCGAGCGTGCCAGGACAGGGATTGTGCAATTGGTCTATTCAGGAGATTGTTCCTGTGACTCTTAAACAGTAATGCTTTGTTTTTTTAATTGTTGAACAATCTGGTGTCTTGCCCGGGGCATCATGATTTGCTTAGGGCTGTGCTGTTATGAACATTGCGTGTTTATCATTAAATAAAAGGCGTTTTTCATGTACAAATATTGCGATCTCTGTTTTTCCTGTTTTGTGTTTTACAATAAAATGGCAACGCGGTTATTCGCTTTATACGCATTTTGAAGCATTTAACCATTCCTTTTGCAGGATAACATTTTCAGATGACATCATTGAACCACCTATGACTCGTCCCGACTTTGAGCACCCGGTATTTCAGGCCGAAGAAGAGATTGTTGAAGATGGTGATGTTCCCGAAGAATTGTCTTGGTTGGTGAAGCAAGAAGAGCGAGTCATTCTGCCTCACGAGGAGGTCATCGAGGTTATTAACCTGGGGTCGGAAGGGGTTGAGAAGAACATCCGTATAGGAGCCGCGCTGCAGAGCGACGTCAAGCGAAGACTGGTTGAAATGCTCAGAGAGTATAGTGATGTGTTCGCTTGGTCGTATGAAGATATGCCAGGGCTGGATACAGATATGGTTGTGCACCGTCTGCCGTTGAAAGAAGAATGCCCGCCGGTCAAGCAAAAGCTTCGCAGAACTAGACCCGATATGGCAGTGAAGATTAAGGAAGAGGTTCAAAAACAGTGGGATGCTGGTTTCCTAGTTGTGACGAAATATCCCTCATGGGTCGCTAACATTGTACCAGTGCCGAAGAAAGACGGTAAAGTGAGAATGTGCGTAGATTACCGTGATTTAAATAAAGCGAGCCCGAAAGATGATTTTCCGCTGCCTCACATCGATGTGCTAGTCGACAACACTGCTCAATTCTCCGTATTCTCCTTCATGGATGGCTTCTCGGGCTATAATCAGATTAAAATGGCGCCAGAGGACATGGAGAAGACTACTTTCATAACGCCTTGGGGAACATTTTGTTATAAAGTGATGCCCTTTGGACTGAAGAATGCTGGGGCAACGTATCAGCGTGCAATGACGACTCTTTTCCATGATATGATGCATAAAGAGATCGAAGTTTATGTCGACGATATGATTGCCAAATCCCAGACGGAGGAAGAGCATTTGGTGAATCTGCTGAAGTTATTCAAAAGGCTTAGGAAGTTCAGGCTGAGACTGAACCCTAATAAGTGCACCTTCGGGGTGAGATCGGGTAAACTGCTGGGGTTTATCGTGAGTGAAAGAGGAATAGAGGTCGATCCTGCAAAAATAAAGGCAATACAAGAGATGCCGACGCCTAAAACAGAGAAAGAGGTGTGCGGGTTTTTAGGGAGGTTGAACTACATCGCTCAGTTCATATCTCACCTAACTGCTACGTGTGAACCATTGTTCAAGCTGTTGAAAAAAGATCAAGCTGTGACGTGGAACGAAAATTGTCAAAAGGCGTTTGATAAAATAAAGCAGTATTTGCAGGAGCCTCCTATTTTGATACCTCCAGTGGCAGGGAGACCTTTGATTATGTATTTGACAGTTCTTGAGGGAAGTATGGGTTGTGTTCTCGGTCAACATGACGAGACAGGAAGAAAAGAGCATGCGATCTATTACTTGAGTAAGAAATTTACCGAATGTGAATCTCGGTATTCGATGCTTGAAAAGACTTATTGCGCGCTAGCCTGGGCCGCCAAGCGTTTGAGGCAATACATGCTGAATCATACAACCATGCTCATCTCGAAGATGGATCCTATCAAATATGTATTCGAAAAGCAGGCGCTATCAGGGAGAATTGCCCGTTGGCAGATGGTCTTGACTGAATACGACATCCAGTATGTCTCGCAAAAGGCTATAAAGGGGAGTGTACTGTCTGAGTACTTGGCGGAGCAGCCTATTGAAGATTACCAATCGATGAGGTTTGACTTTCCTGACGAGGATATCATGTACCTAAAGATGAAAGATTGTGAAGAGCCGTTGCCAGACGAAGGGCCATAATTGGGTTCCAAGTGGAAGTTGATTTTTGACGGAGCTGTAAATGCCTACGGTAGCGGAATAGGGGCAATCATCACTACTCCACACGGGTCGCACATCCCGTTTACTGCTCGATTGACCTTTCCAGTTACCAATAATGAAGCCGAATACGAAGCTTGTATTATGGGGCTTGAAGAAGCCATTGATTTGCGAATCAAAAATCTAGACGTATACGGAGACTCAGCTCTGGTGGTGAATCAAATAAAAGGAGAATGGGAGACACGTCAACCCAATTTGATACCGTACATGAACTATGCGAGGAGATTGTTGCCTTTCTTTGACAAGGTTGAATTGCATCATGTACCGCGAGCAGAGAATCAAATGGCTGACGCCCTGGCCACATTGTCTTCCATGTACAAAGTCAACTTCTGGAACGAGGCTCCCAGAATTATCATCTCTCGGCTTGACAGACCTGCCTTCGTATTTGCCATTGATGAAGCTTCTGACGACAAACCGTGGTATTTTGATATCCTTAATCTCCTGAAGAATAAAGAGTATCCGGCTGGGGCATCCAGTCAAGATCAGAAGACTCTCAGGAGATTGACGGGTAACTTCTATTTGAATCCGGATGGTGTCTTATACAGAAGAAATCATGACTTGGTGCTACTGCGTTGCGTAGATGAAAAAGAGGCAAAGTTGCTCATGGAGGAAATACATGAGGGTACCTTTGGTACGCATGCTGGTGGACATGCTATGACGAGGAAGCTGCTGCGGGCAGGTTATTTTTGGCTGACTATGGAAACTGATTGTTTCAAGTTTGCGAGGAAGTGCCACAAGTGCCAAATCTATGCTGATAAGATCCATGTGCCTCCGAGTCCTCTGAATGTGATGTCATCGCCATGGCCATTCTCGATGTGGGGAATTGATATGATTGGAAAGATCGAGCCGACGGCTTCTAACGGGCACCGGTTCATTCTAGTAGCAATCGATTATTTCACCAAGTGGGTGGAAGCGGCGTCTTATGCAAATGTAACTAAGCAGGTGGTAGCCAGATTTATCAAGAGAGATATCATTTGCAGATATGGAACCCCCGAGCGGATAATCACTGACAACGGTTCAAACCTGAACAACAAAATGATGAAGGAGCTCTGTCAGAATTTCAAGATCGAACATCACAACTCCTCCCCTTACCGACCCAAGATTAATGGCGCTGTTGAAGCGGCCAATAAGAATATCAAGAAGATTGTTCAGAAGATGGTGGTGACCTATAAGGACTGGCATGAGATGCTACCTTTCGCTTTGCATGGTTATCGTACGACGGTACGCACATCAACCGGGGCAACCCCGTTCTCGTTAGTATATGGAATGGAAGCAGTGCTACCACTGGAAGTCGAGATTCCTTCCTTGAGAGTACTACGAGACGTCTAACTAGACGAGGCAGAATGGGTGAAAGACAGGTTGAACCAGCTGAGTTTAATGGATGAGAAGAGGCTAGCTTCTCTAGCATACGGTCGTTTGTACCAGAGCCGAATGAAGAAAGCATATGATAAGAAGATACATCCTCGGAGCTTTCAGACGGGCGACCTTGTGCTGAAAAGGATTCTCCCACCACAGGCAGATCACAGGGGCAAGTGTACCCCTAACTACGAAGGGCCATACGTTGTCAGAAAAGTCTTTTCAGGAGGGGCTTTATTGTTGTCCACCATGGACGGTGAAGACTTTACGTCGCCTGTAAATTCAGACGCAGTTAAAAAATACTTTGCTTAAAATTGACCCGCTGGACAGAAAAAAGAGAGTCCAGGCAAAAATGGGCATCCTGGCGAACCAAAAACAGAATGAAAGGTTCGGGCAAAAGTTAAGGATAAAATTGAAAAAATGTACACCCGCGAAGTTGAAAACCTACACTGGGCGGCTTCGGCAAAAAAGGGTATCCCGGTGAACTGAAAACCTATAAAGGGCGGTTCACGCAAAAGTTAGGGATTTGAAAAGCAAATGACTGCGGTCCGAATTTGATACTGCATTGAGCTTTGGGGCGGGAGAATATACCTGAGGGGTCGATCATCAGATACAATCTCGTTGAAAGTGTGGATACCGGGAAAGCATTAGAGTCAGGCGAGTCATAGGAGGATCAGTTCGTGATGTTCGTCTGCATCCCGTTGCCGACATGTGTACAAATTTAACTTGTCAATATATTTATGCTTCTTGTGCATACTTGTATATTTGTTGTGCGTAGCTTCCTCTTTTCAGGAGTTACATCCCGTGTACAAAACTCCGCCCATTCAGGGGCCCTATCAATAAAACATGTTATTCAGTATTTGATGCTGGTTCTTTACTGCTTTGTGCATGATAAACGCCTAGGTTTAATGAAACTAGCATGTGTATAACGTCACTGGCCCTTGCCAATAATTGCTAAAACTTTGAATTAACTGAAAAGGATGTCACTAACACTAACCTGAATAGATTTGGTTGCGTAGACTTGTCTTGTCTTGTTTGTGGTGTTGCAGGGTTCGTAGCCGTATGAGGAGGACGATCAAAAGATGGCAGTATGGACCAGAAGCTCGTAACAAAAGACTTGACCCCCACGCAGGTCGTGCTTCTAAGATAGCAATGTTCCTCCCTGAAGAAGGATCAAATTTCCCAGCTAGCCGTAGCTTATTCGAAGGACATTCTCCAGCCAAGTCGTTTGCCCTCAGCAGAGTTTGATGATTCCAAGATCAAAGACTGTATTCAGACAGCGTGGTGTCCCCCAGAAGGATTCCCTCATCTCAAGCAGAGTGGTTTAGCCTCAGAAGATTAATGTTTCCAACTTGTGAGTTGTATTCAGGCAGTCTACCCTTCCCAGTAGGGTCATTTACTCTCCCCCAGCGGAGTCAGTTGATTTTCCCCAAGAGAATCGTTTCGTCCCCAGCGGAGTTCTCTTTTCAGCAAGTGTTTTCCTTCCTCCCAGTGGAACTCGAAGATTAAGACTCTCCCCGGCAGAGTTGATTGGGCGCCTTGGCATTTATTTTGTCGGAATACCGTGTGATACCCGTTCACTCCCCAGCATAAGCCCAATCATACTGGGCACGTCTGCTATTCCCCAGCAGAGTTATATTCCCCAGCAGGGTTGACTTCACTCTTCCAGCATTTATTTTGCTGGAATAATTCTGTAGCACCTGGCTATCCCCAGCGGAGTTGGCATTGTCCTCAGCATTTATTTTGCTGAAGCGATTTCTGTATCCCAGCAATTCGAGTCTGCATTTGCATCGACATATAGTGTCATATTTGCATCTACCAAATAAAATGCGTAGCATTTCCATGTCGAATGGAGCATTACGCCATTGTCAAACATATGCATTTTGAAACATGAACCAGGTTGGCTAACCGTTTGTTTCAAGTATTGTTCTCTTGCAGGTTGAGGGAGCTCTTGCTCAAATGAATTACTAGACATTCGAGATCTCGACGTGAGACATTCAATGATAATGTCAGTTTCGGCAGTGTTCCCCACAGAGTTATTAGATTAAGTTCTCTTTGTCTCCGAGCAGAGTTATTTGTGTAAATTTCTCTTGTTTTCCCCGCCAGAGTTAGTAGGAAAAATCTCTCCTTGTCCCCAAGCGGAGTTATTTGTCATCAAAGGGTTTCAGGAATCAGAATTTCGGAGGCTGCCGCCGGTTATCAGAACAGGCGTCCGGTAGTTTGGGTTTCCAAATATCCCCAGTAGAGTCCGCCTCAAAGTCGCTGTCACGTCAATGCTAAGAAGTTTGTGGGTCGGGACCAATGGAGAAATAAGTCCTGACGTGGACAATTTTATTGATTGGATTTCTTCGTGTTAGAGAAGTGGGTGTCCTAACGTGGACAGATTTATTTCCCCGTGTTGATGAGGTGTGCTAGTCCTAACGTGGACAAATTTGATTTCTTGGTATTGATTGAATGTGAAGTCCTGACGTGGACAAAGTTGATTACTCTTCGTGTTGGTGTCCTGACGTAGACCATTTATTTCCAACAGATATCTTTATTCGTAATGGTGAAATGTGCGTCCTGACGTGGACAAGTTTATAGTTTTTCGTGATGATAAGAGGCGCAAGTCCTGACGTGGACAAGGTTATCTCTCTTTGTGTTAGTGAAGCGTGAGTCCTGACGTGGACAAGTTTTATTTCTTCAGCAGGTCGAGATGTGAGTCCTGACGTGGACAAGTTTTATTTCCCCAGCGGGTCGAAGGTGCATGAGTCCTGACGTGGACAAATTTTATTTCCTCAGCGAGTCAAGAGGGGAGTCCTGACGTGGACAAATCAAGACGAAAAGTGTTTCCTTACGTGGAGAGAAAGATTTATTCCTTACGTGGAGAGAAAGATTTATTCCTTACGTGGAAAGATGTGATTCCTAACGTGGAAAGAAGACGCATTCCTTACGTGGAAAGAAGAGTTATTCCTAACGTGGAAAGAAGACGCATTCCTTACGTGGAAATAAGAGTTATTCCTAACGTGGAAAGAAGACGCATTCCTTACGTGGAAAGAAGAGGTATTCCTAACGTGGAAAGGTTGGTCCTGACGTGGACAGATCCAGACAAGTGTAGTCCTAACGTGGACAGGTTATTCCTAACGTGGAAAGATGTATTCCTTACGTGGAAAAAGTTAGTCCTGACGTGGACAATGTTGATGGAATCCCCTCGTGATGATGAAAGGCAGACGAGTCATCCCCAGTGAAGTTGTCGAAGTTTTTCCGAGTTGACGACAGATGGAGTCCTAACGTGGACAAGTTTTAGTTGAGATTTCTTCGATGATAGGATCTTTTTCAGGATGATGAAAATAATCCCCAACACGTCGCTAAGAGATTAGTGGGTTGCCGTAACAGTTAGATTCAGTTGATGAATGTCGTTCCCCAAGCAGTAGTGCAGTTTATTTCTGCGGTTGGCAAATTTCCGGGTTCTTAGTATTCAACCGTCTCGTACCGCGAATGTTTGAAGGTTGTTCGCTCTTCACCCAATCGGGTCCAAGTCGCTTGAATAGGGGCAGCTGTTGCACCCTAAAATTTGCTCAACCTATTTCACTTGGTTTATGTTTCAATTACATTAGCATTTGCATATAGAGTCATGTACATAGTCTAATCATCTGCATAGCATAGCATAGCAAGTCATCCAACAAGGGGCCAAGTACTATTCTCATCTCTATGAGCCTATCAAGAGGTTATTATTCAAATTCAAGCATATCCAAGTCATCAGAAAGAAACTGAAGTCTAAGAAGTCAGTGGATCAAGCAGTGAATCTATCTCCTATCTGAGGGTATCTGAGGATGATCAAAGAAGTTGTGAGCTGTGAATTGAGGTCATGAAGGGTATACAGACATCATGGGAGACTTAGAAAGTCATTTGGAGAAAGAGGCAAGTCATTGATATGATCACAAGAGTTGCAGTTGAAGACAGTCAACTAGGGTTTCATCTGGGTCAACCCTAAGTCAACCCTAAGTCAAATGATTGATTGAAGGGCATCAGGGGCTATTGGAGAGATGTGGGGTTCATAATTTGGCATGTAGATAAGGATGTGGTGTTTTTCCAAGAAGAAATCAAGAGAAATCAAGGAGAAGAGGAGTTTCTAAATTAGGGTTTCTGTGTAAAATCCCCTAGTTTAGGTCAAATTTCCAAGCAAGATAAGTCAAAATGCAAGCTTCAAATGGATCCTTGGCCAACATGAAACTTGTAGAGGATCTCAAGACCTTTAATTTGAGTGGTGGAAGACATTAAGGAGATTTATGGAACTCAAGTTATGGTCCTTGCAAGTTACAGGTCATCTAAGGTATCTGAAATTTTGTCTGTGAAAGTTACTTGTCTTCTAAGAAACCTTTACTCCTCAAGGAGATTTCAAATGAATTTTTGGTCAACATAAGATTTGTTCCTTATTGTCTTAGCTTTATATAAAGTTATGGTATGCCTTCATCTGATTTGTGGAACTCTACTTATGGTCTTGGCAAGCAAAGGGTATTTTGGTCATTTGAGAATTACAGGTCATTTCAAGCCTATGCCCAAAACTCATACAAGGAAGCTTCAAATGAAAAACTTCGCAACATCAAACTTGCTCCAAATGACATTTTGAGTCTAGAAAAGTGATCATGAAAGTTTGTAAATGCTCATAGCTCAAGGTTTCAAATTTGGTGAATTTAATGAATAAAAAGTGACCTAAAATTGAGATTTTTCATAATTTGGCCAAATGAGATGAAATTATAGGTCATTTTGATTGGAAAAAATGTTTTAAGAACATTGGAAAAAGTGGATTTTTGAGTTTGGTTCAAGATTTGAAAGTTATGCTTGGTTACTTACAAAAGAAGTTACATAATCCAAAATTCAAGGAAAATGTGCATGGGAAGTTTCTACAAAGTTCTAGAGCTTTCTAATGTCATCTATATATTGGATTGAGTAGCTTCATGCATTGGTTGGTGAATCATTGTGATCAAAATACCAAGTTATACATCATTCTTCCATTTTGCAAATTCATCTCAAACTTCATCAAATCTTCACCAATTTCCAAATTTCTTGATCTGATCAACATCAACATCATTCATATATCCAATTTCCATCAAAGTTTTGTTTGAATTGAAGAGGAATCGTGCTATCCAACTTCATCATCCAAGGAGCAAGAACATTGTGATTGCAAGATTCAAGGCATTGGAGCAAGATCCATTGCATACAGAACCAAGAAGCAAGTGTGTTGATCAATTCCCAAGCATTGCAAGCATTAGATCCAAGGAATTATACCTTTGTTTTCATCATCACACCAGGTTGGTTTTCTCATCGAATTGGTTGTTTTAGTTAGCATGTTAGAGAATTTTAGGGTTAGAACTGTTAGGATAGGTTAGATGATGGAATTCAGAAAGTTTGAGAAGGTTTCATGGAGGTTACCAATGGTGCACCAAATCTGTTAGGGTTTATAACATCTAGAATATTGCACTATAATCTTGGATATATAGCTTAAATTGATCAGCATGGCGCGTAGATGATGTTAGGGTAAGAGTTAACAAGAATCCTCATGGTTGATATCAGTGCATAATGGTGGAATCAGAATCTTCTACCTATCGGGTTTGATGTTTGAGTGAGCCTTAGGGGAAAATAAAGCCATGGTTGTGTAGAGGGGAAGAAGTAGAGCAACTTTGCTCTTTACATCGTGAGTTTTCATGGAGAGACAAGGGAGAACAGAGGTGATGAAATTCGTGCATGGGAGAAGAGATTTTCTGAAATCTAGGGTTTCTAAGGTTGAAGATGAAGGAGAGCCACACGATCGTATGCTTGACCTTGACTCATACCTTAATCCAATGGCCAGTGTTTAAAACAAATTTGGAGGGAGAGGCTATGCACAGAACGCTGCGTTTCATTAATTCCCTCAGGATGGGCTCAGCAAAAGTTGTTATTCGCACCCCTATCTGCAAGGCCCAATTCCAAATGAACTGAAACTTTTACTTCTTGCACCGTTTCCCTCTTTTTTATTTTTTGTTGTGATTTCTGTTTGAATGGGCCCAGACGCGCATTGCTAGGCGCGCCCCCCAGTCTGGGCCCATCCTATTATTTTAACTAGAATAAATACTCATTGCACCCCCATTCCCAATTTAATCCATATTAATTTCTCTTAATTCATTTTAATTTTTCAAAAAACCATAACAAATAGAAAAATGCTTATTTTTAATTGGTTGTTTTTGCATATTGTTCATAGTTCTGTTAAGAAAATTATCATATAAAAAAAATTAAAATTTCATTTTATTTTTGTATTTTTAGCATATTTTTCTTTTAAAGAGGATTAAATAATGTTTAGTTTAATGCATGAATTTGTTGATTTTAGTTTGATTAGATGCTTTTATATTTTTGATCCATTCTTTTTAGGTTGATTAGCATAGAACTTTAGCTTGTATATAAGATTTAATTCACAATTTTAGGATTAATTTTAGATGACTTGTTTAGGTGTGATTAGAAGAACCAAAACTAGGGTTTAGGAGATAACATAGGTGTAGCAAATCAATTCTCTTAGGAGTTGTAGATTGAATCTTTGGGGTATGGGAATATAGGGGTTAGGGGTAGATAATAGATCCCTTAGAAATTATTAGGTTTCCCCTATTCTACCATTACTATCAGTATACTGCTTATATTTGTTTGACTGTGTGGTGTGCCCTCTCTAGGGTTATTTCATTTGTCTGTGTGGGGTATTGGGTTTGCTTGGGGATTGGGAGAGCTGAAGACTTTGATGATGAGGGCCATTGGAGATCAAGAGAATGAAGTCCAACTTTCAGAGTTGATGGGGAGCATCTTGCTGGCAGCTGTTGAGGAGTGTAGGGTTTAGGAGCTAGGCAGAGCTCTATAGTAGGAAACTTGATTCACAAACATGGAAGGTCTTGTCTGCCTCCATTCTTTCTCTATGATTCAAAGTCTCTTTTAAATATCCACCTCCTTCCTTTGGAAGGATTAGTGAATGTATTTGAAAGATAGAACTTTTGAGAGAAAATTGTCTGTATCATGTTAACAGTCAGTGAGCCACCCTTGGTAGGCAATTGACTGTTTAACATTCATTCCATCTTGTTGACTGATATTCATCTTGGAGATTGAGACCTGAAGAAAAGCCATTGCAGATTGAAGACAAAGCCCTTGCTTGAAGGCTGTGAAGATGAAGACTGATGCTTGCTTAAAGCTGGTGGATGTTTGGAGAGGACTTGAAGACAAATGTTGATGCATAGCTGCTGTGGCTGTTTATTCTTTTTTTGCTGTTTATTTTCTCTTGATGTATTGATTGAATTTCCCGGATTGTATTGCTTGTTGTTTAACCTGTTAGGTTGAAAGTGAATTCTGTTCACTTTTGCCTATTGTTTTCTAGGTTCGAGGTTGAGTGGGACTCCCTTGCCTCGCTTATATTGTTGCATCCATGCATTTTACTGCTTTATTGTATATTTGCTATTGTTTCTGTTTCCGTCTATTCCCTTAGGATCTCTGTTTCTCTCTGCGCAAGAGAGGAGCATGATAGACATTAGGTCTTAACCCATGCATGATAACATTAGGTTAGTTTGATTCCCTTTGCAACCGTAGGTTAGAGTTCTGTCTCTTCTTTCTCAAAACAAACAGAAAAATACAATAAGATTTCAAATCCAATAAAAGACACTTCTTTCCTAAAAGAATGTGAACTCATCAAAACGTCATTTTTGTCCGCTTGGACTGTTAATCAGAAAAACCCTTTTTCAGAAGGAATAAAAACAATCAGGACAGACTTGTGTCGTACGTGGCCCGAACTACGTTTGCTCTGATCTTTCATGCTGTACGAAAGTACGTAGGCATAGGATGCGATATCCTAGCGAGCAACCTTCCCCTCCTTTCCCGTAGGTAGGCGAACTACGTTGACTCTATTTTCTCGTTCCAGACGGGAATACGTAGGCATAAAGTGCGATACTTTGCCGAGTCATTTTCTTTTCTTTTTAACCCTGACCCTTAGTTTAGATAGAATAACAATCCATACCCGAAAACAAGCGTGGATCCCGTCGAGTACGACGGACGTGAGGGGTGCTAATACCTTCCCCTTGCGTAACCGACTCCCGAATCCAGGTTTTGGTTGCGATGACCATACCTTTCCCGTCTTTGCGGTAGGTTTACTCTGAGCGTTTCCTTTCCCTCCTGTGGGATAAATAACGCACGGTGGCGACTCTTCTGTTCATCCGGCGCCGATTTTCGCAGTAGCGACAGATTGCCATTTGTTTTGGTCAGGTGTAGATTCCAATGAGGAATAAACTTATATTTTATGGAGATAGACAAACTGTTCTGAAAGAGACTGCCATTTGTCGATTGGTAGATACTTCTTTGAGAGACGTGATGTCCTTGCTACCAAGAAATTTTGCTGAAAAGCTTTTGTTGGGGATTTTCCTTTATCCGGGAAAGCAAACTGTGTCTTTACTGGAGAAGAGTTGGGTTCCATTGGATGTCCTTTTCCCTTAGAGGTTCAAGTTATCAAAATGCTCGAGGGACGACTTCAATCAAGAAATCATTTGGAGAGAGATTGTTTAATTAAGACATTTCCCGATGAGGAAAGAACTCAAATTGGGATTTGGTCATATCCAAATATGGAAAAGAAACTGAAGAAAAATCTTCCACGAGGATCAAACTCAGTGGGGATTTTAGAAAAAAGGTACATCCTTTTTGCCTAAGGCTGACAACTTTAATGGAGAGAGGATATTTATCTCTTGGGGATAAACGTGACCAAAGTGATTGAAATATGTTATACAGTATATATATGAATATGAATCAATTATGGATGATGTATGTATAAATGAATGCTTATGCTGACAAAACAGACACGATATATAGACTGGTGACAAACACAATTAGATACTTGGTGACTATGGGGGATAAAAAGTATCACTGGTGATGAGTGTTATTAAGAGAACAGGGTCCTGTTGTTAAACTTTACCTACTCTTGGTGGTAAGCAAATGCGAATCTTGGGGAGTGAAAACTTTTATCGGTGTTTTTTGAAGGTATCAGTCTGTTGGAGAAAAGCATTCCCGCTTCTGGAGATAATACTCTACTAGGGATAGAAATCTGATCTTGATTCCAATGTTTAGCTGAGGGGATATGAAACTAGACCCTTACCAGGGATGATAGATGAAATATTCCACCTCATCAATCCAAAGTAATGATCCTTTATTTAGGGATGTACAGATCACAAGAAATATTTTGATTCTGCATTTTGAAGTTTAATTGCTTTCAGAGAAGCTGGCGATATTCCTTCTTGTGTTCATTAATCAAAAGGAAATTGCCATCTTTATTTTTAAAAACAAAAGTAAATTTATTTTTGTGTTTCAAGAATGTTAATCATATCAAAATGTCATTTTGCAAAGCAAAATAAATGAGAATTACGAACAAGGGCTCAAATTTTCATTGGTAGAATGGTAATCAGCCAAATGCGTGATTCCATGGAGCATTACAAAGTTAGAAAATGGTAATTTAAAGGAAAAGGGCTATATTAATACATAATGGCCACTATCTTTCTAACAACTTTGAATTCCAAGTATTCTTGAGCTTCCGTTGAAAATGACTTGATCGATGATTTAGATGACGTTCGTTTGAGATGTTCCAATCATTTTGGGTGCAGTTACTTGCCATAAATCCCTAAATTTTGAATAGATTTCCTTTTCATGTTTTCAATCTATCGGGATGATTATTTTATGTTTATGTCTCTAATTTTTTCCTGGACCGCCCTTCCGGGTTTTCGATCCACCGAGGTGCGCTTTATTTTTGCCTAAGTCGCGCTTTCGGGTTTTCAACTTAGCGAGTTGTTGTTTTTTTTTCTTTTTTTATTTTGTTTTTAGGCGAAGTATTTATTGACTGCATCGACATTTGTAGGTCGAATGAACTCTTCACCATCCATAGTTGCGAGTTTTAAAGCACCACCTGAGAAGGCTTTCTTATCAACATATGAACCATCATAATTTAGAGTCCATTTGCCCCTGAAGTCAATGAGGAAAGATCAGATATTTTTGAGCACGAGGTCGCCTTCTCTAAATACCCGAGGTCGAACCTTTTTGTCAAATGCTTTCTCCATCCGTTGTTGATATAACTGACCATGGCATAAAGCCGTCATTCTCTTTTCTTCGATTAGATTTAGTTCGTCGTATCTGCTTTGATACCATCAATACTCTCATTGACGGGATCTCAACCTCTCTGAGGAGCACTGCTTCCATGCCATATACTAGAGAGAAAGGGGTTTCCCCTGTTGAAGTGCGGACGAATGTACGATAACTGTGAAGAGCAAACAGGAGCATTCAGTGTTAATCCTTGTAAGTGACGACCATCTTCTAAATGATCTTCTTGATATTTTTGTTAACTACTTCTACCGCTCCATTCATGTTAGGTTGGTAGGGAGGCAAGTTATGGTGTTCAATCTTGAATTTAGCACATAATTCCTTCATCATTTTGTTTTTTAGATTCGACCCATTAGCAATAATGATCTGGCTTGGAACACCATAACGGTAGATGAGATTGTTCTTGATAAATCGGACCACCACTTGTCTGGTTAATTTGGCATATGATATTGCCTCAACCCATTTGGTGAAATAATCAATGGCCACCAGGATGAAATGATGTCCATTTAAAGCTTGGGGTTCAATCATTCCAATCACGTCGATTCCCTATATGGAAAAAGGCCATGAAGAAGAAATAACTTCGAGAAGAGTCAAAGACACATGAATTTTGTCGGTGTAAATCTGACATTTGTGACACTTCGTCATGTATTTGTAGCAATCGGATTCCATTGTCAGCCAATAATATCCTGCTCTTAGGATTTTCCTTGACATTGTATGTCCATTGGCACGAGTGGCAAAGAATCCTTCGCGAATTTCTTTCATCAGTAAGCTTGCTTTGTGTCTATCCACGCATCTGAGTAAAACCATGTCGAAGTTTCTTTTGTATAACACATCATTGTTTAGAAAGAAGTTTTCAGCCAGTCTTCTGAGAGTCTTCAGGTCCTTTCTTGATGCCTCAGGCGGGTATTCTTGTCTTTGAAGGAAAAGCTTGATGCCATGATACCAAGATTTGTCATCGACGACTACTTAAACAACAAATATATAAGCGGGCCTGTCAAGGCGTTGTATGTCAATCTTGGGTACATCGTTCCATTGATTCACAATAATCATGGAGGATAGAGTATCCAGTGTGCTAACCATGTTTTTTTGTTTACGAGGAATGTGATGAAAATCAATTTTGTTGAAGAAAGGTAACAACCTTCTTGCATAGTCTTTGTAAGGGATTAATCCAGTCTAGCGTGTGTCCCATTCTCCTTTGATCTAGTTTATAACCAAAGCAGAGTCTCCATACATGTCTAAATTTTTTATCTTTAAGTCAGTGGTTTTTTCAAGACCCATGATGAAAGCTTTGTATTCGATCTAATTGTTTGTACATTTGAATGCCAATTTGGCGGTGAAAGGAATATGGGTACCCTGAGGTGTAACAAGGATTACCCATATTCCATTTCCATAAGCGTTGAGAACTCCATCGAATATTAATTCCCATTGGGATCCTGGTTCTGGCCCTTCGTTTGGTAGTGGTTCATCGCAATATTTCATTTTTAGGTACATCACATCCTCGTCTGGGAAGTCAAATTTGATTGATTCATTATCGTCAATTGGTTGGTGAGCCAGATGATCGGCTAGAATACTTCCTTTGACGACTTTCTGAGCATGATACTCGATGTCGTATTTTGATAGCAACATCCTCCAACGGGCAATTCTTCTAGTTAAAGCAGGTTTTTTTGAAGATAGACTTGATTGGATCCATTTCGAAGATTAACCAAGTCGTATGACAAATCATATACTGGCGTAGACGTTTAGCAGCCCAAGCTAAAGCGCAACAATTTTTCTCGAGCATAGTGTATTGAGTTTCAAAATCCGTGAATTTCTTGCTCAAGTAGTAAATGGCATACTCTTTTCTTCTTGTTTCATCTTGTTGACCCAACACACAGCCCACGAAATCTTCTAGGACTGTTAAGTAGATAATCAGGGGTCTTCCTTCCACCGGAGGAGACAAAATTGGTGGGTTTAGCAGATATTCTTTGATACTTTCAAAAGTTTTTGGAAGTCTTTTATCCAGACACATCCTTGGTCCTTTCGGAGGTGCTTGAAAGTCGGTGTGCATGTCGCTGTCATGAGAAATATGAATCTCGAGATGTAATTTAGGCGTCCCAAAAATCCTCTTACTTGCTTTTCTATTATGGGTGAAGGCATTTATTGAATGGCCTTAACTTTGCCGGGATCAACTTCAATTCCTTTCTGGCTGACGATGAATCCCAAAAGCTTTCCTTAGCCAACACCAAATGTACATTTGTTGGGATTCAAGCAGAATTTGTATTTTCTCAGACGCTTGAGTAGTTTTGACAAATCTTCCACATGTTCTTCTTCTGTTTCAGACTTAGCAATCATGTCGTCCACATACACTTTAATTTATTTGTGTATCATGTAATGAAATAGAGTTGTCATTGCCCTTTTGTAAGTTGCACATGCATTCTTTAATCCAAACTGCATTACTTTGTAGCAAAAAGTTCCCCAGGGTGTAATGAATGAAGTTTTCTCCATATCTTCTGGTGCCATTTTGATTTGATTATAGCCTGAAAATCCATCCATGAAGGAAAATAATTTGAACTTTACAGTGCTATCAATAAATATATCAATGTGTGGTAAGGGGAAGTCATCTTTCGGACTTGCTTTGTTTAGATCCCTGTAGTCTACACACATTCTGACTTTTCCATCCATCTTGGGAACTGACACTATGTTGTCTAGCCACTGAAGATATTCTGACGTGGCAAGGATGTAACTCCCCGATTCTGATTTCCCATTTTTGTTGAGTCTTTTGGTTTAATTGGGTGATTATTATTTTAAATTGTGGAATTTATGTGTTAATATGTTATGTTTGCATACTATGCTACTTTACCGATTTGGAGAGTTTTCGGGGAAAATAGATTGGAGGGTATTTTAGACATTTAGTATTTAATGTAAGTTGGATATTTTGTGAGAAAATGAATTTAATAGATATTTTGAGAGAAATAGAATAGAAAGAAATATAAGTGGAAAGAGGAGAGAAAAGAGATAGAAATAGAAAGAAGAGAAAAGGAAGAGAAAGAAAGAGAGAAGAGGAAAAAGAGAGGAAAAGCTTGGATTCATCAAGAACAACAGCTAGGCTTCGATTTAATCAGGTAATGGTGTGAAATCTTATTATTCTATCAATGTGTATGATCATGTAGGTGTTTGTTGAATTAGTTTGGATTGTTGGAGAGTTTTTGTTCACTTTCCATTTTAGGGAAGAAATGAGTTTAATCGGTAGAATCGATGTTTTAACGGTTAAGATTGAGAATGAATGGCGTAGTTTAGTCAAGGAATGTTAGGATAAGACTACTGGAACTTGTTGGAATTGAATAGGTTGATTTTGTGATGATTTGATGATTTTGGACAGTTGGGGTTTTGAACATCGCAGCCGTTCGCTAGCACCTTCGCTAGGCGAGCAGGTCGCGAGTGTTCGCTGTGGTCCCAGAATTGGACATAATGGAAATGACCCTCTTCGCGGGTAGTGAGTGAGGTAGCGAGGGGTTCGCTAGGCGAAGCCCCAGCGAGTGAGTAGTGAGCACAACCAGTAGCCCAGGATCAGGCTTCGCTAGCACGTTCTCTAGGCGAGCCTGTAGCGAATGTTCGCTAGAGCCTCGCTAGGCGAGTAGGCCAGCAAACGTGACAGCAACTTGTTTTATTTTGCTGTTTCATGTTGACGATTCCGATATATATATTTATGACGTATAGCTGTGTGCTGTTATATGATATGTTGTGGGTAGCCGTATGGCGTGAATCCAAGATTATGGAATCGATTGTGAAATGTGGCCTTTTGGCATATATATGTGCATTGTTTAAATTGATTAAAAATGCATGGTGATTGTGATGGAGTTTGGTGCCGTTTGGCATGACATTGTGAATGTATGATGATAGTATATGATAATATGAGAAGAATGCATGAAAACATTATGAATATGTATGCATTTCAAGAAGTGTATGGAGTCATTTTGCATGTGAAGCATCATGATATACATTCTTGTGCTGATTGATTTTGCATAGAATCTGCTGAACGATTGTGTGCCCATGTGGGATGTGAGCAATCGGATTGTGTGCCCGTGTGGGGTGTGAGAAATCCATAAACATTGTGTGCCCATGTGGGGTGTGAGCAATGGGTGAACATCGTGTGCCCATGTGGGGTGTGAGTGATGGTTCCAATAAGTTCCTGAGTGAACTTGAGATGATTGAGTCGGTACCGCATATGTATCTGCATAGAGTCGTGAGTCGGTCTCTATGAGTTGCATTTATCATCATTATAATTATGATTAGTGAATAAACATAGTTGTAAATGTTTATGTGAAAATGATGTGAATTGTAGAAGCATGATTGATGAATATGCTTAGTTATGTAAATATGCATTGTGATGTATATGATGAATTGTGACAAATTATGGTGAGAAATGTGGAATATGTATATTCTATGCTTGTGTGTGTGTGTGTGTGTGTCTATATATATATATATATATATATATATATATATATATATATATATATATATATATATATATATATATATATATATATATATATATATATATATATATATATATATATATATATATATATATATATATATATATATATATATATATATATATATATATATATATATATATATATATATATATATATATATATATATATATATATATATGCATTGTTTATTATGATAATATTTCTCACTCTTCTGTTGTTTTATGATGCTCTATGAGGCATTGCAGAGTAGGATTGCTGGAGGTCTTTTTGTGAAGTGTGGCTTCATTCTTTTGGTCGGTTGGCTCTGATATGTAGCATCGGGTAGCTAGGATTGTATATAATTCTTTTGTGATACATTTGTATATGTATCTGCTGATGAATGTTTATGAAAACATGTTGAATGATGATGTGAATCAAACTGGTCGATATATATATATATATATATATATATATATATATATATATATATATATATATATATATATATATATATATATATATATATATATATATATATATATATATATATATATATATATATATATATATATATATATATATATATATATATATATATATATATATATATATATATATATATATATATATATATATATATATATATATATATATATATATATATATATATATATATATATATATATATATATATATATATATATATATATATATATATATATATATATATATATATATATATATATATATATATATATGATCATATATTTTGATGTTATTCAATATTTAGATTTCCTGCTTTTATTTTAAATATTGAGATGTGGGTGTAAGGACTAAATTCCTCTGTTTTGAAAGTTACTCCACTGTTGCATATCTTGTTGAGCAGGTGTTGTATGTTTTAATTTCATGGATAATGTGACATACCTCTTTTATACCATGTTTTAAATATACTATGATAAATAGATTGTTATATGTGCCTAAATGATTTATTTGATTATTTGGGGGTATAGAAAGGGGGTGTTACATTAAGTGGTATCAAAGATAGTTTTGAGTCAGTCGTGTCTGTCTCGTTGTTATGTTGGTTAAACGGTTGTTTAACCTTGTTGTTATTTTTGGGAATAATCAGAATATGGCTAGTCGTAATGACAATGTGATGGCTGCTGCATTGGAGGCAATGGCTAGAGCGGTGCAGGGTGCGCCGAATGTGAATGCTAACGATGAGTTTAGGAAGAATCAACCACCGGTCTTCAATGGAAGATTTGATCCCGATGGTTCCCAAATTTGGTTGAAAGAAATTGAAAGAATCTTTAGAGTCATGGGCTGTGCAGAAGAGAATAAGGTGAGACTTGGGACTTACATGCTGAGAGAAGAAGTCGACGATTGGTGGGTCGGAATGCAACAAGTTCTTAAAGTAGATGATGAAGAGATAACTTGGGAGTTATTTCGTAATGAATTTTTGATAAAGTATTATCCCGAGAGTGTGAAAGGAAAGAAGGAGATGGAATTTCTTGAGTTGAAACAAGGTAACATGTCCGTAGTGGATTATACTTCTAAGTTTGTGGAATTGGTTCAATTTCATCCTCATTATGCTGCTATTACTACTGAGTTTTCTATGTGTATTAAGTATGAAAATGGCTTGCGTCCTGAGATTAAGCAAGCGGTGGGATACCAAAGAATAAGGAGATTTTCTAATTTGACCGAATGTTGTAGAATTTTTGAGGAAGATAGCAAGGCTCGTTCTACATACTATAAGAGTTTGAATGAGAGGAAAGGAAAGCAACAAGTTAGGAGTGGACCTTATGTGACACCTGTTGATAAGGGCAAGCATAAGGGAAACTTTGAGAAGAGACCTGGAGGAGGAAGTTCTGGTTCCGTAAAGTGCTACAAGTGTGGTGAGATGAGCCATAAGTCTTTTGAGTGTGGGAAGGCCATTGTGAAGTGTTCTAACTGTGGAGGTATTGGACATGCTACAACTGATTGTAGGAGGAATGTGGTAAAGTGTTTTAATTATGGAGAAGTTGGTCACATTAGTACTAAGTGTGCTAAACCGAAACAAGCTCAAGCGGACAGAAAGGTGTTTGCATTAGCAGTTTCAGACACTACTAGTGCAGATCATCTGATTAAAGGTACATGCTTTATTAATAACATGCCTTTAGTTGCTATTATTGCTACTGGAGCGACTCATTTTCTCATTTCTTTTGAGTGCGCTAAGCGTTTGGATTTCTGCATGTCTTCTTGTGGTGGTGAGATGGTTATTGAGACTCCTGCTTCAGGGTCGGTAACTACTTCTTTGGTGTGTGTAAGTTGTTCTTTGACCATGTATGGTAAAGACTTCTTTATGGATTTAGTGTGTTTGCCGTTAGAGGGTTTGGATGTGATATTGGGTATGAACTGGTTGCAATTTAATAGAGTTCGTATAGATTGTTATCACAAGTTAGTGAGGTTTCCTTCTTTGGAAGATGATGTAGATGAGAGTTTTCTATCCACTAAAGAGTTGAAGGGACTTTTAGCGGATGAAGCTCAATTGTTTGGTTTGTTTGCATCATTGTCGGTGAAGAGCAAAGTTGAGTTCGATGTGTTTCTTGTGGTGTGTGATTTTCCAGAAGTGTTTCTAGAGGATATTACGGATGTACCGCCGGAAAGAGAAGTTGAGTTTTCTATTGATCTAGTTCCTGGTACTAGACCAGTTTCGATGGCACCGTATCGTATGTCAGCATTAGAGTTGGTAGAGTTGAAGAAGCATTGAATGACTTGTTGGAAAAGAGATTTGTAATACCAAGTGTTTCTCCTTGGGGTGCACCGGTATTGTTTGTAAAAAAGAAAGATGGAAGTATGCGGTTATGCATTGATTATCGGCAATTGAACAAGGTGACGATTAAGAACAAGTATCCGCTTCCAAGGATCGATTATTTGATGGACCAATTAGTTGGTGCATGTGTTTTTAGCAAGATTGATTTGAGATCGGGATATCACCAAATTCGTGTGAAAGAAGAGGATATTCAAAAGACGACATTTAGAACACGGTATGGTCATTATGAATATTTAGTGATGCCATTCGGGGTTTCTAACGAGCCGGGTGTGTTTATGGAATACATGAATCGTATTTTTCATGATCAATTGGATCGTTTTGTGGTTGTGTTCATCGAAGATATTTTGATTTACTCTAAGTCTCAAGAGGAGCATGAAGAGCATTTAAGGATTTCGTTACAGATTTTGAAAGAGAAGCAATTGTATGTTACGCTGTCGAAGTGTGAATTTTGGTTTTCGGAAGTAAGTTTTCTTGGACATGTTATTTCCGGTAATGGTATTAGTGTGGATCCATCCAAGATTGATGTGGTGATGCAATGGGAGTCTCCTAGATCAGTTACAGAAATTCGAAGCCTTTTAGGATTGGCAGGTTATTATCGGAGGTTTACTGAGCGATTTTCAAAGTTGGAACTTCCGTTAACGCAATTGACTTGTAAAGGAAAAGCTTTTATTTGGGATATTCATTGTGAAAAGAGTTTCATTGAACTAAAGAGAAGATTGACGACGGCGCCAATCTTGATTTTGCCGAATCCGTTGGAACCTTTTGTGGTTTATTGTGATGTTTCTTTGACTGGTTTGGGTGGTGTTTTGATGCAAGATGGAAAAGTTGTGGCTTATGCTTTGAGACAATTAAAAGTGCATGAAAAGAATTATCCTACGCATGATTTGGAATTAGCGGCTATGATGTTTGTTTTGAAAATTTGGAGGCATTATCTTTGTGGTGCAAGATTTGAAGTTTTTAGTGATCACAAGAGTTTGAAATATTTATTTGATCAGAAAGAGTTGAACATGAGACAAAGAAGGTGGTTAGAGCTTTTGAAAGATTATGATTTTGGTTTGAATTACCATTTGGGTGAGGCAAACGTGGTGGCCGATGCTTTGAGTCGGAAGTTGTTACATATGTCCATTGATGACGAAAGAATGGGAATTATTGGAGAATTTTAGAGACTTGAGTTTGGTTCGTGAAATGATGCCGAGTAGTGTGAAACTTGGTATGCTACATGTTACGAATGATTTTCTTGCAACCGTATGTGAAAAGAAAAAGTTGGATTTGAAGTTTGTTGATTTGATGATGAATGAGAACGAGGATTTCAAGGTTGATAATTTTGGAGTTTTGAGATTTCATGGTCGTATTTGTATTCCCGATGTTGTAGAGTTAAAAAAGATGATATTGGAAGAAGGACACCGAAGTAACTTAAGTATTCATCCGGGAGCAAATAAGATGTATCAAGATTTGAAGAAAATCTTTTGGTGGTCCGGATTGAATAGGGATGTAGCTCAATTTATCTATGCTTGTTTGACGTGTCAGAAGTCTAGTGGATTGATACAACCGTTGGACATTCCGGAATGGAAATGGGATAGTATATCTATGGATTTTGTTACGGGATTTCCGAATACGCAAAGAGGTCATAATGCTATTTGGGTAATTGTTGATAGGCTTACTAAATCTGCTCACTTTGTTCCGATTGATATTAGTTATCCTTTGGAGAAGTTAGCCGAGATTTACGTTCACATGATTGTGAAGTTACATGGAGTTCCTAAGAGTATTGTGTCAGATAGAGATCCTAGATTTACATCAAGGTTTTGGGAGAGTTTGTAAAAGGTTTTGGGTTTTAAGTTAAGATTGAGTTCGGCTTATCATCCACAGACAGATGGTCAAACCGAGAGGACAATTCAATCGTTGGAGGATTTGTTGCGTGCTTGTGTGCTAGAACAAGGTGGTGCTTGGGATAGTTATTTGACATTGATCGAGTTCACCTATAATAACAGTTTTCATTCGAGTATAGGTATGGCACCATTTGAGGCTTTGTATGGTCGGAGATGTCGAACACCTTTGTGTTGGCATGAAACAGGTGAGAAATCGGTAGTTGGACCGGAGATGGTGCAACAAACGACGGAAAAGGTGAAGTTTATTTGGGAAAAGATGAAAGCTTCTCAGAGTAGACAAAAGAGCTATCATGACAAGAGAAGGAAAGATCTTGAGTTTCAAGAAGGCGACCATGTGTTTTTGAGAGTTACACCGGTTACGAGTGTGGGTCGTGCTTTGAAGTCGAAGAAGTTGACTTCTCGTTTTATTGGTCCTTATCAGATTACTGCACGAGTGGGTATTGTGGCTTATCGTGTGGCGTTGCCTCCAAATATTTCGAATTTGCATGATGTGTTCCATGTTTTGCAACTTCGGAAGTATGTTCCGGATCTGTCACATGTTATTCCAATGGACGAGGTTGAAGTAAGAGATAACCTTAGGGTGGAAGCTTTACCGATTCGGATTTTGGACCGTGAAGTTAAGAAGCTAAGAGGAAAGGATATTGCGCTTGTGAAAGTAGCGTGGGGAGGCGCTTCGGAAGGCAATATGACTTGGGAATTAGAAAGTGGGATGCGAGAGTCGTATCCGGAGTTGTTTGGATCAGGTAATATTTTCGAGGACGAAAATTTCTAAAGTGGAGGAGAGTTGTAACGCCCCGATTCTGATTTCCCATTTTTGTTGAGTCTTTTGGTTTAATTGGGTGATTATAATTTTAAATTGTGGAATTTATGTGTTAATATGTTATGTTTGCATACTATACTACTTTACCGATTTGGAGAGTTTTCAGGGAAAATAGATTGGAGGGTATTTTAGACATTTAGTATTTAATGTTAAGTTGAATATTTTGTGAGAAAATGGATTTAATAGATACTTTGAGAGAAATAGAATAGAAAGAAATATAAGTGGAAAGAGGAGAGAAAAGAGATAGAAATAGAAAGAAGAGAAAAGGAAGAGAAAGAAAGAGAGAAGAGGAGAAAGAGAGGAAAAACTTGGATTCATCAAGAACAACATCTAGGCTTTGATTTAATCGGGTAAGGGTGTGAAATCTTATTACTCTATCAATGTGTATGATTATGTACGTGTTTGTTGAATTAGTTTGGATTGTTGGAGAGTTTTTGCTCATTTTCCATTTTAGGGCAGAAATGAGTTTAATCGGTAGAATTGATGTTTTAACGGTTAAGATTGAGAGTGAATGGAGTAGTTTAGTCAAGGAATGTTAGGCTAAGACTACTGGAACTTGTTGGAATTGAATCGGTTGATTTTGTGATGATTTGATGATTTTGGACAGTTGGGGTTTTGAACATTTCAGACGTTCGCTAGCACCTTCGCTAGGCGAGCAGGTCGCGTGTGTTCGCTGTGGCGAGCTAGTAGCGAATGGTCCCAGACTTGGACAAAATGGAAATGACCCTCTTCGTGGGTAGCGAGTGAGGTAGCGAGGGGTTCGCTAGGCGAAGCCCCAGCGAGTGAGTAGCGAGCACAACCAGTAGCTTAGGATCAGGCTTCGCTAGCACGTTTTCTAGGCGAGCCTGTAGGGAATGTTCTCTAGGCGAGCCTGTAGCGAATGTTCTCTAGGGCCTCGCTAGGCGAGTAGGCCAACGAACGTGACAACAACTTGTTTTATTTTGTTGTTTCCATCCAATGTTGACGATTCCGATATATATATTTATGACGTATAGTTGTGTGCTGTTATATGATATGTTGTGGGTAGCCGTATAACGTGAATCCTAGATTATGGAATCGATTGTGAAATGTGGCCTTTTGGCATATATATGTGCATTGTTTAAATTGATTAAAAATACATGGTGATTGTGATGGAGTTTGATGTCGTTTGGCATAACATTGTGAATGTATGATGATAGTATGTGATAATATGAGAAGAATGCATGAAAACATTATGAATATGTATGCATTTCAAGAAGTGTATGGAGTCATTTTGCATTTGAAGCATCATGATATACATTACATTGTGAATGTATGATGATAGTATGTGATAATATGAGAAGAATGCATGAAAACATTATGAATATGTATGCATTTCAAGAAGTGTATGGAGTCATTTTGCATTTGAAGCATCATTAAAAACATTCTTGTGTTGATTGATTCCGTGTAGAATCTGCTGAACGATTGTGTGCCTATGTGGGGTGTGAGCAATCGGATTGTGTGCCCGTGTGGGGTGTGAGAAATCCATAAACATTGGGTGCCCATGTGGGGTGTGAGCAATGGGTGAACATCATGTGCCCATGTGGGGTGTGAGCGATGGTTCCAATAAGTTCCTGAGTGAACTTGAGATGATTGAGTCGGTACCGCATATGCATCTGCATAGAGTCGTGAGTCGGTCTCTATGAGTTGCATTTATCATCATTATAATTATGATTGGTGAATAAACATAGTTGTAAATGTTTATGTGAAAATGATGTGAATTGTAGAAGCATGATTGATGAATATGCTTAGTTATGTAAATATGCATTGTGATGTATATGATGAATTGTGACAAATTATGGTGAGAAATGTGGAATATGTATATTCTATGCTTGTGTGTGTGTGTGTGTCTATATATATATATATATATATATATATATATATATATATATATATATATATATATATATATATATATATATATATATATATATATATATATATATATATATATATATATATATATATATATATATATATATATATATATATATATGCATTGTTTATTATGATAATATTTCTCACTCTTCTGTTATTTTATGATGCTCTATGAGGCATTGCAGAGTAGGATTGCTGGAGGTCTTTTTGTGAAGTGTGGCTTCATTCTTTTGGTCGGTTGGCTCTGATATGTAGCATCGGATAGTTAGGATTGTATAGAATTCTTTTGTGATACATTTGTGTGTATATATATATATATATATATATATATATATATATATATATATATATATATATATATATATATATATATATATATATATATATATATATATATATATATATATATATATATATATATATATATATATATATATATATATATATATATATGATCATATATTTTGATGTTATTCAATATTTAGATTTTCCGTTTTTATTTTAAATATTGAGATTTGGGTGTAAGGACTAAGTTACTCTGTTTTGAAAGTTACCCCACTGTTGCATATCTTGTTGAGAAAGTGTAGTATGTTTTAATTTCATGGATAATGTGACATACCTCTTTTATACCATGTTTTAAATATACTCTGATAAATAGATTTTTATATGTGCCTAAATGATTTATTTGATTATTTGGGGGTATAGAAAGGGGGTGTTACAAAGGAAGCCTGCATCGATCTGCTTTTGGACTTCCTCTATGATCTTGATGGCCATATTTGGATGAGTCCTTCTCAATTTTTGTTTGAATGGCGGACATTCTGGCTTCAACGGTAAATGATGTTCCATAATATGGGTATCCAACCCTGGCATATCTTGGTAGGACCAAACAAACACATCTAGAAATTCTTTGAGAAGTTGTACCAGACTCTTTCTGACAGTTGCACTGAGCAAGGAACCAACCTTAAATTCCTTTCTTTCTTCTTCTAAACTCAAATTAACCGTTTCCAATGGCTCTTTGTGGGGTTGAATAGACTTTTCCTCTTATTTTAGTTGTCGGAAGATCTCATCTGGAATTTCTTCGTCCTCTTCTTCTTCGGCTTTGAGTACTGGGAACTCAAAGTTGGGAGGAGGAATTGGATCATATATTTCAACGGGGTTTTTAGAAATTAATCTGCATGATATGATTGATGATTCCCTTTTAGATAAGATGCAAAAAGTGGCGTGCAGTGTATTTTGAAAATGTTTGTTATTTTTGTCTGTTTTAGGATTACCATTTTCCTGAAAAAGAAAAAAGCAAAAACAACAATAAATCCAGGAATTTAGAATGACATCTTTATTTATGATTTTTCGATTCTTGAAACACAAGCCCTATAAAACAAAACTCATATGCCTTGGGCAAGGCAGAGAGGAAATATTTACAGGAGACCATGCCCTATAAAACATCCTTTCACCTGGGCAAGGCGAGATGTCAAAATAAAGACGAGGCAATTACTTTGAGATGTGAACAAAATTCGGGACATCAACAGATATCCAATTGTAACGAACTCCTCTATGGATTATAAAGTCTAGCACTTTACTTCTGAGATTGTCTTTAGTAATGACACTGACTTCTGGCAGAGTCGGATTACTAGAGTTTTCTTTGCACGCAAAGTTATTAGCAGAGAATTTTTCTGTTGTCTTTTCACATGTATCTTCTTGATCATGAGGATCTCTCTATCCAGTTGGTTGGATGTCTTCAAACATGATACGAGAGCTTTCAGGAGCAACATATTTCACTAGAAAATCAAACTTTCTGCTTGGTTGTCCCAAGGCATCCCAAGTTTCTGAGGGGTTGTCTTCCTCGATGACATTGACTTCAGGGAGTGCAAAGTTGATAAATTCTTGTCCAGTCATTCTCACGACTTCATTGAGACGATGTTTGACATGCTCAGAATTTTTTGAGTAATGCCTCCATGCTTCTGAAGGAACAGATGAATCTTTTTCAGGGTTATCTGGAAAATATGCATTCTCGGACTGGCTTCGATATCCTGGATCTTCGATGTAAGGCTCCCAAATAGGTAAATCATTCATGGGATCAACTGAGCTGTAGTTACAATCATCTTTCATCAGAGTATCAATTTCTAATAAATTGGGAGGAGCACGACATACTTCAACATTGTAATCTCCGTGGTTCATCTCGACATCTGATTTTGAAGCATATCTGGAGTTTTGTTGTGGATAGAAAAATGGCATGTACACCTCTTCTTGTAATATATATCCTTCATCTTGAGGTATGACTTCTATTCTTCATCTGGATCGAAAGAATTGTCTTTGAAGTCATCTCCCTCGATGGTGTGGACCTCTAGGAAGCAGGATGGAAGAAACCCCCACTGTGGAAGAAATATTGAATAGGTTGAGTGGCCTCATCCTTATTTGTAGATTTGGTAAATGCTAGTGTAAAACCAAGACCTTCTCTTATTTTGTTATTGGTAGGAATCACAACTTGTCCCCATCCTTTAGTGATACCTTTTTCCACTATTTGAACAACATCTTGATACGAGGAAATAGGTGTTCCTTTTTCTCGATTGTTTTCGTTACTCACAGAAAGTTCCTGGAATTGAGTTCCAATAACTTCTTTTGGTTCCACGTAGGAGAATGTTGATATACTTCTCACGATTAAAGCTTGTTCCCCACACACTATGACCAACTCGTTGTTCTTTATAAACTTCAACTTTTGGTGAAGTGTTAAGGTGATTGCTCCTACTTAATGGATCCAAGGTCGTCCCAATAAACAACTGTATACTGCTCGGATATCCATCACTTCGAAGGTGGCTTGAAAAGTATGGGGACCAATGGTTATGGGAAGGTCGACTTCCCCAATAACTGTCTTTCTAGATCTGTCAAAAGCTTTGACTATGATCTCGCTACCTCTCATTGGAGTGCCTTGAAAAGATAGTTGCACAACAATAGATTTCAGCATGACATTTATGGAAGAACCAGTGTCTACCAGTACGCTTGCCAGGGCATCATCCCCGCAGATGAATGTGATATTAAATTCCATGTTATGATTTTTACCCTCCTTTGGGAGCTCTTCATCACTGAAACCTAAGTTGTTACAAGAAGTGATGTTGGAAGTAATGTTATCGAACTAATTTACTATTACATCTTATTCTACGAAAGCTTGTTCTAGAACCTTTTGTAGAGCTTCCCAGTGAGCTTCCAAATTCATTAGAAGGGATAATATAGATATCCAAGAAGGAATACGCAATAATTGATCCACAATGTTATATTCACTCTTCTGAGTTAGCTTTAAATTTTCATCATTGCTTTTCACCTTATCTGTACCACTTGACTGGCCAATCTGTTTATCAGGAACTTCAATTTGAGGTTATTTTTTCTTTTGTGGGCTCTTCTATTCCTCTATTGAAAATTAGACCACTTCGGGTGACCCGAATGATATCAGCGATGTTGGTAATGGATGGCAACGGGACTTCCTTCCCATTTTCTATCACGGTAGCGTTGTATTTGTAAGGAATGGCTTTTTCTGATTCATATGGCACTGGTCCTGGAAAGTAGATGATTGCCATACCCTAATTTTTTACCCTAAGATACCCACATCATTTGCATCTCATACATAAATTTTTATGCATCACTGACCCATTTTAGAAAGTCAAGATTGTTGTTTGCTTCATTATGATCTCCAATTAGGATTTTTAACCCCTATAGAGGATTCAGGCAAAGGAACAATCAAGAATTGACATAATTTTCAACTTATCAAGTCCTTCAGTCATCCATGGAGATAAAGAGATCCCATTCACCAAGAATCAAGGACAAGATTACATCATTTCAAGTTGGTCAATCCTCAAGACCATCTGTGTCACCTGTCATACCCCGAATTTGTCCTACTTGTATATAACTTTCATTTGTACATCCGTCTACTGGCTATTATAATCAAAAATCGAAAAATATGCTCATCCTTCTTTTTGTTTAACTCCAAGTTGTTGAAAAAGCTTATTTGGGGCTATCAGGGGGTAGTTGTATGTGTGGTGACTGAGGTTCATTGATTTTGACTTAATCTGTTAGTCAGGCATGGTTCTTTTTCATAATCAAGGCCAAGGTTTGCAATAATTCAAGAGGTGGGTGTTCAGAGCTTCAATCAAGGTTTATGCGACAAGACATGTTTTTTATGCCATGTATTGGTATCCATGTGACAAGTCGTCGTCTTCCAATTTCAATGCATTTGTTACTCATCGTGTAGTGGATTCATATTAATTTGAGGTTTAAATTCAAGGTGGATTCATTTAACTTGAGTGATTTCGTTTTCAAGAGAAGATCCAAAAGTGTTGAAAATTTGGTTTTGAGTGAAATTAAATTCAAGGAAAAAGGCATGTTGGATGGGATTTGGATTCAAGTAGTGTTCAAAGTTGAATATCATCGTTCAAATTTTAATACAAGTGCATCACCAAAAGGAATTTCATGAGGAGATTTTTCTTATATATATATATATATATATATATATATATATATATATATATATATATATATATATATATATATATATATATATATATATATATATATATGTGTGTGTAATTAAGGTCCATTGTCACAAGTTAAGTATTACTGAAAAGGTCAAGCCTCGTGGGCCACAAAAATGACATGAGAAATGGAAAAAACTCTTCATGGGCCACAGTTCATCACGACCATTTCCATAAATCATTGCCAATGTCATCATGCTGCACATGGTAACTTCACACAACATGACTCACACAAATACAAAAAATACCAGACAGAGCGGTCATAATACAAGCTGACCCCAACTTTTCAACCTGCTACGAACTGCACCACGCGAATCTTTTAACACATGTCCAAACGGTTACGTAAATCCCACAACAGTAATTCTCAGAAACTCCTAACCTCCACTGATATAAATAAACCTCACTCTCTCCTTCATGAGGGGGGTTTTTCTGGGGACGAAACCTTGAAACCTCACGAATCTTTCTTCAACCTCGAATAAAACTAACCTCCTTCAACTCTCCATTAAAACGCCCTCCGAATCTATCCTCCTCCTTCCCTTAAATCACTCCCCAAAAACTCAAATTAGAAAAAACCAAAAATCACCATTACCTCAAAACAGATTCAAAATCCAAACAGAAAAAAGAAGAGAGATGAGTCAAAACAGAGAGAATCTGAGAAGAAAAGAAGAATTTTGAGTGAAATCCAAACGAAACCAAAACGGAACATGAACAGCAAAACTAAAAAGAACGAAATTCCCAAATTAAGCCTGAGGCAAGAGAATAATGAGACGGAGCGAAGCGAGGAAAAATCCAAGGTTGGAAAGCAATGCTAGAGTGTTCTTCGATTTTATTTTCCCTTTTGATTTTGTTTGAAACGCGATGATGTGAAGGCTAGCGTGATTTTGAGTGTGCTTATTTGTTCTTTCTTGCATCTATTTCTCAAATGTGACTCACTGTTTCTTTAAAAAAAATTGGAAATGGTTGTGTTGCTGAGGAACCGTGCTTCAACTTAGGTTATGAGAATGTTATTTTGGCATGTTCCCTTTGGGCTTTAAGGTCCATGTGTTTGTTTTGATGACCCACACCACCCTTTCAATCGCTACACACTCCTTGTCTTGCTATTAGCTTCTAGTTTTATTTCTATTTTAAAAAAAAAGAGAGGGGGTAATCCTATTATATTTTACTAATAACCTAATTTTATTGTTCCAATGGGCTATGATTGATTCAATTGGTTTTTGTTTCCATTTTAATTATGGGTCGATGAAGAGACCTCAGAAATTATTATTAGTCAAATTATTGATAAATAGTAATTTATCCGAGATCATTTTCTTTTCCTCTCTTCATTTTCAATTCCATCTCGACTTTATTTCATTTTTTCGATCAATGAAGTCTTTGAATTCTTAAACGTTGATTTATCGAAGTCGATAACCTCCACTATGTCAAATATATGGAAAATGATCATTTGGGTCATTTTATTTACTTTGGGATCGTGATAGGCTACCTTCGATTAATCGACATCAGTTTACGATTAAGACGAGATCCCCCTCTTTTAGTCTGTGCGACACGATTAAATTGGAAAATGATCCTCAATATCATTTCTCCATCTTGTTTTTAGCACAGATATCAATTTATGCAACCTCCTATAGTTTGACTTTTGTCATAAGTCGAGCTACGACGGTTTAGCGCTACACTTCGTCCCGATTCAATTCGTAAACCGACTAACCACTAACTTTACTTTCCGCCAATATACAATTGCTTTATTTTCAGTCAACTATACCCATGATTTAATTTCAGTTATTATATCTCTTTTATATTATCTTGTTCATATACCTGTTAATATTTACCTCGACTATATTAGTGTAGATATTATCTTGATTATATTGTTATATATCTTGCCCTATTATTCATATTGTCATATTATTCATATTGTACATATTCATATTGTTCATCTCCTGTTTATATGCGATTCGAAAACACTTAACAAATATCGAAACGATAAAAGCCTAAATTGGTGGATTGTTGAACTTTGTCAGAAACCCTAGCTTGGAGTTTTGCCCGACTTTTGATCAAGGCGTAGTTTAGGAAACTTCGCACACACACGACTTTCTCTTGGGCTACCTTGCAACAAGACCATTTATTTCGTGCAATCCCGTGTAACTCACATGTATCCCTCTCCCGTTTCGATGTACGCATTTGTATTTCTTTGATTGTGGTTTATCTTCTAGAAGCACCCATAGGAGCTAGCGTAGGTCAAACTATTTTCAGACTAATTCTTGATTCGTCATCGAGCCATTTTCAAACACCCTCTGTAAGTCGAGTGCTCGTCCACATTCGCCATCAACCTATTACACACACTTTCACATTTCATCGTAGTTTCAATATTAGGGGCAACCTCAGGGATTAGTACCGTTTCTCGCAGCCTGAACCTTGACTCGCCATCAAGCCGGTTCCATTTTCAAACCCTCAACTCGTCGTCGAGCCATTTTTAAACCCACTTCCATTCCAACATGTTTTGCACGCAAATATAAATCAAACCCTTGATCCAACGTCAAGGGGTATTTTTCAGCCAAATTGTAAGCCGAGTGCCTTTTACCTCGCAGTCCACTTCTTTTCGAAACGTATTCGATTTAATATTTTACAAACATTTATCTTAATCAAATAACGAAAGAAGAAGATTCTTTGATTCTAACATTCATTGGATCTTCAAACGAATGTCTCTTGAGGCGCACGCTTTGGGTTGTCATTAATTCAGTCTTTCGTCTTAAAACACCTAATCTCTATTCAAACATATTTCGTAATCAAACTTACAAAAGAAGGATATTCTTGGAGTCTAGTATTCCTTGAATATTCGAATGACTAACTCTCGAGGCACGCCCCTTGAGTTGTTATTCATTCACTCTTTCGAATTCAAAACGTTCAACCAATCCTCAAACCCCATTCAATCATCTCTCGAAAGAACTGAGTTCTTAGAATCCTGCATTCCTTGAAATCTTGAGTGACAGCTCTCGAGGCATGCCCCTTGGGTTGCTAGTCAATCAATCTATCATTTCTAACCCAAACTTTCAACTCAATTCAACCCTTCATTCTTTTTCATGGTTGTTACCACGAACTACGGACGCCCTGATTCTTCATTCACTTTTGAATGTAAGATATGTAGGTACAAGATTATGATGATCTTGGCGAGCACACTTCTATCTTTCTCCGTTATTCCATCTACCTCCCTTCCATCTTTTGTCTTCCCCCATATCTTTTTTGTAGTCGAACTACGACGTTCTGATTTCTCATTCTCGTCTAAATGAGCATACATAGGCATAAGGGCCCCAATTCTTGGCGAGCACCATATCCTTTAACCACCCATTTCCCCTAGCATCTTTATCCTCTTATCCTACCAATTCGCATTTATCATTGAGAAGAAAACAAGAAAGTTTAGATAACACCCATCGCAAAATACCCTAAGAGGTTCCCGTTGAGTACAACAGTCATGAGGGGTCCTAATACCTTCCCCTTGCGTAACCGACTCCTGAACCCAGAACATCGGTTGCGACGACCCTGTTCATGTCCTTTCGTTCTAAACGTTTTTCTCGATATTTTCCTTTCCCGTTTATTCGGGATAAATAAAGTTCAGTGGTGACTCTGTCGAACCACATTCCGCGTCTTTATCACGAGAGTCGTGTTTTTGTATTATCTCTCCGAGATTTTTTGAGGTGCGACATCACCAAATTAGGGTTTTGACCTAATTCAATCCCTGGGATGACTTATGTAGCAAGGCATGATCCAAGATCTCAAGATATGTTCCAAATACCTAAAATACATCATATTAGTCCATTCACATGATTGTATTGATCCAAAGAACTTGATTCATCAACAATGCAAGAACTCAAATCCATCTGAGCCACAAACTAGGGTTTTGATAAAAAAGTCAAACCTATCTGTGACTTTTGATCAAGACATGATCTCCAACTTTTGGATATGATTCAAGACACTCAATTATACCCTTGAAATCCATTCATAAGTTTAAAATCACCTTGAGATACTCATTCATCAAAAATCAGGAATTAGGGTTTCTCTACACAAAATTCATCTGATACATAAAGTCAAAGTTTGACTTTTTGGGCAAAATTATTCATCATAAGCCATTATACAAGAAATAATGATCCATTGTTTCATTTGAACAAAGATTGATCAATAAATCAAGGTTACTTGCAAAAGGGGTAAAGTTGAAAAAATTGAAAATTTCACTAAGTTATGGAAAACAGGATTTTTACCTAACTTTACAAGGCCATAACTTGTGATCCAAGCAACCATTTTTGGAACTACAAAGATCAAATGATAGATCTCATCACATACAACAAGATTTCTAGGATGAACCATCCAAAAACTTCATGGATTTCAAGTTATGAAGTGATAAAAAAATGAGTTTCAACACTTAGTGAAAATTCTGCCAAGTTTTTCAGCATGAAACATCAATTTTCAAGGGCACTTTTCATTATGATCCAAGTAGAATCAATAGAAGTTGTGAACATAAATGTTGAATTACATCATCCCAAATTTCCAATAAGCCCAAGAGCATGAGATAACTCTACATGAGCAACGGGTTATAGAGGTCTCAACACATCATGTTGCAATTATTTTTCAAAAATAGTTTTGGATCATCACTTGCCATACATGACTCTTTTTTCAAGTGTAATTATTAATGCAACACTTATTCATTACATAACAGAAGGAGTCATAATAAACCTGCAAAGTTAGGCCAAAGAGTCAAGAGATATCTCATTTGGATTAATTGATTTTGTCACATTGTGCCTTGAATTCAAAGGCATTTATGTGCAATAGTGCACATTCAACAAAGGCACTCTTTTCAGTCAAGATGCTCACATAAACAACAATAAAAATGACTGAGGAATGTGGAATTGGTCAATTGGTAGCTGTGCTATTTGAAGGAGCTAGTGTACCTTGCATAATAAGTAATGACACAAGTCCAAAACCATTGAACCAAGCTCTTATCCTTCAAGCTGTAACTATTCATCCAAAACAAATCAATTTACCTATAAATAGAGGTCACGTTGCCTCATTCTAAACACACCAAAACAACTTCAATACTTGTTTTCTCCAAATTTGTCTTTGTCTCAAATTACAAAATACCAATAGATAGAGAAATCAAATTTCTTAAACCAGAGCATTTTTGTCCAAGCCAATGATCCAAACACCTTCCATATACATTATAGAAGTGATCCAAATCATCTAATCACTTCTAAAACATCAGGATCACCATATCCATTTCTCACATGGTCCAACTGAAGTCATAATCGAGCCAACTTATCTAAGGAGTTTCAAAACATTCTAAAGGTTACAACATAATCCTTGAGGCCTAAGGAAGCTATCCAGATCATTATTTTACTTCTGTAACACCTCTACAACATATTTTGATTCCTCCTTGCAGAGGTAAGCCTTAAACTTTCAAACTCCATAGTTCATGCATCATTTTTTATATTTCAAGTTACCAACATGTTTCTGCATGTCTATATAATGTTTTCCCTCAATCAATTGCTATGTATCAATCATGTATAGGATTTCACATTGTTCTTGCAAAAATTAGGGTTCATCTGTTTATCACACGATATATTTTGATACACTTAAAAATAAATGAAATTAAAAAGAGTCATTAAATTCCTTGTTGAAAAACACACAACTTTCATGTTTACACTTTGCAAAATGGTTACGAGTTGAGAGAGATAGAGTTGCTTTTGCAACTTTGATGTTGGCTCGAGGAAGAAGATGGCCATGCCGCGCCATTTTTATGTTTTCAAAACCAAACTTAGTATTTTTACTATTCTTTGTGTTGAAATCAACAGATGTATCACCACTCCCAGTGGTTGTAGCGTGTGTTTGTGTGAGAGGGCGTGGGTTCTACCCCACCCATGCCATTTTTTTTTAAACTTCTCTCATTTTTCATATTTTCACATATTTTTACATTTTTCTATATTATTTTCAAATAATTGTTTTTTTCACTCAAATTTAATTATTTTTAAATGATTTTTTGCACACTTGTCATTCCATATTTTATTAATTTAACCCACACAAAAATTCAATTTTTTTTATAAATTTTAATCAGTTTTTATTAAGTTGAAGTGAATTGTTTTTTAAATGATTAAAAACCCTAAAAATTGGTTTTCTTCTTGATTATTTCTAAACCTATCACATTTTGATATTCATATGAATAAAACCTAATATTTCAAACTTTGTTTTAAAATCGCAACATGTTTATTTTGACTTATACACCAATTATGTCATGTTTAAATTCATTTGAAAAACAACTTTGATCAATTCTTTCAAAATTAGGGTTTTTACTTTGATTCAATCTTTCAAACTCAATTATCAAAATCTTGGGCTCTATTAGAGTGTAAGACCCATCATTATGCTTTCAAATTATCAAAATCTTAGGCCTCTATTAGAGTGTAAGACTCATCACTTTGCTTTCAAATTATCAAAATCTTGGGCCTCTATTAGAGTGTAAGACCTAACCCCCTATTTAAATAAACCAATTCTATAAGCCTCTGCTATAGTATAAGTCCCATTGCGCTTTTCAAAATCACAGTGTGATAACTGTTTTCATAACAATCACGGGCCTCTGCAAGAATTGTAAGTCTTATCCCTCTTTGTATTTTCAAAATTTTCTTTATATTTTCAAAACGTTAATCTTTCAATCATCCAAATTCAATATAAAACTAACATCAATTTTCTTAATCATCTGGGCCTCTCCCCGAGTATAAGACCCAACACCTTTTGTAAATAGAAAATCTTTTAGCTTCATTCATTCTAGGCTTTATACATGATACAAAAATCACTTAGACCTCTCCCTGAGTATAAGACCCAACACCTTTTGTAAATAGATAATATTTTAGCCTCATTCATCCTGGGCTTTATACATGATACAAATAATCACTTGGGCCTCTCCCTGAGTATAAGACCCAACACCATTTTGTAAATAGAAAATCTTTTAGCCTCATTCATCCTGGGCATTATACAGGATACAAACAATCACTTGGGCCTCTATCCAGAGTGTAAGACCCATCACCTTTTCAAATTCAATTCATACTTGTTTATATACCTGTTCATATATCTGTATATATACTTGTGCGTATCTTGTTAATTTTTCCTTAGCATTTAGATCATCTTTAGTTTAAACTAGTTCAAACAACAAGATCCTTTCAATGATTATAACTTAGTTCAAACAACTAGTTCCCTCTTGTACAATAGAAAACCATAAAATAACAAAAACATTTCCTCAATCTTCACAAAGGAGAAAATTTCATATTTAAACAGCAGACAAACCTAAGCAAGCAAGTAATTCAACAGTAGAAATATAAAATAATGGTTCTTATAGAGTACTATAGATACTCAGGATGTTAATATCTTCCCTTAGTATAACCAACCCCCAATTCCAGATCTCTTAGCATTTGTAGGAAAAAAATTTGCGAGCAGGGTTAGTTTGAGATATCTTCCCCTTCCTTTTAAGAATCATAGAATAAATATTAGAAATCAGAAAGTAGCGTTAAATGCGGTAGTGGTCGCGTCACGAAAACCAGAGCTACAATGACCAAAGGAGTTACGTGACTTTTCCGGCTGTCATAGAAAATCTCTATTGATTCTAGTTTGGGGATATTGGGAAGTTTTCCACTGTCAAAATAGATTTCCAAGCGCTTTGGCTCATTGAGTAGAGGAATTATGGTGAAGACATTTTCATCAATTCTGTAATTAATGGATTCTCTTTCATTGAAGACTGTGATGGTATTTCGGTTTAATAGTTCTTGAATCTCATTTCAGATGCGGAGAGAACCATATCGGCTTCTGCAACAATTTCTGCAAGCTGAGTGATTATGGATATTTTGAAAAAAGTAGTTAAGTCCACACAAACATTTGTGAAATTTGACCAATGATGTTTCAATGTGTTTGATATCATGAACTGCATACTATTCTGGGCAATCTTGCACCATATTAATTGACTGATAATCCCCCATTCAATTTGGTAGGATCTTTCGTCAGTCTACCTGATTCTGGAGAGCTGCTCACACGAGATAGCATCCTTAGTTATTTTCTAAATATATCTTGTGGCATTCATAATTGTGAGGGGGTACTCGGCTGTATCCACTCTGTATGTAATGTATTTTACCAAGTCTATTTCTAATAAACGAATGTCACAACTTTCGTGTCTACTTGGGCCTTCATCAGCTATGCTGACTTGATGAGTCTCTGTGTCTTGGTATATTGGGAACCACTAGTGATCTAATAAGTGTTGAAGATTTCTTTGTACGAGCGTGCAACCTTGATAGTTCTTGAAGCAGACTTTACAATCCTGATAGTCGTGTGATGCTTAAAAGCCAAGTCAAACCTGTTTGGCGTGTTCTACCAGACTTGTGTTCATCAGGTGAATGTGGAAGATTTGAATTCTGTTTGGACATTCATTAATCATGTTGACTTGATAGTTGTTACTTCCATGATAGTCTTGGATCTAACCTAGATCTATTTTATGTTGGATAACTTCTTGTACAAAAGAACATCCTTGATTATCTTTTGAACAAATTGGGCAAGCGTTGTAGTCATGCAATAGTAGATTGTGATGTTGACTTTGTCTGGAGTGCATTGCCACCAAGTTTACATTCATTGCGCGAATGTCAAAATTTTGAACAATGTCGGGACATCTATAAACTAGGTTTACTCCATGGATTATGTGTTCTTGGATCCATCCCAAGTCCATTTGTTCTTGAAAGGCTGCCTGTACAGTGTTGTACCCTTGGTTGTTCTTGGAACAAATATCGCATTGATGATAGTTGTGTGGTGGTACGTGGGCGTACCCACTTTTTCTGAAATGCATCTTAACTAGATTTGTGCCTAGTAAGTTCATATCGCGAATCTGATAACTACTGCCAGAACGTTCGCCAATCAGGTTTTCATAAGTCTTCTCATACCGCGGTAATGGATTCTTTTAACATTTGAATTAGTGTCCTTTAAAGACAAAATTTCGTTCTTGACAAGTTTTTGTACATCGGATTTAAATCTGAAATAATTCTCAATCTTATGTGCTGGTACTCCTTGATGATAAACACATAATTGGTCAGCCTTGAACCAATAAGGGGGATTTTAAGGAATGATAGAAGGAGTCCTAGTTTGAATGTGTCCTTTTTCTAGCAAAATTGGGAATAGCTCCGCATATGGCATTAGGATAAGATCGAAACCTGGTGACCTTGTGATACGATTGTTGTTGTATTGTGGGCGAGCCTGCTAAAAGGTTGTTGCTTCCTTTGCTGATACTGTGGTTGTTGATTTTGATTATGAGAAATATGTGATTGATATTCCAGAACTAGTGTTTATTTGATAACAGGAGATACCGTTGCTACCTGCCAAGGTTGGTATATTCGTCTTTGTTTACCCTGTGAAATAATGATGATTTCTTGCTCTTTCTTCTTTTGGAAAGCGCTTTCGTACCTCTTGTTACTACTGGTTGGTTATGTATATTTAACCAATAGACCCTCTTGGACTGCCTCCTCAAGGCGTACTCTCATGCTCACCATCTCGGTGAAGTCACTAGGCGCACTAGAGACCATTCAGTCATGATAGAATGAACGCAATGTTTTTAAGAATATTTTTGTCATTTTCTTTTCCTCGAGAGGAGGATAAATCTGGGCGGAAATTTCACACCATCTCTGAGCGTACTCCTTGAAGGTTTCTCTATCTTTCTGAGACATAGCTCTGAGTTGATCCTTGTTAGGAGTCATATCTAAATTGTACTTGTACTGCTAAACAAAAGTTTCTCCAATATCTCTAAAGCTACTAATCTTCGTACAGTTTAACCTCATGTACCATTTGAGTGCGACAACAGTTAAAGTATCTCGAAAGTAGTGGATCAGTAACTACTGATTTTCCGTTTGGGTAGACATCTTCCGAGCATACATTACCAAGTGACTTTGAGGGCAAGAGTTGTCTTTGTACATTTCAAAGTCGGGCACCTTAAATTTGTGTGGAATTTTGACGTTTGGGACTAAGCAGAGATTAGCAGCGTCTTTCCCAAACAAGTCTTGTCCGTGAATGGTATGAAGTTCTTTTTGCATTTCTAAGAACTGTTCCTGGAATTCATCCATTCTTTCATGTACCTCCACATCTTTTCTTGGAGTAGCATGAAAGATTTATTCTTCTGGAATGGTATGTACCATAGGCTGTGGTATAATCATTATTGTTTTGGCTCTTGGTGCTTCTATGACCTGAAGTTTGTAACCTTCAGGTATGGGAATCTCTGTCGTAGCTCTTGAATCTTCATTGACCTGAAGTTTGTAACCTTCAGGTTTGGAGATTTTGGCTGTGGCTTCTACATCTTCAGTGAACGAAGGTATATATCCTTCAGGCACAAAATTGAAAGGCATGTCCCAGGGAAAACCTTTAGCCATGTTGTACTGAGGAAGGCTGACGGGTACCTCAAATATTGGTGCAGACACAACTTCCGAGATTACAGTCCTTTGAGCTGGTTGATCCTGAGCTGCTGCCATTGATTCCATCATGACGTTGAGTCTTTCCATACCCTTCTTTAGAGTAGTGACCTCTCACTTACCAAGGAAGGAATTTAAGGTCTACCAGAGAAATTCTTGATGGAGAAAGCCCTATACTTTGCCAGCATAGGGAACATGATTACTTTCGAGGATATCTTTGTTCTACTAATCTACGAATTATTCCTCTTTCCTAAAATTGATAACTTCGTCGACATCAATGCTATCAAGATATTCTTAATCGAAAACTCAGCCCGAACTTTGCTTGCAGACACTTGCCACTCAGTATATCTAAGGAATTTGTATAGCGGAGGGATGATCACCTACTGTGTACCATTACTTTACGAATGGTTTATTTCTCACTTACCTAAATCTGCTGGTCTTTGGGAATCTCTTCTAGATCGAAGAAAGGATCTTGATCAGTGATAGGTAAATTAATCAACTGAGAGTATTATTCCAATGTTGGCGTGAGCTAATAGTCTGGAAACATGAAGCAGCGATATATTGGATCGTAGAATTGAACCAACATAGATAGGATTCCTTCCACCATGTTGACTTTTAAAAGGGACAAAAGCCCTCCATACTTAGCTCTGAAAGCTTCAGGATTAGTAATCAACCTTCCCAATATTCTCAAGTCTTCAAGTTTTGGACTTCTGAAGGTGTACTTCTGAGTTTTTCTTCTACCAAAATCCATAACACAACTTTTCTTTATGATATTTGCAACAACCTTATTTTTTAGTTCTTTTGAAAAGTTTGAAAATATATATATATATATATATATATATATATATATATATATATATATATATATATATATATATATATATATATATATATATATATATATATATATATATATATATATATATATATATATATATATATATATATATATATATATATATATATATATATATATATATATATATATATATATATATATATATATATTAATTTTAATGAATGCATGAATGCAGCAAACACAAGTATATGAAAACATGGGTTCAAGGTTTCATCGTCATGAGCATGGAGCCATGGATCTACCCATCCCCAATGTAACACCCTTTTTCTACCCCACAAATATTATGACAAAATAATAAAATTGATCAGAGTAAAATATTGATGCAATAAAATCATCTCTAAAGGGTGCACATTTCTCAATAATTCAAATATAGTCAATGCTTTGTAAACAACGGGTTTTCCCAAAATTACTCAAATGACAACGGAACTCAAAAAGGCAAAAATCCAAAGTTTTCTTTGAGTAGCAAGGAAATTAACATAACAAAAACTCAATAAAATATAGTTTAACTTAAAGAACCTCTAAGTCAACAAAAAGTCAAAAACTCCAAAAAGTCCTCGACGGCATCCACGACTAAACATGGTCATCTGCACGTTACCCACTGGAGGCAACATTCAAACAGGCAGAGTGAGTAAAACGATTCATAATAATCAATATAAGAATCAATATATAAAATAGCGTCATTTTCATATCCAACATCATCATAATCATCAAGGAACATCAAAGGCCACAACATTATAAGTTACACCAAATTGTCACATAAATGCAAATGCAACAAGACTCATGCATGTGGTACCAATCAACAAAATTCGATGGACACTGGGCCATCAATCCTCCATAGATCTATAATAGTAGGATCGATTCTACATGAGAATTGGAGCACAACAAAATACCTCATATCCGCATAATGCGACTGAAGCCACAAGAATCAAGGTCCTAGACCGAAGTCCGAAATGCATATGAATGCATGATGCACACATCAATATCATCCTCAATAAACTTATTAGGTGCATCATCATTCATCAAAATCATCATAATAATCATGTCATCATATAATTATCAAAAACTCATGGAGTCAACATTATAACTCATTATCATTACTCATAGGAATCATCATACAATCATATAATAATCTCATAAGAATCACAATTATACTCATGGGTTCTCATCATAAGGTCATGTATTAATCACATAGGAATCACAACTATACTCATAGTAATTCATGATACATTCATTTAATCACATAGGAATCACAGTTATACTCATGATAATTCATCAGGAAAATCACATCATCAAAACATCAAGACATCACTGAACCAAAACATAATTCGCGAAACTCTGCTACGTCCGCTAGCAACAAGAGATTATTAGGCCAATCCCGTATCATATTTACGCCTCCAATTCCCATGATTTCTTATAAATACCCCACAGTCATTAAAGTTCTCACAATCACTTACCCTATACGGTTAAACAACCTCAACAACAGATTTGGCCACGAAGGCCTAATTTCCCTTACTCTCAAATCATCCCCAAACCTATCAGATCATCAGTTCAAATCCCTCAAACTCATTGAACTCACCATCAGAAAGGCAACAACAATTCAATACTCAAATCCCTAAACCCTTAAATCAACTTTAAACTCACTGTATCACATATTGAAAATAATGAAGGCAATACTCCCCATACCTTAATTGTCGACTTTAAGCCTTTCTCCTTGATTCTTGGAAACCTCGCGAAGCTTTGCCTCAATCCTTTTCCTCAGAGCTCTGGCCTCTATTTCTTCTCTTTTCATGGTCTAACAAGAATGAATCCTAATTCTCTCAAAATTCCTTTTTGTTAAACCTAACTTTGGGCCTTAAATTGGGCTTTCCAACTTCACCATCATTAACTCCTCCTCAAATGTCCATTTTGCCCTTAATTCACTTATATTTATTTAAATTAATAATAATACCAATATATTCATATTATATACTATTATTTAAATAAATAACCCAAAATACATAATTCTCAATATTTTATATCAACCATCGAAAATCACCAAAAATATGAATATTCATATTTAAATAAATATTTCAATAAATTTGGGGTGTTACACCCAAGGTATGTACTAGGGGTGTAATTTTTGTACCTGTAGATCGGGTTCTAACAAAGGTTCCCAAAATCATGGACCCCTTTTTAGGATATTACCAGCAAACCAATTGACTCATGGAAGTTGTAATATCCCCAAGATGGATCTCATTTGAGTGTAGCATCGCGTATCAACTATTCCCTATAGTCATCGCACTACGTCCTAAAATGGCCAACTAGTTAAATGTTTACTAATCCTCAGTTTCACGGGTTCCCAATGGAAAAAGTAATGTATTCACGACTTGCTCACTCAACATCAGTAATTTCAAATAGGTACGTCTACTGATTTGGTGGACTTCCAAGTTAGCTTGGTCGAAACTCACTTCCTATAAGCTTTCTTGATTCTTCCACCTCCTATCTTAAAATATGCTCTCAAGCCCACTAAGGACTTTTTGACTCACCACATGTGCATTAATCACATTCCCAAATAAAAGCAATTTAAGCAAGTATGGCAAATTAGTAGATAATATGATGGAAAACAACAGATGATAAGCAAATGAAACAGTAAAATATATGCAATGAAAGACTTAACCCTCTAGGTAGAATAGTCATGAATCCCCAGTGAATTTGCTATTTTTTTATAGCTCCGGTTTTCGTGACGCGGCCACTACCGCATTTTTGCTACTTTAGAATTTATAATATTTATTCTATGATGCTTAAAAGGAAGGGGAAAAAATCTAAACTAACCCTACTCGCAAGTGTTTCTCTACAAATGCTAAGAGATCTAAAATTGGGGGTTGGTTATACTAAGGAAAGCTATTAATATCCTGAGTATCTATAGTAATCTATAGGAACCTTGATTGTATATTTCTACTGTTGAATTACTTGCTTGCTTAGGTTTGTTCTGTTGTTTAATTGGGAAAGTTTCTCCTTTTGAAAATTGAGGAAATGTTTTTTGTTTTTTTATGGTTTTCTATTGTTTTTGTAAGGTATCAAGATCTAAGGGGTTTTTATTAGTGTGTTCGCTAAGATTTCTCAATCTTATGCCTACGTATTCTAAAAAAGGAAACTGAGAAATCAGAGCGTTCGTAGTTCCTCCTAAATCTATGGGAGGAAATTGTTTAGTGTCTTATCCAAAGCCCAAGATTGAAGCTAAAAGAGTATTTATGTCTTGTTCAAAGCCCAAGATTGAAGCTAAAAGAGTATTTGTATCTTGTTCAAAGCCCAAGATTGAAGCTAAAAGTTTGACTGAGATTTTGACAATTTATCATCTCTAAAGGGAGATACCTCACCTAAGTAAAATCATAATGGAAGAAGCTTTAACTTGGATCTTTGTCATCCTAAGAAAAGCCACATCTTTCTTTATAGGAAAAGTGAAATATCATGAAAGAAGAAGCTTTAAACTTGGACTTTGAAATATCAAGAGCAATGCCACATCTTCCTTTATGTAAAACAATTTGATTTGATTTAAAATGTGATATATAGAAGAGAGAACTTCCTATAGAGAGGAATCAGAGTCTAATCTGTGGGGGAAGTTGAATTTAGTTCCTTGATCAAAGCCCAAGGTTGAAGCTGAAAAAGTTGAAAATTGAATCAACTAGAGGAGTTTTATCTGTCTTGTACAAAGCCCGGGATGGATGTTGACTCATTGGAGAAACTATTTGTGGAAACTGACTCATGTTCATGATTAGAAGAGAGTTTAAATACTTGAATGATTGTGATTGGAATTTGATTCCTTTGGGGATTGATTTTATTGATTACTAAGACTAGACCTATGCTTTTTAAGAAGCCTTGAGGGTCCTTGTATGAAGCTCAAGATGAGGCTAGAGATGAGGCTTTCCAAGTTTCCTTGTGTGAAGCCCAAGAGGAGGCTGATTGTACTAGGGAAAGACTCCTTTATACAAGAGGGAATTAGTTGTCTAAACTAAGTAGTATTGATTGAAGGGATCCTATTGTTTGACCTATGTCTAAACTAAGGATGATTTAAATTCTAAGAAAACTTAACAATATATAAACAAGTATGAAATGAATTTGAAAAGATGGTGGGTCTTACACTTTGATAGAGGCCCAAGTGTATTGTGATTGATCAAATGACTTAATATTGATTGATTGAAATGAATTAGGGTTTTGAGAAATTGAAGAAAGTTTAGAGAGGAGGAGACGATTTGATATTGAATTTGGATTTTTGAAAATGAGGGGGAGAAGAAAGGTGTTGGGTCTTACACTCTGGACAGAGGCCCAAAATCATTTGTATCCTATACAAAGCCCAGGATGAATGAGGCCAAAAGATTATTCTATTTAAAAAAGATGTTGGGTCTTACACTCTATTAGAGGCCCAAGATTTAAAATTTTTTTTGAAGAAAAGAGGAGGGACTTATACTATAGCAGAGGCCTTGATTTTGATTGAGAAAGTTGATGCTAGGTTTAGATTAAATTTGGAAGATTGAAAGATTGAAGTTTTGAAAATATGAAGAAGATTTTGAAAATAGAAAGAGGGATGGGACTTACACTCCTAGCAGAGGCCCAAGTGATGGTAATTGATTGAAAAAGATAAGAGGGACTCATACTATGGCAGAGGCCCTATAGATTGTTAAGAAAACAGTGATCACATCGTGATTTTGAAAAGCGCAATGCGACTTATACTATAGCAGAGGCCCAAATGATTTATTTATTTACAGAGAGGGTTGGGTCTTACACTCTAATAGAGGCCCAAGATTTTTATAATTTGAAAGTACAGTGGTGGGTCTTACACTTTAACAAAGGCCTAAGATTTTGATAATTATTTTGAAAACCCTAATTTTGAAAGAATTGATCAAAGGTGTTTTTCAAATGAATTTAAACATGACATAATTGATGTATAAGTCAAAATAAATATGTTGTGATCTTAAAACAAAGTTTAAAATATTATGTTTTATCCATATGAAGATCAAAATGTGATAGGTTTAAAAATAATCAAGAAGAAAACCAATTTTTAGGGTTTTTAATCATTTAAAAACAATTAATTTCAACTTATTAAAAAGTAATTAAAATTAAATATTTTTTAAAATTTTTGTGTGGATTAAATTAATAAAATGTGTGAATTACAAGTGTGAAAAAAATCATTCAAAAATTATTAAATTTAAGTGTAAAAATTCTTATTTGAAAATAATATATAAAAAATTTAATAAAATGTGAAAATATGAAGAAAAAAACAAAAAAGTCACATTTTGCAAAAGGGGGGATCGAACCCGCACCCTTACACACACTAACATACTTAGCACGCAGTCACGATGGTATAATTTAATTGCATTTATTTTAAATGTGGAGTGAGATAAACAACATTTGATTGAGGGTTATTACTTTATATACATGCAGAGTCATGTGGGTAACTTAAAATATCAAAAATGATGCATGAATTATTGAGTTTGAAAGTTCAAGGCTTACCTCTGCAATAAGGAATCTAATTATGTGGTAGAGGTTTTATAGATGCAAGATGAGGATCTAAATAGCTTCCCTAGCCCTCAAGGAAGGTATTGAAGTGCTTGGAATGGTTTGGATCCTTCTAGATTGTGTAGCTCGAATCCAACAACTAAGTGATCAAGTGAGGTATGGAGATGTTGATTCTGATGTTATATAATTGATTAGATGATTCGGATCACTTCTATAATGTTTACATAAGGTTTTGGATCTTTGGTTTGGACTGAATTGCTCAAAAATGAGAAATTCAATTTCTCGCTCTCTTGGGGTTCTGAATTTTGGAGCAAGGATGAGAAGTGAGAAAACAAGTGGTGATGTTGTTTTGGTGTGTTTGAAATGATCAGAAATGGTCCCCATTTATAGGAGAATTTTTTTTTGGGAGGAGTAGTGTTGGATGAGGGATCACTCTATTATTCAGTGGATTTTATCATGTAGCATGACTTGTATGCTAAGGTACTACAAGTCTCCTCTAGCATAACTATATCTTGACTCAACTCGATTTTTGCATGTTTGAACACTCATGGCTTTGACTCAGTCTGGACTAGTGTGGCTTGCTTCATACCAATTCAATGTATCATATTAATGCAACTTAACAAAACTTAAGTTTTCAAGTTTGTCATCATGATTTTCACATGCCAAGAAATAAGTTCCCTGACTCTTTGGCACTATGGTTCAGATTTAATGTGATTCTTCATCATGATTTAGAAGAAAGAAGGTGCATTGCGTCTTGGATGTTGATCTTGTATGGTGACAAGCCTTACAAAGTCATCAAATTGACAAAATCATGTGCCATATGCAAAACTGTCTTGGAAAAATAGTTGCATCATGTCATGTTGTGAGGTTCATAACTTCTTGCTCAAGTTGAATTAATGGATGTTACATTACATTTTTGAAAGCTGACATGATGCTTTAAAACATTGATTTTCATAGTTTTCATTGATTCAAATTGGATCATAATGAAAAATGTCCTTAAAAGTTGATGTTTCATGCTGAAATACTTGGCAGAAATTTCACTAAGTGTTAAAACTCATTTCTTATTTTTTTATTTATTTTGATCACTTCATAACTTAAAATGAATGAAGTTTTTGAATATGGCTTAGTGTACCAATCTTGTAGTATGTGATGAGATATACCATTTAAGCTTTGGAACAGAAAAATTGGTTGCTTGGATCACAGGTTATGGCTTTTGGAAGTTGGGTAATTGAACACTTTTTTTTTCATAACTTAGTGAAATTTTCAATTTCTCAACATTGTCCCTTTTACAAGTAACCTTGATTTCTTAATCAAATCTTGTTCAAATGCAACAATGGATCGTGTTTTCTTGTATAATGGCTCATGATGAACATTTTTGGCCAAAAAGTCAAACTTTGACTTTTGGTTTCAGATGAATTTTGTGCAGAGAAACCCTAATTCCTGATTTTTTATAAGTGCATCCCTGAGGCTATTTTGGCTTTACGCATGGACTTTTGAGGTTCTTTTGAGCTTCTTGAATCATGTATTAAGGTATTGGATCATACCCAGATGGAAATTTCTCTCTACAGGCCTTGGTCGACCAAAACCCTAATTTGGTGACACAGGTAATCTTGAGGCTTGATCAACTTAAAATGATGCAATCTTATGCCTGACTCTTGATTTTGAGGATCTCTTAACTTCCATGGATGATTTAGAGGCTTGATAAGTTGAATATAATGCCAATTCTTGATTGATCCTTTGCCCGAATCCTCCGAGAGGCTCAAAAACCTTAATTCTTGGTCAAGGTGAACACTCAACAACCTTTGAGAGGATTAGTGATGCATAAAGGTACATCTATATTATGGTGATGATTTTCACAATAGTGTGAAATCTTAGGGGGAAAATTTAGAGTATGACAAGAAGTAAAGCCAAGAATGATAGGATTGTTTTACACTTCTATCTAGATGAAGGAATAACAAGATCAACAATAAGCAACACAATCGAGTATGCAAAATTTCTGTTATATGTTGTAAATTGTACAAAGCCTTAAAATTTCTTAAACATTAAATATCTTAGAAATCTTAAGTGCTTAAGGTGTTTGTTATGATGATTTCCATGTGCCTTTGATTTTGTACCAAGTACACCTTGTTCTTTATTCTGCTAAACATGTTATTCAATAGTTTAGATAAAGTCTCTTGTTACGTGCTTGAGCATTAAAGTATCTTGCTGAGAAGCTTAAGCTAAGAAAATCTCTGACTATGTCCTAGAGCATTGAAAGTCTTGATTAGTTGATTGAGTAAGAAAGTCTTGGACTGTAAGTCTTAGCATAAATCTTTTACTTGAGAGTATGAGCAGAAGTCTTGAGTACGTGGAACTTAAGCAAGGAAGTCTTGGGCCTGCGGGGATTGAGCACAAGTCTTGGATTCATAGAAACTGAGCAGGAAGTCTTGAATCCGTGGGGTTTAAGCAGGAAGTATTGGATTGGAGGTCTAAAATAAGAAGTCTTGAACCTGAGAGGTTTAAGCAAGAAAGTCTTAGGATTTGAGGATCTAAGTAGGAAGTCTTGATCAGATGCAGATTAAGCAAGAAAGTCTCAGGATGAGAGTCTGAGTAGAAAAGCAGTATACTTAAGTGTATAAGTAGTTATAATCTATTTGATTATAGTGGAAATCTCTTGCACTGTAAGGGTATCAAACTACTCTCAGTTTAGGAGGAACTAGGATAATTTTGTTATGTTCTTTTTATGTTCATTTACTATGTTGATATCCGCTGTATCCGTTATCAGATTCTGAATCTTTGTTTAGAATTTGAACTCAGTTTAGAAGTAGTAACGATTTTGGAGAACAAACTCAATGCCCCTTCTTGTATATTTTCTTCACCTTCACTTCCTTATGTAACACCCTAATCCCTGACTCGAAATTTAATAAAATAATTCAAATAAAATTTAAAAATTAGAGAGCCACGCATGTTTCACCATAGCATAAAAATCTCAAATACAAATTAGTCATGTAAAAGTAAGAAATGGAAATAAACGAGTTCGGCATAAAAGTCTCAACAACAAATTAGAGGGTAAGGAAAGCAATATGCTCATAGTCAAAGACTTCCTTACTTTGGTCGTGGTGGTCTTTTATATAGGCATTGAAGTTGGGATGGTTTAAGGTAAAGCTAGGTTTGATTTTTTTATTAAGGGTTCGAAAGTTTCCCCTGTTGGTTGAAGACCAGTAATAGTAGCCTCATCAAAGAGAGTAAGAGTTACCATCCCACAACAAAACTGAAATGTATTAGTCGAACCTTCCCAAAAATAAAGGGCACATATGAGCATGTTGGCATTGTACCATGGCACAATTCTTGACAAGTGAATTAGGTCAAGATGCCTTGATCTTGCAAGATTTTCCATTCTTCTTTTCCACTCTATTCAGCTAATTGAGATAGGCTTCACTATCAGTAGAAGGAGAAAAACCAAATACACTATGGGGTTGGTAATGAACCCTAATTCAAAGTTTGTGTCCTCAAATGCATGAGGTTTACAATCGGTCAAACAAGAAAATAAATTGTTCAATTTAGTAGGTTTTACAGATGATCTAGGTAAATAACCTAAGAATGCATGAACACTATCTACAATAGAGAATGGAATTAGTTAATCAAAATCCCAAATGATAGCTTTTTTCTTGATTCTTTGGTGTTTCTAGAACATAAGTGTGATTGCCGAAATAGATTGGACCCTGAATATCACCGAAAAGGGGATTTGGGATTGCTTCGTTATACCAGAAGAAGAGGCCATTTTTTCTAGAATCGAAGTAGAAGAAAATGTGAGAATGGGGGTTGTAGAAAATGAAAATTTATTAGGGTCGAGAAAGAGTAAAGTGGTGAAGTGGAAGAAAGAATATGGGAGGCAGCTATATAGTTATTAAAATGAGACTATTTGGTTTTCCCTCTAAAATCAAAACACTGACGTTTTGATTTTTTATTTAAATCATTACTAATTAATGATTTTTCTTTTATTTAATACAATTAATTTTTGTTGCCCATGATGGCCTTGGAAATGGGAGCTAAGATAGCAGGTACACACACATTACTTACATGACAGCTAGGTAATAAGAGTGATGATGAAGATGACATTGCAAAACAGTTTGAATATTGTTTATTAAAAAAACTTCATCTTTCTGCCAATTCCATATTACAAATATGATTTAAAAAATGACATTTTTTTGGGGGAAATCTGTTAGTCTGAGATTTACGACTTTTTCTTCCTTTTCTACATGAATGCGAGATAAAAGGTGAATAGAAATACTAAGTGTAGGTAGCTAATTCATGTTGTCAACACCAAGTACCAAATTCGACAAGTGAAGTTTTTCGACAAATATGATTAGGTAACTAGAAGAAACTTTTGAAAATAGTAACGGTTTGGAGCGGTTCGAGAACCGAAGACACTGGGAAACACATATGAATAGAAAGCCCACATAGAAGATACATGTCGAATTCTGAAGATATAACTATTGTTTCACCTCGAACATGCAAAAAACCGAGCTTATAGGTCCTATGAGCGACATATTTGGTTTTTTTTAAAAAAACAACTTCTTCCCTCAAATTTATTTAAAACTGAGGTAATACATTAATAAGTGAGCGCCAAATCTTCTGGAAAAAAAATATTAAACCCAATACCTCAGTGTTTTTTAAAATTTGTGGTAACATAGCTATTAGGGGACACACTTCGAATCCCAGTAACTGCATTTAAGGCTTTTTTCAGTGATTTCTCACTTATCGCCTTCCAATCTTCCCTTTTTTTTCTTCATATTTTCTTAATAATTAGTAATTCTAAAAAAATTATCAATAAAAACGAATAGGAAATAATATGAAAGGAAATATTTCATTAATTAAAAATGGGACAACAAATAACTATTCGACATATTCAAATTTCTGACTCCACTCAACTTTAATAGTATCACTATTAACTATTCCTAACTTAGAGAAAAGTTCATAAAGAACTCTTCCATATGGTATGAGAAAAGCCATTTCATCCCTAGAGATGATTATCATTTCCATTAAGAAATTAAAATTGGTAAGAGGAAGATTCACTATGATGTTCTTGGTAAGGAATAATAATAGATGCTTGTAATTCCTAGTAAGCATTTCCAGTTCTTTCTCTCTTGGAAAAAGATTTGACACTATAAGGCAATATAAAACATTTCCAATTAGTCATACATTATCAGGACTGCTGAGATTATCGTTGGTTGCATAAATTAGGCGAAGGTGATCTTTAAAGACATTGTTGAATCTATAATGTTCAACACAAACACCTTCCTCTTCACATTTTATTGTCTGAGCAATAAGTGACTTAGTATTTGTGATAGGAAAGCCATTGACATAGTACTGGATTGACTCATCATCATGACCAAATACCCCAACGGAGGAATTTAACCAGAAATATTTAACGAGAATAATGTAGATGAGTCCATTAAGAATGTCAAAGTAATCGTTCAACTTTTGTTTGCGAATAATTGTCCTTAGATCAAAACTTTTGTCTTTCAAATCATCGAAATCGACAAACTTTTTATTGATTAAGAATAAAAGATTTTCATCTAAGGTTGTTGAAGACATTTTTGAAGAAAAGAAAAGACTTTAAACTAGGTTTAAAGATACAAAAAGTTGGAAATGAGACGTTGAAACAAGGAATATTGTTTAAATAAAGTGGAGAATAGGAAGTGAAACAATCAGAGAAGCTCAAACGCCTTAAAAATCCAAAAGATACATTACATTTCTGAATATGGATGATCATTGCTATTCTAGTGGATATGATTCCAATGCGCGTCATGATTTAGTTTTTTTAGAAGTAGAAATAACATATTACCTCGGTTTTTCAAAATTTTCGAGGGGAAAAACAATTCAGGAAACTATTTTTATTGATTATAATTTTTTGTAAATTAAATGATATATCCCATCTATTTCCTTAATAACCGAGGTATAAGATAAGTAACATTTTACTATAAAAGCACTCATTAGAGACATTTTACTCTAATTCTAACTTATACATAGCCGCGTTAAACTCGTTAGAAGTAGATATCACATCATTCTTTTGGAATCAATCTCACAAAATGGTGTTGATGTTGTTGTTGTTGTATTTAGGAGCTTGTAAAAGTTCTTTATGATGGATTGCAAGTGCAGAAAAATACTTTTCAATAGAAGTTGGATGCATTCAATGATTGGACCAAATAACTCTTTTGAAATTGGATGCGTGCAATATTTGGACCAGATAACTTCTTACACCAAAATTCTAGTTTTGTTGTATTACTGTTTTTTTTAAAATATTTTATGTAAACAATGCAATTAAAAAAAAATTCACCTCTGTTTTTATAGAAGCCGATGGGATAACTTAGCAATCTTAAAAAAATCTTTGTTTTCATTTCATGATCCGCATGATACCTACAAAATTTTCATTATAAAGATTTTATGATATCTAAAATTGATAAAGAAACGTCATGAAGCGATTGAAACTAACTACATCATCCAATTTAACTTTTTCCATTAGTGATGGATTGCAAGTGCAAAAAACTGTACGGGTTTAAAGTTTGTGTTTTTAAATATTCATTTGAGCAGAAAATCATTTATTTTTATATCATTTTTTCTAACCCTTTTATTGTTTTATCTCAGAAACAAATACTTACTAGGTCAAGTCTTTAACCTTGCTCAGATATCAAGGAGTCAAAGATCCAATATATGATCTTCAGGGATAAATTAATTTTTATTTTAATATTTTGTGTAAACAATTTAATATTCTGAGTAAACATTTAAGTTTGTAAACAAATTATTTTTATTTATTTTCTGTGTAAACAATATAATATTTTGGGTAAATATTTAAGTTTGTAAAAATTATTTGTATTTATTTACTATGTAAACAATGTAACAAATTTTTAATAAAAAATAATCTAACTTACCCCTTGGTTTATTCGTAAACCGAGATATATGAAGTTCTAGTTTTGTAAATAATAAAAATGCAGATGTTGGGGTTCAAACCCATGTGCAAATTAATTCACCCCTCAGTGTTTAAATAACTGATGTTATAAACGTTTACTTTTCATGACGATGTTTATTACCTCGCTACTGCAGTCGAGGTAAAATACATTTCGCGTACGACATTAAAAGAACTTTTTCTAGTAGTGGGGGCTCATAGTTTCATTTAATTTGCTTTAGAATTCCCAAATTCGAGTCATAGAGATAAATAATTTGTGAGAAATGTATGAACTCATTGTTAGAATAAGATTTGTTCATGACATATTTTCCTTGAGTTTTGATGATAACAAAGTATTAAAAGAATAATGGTTTAATTGTGTGTTACATGTGTGTAGGTTATAATACTTGTAAATATTATGGTCATAGTCTGTTCTACATTAAGCACACTTTGAGAGTTGCTGAATTGCTAGCTGCAAGTGGCAGAATATGAAGAACACTTGCTAAGTGATGTCTAGCGAAAACTCTGAAGTTGAAGGCCTTAGCATCAGAAGAAGCAATGTTATTGTCTCTACACATAATGAATGTAAATTAGCCTCTGGTACCATTCAGAGCTGGTGATAAAGCTGAAGATATGTGTACTACACAAAGCAAGTTGTATTTTCAGATAAGTTTGTCAGCTAGAGTCTACATATTACAAGGCTCAAGAAAAGCTTAGATTATTTATGGATATCTACTCTCAACGATTCTATCAATAAAAAATCTCTTGAAGACTTAAAGGTTAAACATGTCACACATTGGATCAAGATCTTCTAGTGTATCTATCTTCAACGACTCTTGTACTATGGAGTAACATCAAATCCTCTTGATCAAGTTACCTCTTCCATGGCTAGTTTCTAAAAAGGCTATAAATATGGATAAACATTCAAACTAAATCTTTAACAAGGATCAACCAGAAGAACGAGTAACAAGATCAACAATTATCAACTCAATGTATATGTCGATTTTTTTGATGTAGGTTTTAATTGTAAAAGCCTTAAGATTTCTCGCACATTGTTTATCTTAGAAATCTCAAGAGTTTTAGGTATTTGTTATGGTGATTTCCCGTTCCTGTGATACTTGTACCATGTACACCTTGTTCTCTATTCTGTCGAACTTGTTCAGCAGTTTAGATAAAAGTATTTTATCATTGGGATAGAAGCAATGAAGTCTCGAGCCAAGATGCTTGAGCCACGTAAGTCTCTTGCTATTTGCTTGAGTTATGAAAGTCTTGATCAAGTGGATTTACTGAGCAGAAGTCTTATATCATTAGGATACAAGCAAGGAAGTGTCGAGCCAATATGCTTGAGCCACGTAAGTGTCTTGCTATGTGCTTGAGTTGTGAAAGTCTTAATCAAATAGATTGATTGAGTAGGAAAGTCTTGAGCCAATGTGACTTAAGCAGGATAGTTCGGGGCATGGAGTTAGGAGCAGAATGTCTTAGCCAGTAGGGTGCAAGCACATAAAGGCTCACTTCATGTGACCTGGAACTGATGTCTTAGGTATGAGAGGCTTGAGTAGGAATGATCAGTGCATGGAATTTGGAGCAGTAAGTCTTGGCCAGTGGGGTGCAAGCAGAGAGGCCTGTTTCATGTGACTTAGAGAAGAAGTCTTGGGTGAGGAGTCTGAGCAAGGAAGTCATGGGTTCATGGAACCTCAACAAGAAGTCTCAAGTGAGAAGCTTAATTATAGTGAACATCTCTTTTGAAGTAAGGGGACTAGACTACTCTCATTTAGGGGAGGAACCAGTATAAATCTTTGTGTCTTCTGCTATTGTTTATTTGCTTCTTTAACATTTCGCTACCAAGAATTAACCAAAATCTGAACACTAGTTTAGATTCTAAACCCTGATCAGATGCAAACTAAGAAAATGAAAAAAAACAATTCAACCCCCCATTCTTCTGTTCTTTTCTCACCTTTAATTGGTATCAGAGCATGGTCTATGCTTAACACTTAATAGTGGCGCAAATAATGATCCAATAAGAAAAGTATGTTTGTTATAAACTTTCCTTCAAGAAGGAATAAAGTGCCACTTGAAAAATATTATACTGCTTTTCCTACTATATTCAAAGGGTGATTCCACTAAATTTAAATGATGGGAAAAACAAAAAATATTTTTAACTCGTTGGTCTTCATAAAAGGGGTTTTGAAGGTCTATAGAATATCCTTTCAAAAGGTATTACTATAGAAGTTAATGGTGTAGAGATAATCTATTTGAAAGTCTCTATCACAAACTCAAAAGAAGCTTATTTAATATCTTAAGAGGTAGTTTCATTCTGGTAGGTGCTTTATCTCACTTGTGAGTATATCAACATCATTGATATATCTGAAGCTTGTACTATCTCAGAATTCGTGTGCTCAGATTTGTGGGAATCAGTTTTGAAGCTTGTCTAGTTATACTTCATCTAATCTTTCAAGCAAATTCTGAAAAGATTGGTTTAAATTTAAACTTGAGGTCACAGTTATTCAAGAAGTTATACAACTTGAATTTATTATGGTCTATTGGTTTATCTTGCAAATATTCAAAAATAAATAAATGAAATTAGATGATGAAAAGCTATCTAACATATCACCTTTCTTGAAGGTTGATTCCTTGAAAGTATCTGATGATAAGGAACTTATATTTCTTATTAGAAGTATTTCTTAACTAGTTGGATGGATTATAATATATGTTGATAGAAGAGTAACTTTAGAAGCTTCTGAAGTACTTGTACTTCAACTGATCTCCCAGATCTGAAAGCAAGAAGAAACACTACCAGAACCTAGTGTCTATTAATCTTCACTACATATTCTTTTGAAGATAACATTAGTGTAGGATTTAATAAATAAGTAATCTCGCTTTGCCAGTATTTACTACTTCTGAAGAAGCATCTGAGTCCTGAAATAAAAATCAAGTATTGAAGAGAAAGAGATTATATCAAATCTATCTTGCTTCAATATTTGATAATAAGGAGTCTTCTCTTTAAGGTGATATCTTAAGATACTTCATTGCTCCTTGATTGAGGATCATCATGGAATTTGTATTAAAGGAAAAGTCTATGAGAAACCTTCAATATTTCTTTATGTTCTACAGGAAATTAGATAATAAGCCTTAGTTTGTTTTGTGCCTATTCTCTGATATCTAACATCATCTGGTTCTGTGCTTATCAAAAATCTCAAAGTCTTGTGTCAATACAAAGAAATTGATGATTTTGCTAAGAACAAGATCTTATTCATATTATGGTTTATTCTAGATGGATACTCTAGAATAAATCATGGTACTGCTATCAGAATGTGGCATAAGGCGAAGGAAAGCCTATCTGAATCATTTGTGAATGGTCTCATAGAAATATGAGTGTCATGATATGTATGTAATTACTGCAGATATCAAGGAAAGGAGCATAAGCATCTTCCATGGCATTTATCAAATGTTGTTCATAACATTTGATGGAAGAAGAGCCCACAACACTGACTCAAGTTCTAGAGGTATTGAGTTTGGTGAGAGAAGTGGAGTCATTAGCTTAACAGCCATTGAATCAAAATCCACTCAAAATAGTGTTCAGACTCTATGGTCAAGTCTGAATACTAATACGAGCTTGACCGAGAAAATAACAAAAAAGAGAGTATGCTTGTTCTTGCCTGGATTATCTCTTAATTTAATGAGATATTTGAGTAGATGTAAACACAAAGTTTTTTTTAGATGTCTAAAGAAGCTCTTCTCAAAAAGGATCTTCATACATCTTTAAGAAGAAACCATGTTGTGTTTACCTATTCAAAATATTTCATTAAGCCAGATGGTGAACATATTTATGGAAACAGTTTCCTCACTTTTTGTGATGTTACTGTTGTTTGTTAGCTGTCAAAGAAAACAATCCAATATCCATTTATCACTCATGAATCTTGTTTCAAGAGGAAGTGTTGGTTTTGAATAGAATCTTAGAGACTTATGGCTGACAGAAGATATCTTTCTTTCTCAGTCTAGTTCTATTAGACTCTGATGAATGATAGCTTCTGAAAGTTGTCAGATTTTGAGATTCAGAAGAGGATTCTTTACCTCTGATAAAGAAGTTTAAGTAAAAGGTTTTCTAAGACTTTTATAATGCTTAAATTTTCATAAAGGTGAAATTCATCTTGTGGATTCAAGAAATTTTCTCGATAAGAACCTTTGGGTAACGATGTTTTCTTTTGTATACTTATTGTCACTATCCCCTGTCTTATGAAACATCCTTTTTGTCATTATTTTGACAAGATTCTTATTATTTTAGGAATCTTGTTCAGTTCTCTTTCTTTTTATTTTCTCTATGGTTGTGTGCTGATAAAGTCAAACTTGAGATGAGTTTCCTAGTCAATTCTTCTTTGAATCAATTGGTAGTGATCAATGAAAAGTTTGTGGATTTTGATGAGTTGCTTAAGTTAGGCTTTAACTTTTGGAAGATTGTGTGTGAACAAGGAAGGGATGGATAATTTGGGATGCTATGTGGTTTCACTTATCCAGATCTTGTCAAAGAGTTTTGGGTTAATGCTTCCATTGTTGAGCTGAGTTCTGAGTGTGCTATTCTTTCTAAAGTAACTGGTGTTTATATAATTGTAACCTCTAAAGTGATTGCTAATGTGATCAATTATGAGGATATTGGAGAAATTCCAGGAACTCTTGTTTGGGAACACTACCTTCCTACTTGGCATATCTATGTAGATCCATCTAATACATCAGTGGTCTCAAATCTTTGCCATGATGTTGTTGTTTGGAGTCAAATTTTGAAGTCAAACTTACTTCCTAAGGATAAGGAGTTAGATCTAGTGGACCCTATTGAAAAATATATGTTTCTACTTCTCAATTCAGACTTGCTAGTTGGTCTTCCTCAAGTTATGTTTGACTATTTGAAGAAGACTTTTTCTTCCTTTCACAAGGGAAGTATTTTCTTCATTCCTTTTGAATGAGTTCTTTCAGAGTTACTTGTTCATCAGGGAGTTATCATAAGTTCAGAGGTTGATTTATCTAAAATATGGAGAGACAAGCTTGATGCTATCTATGAAAGATTCTGATGTTAGATTTCTGCATAGTGTTGCACCCCAAAATTTGACCAACATTTATTTACCCATCAAGAGTTATATGAGGCTATGAAGCTAGCCAAGAAGTTTGTTCAAGTGTTCAAAGGTTGATATCTATGTCAGAGAACTCAAGAGATCCTCATAGGAATTGGTTGAAACCAAGGTTGTCTGTCTCATAACTTGAGAGTTGTGGGAGCTCCTCAGATGATTCTGAGACTATGACAATGGAATTGAAGCTTTGAGAAAGCTTATGAGATGTCTTGAAAGCCATCATGAAGCCTAGAGAGGTCATTGTGCAAGAATGCAGAAGATTCAGCCATGAATGGTGGAATTAGGGTTTGACTGGGTCAACCCTAGGTCAACTGAAGATTTGGAGAGGGTTGAGACCTAATCCAAGAGCCATGTGATCATGGAATGATGTATTGAGATACTATAAGGATGATTCCTAGACCAACTCATCATTATTGAGGAGTTTTAAGCTAGGGTTTCTAAGGATTGACAGTGTAAAATCCCCTAGTTTGATCCCTATCTTCAAGGTAGTTTAGCTCAAAATGTGATTGTCATCTCATCTTCCCCACAACATTAATGTTGTAGATCTTGTTCTTAGCTTTAATTTGAGTAGTATAAGTCCTTGATAGGATTTGTGGAGCTCAAGTTATGGTTTTGACAAATTACAGGTCATCTGAGGTATGTGAATCTGGGTCCTTGAAAGTCACCCAACTTGCAGACAACTTTTGCCCTAGTAGGATGATTCCTATGAACTCTTGGTAAACATGAATGTTGAAGAGAATCTTCTTAGCTTTCTAGAGAGTACTAGAAGTCCTTGATAAGATTTGTAGAACTCAACTTATGGCTTTGACAAGTCAAGGGCATTTTGGTCATTTGGAGGTTATAGGTCATTTCAAGCATAAGGCCATATCTCCTATTTCCAAGCTTCAAATGGAAAAATCTTCAACATAAAACTTGCTTAGAATGATGTTTTAAGGCTAGTAGGGAGGTCATGAGATGTTGAAAAGGATCATATCAAAAAGTGATAAAAATGGCCTAAAAATGGGGCATAAGTTAATTCAAGTGAATTTGAAAAATGGAAATCCCAAGTTATAAGTCCAAACCATGTCATGTAATAGGTCATTTTGACTCCAAATGACATTATAAAAACAATGGTTCAGCCACAATTTTGATTTGAGGCTTGCATCATAGGGCTGCTTTGGAAAAAGCTTACTTGCATCTTAAGGTACCAAACCAAAACAAGGCAAAACCCAATAAGCAAGGTACTTGTGCATTGTAACTAACCCTAAATCTCATGTGGGGGTAAATTCAAGTCAGTTACCAAGGTTATGAGGAGTTTGGCATGAGATAGCATGTAAGGAGAATGAGAGATCAAAATACCATGACATGAAAAGATCAATTTCTCGTTTGATTGTTCTAGGGGGTTCTAGATGATTCTAAACCACTCTATAAGATGAGTCTAACTTGCTCAGATGCAAGGTTGGTGAGAATTGCTGCATAGAAGAGAGAGTGAAATCCAATTTCTTCCATTACAAGTCAAGATCAATTTCTTCATTCCCCTTCATTTCCTTTCATTTTTTTCACACAAACACATTCCATACATCACATAGATGCTGTGCAGATTGAATCAAGAGCATTTCCATGGAGAATTGAGGAGGTGGAGATTGAGATTTCAAGGAAGCCATTCAAAATCGAATTTCAAGAATCAAGCAATTTCAGCCATTCTTTTTGCATACAGAAGCTAGAAGATTGATCAGTGAAGGAATTTGGAAAGTTTCAAGCCTTGAACTGGTGGATTGCTACCTCTGTTCACTCCAGTTAACCAGGTTTGCAATTTCTTTCCTACACCTCAATTTAGGCATGGTTAGGTTAAATTATTAGTTTAGATTGGTTAGAGACAATTAGGAGATCGTTTTTAGAAAGTTTGAAGGCAATTGGTGATGGTTTTGTTATGATCAAGATTTCTGTTTGGCCTTGTATCTCTTTGGATATTGAGTGATGAGCTTAGTTTAACATCAAGAAATGCTTAGGGAAGAGTGAGGATGAGATTAGGACCATTAGTTTCAAGAATTGTCAAGATTGATTTCTGAGCATAATTTGAAGTTTGGATCGGGTTCATAGATTTAGGAGGTTTTAGTTGATTTTGAGACTGGGATCGTGTTCAGCATGGAATTCTAGGCATGTTAGGGTTTTAAATTTCAAGAATCCATGGAGAAATGAGGAAGTTCGTATGGAGGAAGATGAAGCTCCATGGTTCTGTTTTAATGGAGGTTTCAGAAACCCTAGGTCCAAGGAAGAAGAAGACCCACGGCCGTTGGATGAGGAGATTGACTTTTGACTTTGGCTGGATCCAACGCGCGACATTCAATCTTATTTTGGAGGGAATTCAGAAACCCTATGAAACGCTGAGTTTCATTAAAAGGGTGGTTCTGGGCTTATGTGATCATGATATCCCCACCCCCTTTATGAGGCCCATCCATTTTTGAACTAATTTCCATTGATATTTGCACCGTGCTTCTTTTATTTTCTTTATGTTTTTTTAATTGTTTTCTGATTAGATATTGGGCCCAGCGCACATGCTATCCCCACCCCCCAGTCTGGGCCCATATAGGATTTGAACTAGGTCTGGTTGCTTGTTATACCCCATGTTCATATTTCCATCATATTTTTCTCCATTTTATTTCAATTTTAGAAAAATCATAATAAATGGAAAAATCAATGTTTTTTAATGGGAGTTTTTTCTCCTATTTCATATTTCTGTCTAAAAAAATATAAAATAAAAATATTTTCCATATCATGCATTTTAGTATTTTTGGTATATTTTTCATTTTAATTGCTTTTTAATGCTTTTATATTGATATCTGATTTTGTAGAATTTTGTTTAGGTAGCTCCCTTAGTATTTTTAGGTCAATCTTTTTAGGGTAGTTAGATATATGTTTTAGCTTCCCCCTGGATTAATTACATATTTTTATGATGATTTTTAGGATAGTTTTGATTAGATAATTCTAGGTTGTGTAGAATTAGGTTAAACTTCAACATAGGTCCATAATAACTTTAGATTTTTGGGCTTTTAGGACAAGTTAGACTATAGGGCATATATGGGTATTAAGGGTAGGTATGTAGGATCCCTTAGAAATTATATTAGGATTTAATATAATAGTATGCTATTTTTAGTTGATTTTTGTATTAGTTGATTGTTTGTGTTGCCTTTAGGGCATGTTTGCTTTAGTTTCTTTGCTCTGTGGGCTTGGAGAGCTTGATCTTGTTCTAAGGAGCATTGAGGAGCATAGTAGAAGACTTGAAGATGCATTGAGGAGCTTGAGAGCTTGATCTTATTGTCTTTTGTTATTGTTTTAGGGTTAAGGATTAGGAAGAGTTTAGACTTAGATAACTTCTTTCTTAAACATGGATGGTATCTGTCACCTCCATTCCTCCCTGTGATTCAAAGTCCTTCCATGGTATACACCTCTCTCCTTTGGAGGGATAAGAGATGTACCTAGGGAGTATAACTTTTGAGGGAACCATTCCTTTGATGTTGAACCCTTATAGGTCACCTTTGGTGGTCAATAAGCAGTTCAATATCCCCCAGCTTATCCAGTAAGTGACTTTCTCTGGTTTGATTGTCTTGAGAGATGCTGAGCCTGAGCTTGAAGATGAAGACTTCATTGAAGAGTATTGAAGAGGATAAATCCCTGAGCACTGCCATTCAAGCTGAAGCTTGAAGAACCAAGGAAGTTGATACTTACTTTGATACCTGGAGATCCTGAAGGAGCCAAGTTAATACTCATGATTGATGGTGAAGCCTGAAGGTGGAGCTGATCAAGAAGCTGAAGCTCAGAGAAGATAAGTTGAAACTTATGTTGAAGGGTTGACACCTGGAAGAGCAATTGTTATTTGTCAAGAGTGATTGAAGTCTGAAGACTAGGCTGCTGTTGGAAGAGCTGAAGCTTGGAGTTGAGAGAGGAGCTGATCTGCTTTCTTCTGTGTTCCTTTTCTGTATTGCTGTGTTTTGTTTGACTTGTTTGATGCATTAGAATAAGTCCATATCTAGAATAGGTAGAATCTAGGAGCATGATTGCACTAGAGGTTGAGTTGCTCCCTCTGCTTGTATTGTTACTGTGTGGCTTTGCTTGCGGGTATTCGGTAGAGCTCAGCTCCCTTGCCCATGTGGTTTGTTTGCCTGATGGCATTTTATTTCTTTTTATCTGTATGATTGCAGTTTACTGTTTATTGCTTGATAGCATGTTGTTTCTTTCAGTATGATTACTGTTATCCATTCTGGCTTGAGGTCGAGATGAGCTTGTGGAGGCTGAAGCCCCACACACATTTCCTCCCTCACTTGCATTGCATGCATTTTACTGTTAAGCTGATGCTTTGTCTATTTTGGTGTATCATTGACATGATCCCTTAGGACTCTCATTTCCTTTGATAAGGATTTGATGATAGAACTTTAGTTTGAAACCTATGCATGACAACTTCTAGGAGTTCCCTGTTCAAACCTCAACCATAGGATGAATCCATGGCATGACAACAGTAGGACTTGATAGTCTCCCTCCTAGTTGGGCCTGTTCTCTTCTCATCTCAAAACAGTTTAAGATACAGTAATCATGAATGATTTCTTTCGTACGTTACGATCCTTAAGCTATCTGAGAAAGGATTGCGGGAGAGTTTCTTTTCCACAGTCTAGATGTTTAGTATGGTACCCTTTGGGTGACATGCGACGCATTCACTCTCAGGTCATAGTCTCTAGTGCGATTGAAATCGCAAACACAATAAAAAACACTTCTTTCGTAAAAGACAGGAAATAAACCGTAGTTTCCCGAACTACGTGAGCTCTGATCTCTCATACCTGTTGAGAGTATGTAGGCACAAGATGGCGATGTCTTGGCGAGCTACCTTCCCCCATAACCCTTCGTAGGCCGAACTACGTTGACTCTGATTTCTCATTCTCTGATGAGAATACGTAGGCATAAAGTGCGATGCTTTGCCGAGTCATTTTTATTTTCTTTTTCAGCCAGCCTTGATAGGTAGATAGTATAAAACCAACCCGTCCAAGTAAACCAACAAGCGTGGATCCCGTCGAGTACGACGGACGTGAGGGGTGCTAATACCTTCCCCTCGCGTAACCGACTCCCGAATCCAGACAATGGTTGCGATAACCTTGTCTTACCCTTTTTCGTCAGGTTTTTCCGATCGTTTCCTTTCCCGCTCTGAGGGATAAATAACGAAAGGTGGCGACTCTTCTATTGTGCCGGCACCTTATTTTCGCGCAAGCGACACATAGTTATGCCTTGTAATTGTTAGAACCTTTGTATTAAGTTATCTTATTAATAATTCAAAGTTTTTCATGTTGTTGTCTAGTTAAATGTTGATTATATTTATTTATAGTTGTTCAAGAGAATTAAAATTAATGGGAGTAAGAACTTAATGCTTGCAACTTTTTCATTAATAAGAGGGAAGTGATTACAAATTACTTAGACATTCTATTCTGATGGATTAGCCCTAAGGTATTCTCTAGGATCATCTGACATGTCCAAATCATCTAAGTAATCTTGCCATTCTTCCTTAGAAAATTTGAAAGCCTCATTTCTCAGGTGATTTATGTGTCTGGACACACAAGATCTTATTTTTCTGTGTGCCTTCATAATGGATGCTAAAGAGGTGAGGGCTTATGAAGTCATCTGCTTGTTAGTAGATCCTTCAGCTGCTGTTTTGCTTTCACTTGTTTGAGTTGCTGCATTTAGTATGGCTGTCTTTCTGAAATCTCTCTTTGGAACCTAGATTTGCTTCTGCTTGTACATCTTGGTGTTTTGAATATTAAGTGATTATGAAAGTAAGCTTTCTAAAAAGTTCTTATATAGATGTGTTACATACATTGTTTCAAGTGACTGTTGTTTTTATACTAATTAAGTTTTATCAATATCTTAAATGATATATCTTGGAAATGATATCTAACAATCTAACATATCAAAGATTCTTTAAGAACTATGAATTTTATACTTGATACATTTAACTGTTGTTTCTTGTGTCAGTTTTACTTCATTAATGTTTATCAGATTATCTATTGGGTATATTGAATGTTTGCAGGATTCCAAAATATTTACTGGTCAAAATAACTTCTTTTCATTAATCAAGTTTAAAAGGATTACATAAAAATAAAACACATAAGAAACTGGTTTGATCTTAGACTAAGCTCTACCTATGTCATCTAGCTCCTTGTAACAGAAGTTGTTTCCATAATCATAATTTGGCTCATCTCCATCACTGATCCAACTCCTTATTTTTCTTGGTTTCTTTCGTGAATACCTTTTGTGCCTTCAAAACATCTATTGATGGACCTGCTTTTGTAGGTCTCTGAGGTACTGCTGGCAAAGCTTCATTTGAGGTATTCAGGGAAAAAGCTATATGACCAGTTGCAGAAGCTTCTGAATCTGCTGGCTTCTGAGATTTTTGGATAATCCATTTTGTAAAGCTCTCAGAGTTTTTTGTCATGAAAGAAGCCTTATGATTCTCAACTGGGGACTCCATAACTATGATGAAAGTTGATATAAATGAACTAGATTTTGGTTGCTTTTATAATAGCTTCTGGGTAATATAAACGTTTAGATAAAATCCTTTACTTGGTTCTTGAAATTATTATGACCAATAAGTATTCAACATGTTATATACAATCTTTAATGACCCCATGTTACTTGATCGTCTTTCAATTTCTTGGAAACTGATCTTGTAATGATGATTTGTGATGCATTTATGAATGTAATTCTTTTCTTATTCTCTTTTTTATTTTTCTTTTTGATGTGACAAAAGGGGGAGAAATTATGGTAAGTATTTTATTAGAAATTGAACCCATTGAGTACCTATCCAGTTGTACATATTGGTCATTTATAATTTTGTTATTTATATTTCTGTTTTTATAGTTATCTTGCCCGGACGACACATTTTAACTTTCTTGTACATAGAACTAAGGAAGATCTTACAAACCCCATCCTTAGCCTATCAGACTCAGAAGGAGCTTATAAACCTCATATAATGATGTGGCCAAAGGAAGTTAAAATATTATTTTTGGTTTTCTTAAATATGGAACTAAGAGGGAGTTTACATACCTTAACCGTGGAACTGTTTGACTCAGGGGGAGCTTACAAACCTCAGACTAGGATGTTACTAAGAAGACTGAATTACTTTTTCTTGAGAGTAGTTCCTAGTATGATGTCTCCAGAACTCTGCTTTGGACTATTAGACTCAATGGAAGCTTACAAACATCATACCCTAATGTTGCAAAGAAAATTATAACTGTCCAATATTGTCCTTTAAATACTAGTGTTTGTCATCATCAAAAAGGGGGAGATTGTTAGAACAAGATTTGTTCATGACATATTTTCCTTGGGTTTTGATGATAACAAAGTATTGAAAGAAAAATGATTTAATTTTGTGTTACATGTGTGTAGGTTCTAATACTTGTAAGTATTATGGTTAGAATCTGTTTTACATTAAGCACACTTTGAGAGTTGCTAAATTGCTAGCTTCTGGTGGCAGAATCTAAAGAACACTTGCTAAGTGATGTCTGGAGATGACTCTGAAGCTAAAGGCCCCAGCATTAGAAGAAGCAACGTTATTGTCTCTATACTTAGTGAATGTAAATTGGCCTCTGGTACCATTCAGAGTTGGTGATAAAGCTGAAGTTGTTCGTACTGCAGAAAGAAACATGTATTATCAAACCAGTTTGTCAGCTAGAGTCTACATATTGCAAGGCTCAAGAAAAGATGAGATGATTTATAGATATCTACTCTCAACAAATATATCAGTAAAGAATATCTTGAAGACTCAAAGGTTAAACATGTTACACATTAGATCAAGATATTTTGGTGTATCTATCTTCAACGCCTCTTGTACTATGGAGTAACAACAAAGAATCTTGATTAAGTTACCTCTTTAATGGCTAGTTTCTAAAAAGGCTATAAATATGGATGAAGGTTCAAACTGAATCTTTAATAAGGATCAACCAGAAGAAGAAGTAACAAGATCAACAATTATCAACTCAATGTATATGCAGCTTTTCGGATGTAGGTTATAATTGTAAATACCTTAAGATTTCTTACACAATTTATATCTTATAAATCTTAAGAGCTTCAGGTCTTTATTATTGTGATTTCCCGTACATCTGATACTTGTATCATGTACACCTTGCTCTCTATTCTGCTGAGGTTGTTCAACAGTTTAGATAAAAGTCTTGAATCATTAGGATACAAGCAAGGAAGTCTCAAGCTAAGATGCTTGAGCCACCTAAGTCTCTTGCTATGTGCATGAGATATGAAAGTCTTAATAAAGTGGATTGATTGAGCAGAGGTCTTGTATCATTGGGATATAAGTAAGGAAGTCTTGAGCCAAGATGCTTGATCCACTTAAGTCTCTTGCTATGTGATTGAGCTGTGAAAGTCTTAATCAAGTAGATTGATTGAGTCGAAAAGTCTTAAGCCAATGTGGCTTGAGAAGGATAGTTTAAGGAATGGAATTAGGAGCAGTAACTCTTGGCCAGTGGGGTGTAATCAGAGAAAGGTTCGTTTCATGTGACCTGAAACTAAAGTCTTGGGCCTGAGGGGCTTGAGCAGGAATGCTCAGTGCATGGAATTTGGAGCAGTAAGTCTTGGCCAGTGGGGTGCAAGCAGATAGGCTCATTTTAAGTAACTTAGAATATAAGTATTGGGCGAGGAGCCTGAGCAAGGAAGTATTGGGTTCTTTGAACCTTAGCAGGAAGTCTCGAGTGAGGATCTTGAGCAGAAGTCTTGGACCTTGGGTTTGAGCAGGTGTAAAAGTCTTATGCAGAATGCATAAGCGATTATAATCATGTTTTGATTATAGTGAAAATCTCTTATGAAGAAAGGGGACTAGACTACTCTCAGTTAAAGGAGGAACCAATATAAATCTTTGTGTCTTCTGCTATTATTTATTTGCTTCTATTAACATTCTGCTGCTAGGAATTAAATAGAATTTGAACACCAGTTTAGATCCTGAACTCTGATCATATGCAAACTAAGAAAACAGAAATCATAATTCAACCCCCTTCTTGTGTACTTTTCTCACCTTCACTCGCTTCTCACTCTTGATCAAGCATTCTTTACATAATTGTTTTACTTTTGTATTTTTTCTTAATTTTTTATCCATTCAAGTACTTCCTCATTTACTTCCTTATGATAGAAAACCCCTTAGCACTATAAAACTTTTTCAAACGTTTAAAACAAATTTGTTAGTTCGTGAGACACTTTTAATGATAAAAGAAAGAATGAGACATAATGAAAATAAGGATTTTTATTATTGAATTATGATTGTACAAACTAAATTATAAAATATGTCTATTTATATACAATTAACTTGTATACTAAGTAACAAACCTAAACCCTAATTAAATTTGGGATTGGGCTACACAACTTGGATTATATCACAACATACCCCATGTCACACCCCAAGATTTACCCCTTAGATGTCATCATCATTTGCATAAGCATCTTAGGCCAATAATCCTTGCATAACTAACCAAACTATCAAGCTTTGTTGTTTTGTTTCTTTGTGAAATTAGGGTTTTGTATAAGAAGGTGAAAACACCGATTAATCAATATTTGAAAGAGGGATCAACCAAGCAAGTCCTCATAAACTTCAAGGGTTCCTAAGATACCTTTTGGTTCATCACAAGTCATTTCAAGGGTTTCCTAAGTGGATGGAGAAGGTTTTGAATTCATCTAATTAAAAAGTCAACTGAGGCTCCATAAAAGTCAACCCTTGAGTTTTTTGGTCAACCATGAACATTTCAAGTCATATTCCATGATCTAATGAAGTTTGATCAAGAAAAATCAAATGGAATCATAAAATTGGGAGAATTTTGGAAAATAGGATTTTTGGTGAAATTTTCTAAGTGTGGAAATCAAGAATTCTAGTCAACTTGCAAGAGTCATATCTCACTCATCCTTGAATCAATTGGTGTAAACTAATGATCTTTGTAAAGAGGAAAACCTAAAATACAAGTTTGTAAAAGGAATCATGTCCAAAAGATGAATGGATTTGGAGTTATGAATGTTCAAAGTTGAGAAAAAACCTTGATTTGGTATTCCAACACTTGAAAAGTTATCCAAGTATAAAATTCAGCATTTTGGAAGGATTTTCAAGACCATTTTCCAAAGGTTTCCAAGCCTAATTTGACTTTTCCATCAAAATGAAAGTTGTAGATTATCTTCTCAGCTTTCTTTTGATACCAAGAACATCTAAATAGCATTTCTAGAACTCAAATTATGGTGTCTCAAAGTTGAGGTCACAAAGTTGGCAAAGTTGACAATGTTTTGGTCAGCATTTTGAAACCAACTTCATATGGATTTTTCTTGACGATACAAGCCTTAATTCAAAATTACTCCAACATTAAAGTTGTTCCTTGTTCTTCAAGCTTTCCAAGAATACCAAGATATCTCCATTTGGATCAATAAATCACAAGTTATGATGCTCTAAAGTGTGGAAGTTTAAAAGTTTTGATTTGGTAACTTAGAAAATTCTGCTAAGTCTTTTTGAACAACTTTTATTTACCAAACTTCCACGTCATTTTTCATATGTTTTCAAGTCTTAATTCAATTTTCTTCAAACATCAAAGTTGTTCTTCATGATCTCAGCGTTCCATTAATACCAAGTTTGTGAGCATTGGTTACTCGAGCATGAAGTTATGGTGGGATCAAGTTGCCAAAATATTCACAAAAGAAGGGTCAAATTTGAAGGACAAGAGTTAGGAGGCCATTTTGAGTGTTTTCCAAGAATTTTCTGCACCTGCTTTCAACTGGAAAGTTGTTACTTGATATGGTCACTATCCAATAGTACCACTTTTGTGAAAGATGGCCATTTACACTATGTCCGAGACCTGTCCCAAAGTCAGCTACTCAGAGTTGTTTTTAGCATCATGTGATGAATTCAAACTTGTTTGGCAAGTTTGTTTTAATCAAGGAGGCTACAAAACATAAGAAGGTATGTCATAAAACTTTGAAAAAAAGAATCCTTAAAGAGTGCTTTGATGTCTTGCTCAAGAAAAAGGTCTTTATGCATATTACCATCTTTATCGATTAATACAGTCCTTATTATACAAGAAGGCAATACTCTTGGCATGACATAGGGAGGAAAGGGATTGCACAATGCAAGGAAAAAGGACCCCTTGGGACCACAAGGTTTGGCATGGTTTATGAGGATTTCTTGGCATGATACTTTAAAAAATCACATTACACTTACAGTAGGGGGACGATCAAAAATCAACAAAAAAACAAGTCCATCACTCTAATCTTTTCATGCTTGGGATTACCACCAATTTATCTCAAAAACCTCTTCACCTCCATTTTCTCATGTTCCACGACCACAAACAACAACAACAATAACACCAATGTCCAACAACCGTAGCATTACACCACTCACAATCGATCACCATTTCGCTCTCGCATCAGCAACAACTCGTTTGGTTTAAATACAAAACAAAGACATTCATTAATAACTCGTGAATTCACTTCGTCCCGTTTGTAGCAGCACAACGATACTAACTCGATCGGTACCACCGTTTCCGTGTCGCCAAGTAGAGGTATTGATTTTGTCTCCTATTCTTTGATTTTTCCTTGTTTGTTTTATTATCGTTTCCATGAGAAATGTTGTGAGAGTGTGAGATTCTTTCAATTTGTTTTCATGAGTTTGTATCAGTCCATTTTTTAAGAAAGTGTGATTTTTTAGGCTGGTTTAGTTTTGTTCAAGGTATGATATTGTTGGCAATTTGTTTTGTGTGTGAGATATTGTATTATGTGTATGAATCATGATATGTGGTGATAAAACCTGTGAATGGTTTGGTGTGCACTATAGCGTGCATGTATGTAACATACAGTACATGTTAAAACTAAAAAAACATATTTTGATTATTTATTTAATTATTTTGATTGTTTATTTTAACAATTTTATTTTTAGTTAAAATTTTGTTTCTAGTAAATTTTTGTAATGATTTTGTTTTGTTTAATTATTTTGTATATTAAAAATTTTAACAATTTTGTTTTTAGTTTAATTACTTTTCATATTAAAAATGTAGAATTTGGTTTTGATTACTTTTATTTTGTAATATTGAAAATTTTAAAATATTTCAACCTTTTATTTTAATAGTATTTTCTTCCTAGTTTAATTGTTTTGTCAAATAATAGAAAAATAAAAAGGAGGTTTAAATCCTCATATACAAATATTTATTTCGATTTCCACTTTTTAATTATTATTTTAATATATTGTTTTTATCTTAATTAGTATTTTGTAATATGTTGTTAATATATTTGTTTTTTTTTAGTAATTTTAACTCAGGAAATACTTTTTGTTTGATTTGAGTTAATATTTATTGACATGTGACTTGATCCCTCTCCTTAGACTTGACTATTTTTATTTGAGTTTTCGATCTCTATTCTTGCATTGACTAGCTTTTTCATTATTTTGTGCATATTACCTTTCACTCATGATTGTTATCATCCATGCTTAAAGCTTCATCCTGGTTCTCTGTTGATATTTCCCTAAGTCCAATGGAAAGGATGTCCCTGTTGACTTGTAAGTCATGTTTTAGGATATCTTAGTCTTTTTCCTACCCTTTACCACATGACCTTATTAGAGTCATTCCCTTGGGCTTGTCAGAGTCATCTTCCCTCTTTAACCTAGCCTTAGGTTAGAGTTTGTTAACCTTATGTAAGTACTATTGTTATAAGTATTTACCTTCCCTCATTGGCCTTGTTAGAGCCAATTGATCTTGCAACTTAGAATTAAGTTTAGAGTTTGTAAACTCTATGTGAGTACCATTGTTATGAGTACTCACTTTTCCCTCTGACTTCGCTAGAGTCAACCCTGTTAGTCAGTCTTTCAACTTAGATTTAGTAGAGTTTGTCAACTCTATGTAAGTGTCATGGTTATATATGAACACTTACTTCCCCCTTGGAACTTTGATCATAGTCAAGAGTTCCTCACCCTTAGTATGGTAAACTACGAATGCTCTGATTCTGTCCTAGTTAGGATACGTAAGAACGAGATGTGATGTCTTGACGAGAATACTTAGTAAATATACCCTAGGTCTTTACCTTAACACCTTTTCCTTAGCAAGCAATCATTTAACATAACACAACCTCGAACCTTAGATTCTCTTAGCATTGTTGTTACATAGCATACTTAGAGTTTTCTTTCGATCTTTACCTTTTCCTTTGGAAATCAAAGCTCGGTGGTGAATTTCAAAGATTTATGATTCAAGTTAATCAATAGCTTGATATCTGATTCTCACCGCAACACCCCTTATGATCCAAGTTGTCAAACATACACTAACCATAGTCGATCTGAGCTATTCCTAATTTATTCCTAAAATTCGAGAATCTGTCGATCTTCAATAATTTGGTGAAAATGTCAGCCAAGTGTGCTTCACTTGAGCAATTATTTAATTCAAGTTCACATTGATTTACCTTCTCCCTTAAGAAGTGAAATCTTGCTTCGATGTGCTTTATATTTTCATGCAAAACTAGATTCTTTGCAAGATTAATAGCTGACTTGTTGTCAATCTGCAGAGGTTTCTTTACTTCAACCTCAATCTCTTCCAACACAATTCTGATCCAGATTTCTTGACACATAACATAGGATATTCCTATGTATTCAGCCCCACACGATGACAATGCCACCACGGGTAGTTTTTTTAGCACCATGAAATTGAGGCACCAAATACTTGAAAATAACCAGTCTTGCTTCTTCAATCTTCTTTATCTCCACACCAATCAACATCTGAATAGCAAGTAACCATATATTCTTTGCTTTCAGAGTCTCATCAAAATAGAATTCTAGTTTATCGATCCTTTTAAGTATCTAAGGATTCTTCTTGCAGCCTTCATGTGTGATACCCTTGGTTCACTCATATATCTGATCACTAATCTGACCGAGAAATATATATCAAGTCAGCTGTTGCACAGATATCTCAAAGATTCGACAGTTTATTTGAACAAATTTGCATCGACTTTGTCTTCCTCTCCATGTTTCTCCAACTTCAAATTTGGTTCGACATGCGAAGATGTATAATTCGAATCATCCATCCTGAATCTCTTGAGTATCTCTTTGACATAATTTCTTTGATATAACACCATACCCTACTTCGACATTTGAAATCCATGTCAAAGAACTATGACAAGTTTCCCAGATCTGACATTTGAAATTCCCTCACCATCAGCTCTTTTAATTTCGACAAGTTCTTCAAGCTACTTCCAGTTACTAACAAGTCATCGACTTATAAGAAATTGATTATTATTTCTTGTGCTACAACCTGGATGTAAACACCATACTCAGACCTGCATTTGATGAATCCCAATCAAACTAAGTATGAGTCAATCTTCTTGTTCCACGCCCTAGGTGCCTGCTTGAGACTATAGAGTGCTTTGCGTGGCTTATAAACTTTCCTTGCATCCTCCTGTATCACAAACTTAAGAGGTTGTGTGACATAGACTTTTTCATCTAAGGGGCCATTCAAAAATGATGATTTCACATATAAGTGAAATGCCGACCAGCCTTGCTTGCATGTCAAGGCTAACACTAATCTAACAGTCTCCAATCTCGCGACATGTTCATATACTGTAGAGTTGTCAAGCCCTGCTCTCTGAAGAAATCCTCGACCTACCAATCCCGCCTTATGTCTTGCTATCAACCCATCAACATTGTGCTTCAACTTGAACACCTACTTCACTTCGATAACTTTTGTATGTGCTGACAATTCGAATAACTCTCATGTGTTGTTGCTTTCGATTGCTTGTAAATCTTCGACCATAGTAGACTTCCACTTCATATTCTTTAAACCCTCGTTATAATTGATTGATTCAACACTTGCAAATAAATCCAAATGAACTAATTCTCTATCTGGTGTGACTTCATCATCACCAGTCACTTCGTAGTCTTGAAGTCTTTCTTCTTGGCCTCCTTGTTAGCTACTCTATGAGCATTAGTTGCATTCTAAGCAAGCTCATGGAAGCCATTAGTAAACCCTTTTAGGGTTTCATGAAATTCGAACACGTATTTCATCTGCTAGCTCCATTGGTTCCAATTTTTGCCGTCGAGAATTAGAAGAGAATTTGGAATTCCATTAGTACCATCCATCTTTGCAGCGATTGATAAATAACTCACAATTCCGAAAACATGACCACCGACGTGTGATTCTTAAAAACACGATCAAAAATCTAACAGGAGCTCTAGATAACAATTTTTTACTGCGTGAGACACTTTTAGTGAAGAGAGAAATAACAAGAGAGAATGAAAATAATGATTGATATTATTGAATTATGATTGGCCAAACTGAATTGCAAAATATGTCTATTTATATACAATTAACTTATATACTAATTAACAAACCCTAAACCCTAATTAACTTTGAGTTTGAACTACACAACTTGGATTATATCACAACAAACTTTTCCATTTGAATTTTTTTAGTTTGATCCTTCCATTGAACTAAAACTAGTGATTGTTTCCTTAATTTTTTTTTGTAAATCCAGTTAACAGAGTGCAAATTTTTCGGTTCTTTTATTTTGTATTCAATCCCCTTTCACCTTGAATGTATGAAAGCCACTGCTATCATCCCTTCAGGTTTAAGTCGATTGAATAGGGGCAGCTATTGCACCCCAAAATATGCCCTCCCTTTTCTTACCTTAATTGGCTTATGATCATTCATTTGCATCATCATTCCATACCATTGAATTGGTTACAAGACACGAGATCACAGGGTATTTCTCGCTGTTAAGAGCTTTCTTCATTTCACAATTTATTTCTGTAGCATTCAGAGCTAAACAGACAGTCGTCAGAGGCATCAAGCATTTATTTTGCTAAGCAGATGCTTAGATTATTTCAAAATCAATAGAATAAAGCATGGTTCATATGATCTTGTTCCCGACAGGTTATCTATCATGTTTCAGGCATCATTCAAGGGTATTACAATGGCTAAGGTTTGGGTGCAAAGCAGGACTTAAAACAAGGTTCAAGAAGGCAATTTTTACAGTTTTGACTTGGTGCAATCGATTTTCATAAGTGTGTAATCGATTGCACCCCTCCAGGATGCCTCATTTTTCCTTTTAGAAAAATTCAAAGCGATTTGCACTGTAGTGCAATCGATTGCACAGTGTCAATTTCGTCCAGAACACTCATTTTTCAACATAACATCAGCTTACAATGCACTACATTCACTTGGGATCAGTGTTATATCAGTAGAAGGATTTGGAATGCTTCCAAATATCAATTCATTTCCAAATCAATTTCACTTTTCCTCCACAATTCAAATGGTTTCCAAACCTCATTCCAAATCAAAACTCATTCCAAATTCAAAGCCACACTCCAAACCTCATTTACACTCCAAACCTAAACCATATTTAAACCCATTTGCTCCATTCCAAGAGGGATTCACTTTATTTTTCTGATTTTTCTACACTTCACACTCTCATTCTCTCAAGTCACTCTCACTTTGCTCTCCATTTTCATCTTCAACCTTCACCAAAGCTCTTCCAATAGAATTCTCAAATTCTTCATTGGAGTTTGTTAATTCTAGAGCTAAACCTTCATCATTTCCTTTCATCAACATAAATTCTACAGTAGAAGTTGATTCGGATCTAGATCTGAAGTTTGGAAGCACTTTCTTGAAGTGATTTTGAAGCAAGTTCAACTCATTGTATTGTTCTTCAAGTTTCTTGCTAGGAATAGGACTTTTCCGAGATAGGCCTACGTATTCCCTCGTGCAATGGGAAAGTCAGAGTCATCGTAGTTCAGAGGTCTACGTGTGAAAAAAGGGGGAAGGGTGCTCGCCAAGACTTCACTGTCTTGCGTCTACATATCTTCATTTGGACCAGAATGAAGAAATCAGAGTGTTCGTAGTCCGGCCTACCACGGGTTGCTTAGTGTCTTTTATGAGCGAGGCTAAGTTTGCATTCCAACAGTTAGTGTCTTGTTTGTGGTAGAACGAAAGTAGCATTCCTTTCTGAAAAGGTTTGACGAAAAGTCTCGAAGAACAAAATGATTTGACTTTATTCGAGTGTTTTAGAGAATTGAATTGATTTTATTTGCGATGCATATTACACTAAAGTCTATGACATAGGAGCGAACACTTTGCAAGATCGCCCACAAATGGACGTATGCTAAGCACTCTAGAAAAAGTAAGGAGAGACTCCCCACTCATCATTTCCCATGTACTTAAGGCTCGTGACGTACAATACTCATCATATTTATTACGTGTTTTAATTTGATTTGAGAGAGAGAAGATAAAGACACAAAGGGAAAATAAGAATCTAAGTGAAACTCATACCTAGATGTTGTCATGCCAAGTAATCCTAAGGTTGGGATGCAAAAGGAACTACCCTAATGTTGTCATACAAAATATTAGCACCTAATATCTATCCTACTCCAAGATTTATCAAAAATTAAGTTGGACTAGGAAGCCATAAGGGAACATTCAAAGACAAGTAAAAATCAAGAAAATAAAACAAAAACAACAGACACAACAGCGCTTCAGCTCAGCAGCGATAAAATCCAGCAACAGCACAACACAACATTTAACATCATATATTTTCAGAACAGAACAAGTGTAAAATGCAGCAAAATAGAATGGATACATGTTACATAATGTATTTCCATAACAGAACAGACGTATATGCATAGGCAGCATGTATGCATTCAACAATTAAGCAATTAAACATGAGCATGAACATGCATCAAGAATGCAACAACCAACAATGTGTACGAACAAGTATCAACATCAAACATCTTGGATATGCACCACTAACAAGCAATTGTATAAATATCAAACACTTAGTGTGCACATGTATTCACAATACAACAAGAGAGAATGCTTTAAGAGTTTTCATCCATCAACAATGTGTACAAGCATGAATCAACATTTAATCATCATGAACACACAACAACAACAACAAGCAAGTATCAACATGTTATCTATTAAGCATTATGAGCAAAAATCAAGAATATAAGCAATGATCATGTTATCAATTAGGCAAAGTATATGAACATGTGATAAAAGAATAAGCAATCATGATGAACATGTATCAACAATCAACAATGCATATAAGCATACTTCAATCTCAAACATCATGAATAGGCAAGCATTAACAAGCTATTATCAACATGTAAACAAGTATGCATGATGAACATGCTTCAAGAATGCAAACTAATCAAAAATCAAAAGATCATGCATCAAAGATTCGCATACATACCGCAACTAGAGGATAAACAACCCTAGAAAATTCCACAAATATGCATCATACAAAGCCATGAGGTTTAGAGGTGGAATAAGTATCAATACATGCTTCCAAACAAGCCAAAAGCACAAAAGCTACAGGTGCAAATCGATTGCATCAAGATGCAAATCGATTTGCACCAGTAAAATCAGCAAAAATCACTTTTTAAAATCACTTTTCCAGCATCAAATCAAGGTTCAAATGCAACATGTAATAGCATGTAATTATGCACAAAATTCACATCAATTAACATCAAATGAACACATATTGAAACAGTCATACATCAACAACATCAACAATTGATTCAAGGATCAAATCACACCAAAATCTCAAGGATCTACATTGTAAAATGCAAAAAGAACCCAAAATGAGAAGTAGATCTAAGAATTACCAACCTATAAAGCGCAGATTTGCTTTGGTACTTTTTGTAAACAAAATTTAACATATCAAGCAAAGAAAATCAAATATCCAATGGATTCCTAGCAAGAAACTTGAAGAACAATACAACGAGTTGAACTTGCTTCAAAATTACTTCAAGAAAGTGCTTCCAAACTTCAGATCTAGATCCGAATCTACTTCTACTGTAGAATTTGTGTTGATGAAAGGAAATGATGAAGGTTTAACTCTAGAATTAACAAACTCTAATGAAGAATTTGAGAATTCTATTGGAAGAGCTTTGGTGAAGGTTGAAGATGAAAATGGAGAGCAAAGTGAGAGAGAATTGAGAGAATGAGAGTGTGAAGTGTAGAAAAATCATAAAAATGAAGTGAATCCCTCTTGGAATGGAGAAAATTGATTTAAATATGGTCTAGGTTTGGATTGTAAATGAGGTTTGGAGTGTGAGTTTAAATTTGGAATGGGTTTTGGTTTGGAATGAGGTTTGAAACCATTTAAATTGTGGAGGGAAAGTGAAATTAATTTGGAAATGAATTGATATTTGGAAGAATTCTAGATCCTTCTACTGATATAACATTGATCCCAAGTGAATGTAATGCATTGTAAGCTGATGTAATGTTGAAAAATGAGTGTTCTGGGCAAAACTGACACTGTGTAATCGATTGCACTGCAGTGCAAATCGATTTGCACTATTCCAAAAGGTAAAATGAGGCATCTTGGAGGGGTGCAATCGATTGCACACTTATGCAAATCGATTGCACCAAGTCAAAAGTGTAAAAATGGCCATGTTGCACCTTCTTTTGAGTCTTGCTTCGCATACAAACCTTAGTCATTTATAATACCCTTGAATGATTCCTGAAACATAATAGATAACATGTTTGGAACAAAATCATATAAACCCTACTTTATGCTATTGATTCTGAAATAATCAAAACATCTGCTTAGCAAAATAAATGCCTGATGCCTCTAACGACAGTTTGTTTAGCTCTGAATGCTACTTGAATAAACTCTGAATGAAGAAAGCTCTAAACAACAAGAAATACCCTTTGATCCCATGTCTTGTAACCAATTCAATGGTATGAAATAATTATGCAAATGAATGAAGTATAAGCCAATTAAGGTAAGAAAAGGGAGGACAAATTTTGGGCTGCAACAATTATACCAGAAGAATATGCCGTTTTTCTAGAACTGGAGTAGAAGAAAATGTGAGAATGAGAGTTGTAGTAGATGAAATTTTCTTAGGGTCGAGAAAGAGTAAAGTGGTGAAATAGAAGAAAGAAGAGGGGAGGAAGTTATATAGCTATTGGAATGAGACTCTTTGATTTTCTCTCTGAAATCAAAACACAAACGTTTTAATTTAAATCATTACTAATTAATGATTTTTCTTTTATTTAATACAATCAATTTTTGTGGCCTATGATGACCTCGGAAGTTGGAGCCATGATGGCAGGTACACACATATTACTGACATGACACCTCACTACTAGAAAATTCGCTTTTAGTGACCGAATTAGTGGCTGAAAAATTTCGGTCATTCTAGTGACCGAATTAGCCACCAAAATTAGACGTCATGTTAGTACAATTTTAAAAGTCACTAAATCGGCCACTAAATAAAATTAGCCACCGAATTAGCGACTGATATTTTGTGACCATATTTTTTAGTCTCAAATAATCGTTTATATATAAATTAATTCATCATAAAAAAATTCGGTGGCCGAAATTTCGGTCATTAATGTTTTTTTTTCTTTATTAAGTTACTTCCCTCCCAATTTTCTTCTTTTATTCACTAAAATTAGTGATTGTTTCCTAAAAACATCAGTAAAATTATATATATATATATATATATATATATATATATATATATATATATATATATATATATATATATATATATATATATATATATATATATATATATATATATATATATATATATATATATATATATATATATATATATATATATATATATATAAAACTTGTAATATTGGGGAATCTAATTCATCAACTATCAACACTTCAAAAAAAGATTGTTCAAAATTACTTCATTGTCCTTTCCTTTAAAATTAATTACACTACCAATTGGACAAATAAGTAATTAACAAATGTAACAAATAAATCTCACACAAACCTCTATTTGCATGACAAATGTCAATTAACCATTGGCTACCTCAAATTTTCCCCTTCCCACCAAAACCATTCTCTCTCCAGATTTCTCTCACTCTCTCCCATTTTTTATCACTCTCAATTTTCTCTTCTTTCCTCCATAAACCCTAATTCCGTCCCTTTCTCTGTTTTCTCTCTTTTTCTCCATCAACCGTAAATCTGCCGCTGCCCCTTTGATGTTCAGAACTTTTCTTTTCTTCCGAAAATGATCTTTGAGAGACATGAGGAGCACATGTATGTTAATCTGGTTCAAGAAATTTGGTTTTCTTATTTTTATTTACCTGTTTCTTTCTGTTTATGCATATCGAGCCGTCAACATGGACCACAGATCGAGCTAGATGATTGATGAAGCTTTCACTCATGGTCATCCTCAAAGGTTCTACCTTTTTGAATATCTACTGTAGTTTTATAATTTGTATAAATTATATGTTCTGTTCTGTTTAAAAAATTTACTGTTAGTTATAGGCTCTAGCTAATATGAACACGCACACCACCTGTTCGATTAATTGCATCACTGATGTTTTGTCATGAACTTCTGTATTTGATGACTTTAGTCTTAATCCATTTATAGTTTCTGTATGGATCTTCAAGATTCCCTTATTCATGCGAGTCTTCAAACTTTACAGATAAGCTTTGAGAGTTGTCGGTTGAGCAATAATGTGTTTTCCCTCTTACTTGAACTTTCGGCAATAATAACAAGGTATGCTAAATTATTTTAACTGCAAATGGTTATAACACTCAAGAGTTATAGTTTTGGATTAGATTGATCAGTTGTCAAGTTCTTCTTCATTTGAAGCTGGGTCAGTTGCCACTGCTTCTTCTTCTTCATTTGAAACTTTTTTATGTTTTAACTTTTGAGTCTGGGACTGCTCATAATTTAATTGAACTTATCACATTTATTACGTAGATTGAAAAGAATAGAGGTGATAAAGGAGGGTTTGGTTCGTTATCATCAATGGTTCTGGAAGAATTGAAAATAACTACAGTGATTTGATCATATCTAGCACTAGATCTGGTTTTGGTTCGAGTACTGATGTTGATTCCTTTTCTACCAAACCTAAAGGTTGGTTTCCCTAGATTGTCACAAATTCATCTAGAATGTTTGTAAATGTAACTACTTAAAATGGCAACAAATCATGCAGTCTCCAAGGTTGTGCTTTATTCTATGTCCAAATTATCATGTTTCAGAATTAAGAGTTATCTTTTCATTAATGTACCCTCTTTTTCTCTTCCTTAGGTCGGCCAACTGCGTCTGTTGCTGCTCCGCCAAAGAGTCTTGGTATGAAGCTTGGTAAATCTCAAAAGACAAATCAGTTTTTGGAATCATTGAAAGTAGAAGGTGAGGTCATTCTTGAAGATGTTCAGCCAAGACATAGCCAGTCTCGGGCAGCTGCCCCACCCCTTACCGATCCTATCACTTTAACTGTTGAGGAGAAATTAAATGTGACTCTGAAACGAGATGGCAGAGTTAGTAGTTTTGATGTTTAAGGCATGTTGTCTCTGCAAATTCTTAACCAAGAAGATGGACATATTCAAGTTCAGGTATTGTATACTTACTATCTTTCTCAAGCTGTGTCCTGTGGCTTGCATAACCAGGAATTTATTTTTAATAACAAAATGAGTTATTGACATGCAAAAGTTATAGTTGTTTCATTTAATCTCATCATCATTTGATAAAACAGTTCATGTGAAACAAAATTCTTTTCCCACCTTAGATGTTGTCTATAGTGTATATACACTTTTCTCATGGTTTATGTGAGGTTTAGTTTGCACTGATATGTTAGACAAACAATTATCTATGTTTCTTATTGTTAATGTTTAAAAATCAATCTGTATGCAATTTAAAATAGGTCAATTATAAAGTTTTAGTTAGATACTTCAGGCATAGATGTTAAGCTCAATATGAGTGTTTTTTTTTGTATGCTTTAGCCACTCGATCAATCTTCTTACACACATGATGGGGCTGGTACATATTTTCATAGAGAAAAGCTTATCTTTAATTAAATAATAAAAGAATAACATCATTCAGTTGCTGGAGCAGCCTACTAGAGGTTTTCCTCAGGACTGTTTTGTTCCTTCCTTTTATTAACTCTCCTAACTAACCTAGCCTATATACAGTTAAAGCTATCATTAGTTCAGTTAGTTGTCGGTTGTGGCTCCCTAAAACCTTTGTTATTTCTCCAACTGTACACCCATTTAACCGGGGGCATGGTAGCACAACAATTAGGTTATATAGTTGTGTATTACCGTATTCTCCGATATTTTGGATAAAAAAAGAATAGGCCTGAATGATAGAACAACTACAACAACCAAGCCTTATTCTGGTAGGTCTAGCTAGCTAGGCAAGGATCAGGATCCTGAAAGAGAGAAATAAAGGGAAAAAGTCTAAATGGTTATGGTTCAATTAGACCTAAAAAAATAAATTAAAAAGGAAGATAATGGGATTTAAAATACGTCTAAGCTGATTATTCTTTGGTCAATTATAACATTTTGATGCTTTTGATATGTGATGTATTTTAGAGTTTTACCAAAACAATCATTTTGGTTCCCTACATCGAAGAAAGAATAATGAGTTGCTTACATGCAAATAAAATTTTCAATATACAAAATGATATATATTTCTGTCCGATCAATTTATTTGTTTTCTCTCCATTTTTCACTTGTTTTTGTACAGTACCTACATTTTTCAGTATGCACCTTTCATTAAAAAATGCTTCCATTTTCCCCCCTCAAGACTGTTTTTGTATGCATATTCACTTTGGAAGACAGGTAAAGTATTGGTACTTGCATATTGTGCCATGTTTTTGCAGGTCCAAACTGGTGATAATCAGGCCATCTCTTTCAAGACAACCCTAACATGAATAAAGAGCTATTTGCCCATGACTATATATTAGGTCTAAAGGATCCTAATAGGCCTTTCCCCACTGGTCAAGCCAGTGATGCTGCAGGTGTTGGTCTTTTAAAGTGGAGAATGCAAAGCACCGATGAGTCATTGGTGCCACTGACAAGTGAGTTAATATCTATCATGAATGTGGTCAACTACTTTATTTTCATGCAATAAGAACTGACAGTGTCACATATATTTCAAATGCAGTCAACTGTTGGCCATCTTCTTCTGGAAATAAAACTTATGTCAACATTGAATATGAGGCTTCATCAATGTTTGATCTGCGGAATGTTTTGATTTCAGTACCTCTTCCAGCTCTTCGAGAGGCATCACCTGTTAGTCAGATTGATGGAGAATAGAGGTGTGTAATTTGTTGTTTTTCTTCCAAGAACAATCATGTTTTTGGTTGAAGTCAGTTGTAAATTGTTGTGGTTAGTAGAATCTGTTACACATCCGGGAGCTTTAAACCACTGACCAGATTTTCATGCATTATATTGTTTAATGGAACTAATTTTTCTTTCACACATCACCCATCCCCTCCCAAAATCACCAATTAATGATGTCTTTCATATTCTTACTTACATTTATAGCTCAAATCATTTTAATTTACTCACATTCTTGTGCACTCGATATTTCCCTAATAAAATTGGTTTGCAAGTATGACTCAAGGAATTCCATTTTGGAGTGGTCTGTCTTTCTAATTGACAATTCAAATCGCAGGTATGCTAAGTTTGGTGTGACTTATTAAGATTTAATCTGTTGCACCCATTTTTTCAGAAGATGATTTATTTGCTTGTGTATGTCGATGACATTATGATCACTAGCAATGGACCTCCAAAAACAGCTTCACGAACAACTTGAGGTACGTGATTAATTCACCAAACAAACACCAATGAACTTTCATGTTCTGATATTGTATCTGTTATACAGATTCAAAGGAAGTTGCAGATTCAAATTGGAAACCAAGGGAAACATCTTCAGATGATGTTTGAGAAACAGAAACATATAGGTGGCATCAAAGGCTCGCCCCCTTCTAACGCGCCTTCTGCTGCACTCTTGGACACGGTGATACCCTATCATGTAGACAAATTACAAATGTCAAATGATGAATGCGGCGAATTTAAATGCAACACCGAAGAAAGTTCCCAAAATGCAAGCAGAAAATAAATGGTACATGAAATTGATGTTACTGATGAACATGAGAGTGCAGATGATCAGTTTTCTACAGTACCTCCGATAAAACGGGGGAAGATTCAATGATAGCATCTAGAGAATTATGCTTGAATTTTTGCATATGCTTATCATAATGATATACTCAACTTTAACAGTAGCTAACAATGCTTAGTAATGCTTATTTTGTTTCATTGTTTACCTTGGGTTTCATTATTTACCTTTTGTTTCATTGTTCCCGCACTTGCATTATTTTGTTTAAAGGAGGAACATGTGGTTTCATTGTTTAATAATGCTTAGTACAATGAATTATTCGTAATTGTGTTGTTTTTTCCTATCAATAAACTATTGTTGTTTTACATGTAAGTTTTGATAATGAAATGCTATGATTTTTCACCTGCTATGATATTGTTGTTTTACTGCTACAAATAGGTGACATAAGAGGATTCTGCCTTTGGTGCCATTATCAAGTACCTATGGTTGAGTACCTAGCTGTTGATTTCATTCCAAAACATGTATTCTATTGCAATAAAAAAGTTACCAAATAGTTGTCTTTTCTCTGAGGTATCGCATGCTCTTGTGCTCTCTATTTCCTTCTTGATTTGTTAAACATTCATGCTTTGTTAAAATACAGAATCGAGTATATCAATGATTTATGATAAATAAAATTCATTATTTCTCCTCATTAGCAATAATGTGAAGTTGTACTTGTGCCTTTGTGTAATAGTCATGTTTTGTTGTTCAGAACTGGCTTTGAGGAGGACAAGAATTTCCATGTTGTTTTAAATTCTGTAATAGCTGGCCGCTATCATGTCACTGAGTATCTGGGATCTGCCGTATTTAGTAAAGCAATTCAAGCTCATGATCTACATACAGGTGTGGATGTTTGTATTAAAATTATAAAGAACAACAAAGATTTCTTTGATCAAAGCCTTGACGAGATCAAACTCCTCAAATATGTCAATAAGCATGATCCTGGAGACAAGTATCACATTTTGCGGTTATATGATTACTTCTACTATCGAGTAAGTTATATTGTATTCGCTACTGATCTTATTAATACTATTACATTTTCCTTTCGATCCGTTGTAGTGCAACATTAGATATTGCCCTTCCAGGAAATTTTAACATTAACTTAATAACGATATACAGTGAACGTTTCCACTCACCATTCCTTTCTGTTGTCGCACTGCAGGAACATTTGTTAGTACAGCAAACTTACTCAAAGCCAACTTGATGTAGGAGGAGTATCATAGTCCAGTTAAAATGGAGATACTGCAGTGGTGTTAATCAAACAGTCATAAATCTGCGGCGGTATTTTAAAGTGGTGCTTATAATTTGCAGTTGTGCCCCAACTGTTTCAATTGTTGTTTGAGGTGATTGGTTCAACACAATGTTTAATGTGCTTCACAAAATCGGGTGCTGCAGCATTGGTGTGGTGTGTTGTAAGTCTCAAACAGTCGGGTTTCACAATATCATAAGTGTTTAATGTGTTCCCCTTCTTTATGTATCTGGAATTAATAATAACTCTATGGTTAGTGCTTCTGAGAAATCTGTTATGGAAGAAAGTCGATCAAATGACCTCAAGGTGTTAGAACTTGCCCTTACAATGAAAAAACTGAAATTGAAAGAGATGCAGTTGGTTTTCAACTCTGATTTGAATCATCTAGAGAGGTCAAAGTTGACCATGGGAATGTCAAAGGCGTCTTTTAGAGTTAAAAAGTTTAAGAATCAATTAGAAGATTTGAGACATGGTGAACTGATTCAAAACTGCATAGATTGTCTTATTCCTGGTCTTCTTGTCATGTCCTCCTCACTTACATATGGTGCTTATGTTTATTCCTATGAACAAATTGCTGAATCAACTACATCATGCAATCGTTCAAATAAGGCAAGTATATAATATTTTTCCGCTGATTATGTTGTTATTTTAGTGCTTTCTAAAGTCATGTGTAACAATACATTTGATACCCTGGCCCTATTTTGATAGTATGACATTAATTCCAGCTGCATATTGATCCAACACTGCCTTATTTGGAAAATGTTAGTGATGCCCTTTTCTATTTTAGGAATTCAAGTCGTGGTGGAGTCTGAAATCAATGTTCTCTTTGGATTCAAAGTTACACGTTTTATGGTGTCAAGTTCAAGTTATGAGCCGAATAGCATTTGGCGTCTAAGTGATTTTTGCAATTGCATATTTACTAATCTTGAGATCAACAACGGTATCAGACACAATGCCAGATACTTTCATTCTTTTGCTATTAGGAGATGCTTGTGGCTATTGTGGCAAAGTTTGTATAGATACCTTGGGAGGTACTAGCTCTTTGTGGCTTTTGTATTCGGAAGTTTTGTGCATGGTGCACTTCTTATCAATTGTTTTTACTCCCACTTTGTTCAAGATCCTTCATGGATCAGTTGCTGCATCGCAACAAACAAAGCAGAATATAATTCTTCCATATTGGTTTCGCCGATTTTGGTTCTATGGAACTTCGCTTATGTTTCTACCATTATTTTGTGGTGTTACGCCTTTTGCGGATGTTAATCAAAGGATAGACCATTTTTTGATGAAGGTGCCAATATTTAACAAATTGGAATGAAAGGCTGTTGTTTGGTCTTGGACTACTTTGCTTGTGATTAGCTAAGGCATTAATGAAGCAAAAACTGTATGAATTGCATTTATTCGGTTGCCATTTTGTTTAGTTTATTATAGAAGGGCTATTTTGAAAATCAGACAGCATCAAGTTTATTATAGAAGGGCTATTGTTGACAGGTTGTCCACTTGTGAAATCTTCGGCATTAAATGTAATTGTTGTCACATATTTAGTTTGTGTATTTGCTCAACCATTACTGAATATATTCTAATGACCACCTTATGTAACTTATCTAACGGTTGTAAATTGTCACAATATATTTAACTTACTATCTCTAATTAATTTTAACCAAATTACCATAAGAAATTAATCATTCCATTTAATATACTATTCATTTGATATAATTAATTTGTATTAGATAATTAAATTTATCAATTCATTTTTACAAATACATATAAATAAATTATATATCAATTAAAATTAATGGACCCGTACGGACGCACGGGTATTTTCTTAGTTAAATTAATAATAAGAAAATACAACTACTTTGTAGTTGCCTACATATGTCACTTTGTGAAAGTGCCTAATCAAATCAATCATATTTAATTGTTTGCAATTTGCATCTGTATTTTCTCTTTTATTAATAGTTGTTACCTTGTTTCCACGACCATTATGCAAGTGGGTGGTTTTTGATTCAATCACTTTAGGAAAGATCGTACCTATATATGATAAAAACATATAAAAGTATAATGTAAAAATCTCTTAAAGGAAAGATTTATTGTTGGAATAAAAAAACTTGGTAAAAATATGATAACAAGAAAACAAAGTATTTATTTATTATTCACAGCCTCCATCTACACATTATTCATACAAAGATAACAACAATTGATGCCAATACCTATCGAATGGCATCACCACCTACCAAAACTAAACTAAAAACTATTAAACAACAATGCATAATTGATATGGAACCATGTGGTGCCAACCCCATTCTTCTTGTTCTTCTACGAAAAAGACACAAAACAAAAAGCAACTCTCTTTGGCTCTTTCAATATTTTATTTCTTTTTCAATACAATCATGCACCACAAACACACACCAACCACACATTAACATCAAGCTACAATATCATAACGAATGTGTTTTAGTATCACCGGGATAACAACATCCGGCGAGCTTAACTGCGGTAAATGACCCTCCGTCGACATCACCTCCACGATGGACTTGACGCCGACGTGTTGATGGAGATACTCCGCCACCACGACCGGAACAGCCAAGTCCTTCATACTTTGTATAATGTGACATGGGACAGTGACGAGACATAATATTTGTCTCATGTCACTTTTGAAAATTGTTTGTAACACGCTTAGGGCTATGTCTGGTCTCATGTTGAACAATGTTCTACTGAATTCTTGTACTGCCACTGACTCCATGTCCCCTCCAATCGCCATTGGAGCAAAGCCTGAACACCATGCTTTGTAATTTGATGCCATAGCATTGAATAATTGATCTAAATCTTCTTGTTCAAATCCTCCAAAGTAATTACTGTCGTTCAAATACCTTCACAAAATACAAATACACAATCACCGACACAACATCATTAATCACTTCATTTTTATTAATGAGTTATATATTTTGAGCTACATAAATATACTAATTTTGTTTAGTACCTTGAAAAATGAGGTCTGAAATAAAAATAAGAAATGTATGTCTTATATTTTAGGATTAAAATTAATATATGACCTAGAACTAGAGTACATTACAAGAACTAACAGTGTAAAATTATTTTTACACTGTCAATTAATTACAGCTGCTGATTTATTTAAAATATCTGACTTTTATTTTAATCACTTGAAAAATAATAATAACATATGATTGTGATGCATTAACAATGTAAAACTTTAGTTAATCGTGCATAACAATTAATCTCTAATTAAATTATTATTTTTCACATTATTAAAAATAATAGTCTAGTATATTTAATTTTTAATTTTATGTAAAAGAACAAATATAATTATTAACTTATCCCTAATTAAATTATCATCACTTCACAATATTAAGTAAATAATATATATTAGACTATTATATATATTGGCAACAAATGTATTAAATTTGTATAAGGTAAAAATATTCTCAAAACTTAAAAGAAAATACTTTATTAACTATGATTTATAAAAATACTTTATTAAATAATTTAATTTATTATTATAATCAGCAAAAACTCAAAATGGACATTTAATTTAAGAGAAATAGAGTATATAATCTGAACAATCACTAAAACATTAATTTTAAAAATTGTAACATTACCAAAATAATATCTATATTGAAACTAGTTAAAATGATATGCAAAAATATTTGTAACAAAATGTATTAGCAAAATGTTTATATATTTTTAATTTTTAATTAAACAAAAATACTCAAGTTTTTTCTTATTCAATGACTAAAATCATATGCAAAATTTTAGTTGTTTAAAAAAAAACTATTTAAACATAAAATAGAATAGTATCTATTTCTGAAAACAGAATCATTCAATGAAAAAAAAGTCAAACTAACTATCATTCGAAAATGATTAACCTTAAACTTCAAATCACCAAAGACTAATTACCTTGGAGAAGCAGATATCATGATGATTTTGGCAAACAAATCAGGACGAGAAATTGATGCAACAGTTCCAATCATAGCAGAAACCGAATGACCAACAAAGATACAAGAATCAACTCCAAGTTCTTGCAAGATTGCGAGTAAATCATAAGCATATCCTTCTAACGTTGAGTAACGTTCGAAATCGAAATAATCTGGATTAGTTGTACCAGCTCCCATGTTGTCATAAAGTATGACACGAAACTCTTCGAGGAGATGAGGTACGAGGTGTTTCCATACAGATTGATCTGTGCCAAATCCGTGAGCTAGAACTATGAACCGTGAACCTGATCCTATGAGTTTCACGTTGTGTGCTTCTTCTACTATTCCCATTTTTTTTTTGTGTGTGTTGGGTTTGTTGATAACTGTAGGTTTGTTTTTCTTTTGTTTTGTTTTTGTTAATGGAATTGGGAGGGTGGATACGTTGTTTATGATTGTGACTTTTGAGGTTTTAATGTTTTAGACTATGTCGTCATGGTTTGGATCTAAGAAAACTCTTAATGACCACAACAGGGATAAACACCAAACATATACTACTAGTTTAAGATTGTATTTTTTTTAAAACTAGAATAAACGTTAATAAGTTCACCAAACTGTAAAATGTGAATGGAAATGGAGACGCTACAGAAAATGATGGATGAATATAGTCATCTATAAAAGCAACATTCATTTGAGGGCTTTTTATATATATATATATATATATATATATATATATATATATATATATATATATATATATATATATATATATATATATATATATATATATATATATATATATATATATATATATATATATATATATATATATATATATATATATATATATATATATATATATATATATATATATTCTTAGGTAGTAATAATATATTGGACCATATTTGATATATCATAATTTTTTTAGGTGTTAAACAAATATGAAATGGGTGTGATGAGACCAATGTATTAAAAAACATTTTAATAAGATCCTCCTTTCTTAAAATTAGAAGACGAAATATCACTTACAATGCGCAGAACGGTCAAAAGTCTATTAAAACTTATCTAACTCTTAAGTTCAATTCAATAAATAAAAAAGAAACATTTCATTTAATAACGTATAAATATACTTCCACTTTTGATACTGCATAATAGCAAGATCTCATTTTCATCTCGATTGTTGATCACATTTAAAGTTTTTTTTTAGATAAACAAATATATTCAAAGAGAATACTAAGAGTATTTCAATTCAATCAGTCACAATACAATTAATATGACTTTAACCCCTAACAATCAACCTATAAAATTCACAGGCCTCCTACAAAATATCGGAAGGGTTTTTACATCATTCGTAATAATTACACTAAATCTATGATTAAAAAAAGTGCCAACAACCACCAAGAAGAATGTATAATTCTTTGGGCACTGTTATCAAGATTACCAATCACATCATTGAAAATTATCAAATTTCTCGTCCACCAGATGCACCAGCATGTGAAGAACCAAATCATATTTGTCATTTTTTCGAGCTCCTACCCACCATCTTCAAAAACCAGTCTATTAAATGATCACAACAATTAATTTCATTACTCCAAGCTGCCCCAACCCAGTAAAATATTGCCTTCAAAACTAAGCGCATATGAGGACATGAAATAAACATAGGATTACTAGTTTCTACTGAGTTGAAGCAGGACACACAAACCTTGTCATGGCAATTCGATATTACTCCCCTGACCACCAGATTTGATTGCGTCGGGGGCCTATCCAAACACAATCTCCAACCAAATATTTTTACCTTCATCGGGATATTTGTTTGCCACAAAATATCATGTGCAGTCTTGAGAGCAATATCTATTTCACTAAAGCCACCTGCTAAAGGATTACATCATAACATGACTTGACAGAAAATTTCAAATGGGAAGCACCAGGCCATACGAAACAGTCTGGTATCCCAATCCTTGGCCTAACCTCACCTAGCATTAACATAAACTCATTGTGTTCTAATTCTACCTCACCAACTAGAGAACCCTCCTCAAAGCCCAGGCTCTAGTGCCACATTTCCTCAATCCAAACCCCACACTCACCAACAACACAATATTTCATATTTGAGTTAACATACAACGCATGAAATCAAATCCTTAAGGGTATCACATCAAGCCACCTTGAATTCCAAAAGGACACAAGCGTACCTTCTCCTAATTTGCACGAAAGTTGTCATAAAAAACCTTTTTCCTCCTTTGAGTCACCTAACTGCATAACATCCCTCCACTAGAGCGATGTGTTCGTACCAGTCCTAGATTCAAATTTTAACAAAATTCAATTTATAATGCAGCCATACCTGAATTCAAACACCTTCTTCCAAATCGCACCTGGTTCGTGAATTATTCTCCACAACCATTTAGACAGCAATGATGTATTAAACACAGAGATATTTTTGATTCCAATACCCTCTTGCTCCTTTGGTTTACACACAGGCGACGAACTTAACCACACCATAGACGTCAAGTCTGCAGATCCAGCCTACAAAAACCTCCTTGAATGGCCACTAACTGCTTGACTACTTTTGTTGGAGCTTTGAAGAATGAAAGATGATGGAATGGTAAATTTGTTAGCATTGATATAATAAGTGTCACCCTCCCTCCGATGGATAGAAAATTTCCTTTCCAAGAAGAAAGCTTTGCTCTGAAGTAACCCACAACCGGCTTCCAAGAGTCTATCCTTCTATGGTTCTCACCAACTGATAAAACAAGAAATTTAAAAGGTAACTGACCAGTTTTACACGCCAAAAACTGAGCAACAACATGCATGAATAATGCCTCAACCCCCACTCAAATAGATTAATTTTCCAAAAATTAATTCTCAAACCCGAAATCATTTCAAATAAGCATCATCATACAATAAGATTGTATCATCAACAAATTTGACCAAGCATCAGCAAAAGTTCTAAAACATAACTAGTTTTTGTTTAGAGTATTTCTGAGAACTGGATGGATTCTTGAGGATACTATGTCGATCTGCTTTTATGGAGAACTTTAAGTATTAATTCAAGTACATGTATGGAATATGTCAATCATTTTTGTCCAACATTTACTTGACTCTGACTACTATAAACCCTATAAAGCATCTTTGACCATCTCGGGACACTGCACTTCTGTTTATCATTTGCTTTAACAGTCACCTCTCGTATCCTTTTCTTTTGTTTTTAAATCTTTTTGATGTGACAAAAGGGGGAGAAAGATATAGAAGTATTTAAAAAAGAATTTATACCATTCAGATTCAAAATTTAAAATAATACTTTAATTTCTGTTATATTTTAATTTTCTATTATTTTGGTTATGTTACCCAAGAAAGATATTTTAGCTTTCTTAAATGTAGTACTAAGGGGGAGCTTACAAACCTCAACCTTAGACTATTAGACTCAGAAAAAGCTTACAAACCTCAGATTTTGATGTTCTCAAAAAAGTTAAAATATTTTAGTTTTTTTGAATATAGTACTTAGGTGATTACATGACTCAACCTTAGACTATTAGACTCAGGGGGAGCTTACAAACCTCGTATCCTGATGTTGCCAAGAAAATTAAAATATATTTTACTTTTCTTCAAGATAGAACTTATGGGGAGCTTACAAACCTCAACCTTTGGACTATCAGACTCAAAGAGAGCTTACAAACCTCAAACTCTGATGATACTAAGAAAAATTGAAATTCTGGTGTGCAGATCACAGATGTCCTAAGAGATATCGAGACATTGATCTCTGCATAACTAAACAAGACCAAAAACAAGAACATCTAAATATTGCACACACATTACAGTGTCATGACAGATGTTTCAATATCTATTAAGACATATATTTCAGAACATAAGAGCAGAATGAATTTAATATATCATAAAGATGAAGAACACCAAGATATGATGACCCAGTTCGGTGAACAACAACACCTACATCTGGAGGCTATCAAGCCATGAATGAATCCATTATTAGTAGTATTAATTTAGAGTTAAACTCCCTCGTTTACAACTCCTCACTTAATCCCTACCCAATACAATTCTATCTAGAAATCACCATCTAGATAAGAGAAACCCATCTCAATTCCTAAATCACCTCAGTGATATCTAACAGTCACAACTATCAAACTATTCAATTGAAAGACACCCCTCTCAATACAATATTCAGTCAAGACTCTTGACTAACAATAATGCTTGAATTTGCTTAATAGCTTCATCCAAGAACAATATATAATTCATTACCTACAGGTTTCTAAATATCAAAAACTATGTCTACCACAATGTATCAACGGATACAAAGGGTGACTTAGAACACAAGTAAGTACACGACTCTCAAAACCTTAAACCCTTATAATTACTTTTCGAGAATTCGTTACATGGTCTACTCTTTTTTTTTGCCCTAGGTCTTGGTCTTCCTTTTATAGCCTTCAGCAATCCATGGGCTTCGAAGTCTCTATCCAATATTTTCTTGATCCATTTTCTAATTGCACCTTAAATCTTGGAACAGGTCTGCAACAAAATTGTTGCACAAGACCAAGATGTCGAGTGTAACACCCTGTAATACCCCAAATTTTGCCCTAAGATTTGTCGTCGCATTTCATTGCATTTAATCAATTACTAACAAATTTGTGTAGTCGTTTGACTTTTTGCAGGTAAATATCATATGGCATGTATTTTTTTTCTAAAAAGTAAAAATGGCACAATTGGCAAGAGGACATGTGTAAGGAGTTGTGAGTGTGAGAGGTTGAGAGTTCGAATCTCACCTTAGTCACTTTTTGTTTTTTATTATTTTTACTCTAAATGTTTCTATCTCTCATTAAAAAATAACAAAAATAGTTTTTTATTATTATTTAATTATTATTTTCGTATTTTAATTAAATCATTTTTTAAAATATTATTTTTTTTCACATTTTTCTAAATTATTCATAAAAATATCCAAAAAATCATAAAATAAAAAATATTAGAAAAAATTTTGTTCTTTTTATAATATTTTTGATTTTAGGAATCAATAGGATTATTAGTTTTTATTTTAAGTTTATTTTAATTATTTTAAATTATTTAAAATTTATTTTTTCTTAACTAATTATTTAGTTTGGACTTTAAAATGGGCTTTAGGGACATTATTGACAATTTGGTGTTAACCCTAATTTGTTCCCTATATACATGTGTTGCCTTGTTGAAAAAGAGGGAAGAATGAAAAAACCTAAGAGGAGTGAGTGTCGTTTACCGTTATTTCTTTTTCTTCATCTATTACTGTTGTTTCTTTTTCTTCATCGTTTACCGTTATTTCTTTTCCTTCATCTATTACTGTTGTTTCTTTTTCTTCATCTTTTACCGTTATTTCTTTTTCTTCATCTATTACCGTTATTTCTTTTTCTTTATCTATTACTGTTACGTTTATATATTTATAATTTTTAAATTGTTAGATTTTATATATATAAGATTAGTTTTTGATCGAATTATATCGATACGATGTTTGCACATTTGTGTGCATGACGCGTGACATTTGTGTTAGTTCGATCTGGTTGCGATGATCGCATTTTTGTGTGAGCAATAATACTGTTTTTTTGCATAATTTCTTCTTCTTTGCGATAAATTTTGTTTCGTCCGATTTAGATCTGGTTGCGCTGAGCGCATTTCTGCGTTAGCAACATTGTTGAGTTATTTGGCACATTTAAAATTCATTATTGCTTTATTATTATTATTATTATTATTAGTATTATTATTATCATTATTTATTATTATTATTATTATTATTATTAGTATTATTATTATTATCATTATTTATTCTTATTATCATTATTATTATTATTATTACTATTATTATTATTATTATTATCATTAATTTATTAAAACTTGTTATAATATAAAAATCTGTTTTAAAATAAATAACATTAACATCTTTTCCAAATTAATATGAAAACCTATTATTTTTAAGAAAAACTTTTTTTTTAGATAAATTTAAAATAATAACTAAAATCTTTTTTTAAAATAATAACTAGAACCGTTTTTTTTTAAAATATATAATAATAACATTAAACCTTTTTTTTAAAAATAAAACCTTTTTGTTAGACAATTAAATTAAGACTATTTTTGAAAAGTTTTTTTTAATAATATTAAAACCTCTTTTTTAACTTAAATCAAAAGCTTTTTTATATATCACAAATAAACAACAAAGAATATCTATAACTTTCGCACTTCCGTTTCATAACTCGCCTGATTACTGTGTGACTCTGTCTACTAACCTTGTGTATTCAATGTGCAGCTTGTTACGTTGCTATTAGCTATTTTAATGTGTTTTTCAATTCAAGTTGTATTATAATTGTATTTGTTTCTCATTTGTAACTTCGCGAACAAATTATCGCGTTTACCTTTCCGCACTTTAATTTCTGCTGTTTGTATGGTTTAAATTCGCGCATTTGCATCGTTAATTTGTCCCATTGCATTCCTCCGAAAGATTAGGTCTAGCCGTTTGGCCGCCACGCCAATAGTCCTCAAAACTTCAAACCCTTACAAACCCTAACTTTTCACAAATGTCTCGCCATGGACAAAATTACAAAACTACCCCTAGCTTTAGGTCAAAGAGTCGCCGCACTCATTTTAGGGTTTCCCGCCGCGGAATCCCTAACCTAACCCTAATGCACTTAACAATTTATAACATAGAGGTCGGAGTTTAAGACTCCATGTAAGCGTGTCCTTAAGATGCGTTTATTCCCCTTGAGACCTTGACCACAGTCAAGAAGTCTCTAACCTCTCTTTTGAGGGGAACTACAATTACTCTGATTCCATTCCCGTAAGGATATGTAGGCACAAGATGCGACGTCTTGCCGAGTAAACTTAGAATTAACCCCTTAGGTCTTTTAAACCCTTAATCCTTTGTATATACCCTAAAGCAAAATAATTAATGAAATAAATAAAAAAAATAAACAAAAGGTTCCCGTAGAGTACTACGGAAGTTTAGGGTGCTAATACCTTCCCTAAATTTAACCAACCCCCGAACCTTAGATCTCTCCCTTTTAGGTTTTTTCTTTCTTTAACCTTTCCTTCGGATAAATCAAAGACCGGTTGTAAATGAATTAAGATTCAAGTTAATCAATAGCTTGACATCCAAATTTCACCGCAACACACCCCAAATTTAATCGGAATATGTTAATTAATTATTTAATTGAAAATATTCATGTTTCAGTGAATTTCCGGTGGTTTTGTGAATATTGGAAAGATGTATATTTTCGGGTATTTATTTGATTAATAGCATATAATATTAATTTATTAGTATTATTATTAATTAAATGTAAAATAAGAGAAATAAGGGCAATTTGGGCATTTGAGAGAATTAGTAAGGGTAATGAGGGAAAAACCCAATTTGTAAGGCCCAAGACTAGGTTGGACAAAATAGAATTCTGAAAGGGAATTGGAATTCATTTGTGTTATCCGTGAAAGTTTGGTGGCCAGAGCTCTGAAGGAAAGGTTGGAAGTAGAAGGATCCCGGAGTTAATCGTGAAAGTTGCGAATCGACTAAGGTATGGGGAGTATCGCATTTCATGGTTTTCTATGTATGCCTTTCGGTGTGTTTATGGTGGGGTTTATGATTTAGAGTATGTTGGGTTGATTTGGGAGAATTAGGGAAATTGATGAATAGACTTTGAGGTTATGATTGATGGTATGTATCCCTGAATATTGACATGAATTTAGGAAATGTTATCGGATTGTTTGATGTGTAACATGAACTTGGAAACCTTAGGTCTTCGTGGCCAAAACCTTAGATTGTGATATGGTTGACCGTGTAGGAATAGAAATATTCAAATGTGAGTAACTCTGATGCACTCAGAGCAATTACATGAAAGTAGTGATTTAGGTAGTGCAAATGTTGCCAGATTGGCCTAATAAACCATAGATTTTGTACCGTTATCGCCGTATGACCGTAGGGATGTTTTAATTATGTTTTGGGGGTATTGGGTAGGTGAATCGTATGAGTATTTGGGCAAAAATCAGTTCTAGTCGTAACAGGTTTTTGCTGTCATCGCTTTGTTCGCCTAGCGAGCAAGCCAGCAAAGGTTCGCTACAGGCTCGCCTAGCAAGCAAGCCAGTGAAGGCTCGCTACCAACTCGCCTAGCGAGAGAGCCAGCGAACGTAGCAGAGTTCACGAAATTGATCGTTTTGCAGTGATGCCTTGATGTGTAGTTCTAGGATTTCTGGCATGGATTACCCCGAGTATGACAGTGGGTTTTGGGTGATGTGTAAATGATGTATGATAGCTTCCTATGATGTATCGATTGAGTTAATATGATAAAATTACCATGACTTGATAAACTATGTGATAACATGAGATATGATGATTTATGCGATTTATGTGATGATGATGAATATGATGAATGATGATGCACAATATGTTGTATTGTGAACATTATTATTGTGACGTGTGCATCATGCATTCATGCGCATTCGATTGCTTTGGCTTTAATCCCACTGTGTGGATGTGAAGTATTTTGATGTGCTCCGATTCCATTGATGGGGATCTATGGAGGGTTGATGCCCCAGTGTCCATCGCGTTGTGATAATTTGTACCACATGCATTGAGTCTATGTTGCATTTTGCATTTATGAGCCTTTGTGTATAAATTATGATGTTGTGGCCTCTGAGGCATATTTGAGGATATGAATGTGTTGAATATGATTGTGATGCCGTTTATGCACTAATATTTATACATTGACTATTATGAATTGTTTTACTCACCCTGCCTGTTTGAATGTTACCTCCACTTGGGTAACGTGCAGATGATCCAGTTTAGTCGTGGACGCCGGCGAGGAGTTAGTTTTGAAGTTTTTGAGTGTTTTAGTCTTTATGGTTAATTTAGAGGGTCTTGCTCTAATATGTAACATCGGGTTAGGTTCTTTGAGTTGATTTTATATCATTGGGTTATTTTACTGATGTTCCCTTTTGAGGAGAAACCTTGATTTATGCTTTGAGTTCCGTTGTTTTATGTATTTTGATGTACTTTGAGGAAAACCTGTCGTTACGGAGTATTGACCAATTTTGTTGACTTTGAGAAATGTACGTCCTTTTGAGGCTTTTTATGAAAGTTAATATTTTACTCTGAAATTCGTGTTATTTTGCCGTAATATCTATGGGGTAGAATAAGGGTGTTACATCGAGTCCACAATGCTAAGACATCTTGTCTGACACGTTCTTTACAAATTTCTTCTTATTGGAACATCTTGTGCAACATAATGTTTTACCAAAATTTAGTCAAATCTTTGGAGCCTTCAATCTCCCACTTTTGATAAATTTTAGCTAAAACTCCTTTTGTACAATAAACCCAAGAAGTAAGGAGAAGAAGAGTAGAAAGTCCTGAAGTAATTTCGGCCAGCCTGTAATGAGCCACCTGGAAGCTTTCATTCTTCATGTACATCATGCACCACCTGTTTTACGACGAGTATCTTGAACCCTTGTGTACATGAAGAAGAAGATACCAGACACTCCCCCTCAAAACCAGTCCCAATTTACCACCCTCCATTATACAGAACAGGACATAGACGAGCAGACTCTAGTTCCGAATAACTTAGAACACAAGACATGATTGTGTTCATAACTCAGATCACCAGACACAAGAAAGGAGACTCAAAAAAGAAACTGAGACATAGGCAGGATGTCAGAACATCCCATCCAAAATCCTTATAAAACAACTGAAAGAACAAACTCAGACCCCAACGAGAGATCAATTATGTCTTGTAAGGTGCAACACACAACTGGGATAAACACACAACCTATCTCCCCCTTTTTATCCAAAAATTGACAAAGAGGCCCAACACAGGTCCATACCCACATGGTACTTACCCAAACCCGAACAAAAGCCATTACGACTCGACAAACCAAAAAGAAACACAACCTGAAATAAACGAAGCCAATACCCCCTTTAAATACCCAAGCAGTTTCTCTAGGAATTAACGTTCCATACAAGTTACCGAAGAACAATTCAACGAGGATATAAGTTTAGGTAGATAACTTTATCATAAATGACTGTGCACCACCCAAATCAGATTTGACTGTTTCAACTTTAGGGAGAACCATCCAAGGAATGTGCGTGTACCAAAACACATGTTTTGCATGCTTTCTTTAGAGCACGCCCTCCACCGTCCAAATAGAGCTACTTTGAAACAACCACAAGTCCTAAACAATGTCTTGACATCTGGTCAGACTTTGTCTAGTCTCTCTTGTCCATTTCAAAGCATAGTCACAATGCTTACCAATGAATTCATCACATACTCCTTTCATCAAGAATTAGAAAGTCCTAAACATGATGTCCAGACAGTATGTGTGACATCTCCCATGTATCAACAGAAGCTTCCATGGACCTTATTCCAAACTGTAGAGAAAAATAAATTCTCCCAGACAATATCCAATCCTATTTATCATGTCTCTTATAAGAAACATAGACATAGTTGAATTACTTCAAAACCTTAATATTTCAAGCTCACAAGCAGAACTTATTAGGCTAAAGAACCAACGCACCATGATGTTAAGGCATTTAGTCGGACATCACAATCTCACATGATTTAGATGAACACCATCATGCTCATGAGAGAAAGAAACAAAACAGGAGCACCAGTTTTGTACCATAACTAATAGACTCTTGGTTTGAGATCAGATAACACCATTGGTCACTCTCCCCCTGAACGCATCCACACACTGTACAAGTCCATCTTGAACCTTACAACCATAGACAACCTTGTGCCGCAACTGCGGAAAATACCCGGCAGAAAAACAGAAGAGTCGCCACCAAACGTTATTTTTCCCAAAGAGAGGGAAAGGAAACAATCGAAGAAAACCTGAAGAATGGGAAAAGACAAGGTCATCGCAACCAAATCATGGGTTCGGGAGTCGGTTACACAAGGGGAAGGTATTAGCACCCCTCACGTCTGTTGTAATCAATGATATTCGTGATTGTTGTCTAATCAAAAGGTGTGTTTATCTAAAAGCTATTGCTAAACGAAAACGAGAACAAAAGAAAAAGAAAGAGACTCGATAAGACATCGCCGCCCTATGCCTACGTATTCCCTCGTGCAATGGGAAAGTCAGAGTCAACGTAGTTTAGAAACCTATGGGTGATGGGGGGAAGGTTGATCACCAAGACATCGCTGTCTTGTGCCTACGTATCCTCATCTAGCATGAGAAATCAAAGTAAACGTAGTTCGGGAGACGAAACCACAAGTTTGTTAGGTGTTTTTTTACGAGCGACATTAATTTCCCATTCCAGCAGTTAGGGTCGATACCTCTTTGCGGTAGAACGGAAAAGTAACGTACTCTTTTCTGAAAATAAACACAAATCCTAAAGGATAAAAAAGTTTGAATTTTATTTGAGTTTTAGTGAAGTGAATTGGTTTGATTTGTGATTCACGTTGCACTAAATACTATGACATAGGATCGAATGCGTCGCATATCTCTCCCAGACGGGACGTACACTAAACACTCTAGACGAGCGAGAGGAGACCCTTCACTCATCATTTCCCATGTGCTTAATGCTTGTAGCGTACAACGTTCATCGTATTTATTAGATGAGTTAGAATATGTTTTAAGATGAGAAGAGAGACGCATGAAAGGTCTAAGGGAAACTCAGCCCTAACATTGTCATGCAAAATAGTCCTAAAGTTGGGATGCGAAAGGAGATTCTATCCTAATGTTAGCATGGAAAAGATGGACCTAAGGTTGAAATTAAAAGGGACTAGCCTACTTGTTATCATGCTTGTACTGCACTCCTAGTGTCTATCTTACTCTAAATTTAATCGGAAATTAAATTGGAACGGGAAACCTAAGGGAACATGTAAAGGCAAGGCAAAAAGCAAGAAAAACAAGACAAAAAAAGCAGCTACAACAGCGCCTCCTACATAAGACAGCAATAAAATCCAGCATACAAGCAAGGCAGCCTATATAAGCACATGTTTCAGCATAAAAATAGGTGTAAAAATTAGGCGGCAAGCAAGCAAGGCAAAGATAGCATGCATAATTCAAAACAACCACAACTGTGGAAAATAGGCAGCAAGCAAGCTTGAATGCAATTAATCATAAACAAACACCAATCATGGATAGATATCATGCAAGTACGAACATTCTTCAACAATCAAACCTAATTGATCAACAACAATGCATCATTAAGAATCAACAAGATCATCATGCTTTTCAATTCAAATCAAACGATCGAATGGACATGCAACAAAACATAATTGGAAGCAAACACACACATACATCACCAATCTAGAAAAGCAAATATTCATGATAATCAACTAACATGATCTAAGCAAGAAAGGCATGTGATCATTCATCAATCAAGTAACATGAACATATTAAGCATTCAAACGGAAACCGGAAGTCACGTGTCAGAGAATCGATATCAAACATTCAAGGACGATGAAATATGTCAAAAACAATCCACATAAATGCCTCCTATCAATCCGTTAAGTTTAGATGTGAAAAGGAGCTCAAACAACCAAGGAAAATGCAAAAACAAAGCATTTTGTTCAGTGGTAATCGGTTACTATAATCAGGTAATCGGTTACCCATATGTGGTAACCGGTTACCACTGAACCAAAAACAGAATAATAGCCTCCAAAATCAGTTTTCAGCACCAAACAAATTATCCAATCAATCACATGAACATGTAATCAATTAAGCACGGAATTATCGTCAAGAATCAGTAATCAAGCATCATGTAAACACAATCAAACATTGAAATCACAAATCACAAAGATCCAAATCAACAAAATGGATCAAAATGAATCAAAATCCATGGATCTACATTGTGATTATTCAAATAAGTTCAAAATTGAATTAAATCTAGAATTACCAACCTTTAAAGCGGAGGTGTACTTTGGTAAGTGTTGATTCACTTGAAACTAACAGGTTCAAGCTAGAAACCCAAAGATTCTTCAAGATCCTAGAGCTTCCTTATGGTAGAAATGAAGAACAAGCAAGATCAAGAAAAATTGACTCAAAAAAAGCACCTCCAATCTAGCTTCCAAAATCAGATCGAAACTCAAACAAAAATTGAATGGTGAATTGAAGAATGATGGAGGTTTAGCTCTAGAATTCAATGATTCCAATACATAATCAAAGAAATCAAGTGGAAAGAGCTTTAATGGAGGTTTTGGGAGTGAAAAAGTTGAGAGAAAGCTGAGAGAATTTGATAGCAAATTCTGAAATTGAGATGAAGAATGAGAGTGAATTGGTGTGAACGAGTGACCTTTGGAGAAAGTTCACTTAAATAAGCTCTAGGTTAGGAATCAAAAATATGGTTTGGAATGTGGATTAGCATTTGGAATGGAAATTAGGAGTGGAATTAGGAAATGAGTATTTGAAAATTGGAGGGAAATGGTGAAAATTGAAACAATTATAGATCCTTTCAATGATGATCATGTGAAATCAATGGTTGAGAATGATTGGAAATTTGCAATGCTGAAAATTCAAATTTCTTGGAAAATTTCGCCCAGGGTAACCGATTACCCATATGTGGTAACCGGTTACCACATACAAAATTTCCAAAAATGGCGCCAAATGGAGGGAATCTTGTATAATCATCCGTTGCCACCTGTTCTGAGCTCTATTAAGCCTTTGAAATTTGCCGTTGGATATTATAACTGTGTGAATGCCTGAGATAGCATGTACATCACCTCCTGAGCTGAAAATATCCTGCTGAATAAAATTAAATTGATCGCTCGATTGCTGGGCAAAATAAATGTCGGAGCCTCTAATGCTCGTTGTTTTAAACTCTTGCAACGAAAGGGAATCCTGAGCCACAGAAACACTTTGATCCCATGCCTCAAGAACCAATGCTATGATATGTAAAAATGCAAAAATGCAGAGAAACATAAGCCAGTAAATCAAGAAACGATGATGCAAATTTTGGGGTGCTACAGCTGCCCCTATTCAATCGACTTGAACTTGAAGGGATGATAGCAACGACTTTTAAACATTTGAGGTGCACGACGATTGAATACCAAAACAACTTGGAAATTTGCAACCTTTGGGGATGCAAGACAGCGAATACCAACCAAAATTTGGGAGGCGACACGTTGAGGACAACAATCCAAGATGGACAAAACATCAACCAAAAGTTGGAACGAAATTGTCGGATACAAACCAAAAGTTACCAAAGGATACCAACCAAGAGTTGGGATAAAAATCAAAGGATACCAATCAAAAGTTGGGATAAACAACCAAAGCATACCAACCAAGTGTTGGGATAGCAAGCTGTTGCACCCTAAAATTTGCCCACCGGTTTTCCGACATTTACTAGCTTTTGCTTCGTTTTCATTTGCATATCATTTTTCGCATTTTTCCCGTGCTATCAGCCGGATTGAATTTATCAGAATTCTAGCCGATTTGCTCGCGTTTCAGGCGATTTAAATCAATTCAAACGAGAAGTTTAATGTTGAAATCGAGCGAAAGTCGCTCTCTTTTTGATAATTCAATCTGTGTCGATAATATCGGCACATTTCGGTGCCCGCCTGTTTTCCATGGCATTTTTGCATTTTTATTGTTATTTTCGTCTTATTTAATTATTTAGAATAGTTTTTGTTTTATCTTTATTTATTTATTTAAAAATATTTTAAATAGGAGTAGATATTTATTTTCAATATAGATTTTATTTGTTAGAGTTTATTAGTTTTAGATTTGGATAGAGTATAGTGTTTATTTTATAATATAGATTTTATTATTTAGAAAATATGTTTTATTTTTATTAGATTTTTTATTAAATAGATTTTTAATATTAATAGTTTAGAAATAGCTTTTTATTAAAATAGAGTTTTTTATAGATTTAGTTTAAATTATTTGTTTAGGAGTAATTAGTTTTAGTTATTAATTAGATTATTATTGCTATCAGAATTATTTTCTTTTATTATTATTTATTTACTTTAGTATAAATTTTATTAGGATTATATTAGTTTTATTTGTTTGTTAGTTATTGGAGTTAACGGTCATCATCATCATTAACATTTAATTAATCAAGTTATTAGATTCAAAACCATCATTTAATCAGCAATTGTCAAAGTCATCATGCCACATGTCAAAAAAGTAGTATATATACTACTATTCATTGCCTTCAAGCTTCAGACCCCCAAAACCTAGACAACCTCCAAACCCTAACCCTAGGAGCCGCCGGTTTCACTAAGCACAACCCTAACGTAGCCACCCTACCTTCATTGCCCACCGAACTCACTCTTCAACCACACTTCATCTTCCTCCATTGATGAACCTCTCCAAACTCCAGACAACCCATATCAACACCTTTGAATCCCTTCAACTTTAAAACCTAGAAATTCCAAACAAACAACCATTAACCATTTTGTCATCAAACTTCATAACACACAAACTCAACTCTCATCCTCAAAGAAAATCAGAAAATCTCCTCCATTACAGCTTCAAACCCACTCGCGAATAACCCATGAGCCGCCTTCATCAAAAACTCTGAAACCCACCTTCGAAAACTTACCATAAAACCCAACCAAACAGCCACCTCAAAGTTCGTGATCTCCAAGCTCGCCCTTCCACCCTCTTCAAGAAATCACCTCCATCACCATTTTCGGATTGTTCTTCTTCAAGCAGAAACAACCACACCATAAACAACTACCTTCAAACACATTAACCCAGAACAACAAGACCCTCCGACCCTGTTTCAACAACAACAACCCCCAAAATCGTCAACCCATAAAGCCCACAAGTTTCTTTTGAAACTCACACCCCTTTTCGAAGCAGAAACAAACCAGATCTAAGGAAGAAGATGAGGAGTTGGTTGAATAACAACCTGGATCAAAAATGACGAAGCTCGAACGATAGCGAGATGGACAAACGATTTGGGCGTGAGAGAAGTTTGAGGTTATTAGCTTGATTCGCTTTATGGAGAGGTTGAGATGCGGTGAAAACAGAAAGAAGGCGAGTTGATTGTGAATAGAGAGAGGGGTTTTGAGGCGAAGCAGAGAGAATTAGAGGGAGAGAGTGGTTTTGACGAGAGGAGGAACGTCTGGGTTTTCTTCCATTTTTATTTATTTCTATTTATTTTAGTTTACTTTTTGTTTTATATATTTTTTGTTGCTGCTGGTTGTTGTTAGGCTTTGCAAGCCCACCGTGTGGTCATTGCTGCACCCCCCCTGTTTTTTATATAACTCCATTTCTTGTTCTTTTTATTTTAAAACTTAATAAATGTAGTTTCTTAAATAATATAATTTGTTTATATATTTTTTTTCTTCTAACAAGCTTTTTGGATGTTAAATATATATTAGGTTAATAATATAGCTTTTCTTAAGATTTTTTATTATATATATTAATTAGTTTCTATCATTTTTCTTTATATTAGAGTTTTAAGACTTATTCTATTTTAGAGATAGATTTCATTTCTCTTTTGTTATTGGGCATTTGTCCCATTTTCTTGTTTTAGGTCGATGACGAGACCTCCGTAATCCATTACCAGTCAAATTATTGATGAATAATGTTGGATCTGAGACCTTCTTTCTCTCCTCATTTCTTTTCATCTTTCTATTTTATTTTGACTTTTTGGATCGATGAAGTCTTGTATCAGCAAGACGAGATCCCACTGTTTTTGGTCCGTGCGACATGATTCAATTGGAGAACGATCCTCAATATCGTTTCTCTATCTTGTCCATAGCACGGAAATTCATATGCGACCTCTTAAAGTTTGACTTTCCTTATAAGTCGAGCTATGACGGTTTAGCGTCACATTGGTCCCGATTCAAAGCATCATCAAGGACCAAAAGAGGAGAAGATTGGAATGGAGATTGCGCACAATGTCAAGGGTCAACGGAACCACTCTGTTCGGTAACATCTATCTAATTCAAGTCTTTTAATCATCTGTCGAGCATTGTGAGATCTAAGCAATAGATGCGTGGAAAATGATGAGTGGGGGGCCTCCTCTCATTCGTCTAGAGTGTTTAGTGTATACCCTTTGGGCAATATGCGACGCACTCGCTCCTAGGCCTTAGGTTCTAGCGTGTGTGTCCCAAGTTCCTTCCCGTTTAGGCGTGTTAGGCCTAGTTCCTCTTTTCTCTTGCCCCCGTGCGACCGAAAATCTTTCTCTCGTGTCCTGGCGATTGAGATCCCCTCTCTTGCCCCCGTGCAATCGAGACCCCCTTTTCCTCTCGCCTCCGTGCGATCGAGACCGTTTTCCGTAGTTAGCCGAACTACTGCTGCTCTGATCTCTCATATCTGTTGAGAGTACGTAGGCATAGGATTGCGATAATCCTAGCGAGCACTTTTCCTTTCTCCCCATTTAGGTAACCCGTACCTTTAAACCAATGACATACTATGTTCGTTCTACCGCAAACAGGTAACGCCTAAGTCTCCAATGGTCGAGCAGCAATATACCTAACTGCTAGAATGCGTACGCTAGTATCGTCTACCTTTTCTCTCACCCTCGTATGGTCGAGAACACCCCATTTACCCGTAGTTAGCCTGAACTACGTTTTGCTCTAATTTCTCGTACTAGACGAGAATACGTAGGCACAAGACGCGATGTCTTAGCGAGCAATCCCCCCATAGTTTCCTGAACTACGTCGACTCTGAATTTCCCATTGCACGAGGGAATACGTAGGCATAGGGCAATGATGTCCTATCGAGTCAGTTCTTTCCGTTTTAGCTTTAGAAGCCGTAGATAGTTTGTTTTTCACCCATAGACTAGACAACAAGCGTGGATCCCGTCGAGTACGACAGACGTGAGGGGTGCTAATACCTTCCCCTTACATAACCGACTCCCGAACCCAAGATTTGGTTGCGATGACCTGTCTTATTCCCTTTTCGTTAGGATTTCTCTGATGATTTCCTTTCCCTATCTTTGGGATAAATAATGAACGGTGGCGAATCTTCTATCTTCCCCTGTCCCTCTTCGCAGCGATGCGACACAAATCAAAGGATACCAAATAAGAGTTGGGACAAACAAACAAAGGATACCAACCAAGAGTTGGGATAAACAATCAACGGGTACCAGCTAAGAGTTGGGATAACAATCAAAGGATACCAGCGAAAAGTTGGAATAACAACCAAAGGATACCAACCAAAAATTGGAATAACAATCAAAGGATACCAACCAAGAGTTGGGATAACACACCAAAGGATACCAACCAAAATATGAAATAACAACCAAAAGATACCAACCAAGAGTTGGAATAACAACCAAAGAATACCAACCAAGAGTTGGGATAACAACCAAAGGATATCAACTAAGAGTTGGGATAACAACCAAAAGTTGGAATAACAACCAAAGGATACCAACCAAGAGTTGGGATAACAACCAAAGGATACCAACCAAGAGTTGGGATAATGAGAATGCTGACTAAAGGATACCTTATAGGGAAACAAGCTCAAATTAAGAATTTGCAGGACGTATAATCAACGGACTTACAACCTGAGGGAAAAGACAACTCCACTAGGGACGAAGAGAAGCCTAAATAGACAACTCTACAAGGAAAGATATTTATCAGAAGATAATAACCAAAGGATACCAACCAAAATATGGAATAAAGGTTACTCCCTAGGGATAAAAACTAAACACTACCAACCAAGAGTTGGAATAACCAAGGCTACCAACCAAAAGTTGGAATTACCACAACACCGATCGAAGGCAAAATGATGGGGAATAACATCCTGAAAATAGCGACCTCATCAGGGAGTATACTAACCAAAAAAATTGGAATACAATGAAAGGTACCGACACAAACTACCAACCAAAAGTTGGAATCACCTGAACGCCAAACAAAACCCGAGCACAAGCTACCAACCAAGAGTCAGAATCACTTCAACACTCCACAAGGGATAACATCCAGCCAAAAATTGAAGAACAAGGTCACTAACCAAAAGTTAGAATCACCAGAACACCGACCGAAGGCGAACTCTACGGGGAAAGACACCAACCCTAACAGTTGAACCAACAAAGGAGTACTACCAACCAAAAGTTGAAATAACGTCAACAAAACCTTACCAACCAAATGTTGGAATCAAGCAAGGGCTACCTACCAAAAGTTGGGATAACATCGGAATGTCGAACGAAGGCGAACTTACCACAACAAAGAATAGCAACCAAAAGTTGAGATCATTAACTCCGCAGGGAAAACCAAAGACTACCAACCAAAAGTTAGAATAACATCCGGGAAAGGCAAACTACCAACCAAAAGTTAGGATAACATCAACAAAGCTTTAGACTAGGCTGGGGATTACCCACCAAAAGTTGGAATAACATCCAAAAAGCAACGAATTACCAACCAAAAGTTGGGATAACAACTTCGTCGGGGAATAAAAGAGGATTACCAACCAAAAGTTGGGATAACATCCAACCACCAATGGACTACCAACCAAAAGTTAGAATGAAGCAAAAGTTACCAACCGAAAGTTGAGATAACACCCACAAAATGAAGATTACCAACCAGAAGTTGGAATAACATCAATAAAACTTCAGACTAAACTAGGGATTACCAACCACGAGTTGGAATGACACACCCGGAATAGGCAGGAAATAGAATCAACCGACTCATAACCTGAAAAAGAATACTCCGACGGGGAAAGAGAGGTTTAAACAAACGACTCTGCCGTGGAAAAAAAGCGTTTAAACAAACGACTCAACTGAGGAAAGAGAAGTTAAACAGACAACTCTGTTGAGGAAAAGACGTTTAAACAAAAGACTCATCCGAGGAAAGAGAACCCAAATAAGATGAAAAACAAAAAGATCAACCCTGATGGGGATAACACGAAAATCTCCTGAATAAAACCATCATCTGCTGAAGAGGCAACTGACACCAAAGGTATCAAACCTAACTTATGCTTCAGATGCATATGTTTGAAAATGGCATAATGCTCCATACGAGACAGAAATGTTACACATCTGGAAGGATGCTATGCAAAAACGCAAATGCAAAGGAACAAAACCCGAAGGAGTGCTGAGAAGACAAACAAACCAACTCCACTGAGGAATATATGCCATGGATGGCTCTCCTAAAAAAATCATCCTTCTGGGGAACCACCAAAACTCCACTCCACGGGGAATTACAAACAGCACGGAGAAATCCAACCTGGTGGAGAAAACAAGCTTCTGCTAAACGTTCCACTCTGCTTGGACTACAGGAATAATAATCCGCCCTGGTGGGGACATACAAGTAACAAATCGCCTTGCTGGGGATATCAGAGACTTCTACTGAAGATTCCATCCTGACGAAGAGATGAAAGTAACCTCTGCTGATGATTCTCCTCCATGGGGAATGTAATGAACATCTACAGAGAACTCCACTCTACTCGGGAATAAACAAGCTTTGTTTAAAACATCTTCCTTGAGGAAAATGAGAATACCATATGTTGGGAGCTCGTCCCGAAAACTGATCCTGAAAGGCGCCAATGATCATTGGACTTTGCTGGAGATATCAATCTGTCGTTGATGTACCTGTCGAGGGAATCAACACTAACCTCTGCTCAGGGAAGAAGTTTATGAATACTGATCCTACGAGGGAGAGACTTCCAAAACGTTGACTCTGTTGGATAGAAACACTAAGTTGAAATCCGCCCTGCTACTGAGGGAATATTTTTCAACCTTACTCTGCTTAGAATATGCTGAGAACAAATCCACCTTGTTGGGGATTAGCCTCTATGGGGAGACAAAAAATATGCTCCGGTGGAGTTACGATATACACCTCTGCTGGTGGCACCACTTCTGATTCGATAACAGGATTCTGTGGGGAAGACAAAATCTCTGCTATGGGAAAACAACAATCTTTATTGAATAAATGCCTGACTACATTCTATCTAAAGTAGTCAACCCTCGAACACTCGTTGGGTAGTACGAATCTACTTTGGCTGGGAAATACAACTATGAACTCCTTCTAGAGGAGGAATAATTCACCATGCGTTACTGTTAGAACTTCACCGTCAGGGAGAAAAGCTCTATTGGGGAGAGGATCATGCCATCCTATAACAAACAAGAAATAAAAGGATGCCCACATGTGAAATGGTTACCTCAGTTACCACTCATGACACTTATCGTTCAAGTAAATTCATTGCTTTCATGATGCTCTGTAAAGCCTCATGTTTTTACCTATAATGTTCATAAAAAAAATATCGGACGTTTTTGCAAACAAAATAGTAAAAGTAAAAACAAGAAATGAAAAGCTCTTTGACTGAAATGAATACTTTATTGATTAAAGGCCTGTAAATAGGCAAATTACAATTCAAATGCAATTCCTGAAAGGAGGTAATTGCGCAAAAAGCAAAAAGAATATACACAAATGTCGACAATGTGGGATCAGATATCCACCATGTATCGATTCAGCTATGACCTGTATGTCTTTGATGTTTCCCATGCTTCGCCTTCTGAAAAGACGGATTGGACTGATTCTTTTCCTTCGGGATAACCATGTATCGGATAATCTCATAGATCAAATGTAGACCACAGTCATTTGCTTTCAAATCCCTAACTTTTGCCTGGATCGCCCTTTCGGGTTTTCAATCCACCGGGACACCTATTTTTGCCAAGGTTACCTTTTCAGGTTTTCAATCTTGCGGGTTCATTCTATTTTTCTTTTATCCCTAATTTTTTCCCGAACCTTTTCTTTTTATGGTTCGTCGGGATACCCCATTTTTTCCTAGACTTTTCTTTTTCTGTCCAGTAGGTCTCTTTTAAGCAAAGTATATTTTAACCACGTCTGCGTTCATAGGGGATGTAAAATCTTCACCATCCATGGTGGATAGTAATAAGGCTCCACCAGAGAAAAATTTTCTTACCACATATGGACCTTCATAATTGGGAGTCCATTTGTCCCTGTGATCTGTCTGAGGAGGAAGGATCATTTTCAACACCAAATCACCTATTTGGAAGCACCAAGGACGCACTTTCTGATCAAAGGCTTTCTTCATCCTACTCTGGTACAACCGGCCATGAACAACGACTTCCAATCTTTTCTCATCAATCAGGCTTAACTGATTCAATCTGGTTTGCACCCATTCAACTTTGTCAAGCTTCACATTGGATAATACACTTAAAGAAGGAACCATAACTTCTAATGGTAGGTCTGCCTCCGTACCATACACCAGTGAGAAAGGAGTTGCCCCGGTTGATGTACGCACCGAAGTACGATAACCATGAAGAGAAAAGGCAACATCTCGGGCCAATCCTTATAAGTTACAACCATCTTCTACACAATCTTCTTAATATTCTTGTTAGCTGCCTCAACAACGCCATTCATCTTCGGAAGATATGGAGAAGAGTTGTGATACTCAATCTTGAAACTCTGGTACAGTTCCTTCATCATCTTGTTATTCAAATTTGAACCATTATTAGTAATGATTCTCTCCGGAAACTCCATAACGACATTCTTTATGAATCAGGCTACCACCTGTTTCATGACATTGGCAAAGGAAGCTTCTTCTACCCATTTCGTGAAGTAATCAATCACAACCAGAATGAAGCGATGACCATTGGAAGCAGTCGGCTCAATCTCTCCAATCATATCAATGCCCCCACATAGCAAAGGGGCAAGGAGATGTTAACACATTCAGAGGGGTCGGTGGCACATGCACCTTATCAGCATAAATCTGGCATTTATGGAATTTTCTGGCGTATTTAAAACAGTCAAACTCCATGGTCATCCAATAATACCCAGCTCTCAACAATTTTCTGGTCATTACATGTCCATCGACATGTGATCGCGACTTTCTATGCCTAATACAACTTAACTGCAAGTGCACAGTCTATCGCGTAGTAATAATAGATATCGATCCCACAGGAACTCATAATCAAACTAGTGTTCTCAGGAGTTACTATGTTTAGCTAGGTAGATAATGCTTAAGGGAATAAGATTGTCATGAAAGGGAATTAAAAATGTTATTTAAATTATAATTATGTGAATCGATATGCAGTAATTATGTTCTTCGGGGATTTGACAAGTTACCGGTATATGAAATATTTTTCAGAGTTTATTTAAGCAGAAAATAATGATCTGAAGACTCTCGTCTCACGATGGTTATTGACGCTAATCATAATTCTAAGGGCCAAACATACGCTTTCGTGTCCCATTCGGGGTTAAAACTATTTTTTGAAAATCTCTAAGTTCTAATTCATTTTAAAGTGCTTTCGTTGTTATTAAAACAAATGACTAGTGTTTACTATCTGGTCTTGCCGCAGCTTTCGCTTGTTGGTTCGTACCTTAATTAATTTCCCACTTTCGTGGCAAAACTACTTTTAAATAAGTTCTCGCTTTCGCGACGAAGTTTATTCAGTAAATAAATTTAAACACTCAGACCATAAACAACTTTTGAAAAGGAAGTTTTCAACCGGTTATTATCAAATCCCTTCCGAATTATTATTACATATCGATTACTTAGATTTAGCTAGACATGGATTTGGGAAAGGTAAAACATGAATGAAAACAATGAATAATAACATGCATCATAATGAAAACGGAAATTACGATTAAAATTAGAAACCTGTAAATATTCCAATTGACCTTTGGGCAGATCCTCCACAAATGTTGGCAGGATTCTGGTCTTTGTGCCAATTGATCGTACAAGGGAAATAAGAATTACAGAATATCAAAGGAATGCAGAAAAAGAAAAGAGAAACAAATAAGAATAGAAAAACTGGAAAGCTTGCTCTGAAGATAAATTGGCAGCACTTCGTTGTTTGAATGCGGCTCTCTTTCTCAGCTCCCCTCCTTCCCCTTTTATAGAAATAGAATTCTAACGGTTATAACTTGAAGAAGGTGGACTTTGAGGCAGAATTATCAGGGAGTAGTGGTCCACTATTTGGGACTTGGAACTGCCTCTTGCACGTGCATTTGAAGTGGGGCGTTTTTGCCTGCATGACGGTCGTCATGGAGTGTGACGGTCGTCACCCGTGTGACGGTCGTCATGGAGCTGTGACGGTCGTCACAGCAGCAAAATATGCATTCTGCATTTTCCATGTTGTTTTCATCCGGTTTTCGTCCATATTTCATCTGTGATTGCTTCTTTTCTTCATATTGCCTTGTTTAGACGTGATCATCAAATACCTGCAAAACATCAGACAAATAATACGGAAATAACCCGAAATCGGATCGAAAACAGTTAAACATCAGTTGAATTATGCATCAATATATATATATATATATATACGATTTCGTGTTATCAACATGAGTACCAAAAGAACCCTCGTGGACTTCATCCATCAACAAGCCTGCTTCATACTCATCAACACAACACAACAAGACCATGTCAAAGTTTCTCCTTTAGAGTACATCGTCCTTGTTCAGATAGAAATTACCGGCTAACCTCCTCAGTCTTCCTATCTTTTCTAGATGCCCCAGATGGATACTATTGAGTCCTGAGAAAATGCTTGATATCAAAATACCAAGGCTTTCTATATAATACCTTCTCAATTGCAAACACAAAGACGGGTCTGTCAAGACGCATGATGGTGATAGCTGGAGCTTCATTCCAGAAATTCACTTTGTACATCGATGATAACGTGGCCAACGTGTCCGCCGTCTGATTCTCAACCCTATGCACATGATGGAACTCAACTCTATCGAAGAATGGCAACAACCTTCTTGCATAATTCTTTTAAGGCACCAGGTTGGCCTGGTAAGTCTCCCACTCTCCTTTAATCTGATTAACAACCAGCGCTAAATCGCCATATACATCAAGATTCTTGATCCTTAGATCAAGGTCCTCTTCTAAACCCATAATGCACGCTTTGTACTCGACTTCATTATTGGTGCAGGAGAATGACAATCGAGCAGTGAACGGTATGTGAGAACCGTGAGGAGTTGTAATGATTTCCCCAATTCCATTACCATATGAATTAACGACGCCGTCGAAAACCAGTTTCCACTGAGATCCAATCTCAGGACCCTCATCAGGTAAAGGCTCATCGCAGTCTTTCATCTTCAAAAACATGACGTCTTCGTCTGGAAAATCAAACTTCATTAGCTAATAATCCTTAATCGACTGTTCAACGAGATATTCTAACAGAACGCTCCCCCTAATGGCTTTTTGGGAAACATACTAAATATCATACTTTGTTAAAACCATTTGCCATCGGGCAATCCTTACAGAGAGTGATTTTTTTTCAAAGACAAACTTGATCGAATCCATCTTCAAAATTAATAGGGTTGTATGGTTTAACATGTATTGTCTCAAATGCTTAGCAGCCCAAGTGAGTGTACAACATGTTTTTTCCAGCATTGAGTATCACAACTCACAATCAGTGAACTTCTTACTCATGTAATAAATGGCATCTAACATTCACATCATAAACAGAAGGCGATATACCAGTGAGAGGTGCCAAAGTCCTCTTTTGAACCAGTTGTAACTGCAACAAATGTTGTAACAACTGACTATATGACATCGGAGGATTCTCAAACTGCCTGTCAGCCATTCTTGGTCTAGTAACGTAAGGTTACAGAGTGTTAACTTGTTGCTGAGGTGCGGCTGAGATGGCCACAGTAGCAACTTGTTGATAATAATGAGACTGCGCTCTGCCTTTACCCTTGTGAAAAATTGCATTGGCGTCCCCTTCTGTCCTTTTAGGGTTTGTTGAATATGGTTTCTTTGCTACTCCCGAAGAGGATCCACCACCATTTGGAATCTTTTGAGACTTAATCCCACTTTCAACTCTTTCACCAGCCATTACCAGATCAAAAAATCCCACAGACATACAACCTATCAATTTCTCAAAATACACACCAGGAAGTGAAGCCATGAACATATCAATCGGTTCTCTTTCTACCATAGGAGGTTGCACCCTCGTTGCTAAATCTCGCCATCTCTGGCATACTCTTTGAAGCTCTCAGTATTCTTCTATAACAAACTCTGTAATTGTACCATATTCGGTGCCAGATTACTATTATACTGATAGTGACGAACAAAGGCCTCAATCAATTCTCTCTAGCTATGGATATGAGTCCTCTCAAGCCCCATATATTATTCCAAAGATGCTCCTGCCAGAATGTCTTGGAAAAAAATGTATTAACAACTTTTCATCATTAGAGTACACAGACATTTTTCTGAAATACGCTCGGATGTGTACTCTAGGACAGGTCGTCCCTTTGTACTTGTCAAAACATGGTACCTTAAACTTGGGGGGAATCCTGACCCCAAGAACTAGACCAAGATTTGACATATCGAGACCCAGAGAGTTCTGATTCTCATAAGACTTCATTTTCTCCTCGATAAGTTTAAACCTCCAGTCAACTTCGGTTGGCAAACCACACTCCATATCTTTCACGAAAAAGACGTCATCTTGGTGATCTTCCCAACAAGGGCCAGTAGCCCCGTGCACAGCGCACTTACTTCCACCAGCAACATTACCATTTTCATTCACAGCACCTCCGCCCGGAGGTACGACAACAGTAGGAATACCTTGTGGAATAGAACCACCAACTGGTGGAGGAATAACACCAGATCCTCCATGCAAAAAGCCCTCTTTATCGACCCGTGCTATCAACGGCTGAACCATAGTTCTCATTGTTCCTACTCACTGGCAATATTCTGCATCGGCTCCATAAACTGGGCTATGCGAGCTCTGACTTCCTGCAATTCAGCCTGAACCTGATCCATTACTTTTTGCTGATTCCCTCGAGTTAGATATTTGTGGAAAATAAACTCCTCAATCCTGTTACTAAAGAAAATCAAGCAGAGATAAGAACAAAAGGCCACGGAGAACACCTGCAATGCAAATGAAAATGAAAGATGCAAAATGCAAACATGTCTATCTATATACAAGGAGATCTCCCCCTTGATTCCAGTTTCATAAAAACAAGAACAACAGAGATGGATAAGAACACCATAAAATTCTTCTCATATATCAAGCAAAGTCGAGACAATACATAACAACAAATGAGAAAGATTGGAATACAAAAAGGCAATGATCTCATCCAACAGATCTGGTGATGATCAAGATACAAAAGAAAAGAAACTACTGTGACATATCAGAAGATAATCCTCCCCAACAATCATGCTTCTTGCTCTAGGTCTAAGCCTCCTAAAGCATCATCTTCGTATCTGGATGGTCTGGTTTGGAAACCAATTCTCTGATGAGGATGTCCCTTTTACGTATCACATCTCAGAGACAATAGCAGTAATCTTCCCAACCATCTTTGCCAAAGGCATCTCCCAACCTGGGTTTCTTCACATCTACTCGGATCTTGAGCTCCTCAAGTGCTGATAAAGTCTCATGGAATTTCTGCTCAATCGTGTATCTGTGGGATGATTCTACCATTACTTCTTTCTTCTTGACCTTAAGTAGCGCCTTCAGCTTATCAACCTGAGTGTGAAGGTTGATCTTCCGTGTTCTTGTTGGAGGTCAAAGTAGCATTCCATTTCTCATTGAATTTGGATATCTCCAGATACGCTTTGTCTAAATCCTCCTTCTTATGCTTCAACTGTAGGGGCTCTTTAGATCCTGATCGATCCACTCTCGCATCCTGATTTGCTCAGCTAGCTCTTTCTCTAGCTCAGTCAATGATTCTGACTTCGTCTTGGCCAAGTAAACAGCTTCACCTTTATCATGCTTCAACTGAATGATCTCCTGTTTTAACTATTCATTCTCTTTGTGCAGCTCTTCCTTCTCTTCCCAAAGCTTGTTATATCTCAGGATGTCGATTTTTGTAGGCTGCTCAATGACCAAAGGATATAGAGGTTCCTCAATAGAGAAAGGCAAAAGGATCTTCTCAACCCTCTTCTGAATCCACTCCACATATGGATCGTAGGCTCTACAATCACTCTTCCCTAAGGAAATCTTCCCCCTCTTGTGGCTTTTACCCCACACATCAACAAATCTAGGCAAAATACAGGGATCAATTACGTCGGTGAAGTACAGAGATCCCTGCACTTCTTTTTCCTTCGGAGGTCCCCTTAAAGCATAACCAAACTGTCTAACAACAAGAGAAGGATTATAGTTGATTCCCCCTTTTCTCCCCATCAAAGGCACATTAGGGAAACTACCACAGCTAAAGATGAGCTCATTACCTAGCAGATCTCAGTTGAACCAGGCGATATCCTTTGTTGTCAGACCCATGAGTCTTTTGGACCATTCAGATGAATTCCTTGAATCCACAAAAGCCCCAGAGCGAGGAAGATGATCGATAAACCACTTGTGAAGACGTGGTGCATAACAAGAAAACATGTTTCCTCTTCTCTTCTCAATATTGTAGTGTACTGAATGATATAAATCTCCTAGGAGGGTAGGCACAGGGTTCTTGGAAGAGAAGATATGAAAGGCATCAAAATCAACAAAGTTTGTTATGTTAGGAAACAACACAATGCCATAGATGCACAGAGCCGAGATAGCACTAAAGACCACCCAACAACCCTCTTCAGCATATTTCTAGGCTTTATCCACCAAGAAAGATAAAGTAAAGCCAGAAACTCCATTCTTGCCGACGACATGATCACCCAACTCAGAGGCGCTCAAATAAAGAGCGGTTTCCAACTTCTCAAGATCGGGTTCTTCCTCTAAACAAAATAAAGGCGCTTCATCTTGGACTAGAACGCCTAAGATAAAAGTGAACTCCTCCAAATTCGGAACTAACACATAAGCCGGGAAAGTGAAACATCGGAATGGTGGATCATAAAACTGCAACAGGGTATGAATAGCTCCATGACTATAACTCGTGATCTTATGGACAAGATTCAGAATTCTCCCATAATCTTTCCTAAAGATTTCAAGGACGCCAGGCTCAGCCATGGAAATCAGACCAAATAAAGGTCCTAACTCAGGTGCCAAAAACTTGTATACAACAATCCTCTTTCTGTCTACTTCCATCTCTAGAAAAGATCGGTACCTTAATCAAAAGGAGAGACGAGAACCTGTGAAACAACACAAACATGCAATGTTAAATGCAAGATGGTTATGCAGATGCAAACATGAGATCAAGGTATCCAATGCTCAAACTCACTGCTGTGTTGTTGACTGAATACAACCAAAGCTCTGCTCTAATAAGAAATCTAGAAAACTAGGACACTAAGACCGGAGTACTCAGGATCAAAAGTTTGCTCAGACAAGCAAACTAGAAAACCAGGTTGGTTGAAAGTCAAGGTTTCCTTCAAAACCCATCCCCTCTCACATGTGGGTTCTAGTCTTGTATGGTACGACATCTTATGCAGGTCATCAGTATCACAGACTCTCAGGTCGAGAGACAATGATACGTTCACCATTTTTGGTTTGGCATCATGGCCAATCAAGAAGGTTTCAACTTACTTCCCAATGAACGGTCTCTAGAGTTGTTAGTTTTTCTAAGTCAATACTCCCTCAACTGCACCAGACGCGTAGGATAGAGTATCTCCAAAGAAAAACCTCGTCTGGCATGAATTTCGCACGAGCTATTTCATGGCCAGACGCCACACATGCTCCCGCTACTCTCTACACTAATCTTGTGTGTATACTCAAGCCTGGGTATTGGGCTTACCTCTCATGGAACAACCCATCCAACAGCACGACAACAGCGGAATAATATGATAACAATAAAATGCAAATACAATAATATACAATAGGTAATATACACAAAATAAAATAACTGCACAAAAGTAAACACCCATGGACACACAACAGACAAGCGCTAGGATTGACTCGCGTAGGGAACCACATCCCCAGTAGAGTCGCCAGCTGTCGCAAATGCAAAAAAACACTTTGCGGAAAAATAAAAGCGTTGCCACCGAACGTTATTTATCCCAAAGATAGGGAAAGCAAAAGATCGAAGAAAAACTGAAGAATGGGAAAATACAAGGTCATCACAACCAAATCTTGGGTTTGGGAGTCAGTTACTCAAGGGGAAGGTATTAACACCCCTCACGTCCGTTGTACTCAACGGGATCCACACTTGTTGTCTAATCAAAGGGTGTGTTTATCTAAAAGCTACTGCTAAACAAAAACAAGAACAAAAGAAAAAGAAAGAGACTCGATAGGACATCGCCACCCTATGCCTACATATTCCCTCGTGCAATGGAAAAGTCAGAGTCAATGTAGTTCGAAAAACTACGGGTGATGGATGGAAGGTTGCTTGCCAAGACATCGTCATCTTGTGCCTATGTATCCTCATCTGGCATGAGAAATCATAGCAAACGTAGTTCGGGATAGTTTTCTGGCCTGACAACTACTGATGGATGGATGGTTAGGTGTTTTTTATGAGCGACATTAAGTTCCCATTCCAGCAGTTATGGTTGATGCCTATTTGTGGTAAATCGGAAAAGTAACGTACTCTTTTCTGAAAATGATTTTGAAACACAAATCTCAAAGGATAGTGGGGGAGAAAACGCAACCCCTGTTATATCAGATAATAGTTTTGGGTTCGTGACGGTCGTCACGTATCTGTGACGGTCGTCAGGCTCCTGTGACGGTCGTCACACCAACAAAATCTGCAGAACGCAGAATTTTGCTTTGAGGGTGTTCTTGCAGTGATTTTTAGGCCTATAAATGATATGGCAATGTAGTATATCGGCCAATAAACAAAGAATAGCGTAAAAACAGTATAAATGAATAAAGACTATAATTGAAATAACAATTAATTAGAATGATTGTAATGTAATACATAAAGAAATTAATAATGCAAAAATCAAAATAATTTAAAACGAACGGAAAGTAAAAAAACTAAACTAAACTGAACTAAAGCTAATATCTAGGCTTTTCGTGTCTTCAACTCATCAAACTTCCGTGCGTAGTAGTCGAGCTGGTCACAGACTAAGTCCATGAAGACTACGAGTTCGCTGTGTATGCCTGCGATGTCGTCTTTTACAGTAGTCAGAGCGGCGTCAACGTTGTCCAATCGGAGCAGAACAATATCCATTTTGTCAGTGGTCTCCTCAGGAATGGGCTCAGGATAGGTGTTGTAATGCGGAGGAGTCGTAGGGTCTACTTCAGCTTCTGATACAGCATCCTCATAGTACATATAATCGTGTGCTTCAGAGATGTGATCACTGTCGTACATGTAGTTCTGTGGTGTTGATTGAGGTGAAGGAGGTCCCATAGGCTCATCCAATTCATAAAGCCAGTTGTCCTTGTTGTGGATACTTGTCATCTGATGATTAGGCAATGTGAATAGCTGGACAGGTTTGTCATTTATGAGGTACTCGTAAGGTCCAGGTCCCATAGTTCTTAAAATGCGCCTGTTAAAGCAGAACTGGATATTCATGGGTCGGATAGTGCCAAATCTAGTGCTTGCATTTAAGTGGAATCTAAGGCCAAGCTCGTGGGCAATCATTGTCGCGAGGCCTCCTATTAGGATAGGTGATTGTGGGTCCTGAGTGAGGCGTCAGAAAGATCTCATCATGAAAGGTACTGCATTCATTGTACGACCTTGAGAAGCACAGAACATGATAAATAACTCTTCTTTAGATACTGTAGTAATATTTTCTTCTTTCCTGAAAAGGGTGTGAGCTAGTATCTTATGAAAGTATCTGAAAGCTGGGTTATGAATTTCATCATTATACATTCTGTCTGGTTCAGGGTGATAGTCGCCTGTGATTCTACCCCAGAATTGATTGAGTTCAAAGTCAAGATCATCATCTTCTACACTGATGAACACATGCGGTCCGCTAGGAAATCCTAGTAGGTTAGCTAATGACATCCGGCTATGGGTTTGGTCCATCCCAAACATCCTAAAGGTGATCAGCTCTGTGTTGGATCCAAAACCATAGTTGGGTAGGTACCTGAAGGAACTAAGGAATTCGTAGGTGAGGTCCTTATAGGTAGCAAAACGGGTTTTCAAAGCAGTGTTCTCCCAACCCAGTTGATTGAACAGGTATTGGATGCTATCCGTGATCCCTAGTTTCTCCATGGTATACTTATCATAGTACAACGTTAAGGCTAGTTCTCTCTCAGTCAATGCTTCAAATCTTGCCTTTTGAGCTAGTCCTCGAAAATGAACCTTTGTGAAGTCGTACGCAGCCATACTCGCAGGTAAGTCGGAGAAAAACAGGAGGAAGGTTTGAAGACTTTTAAAATCCTGAAAAGTTTAAAACAGAAATTTGAAGTCAGGATTTTAAGAAAAGCGAAAGGCGGTAGAAACAAAAGATAAAAGAATATAAAATAAAAATATGAAAATAAAATAAAGTAAGAATAGTGGCAATTTTTAGTTTAGAATTTTTGTTAAAATTTCAAAGTAGGATTTTTAAATAAAAATGAAATACAGTAACGAGGAAAAATGCGGGAAAATTGGGTTGCCTCCCAGTAAGCGCTGTTTTTAACGTCTAAAGCCTGACGATAGCTTGGTGACAAGCTATTCAGGTGTTTGAGCTGGAAGCTCAAGCAATGCTATACTGCAGACTTGAGGGCTGCTTTCGTTCTTATTATAGTGTTTTAGACGTTGCCCGTTTATGATAAACGGTGCATTCGTCTTATCGGTAATTTCAACAGCTCCACTCTGAAGTACTTTAGTCACTTCATAAGGTCCGGACCATCTAGATTTTAGTTTACCTGGGAAGAGTTTTAATCTTGAATTAAATAGCAATACGATGTCTCCCACACTGAATTGTTTCTTGACTGAACGTTTATCATGCCACTTTTTAGTTTGTTCTTTGTAGATACGGGCATTTTCGTAAGCGTCTAATCGAAGTTCTTCCAATTCGTGTAAGTTCAAGATTCGCTTCTCTCCTGCCTCAGTGTAGTTGAAATTGAGTGTCTTAATGGCCCAAAAGGCCTTATGCTCTAATTCTACAGGGAGATGGCAGGGTTTACCGTAAACTAATTTGTAAGGTGTAGTACCTATTGGTGTCTTAAAAGCGGTCCTATAAGCCCATAAAGCTTCATGTAGCTTCGATGACCAATCTTTCCTTGAGGTAGCGACAGTCTTTTCCAATATCTGTTTTATTTCTCTGTTCGAGACCTCTACTTGTCCGCTAGTTTGCGGATGATAGGGTGTAGCTACTCGGTGTCGGACTCCATATTTAGAAAGAAGTTTATCAAATATTCGCGATATGAAGTGAGATCCGCCGTCACTAATGACGAGTCTGGGTACACTGAATCTAGGAAAGATTGTGTTTTTGAAGAGTTTGATTACTACTCGTGCGTCATTTGTTGGAGCAGCAATGGCTTCTATCCAATTAGACACATAGTCTACAGCGACGAGTATGTAGTTATTACCAAAAGAAGGTGGGAAAGGTCCCATGAAATCTATTCCCCATACGTCAAAGATTTCTACCTTTTAGATTCCTTTCTGAGACATTTCATTGCGTCGTGAGATGTTGCCAGTTCGTTGGCATCAATCACATTTTAGCACAGCGATGTGAACGTCTTTCCAGAGGTTAGGCCAGAATAAGTCGGCTTGGAGAATCTTAGCGCACGTCTTGGATGTACTAGCATGACCACCATATGGTGCTGAATGGCATTGGGAAATGATATTTTCTATTTCTTCCTCTGGGACACAGTGACGGTATATGTTGCCGGCCCCTCTCTTAAAGAGTAGAGGTTCGTCCCAATAATAGTGTTTCAGATCATGGAAGAATTTCTTCTTTTGCTGATAAGTGAGATCCGGTGGAAGCACGCCTGCAGCGAGGTAATTAACGATGTCAGCATACCAAGGTAATGTGACTTGGGCATAGACGGCTTCTACGGCTTTTTCGAATTCTGGATCTTCCGAGATTGAGTTGGGCGTGTCACTTTCTAATTTGGCTATCAGACGTTCGTACGGGAAATCGTCATTTATCGGTACTGGTTCATGTTTGATGCCATCTATTCGGGATAAGTGATCTGCAACAACGTTCTCGGTTCCTTTCTTATCTTTGATTTCTAAGTCAAACTCTTGTAATAACATGATCCATCTCAATAATCTTGGTTTGGCATCCTTTTTGCTTATTAGGTACCTAATGGCAGTGTGGTCTGTGTATATGATAATTTTTGCTCCTACTAAGTAAGAACGGAATTTGTCAAGGGCAAATATAACTGCTAGAAGTTCCTTTTCTGTTGTGGCGTAGTTCATTTGGGCAGTATCTAAAGTTCTACTGGCATAGTAGATGGCATGGAGTTTCTTGTCCTTCCTTTGTCCTAGAACTGCGCCTACGGCATAATCACTCGCATCGCACATGATTTCGAACGGTAGTCGCCAATCGGGTGGTTGCATAATCGGTGCGGTGATAAGGGCTGATTTTAATGTTTCGAATGCTTTTAGACAGTCGTCGTCGAAGATGAACTCAGCATCTTTCATCAACAGGCCGGTCAAAGGTTTTGTGATTTTTGAAATTTTTTTTATAAATCTTCGGTAGAAACCGGCATGTCCTAGAAAACTCCGTATTTCTCGTACGGATTTTGGAGGTTGGAGATCTTTTATAATCTTTATTTTAGCTTTGTCGACCTCAATTCCTTTATTCGATATGACATGTCCTAGAACTAATCCTTGTCGGACCATAAAATGGCATTTTTCCCAATTTAGGACGAGGTTCACTTTTACACAACGTTCTAATATCATTTCTAAGTTTTGTAGGCATCCTTCGAAACTTTGTCCACATACCGAGAAATCGTCCATAAATACTTCCATGATGTCGTTTATGAAATCTGCGAAGATTGCCATCATGCATCTTTGGAAGGTTGCTGGAGCATTACAGAGTCCGAACGGCATTCGGCGGTAAGCAAAAGTACCATAAGGGCAGGTGAATGTAGTCTTTTCTTGGTCATCAGGATGAATGGGAATTTGGAAAAATCCTGAATAACCATCTAGATAGCAGAAATATGAATGTTTGGCTAATCTTTCCAACATTTGGTCTATGAAGGGTAATGGGAAGTGATCTTTTCGTGTGGCCTTGTTAAGCTTTCTATAATCAATACACATCCTGCTTCCAGTCACGACTCTTTTTGTTATTGATTCGCCTTTTTTGTTTTTAACTACTGTGACTCCTCCTTTCTTTGGTACGACATAAACTGGGCTAACCCATTCACTATCGGAGATTGGATAGATGATTCCTGCATCTAGCAATTTCTTTACTTCATCCCTGACTACAATGCTTAGGATGGGGTTCAGTCTTCTCTGATGCTCTCTAGAGGTTTTAGAGTCTTCCTCTATTGTAATTCGATGCATACAGATCGAAGGGCTTATACCTTTTAGATCGCTTATGTTATAGCCTAACACGGTGGGGTACTTCTTTAGGACTTCTAATAGCTTTTCGATTTCTGGTTGTCCTAAGTCGGCGTTGACTATCACTGGTCTTTTTAGTTCATCGTCTAGGAATTCATATCTAAGGTTTTTGGATAGTGTTTTAAGTTCTAAAGATGGGTTCTTCGGACCTGGCATATGGTTTGGGGTCAGTGCTAAGCTTTCGCTTAGGCTGTCGTCTTTATACGGTCTACGCCAATCATCATCTTCAGAAATATCGAGTATTTGAATCTTTATTATTTCTGAATATGTGGTCTCTTCATTTTCAAGTTCTCTTATGCATTCGTCAATTTCATCTACTAAATAGCAGGTACCGTCGATGGCTGGTGCTTGTAAGAACTTGGTGAGAATGAACTCTATCTTTTCTTCTCCTACTTCGAATGTTAGTCTTCCTTTCTTCACGTCTATAATAGCTCTGGCTATAGCTAGGAACGGTCTTCCTAGGATAATTGGGGTAACAGTGTCCTCTTTAATGTCCATGATTATGAAGTCGGTTGGGATGTAGAATTGTCCTATGCGTACTGGAGCGTTTTCCAGTATTCCGACGGGGTATTTTACTGATCGGTCAGCTAATTGTACGGACATTTTTGTTGGTCTTAGGTCTCCCATATTCAGCTTTTTGCATATAGATAAAGGCATAACACTGATATTGGCTCCTAAATCGCATAGAGCTTTGTCTATCACGAACTTTCCTATGACGCAAGGTATGGAGAAACTACCTAGGTCTTTTAATTTAGGAGGCATGCGGTTTTGAATAATAGCGCTACACTCTGCAGTAAGTGTAACTGTTTCGTTATCCTCGATCTTTCTCTTATTTGACAGGATTTCTTTGAGAAATTTAGCGTATGACGGCATTGGAGTTATTGCTTCTGTAAAAGGAATAGTGATATTCAACTATTTAAGGAGCTCTACAAATTTCTTAAACTGTCCTGAAGTTTTGGAGTTTATTAATCTTTGAGGATAAGGGATAGGTGGTTTATATCGCGCTGGAGGTGCTTGAGTTTTTTCACTTGCGGTATCCTCCTTCTCGTTGTCTTCCTTCTTCTCTAACTCGGATTCCTTTTCTGCTTGTTCAGTTGGTTTTTGTTGCATGGCTGAGTTTTCGGTCCTCGGATCGATCGGTTCGTCCAATTCTTTTCCACTTCTTAGTATTACAGCATTTGCTTGGCCTTTTGGATTCTGTTCGGGTTGTCCAGGAAATGTGCCAGTGGGTGCGGCAGCAGAGGCTTGTTGTTGAGCCACTTGTGATATCTGTGTTTCTAACATTTTGTTGTGGGTGGCTAAAGCGTCTACTTTTCCGGTCAACTGTTTAATTTGCTCGCTAGTGTGTATGTTTTGATTCAGGAGTTCTTTGTTTGTTTGAGCTTGAGTAGCTATGAATTTTTCCATCATCAACTCGAGGTTTGATTTCCTAGGTGCAGTCTGAGCAGCAGCTGGTTTCTGATATCCTGGCGGAGCAGTAGGCATTTGCAATGAATTATCGCTTTTGTAAGAAAAGTTTGGATGATTTCGCCAACCTGGGTTGTAAGTATTTGCGTAGGGATTTCCTTGAGCATAATTTACTTGGTCTGGTGGGATTCCGGCTAGCAATGGGCATTCGGGTGCATTATGAGTGGTGCTTCCGCATAACTCGCAGTTTGGAGTTACGGCAGCGACGGTTGCAATGGGGTTAACGGTCAGACTGTCAATCTTCTGTGCTAGAGCATCTACTTTAGCGTTGAACTTTTCAAGGCTGCTGATCTCGTACATCCCACCTTTCGCTGTGGTTTTCTCTATTGGAGTGCGTTCACCTCCCCATTAGCAGTGGTTCTGAGACATGTTTTCGATTAGTTGATAGGCTTCGTCGTATGGCTTATCCATAAGTGCACCGCCCGCGACAGCGTCTATTGTCAATCTGGTATTGTATAAAAGCCCATTATAGAAAGTATGGATTGTCACCCAGTCTTCTAGACCGTGGTGAGGACATGTTCTCATCATATCTTTGAATCGTTCCCATGCTTCGTAAAGAGATTCAGTATCTTTTTGTCGAAATCCGTTGATTTGAGATCTAAGCATAGCAGTTTTGCTTGGCGGAAAATATCTCGCTAAGAAGACGTTTTTCAGCTGTTCCCACGTCGTAACGGAGTTGGATGGTAAAGATTGCAACCATGTCCACGCTCTGTCTCTAAGAGAGAATGGGAAAAGACGAAGTCTTATCGCGTCTGGAGTTACTCCATTTGCTTCCATTGTGTCTGCGTATTGTACAAACGTTATTAAGTGTTCGTTTGGATCCTTAGTTACATTTCTTGAGAATTGGTTTTGCTGTACAGCTGACATCAATGATGGTTTCAGCTCAACATCGTTTTGAGTAATAGCTGGGGCAGCAATGCTACTTCTAGGCTCCATCTGAGAGGGTGTAGCATATGCCTTCAACGGTTTGTTTGGAGGTCCTTCAGCCATGTTTGATTCTTCTTCGGATTTGGGAATGGGAGTGAGAGGATCAGGAATGTTATGTTTGAGTTGGTACTCAATGATTTGGCTTCTTAGATGTAAGAAGCGCTCTAGTTCTGCGACTGAAGGTTTTAAGATATCGCCTTGTGGGCGATTACTTGGCATACAATCGACAGCACTAGTAAAGGAAAAATGAAATTGTTAACCTAGTCTATACGGTGTAACAGAAGGTTACACTATTGACTAAACGCCTCCCCGGCAACGGCGCCAAAAACTTGATCTCGACTTTCTATGTCTAATACAACTTAACTGCAAGTGCACAGTCTATCGCGTAGTAATAATAGATATCGATCCCACAGGGACTCGTAATCAAACTAGTGTTCTCGGGAGTTACTATGTTTAGCTAGGTAGATAATGCTTAAGGGAATAAGATTGTCACTAAAGGGAACTAAAAATGTTATTTAAATTATAATTATGTGAATCGATATGCAGTAATTATGTTCTTCGGGGATTTGACAAGTTACCGGTATATGAAATATTTTTCAGAGTTTATTTAAGCAGAAAATAGTGATCTGAAGACTCTCGTCTCACGATGGTTATTGACGCTAATCATAATTCTAAGGGCCAAACGTACGCTTTCGTGTCCCATTCGGGGTTAAAACTATTTTTTGGAAATCTCTAAGTTCTAATTCATTTTAAAGTGCTTTCGCTGTTATTAAAACAAATGACTAGTGTTTACTATCTGGTCTTGCCGCAACTTTCGCTTGTTGGTTCGTACCTTAATTAATTTCCCACTTTCGTGGCAAAACTACTTTTAAATAAGTTCTCGCTTTCGCGACGAAGTTTATTCAGTAAATAAATTGAAACACTCAGACCATAAACAACTTTTGAAAAGGAAGTTTTCAACCGGTTATTATCAAATCCCTTCCGAATTATTATTACATATCGATTACTTAGATTTAGCTAGACATGGATTTGGGAAGGTAAAACATGAATGAAAACAATGAATAATAACATGCATCATAATGAAAACGGAAATTATGATTAAAATTAGAAACCTGTAAATATTCCAATTGACCTTTGGGCAGATCCTCCACAAATGTTGGCAGGATTCTGGTCTTTGTGCCAATTGATCGTACAAGGGAAATAAGAAATACAGAATATCAAAGGAATGTAGAAAAAGAAAAGAGAAACAAATAAGAATAGAAAAACTGAAAAGCTTGCTCTGAAGATAAATTGGCAGCACTTCGTTGTCTAAATGCGGCTCTCTTTCTCAGCTCCCCTCCTTCCCCTTTTATAGAAATAGAATTCTAATGGTTATAACTTGAAGAAGGTGGACTTTGAGGCAGAATTATCAGGGAGTAGTGGTCCACTATTTGGGACTTGGAACTGCCTCTTGCACGTGCATTTGAAGTGGGGCATTTTTGCCAGCATGACGGTCGTCATGGAGTGTGATGGTCGTCACCCGTGTGACGGTCGTCATGGAGCTGTGACGGTCGTCACAGCAGCAAAATATGCATTCTGCGTTTTTCATGTTGTTTTTATCCGGTTTTCGTCCATATTTCATCTGTGATTGCTTCTTTTCTTCATATTGCCTTGTTTAGACGTGATCATCAAATACCTGCAAAACATCAGACAAATAACACGGAAATAACCCGAAATCGGATCGAAAACAGTTAAACATCAGTTGAATTATGCATCAATATATATATACGATTTCGTGTTATCAACATGAGTACCAAAAGAACCCTCGTGGACTTCATCCATCAACAAGCCTGCTTCATACTCATCAACACAACACAACAAGACCATGTCAAAGTTTCTCCTGTAGAGTACATCATCCTTGTTCAGATAGAAATTACAGGCTAACCTCCTCAGTCTTCCTATCTTTTCTAGATGCCCCAGATGGGTACTATTGAGTCCTGAGAAAATGCTTGATGTCAAAATACCAAGGCTTTCTATATAATACCTTCTCAATTGCAAACACAAAGACGGGTCTGTCAAGATGCATGATGGTGATAGCTGGAGCTTCATTCCAGAAATTCACTTTGTACATCGATGATAACGTGGCCAACGTGTCCGCCATCTGATTCTCAACCCTATGCACATGATGGAACTCAACTCTATCGAAGAATGGCAACAACCTTCTTGCATAATTCTTGTAAGGCACCAGGTTGGCCTGATAAGTCTCCCACTCTCCTTTAATCTGATTAACAACCAGCGCTAAATCGCCATATACATCAAGATTCTTGATCCTTAGATCAAGGTCCTCTTCTAAACCCATAATGCACGCTTTGTACTCGAATTCATTATTGGTGCAGGAGAATGAAAATAGAGCAGTGAACGGTATGTGAGAACCGTGAGGAGTTGTAATGATTGCCCCAATTCCATTACCATATGAATTAACGACGCCGTAGAAAACCAGTTTCCACTGAGATCCAATCTCAGGACCCTCATCAGGTAAAGGCTCATCGCAGTCTTTCATCTTCAAAAACATGACGTCTTCGTCTGGAAAATCAAACTTCATTAGCTGATAATCCTTAATCGACTGTTCAGCGAGATATTCTAACAGAACGCTCCCCCTAATGGCTTTTTGGGAAACATACTAAATATCATACTTTGTTAAAACCATTTGCCATCGGGCAATCCTTACAGAAAGTGATTTTTTTTCAAAGACAAACTTGATCGAATCCATCTTCAAAATTAATAGGGTTGTATGGTTTAACATGTATTGTCTCAAATGCTTAGCAGCCCAAGCGAGTGCACAACATGTTTTTTCCAGCATTGAGTATCTCAACTCACAATCAGTGAACATCTTACTCAGGTAATAGATGGCGTGCTCTTTTCTACCTGACTCGTCCTGTTGACCGAGCACACATCCCATTGTATTCTCAAGAACCGTGAGATACATGATCAGAGGTCTCCCTACAACTGGAGGCAGGAGTATTGGAGGTTCCTGTAGATACTCTTTTATTCTTTTAAACACCTTCGGGCAATTTTCATTCCACCTGACCGTTTGATCTTTTCGTAATAATTTGAATATTGGTTTACAAGTGGCTGTAAGATGAGATATGAACCTTGCAATGTAATTCAATCTCCCCAGGAAACCACAAACCTCTTTTTCTGTCCTCGGCTCAGGCATTTCTTAAATAGATTTTATTTTGGCAGGATCTACCTCAATACCCTTTTCATTGACAATGAACCCTAGTAGCTTTCCAGATCTCACCCCGAAGATGCACTTGTTAGGATTCAGCCTCAGCTTGAACTTCCTTAACCTTTCAAATAATTTTAGAAGATTGACCAGATGTCCTTCCTTCGTTTGTGACTTCACCATCATGTCATCAACATATACTTCGATCTCATGATGAATCATATCATGAAAGAGAGTCACTATTGCCTGCTGATAAGTTTACTCGACATTGTTCAATCCAAAGGGCACCACCTTATAGAAAAAGTCCCCTACGGTGTAATGAAAGTAGTTTTCTCCATGTCCTCTTGGGCCATCTTGATTTTGTTATACCCAGAGAAGCCATCCATGAAGGAAAACACCGAAAATTGAGTGGTGTTATCGACCAACACATCAATGTGAGGGAGTGGGCTCTGTAGTCAACGCACATCCTGACATTTCCATCTTTCTTAGGCACAGGAACAATATTAGTGACCCATGGAGGTTAATTTGTGACAGCAAGAAAACCAGCATTCAACTGCTTCTGAACTTCTTCTTTGATTTTGACTACCATGTCAGGTCTCGTCCGTCTCAACTTCTGCTTGACTGGATGACATTCTTCTTGGAGAGGCAAATGGTGTACCACAATATCTGTATCCAGCCCAGGCATGCCTTGGTAAGATCAATCGAAGATATCTTTATACTCACAGAGCATTTCAACCAATCTTCCTTTGACACTGTCTTCCAATGCAGCCCCAATTCTGACCTCTTGCTTGTCGTCTTTGATACCCAGATTAATAACTTCAATATCCTCCTGATGAGGCACAATGACCCTTTCCTCCTGCTTGAGAAGTCTGGCTAACTTTTCGAGTAGTTCACAGTCTTCATCAGTCTCTTCTTCAGCTTGATAAATGGGATTATCAAAGTCATACGAAGCCATAGCTGAATTTGAATCGATGGTATCTGATAGAAAAGACATGCATGATAATGTTTATGTTTATTATGTGATGCAAATAAAACAAAACACATTGCCATTTTCTGTTTAATATAATGCAAAAAACAAGAAAAAGGAAAAATAGGGATCACAATATTTGAATGCGAAAAACGTCCTTTATTTATGATAAAGTGAAAATAGAAAGAGGGCCCCACAGATTGGGTCACTACGCCTTGGGCAGAACACAGGGCTGAGCATAATCGAAACAATGAACATTACTCTGTAGTAGTAACATGACTAATTTCTTCAGTAGTCTAGTTGCACAGCTTCTGGCCGGGAGAACATGGACGAATCCAGGCATCCATATCGCAATCATTGTCACCTTCGTCATCTTCAATGGCATTAATCCTGTCAAATATGACACTACCACTGGTGAATTGAACAGGTCCCCTATACCTCGGAATGTCTTGAGAAGTACTGAAGGGTTTGTATCCTAGGCCGAACTTGTCTTGCTTGACGGGAACATTAAGAACTTGACCCCACTTTTGAAATGAATCGGATTCTACAATAGCACAGGCTTCCTTGAATGATGACATGGAAACCTCTGGGCTATTGACTTCTATGGGAGACTTCTCCTAAATCTGAACTGTTTCAAATTCTTAACAGAGTGTTTCGTGGATCTCCCTATCCACTTCCACATACTTGAAGGATGACAAATGGCTAACCATGATATCCTCTTCACCGCATACTGTAACAACATTCCCTCCCATCATATATTTTAGCTTCTGATGCAATGTTGAAGTAACTGCTCCTGCACGTGTATCTAAGGTCGGCCAAGCAAACAGTTGTATGCTGGCTGGATATCGATAATTTAAAAAGTTGCATCAAAGATCTCCAGTCTTGCCTGAATAGGCATGGTAATCTCCCCAAATACTGATCTCTTAGATCCATCGGAATCCCTCACAACCAAATCACTTGGCGTGCATATCAAACCTTGAGTATCTAATTTCATCAATGCCTTCTTCGGAAGCATATTGAGGGATGATCCTGTATCAACCAGGACATGCGACAGCAGGGACCCTCTACACTTCATAGATATGTGCAAAGCATGGTTATGGTTCCTCCGGGCAGGAGTCAAATCCAGCTCCGTAATGTTGAATTCAAGATTTTCAATAAAGTGTTGCAGTGTGCCTCCGAACACAACAATAATGCCAGACTGGAAATCTTCGAAGGAGTCTGATTTAAGTGATCCACACTCTTGTAGTCACTTTTATGAATGAGTCTCATAAATTCCTCTGCGTCTTTCGAAAAAACATCATTACCAACCTGTTGTTATCAATCACTACCTTACCCTTCCCTTTGTCATTCCTATCAATATTAAGCTCCAGTGGGGAAAAGATCCTGCCACTTCAAGTGATACCGCCAGCACCAACTATATTATCAACCAAAGAACCCCCGCATGAAGATCCTGTCAATTCTTGCTTTTGTCCATTACATAACACCTCTGCCCCATAGTTCCATGGGATGGCTTTAGTGCTCTCATATGGCACAGGTCCAAGAACAGTAATGATAAACGGTGCTGGCCTAGCAGGTACTGAAATATTAATTGTCCGGTAGGGAATTGAAATTGTAGCAACTTTGCTTCCATCATTACTCACCATATCCTCAATGTATTCTCTTACAGCCTTGTCAAACTACAGACAACCTTCATTAATCATTCTCTGAATACCTTTCTTCAAAAGATCACAGCCCTCAGGTTGTGTTTCACATTCTGAGCAGTCAGTAGAACACCCCGGAAACACTCCCTTCTTCAACAAATTAGCCTTCACAAAACTCAATGGAGTCTTCAAATCCTCAACATCATTTATCAAATTCAACTTTTCTCCCTCAATAACAGCATTAGCTCTTGCCACCCCATGATTCGGCATCGGGTTTTGATTCACATTAGGCCCCTCGTTGGTGAAGTTAATAGCCTTTGAATCAAGCAAGTCCTGAACTTTGTGCTTGAAGGCTTTGCAGCTGTCGATATTATGGCCCGGGGTGCCCGAATGAAAATCGCATCTGACATTCACATCATAACTAGAAGGCGATATACCAGTGAGAGGTGCCAAAGTCCTCTTTTGAACCAATTGTAACTGCAACAAATGTTGTACAACTGAGTATATGGCATCGGAGGATTCTCAAACTTCCTGTCAGCCATTCTTGGTCTAGTAACGTAAGGTTACAGAGTGTTAACTTGTTGCTGAGGTGCGGCTGAGATGGCCACAGTAGCAACTTGTTGATAATAATGAGACTGCACTCTGCCTTTACCCTTGTGAAAAATTGCATTGGCGTCCCCTTCTGTCCTTTTAGGGTTTGTTGAATATGGTTTCTTTTCTCCTCCCGAAGAGGATCCACCACCATTTGGAATCTTTTGAGACTTAATCCCACTTTCAACTCTTTCACCAGCCATTACCAGATCAAAAAATCCCACAGACATACAGCCTATCAATTTCTCAAAATACACACCAGGAAGTGAAGCCATGAACATATCAATCGGTTCTCTTTCTAGCATAGGAGGTTGCACCCTTGCTGCTAAATCTCGCCATCTCTGGCATATTCTTTGAAGCTCTCAGTATTCTTCTACAACAAACTCTGTAATTGTACCATGTTCGGTGCCAGATTACTATTATACTGATAGTGACGAACAAAGGCCTCAACCAATTCTCTCTAGCTATGGATATGAGTCCTCTCAAGCCCCATATATTATTCCAAAGATGCTCCTGCCAGAATGTCTTGGAAAAAATGTATTAACAACTTTTCATCATTACAGTACACAGACATTTTTCTGAAATACGCTCGGATGTGTACTCTAGGACAGGTCGTCCTTTTGTACTTGTCAAAACATGGTACCTTAAACTTGGGGGGAATCCTGACCCCAAGAACTAGACCAAGATCTGACATATCGAGACCCAGAGAGTTCTGATTCTCATAAGACTTCATTTTCTCCTCGATAAGTTTAAACCTCCAGTCAACTTCAGTTGGCAAACCACACTCCATATCTTTCACGGAAAAGACGTCATCTTGGTGATCTTCCCAACAAGGGCCAGTAGCCCCGTGCACAGCGCACTTACTTCCACCAGCAACATTACCATTTTCATTCACAGCACCTCCGCCCGGAGGTACGACAACAGTAGGAATACCTTATGGAATAGAACCACCAACTGGTGGAGGAATAACACCAGATCCTCCATGCAAAAAGCCCTCTTTATTGACCCGTGCTATCAACGGCTGAACCATAGTTCTCATTGTTCCTACTCACTGGTGTTGCACCCTAAAATTTGCTCAACCTTATTCACTTGGTTTATGTTTCAATATCATTAGCATTTGCATATAGAGTCAGGTACATAGTCTACTCATCTGCATAGCATAAGCATAGCAAGTCATCCAACAGGGGACCAGGCATTATTCTCATCTCTATGAGCCTATCAAGAGGTTATTATCCTAATTCAAGCACATTCCAGTCATCAGAAGAATTTGAAAGCAGAGAGTTCAGTAGATCAAGCTTTGAGTCTGTCTCCTATCTGAAGGCATCTGAGGATCAAAAAGGGAGTTGTGAGTTGTGAATTGAAGGCATGGAGAGTATCTAGACATTATGAAGGACTTAGAAAGTCATTTGGAGAAGGAGACAAGTCATTGGTGAAGTCACAAGAATTACAGTTGAAGACAGTCAACTAGGGTTTCATCTGGGTCAACCCTGGGTCAACTCTAGGTCAATTGACTGATTGAAAGGCATTAAGGGCTATTGGAGAGATGTGGGGTTCATCATTTGACATGGAGAATAAAGATATGTTGTTATGCTAAGAAGAAATCAAGAAAAATCAAGAAGAATAGAGGGTGAAAAGTCAAGGTTCCTAGGGTAAAATCCCTTGTTTTTCACTGATTTGTCAAAGAAGATAAGTTGAAATACAAGCCTCATCTCACCTAATGATGGTCATGAGACTTGTAGAGGATGTTATTAGCTTTAATTTGAGTGGTGGAAGTTCTTGAGAAGATTTCTAGAACTCAAGTTATGGCTCTTGCAAGTTAGGGGTCACCAGATGACACTGAAATTTGTCTGTGAAAGTTGATTGTCTTCTGACAAACTTTTGACCCTCAAGAATAATTCAAATGGACTTTGGACAAACATGAGAGTTGTTCCTCATTATATCCCCTTTCCAGAATGGTATGGTATGCCTTCATATGATTTGTGGAACTCAACTTATGGTTTGAACAAGACAGGGGTATTTTGGTCATTTATCAGTTATAGGTCACTTTTTAGCCAATGCCTAAAACTCCTACTTCCAAGCTTCAAATGGAAAAACTCAAAACATGAAAGTTGTTCAAAATGGCATTTTAAGGCTAGTTAAGATGTTGTGAGAGTTTGAAAATGCATGGAGCATGGATATTTTAAAATGGTGAAAATGACTTAAAAAGGCATATAACTTGAAAAAGTTGAAATTGGATTTTGGTTTGAGAGATCTACAAATCCAAAATGGGGCATATGATAGATGATTTTGATTGGAAACAACATTTTGGAAACAATGGTTTATCCACATTTTTGAGTTTAGGCTTAAAAATTGGACTTCCTTTGTAAATTTGTTTCTTGCACTTTAAGGTACCATGAGAAATTGTTTGCCAAAGCCTTAATTTTGCATAAAATGCCTTGTTCTCACATGTATACCTCATATAAGGGTATTTTGAAGACTTATCATGAGTTTTATGAGATTTACTAAAAATAGTATTTTTGAATTTCTCATTACGTGAGAAGTTCTAGAACTTCCTTGGAAGCTTCTCATATGTTCTAGATCTTTCCTTTCACTTCCATAAGTACCCAAGGGTGAGATCATGCAATGGTTGGTGATTCTTTGAACTTGTAAACATTACTTTGAATCCTTCACTCCAATTGGCATTTTCTCTTCAAACTCCATTGAAGCTTCATCAATCACTTCAATTTCTGTCATCATCATCATCCTCCATTGTTGTAGAGTAAAAAGCACGAAGAAGGCACATCAATTCGTGGCTGAATCATGAGTTCCACTTCATCACTCCAAGTTGCGTGAAGGTTCGAATTGCCATTTTCAAGAAGCTTGAGCACGAATTCTCTTCACCAGCATCATCACCATCATATAAAGATCATTTGGCACCATTGGCAAGGGTTGAAACAGGGCATAGCAACCATCACCATATCCAATTGGTAAGGATATGTTTTGTTTCGAATCACCATAATTATGCATGGTTAGGGTTAGTTGTTGTGATATTCATGATAGAGACCACTTAAGGATCATTTATGGTGAGTTTAAGGTCAATCCATGGAGGTTCAAGATGTGGTGTCAATTCTTTCAAGATCAAGAATGGTTGGAATATGAGGTTTTAATGCATGTGCTATAGTTTAGTATACTCAGTGCAACCTATAGAACACGTGGCTATAGTTATTTTCATGGTTTGTTGAGATTGAATAACAAGCTTCCATGGTGGAACCATGGATGGGGGGTTTCGGTTTGTGCATTGTAGAGGGTTTCAAGGGAAGTTAGGGACATGGCTGGATAGAGGGCAGAAAATGGAGCGAAATTGGTTTTTGTTTCGTGTGATTCCGTGGTGTAATGAAGGAGTTATGATCCATGGAAGAAGCTTGCATGGAGTTGCTTTTTCATGAAGATTAGGGTTTGGTTTGGAGAAGAAATACATCAACCGTCGGATGCTTTCAAAGGCTTTGACTAAGACTTAAATCCAATGGTCCAGATTGAATAACGAAAAAAGGAGGGAAATGCCCCCATGGCTGAAACGACGTCGTTTCGCTAAATGAGCTCTTTGGGCTCTTTTTCTCTTCACACCCCCCATCAGCCAAAGCCCAATGCGTTGAACTAGCCCGTCCTACTATCTGCACCCCTCCTCTTTAATTATTTTATTTTCTATTTTCAATTTGCATTTTATTTTACTCATCTTCCAAAATTCATAACTAAATAAATAATGTATGTTTTTTACTCGTTCTTTTTTTAATATTTTCCTTAACATGTCTAGAAAATTAAAAAAATATAAAAATTGCATTTTATATTTTTTCCTCATTTTCCACATATTTTACAAAATAATGCATTCTTTTCCTTAATTCATTTCACACTTGAACTTGTACATTTTTGTTCATGACTTTAGGAATAGGTTTTTTTGTTCATTCATTTTGCATTATTTTCTTTACAGAGTCAAGAAAATTATAAAAAATAAAAATGGCATTTTATTTTTTATTTGATATTTTTCCCATATTTTTCAAATAAATAGCCTTTTAAATAGTTTCATTTCATGCATGATTTTGTTAATTTTTGTTCTATTAGATGCTTTAATATTCTTTGTCCATTCTTTTAGGGTTGTTTAGTTTAGACATTAAACTTGTAGATACAATTTAATTCCCATTTTTAAAAATCAATTTTAGGTGTTTAGTTTAGGTGAGAATAACATGAACAAACTAGGGTTTTAGGTGATGACTTAGGAGAATCAATTCATTTCCCTTAGGACTTAGGGTTTGAATAGTTTAGCTATGGGACTATAGGGGCTATGGGTAGTTATTAGATCCCCTTAGAAAAAGTCAGGATTCCCCTACTGCTATTAATGTACTGTATATATCTGAGTGATTGGTGTGGTGTGCCCTCTGGGGATTATTGCTTGCTTGTGTGGGTATTGGGATTGTCTGGGGATTAGGAGAGCTGAAGACTTGCGAAGATGAAGCCATTGGAGATCCAGAGATTGAAGATCAACTTCCAGAGTTGAAGAGGAGATTCTTGCTAGCAGCTGCTGAGGAGATTAGGGTTTAGGAGCTAGGCAGAGCCCTAGATTAGAAAGCTTATTTCTCAAACATGGATTGCCTTGTCTGCATCCATTCTTCTCTGTGATACAGAGTCTCTCTAAGACACTCACCCCCTTCCTTTGGAAGGCTTGGTGCTAGTGTCTAAGAGATAGAACTCTTGAGAGAAAATGTCTTTTGTGTTAGAAGCAGTCTGTTCACCACCTTTGGTAGTCAACTGATTGCTTAACACCCAATCCACTCTTGTGACTGATCCCTCATCCTGGAGGTTGGAACTTGAAGAAAAGCCATTGCAGATAGAAGACTGATGATCAAAGCCCTTACCTGAAGGCCATGGAGATGGAGATTGATGCTTGTTGAAGCCTGTAGCTGATGGGAGATTACTTGGAGCCAGATGTTGATTCAGAGCTGCTGAAGCTGTTTGTTTTATTGCTGTATTTCATTTCTGATGTATTGAATCGTTTTCCTGACTGTATTGTTTGCTGTTTACCCTGTTGGGTTGAAAGTGAAGTCTATTCACTTTTGCCTATTGTTTTCTAGGTTCGAGGTTGAGTGGGACTCTCTTGCCTCGCTTGTACTGTTGCATCCATGCATTTTACCGCTTTATTATATCTGTCGTTGTTTCTGTTTCTGCCTATCCCGTAGGATCTCTGTTTCTCTCTGTGCAAGAGAGGAGCATGATAGACACTAGGTCTTAACCCATGCATGATAACATTAGGTTAGTTTGTTTCCCTTCGCAACCGTAGGTTAGAGTTCTGTCTCTTCTTCCTCAAAACAAACAGAAAAACATATAAAGATTGCAAACACAATAAAAGACACTTCTTCCGTAAAAGAATGTGAACTCATCAAAGCGTCATTTTTGTCCGCTGGGACTGTTAATCGGAAAACCTTTTTCAGAAGGAATAAAATCAACCAAGACAAGCTTGTGTCGTACGTAGCCCGAACTACGTTTGCTCTGATCTTCCATGCCGTGTGGAAGTACGTAGGCATAGGATGCGACATCCTAGCGAGCAACCTTCCCCTCCTTTCCCGTAGGTAGGCGAACTACGTTGACTCTGATTTCTCGTTCCCGACGGGAACACGTAGGCATAAAGTGCGATACTTTGCCGAGTCATCTCGTTTTTCATTTTACTTTCTTTTTAACCCTCGACATATAGTTTAGATAGAATAACAATCCATACCCGAAAACAAGCGTGGATCCCGTCGAGTACGACGGACGTGAGGGGTGCTAATACCTTCCCCTTGCGTAACCGACTCCCGAACCCAGGTTTTGGTTGCGATGACCATACCTTTCCCGTGTTATGCGAGGTTTACTCTGAGCGTTTCCTTTCCCACCCGTGGGATAAATAACGCGTGGTGGCGACTCTTCTGTTCAGCCGGCGCCGATTTTCGCAGTAGCGACAGCTGGCGACTCTGCTGGGGATCCAACGTCCCCTGGCTGCTAAGGACTGCGATAGTTCTTATGCATTTGGGATCCAACGTCCCTTAAGAGAGTCAATCCTAACGCTTGTTTTCCCGTCGAGGACTTTGTATGGAGTTATTTTATATTTCTAACCTTGTATTTTTAGCTTTATATATTGATTATTATTGCTGTATCTGGGGTGTGACGGGTGTTCTGATATTGAGAGATAAGCCGGACCTGGGCTTGAGTGCACCTAGAATTAGAGTAGAAATTAGTGGGCGCCCGCTTGCTTTGCTTGCTTTGGTGTCCCATGAAATCTACACTCAGACGAGGTTCCTCTGGTTGGCCTCCTGCCCCTTCCTTTGGTTGGCGTGGGTTGCTGGTTAGTTGGATTGTCGACTCTGGGGACCGATCATTTGGAAGTTGGCTAAGTGAGGCCTCTTCAGAGATTGATGATGCCACTCCTTCTGGGAATCGTATCATCAACCCTGAAAGTCTGTGACGCCGACGACCGCATAGGATGCCGTACCTTGTGCCAGTTATAGGGCCACCCACCTGTGAGGGGATTCAGGGTTATGCAGGTAACTAGACCTTCAGACCACCGGTTTGTTTCTTGATCAGGATCCTGGATATTTATGGAGGGTTCTAAGGTCTGTCAGAGACCAGTTGGTGTGTTCCGAGGTCTGTCAGAGACTATTTGGAGATGTGTTCTGAGGTCTGTCGGAGACCAGTTGGAGATATGATTTGAGATCTGCCAGAGACCATTCAAGGTTATGATTATGGGGTCTGTCAGAGACCAATATTGGAGCTTTGTTTGAGGTATATCTGAGACCAGGGCTTGAGGACTTCTGGATGGTCTATCTGAGACCTTTCTTGATTGGGTTCAGGCTATTCAGCTACAGCTTTGGTCCCTGTTGCATGTTACTTGCATTGCATCACTGCATATCCATTGCCATTTGCATTTCACTAACGTGTGTCTGTGCTGCAGGTGCATTTGCATTTCCCTAGTTCTAGTGCCCAGACTTCTGAGTTTTGATCATGGCTAGCCTAAGAAGAACAGTTGCTTACAAGTTGCCTACTCCGGATATTGCTCCTCTACTTGGGTTGATCTCTCTTGCTGATGAGGGTGTTCGTAGGAGTTTCAGGATGAGCTACGGTAGGTTATTGAGATTGGTGTGCAAACCTACAGAGGTAGAGTTAGATGGGCTGTATGCTTTGATGCAGTTTTATGACCCAGCTTTGAGGTGCTTTACATTCGCCGACTTTATTATGGGACCAACTATGGAGGAATACGCTGAGTACGTTGAGCTGCCCGTGCAGAACCAGGTTCCATTCATTCATTATGACGCCAAGCCCAAGCCGGAGGACTTGGCAAAAGCTTTGCATATTGATGCTTCTGAACTTGTGACTACTGTTTCCCGTGGAGTTCCAGGATTCTCACTCCAGTTCTTAGTTGGTAAAGCCTAGGAGTATGCCAAGAGCGGGTGCTGGGTTGCTTTCAATGCTGTGTTGGCCTTGTGCATTTATGGCATAGTCTTGTTTCCCAACATACCGGATTTTGTGGACTTCGATGCTTTCTACTTGTTTGCCGCTGGTAATCCTGTACCTACCTTACTCGGAGATTTCTATCACTCACTGCATTATAAGAATGAGAAAGGGAGAGGAAAGAATGTTCATCTTTGTGTACCCTTGCTGAGTATGTGGCTTGAGAGCCACCTTCCTAAGAGAAGATCTGTTGCAGAGACTACGGTTCCAGTTGGTTGGCCAGAGCGCCTGATGAGGCTATCGTCGGAAGATATGGAGTGGTTTGATCGAGACCTGTTGGGATCTGAGCTCATCTTCAGTTGTTCTGGGTACCCTAATGTGCCGCTGATAGGAAGAAAATGGTGTATCAATTACAACCCTTCTCTATTCATTCGCCAGTTCGGATATGCACTGAAGAATCCACCTCAGGAGGAGGAAGTACAGGAATCTTTGTACTTCACAGGTGATTTGAAGGGAGAATTGCTAGCTGAGCTGCAGCATGCCTGGACACGTATTAACCGCAAAGGGAAGCCACTGTTAGGTAAGAACGATTGCCAGGCCTATGCACCTTACAGGGTTTGGATTCAGGAAAGAGCAAGTCAGTTATTAATGCCATTTCCAGCTGCACCCGTCCTTGTTCCTATTCCAGCAGAAGAGCCAACTACTGTCCCTAGGGAAGCCTACGAGCAAGTTGTGAGAGAGAAAGAAGCCTTGATGAAGATCAACGAAGGGTTAGAGCAAGAGCTAGCTCAAGTACGCAGTGAGAAAAACAAGGCCGTATATGCTTTCCAACAACAGATCGAGCTGTTAAACAGGTTAGGGGCTGAGTTGACCGAGGAAAAGAAAAAGCGCGAACGTCTGGGGCAAGAGTTCAGAAGCTCCCATGACATGCTGGAAGCCAAAAAGAAAGCGCTTGACGCGGCACATCGAGAAATCTCCTCTTGCAACAAGACTTGGAATGCTACACTCACCAACAATAAGAATAGGGAAGATAAGCTGAGGCAGCAAATCTCCGACCTCGAAGAGAAGCTGAAGTCTAGCATCAAGGAGTGTGAGGAGGAAGTGATGACCCGGTATAGTGTCCAGAATGCACTGAACAAGGCAATCAAATGCAGAGATGAAGTTGTGTCCCAAAAGCGAAAACTAGAAGATTGCTTCGGAGAAGCGACATGGGAAGAAACTGCTGGAGACGCGTGTCGTGTTCTTAAGAGAAGAAACCAGCTGGTTGAAGGACTGCTCACCCGACCAGGTCACCCAGAGACCAAGAAGTTGATAGAAGAGTACCGGGCTTTTGAGAGCATTTGATTATTTCCCGTATTCGCTTGTATGCTTTATTTGCATAGTGCTGACCATCACCAGGATTGTTAGATGAGGTCATGCCTTCTTGTTGTACTCAGTGATAGTGTACTCTGGGCTTATTGATTTTCCCTGCAATATATGAGGCTTTCTATGATTCAGCTCCGATATTCCTATTGTCAACACTGTCACTGCACTGGCACCTTCACACTAGAACTGGGGGAATGAATCACCCTAATGCACAGGCACACACATTGCATTCATATTCATATTGCATTACAGGTAATTATTAAATTGTATCTCATCTCTTGTATCCACCAGGTCCTCCAAGATTAGCGACCGAAGAATTCCCTGGCGTTCAACCAGAAGCAGCAGCAAGGAAGTCATGAGTCAGGATCCGACTGAGATGCAAGAGGTGCACGACCACATAATGCGGATCATACAGGTAATGGAAGCCATGGCCGAGAGTCAGAAGCAGTTGCAGGATACGGTGCAACCTCTGATGGCACGGGCTAATGATAGAGCTGCCGGCTTTGCTCAGCTAGAGAATCAAGGTTTTCTCCCAGGCCGCATACGCCAACTTGTGGGGGTAGCCATCAAACAGGTTCAAGCAGAATTAACGGATGTTCGAGGCCAGCTGGGGCAGTTCACGAAAGATATGCAAGAGTTGCGCTCGAATCAAGAGACGCTAGAAGAAGAGAACTGCCGACTGAAGGCACAGATAGGGTTGATGGCTGAAGTATTAAGGAACGTACTCCGGAGAGAAGGAGGGCAAATGTCGGAAGACGCGGCTGGCTTATCTGTTCCTCAGGGGTCTGAAGAATCGGTACCCACGCATGATAGGCGTAAGAGACCCTCCCCACGATTCGAAGCTCAGAATTCTCCTCGTCAACAGTCGCAATTGATTTTGCAGGATAACTCAAGAAGGTGTGGTAAGAGGATGAGGTCTTCTAACAGAGTATTTGATGAGATCCCTGTGGATTATGATCAGCTGGTGCAACTCTTGTTCCAACTTCAACTGGCTGAGCCCCGCATTTTGGTTCCACTGACAGGGCAGCCACCACCAGACTATGACCTGAACGCCCATTGTGCCTTCCACTCCGGAGCACCGGGGCATAACATTGCAAACTGCAAAGCTTTTAAGCATAAGATTCAAGATTTGCTGGATGAGAAAATAATTGAGTTTGTACCGGGGGGCATAAAAGTTGCAGGGACTGATATTCCCATTTCTCCGCCAGAGGTTGCAGATGAATCGAGGTATATCCCAGAGCCACTGGAAGCTAAGTCTCCATGTCCACAACAGTTGCCGATGCCAGGGTTGAACTTAAGGATGATAACGCGTGAGCCCAAGGAATCGTCCGAGCAAAGCCAGCAACATACAAGATGCCAGTATACGACTCAGCAAAGAATTCGGGGAAAGAAGCCGAGGAGGGTGTTTGAGAAGCCTCCCTCAACGTACGCAGATTTGTTACAGACACTACTAAGATTGAACTTGGTGGAGAAAAGAACTCTGGCGCCAATAACCGGCACTCTGCCGGATGGCTATGATGCGAGCAGGCACTGTGAATTCCACTCCGGGGCTCCCGGACATGATATTGAAGGTTGCCACGCGTTCAAGCATAACGTCCAAGATTTAATCGACAGCAGGGTCATTAATTTCTCTGACAGGGTTCCCAAGGCGGTGCAAGGCCATCGACAAGCGAAAACCGGGGTGATGAAAAAGTTTCCCAGATTTGATCGGGCCGGTGAAAGAAGATCGAGACAGCAGTAGACTACCCCTGATGATAGCTTCTGAGGATGGTTGACTCGCCAATAAGTCAGAGTGCAGGAAGTCCAGTTCCGAGACGCCGACATTTTTCATGTTATCTTGTTCATGTCCTCGCATTTGTAGTTTTTTTTCTGTGTAATTGCAAATTTCGCTCTTAAAACTTGTTGTTTTTCAATTGATATTAATAAACGAAATGAATATGCATGTTTTGAATTAATCCAGTCGTGTTCACTCTTTGTTTTTCTTTAATGCTTAATGCTTGTTTTAGCAGGAATCTGGGGAGGATGACGAAAACAGATGACGAATAATATTCCGATCGTATGCTTTTGGATAAAGAACCTGTTGATGAGATACAGGCATTGTTTCAATCCATAAACACCGGAGATATAAGGAAGATAATCCCTTGATAACCCCTTTGAGCCAGTAGTAGGAGTTTCTTTTGAAAATGAAAAAAAACCCTAAATCTCAACCCGGGGCAGGGTAGGCGTCAGTTAGTTTGGCCAAGCGTTCGAATCGTGAAAGGAGTGTCCGGTTGAGGATAAATCACACTTGTATAAGTCGTGCCTAAAGAACCGCAATGGTTAAACCGTGCCGACAAAGAGTGAAACAGTCACATTACCCCACAAGAAGTCAGACAAACCAGTGTCACACGACTTGTTCAAAAAAAAAGAGAGAACGAAAAGCAAAAAGAATCAAAAGCCCGCTAAGTCAAAACTTGAAAACAAGCGACTTAAGCAAAAATTAGGGCATCCCGCTGGACTGGAAAATCAAAAGAAACTTAAAAGATACTCAGTCCAGGCAAAAGTTAGGGAATGAAAAAGAAAAAAAAAACAAAACAAAAGACGGAAAGGATTGGCAAAGAAAAAGAAAAATCCTCGAAAGGGACAAAGTCGTGTGACTCTGGGTACCCAAAGACGAAAAGCAAATGACTGTCACTCAAAAACAAAAAATGGGTGGTATCCTAAACCATCACTCCTATCATGCCACCTCTAATAGGTGAACGCTGAGGTCGGATTAGCTGAACATAGGATTGGAGAACATCACGAAGAATGGGTGGGTCGAAATAAATTTTGAGCCTATATCTTTCCTTGTTAACCGTGAACCTGACCACGTTACAACCCGAAAAAGTCCTAATTGAAACAGGTTTTGGTCAAGAGCATACGTCAGTAAAGATCTCGTCAATTCTGACTCCTAAAAGGGTTCCTCTTACCAGCTTTCATATTGACATCTTGATAATTGATTCATTACATGTCACAAATTTTTTTTCAGTGAACAGACTTGGACTTTGAAACTGTCATATGCATTGCGTTTAGTATATCTTTTATGCAGAACAACTTGTGTTACTTGCGAGTAAGCGCATGCCGATAGGAAAGATTCCTACAGTGGAAGGTATGATCGGGATAAAATGCAGAAATGCCCAAATGTTTCGTGAACTGGGGCAAGCTATACTGATTAATTCAGGTAGAGTCAGTCATCCTAGAATCAGTAAATCTGGGGCAGTCAGGTCAAGATGTGGCAAATCTCTCATAGCTATGGGCAGTACTCCACGACTCAGTCGATCAGAGACAAAAGGTTGTTGCAAGACCGGGGCAGGTCACCCTAGAAGCACGAAAGTTATGTTCTTGAAACACCCCTTCGAGGTCCGAAATGTAGAAGTCGTCCATGTCTGGTTGTCAAGATACAAGGACTGTAGGGTCCATTCCAAAATGGTTGCAGATTCAGGGGCAAGCTATACAAAATACAGACTGGGGGCATGTTAGTATCCCCGAAGCGGAGTTCTCTCTTTTCAGCAAGTGTTCTTTCCTCCCAGTGGAACTCGAAGATCAAGACTCTCCCCAGCAGAGTTGGTGGTGGGTCCTGTCATTTATTTTGTCAGGGATACTGTGTAATATCAGTTCACTCTCCAGCAGAAAGTCCGATCATACTGTGCACATCTGCTATTCCCCAGCGAAGTTATATTCCCCAGCAGGGGGTTACCTCAACAGGGTGCTTGGTTTGAGTTCCCAATTTCCCAGCAGGGTTGACTTCACCCTTCCAGCATTTATTTTGCTGGAATAATTCTGTAGCATCTGGCTATCCCCGGCGAAGTCGGCATTATCTTCAGCATTTATTTTGCTGAAGCAGTTTCTGTACTCTAGCAGTTCAGGTGGAGAGAACTCTTGCTCAAATGAACTACCAAACATTCAAGATCTCGGCATGAGACATCCAATGATAATGTCAGTTTCGGCCGTATTCCCCACAGAGTTATCAGGATAAGTTTCTCTTTATTCCCAGGCAGAGTTAGTTGTCATCAGGGGTTCCATGAATCAGAATTTCAGAGGCCACCGCCGGTTATCAGAACAGGCGTCTGGTAGTTTGGTTTCCAAATATCCCCAGTAGAGTCCGCCTCAAAGTCGCTGTCACGTCGGTGCTAAGAAGTTTGTGAGTTGGGATCAATGGAGAACTGAGTCCTGACGGGGACAAGATGTATTTTCTCAGCAGAAAAGATGTAGTCCTTACGTGGACAAATCAAGACGAAACATGGGTCCTGACGTGGACGAATCTATTCCTTACGTGGAAAAAGAGGTTTCAGTTCCTTACGTGGAAGAGCAAGTTCATTCCTTACGTGGAAAGATGGGAGTCCTTACGTGGGCAGATTAAAATTGTGATTCCTTACGTGGAAAGGTGGGTCCTAACGTGGACGATGTTCTCCTTACGTGGAAAGACGAATTTATTCCTTACGTGGAAAGAAGATGGTTTCCTTACGTGGAAAGACGAATTTATTCCTTACGTGGAAAGAAGTTGGTATTCCTTACGTGGAAAGATTGAGTCCTTGCGCGGACATATCGAAATGGATTCCTTACGGGGAAACAAGTGCATTCCTAACGTGGAAGGGTTTAGTCCTGACGCGGACAGATCCAGACGAAGTCTTATTCTTTACGAGGAAAAATGGTGATTCCTTACGTGGAAAATAGATTGATTCCTTACGTGGAAAAGTTTAGTCCTGACGCGGACAGATCAAAGTTTGATTCCTAACGCGGAAAGATCAGAATCCTTACATGGACATATCAAGTTGCATTCCTTACGTGGAAAAGAGCATTCCTTACGTGGAAAGAGTACATTCCTTACGTGGAAAGATTGGAGTCCTTACGTGGACATATCAAAAGGTATTCCTTACGTGGAAGAAAAATAGTTTCCTTACGTGGAAAAAGATGGAGATTCCTTACGTGGAAAGACGAGTTTATTCCTGACGTGGAAAGATGAGATTCCTTACGTGGAAAAAGAATGGGTTTCCTTACGTGGAAAGATTGAGTCCTCACGCGGACATATCAAGATTGATTCCTGACGTGGAAAGAAAGAGATTATTCCTGACGTGGAAGAGTTTAGTCCTGACGCGGACAGATCAAAGAAGTTATTCCTAACGTGGAAGAAGAAGATAGATTCCTTACGTGGAAAGTTTAGTCCTGACGTGGACGGATTCAGAAGAAGAAGTATGCCTAACGTGGAAATAAAGCGTGTTCCTTACGTGGAAGAGAAAGAGAAGTTTCAATTCCTTACATGGAAAGAAAGCGTGTTCCTTACGTGGAAGAGAAAGAGAAGTTTCAGTTCCTTACATGGAAAGATTGAGACTCCTTACGTGGAAAGAGAAAATGATTCCTTACGTGGAAAAGATTGTGTTCCTAACGTGGAAAGGCAGGTCCTAACGTGGATGATGTATTCCTTACGTGGATAGAACGTTGCATTCCTAACGTGGAAAAGAGGGTTTCCTTACGTGGAAAGATTTGTTCCTTACGTGGAGAGATCGGGGTCCTTACGTGGACAGATTCAAGAAAAGTTGATTCCTGACGTGGAAGAATGATGTACTCCTTACGTGGAAAGGTGAGTCCCAACGTGGACAGGTTCAGAACCAAAGTTGTATTCCTTACGCGGAAAGATTGGAGTCCTGACGCGGACATATCGAGTTGTATTGGAGTCCTTACGTGGACAGATTGATACGGTTCTCCTTACGTGGAAAAAGAAGATTGCATCCTGACGTGGAAAGATGGAAAGTTTAGTCCTGACGTGGACAGATGCAGAAGAGATGATTCCTTACGTGGATGGTGTTATTCCTAACGTGGAAGAGTTTATTCCTAACGTGGACGATTTATTGGAATATATACGAACTATCCCCCAGCGGAGTTGCCGAGATTTTTCTGGGTTAGCAGCAAGTGGAGTCCTAACGTGGACAGGTTTTAGTTGAGATTTCTTCGTATTGATGACAGACAGAGTCCTAATGTGGACAAGCAAGCAATCGGTTATCCCCAGCGTGGTCGTTACGAGATCAGTGAGCGGCTGCAAACAGTCAGATCCAGGCAGTGGATGTCGTTACCCAAACAGGGGTGCAGTTTATTTCTGCGGTTGGCAAATTTCCGGGTTTCTTAGTATTCAACCGTCTCGTACCTCGAATGTTTGAAGGCCGTTCGCTCTTCACCCAATCTGGTCCAAGTCGCTTGAATAGGGGCAGCTGTTGCACCCTAAAATTTGCTCAACCTTATTCACTTGGTTTATGTTTTAATATCATTAGCATTTGCATATAGAGTCAGGTACATAGTCTACTCATCTGCATAGCATAAGCATAGCAAGTCATCCAACAGGGGACCAGGCATTATTCTCATCTCTATGAGCCTATCAAGAGGTTATTATCCTAATTCAAGCACATTCCAGTCATCAGAAGAATTTGAAAGCAGAGAGTTCAGTAGATCAAGCTTTGAGTCTGTCTCCTATCTGAAGGCATCTGAGGATCAACAAGGGAGTTGTGAGCTGTGAATTGAAGGCATGGAGAGTATCTAGACATTATGAAGGACTTAGAAAGTCATTTGGAGAAGGAGACAAGTCATTGGTGAAGTCACAAGAATTACAGTTGAAGACAGTCAACTAGGGTTTCATCTGGGTCAACCCTGGGTCAACTCTAGGTCAATTGACTGATTGAAAGGCATTAAGGGCTATTGGAGAGATGTGGGGTTCATCATTTGACATGGAGAATAAAGATATGTTGTTATGCTAAGAAGAAATCAAGAAAAATCAAGAAGAATAGAGGGTGAAAAGTCAAGGTTCCTAGGGTAAAATCCCTTGTTTTTCACTGATTTGTCAAAGAAGATAAGTTGAAATACAAGCCTCATCTCACCTAATGATGGTCATGAGACTTGTAGAGGATGTTATTATCTTTAATTTGAGTGGTGTAAGTTCTTGAGAAGATTTCTAGAACTCAAGTTATGGCTCTTGCAAGTTAGGGGTCACCAGATGACACTGAAATTTGTCTGTGAAAGTTGACTGTCTTCTGACAAACTTTTGACCCTCAAGAATAATTCAAATGGACTTTGGACAAACATGAGAGTTGTTCCTCATTGTATCCCCTTTCCAGAATGTTATGGTATGCCTTCATATGATTTGTGGAACTCAACTTATGGTTTGAACAAGACAGGGGTATTTTGGTCATTTATTAGTTATAGGTCATTTTTTAGCCAATGCCTAAAACTCCTACTTCCAAGCTTCAAATGGAAAAACTCAAAACATGAAAGTTGTTCAAAATGGCATTTTAAGGCTAGATAAGATGTTGTGAGAGTTTGAAAATGCATGGAGCATGGATATTTTAAAATGGTGAAAATGACTTAAAAAGGCATATAACTTGAAAAAGTTGAAATTGGATTTTGGTTTGAGAGATCTACAAATCCAAAATGGGGCATATGATAGATGATTTTGATTGGAAACAACATTTTGGAAACAATGGTTTATCCATATTTTTGAGTTTAGGCTTAAAAATTGGACTTCCTTTGTAAATTTGTTTCTTGCACTTTAAGGTACCATGAGAAATTGTTTGCCAAAGCCTTAATTTTGCATAAAATGCCTTGTTCTCACATGTATACCTCATATAAGGGTATTTTGAAGACTTATCATGAGTTTTATGAGATTTACTAAAAATAGTATTTTTGAATTTCTCATTACGTGAGAAGTTCTAGAACTTCCTTGGAAGCTTCTCATATGTTCTAGATCTTTCCTTTCACTTCCATAAGTACCCAAGGGTGAGATCATGCAATGGTTGGTGATTCTTTGAACTTGTAAACATTACTTTGAATCCTTCACTCCAATTGGCATTTTCTCTTCAAACTCCATTGAAGCTTCATCAATCACTTCAATTTCTGTCATCATCATCATCCTCCATTGTTGTAGAGTAAAAAGCACGAAGAAGGCACATCAATTCGTGGCTGAATCATGAGTTCCACTTCATCACTCCAAGTTGCGTGAAGGTTCGAATTGCCATTTTCAAGAAGCTTGAGCACGAATTCTCTTCACCAGCATCATCACCATCATATAAAGATCATTTGGCACCATTGGCAAGGGCTGAAACAGGGCATAGCAACCATCACCATATCCAATTGGTAAGGATACGTTTTGTTTCGAATCACCATAATTATGCATGGTTAGGGTTAGTTGTTGTGATATTCATGATAGAGACCACTTAAGGATCATTTATGGTGAGTTTAAGGTCAATCCATGGAGGTTCAAGATGTGGTGTCAATTCTTTCAAGATCAAGAATGGTTGGAATATGAGGTTTTAATGCATGTGCTATAGTTTAGTATACTCAGTGCAACCTATAGAACATGTGGCTATAGTTATTTTCATGGTTTGTTGAGATTGAATAACAAGCTTCCATGGTGGAACCATGGATGGGGGGTTTCGGTTTGTGCATTGTAGAGGGTTTCAAGGGAAGTTAGGGACATGGCTGGATAGAGGGCAGAAAATGGAGCGAAATTGGTTTTTGTTTCGTGTGATTCCGTGGTGTAATGAAGGAGTTATGATCCATGGAAGAAGCTTGCATGGAGTTGCTTTTTCATGAAGATTAGGGTTTGGTTTGGAGAAGAAATACATCAACCGTCGGATGCTTTCAAAGGCTTTGACTAAGACTTAAATCCAATGGTCCAGATTGAATAACGAAAAAAGGAGGGAAATGCCCCCATGGCTGAAACGACGTCGTTTCGCTAAATGAGCTCTTTGGGCTCTTTTTCTCTTCGCACCCCCCATCAGCCAAAGCCCAATGCGTTGAACTAGCCCGTCCTACTATCTGCACCCCTCCTCTTTAATTATTTTATTTTCTATTTTCAATTTGCATTTTATTTTACTCATCTTCCAAAATTCATAACTAAATAAATAATGCATGTTTTTTACTCGTTTTTTTTTTTAATATTTTCCTTAACATGTCTAGAAAATTAAAAAAATATAAAAATTGCATTTTATATTTTTTCCTCATTTTCCACATATTTTACAAAATAATGCATTCTTTTCCTTAATTCATTTCACACTTGAACTTGTACATTTTTGTTCATGACTTTAGGAATAGGTTTTTTTGTTCATTCTTTTTGCATTATTTTCTTTAGAGAGTCAAGAAAATTATAAAAAATAAAAATGGCATTTTATTTTTTATTTGATATTTTTCCCATATTTTTCAAATAAATAGCCTTTTAAATAGTTTCATTTCATGCATGATTTTGTTAATTTTTGTTCTATTAGATGCTTTAATATTCTTTGTCCATTCTTTTAGGGTTGTTTAGTTTAGACATTAAACTTGTAGATACAATTTAATTCCCATTTTTAAAAATCAATTTTAGGTGTTTAGTTTAGGTGAGAATAACATGAACAAACTAGGGTTTTAGGTGATGACTTAGGAGAATCAATTCATTTCCCTTAGGACTTAGGGTTTGAATAGTTTAGCTATGGGACTATAGGGGCTATGGGTAGTTATTAGATCCCCTTAGAAAAAGTCAGGATTCCCCTACTGCTATTAATGTACTGTATATATCTGAGTGATTGGTGTGGTGTGCCCTCTGGGGATTATTGCTTGCTTGTGTGGGTATTGGGATTGTCTGGGGATTAGGAGAGCTGAAGACTTGCGAAGATGAAGCCATTGGAGATCCAGAGATTGAAGATCAACTTCCAGAGTTGAAGAGGAGATTCTTGCTAGCAGCTGCTGAGGAGATTAGGGTTTAGGAGCTAGGCAGAGCCCTAGATTAGAAAGCTTATTTCTCAAACATGGATTGCCTTGTCTGCATCCATTCTTCTCTGTGATACAGAGTCTCTCTAAGACACTCACCCCCTTCCTTTGGAAGGCTTTGTGCTAGTGTCTAAGAGATAGAACTCTTGAGAGAAAATGTCTTTTGTGTTAGAAGCAGTCTGTTCACCACCTTTGGTAGTCAACTGATTGCTTAACACCCAATCCACTCTTGTGACTGATCCCTCATCCTGGAGGTTGGAACTTGAAGAAAAGCCATTGCAGATAGAAGACTGATGATCAAAGCCCTTACCTGAAGGCCATGGAGATGGAGATTGATGCTTGTTGAAGCCTGTAGCTGATGGGAGATTACTTGGAGCCAGATGTTGATTCAGAGCTGCTGAAGATGTTTGTTTTATTGCTGTATTTCATTTCTGATGTATTGATTGGTTTTCCTGACTGTAATGTTTGCTGTTTACCCTGTTGGGTTGAAAGTGAAGTCTGTTCACTTTTGCCTAATGTTTTCTAGGTTCGAGGTTGAGTGGGACTCCCTTGCCTCGCTTGTACTGTTGCATCCATGCATTTTACCGCTTTATTATATCTGTCGTTGTTTCTGTTTCTGCCTATCCCGTAGGATCTCTGTTTCTCTCTGTGCAAGAGAGGAGCATGATAGACACTAGGTCTTAACCCATGCATGATAACATTAGGTTAGTTTGTTTCCCTTTGCAACCGTAGGTTAGAGTTCTGTCTCTTCTTCCTCAAAACAAACAGAAAAACATATAAAGATTGCAAACACAATAAAAGACATTTCTTCCGTAAAAGAATGTGAACTCATCAAAGCGTCATTTTTGTCCGCTGGGACTGTTAATCAGAAAACCTTTTTCAGAAGGAATAAAATCAACCAAGACAAGCTTGTGTCGTACGTAGCCCGAATTACGTTTGCTCTGATCTTCCATGCCGTGTGGAATTACGTAGGCATAGGATGCGACATCCTAGCGAGCAACCTTCCCCTCCTTTCCCGTAGGTAGGCGAACTACGTTGACTCTGATTTCTCGTTCCCGACGGGAATACGTAGGCATAAAGTGCGATACTTTGCCGAGTCATCTCGTTTTTCATTTTACTTTCTTTTTAACCCTCGACCTATAGTTTAGATAGAATAACAATCCATACCCGAAAACAAGCGTGGATCCCGTCGAGTACGACGGACGTGAGGGGTGCTAATACCTTCCCCTTGCGTAACCGACTCCCGAACCCAGGTTTTGGTTGCGATGACCATACCTTTCCCGTGTTGTGCGAGGTTTACTCTGAGCGTTTCCTTTCCCACCCTTGGGATAAATAACGCGCGGTGGCGACTCTTCTGTTCAGCCGGCGCCGATTTTCGCAGTAGCGACAACTGGCAATATTCTGCATCAGCTCCATAAACTGGGCTATGCGAGCTCTGACTTCCTGCAATTCAGCCTGAACCTGATCCATTACTTTTTGCTGATTCCCTCGAGTTGGATATCTGTGGAAAATAAACTCCTCAATCCTGTTACTAAAGAAAATCATGCAGAGATAAGAACAAAAGGCCACGGAGAACACCTGCAATGCAAATGAAAATGAAAGATGCAAAATGCAAACATGTCTATCTATATACAAGGAGATCTCCCCCTTGATTCCAGTTTCATAAAAACAAGAACAACAGAGATGGATAAGAACACCATAAAAGTTTTCTCATATATCAAGCAAAGTCGAGACAATGCATAACAACAAATGAGAAAGATTGGAATACAAAAAGGCAATGATCTCATCCAACAGATCTGGTGATGATCAAGATACAAAAGAAAAGAAACTACTGTGACATATCAGAAGATAATCCTCCCCAACAATCATGCTTCTTGCTCTAGGTCTAAGCCTCCTAAAGCATCATCTTCGTATCTGGATGGTCTGGTTTGGAAACCAATTCTCTGATGAGGATGTCCCTTTTACGTATCACATCTCAGAGACAATAGCAGTAATCTTCCCAACCATCTTTGCCAAAGGCATCTCCCAACCTGGGTTTCTTCACATCTACTCGGATCTTGAGCTCCTCAAGTGCTGATAAAGTCTCATGGAATTTCTGCTCAATCGTGTATCTGTGGGATGATTCTACCATTACTTTTTTCTTCTTGACCTTAAGTAGCGCCTTCAGCTTATCAACCTGAGTGTGAAGGTTGATCTTTCGTGTTCTTGTTGGAGGTCAAAGTAGCATTCCATTGCTCATTGAATTTGGATAGCTCCAGATACGCTTTGTCTAAATCCTCCTTCTTATGCTTCAACTGTAGGGGCTCTTTAGATCCTGATCGATCCACTCTCGCATCCTGATTTGCTCAGCTAGCTCTTTCTCTAGCTCGGTCAATGATTCTGACTTCGTCTTGGCCAAGTAAACAGCTTCACCTTTATCATGCTTCAACTGACTGATCTCCTGTTTTAACTATTCATTCTCTTTGTGCAGCTCTTCCTTCTCTTCCCAAAGCTTGTTATATCTCAGGATGTCGATTGTTGTAGGCTGCTCAATGACCAAAGGGTATAGGGGTTCCTCAATAGAGAAAGGCAAAAGGATCTTCTCAACCCTCTTCTGAATCCACTCCACATATGGATCGTAGGCTCTACAATCACTCTTCCCTAAGGAAATCTTCCCCCTCTTGTGGCTTTTACCCCACACATCAACAAATCTAGGCAGAATACAGGGATCAATTACGTCGGTGAAGTACAGAGATCCCTGCACTTCTTTTTCCTTCGGAGGTCCCCTCAAAGCATAACCAAACTGTCTAACAACAAGAGAAGGATTATAGTTGATTCCCTCTTTTCTCCCCATCAAAGGCACATTAGGGAAACTACCACAACTAAAGATGAGCTCATTACCTAGCAGATCTTAGTTGAACCAGGCGATATCCTTTGCTGTCAGACACATGAGTCTTTTGGACCATTCAGATGAATTCCTTGAATCCACAAAAGCCCCAGAGCGAGGAAGATGATCGATAAACCACTTGTGGAGACGTGGTGCACAACAAGAAACCATGTTTCCTCTTCTCTTCTCAATATTGTAGTGTACTGAATGATATAAATCTCCTAGGAGGGTAGGCACAGGGTTCTTGGAAGAGAAGATATGAAAGGCATCAAAATCAACAAAGTTTGTTATGTTAGGAAACAACACAATGCCATAGATGCACAGAGCCGAGATAGCACTAAAGACCACCCAACAACCCTCTTCAGCATATTTCTAGGCTTTATCCACCAAGAAAGATAAAGTAAAGCCAGAAACTTCGTTCTTGCCGACGACATGATCACCCAACTCAGAGGCGCTCAAATAAAGAGCGATTTCCAACTTCTCAAGATCGGGTTCTTCCTCTAAACAAAATAAAGGCGCTTCATCTTGGACTAGAACGCCTAAGATAAAAGTGAACTCCTCCAAAGTCAGAACTAACATATAAGCCGGGAAAGTGAAACATCGGAATGGTGGATCATAAAACTGCAACAGGGTATGAATAGCTCCATGACTATAACTCGTGATCTTATGGACAAGATTCAGAATTCTCCCATAATCTTTCCTAAAGATTTCAAGGACGCCAGGCTCAGCCATGGAAATAAGACCAAATAAAGGTCCTAATTCAGGTGCCAAAAACTTGTATACAACAATCCTCTTTCTGTCTACTTCCATCTCTAGAAAAGATCGGTACCATAATCAAAAGGAGAGACGAGAACCTGTGAAACAACACAAACATGCAATGTTAAATGCAAGATGATTATGCAGATGCAAACATGGGATCAAGGTATCCAATGGTCAAACTCGCTGCTGTGTTGTTGACTGAATACAACCAGAGCTCTGCTCTAATAAGAAATCTAGAAAACTAGGACACTAAGACCGGAGTACTCAGGATCAAAAGTTTGCTCAGACATGCAAACTAGAAAACCAAATGATGACGTCGAGCCTATGCCTTCTCTTCCCTTGATTCAAGATGAATCAAGTCCTTTGAACGTGATGAGTAAACCTCTTATTACGGCACCACCTTTGAACAACCCTCTGGTCTTCAAATCTTGCCCGACTGATTTCAAACACCAAGGATTCGAACACAAACCCTCCTACCAAAATCCTCCGGCTAACGCTACTAAATTGACAGAACCTCCCGTTCTTCAATTACCTTCGCTCGGCTAAATCTGTGAAGGAACGATTTGTGCGACCCCTAAAATCCAAGTTTCTTGGAGGAGAGAATCCTCAAGGTTTTATTCAAGAAAAACCCACTGATTTCTCAACCCAAACTCGATACATCAATCCTAAGTTTGGACGTTATCACCTCGATGATGCAGAATACACAACAAAAAATGATTATGTGTAGTTGTTGAGAAATGCAAGAAAGAGGATGAAGATTATGAGAACCAAATCAATGTATATTTTCACTTTTCTTGTTGTTTTGTATGGAATGAACTAACTCAATATATATGCAAAGTTGAAACTAAATAACCAACATAACAATCACTTTAAATGTTAAGCATAACATAAATTCTGTGAGAAACACGTGGACGGTCGACCTAAAACAAGGAGAGGGTCGACCTGAGCTCTCCTGAATTTAGGATTATGCAGGAAACAACTCTTTGCATCGACCGGAACAGGTCCATGCGTCGACGCAAAGCACCCCAATTTTGACAAGCACAAATGCGCACGGTATGAGTCGACCGGAGGATCGACGCAAGCTCTCTTGAGAGCAAGACATGAAAATTGACTTCTGTACGAGTCGACCTAAGCATGCTATGAGTCGACTCAAAGACTCAGAACTTGCAAAAATGCAGATTTTCATATATTTAGCTACTTCTAAGAGATTCTAATGCATATCTATCTTGGCCAACGTGATCAAACACATATAGAACACACATAGTGCTTTTTCTATATGTACCTAGACATGTTTTGACTAATGTTTGACACTAGAAAGATAACTTATGCATATGCGATTCGATGATACCGTCCAAAATACATTTTTCAAAATATATATCTTTTGACATCATTAAAACAACTATGAGGAACTTTTCCCTCACATACTCCCCCTTTTTGGTGATGGCAAAACAATAGAAACATAGTTGAGCATAATGTGTTGTATCATCCTACCCCTTACTCCATGCATTTATCTAGAAATGATCTGCACGTTTGCTCAGTCTTGTATAAGTGAGTCGTTTCTGGTTGATTTTCTTCTCCTCCTTTGACAACATCAAAAAGAAAGAAGATAGAGGTCAATGAAAGACATATTATAATGAGATAAGGAAATTTACCAAATTTGCAACAGGATAGTCATTAAAAAACATCCACATATAATGAAGTTAATGAAAGGATATAAACTGATAAATAGATAACCACGCAAATGATCAAAAGATATATGTGCTATTACAAATTAACAATGATTCATGTCTTAATAAAACAATCAAACATAAGAAGAGATTAACACTAGGATGCGATGAACAATAGATGAAATGACACGTACAATGATATACAAGGACTCCTCAAGGCCTTCTCCCCCTAAAGTAATGGCCTCTTTTGCAAAATGAATATTCTTGAGGTGGAGGAAGTTGCTCATCAATCTGTTCCATATACTCTAGGACAACTTGATTGAGGGTGTTGAAACTGGTAGTGAGAGCATGATGTTGTCCTGCGGCAGTTTCAACCATGCCATCAAACCTACCCATCACTGCTGTTGTAAATGAGTTGAAATTATTTGTGTGAGCTTGAAGCTGGTTCCAAAAATGTGCGAATCGCTCATCTTGGGTAGTGAATCGCTCATCACCTCTTTGTCGTTGTTCTGTTGGGGACGCAGAGGTGATTGAGGCATGTAATTCTAATCTGGGGTCTCTTGATATTCCCAATTCGTTGCTTGAGGCATGTAGTTTTCACCTAATGTAGTCCAGCCCGTGTGTTTCCAGGAACCTCATCCTTAGTTGTCATCATGTTCCAAATGGGGTGAATGATCTAGCCAACCCCTGTTATCTTGTTCATCAGTTTCCATGTGATTTCCACCCTATTCTCCTCCTTCTTCTTCTTCTTCTTCTTCTTCTTCTTCTTCTTCTTCTTTTTCTTCGTTTTCATCACTCTCATCAGAGTCATGTAGGCGAGAGCTTGTGGCCTTAACAATAAATCTATAGCAAGTTTCTCTAGGATCCCAAATATACCTCATCATAGTTAGAGTCTTTTGGCAAAACTCCTGGTTGGTTGTCAAGGTTGTGTAAGGAATACCAGGTATTGTTACATTTGCATTATTAAGGACAAATTGGATAAAAGAGCCATAAGGCAATGTGGTTCCTCTACCAGAATCTTTCAAAGAGTAGATTCTAGTCGCAATATAGTGAGGCCAGCTAATCTTGATCTTCTTTTTTAGAATGTAGACCAAGTGAACCTCGGCTTGATCAATCCGAGAATAACCACCTTTCTTGGGTCGAAGAATGTGCGAAATAATCCACTGTAGAATTCTGTCAACAGACTTTAACTTGCCAGTTGTGACTGATTTCAGAAAAAGGTCACCAGCGACGATGTTGTTAGCATAAGGTTTCTTCAACATAGAGTTCAAGGCTTCCTTGAAATCATATCCATGCACAGTAGGAGTATCCGTTACCTTAATCAGCGGCTCAGCAGACAGAGGAGACATATTGAAAAGATTTTTTTAGACAGAGTCATTGAGATATACCTTATTATTACCAATCTTATTATTGAACTCAAAACCCTCGAATTTTCCTTGAAGACCAGTGTAAAAAATTCTTACCAAGTCTTCATTGTATTTATTATTGCATTCCAATAAGTTGTTGAAATTTTGCACATCCAAAATATCAAGCACTTCTTGAATGTGCATTCTCTCAGCGGCTTTTCGATAATAAACCTATTGTTTGATTATGGATCTTTTACTTAGATTTTTCTCATAAAGATCAGTGTATTCAAGAGGTAAAAGATAAATAGTGGTTACTGGTATAGTAGCTCTAGAAGTACTAGCTTGAGCATATGTAGCTCTGGTTGTTCTTTTCCCTGTTACTCTTCTTGTAGCCATTAGAGCAATTCTTTGAAGAGGATAAATAGTGAAAATAGAGTTTTTGATATTGATTGGAGAGACTCACTATACTTCTTGACTAGATAGTGAAATTAGGTTTTGAAAGAGACTTTGGCAAGAGGAGATGTAGATAGTATCCTTGAGTAGGTACAAAGTACCAATGTAAATGCTAATGATGATGTTGTTTGAATGCATAACAAAAAGTTGAATGCATTAAATTGGTCAAGTAATTTGAATGATTCATAAAAAACAGAGTTTTTTTCAGAAAAATCGTGCGACGGGTCGACCTATACAGGTTTTGCGTCGACGCATATTGTGAAAGCAAACATAGTGAGAAATTTTTAAAGTTTGAGTCGACCAAAGGGTCAACCTGAGCGGAACCGCTTTTAAGACAACAAAATTTGTTATTTTGTGAGTCGACCGGAGTCATGTGTAGGTCGAATCATTTAGTTAAAAACATCAAAAATCATCAATTTGAAACATACAAGCATCAAAATGACATAAATAGATAGCATACTGATCGGTAAAATAACAAGTGTACTATTCTGTCAATTTCCATGAATGTCTATCTCAAGGTCTGCTTGACGATATAGAGTTCTGGTTTTATGTTAGTTAAACAAAAGCGATAGGGTTTTAAAAATGTTTTGTTTAATTATAAAAATCTTTTCAAGTGAAAAGAGAAAATTGACTAATTGGCTTAAACAAATATGAGTAACCTTCTAGGGAAGGCGTATAATCTCACTCAGTAAAAACTCTGAATTAACATGCAACGACTTATTTTAACTACTTAATTACCGATTCTTTAGAATGTTTACTCCTAAGACCTCAATGAGAAAACCTTTAATTGTCTACCATAATTCCTACGTCCATAGAGAATTATAAGTGAGATTAAACAATCAATTATCAAGAATTATTACGGTTCTTATAGGGTATCCCTAGTCCTAGGTGATATCTACTATAGGATGATCAAAAGAAAATCCTTAACAACGGCGGTCCAGCCTAATCATTAATCATAAATCAAACCCTGCTGGTCCGACAAAGCAAGCATTAAGAACAACTAGAAGTCAAATCAGTTATGAAAACAACGGAAATGTCAGTGCAATAATAATATCATAGTCATTACAAATTCAAATCAAGGACACCCCCTAGCATTGAGGGTTTAGCTACTCATAACATTCAAAGAAAATACAAAATAAAAACTAGACAGTATAAGATAAGAGGGTTCTTGGATCTTCAATGGCTTCCGCTTATAAAAACCTTTAGTTCCCCAATCACCTTGATCTCCCTAATCCTGATAATGTGATTCTTCTCGGGCCAAAAAGTCATATTTTCCTTCTAAAAATCTGTCTTAAATACTCCCAGGTCCAACATAGTAATAGGAAAATAACCAAAATACCCATAGTGATCACAAAGGCCCAAAAAATCAGAAAATTGGAAGATGAAGCGCATCAGCCAACACGGGCGTCCATGTTGGCTCCCTGTCTATCTGGAATCAAACTTTTTTTATTCTAGGCATGCTGATACGGGTGGCTGTGTCAGCCCCTTGGAATCTCCCTTTCTGTTCTAGGCATGCTGACACGGGCGACTGTGTCAGCCCTATGGAATCTCTTTCATGCATCTTTTATTGGTCACGCATATCCTCCCGTGTCAGGAAACACAGGTCGTTGTGTCAGGCCTTCTGTAGCTTTCCAATTTCACTCCCGAACATACTATATTGTCCACTTTTTTGCTATGATTCTTCCTGATTGCTTACTTGAACCTAAAAATAATGGAAATACCAAACCAACACATACAATGTGATAAAATCAAATAAAATGCAATTAAACATATAAGAAGATTAACTCAAACTATCGATAAAATAATGCATAAAGACCACTGATCAAACTCCCCCAAACTTAAACTGTTGCTTGACCTCAAGCAATAAGCTTAGATAAACATTTTTTAGATTAAACAATATATATCAAATGAAAGACTTATTAATGTAAGGTGTATCGATACTCATACGTGAGCCTTTGTTCCGATCATCTAAAACTAGTTCTCTTGGTAATCGTCTATTAACAAAGGTATTAAAAAAATACACATCGTGGTAACACCACAGACCTAAATCCCTCATTCGCCCACCTCTTCAACTATGCTTTGCACTGAAGTCTTTTCTTCGATTTTCTACCTCTTTCATTCGGATAATCAGATTAAGGCATTTTTTATCACTTTCACTCACATGTACAAAATTTGATCGAGACTTTTCCGTGGCACCTTTATTCCTTTTTTTCACGCACATTGACGTTTATTAGTCCCCTTTGGGACGACTATAAAGATTCAACCGCCGTTACGCTAAGTAACCGGGTGAGGGTTACCCAACTTAGAAGGACCAGTTGTCTTTACTGTCATTATTCATCAAAATGATTTTTAAACAAATGAAACCAAACACAATTAAAAGGTACTTAAAATGAAAACTCAAAACAGTAAAAACTCCCCCAAACTTGAACTAAACATTATCCTCAATGTTTTAGAACAAAAGTGGGAAAGATGCACTCATAGAGATCCTTACTGAGGAGATGGAGGGTCATGCAACACTCTATCTTGACCTTGTAAGGTATCGTTTATTACCTGCAATCAAAGAAAAATAAAAACAAAAAGAAAATGCAAAATTATTAAAAACGTAGGTTACCTCCCACGCAGCACTTCGTTTAACGTTACATGACTCGACGGATCACGCTCTGTTAAGGTGGCATATATGAAACAAAGAACACATCATTTTTTTTCTTTCTTTTGTTTGGTAGCAATCCCATGAACTTGAGGTATTGATGATGTTGTTTCTACATCAGTTTCAGTGGGATTTTTGTGAACAAGGCATAAATGAAATCTAATACTTTGTCAATTTCTTGTCCTTCAACTGCCTTGATAAAATAATTTTTAGGGATACTATTTTCTTGAAGATTTTCTTATTGGATGTCTACATCTATACAATGTTTTACATCTGTATTTTCATCCAGCAATAGATCATCTTCAAGTTTCCTTCTTTCTTCTTCCTCATGTTTCTTGTTTACCTCAGATTCTTCTATTTCTAATTCATCTTCTTTGTCTGACATCATACTTTGTTCTTCTTATTTCACACATTCTTCTTCCAACCTAAACTCTCGCCAAATAAATTTTTCTGGATAAAAGTTATCTTACTTACATGCATTCATAAGGATTCTTACCTCCCTTCGATATGCTTTAAAATTTTTGGTCGCCTCTTCCAGAGTGATTCCCGAATCAGGTAACCAACATGCAGGAGATATAGGTGCAAATGTATAAAAAGCATTACTACACAACTCAGAAACTTTATTAGTCGCACAGTATAGAAGAATTCATGATGCAGCAATAATCTGATTTTTTTAATAAAAAAAAAGAATAAGTTTTAGTTGCGGAGCAACAAAATTTTAACTAAAATAAAACTATACAATCTATGATCTTTAGCAGTCCTCGGCAACGGCGGCAAAAACATGATCGGTAAAATAGCAAGTGTATTATTCTTCCAATGTAGTAATAAAGAGAATTTCCCCGAATGTCGATCTCAAGGACTGCTTGACGATATAGAGTTCTGGTTTTATGTTAGTTAAACAAAAGCGATAGGGTTTTGAAAAGGTTTTGTTTAATTATAAAAGTCTTTTCAAGTGAAAAGGGAAAATCGACTAATTGGCTTAAACAAATATGAGTAACCTGCTAGGGAAGACGTATGATCTGACTCAGTAAAAACTCTGAATTAACATGCAATGACTTATTGTAACTACTTAATTACCGATTCTTTAGAATGTTTAATCCTAAGTCCTTAGTGAGAAAACCTTTAGTTGTCTACCATAATTCCTACGTCCATAGAGAATTGTAAATGAGATTAAACAATCAATTATCAAGAATTATTATGGTTCTTATATGGTATCCCTAGTCCTAGGGGATATCTATTATAGGATGATCAAAAGCAAAGCCTTAACAACGACGGTCCAGCCTAATCATTAATCGTAAATCAAACCTTGTTGGTCCGACAGGGCAAGTATTAAGAACAACTAGAGATCAAATCAGTTAAGAAAACAATGGAAATGTCAGTCCAATAATAATATCAAAGTCATTACAGATTCAAATCAGGGACATCCCTCTAGCATTGAGGGTTTAGTTACTCATAATATTCAAAGAAAATACAAAATAAAAACTAGACATTACAAGATAAGAGGGTTCTTGGATCTTCAATGGCTTCTGCTTATAAAAACCTTTAGTTCCCCAATCACCTTGATCTCTCTAATCCTAATAATGCAATTCTTCTCTAGCCAAAAAGTCATGTTTTCCTTCTCAAAATCTTCTCTGGCCGTGTCAGTCCCCTGAAATCTCTTTCTTGCATCTTTTCTTCGTCATGCATATCCTCCTGACACGGCTCGTGTCATGCAACACGGGTGGTCGTGTCAGGCCTTCTGTAGCTTGCCAATTTCACTCCCGAACATATTGTATTTGAAGGTGAGAAAATACTTAGAAGGGGGGTTGAATAAGTATGAAGATAAAAATTAGAAGTAAAAACTCAAGTATTTTTATCCTGGTTCGTTGAACTCAACTACTCCAGTCCACCCTATCTAGAGTGATTTGCCTTTCTCAAACAAGGACTTAATCCACTATTTAATCAACTGATTACAATAGTAACCACTAAGAACAACTGTTCAAAGTCTTCTCAAGAACTTTTGATCCCAACTGGATCTTCTTAAGGAACTATTACAATAAAATGTAAGATTAATACAAGTGTATGAATGCTTCTAACAAGCTTTATCACAACAGTGATTTTTCACTTAATGTTAAGAACAAAAGAATAAACTCAGCAATAAGAATATTTTATGAGAGCTTGTAAGAGTTTCTTTTTGAGATTCGTTGGTTTTAGATCACTTCTGAAGAAGATGATGAAGACTTACTTTTATATGCACAGTAGTCCACAAAGTCTTGACATTGGAGGCTGTGTACTGAAAAGGCCTGAACCTTTTTGTCTTTACATCACATGACCTTTCCTGGAAGTAGAATGCATAGAGAAATGCTTTTGGTCTGTGTTCTAGTGTCAAGCATGAAAGAGGAAAGAGTCGTTGAGCTAAATCAAAGGATATTACTTTGAATTCTTCTTCAATAATTATTTCTTTTCAGCAGGGTAACCATCAGATCTTGCATGATCAGAGTCTTGGATTCCCATCAGATTTTGCTGAATCAGAGTAAGGCAGCAAGTGTGTTTTAGCGTGTAGTTCTTTCAGAGCAGAGTTTTATGAATCAGATCCTCAGTACATGTAGCGTGTAGTACTCTCAGAGTTTTCTGAAAAACTGAGCTTCTTAACTCTCATACAAAGTTCTTTAATGCTTCAGAGTCTTCAGATCTTATTAGAGTCTTCTGCTTCAGATTTTTCTGTAGCTTCTGCTTCAGATTCTTCTGTAGCTTCTGCTTCAGATCCTTCTGCAGACAGCGCTCAGATTCTTCTATAAGATGATTCTGACTCTTCAGAGCCTTCCATAGTTCTATGTTCAGATTAATTTGCTCTTGGATATATATATATATATATATATATATATATATATATATATATATATATATATATATATATATATATATATATATATATATATATATATATATATATATATATATATATATATATATATATATATATATATATATATATATATATATATATATATATATATATATATATATATATATATATATATATATATATATATATATATACTTTAATTATCTGCAGCAAATATTCATGAACTAATTTTAGAGTAAATAATTCTTTAATACAAAATTTCATAAGGGTTATCATCAAAACATAGAGATATTACTAAGACACAATCTGTGTTCTTACAATCTCCCCCTTTTTGATGATGACAAAACATGAGAAATTTTGTTCAATAAAAAAACAATAATTATAACTCCCCCTGAGATTAAGAATCTCCCCCTGAAATTAATATTCTAAGGAAAGGAATACTTCCCTTTTTGCTTGAGTGTATTTCAGAATCAGAGTCTGATGACTTCTTTTCACACACAGAGTCTGGTTAATCAGAGTCTGATGACTTCTTTCAATCACAGAGTCTGGTTTTGTGTTTAGACTCAGAGTACAATTTGCTTCAAGAATCAGAGTCTGGTTGGGTAATTCTCAGGATAACTTCAATGAATTTATTTTGTCAGATGAAACAATAGAATCTGAAAGACTTAAATTCAAAGATAGTTAATAGTATGTCTGAATTTTGTTTTAGTATTTGCTTATGGATTGAACAATCAGATTCTTTTTCTCCCCCTTTTTGTCATAATCAAAAAGATGTGTAAAGACAGAAAAGATAATAGAAGAAAAACAAAGCAAACAATTTCATTCATTCAGATGGTTCACATAACAGATGATAACAAACAAACAAGAGAAAACATATTCAAAACAGCAGTGCAAAAACATGAAAAGAAACTAGGGTTGGCGAGATGCAATCAGGGTCAGAAGATCTGTGATCTTTGTAGTAGACTCTTCTTGCTTGGCCATCCAAGTCTTAATCTCTTCAGTGGTTTTTTCTTGTTTGATCATCCAAGACTTGATTTCCTTAACCTCTTTTACAAGTTCTGAATTGTCAGCCTTTACTTCAGGTGCAGATGCATCAATGTCCATATCAGATGCAACATCTTCAGATGGAGAGTCTTCAGCAGAAGCAGCTTCCAGAAGCAGCACTGGTGGTTTGGGAATGCTCATTAGAGTCTGTCTTACCAACTTAGCAATTTTTTCCTTAGCATCTTCAGCACAGACTGTCTTGAGATGAGAGGCCACCACGTTGAACTTAGAGATAAATTTATCCCAAGCAGCTTCAGACTTAACAGGATCTATACTGAACAGACACTCTTCTTCCACACGTGCAATCCCCATATGAACTTCCTTTTTGAAATTTTCAAACAGTTTACCAACATCTGTTCTAGGGTTGGGGTAAAGATATTCCTTAAGAGTCACTTTCTAAGCAGATTCAGAGTTTGGCTGAGGTTGTTCACAAGAGATGTTAGGAGGCGTTGGATCAGATGGTAGTTGTTTAGATGGTTAAGGTGCATATTGTTGAGGTTCAGATGGTTGAGGTTCAAATTGTTGAGGTTCAGATTGTTGAGGTTCAGATGGTTGTGGTATGGTGAGTTGAGGTGTAGGGGTTGGTGAAATTTCAGCTTCAGATGATTAATGTTGAAAATCTGAGAGGTTGAATTTTGAACGAAGTGAAAGTCTACGATTTATTTGGTCAGGTGCTGATAAATCAGAAAATGAAGGTTTGAGTGGATCAGGAATGTGTAAACAAGAGGGTGAATGAACTTCTGATTCAGAATCAGATGAATCAGTGGAGTGACATGAGGTGGATGACAAGACAACCATGGTTGCAAGTGGTTCCAGATCAAGAATGTCATCTGATGTTTCTGGAACAGGTAACGGTTGTTCTATTATAGAGGGATGTTTAGATGGTGTTGTTTGGGGAGGTTCAGATGAAATAGGTTGAGATTGATGTTCTGGTGATTGTTGTTGTTGTTCTGGTTGTGTTTGTTTTTGTTGTTGTTGTTGAGGTTCTGGTTGTTTTTGTTGTTGTTGTTGATGTTCTGGTTGAATTTTTGTTTGAGGTGGTTCAGATGGAGTTTGTACAGAAGATGGTTGTGAAAGTGTAGTTTGGGATGAAGGGGGTTCAGATGTATGAATTCCAGATGATGGTGGTACAGATGAATGTGGTCTAGAAGGTAATGGAGGAGGTGAAGGTAATGGAGAGTGAATGGTTGGAGTTGGATCAGATGTTAATACCTGCTTGATAGTTTCTCTTATGTCTTCCAGACTAGCTTCTGGAGGAGTGGGTTTCACTTTCTTTACCTTCTGAGGCTTAACAGCAGCTTCAGAGGCTTTACTCTTTCGCTGAGCCTCAGATCCTTCTTTAGCAATCTTCTTTGAACGTCTTTCTCTTACAAGATCAGGCAGAACTTCTCCTTCCTTCTGTACTATGTTAGCAGGCAGAGGAATACCTTCTCTTAAACATTCAGCAATGTAGGCTAAGATGATCTCCCTTGGTTCTTCAGCAGTGAACATAGGAAAATCTTCAACAGGAATCCTTCTGTTGCTTACATCCTTAGTAGCAATTTTCTTAGGTTTGCTGGCAAGCTCTGTGATGACCTTCATCCTCTTCAGAGTATTTCCATTAATGACAGAACCTATGACATATGACAGATCCTCTGTCAATCCAGTATCATACAGATATTTCACAAGACCATTCTCTGTTAGAATGTCTGATATCAGCCTACCCATAGGAATCCAATTCCTAACTTTTCCAGCTTTGACTCTTATATCTTCTCTTGTTTCCTTTACATGATTCAGAAGGTGACTAAACAGAAGATAAGGTAAGTCCACCTTCTTTCCCTTGCTCATACAGAACATAAAGTATAGTTGTTCAGCACTGACATAGTCTGGGGAATTTGATGATTTTCTGTGAAAAATGGAACTCATGAAAATCTTGGCCAAGATCCTGTAGACTGGCTTCAGTTCCCTTACTTTGCTAGTTGGTGCCCCATAAATAATAACTTCTTGAAACACATCAGCAAGATCCACACGAGCAGATTGTAGACTGGTTTCAACATCAGTTTCAGAGTATCCAATAAGTTGTCTGATCATCTTCTCAGTAATCACAATCTCCTTTCCAAGGACAGAAGAATGGATGAACTTAGGGCACACCTGAGCATGTATCCAGAATTCTTTCACCAAAGTTGGATAAACAGGACCCATAAGCCTGTCAAAATACTTTGTCCAACTCTGAGTTTGGATGGTTGAGGAAAGATTAAATCCATTTTCTTCAATGGACTCAAGGTTTATGAAGCATTCACTCAGAACTTCCAGTTCTATGGTTGGAGTGAGAAGAGTTCTTACAGGTTCTTTGTAAGCTTCAGCATTAGGAGCAGAAACAACAATGGTTGATTGCATCTGAGCAGATGTTGATGAAGAAGACGCCATTGATGTTATTGATTGAGAGGTTTTAGGTTTAGGGTTTTGGTGAAGAGCAAAGAGAAGACAGAAATGCATAAAAGGGTTCGTGAAGTGAAAAATGTGAAATGGTGTGATTTGTAGTATTTATAGATAAAATCAGGCACACAAACAATCACATAAGCACGCTTCACATAGCATTTAATGAAAAAGTAAAAACATCATTGCACAGCAATTATGATTCTGACAAATGGGGGGAAAATCAAGAAAAGTCAGATTTTCAAAGCAGTACTTCAAACGTTAATTCAGTAAAGTGCACTCTACCTTTTCAGTTTCTGAGCTACACGTGTTTGCTTGCTTGTGCTTCTGAAATATCTTGAGAAATGAAACATTAGACAACGTTCAGATCCTCTGAGCATTGTTAGTTCAGATTTACACAAGTAAAATAATTCAAGAAAATGAATAAATTAACAGATGAGATGCTTCAGAGCATTAGACATTTTGCATCTGAGAAGTTTGCCTCTGATAAATATTATTTTGGACAAAAATCCATACCAATATTTTTCAGAATAAACTTGAACCTATCTTCAGCAAGGGGTTTTGTAAAAATATCAGCCCATTAATGATCTGAATCAACAAAAGCTAAGTTTATAATACCCTTCTGAACATAGTCTCTGATAAAATGATGTTTAATTTATATATGTTTTGCCTTAGAGTGTAAAATTGGATTTTTAGACAAACATATAGCAGAAGTATTATCACAGAAGATAGATACATTACTCTCAAAGATCTGATAGTCCTCTAACTGACTCTTCATCCAGAGCATCTGCGTGCTACATCCAGCAACAGCAATGTATTCTGCCTCTGTTGTAGAAAGTGCAATTGTGGGTTGCTTATTGTTGTACCATGAGATCAGATGACTTCCCAGAAACTGACAGCTTCTAGAAGTACTTTTACGTTCTACTCTGTCTCCAGCATAGTCAGCATCATAGAATCCAACTAATGTATATTTATCAGATCTTCTGTAACACAGACCCACGTTAGTAGTACCTTTCAGATACCTTAGAATCCTCTTAACAGCAGTTAAGTGAGATTCTCTAGGATCTGATTGGAATCTTGCACATAAACATACACTGAACAAAATGTCAGGTCTAGAAGCAGTTAAGTAGAGAAGAGATCCTATCATACCTCTGTAGAGTTTCTGATCTACTTTCTTACTTACCTCTTCCTTGCCTAGTGTACTAGTTGGATGCATGGGAGTCTTTGCCATCTTACTATCAGTCATGTTAAATTTCTTCAGAAGTTCTTTAACATATTTGGTCTGATGAATGTAAGTGCACTCTGGAGTTTGGTTAACTTGAATTCCCAGAAAGAATCTCAATTCTCCCATCATGCTCATTTCAAATTCTGCCTGCATACATTGAGCAAACTCCTTTCCCAGCATAGTATTGGTAGATCCAAATATAATATCATCCACATATATTTGACATATTAGAAGATCTTTCTTAAATGTTTTACAAAAGAGTGTTGTGTCCACTTTGCCTCTGATGAAATTTTTCTCTAGAAGAAAATTGCTTAACCTCTCATACCAAGCTCTGGGAGCTTGTTTTAAACCATACAGAGATTTCTTTAGTTTGAAAACATGTTCTGGAAATTTTTCACTCTCAAAACCAGGAGGCTGGTGAACATAAACTTCTTCTTCTATAATACCATTTAGAAAGGCACTTTTAACATCCATCTGATATAGAGTGATGTTATATTGTGCAGCAAATGAAATAAGAAGGCGTATAGATTCTAACCTTGCCACTGGAGCATAAGTTTCATTGTAATCAATACCTTCTTGTTGGTTGTACCCTTGAGCAACAAGCCTTGCCTTATTTATTTCAACTTCTCCTTTCTCATTAAGCTTATTTCTGAAGACCCACTTAGTTCCAATTATGTTGAATCCTTTTGGTCTTGGAACTAAGTCACACACATCATTTCTAGTGAACAGATTTAGCTCTTCTTGCATTGCAATAATCTAGTCATTGTCTTGTAGAGCTTCATCTACAGTGGTTGGTTCAATTACTGACACCAATCCAAATAATGATGCTTCAGAGGATCTGAGGAAGGATCTTGTTTTGATAGGGTCATCCTTCTTTCCAATGATCACATTCTCTGGATGAGAAGTTTTGATTCTGGAAGATGATCCTCTAATAATTGATTCTTCAAAAAATTTTAAATTGTTCATCTGAGAAGTCAAAGGAATTGCATCTGGCGTTGCTTCTGGTTCCTTTACTTGAGCTTTGTCTGCCTCTGATCCTTCAGAGTCTGTGAAGACTACTTCTCTATCTACAGAATTTTCAAACTGCTTTGGCTTTTTAATGCCAAGCTTATCATCAAATCTAACATGTATAGATTCTTCCACAATATGTGTTTCAGTATTGTATACTCTGTAACCCTTAAAGCGTTCAGAATATCCAAGCATGAAACACTTATGTGCTTTAGAATCAAACTTGCTAAGATTCTCTTTAGTGTTTAACATATAACAAATAAATCCAAAAGGATGAAAATAAGCAATGTTGGGCTTTTTGTTCCTCCACAATACATAGGGAGTCTTTTCTAGAAGAGGTCTTACAGACACTCTGTTCTGAATGTAACATGCTGTGTTGATTGCTTATGCCTAAAAGTGCTTTGCCAGATTAGTCTCATTGATCATGGTTCTGGCCATTTCTTGCAGAGTTCTATTTTTCCTCTCTACAACTCCATTTTGTTGTGGATTTCTAGGACAGGAAAAATCATGAGCAATGCCATTTTCATTAAAATATTTTTTAAAATATTTGTTTTCAAATTCACCACCATGATCACTTCTAACTTTTATAATTTTGAAATCTTTTTCATTCTGGACTTGTTTGCAGAAGTCAAAGAACATAGAATGTGACTCATCCTTGTGTTTTAAGAACTTTACCCATGTCCATCTACTATAGTCATCAACAATGACTAATCCATACTTCTTGCCTCTGATATATGCAGTTTTCACTGGTCCAAACAGATCAATATGAAGTCATTCTAATGGTCTGGAAGTAGAAACAACATTTTTTGATTTAAAAGATAATTTTGAAAACTTCCCTTTTTGACATGCTTCACAAAGAGCATCTGAGGTGAACTTCAACTTAGGAAGTCCTCTGACAAGATTAAGTTTATTAATCTGAGATATACATCTCATATTAATATGCCCTAATCTTCTGTGCCAGACCCATTGCTCCTCATTAACAGACAAGAGGCATTTAACATTCTGAACCTTAAGTTCTGAAAGATTTATTTTATAAATGTTGTTCTTCCTCTTTCCACTAAATAGGATTGAGCCATCCTTTTGACTAATAGCTTTACAACATTTTTGATTAAAGATTATGTCATAACCATTGTCACTTAATTGACTTATGGGCAATAGATTATGCTTTAGTCCTTCTACAAGTAAAACATTAGTGATAGAGGGAAGGTTACCATTTCCAATAGTGCCAGATCCAATGATCTTGCCCTTCTGATTCCCTCCAAATTTCACGTCACCTTCAGATCTAAGCTCCAGGCTTTGGAACATAGACCTTTCTCCCGTCATATGTCGCGAGCATCCAGAGTCCAGGTACCATGACTGGCGTCCTGACCTTGCTGCTAAGAACATCTGCAACAAAAATTATTTTACTCTTAGGTACCCAGATCTTCTTGGGTCCTTTTGGGTTAGTTGTTCTGAAGGTTCGTCTAAACTTCTGTTTTTCAACATAAGGTTTATTTTTACTAGCCTTAGATTTAAACACATGAATGTTCTTTCCAGAATGAGTGTGTTCAATATCATTTAAGTGACCAAATTTAAAATTGGAATATAAAGGAGTTTTCTTGATGATAATTTTATCAACAGATTTTGGATTTAAATCAGAGGAAGATTTATATCCAATTCCTTTTCTGTTATTTCTGCTAACTCCATAGATCATAGAAGTCATTTTGCTTCTGTCTATGCTTTTAGCAAGAAACTTCTGAAAGCTGTAGTCATACTTTTCCAAAATATTTTTGCATTCAGACTCAGTTTCAGAATCAGAGTTTTGTTGAGCTAATTCAAAATCATTTTTCATTTTTAGGTTCTTTTCATTTAGCTCAGTCACTTCTGATTTGAGAATATTATTCTCAAATACAAGATTGCTTTGATGCTCCTTGTATTTGAGCTTAATATTATTATAGCTCTTCAGAACCTCTGATAACACTTTGATAAGTTCCTCTTTAGTGAGTTTAGCCATTACCTCTTCAGCGTCAGAGTCAGATTCAGAGTCAGATTCGGAACCTGAAATTCCTTCCTCCTGATCTTCTATGTCTGCCATCAATGATACATTGGCACATTCTTCTTCTGCCTCAGATTCAGAGTCAGATATATCTGAATCATCCCAGGTTTCCATTAGAACCTTCTTCTTCTTATCAAATTTTCTTTTAGGCTTTTCTTTCAGAAGCTTTGGACAATCATTTTTGTAATGCCCAGGTTCTTTACATTCGTAGCAGACAACCTCCTTTTTGCCAGATCTTCTGTGTCCAGAAGATTCCTTTCTTTGGTCAGGCTTCTTGAAGTTTCTAAACTTCTTTCCTTTATGCTTCCAGAGTTTGTTTATTCTTCTGGACAACATGGATAATTCATCTTCAGATGAGGATGAGGATTCTTCAGAGCTTTCCTCTATTACTTGCAACGCTTTAGCAGATTTATTAGATTTTAAGGCAATTGACTTACCTTTCTTTTGAGGCTCATCTTCCTCAAGTTCAATTTCATGGCTCCTTAGTGAGCTGGTTAGTTCCTCCAAGGAAATCTGGTTCAGATCTTTAGCCATTTTCAGTGCAGCCACCATAGGTCTCCATCTGGTAGGTAAACTTCTGATGATCTTCTTCACGTGATCAGCAGTAGAGTAACCTTTATCCAGAACCTTTAGTCCAGCTGTAAGTATTTGAAATCTGGAGAACATGGCTTCAACAGATTCAGCTTCTTCTATCTTGAAAGCTTCATACTTCTGAATTAGAGCTAGAGACTTTGTTTCCTTGACTTGAGAGTTTCCCTCATGAGTCATTTTCAAGGACTCAAACATGTCAAATGCAGTTTCTCTATTTGTGATCTTTTCATACTCAGTGTGAGATATTGCATTTAACAATATTGTTCTAGCCTTGTGGTGATTTCTAAATTCCTTCTTTTGGGCTTCTGTCATAGATTTTCTATATACTTTCTTGCCATTCCCATCAATGGGATGAACATATCCCTCTATGACCAAATCCCATAAACCAGCATCATAACCAAGGAAAAAACTTTCAATCCTGTCTTTCCAATAATCAAATTTCTCCCCATCAAACATAGGGGGTTTAGTACTGATTCTGTCTCTTTCTTCATACTTGTTAGATGTTGAAACATCAACCATTATAAACAACCAAATATAAGAATCAAAGTTTTTCTCACTGGATCTTTTCTGTCACTGTGAAGTGGTAGCACACACAGAACCGGAGCTCTGATGCCAACTGAAGGTGAGAAAATACTTAGAAGGGGGGGGGGGGGGTTGAATAAGTATAAAGATAAAAATTAGAAGTAAAAACTCAAGTATTTTTATCCTGGTTCGTTGAACTCAACTACTCCAGTCCACCCTATCTAGAGTGATTTGCCTTTCTCAAACAAGGACTTAATCCACTATTTAATCAACTAATTACAATAGTAACCACTAAGAACAACTGTTCAAAGTCTTCTCAAGAACTTCTGATCCCAACTGGATCTTCTTAAGGAACTATTACAATAAAATGTAAGATTAATACAAGTGTATGAATGCTTCTAACAAGCTTTATCACAACAATGATTTTTCACTTAATGTTAAAAACAAAAGAATAAACTCAACAATAAGAATATTTTATGAGAGCTTGTAAGAGTTTCTTTTTGAGATTCGTTGGTTTTAGATCACTTCTGAAGAAGATGATGAAGACTTGCTTTTATATGCACAGTAGTCCACAAAGTCTTGACATTGGAGGCTGTGTACTGAAAAGGCCTGAACCTTTTTGTCTTTACATCACATGACCTTTCCTGGAAGTAGAATGCACAGAGAAATGCTTTTGGTCTATGTTCTAGTGTCAAGCATGAAAGAGGAAAGAGTCGTGGAGCTAAATCAAAGGATATTACTTTGAATTCTTCTTCAATAATTATTTATTTTCAGCAGGGTAACCATCAGATCTTGCATGATCAGAGTCTTGGATTCCCATCAGATTTTGCTGAATCAGAGTAAGGCAGCAAGTGTGCTTTAGCGTGTAGTTCTTTCAGAGCAGAGTTTTATGAATCAGATCCTCAGTACATGCAGCGTGTAGTACTCTCAGAGTTTTCTGAAAAACTGAGCTTCTTAACTCTCATACAAAGTTCTTTAATGCTTCAGAGTCTTCATATCTTATTAGAGTCTTCTGCTTCAGATTCTTCTGTAGCTTCTGCTTCAGATCCTTCTGCAGACAGCGCTCAGATTCTTCTATAAGATAATTCTGACTCTTCAGAGCCTTCCATAGTTCTATGTTCAGATTAATTTACTCTTGGATATATATATATATATATATATATATATATATATATATATATATATATATACTTTAATTATCTGCAGCAAATATTTATGAACTAATTTTAGAGTATATAATTCTTTAATACAAAATTTCATAGGGGTTATCATCAAAACATAGAGATATTACTAAGACACAATCTGTGTTATTACAGTATTGTCTATTTTTTCGCTCTGATTCTTCCTGATTGCTTACCTGGACCTAAAAACAATGGAAATACCAAACCAACGCATAAAATGCGATAAAAGCAAATAAAATGAGACTAAATGTATAAGAAGATTAACTCAAACTATCAGTAAAATAACGCATAAAAACCACTGATCATATACTCAAATAATAACACATAACTTGATACATCAACTTACACAAATGAGGTGAATACGGAAGTTTGATAATAAGGAAAGATAGTACCTCAACTGCGACGACGATAGATGCCCTCACATATGGCTTGGTTACTTCATTTGTTAGATAACGATATAGACAAAGAACATATATAGAAAGCATGCAATAATGAATTCCTAAACACGATCTAAGATGTCGAGAACACCGAGTTCCCTACGAATGTGAAAGAAAGGCTTTGTAGCGAGTGATATTGTGAAAATAACGGCAAGTTGATTTTTGGTATTAACGTGCTCAAATACCACATCAGCTTTCTCCACATGATCCCTAAGGAAATGATGGCGTATTTCGATATGCTTGGTGCGTGAATGCAATATGGGGTTCTTGGTTAGATTAATGGCACTGGTGTTATCAAAAAACATTGGAACACACTCAAGCTTTAGATTGAAGTCTAGTAATTGTTTCTTACACCATAAAACTTGAACGCAACAAATACCGGCCACAATGTATTCCGCTTCGGCTGTTGAAAACACAACGAAAACTTGCTTTTTGATGCCAACTCACCAAAGAATTTGAAAACAGATGACAAGTGCCACTTGTACTTTTCCTATCTGATTTGCAACCAGAAAAGTCGGAATCAGAAAAGCTAACCAAGGAACAATCATTACCCTTGGAATACCAGAGCCCATACTTTGGAGTACCAGAGAGGTATCTAAGTATACGCTTTACGACTTTTAAGTGATATTCCTTGGGACATGATTGATACCTCGCACACATGCAAACACTAAACATTATGTCGGGTCGAGATGCAGTAAGATAAAAGAAAGAACCAATCATACCTCTATACTTCTTCACCTCCACATCCTTACCATTCTCGTCTTGGTTGAGATTTGCACATGTAGGCATCAGAGTATCAATCGCCATGGAGTTAGCCATGTCAAAATGCTTGAGAACCTCAAGGCAATATTTTTTTTGGCTCACAAATGTACCCTCTTTGAGTTTCCGAGGAAATAGTTGAGCTCCCCCATCATGCTCACCTCGAACTCGCCCTGCATTGATCTAGAAAACTCGTTGACCATATTCATATTAGTTAATGCAAAAATGATACCATCATAATATATTTGTACCAAGATTAAGTTTTTTCCTTGACGTTTAATGAAGAGAGTTGTGTCAACCTTTCCTCTTGAGTACCCTTGATCAAGAAGAAATTTTCTAATACGGTCATACCAAGCCCTAGGGGCTTGTTTGAGTCCGTACAAAGCTCGTTTTAACTTGTAGACATGATCAGGATACTCATGGGATTCAAACCCAGGAGGTTGGGCTACATAAACCTCTTCATTTACATATCCGTTGAGGAAATCACTTTTTACATCCATCTGAAATAATTTGAAATCTTTCGCATAAGCGAAAGCAAGCAAAAGGCGTATAGCCTCGAGTTGGGCAACTGGCGCATAAGTTTCCTCATAGTCGACTCCCTCGTCTTGGTTATACCCTTGTGCGACTAACAGTGCCTTATTGCGTGTTATAACTCCGTTTTCGTCCAGTTTATTCCTAAACACCCGTCAGATGTCAATTACTCGATGGTCTCACTGAGGAGGGACAAGGTCTCAAACCTTATTTTTTTAAACTGATTCAATTCCTATTGCATTGATAGGAGCCAATATTCATCGAGTAATGCCTCTTTAGGGTTTTTAGGCTCAACTTGAGAGACAAAAGCAAAGTGATAACATAAGCTACTTAGCTTAGATCGAGTTGTCACTCCCTTTGAGATATCACCGAGAATGTTGTCAATAGGATTGTCTTTAGACGACTTCCACGCTGGAGGAAGGCCATCAGTGTTAGTCGAATGAATCTCCTCAATCTCCTCACGACGGTGATATTTTTCCTCCTCAACTTTCACTGATTCAGGTTGATCAATTTCTTTCTCAATGTCTTTGAGTATGTCTTCAGAAGATACACCCGAACCATGAAACGAAATACCTTTTCCGACACTTTTTGGATAAGTTTCATCAAAAGTGACATGAACAAATTCTTCAACTATAAGTAACCTCTTATTGTATATTCTATATACTTTACTTGATAGAGAGTATCCGAGAAAGATACCTTCATCTACCTTGGAGTCAAATTTACCTAGACTCTCCTTACCATTGTTTAACATAAAACATTTACAACCAAAAACATGAAGGTGGGACACATTTGGCTTCCTCCCTTTCAAAAGTTCATACAGAGTCTTGTTAAGAATAGAACGAATGAGCACCCTATTTAAAACATAACAAGCCGTACTAATGGCATCGGCCCAAAAATATTTAGGAAGTCCACTTTCATTGATCATAGTTCTTCCTAACTCTTCCAAAATTCATTTTTTAGGTTCCACAACCCCGTTTTGTTGAGGGGTACGCGAAGCGGAAAAATTATGATCAGTTACGTGTCTACAACAATATTCTTCAAAAAGATGATTTTCAAACTCACCTCCATGATCACTTCTAATTGATATAATGTTTGTGTTCAGCTTGTTTTGAGAAAGTTTAGCAAATTTTTCAAAGGCGGAGAAAGTATCGCTCTTGCTAGCCAAGAAGATAGTCCAATAAAACCTAGAGAAATCATCGACTATAACAAAACCATAGTAGTTACCACCTAGACTCTTAATTCTAGATTGTCAAAAGAGGTCCATATGAAGAAATTCAAGAGGTCTCATAATTGACACAATGTTTTTATATTTACACGAGATCCTTGTTTGCTTCTCCATTTGGCACGCATCACATAAGTGATCCTTTAAAAACTTGATTTTAGGTAAGCTAATAACTAGGTCCTTAGACACTATCTTGTTTAGAAAGTCAAAATTGACATGCGCCAAACGTCTATGCCACAACCATGAGTCCTCACTCTTAGTCATGAGACATTTGTCGCTACTCAATGATACATCACTAAAATCCAGCATATAAATATTATTTACCCTTAAGCCATTAAACACATCCCTCTTTTTATCATTATTTTCAATCATGCAATAATCTTTTGAAAGGATACTTTGTATCCCTTGTCACATAATTGATTAATGCTTATGAGATTGTGTTTAAGACCCTCAACTAGCAATACATCAGAGATAGTAGTAAACGAAGGATTACCTACACTACCTTTTCCAAGTATTTCTCCCTTGTTGTTGTCTCCATAGGTTACAAATATCTTCTTCTTTGCCACAAAGTCAATGAAGAGAGATATGTCTCTTGTCATATGTCTTGAGCATCCACTATCGAGAACCCATCTTCTCTCCGTAGGCTCAAGACTTTGTACCTATAAAAATAATAAATGAAAGTAGGTACCTAATTATTTATTGGGTCCTTGGTTGTAAATGAAATCTTGGTTGCATTTAGGCAAACATTGATAAACCCCTTTAGGAACAAAAAATCTCCTAAAGAGACATTTAGCAATGGTGTGACCCCTTTTGCAACAATACAAGCAAGTGAGGTTAACCTTTGTATCACTTTTGTTACCTTGATTTTTGATCACATATGTATATTTTTGATAAGGATTAATCATGCTTTTTCTAAAATATGATCTATCAATAGCAAACGTGATCTTTGGTTCTAGAGCCTTGTCAAGTTTGCCTTTAAGAGTTCTAACCTCTTTTTGTCAAATATGACAAGTATCACACCCAAGTTTTACCCATCTAGTTCTTTCTTCATCAACATCTACCTTTGTTAATTCCACCATGGATGCCTTTAGAGCCTCCAATTCCTTTTCGGAATTGGAGATCTTTTGCTCCAAATGAGTAAAAATTTGTTTGTTTGAGGTTAACCGTTTAAAGGCTTCCTTGACTTCATGGTGTAAGGTATCAAAGGCAAGTTGTAATTTAGAATGAGACAATCTAGTAGAGTTTTCATATTTATCATGTTATACCTTTTTTTTCTTCTTCTTTTGATGAACAGAGAGACAAAGGTTGACAGACTCTTCTTCGTCACTTGAACTATCATCCGCGGATGACGCACTATCATTTTCCCAAGCGATGTAAGCTCTTCTAGCCTTACCTTGTTTCTTTTGTGAGTGATTACTTTCCTTTCCTTTGTCCTTCTTCATCAATGGACAATCCGGCTTATAGTGTCTGACTTTTCCACAATTAAAGCACGACCCTCTTGCTTTACTCCCCTTATTTCCTTCATTCTTGGAAGACCTTGATTGTCTTCTAAAATTGACGAGATTCTTTTCGGAATATTGGATACCATTCTTCTTTACATAGTGTTGTATTGCTTCAGGAACAGCCCCATATCCTCATTCGTTTCTTCATCATCGTCATCACTCGAGTCGTAATCACTTAACTCTTTTTCAGAGGACTTTGAACAAGAAGCTTTTAGAGTTATAAACTTCTTTTCCATAGTTTTGATCTATTCCTTCTTTTTATTTTTCTCAAATTGCTCGAGACTAAGAAGCACTTGCTCATGTTCTTGGACCTTTCCAAAAAGAGTTGTAAGGTCCAAATTCATAAGATCATTTGCTTCCTTTATGGTCGTGACCTTTGGTTGCCACTCCCTAGTAAGACATCTTAAAACTTTGTTAGTAACAACATCGTTGGAAATTGGTCTACCAAGTGAATTTAGTCTATTGATTAAATAAAAAAAATCTCTTTTGCATGTCAACAATGGTTTCCTCTTGCTCCATGTGAAAGAGATCAAACTCTTGAGTCAAAATGTTGATTCTAGCTAGTTTGACATCATTAGTTCCCTCATGGGCAACTTGCAATGAGTCCCACGTAGCTTTAGCAGTCATACAATGTGAAACTCTATAATATTCATCAGCTCCCAAGGAGGAGATCATAATATTTCTAGCCTTCCAATCGTAATTGTACTTTTTCTCATCTTCATCATTCCATTGTGCTTCAGGCTTAGGCACAACAACGTTATTTTCATCGGTCATGGTAATTTCCATAAGACCGTTCAATATAACGTTCCATACCTTTCTGTCAATGAAATTTATATGCACGCGCATACAATCTTTTCAGTAACTATAGTTCTCACCGTTGAAAACAGCTGCTCTATTGTAAGCCCATTTTGGTTCGTTTGCCATATTCTAAGAAGTTATATGCAAAGTACGGAATGAACCGGTGCTTTTGATACCACTTGTTAGACGATGACAATGATCTAGAAGGGGGATTGAATAGATCACTTATTAAAAATAGAATCGGCGCTTATTAAGATTTGTAATTTAAAAAGTTTTAAGCGGAAGCGGCCGAGGAACCATACTCGTCTAAACGAACCGTTACCAAAAAGATCGGATATACGCAAAGTCTATATGGAGTACCGATGTAGACGAGAATGAGAATCAATAATTTGAACACAAATCAATCAGATTTTGTTCACTTAACATTGGACAGTTTCTAATGTGTGTGGAATATAAACCAATTGATAAACAACTCAAGTATTTGTGTTCACGCAATTAGTTAAACACTTGGTGTGCGAAGCACCTCAAGTAAATTTCAATAGGTGAATGAAGTGATATGTTCTTCAATTACAATAAAAAGATTGTAATGAGGTTTCTAAGTATGTTTCAGCACTAACACACGCCAGAATTTTAATCAACTAATATGTTTGCACACAAACTCAAAATTCAGCAATGGAAATAGTAAAAAGAGAGAACACCAATTTGTTGAGGCAGTTCCCCCGTCGTCCTCGCTCGGGGTACGTCTGCCCTCAATTCTAAAAATAGAATTGAGACATGTATATATAATTAGTTGCAAATTGTTTTTACAAGAGAAGCAATAGATATCAAACAATCAAACCCAAATGTTGATGTAGAGCCTATGCCTTCTCTTCCCTTGATTCAAGATGAATCAAGTCCTTCGAACGTGATGAGTAAACCTTTGATTACGACACTAACTTTGAACAACCCTCTGGTCTTCAAATCTTTCCTGAATGATTTCAAACACCAAAGATTCGAACCCAAACCTTCCTACCACAATCCTCCGGATAACGCTACTAAATTGACAGAACCTCCCGTTCTTCAATTACCTTCGCTCGGCTGAATCTGTGAAGGAATGATTTGTGCAAGACCCCCAAAATCCAAGATTCTTGGAGGACAAAATCCTCAAGGGTTTATTCAAGAAAAACCCATTGATTTCTCAATCCAAACGCGATACACCAATCCTAAGTTTGGACGTTATCACCTCGATGATGCAGAGTACACAACAAAAATGATTATGTGTAATTGTTGAAAAATGCAAGAAAGAGGATGAAGATGATGAGAACCAAATCAGTGTATATTTTCACTTTTCTTGTTGTTTTGTGTGGAATGAACTAACTCAATATATATGCAAAGTTGAAACCAAATAACCAACATAACAGTCACTTTGGATGTTAAGCATAACAGAAATTATGTGAGAAACGCGCGAACGGTCGACCTAAAACAAGGGGAAGGTCGATCTGAGCTTTCTTGAATTCAGGATTATGCAGGAAACAGCTCTTTGCGTCGACTGGAAAAGGTCCATGCGTCGATGTAAAGCACCCCAATTTTGACAAGCACAAATGCACACAGTATGAGTCGATCGGAGGGTTGGCGTGAGCTCTCCTGAGAGCAAGACATGAAAATTGACATCTGTATGAGTCGACCTAAGCATGCTATGAGTCGACTCAAAGACTCATAACTTGCAAAAATGCATATTTTCATCTATTTATCTACTTCTAAGAGATCCTAATGTATCTTTATCTTGACCAACATGATCAAACTCATATAGAACACACATAGTGCTCTTTCAATATGTACCTAGACATATTTTGACAAATGTTTGACGCAAGAAAGATAAAGTATGCATATGCGACTCGATGATACCGTCCAAAGTACATTTTTCAAACTATATATGTTTTGACATCATTAAAACAAGTATGAGGCACTTCGCCCTTACAGTTAACAGAAGCAAATAAATAATAGCAGAAGACATAAGAATTTATATCGGTTCCTCCCAAACTGAGAGTAGTCCAGTCCCTTTTCTTCACAAGAGATTTTCACTATAATCAAAACATGATTACAATCGCTTATGTATTCTGCATAAGACTTTTACATTTTCTCAGACCCAAGGTCCAAGACTTCTGCTCAAACTCCTCACTCGAGACTTCCTTGCTCAGGCCCTCAGCCCAAGACTTCTGCTCCAAGTCCAATGAAACAAGCCTCTCTACTTGCACCCCTCAGGTCAAGACTTATTGCCCCAATTCTATGTACTGAGCATTCTGGCTCAAGCCCTCAGGTTCAAGACTTCTGCTTCAGGTTCCATGAAACGATCCTCTCTGCTTGCACCCCACCGGTTAAGACTTACTACTCCAAATTTCATGAACCAAGCTATTTTACTCAAGCCACACTGCCTCAAGACTTTTCTGCTCAATCAATCTACTTGGTTAAGACTTTCACTGCTCAAGCACATAACAAGATACTTATGTGGCTCAAGCATCTTGGCTTGAGACTTTCTTGCTTGTATCCCAATGATACAAGACTTCTGCTCAATCAATCCATTTGATTAAGACATTCACATCATAAGCACATCGAAAGAGACTTACATGGCTTAAGCATATTGGCTCGAGACTTCCTTGCTTGTATCTCAATGACACAAGACTTTTATCTAAATTGTTGAATAAGCTTAGCAGAATAGAGAATAAGGTGTACATGATATAAGTATAAGAGGTACAGAAAATCACCATAATAAAGACCTAAAACACTTAAGATTTCTAAGATATTCAATGTGTAAGAAATCTTAAGGCTTTTACAATTACAATCTACATCAGAAAATCTGCATATACAATGAGTTGATAATTGCTGATCTTGTTATTCCTTCTTCTGGTTGATCCTTGTTAAAGATTTATCTTAAACCTTCAGCCATATTTATAGCCTTTTCAGAAACTAACTGTTATTCCATAGTACAAGAGTCGTTGAAGATAGATACACCAAAAGATCTTAATCCAATGTGTAACATATTTAATCTTTGAGTTTTCAAGGAATTATGTGCTATTAGAGCCGTTGAGAGTAGATATCCATAAAGTATCTCAATTTTTCTTGAGTCTTGCAATCTGTAGACTCTAGCTGAAAAACTAATTTGACAATATATTTTGCTTTCTGCAGTACGGACATCTTAAACTCTATCACCAAGTCTGAATGGTACTAGAAGCTAATTTGCATTCACTAAGTGTAGAGACAATTACGTTGCTTCCTCTAGATCTGAGACCTTCAGCTTTATAGTCTACGGCAGACATGACTTAGCAAGCGTTCTTCAGGTTCTGCCACCAAAAGGTAGCAATTCAGTAACTCTCAAAGTGTGCTTAATGTAGAATAGATTCTGACAATAATGTTTACAAGTATTAGAACCTGCACACATGAAACACGTATCAAATAAACCATTATTCTTTCAATACTTTATTATCATCAAAATCTAAGGAAAATATGTCATGAACAAATCTTGCTCTAGCAAAATAAGTCTCCTGCTATGTATATAGCATTAAAAGTCTTGATCAGTTGTTAATTGAGCAGAAATTCTTAGATTGTGAGTCTTTGGGTCTGAGTGACTTAAGCAGAAGTCTTAGGTTTATGGAACCTGAGAAAGGAAGTCTTGAGCTCTTGGAACTTAAGCAAGAAAGTTTTGGGGCTGAGGGGTTTGAGCATAAGTCTTGGATTTGTGAAATCTAAGCAAAGAAGTCTTGGACTGAGTGTCTGAGCAGAAATCTTGAGTCTGAGGGATTTAAGCAAGGAAGTCTTGGGTTTATAGAATCTAAGCAGAAGTCTTGGATCTGAAAGATTTAAGTAGGAAGTCTCTCAGGCCCTAAGCAAAGAAAAGTCTTATACTTGAATGTATAAGTAGTTATAATTATAAATTAATTATAGTGGAAAATCTCTTGCTGTGTAAGAGGACTGAAATATACATTTGTCTTGTGCTTAATTCATCTTTCATCCTTTATCGGTGATTCGGTGAAAAACTTGGATTCACAATATTGATGGATGAATAGTGGATGATAGTGTATTTGTCAGGGTCTTAACATTCAAGATCAACATTATAGGGTGTATCTGCACCGTTCACTTGTTGATTTTCCAACCTGTGATAATCAGTTGGCACCATATACTTTCTGTAACTTAGGATGGAAAATCCATTTCTTATCATCACCATAGTAATCCTGTCTTCTGACTTCAACAGATTTTGTCATATGTTCATTGATAACTGTGATGATTCCCGGAATGATTGTCACAAAACTTGCTTTTCGTCCAATCTATTCCATCTCGCCTAAGAACAGGTTCCTTCATCAACATAATGCATAATTTCAACTCTCAAATGCATTCTTTTAGCTCACTAGATGTACATGTCTATTCATTCATAATTAAGATGATAAGAAATAGAATAAGAGATAGTTAAGGCAGTGAATCAAGGTTATAACAGTTCAGAATGCCATCCTTTCAGGTTGTGAGATATTTCCTAAATATATGCTTGGGAAGATTACATTGTTAATGTTAACCAACAACATAAATGTTTTGACAACATTGATCCGTTCTGTTAATATCATGAACATATCGATTGTCGTGTGCGGGGAGTGAAGGCACATGAATTGAATTTAATATCTGCTGTATCATGAAGCTACAGAAATTCAAGAAAGCATGTTGAGATGGAAAGGCCAGCATAGGGCAAAGGCAAAGACCATTAAACAAAGGATCAAATTCAAGAACAATTGGTCACACCAGAAACTTCGACTTCGTTCCATTATTCTGTCATTTCACCTTCAACTACATGTTCTTTTGGTTGTTACATGTAAATGCATCATTTATCTATGCAATGACGACTGTTCGTATGTAATGGATAACTTGTAAACATAATTACTGAATCTATACATACCAAATATTTGATATAAGATAACTTTTGTCCTAATGAATGTTGGTTATACAAAAGAACATAACAAGAACTGAATTCATATATACTTTGTTGAGTTGAGATGATATAATGAAAGAAAACTATTGATATTGAGCTATGTTTTTCCATCAAACGGGTTAAAAGAGAATATACCAGAAACAAATTTAAGACTTTCTAGCATTTTATTAATTTACCTGTAAGGCACGATCAAATCACAACTCGGACAAATACAATTTGACCACTATTAATCATATTTTCAAAAAGCAATTTCCATCCTATAACATGTTGAAGACTAAACTGTTTCTTGACAAGTATACTTCCAATCTTTGTTATGTTGTTTCTCAGCATCAAGACAATAATTCAACAACAGCTCCAAATTTTCCATCCAGCAAGTTAAACAATTCTAAACAACTGGTTAATTATTTGAATCTTAAAATGCAATGTGCAAACATAACTTATCTTTCGCACCGCGATATCGGCACTGTTATTCTATTCAGTTATTCCCAAATGAAGGGGTGTTGACTTTGTTGTAGCACGAACTGCATCCGATGTATCGAATCTAATGGATTGGCATTATTAGAACTTTTAGTTGCTGTTAGATTATGATTACGTGTATTAGTCAAGCCTTCCTCCTATGGACAATTTTGGTTAAAACATGGCAAGTGTTTCAAACTTGCTTACTAAATAACCAGACTTTATGCTGAGAGAGGACAGGACAGGTGAAATTATTGGTATGTGACACAAATTGAACCAGAGCCTGCTCATAAGAGCTTCTGGTGTAGGATGTTAGATACTTTAATGTTGGGGAGTACGGGATCACTAGTCTTGATCCACCCTAAAACACACTTCCGCTCCTCTACAAGTATGAGTCACCCACATCATTTGTCTTGATCCACACTAAGATCTATTTAAGGCAGAACTAACACATCTTGAAACTTAAGGTAGAATTGAGAATTAAATATTTTTAATATAATAAAAATATATTTTTTAAATTAAATAGGTTTAGATTTTTTAGGATGTAAAAGCATTAAATTATTATGATTAATTTTATTTTTAATTAATAATAAAATTAATTTATCTAAACACTCTTCTCATTATTTAAAATTTATAATTGAAAACAATGCTAACTTCTAAAAAAATTAAAATAGATCTAATTTCTCCTATTATGTTAAAGAACTCAAAAATTTATTATTCATAAATGTTATTTTTAACTTAATAAATCAAAGAATACACATCGTAAATAATTGTTATTAATATATATTTTAAAACATGTTATCATCTTATTGATATATTAAATAATTTAAAAAAATATTTTATAAAAATCAATTTATTAAAACCAAATAAATATAAAGTAAAATTTTGAGACTCTAGGCGTTAGCCTTGCTGGCCTACCCCTAGGGCCGACCCTGGATACTAATTGTAAGAGAGTTCGGAGAGCGAGACTCGGAAGTGTCAATGGGTCAAACGTTGGGGATTCAACAGACCTTGATGCCACATATCCACCCAAAATCTTAAGGCAATAGGAGAATGAATCTTTTCTCTTATATATCCAACATTTACTTCATTTCTAGTCAATGTCGAATTTATCCACTCACACTTGAATCCCAACATTTAGCAATATCTCCAGTCTCTTTGACATTCTGCTTAGTAGAAACATTCAAAGAAGATGAGGTCATTCCTGAAAAGAGTTATGCTCTTCCCGTTGAGCTAGATTTTTTCAAAAATCATGTTCCACCGCGTCATTGCAAGCAGCGATCTAACTTTCATGTGAATTTTTTTGCAGAAGCTGAACGAGCTTTCTTAAAACTGCAACACGGATCATCTTGTCGACTCTTTTAAACAATGAAGGTTTTGCCGGTGCGGAGTTTCAGCGATGATTTTGATAGGAGAACAACAATGTCGGGAAAAGGGCTTACTTTGGAACCACCACCACGAGTTCAACAACCAACTCTCAGGAGTATTTAAGTTGATGTGAAAGTGTTTCCTTTTCTACACTGTTAGTCTTGTATTTCTGACACCGACAAATTGAGTAGTAGGCACATTGTGGCCACTGGAATTTTGAGCACTCTTACGAAGAAGGTCACCATAGCCATGATTGGTCATGATCATGCTCACCCATAGCATGTAAGGATACAAACGGCACTCACAGAGTAATAAATTTTGAGGTTTAGGTCAATTTTACATAGGCTCACAATGGACATAAGCAAAGAAAATGCTTCTAATATTCTAAAAGTAGAGATCTCAATTAGGGTAGTTGTTATCTGAATCATTCAAAGTCTGTCTGTCATGTACAAGCAAAACCTCAACATGATCGATATATTTGAATAAGACATGGTCCTTCCCGGTCTTCTTCTAGTGTAATTTTAACCGTACCTCTTTAGTCCTGCTTCCATAGTTTTGGTCGTTACAAACGTTACAACATTATGACTATTAACTATTTTGTCTTTTGTTTGAACCTTAGTTGTGTAATCCTTATCAAAACCGTTATATAATTCGAACATGGGTCAACCTTTTGCCCTTAAAGACAAACTGAACCCCTAATGCGAGAACCTCGCCCACCCAACTTATTGTGGTGAGCTAACCGATGTGACTGGGCATATACATCACCTCACCCATGTTAGTCTAAATTGTTAGAACACAGATTGGTTATTAATAATATCTCTATGTTTGATGATAACTATTATGAAATTTTATAGTTAAGAATTATGTACTCTAAAATTTGCTTAAGAATGTTTGCTGCAGATATTAAAGTAAATATCACTCCAGAAGCAAATCAGATCTGAACATAAGAAATATGCAAGGCTCTGAAGCATCAAGCATTCCTTAAAAAATTCTGAACGTTGCCATCAGAAGATTCTGAGCGTTGCCTCTAGAAGGATAAGAAGCAGAAGCTCCAGAAGGATCTGAAGCAGAAGCTCTAGAAGAATCTGAAGCAAGTCAGAAGCATCTGAACCAATGAAGAATTTTGTATGAAGAGCTTTCAAGCATAGTTAATTCAGAAGACTCTGAGAGTACTAACACTGCCAATACTGAGGATCTGACCCAAAACTCTGCTCTGAAATTATACACGCTAAAAGCACACTTGCTGCAAAGACTCTGATTCAGCAAAACTCTGATCAACATCAGAAGGCTCTGATCAAATTAGACTTTCATGATTCTTGCTGAAAATTGTTGAAGAAGAATTCAAATATTATGTCCGTTGGAATATCCAAACGACTCTTTCCTTATTTATGCTAGACACAAGAACACAGACAAAAAGGATTTCTCTGTGCTTTCTTCTTCTAGGAAAGATCACTTGATGTGAAGACAAAAAAGGCTCAGACCTTTTGGTACACACTTCTCAACGTGAAATACTTTTGGATCACTGTGCCTATAAAAGCAAGTCTCCACTCATCTTCTTCAGTTGACGAATCACTTGAAAAGAATTCATTATCAAAGCTCTCATACAACTCATATATTCTTGCTAGAATTAATTCTTTGTTCTTAATCTTAAGTGAAAAATCACAGTTGTGATAAAGCTTTATTAGAAGCATCTTAACACTTGTATTTGTTATTACATTTGATTGTAAGAAAACCTTAAGAAGATCCAGTTAGGATCAGTAGTTCTTGAGAAGACTTTGAACAGTTGTTCTTAGTGCTTACTATTGTAATCAGTTGATTAAATAGTGGATTAAGTCCTTGTTTGAGAAAGGCAAATCACTCTAGAAAGGGTGGACTGGAGTAGTTGAGTTCAACGAACCAGGATAAAAATACTTGAGTTTTTATTTCTAAGTTTTTATCTTCATACTTATTCAACCCCCCCCCCCCCCCCTTCTAAGTATTTTCTCACCTTCAGTTGGCATCAGAGCTCCGGTTCTGTGCGTGTGCTACCACTTCACAGTGACAGAAAAGATCCAGTGAGAAAAACTTTGATATATATTTGGTTATTACTCTGGCTGATACTCCAATATCTAACATTAACAACAAATATGAAGGAAGGGACAAAATCAGCACTAAACCCCCTATGTTTGATGGGGAGAAATTTAATTATTGGAAAGATAGGATTGAAAGTTTCTTCCTTGGTTATGATGTTGATTTATGGGATTTGGTCATAGATGGATATGTTCATCCCATTGATGGGAATGGCAAGAAAGTAGATAGAAAATCTGATAGAAGCCCAAAAGAAGGAATTTAGAAATCACCACAAGGCTAGAACAATATTGTTAAATGCAATATCTCACACTGAGTATGAAAAGATAACAAATAGAGAAACTGCATTTGACATTTTTGAGTCCTTAAAGATGACTCGTGAGGGAAACTCTCAAGTCAAGGAAACAAAGGATCTGGCTCTAATTCAGAAGTATGAAGCCTTCAAGATGGAAGAAGCTGAATCTGTTGAAGCCATGTTCTCCAGATTTCAAATACGTACAGCTGGACTAAAGGTTCTGGATAAAGGATACTCTACTGCTGATCATGTGAAAAAGATCATCAGAAGCTTACCTACCAGATGGAGACCTATGGTGACTGTGCTGAAAATGGCTAAAGATCTGAACAAGATTTCCTTGGAGGAACTAATCAGTTCACTGAGGAGTCATGAAATTGAACTTGAGGAAGATGAACCTCAAAAGAAAGGTAAGTCAATTGCCTTAAAATCTAATGAATCTGCTAAAGCATTGCAGGTAATAGAGGAAAGCTCTGAAGAATCCTCATCTGAAGATGAAGATGAACTATCCATGATGTCCAGAAGAATAAACAAACTCTGGAAGCATAAAGGAAAGAAGTTTAGAAACTTCAAGAAGCCTGACCAAAGAAAAGAATCTTTTGGACACAGAAGATCTGGCAAAAAGGAGGTTGTCTGCTACGAATGTAAAGAACCTGGGCATTACAAAAATGAATGTCCAAAGTTGTTGAAAGAAAAGCCTAAAAGAAAATCTGATAAGAAGAAGAAGGTTTTAATGGCAACCTGGGATGATTCAGATACATCTGAATCTGAATCTGAGTCAGAAGAGGAATATGCCAACGTAGCATTGATGGCAGACATAGAAGATCAGGAGGAAGGAATTTCAGGATCTGAATCTGACTCTGAATCTGACTCTGACCCTGAAGAGGTAATGGCTAAACTCACTAAAGATGAACTTATCAAAGTGTTATCAGAAGTTCTGAAAAGCTATAACAATATTAAGCTCAAATACAAGAAGCGTCAAAGCAATCTTGTATCTGAGAATAATTTTCTCAAATCAGAAGTAGCTGAGCTAAATGAAAAGAACTTAAGATTGAAAAATGATTCTGAATTAGCTCAACAAGACTCTGATTCTGAAACTGAGTCTGAATGCAAAAATATTTTGGAAAAATATGACTACAACTTTCAGAAGTTTCTTGCTAAAAGCCTAGACAGAAGCAAAATGGCTTCTATGATCTATGGAGTTAGCAGAAATAACAGAAAAGGAATTGGATATAAATCTTCCTCTGGAAAGGATTTAAATCCAAAACCTGTTGATAAAATTATCATCAAGAAGACTCCTTTATAATCCCACTTTAAATTTGGTCACTTGAATGATATTGAACACACTCGTTCTGAAAAGAACATTCATGTGTTTAAATCTAAGGCTAGTCAGAATAAACCTTATGTTGAAAAACAGAAGTTTAGACAAACCTTCAGGACAACTAACCCAAAAGGACCCAAGAAGATCTGGGTACCTAAAAGTAAAATAATTCATGTTACAGATGTTCTTAGCAGCAATGTTAGGACGCCAATCATGGTACCTGGACTCTAGATGCTCGCAACACATGACAGGAGAAAGATCTATGTTCCAAAGTCTGGAACTTAGATCTGGAGGTGATGTGAAATTTGGAGGGAATCAGAAGGGCAAGATCATTGGATCTGGCACTATTGGAAATGGTAAACTTCCCTCTATTACTAATGTTTTACTTGTAGAAGGATTAAAGCATAATCCATTGTCCATAAGTCAATTAAGTGACAATGGTTATGACATAACCTTTAATAAAAAATGTTGTAAAGCTATTAGTCAAAAGGATGGCTCAATCCTATTTAGTGGAAAGAGGAAGAACAACATTTATAAAATAAACCTTTCAGAACTTAAGGTACAGAATGTTAAATGTCTCTTGTCTGTTAATAAGGAGCAATGGGTCTGGCACAGAAGATTGGGGCATATTAATATGAGACGTATATCTCAGATTAATAAACTTAATCTTATCAAAGGACTTCCTAATCTGAAGTTCACTTCAGATGCTCTTTGTGAAGCATGTCAAAAAGAGAAGTTTTCAAAATCCTCTTTTAAATCAAAAAATGTTGTTTCTACTTTCAGACCACTAGAATTACTTTATATTGATCTGTTTGGACCAGTGAAAACTGCATCCATCAGAGGCAAGAAGTATGGATTAGTCATTTTTGATGACTATAGTAGATGGACATGGGTAAAGTTTTTAAAACACAAGGATGAGTCACATTCTGTGTTCTTTGATTTGTTTAAACAAGTCCAGAATGAAAAAGATTTCAAAATTATAAAAGTCAGAAGTGATCATGGTGGTGAATTTGAAAATAAATATTTTGAAAAATATTTTCATGAAAATGGCATTGCTCATGATTTTTCCTGTCCTAGAACTCCACAACAAAATGGGGTTGTAGAGAGGAAAAATAGAACTCTGCAAGAAATGGCAAGAACCATGATCAATGAGACTAATCTGGCAAAGCACTTTTGGGCTGAAGCAATCAACACAGCCTGTTACATTCAGAACAGAGTGTCTGTAAGACCTCTTCTGGAGAAGACTCCCTATGAACTGTGGAAGAAGAGAAAGCCCAGCATTTCATATTTTCATCCTTTTGGGTGTATTTGCTATATGTTGAATACTAAAGAAAATCTGAACAAGTTTGATTCTAAAGCATAGAAGTGTTTCATGCTTGGGTATTTTGAACGCTCTAAAGGCTACAGAGTATACAATAGTGAGACACAGATTGTGGAAGAATCTATTCATGTTAGATTTGATGATAAGCTTGGCATTAAAAAGTCAAAGCAGTTTGAAAACTCTGCAGATAGAGAAGTAGTCTTCACAGACTCTGAAGGCTCAGAGGCAGAAAAAGCTCAAGTGAAGGAACCAAAAGCAACGCCAGATGCAATTCCTTTAACTTCTCAGATGAACAACTTAAACATTTCTGAAGAATCAACTGTTAGAGGATCATCTTCCAGAATCAAAGTTTCTCATCCAGAGAATGTTATCATTAGAAAGAAGGATGACCCCATCAGAACAAGATCCTTCCTCAGATCATCTGAAGCATCATTATTTGGATTGGTGTCAGTAATTGAACCAACTTCTGTAGATGAAGCTCTGCAAGACAATGATTGGATTATTGCCATGCAAGAAGAGCTAAATCAGTTCACCAGAAATGATGTGTAGGATTTAGTTCCAAGACCAAAAGGATTCAACATAATTGGAACTAAATAGGTCTTCAGAAATAAGCTTAATGAGAAAGGAGAAGTTGAAAGAAATAAGGCAAGGCTTGTTGCTCAAGGGTACTGTCAACAAGAAGGTATTGATTACACTGAAACTTATGCTCCAGTGGCAAGGTTAGAATTTATACGCCTTCTTATTTCATTTGCTGCACAATATAACATCACTCTATATCAGATGGATGTTAAAAGTGTCTTTCTAAATGGTATTATAGAAGAAGAAGTTTATGTTCACCAGCCTCCTGGTTTTGAGAGTGAAAAATTCCCAAAATATGTTTTCAAACTAAAGAAATCTTTGTATGGTTTAAAACAAGCTCCCAGAGCTTGGTATGAGAGATTAAACAATTTTCTTCTGGAGAAAAATTTCATCAGAGGCAAAGTGGACACAACACTCTTTTGTAAAACATTTAAGAAAGATCTTCTAATTTGTCAAATATATATGGATGATATCATATTTGGATCTACCAATACTATGCTGGGAAAGGAGTTTGCTCAATGTATGCAGGCAGAATTTGAAATGAGCATGATGGGAGAATTGAGATTCTTTCTGGGAATTCAAGTCAACCAAACTCCAGAATGCACTTACATTCATCAGACCAAATATGTTAAAGAACTTCTGAATAAATTTAACATGACTGATAGTAAGATGGCAAAGACTCCCATGCATCCAACTAGTTCACTAGGCAAGGAAGAGGTAAGTAAGAAAGTAGATCAGAAACTCTACAGAGGTATGATAGGATCTCTTCTCTACTTAACTGCTTCTAGACCTGACATTTTGTTCAGTGTATGCTTGTGTGCAAGATTCCAATCAGATCCTAGAGAATCACACTTAACAGCTGTTAAGAGGATTGTAAGGTATCTGAAAGGTACTTCTAATGTGAGTTTGTGTTATAGAAAATCTGATGATTTCAAATTAGTTGGATTCTGTGATGCTGATTACGCTGGAGACAGAGTGGAAAGAAAAAGTACTTCTGGAAGTTGTCAATTTCTAGGAAGAAATCTAATATCTTGGTACAACAAGAAGCAACCCACAATTGCACTATCAACTACAGAGGCAGAATATATTGCTGCTGCTGGATGTAGCACGCAGATGCTCTGGATGAAAAGTCAGCTAGAAGACTATCAGATATTTGAAAGTAACATTTCTATATTCTGTGATAATACTTCTGCTATATGTTTGTCTAAAAACCCCATTTTACACTCTAAGGCAAAACATATAGAAATTAAGCATCATTTCATCAAAAACTATGTTCAGAAGGGAATTATAAACTTATCCTTTGTTGATACAGATCATCAATGGGCAGATATTTTCACAAAACCCCTTGTTGAAGATAGATTCAAATTTATTCTGAAAAATATTGGTATGGATTTGTGTCCAGAATAATATTTGTCAGAAGCAAATTTTACAGATGATAAATGTTTATCACTCTGAAGTATTTTATCTGTTGCTTATTAGATTTATGTTTATTTGTGTGTATCTGAACTAACCAATCTCAGAGGATCTAAACGTTGGTTAACGTTTCATTTCTCAAGAGAATTCAAAAGCACATGCAAGCAAACACGTGTCACTCTAAATCTGCAAAGATGGTGTGTACACTACTGAAGAGACGTTTGAGGTATGGTTTGAATAGTGAAAATATTGATTTTCCCCCCAATTTGTCAGAATCAATTAATGCTTGAAATGATTTTTATTCTATTTCATTAATTGACATTAATTGCTATGTGTGAACGTGCTTTGATTGTTTGTTTGTATGCCTAATTGTTTTCTATAAATATCACATCTCTCACCACTTTCACACTTTTCACAACTCAAGCAAGTTTATGCATTTCTGTCTTCTTTTCTCTCTTCACAAAAACCCTAAACCTTTGTCAAAATCATCTTCAATGGCAACCTCATCTTCTACAGCAGCTCAGTTTCAATCAACCATGGCTGCAGTTACTTTTGCAAATATGGGTGTGGTTCCATACACGACACCTAAAAGGACTTTGTTAACTCCTGTTGACAAACTTGAAGTTCTCTGTGAATCAATGGTGGAATTTGATTCATTAGCTGAAAATGGATTTGAATTTCGTTCAATAGTTGATGCTCAAGGCTGGGTAAAATACTTTGACAGATTATTTGAACCAGTTTACCCTCATCTGGTGAACGAATTTTGGATACATGCTTCTGTATACCCCAAATTCATCTTGTCTTCTGTTCTGGGTAAGGAGATTATAATTACAGAAGATCTAATCAGGAAACTCATAGGATATGAGGAGACTGATGGAGTATCTCATCTGCCAGCTGGGCGTGTAGACATGGAAGAAGTTTATGAGGAAGTCATGACTGCTGGACAGGCCTCTAACAAGTTTAAAGATCTGAAGCCTGACTACAAAATCTGGGAAAAGATTTTCATGGGATGCATTCATCACAGAAAATCTACAAACTCTCCAGACTATATGAACAATGAACATCTCTACTTCATGTACTGTTTAAGTCAGAGCACCAAGGTAGATCTTCCTTACATTCTATCCATGCACTTATGGAATCATATTAATTCTTCAAGAGAATCTGTACAAGATAAGGGTCAGAAGATCAGAACATGAATTCCCTTTGGAAGGTTAATTTCAGATATTCTGACAGAAAATGGACTGGTGACTGCTCTATATGCTGCTGGAGTCAAGGAGGAACTTGAATCTATTGTTGGGAAACCTCTGAATGCCAAGAGTCTTCAGAGACTAAAAATTGTAGAGGAACTCACATCAGCACCCAAGAAGCTGAATATCTCTGAACTTAGTCAGAAGCGAATCCCAGTTGAAAACTACCCACTGTTCTGTGCTGAAGAACGAAGGGAAATAATTGTAAGGTATATTGATTCTTGCGAGGCAGATGGAACCCCAATACCTGCAGATATTCTGAAAAGAGCAAGGGAACCAATGCCTGATGGAGGAAATGAGAACACAAGGAAAAGAGGTCAATCAGAAACAGAAGCAGTGGTTGTTCAGAAGAAGCCCAAAGTTGCTGACAAGCCTCAGAAGCTGATCAAGAGGAAAGCATCTGGAGACGCTCCCTCTGTTCCCACAAAGCGTATCAAGATTAAAGGTACCAAATCTTTTGTATCCTCTTTCAATAAAACTGTTTTAAATGAATCAACATTCAATTCTATTCCAAAACCACCTCCGACTCAGAAACACTCTGTTCCTGCTCCACCTCATAATTCTAAACCATTAAAAATTCCTTCCCCACAAAAATCATCTGATCCTGTTTCCACCACTCCTGTAAAACCTTCTACCAATCAATCATCTGCACCAACACCAATAACAACAACACCAGCAAATCAAACTCCACCACCTATAACAAAACCAACAGAAAAATCTGAACAACAACAACAACCAAAAAACAACCACAACCAGAAAAACCACAATCAAACACACCTGAACCTATTGCGTCTGCACAAGTTATTCCTGAACCTATACAATCTAATCAAGTGGCATCTGATCCACCTACATCTGATCCACCTATATCTGAACCACCTACATCAGAACCACCTACATTTGAACCTCCATCAAAACTTTCTGAGAATCCATCAGAATCAACCAACCCATCTGAAACCAATATCCCTGAGACAGAGGTTCTAAACGTTACACCTCTCAAAACTGTTTTTGAAGTGTCCTCCACATCTTACACTCCAACCACATCCTCAAATTCATCAGAATCTGATATACACCCAGATTTTCTGATATCTCCCTCTCACAGAAATTCTGAAGTTAATCAACCAGAACCACTTGTTTCTTCTGAAATTCTCATTCCCAATCCTATCCCAACACCTAAGCCAAGGACATCTGAGTGTGTACCCTTTGCTTCGTGTAAACTGTTTTCATCTGACAAACTTCCCTCTGGTTTCAAATTCAAAAATTTCTACACCAGAATTGAACCATCTGACACTATCACTCCTCTTAAACCCAAACTTACCATCATTCTACCATCTGTTCTTCAAACGTATATTAAAGAACTGCCAGAAGTGATTTCATCAGAACCTATTTTATCTGATAAATCTGCATTCATTCCTTACTCTGATACCCCATTTGATGTTGTTTCCTATGCATCAAATGCAAAACCATATCTGTTGAATGCTTTAACTAGATAAAAACCTGACAATTCATCTGATCTTCCATTCATACCATTCTACCCTCATCCTCTGATCACCATTTCAAAATCCACCTTTCCACCTTCACTCCAACCCAAGCTAATTACATTGGAAACTTTTCTAAATCCAAAACCTAGGCTGAATGTTGATTATTTATTTACAAGTTTTTTGAAAGAAAAAGAGATGTATTTAGGCTCTGTACAGAGGAAGTGTTCATCAACAATGGATGCAAATGAATCTGATGCCATTTGGAATGGCTTCATAAGTAGATTCAATACTGTAGCATCAAATCTGAAGAACGTATGTTCTGATGATGCGAAGCTCAGATTTGCTGAAACTGCTAGAAGTTTATTCTAGACTGTTAAAATATTTGCACCATTGCTTCTTAAGGATGCTCCTTCATCATCTGAAGTCTGTGATACAGAAGTAAACGCTGAATATGCATCTGAAGACAACTCTTTGGCTATGACTCTGGTAGAACATCCCTCTGGATCTGCTGCTCCTAACTCCAAAGCCCCTATGGAAATTGACTCTATTCATGCTTCAGAATCTGTCCCACCTTCTTCATCTGAGATCAAGAAAGAGTATCCAGATCTTGAAGATAAGATTGCAGTTCTGGAAGCTGGTCAATCAGAGATTAAGCCATGGATGGCTAAGCAAGATAAGAAGTCTGAAGACATGGCTCAGTGGATGTCCAAACAAGATCAGAAGAATGAAACCATGGCTAAGTGGATGTCAAAACAAGAACAATCCTCTTATGAGATCACGGATCTGTTGAAGATGATTTTGTCAAAACAATCTTAGTTTTTTTTCTGATGTTTGCATCTGATGTTTGCACATGTACTTGAATATTTTCTGATGTTTGTACTTTCTGCTCTGAATGAATGAATGTCTTAATTTTTTCTCTACATGATTTATCTCGTTTGTTTTTCCTTTTATTTGTCTTTTAAAAGTTCTTACTTTTTGCTTATGACAAAAAAGGGGGAGAAAATAGATCTGAACTGTTTAATTAAACTCTACCAGAATGAAACTTCAGACATATCAATTTTATCTAACATAATATCTGAGTATTTCAGAACATTTGATAAGTATATTCTGTAAAAGAAACTCTGAGACTCCCAGATCATATGTAAATTATCAGACTCTGACTCTGAAATAGGCAAGAGACTCTAACTCTCAAATGTTTAGAACAATCAAGCTCTAACTCTGAAAAATACTCAAGACAAAAAGGGAAGTTTCTATTCCTTATTAATATTTAATTCAGGGGGAGATTCATCATCTCAGGGGGAGTTATAATTATTCTCTTTTCAATTAAACAAAATTACTGATATTTTTGTCATCATCAAAAAGGGGGAGATTGTTAGAACACAGATTGGTTATTAATAATATCTCTATGTTTTGATGATAACTATTATGAAATTTTGTAGTTAAGAATTATGTACTCTAAAATTTGCTTAAGAATGTTTGCTGCAGATATTAAAGTAAATATCACTCCAGAAGCAAATCAGATCTGAACATAAAAAATATGCAAGGCTCTGAAGCATCAGAAGCATTCCTTAGAAGATTCTGAACGCTGCCATCAGAAGATTCTGAGCGTTGCCTCCAGAAGGATCTGAAGCAGAAGCTCCAGAAGGATCTGAAGCAGAAGCTCCAGAAGAATCTGAAGCAAGTCAGGAGCATCTGAACCAATGAAGAATTCTGTATGAAGAGCTTTCAAGCATAGTTAATTCAGAAGACTCTGAGAGTACTAACGCTGCCAGTACTGAGGATCTGACCCAAAACTCTGCTCTGAAATTATACACGCTAAAAGCACACTTGCTGCAAAGACTCTGATTCAGCAAAACTATGATCAACATCAGAAGGCTCAGATCAAATTAGACTCTGATGATTCTTGGTGAAAATTGTTGAAGAAGAATTCAAAGATTATGTCCGTTGGAATATCCAAACGACTCTTTCCTTATTTATGCTAGACACAAGAACACAGACAAAAAGGATTTCTATGTGCTTTCTTCTTCTAGGAAAGGTCACTTGATGTGAAGACAAAAAAGGCTCAGACCTTTTGGTACACACTTCTCAACGTGAAATACTCTTGGATCACTGTGCCTATAAAAGCAAGTCTCCACTCATCTTCTTCAGTTGAGAAATCACTTGAAAAGAATTCATTATCAAAGCTCTCATACAACTCATATATTTTTTCTAGAATTAATTCTTTGTTCTTAATCTTAAGTGAAAAATCACAGTTGTGATAAAGCTTTATTAGAAGCATCTTAACACTTGTACTTGTTATTACATTTGATTGTAAGAAAACCTTAAGAAGATCCAGTTAGGATCAGTAGTTCTTAAGAATACTTTGAACAGTTGTTATTAGTGCTTACTATTGTAATCAGTTGATTAAATAGTGGATTAAGTCCTTGTTTGAGAAAGGCAAATCACTCTAGAAAGGGTGGACTGGAGTAGTTGAGTTCAACGAACCAGGATAAAAATACTTGAGTTTTTATTTCTAAGTTTTTATCTTCATACTTATTCAACCCCCCTTCTAAGTATTTTCTCACCTTCATAAATACCCTCTAAGGGTTCAACATGTTCTAGGGCCAAAAAGGGACGGGGTTTGATGATGTTGAGTAGACCTGGATCCTTTTATTCATACCGGTTCATAGTTACCCAAGAACAAGGGTTATAGGAGTAATGTGATTTAAGGCATATTGATTCGTAATGCCTCAAAACCAAGATTTGTAGGGCGAAGTGATTTCAGGCATACCAGTGATAATCCCTCAAGCATAAGGCATGTAGAACGAATAGATTTAACGCATACATATTCATTATTATTCATTCATTCTCGACGATTTTGTCTCGTTGGTTAGATATAACTCTATTTTAATATTTAACTTAGTTTCGTACTCATGCATAGAGGTGATCATGGTATGGTTAATACAAAAATCCAACCTGAACCATAACAAAAAAAAATGAAAGAGTCGAACCAAATTGTTTCAATTACTTATGACCTGAAGTATTAGTTCTAAATTCTAAAACATAAACCAAATTGGTATTCTTTTGAAGTTTTTATAGTTTTTTAGATATGCAATGTGAATACAGATCAATGTAGAGAGAAACACACAAATGTTTTGTTCACGCGGTTCGGCCAAATCACCTATGTCTGTGACTATAGAGCAACTATAGTTTTATCTTATTTATTTTTTGAATTTCACACATTAGGGATACCAATGATCCAGTTTACAATAATTCCCCTAAACTGTAATGCGGGGGGTTTCGCCCCTTACAAATATTTCGGCTTAATGCCAGGGCAAGATTTGTCGCCACTCCGACCCTTACCCACTTGACATTATCTATGATTCAAACTCAATAATATCTACTTTGGAGAATATCAAACCCCTATGAAGATTAATTGTATAATGTCATATCCTAGTAACTGAGGGTTTGTAATTCCTACTTAACACTGAGAAATATGTAACAAGTCCAAACAGTGTTTGAACTTGTCACTGGTTACTAGCTTGGTCAACATATCAGCTGCATTATTTAAAGTTTGAACCATCTGAAGCTCCACCTAAACTCCACCTTGCTCAACACCTAATTCTTTCACTAACCATGTAAGCTACAATGCTTTCTTGGAAGGTTTTACTACTGCCATGTACTCTCCCTAAGTTGTAGACATAGGTACTATGGATTGAACTGATGATTTCTCACATATAGCCCCCCGCAAGAGTAAACAAATACCATGTTGTAGACCTCCTATCATCCAAATCACCTGGATAGTCATAATCCACATATCCCACAACTTATGGAACACCTTGATCCATGTTGAACATGATACCATGATTCATTGTACCTTTCAAGTACCTTAGGATCCACTTGATTTCTTCTCAATGCTACTTCCCTGGATTAGACATGAACTTGCACACTTGACTAACCGTTTGTGGCAAATTCGGTCTAGTGCGAACCATAACATATATCAAACAACCAACTACACTGGCATAAGGAATGTTTGACATACCTTCGATTTTTTAGTCTATCTTCGGACATTGTTCCAAAGATAGCTTAAAATGATTCACCAATAGAGTACTCACGGGCTTTACTATACTCATGTCAAATATGTTCAAAACACCTTCACCATAGCTCTTCAAAGATAACTGTTGCACCCCAAAATTTGACCAACATTTATTTACCTATCAAGAGTTATATGAGGCTATGAAGCTAGCCAATAGAGTTGTTCAAGTGTTCAAAGATTGATATCTTTGTCAGAAAACTCAAGAGATCCTCAGAGGAATTGGTTGAAACCAAGGTTGTGTGCCTCATAACTTGAGAGTTGTGGGAGCTCCTCAGATGATTCTGAGACTATGAGAATGAACTTGAAGCTTTGATAAAGCTTATGAGATGTCTTGAAAGCCATCATGAAGCCTAGAGAGGTCATTGTACAAGAATTCAGAAGATTCAACCATGAGTGGTAGAATTAGGGTTTGCCTGGGTCAACCCTAGGTCAACTGATGATTTGGAGAGGGTTGAGACCTAATCCAAGAGCCATGTGATCATGGAATGGTGTATTGAGATGCTATAAGGATGATTCCTAGACCAACTCATCATTATTGAGGAGTTTGAGAAGTTTTAAGCTAGGGTTTCTAAGGATTGACAGTGTAAAATCCCCTAGTTTGATCCTTATCTTCAAGGCAGTTTAGCTCAAGATGTGATTGTCACCTCATCTTACCCACAACATAAATGTTGTAGAGCTTGTTCTTATATTTAATTTGAGTACTATAAGTCCTTGATAGGATTTGTAGAGCTCAAGTTATGGCTTTGACAAATTACAGGTCATCTGAGGTATGTGAATCTAGGTCCTTGAAAGTCACCCAACTTGCAGACAACTTTTGCCCTAGTAGGATGATTCCTATTAACTCTTGGTCAACATGAATGTTGAAGAGAATCTTCTTAGCTTTCTAGAGAGTACTAGAAGTCCTTAATAGGATTTGTAGAACTCAACTTATGGCTTTGACAAGTCAAGGGCATTTTGGTCATTTGGAAGTTATAGGTCATTTCAAGCATAAGGCCATATCTCCTACTTCCAAGCTTCAAATGGAAAAATCTTCAACATCAAACTTGCTTATAATGATGTTTTAAGGCTAGTAGGGAGTTCATGAGATGTTGAAAAGGCTCATATCAAAAAGTGATAAAAATGGCCTAAAAATGAGGCATAAGTTAATTAAAGTGAAATTGAAAAATGGAAATCCCAAGTTATAAGTCCAAACCATGTCATGTAATAGGTCATTTTGACTCCAAATGACATTCTAAGAGCAATGGTTCAGCCACAATTTTGATTTGAGGCTTGGATCATAGGGCTGCTTTGGAATTGGATTACTTGCATCTTAAGGTACCAAACCAAAACAAGGCAAAACTCAATGAGCAAGGTAGTTAAGCATTGTAACTTATCTTAAATCTCATGTGGGGATAAATTCAAGTCAGAATTGGTAGTTATGAGATGCTTGGCATGAGATAGCATGTAAGGAGAATGAGAAATCAAAATACCATGACATGAAAAGATCAATTTCTCATTGGGTTGTTCTAGGGGGTTCTAGATGATTCTAAACCACTCTATATATCAAGTGTAACTTGATCAGATGCAAGGTTGGTGTGAATTGGTGTAGAGAAGAGAGAGTGAGATCCAAATTCTTCCATTGCAAGTCAAATCTCATTTCTTCATTCTTCTTCATTTCCTTTCATCTTTTTCACACAAACACCTTCCATACATCACATTGAAGCTGTGCAGATTGAATTGAGAGCATTTCCATGGAGAATTGAAGAGTTAGAGATTGGAATTTCAAGGTTGCATTTCAAAATCGAATTTCAAGAATCAAGCAATTTCAACCATTCTTTTTGCATACAGAAGCTAGAAGATTGCTCAGTGAAGGAATTTGGAAATATTCAAGGCTTGAATTGAAGGATTACTACCTCTGTTCACTCCATTTTACCAGGTTTGCAATTTCTTTCCTACACCTTAATTTAGGCATGGTTAGATTGAATTATTAGTGTAGAATGGTTAGAGACCAATAGGTGATGGATTTTGGAGAGTTTGAAGGCAATTGGTGAAGATTGAACTAGGGACCTCATTTCTTTGATGACCAAGAACTCTTGTTATATTGAGATATAGAGTGAGTTAGATAGCAAGAAATGTTCAGGGTGAGTTGGTGAGTGATCTGAGACATTTAATTTCAAGAATTGTCAAGATTGACAACTGAACATAATTTCAAGTTTGGATCGTGTTTTATGTTTGAGTGAGTTTCAATGAAATTTGAGATGAGGATTGTGTTTAGCATGAAATTTCAAGTGGAGTAGGGTTTTACATTTTAAGAATTGATGGAGAAATGAGGGAATTCGAGTTGAGGAAGATGAAGCTCTTGAGTTCTGTTTCCATGGAGTTTCAGCCAAACCCTAGCTCAAGGTTAGGGATGAAGTCTCAGCCATTGGATGCTTGCTTGACTATTGACTGAAAAATGGATCCAACGCACGAGATTTAATTGAATTTTAGAGGGAACCCTGAGCTGGCGTGAAACGCCGCGTTTCATTTAAAGAGGAATTCTGGGCTTAATGAGCAATTTCTATCCGCACCCCACGCGTGAGGCCCAATCTGATTTACACTGAATTGTGTTGCTATTCTCACTGCTGCTTTTTTATTTTTCTTTGGTTTTATTAATTGTTTTTTTTCTGAGGAAATGGGCCTAGGCGCATTGCTTTTCAAACCCCCAGTCTGGGCCCACGCGTGAATTGAACTAGGATATGTTTACTGGTTGCACCCCATTTTAATAATTCATTTTATTTTTTCCCCATTTTATTTCATACTTTGAAAATTCATAACAAATGCAAAAATAATGATTTTTTCATGGGAGTTTTTTCTCCTACTTCATATTTTTGTCAAGAAAAATATAAAATAATAACATTTTTCATCTCATGCATTTTAGTATTTTTTGTATATTTTCTTCTTTTAATTGCATTTTATTTCTTTTATATTGATATATAATTTGTAGAATTTTGTTTAGGTAGATCCCTTAATATTTTTAAGTCATTCTTTTTAGTATAGTTAGATATATGTTTTAACTTCCCCCTGGATTTATTCCATAATTTTGTGATGATTTTTAGGACAGTTTTGATTAGATGCCATTAGGTTGTGTAGAATTAGGTTAAACTTCAACATAGGTCCCTAATAACTTTAGATTTTTGGGTTTTTAGGACAAATTAGACTATGGGACATATATGGGTATTAAGGGTAGGTATATAGGATCCCTTAGAAATTATATTAGGATTTAATATAGTAGTATGCTATTTTTAGTTGATTTTTGTGTTGGTTGATTGTTTGTGTTGCCTTTAGGGTATTTTTGCTTTAGTTGCTTTGCTTTGTGGGCTTGGAGAGCTTGATCTTGTTCTAAGGAGCATTGAGGAGCATAGTAGAAGACTTGAAGATGCATTGAGGAGCTTGAGAGCTTGATCTTATTTCTTTTTGTTGTTTTAGGGTTAGGGATTAGGAAGAGTTTAGACCTAGACAACTTCTTTCTCAAACATGGATGGTATCTGTCACCTCCATTCCTCCCTATGATTCAAAGTCCTTCCATGGTATACACCTCTCTCCTTTGGAGGGATAAGTGATGTACCTAGGAAGTAGAACTTTTAAGGGAACCATTCCTTTGGTGTTGAACCCTTATAGGTCACCTTTGGTGGTCAGTAAGCAGTTCAATATCCCCCAGCTTATCCAGTAAGTGATTTCCTCTGGTTTGATTGTTTTGAGAGATGTTGAGCTTGAGCTTGAAGATGAAGACTTCATTGAAGAATGTAGAAGAGGATGAATCCTTGAGTATTGCCATTCCAGCTGAAGCTTGAAGAGCAGCAAGAGCAAGTTGATGCTTGAAGACTCCTAAAGATGAAGTAAAGACTGAAGGATGAAGTTGACACTTCTAAGTAATTGAGATTAATTCTGAAGAGCTGAAGCTTGAAGAACAAAGGAAGTTGATACTTACTTTGATACCTGGAGATCCTGAAGGAGCCAAGTTGGTACTCATGATTGATAATGAAGCCTGAAGGTGGAGCTGATCAAGAAGTTGAAGCTTAGAGGAGAAGATAAGTTGAAACTTATGTTGAAGGGTTGAAACCTGGAAAAGCAAATTGATATTTTGTCAAGAGTAATTGGAAGTCTGAAGACTGAGTTGCTGTTGGAAAAGCTGAAGCTTGGAGTTGAGAGAGGAGTTGATCTGCTTTCTTCTTTTTCTTTGTTGTATTGATGTGTTTTGTTTGACTTGCTTGATGCATTAGAATAAGTTCATATCTAGAATAAGTAGAATCTAGGAGCATGATTGCACTAGAGGTTGAGTTGCTCCCTCTGCTTGTATTGTTACTGTGTGGCTTTGCTTGCGGGTATTCGGTAGAGCCCAGCTCCCTTGCCCATGTGGTTTGTTTGCCTGATGGCATTTCATTTTATTTTATCTGTATGATTGCAGTTTACTGTTTATTGCTTGATAGCATGTTGTTTATATTTCAGTATGATCACTGTTATCCATTCTGGCTTGAGGTTGAGATGAGCTTGTGGAGGCTGAAGCCCCACACACATTTCCTCCCTCACTTGCATTGCATGCATTTTACTGTTAAGCTGATGCTTTGTCTGTTTTGGTGTATGATTGACATGATCCCTAAGGACTCTCATTTCCTTTGATAAGGAATTGATGATAGAATTTTAGGTTGAAACCTATGCATGACAACTTCTAGGAGTTCCCTGTTCAAACCTCAACCATAGGATGAATCCATGGCATGACAACAGTAGGACTTGATAGTCTCCCTCCTAGTTGGGCCTGTTCTCTTCTCATCTCAAAACAGTTTAAGATACGGTAATCATGAATGATTTCTTTCGTACGTTACGAGCCTTAAGCTATCTGAGAAAGGATTGTGGGAGAGTTTCTTTTCCACAGTCTGGATGTTTAGTATGGTACCCTTTGGGTGACATGCGACGCATTCACTCTCAGGTCATAGTCTCTAGTGCGGTTGAAATCGCAAACACAATAAAAAACACTTCTTTCGTAAAATACAGGAAATAAACCGTAGTTTCCCGAACTACGTAAGCTCTGATCTCTCATGCCTGTTGAGAGTACGTAGGCACAAGATGACGATGTCTTGGCGAGCTACCTTCCCCCATAACCCTTTGTAGGCCGAACTACGTTGACTCTGATTTCTCATTCTCTGATGAGAATACGTAGGCATAAAGTGCGACGCTTTGCTGAGTCATTTTTCTTTTTTGTTTTCAGCCAGCCTTGATAGGTAGATAGAATAAAACCAACCCGTCCAAGTAAGCACAACAAGCGAGGATCCCATCGAGTACGACGGACGTGAGGGGTGCTAATACCTTCCCCTTGCGTAACCGACTCCCGAATCCAGACAACGGTTGCGATCACCTTGTCTTACCTTTTTTCGTTAGGTTTTTCCGATCGTTTCCTTTCCCGCTCTGAGGGATAAATAACGAAAGGTGGCGACTCTTCTGTTGTGCTGGCACCTTATTTTCGCGCAAGCGACAGCTGGCGACTCTGCTGGGGACATGATCTTCGGTTCCCTGCGAGAGTAAATCCTAACGCTTGTGTGTTTACTTGTTGGGTTGTGTTTATTTATCGCATTTTACTTCTCGCACTTTATTTCCCGCATTTTATTTTCAGTATAATATGATTATTTGTGCTGTTGTAGGATGGGAGTTCTGATGAGTGAGAAGTCAGACCCAGGCTTGAGTGCACCATAGACTTAGAGTGGAAATTAGTGGGTGCGTGCTTGCTTTGCAGGCACTAGTGTCTCATGAAATCCACGCTCAGACGAGGTTCATCCGGTTGGCTTCACTTCCAACCCTTTGGGTTGAGACGGTTGCTGGTTTGGTGGATTGTCGACTCTGGGGACCGATCATTTGTGATTCAGCTAAGTGAGGCCGCTTCATGAGCTGGTGATGCCACACCTTCTGGGTATCGTATCACCCCTCTTGAAAGTCTGTGACGCTGATGAACGCATAGGATGCCGTACCTTGAGTCAGTTTAGGTCCATACCTGTGAGTGGGGTTGGGTTCATTGCAGGAAACCTTGACCTTCAGACTACCTGGTTTTCTTGACAGTGAATCAGTTTTGTTGGTACCAGGGTTTCTCAGTTGCAGATTTGTCTGTTCTTGATAGAGCAGGTTTTGATCAGAGGATTTTATCATCAGGTGTATGTTTGTTCTTGATAGAGCAGGTTTCGATCAGGGGATCTTATCATCAGGTGTATGTCTGTTCTTGATAGAGCAGGTTTTGATCAGAGGATCTTATCATCAGGTGTATGTTTGTTCTTGATAGAGCAGAGTTTTGTCATCAGTTGTTTGTTCTTGATAGAGCAGATTTTTGGGGTCTGAAGATCTCATCAGCAGCTGTATGTTTGTCCTTGATAGAGCAGATTTTTGAGTGGGGTCTGAAGACCTCATCAGCAGATATTTCTTGATCATACATCAGAGGTCCTTATTATCAGACATTTGTTCTGGACAGAATTATAATCCTATGTATATGGTCCTATCAGATGGTTGTTCTTGGCAGATCAGATTTGTGGTCCTACACCGGGGTTTTCTTCTCATCAGATGCAGTGGTTGTTCTTGATAGAGCAAGATTATGGTTTTGTTGATACAGAATCTCCACAACAGCAGTTACCCGGATATATTATTGCATGATCGCATTTTGCATTAGTTTGCATGTTCATTTGCATTTCATTAACGTGTGTCTGTGTTGCAGGTACCGTTTTCCCCGATCCAAGATTTCTTGCCTCCTATTGTATTGTTATGGGCTCTCTAAGGAAGACCGTGGCTTACAAGTTCCCTGCCCCTGATATGGCTAAGTTGACTAGTTTGATAGCTCTAGCAGATGAGTCTGTGAGGGACGAGTTCAGAAAATCTTATGGCAGGTTGCTCAGTTTGGTTTGTAAGCCTTCTGCGTTCGAGTTGAATGGGTTGCATGCTCTGCTGCAGTTCTACGACCCTCCGCTGAGATGTTTCACTTTTCAGGACTTCGCTCTCGCACCTACGCTGGAAGAGTATGCTGATTTGCTAGGTGTGCCTATCAAGAGGCAGATGCCTTTTGTTCACATGGATGCTGAGCCTGATCTGGCTGGTTTAGCTCCTTCACTTCATTTGGACGCCTCCGAGTTAGTATTGACTAGTTGGAACAAGGTTCCTGGGTTCTCCTTGCAGTTTCTGGTGGTTAAGGCTCAGCAGTGTGCCAAGGACAGATGTTGGGACGCATTCAATGTCATCCTCGCTCTATGCATATATGGCATTATACTGTTCCCCAACATGCCCGACTTTGTAGACTTTGATGCATTTCACATCTTCGCTTCAGGGAATCCAGTCCTTACCTTAATAGGAGATGTCTATCACTTAGTCCACTACAAGAACGAGAACAGGAGAGGGAAGAATGTCTCATGCTGCGTACCCTTGCTGTACAAATGGCTTGATAGTCATCTGCCCAAGAGGGGTCCTTTTGTCTTGTCTGCAGCCACAGCTGAGTGGCCTGAGCGTCTAATGAGTTTATCTGCAGAGGATATTGACTGGTTCGACAAAGACAGGTTGGGTACTGAGGTGATCTTCAGTTGCAGCGGGTTTCCTAATGCGCCTCTGATAGGTAGGAAGGGTTGTATAAACTACAATCCGTCGTTGCTGGTTCGCCAGTTCGCATATGCTTTGTGGACTCCGCCGAAGGAGGAAGAGGTACAGGAATCTCTGTACCTCACTGGTATTCTAGAAGGGGATCTGTTGTCCAAGCTTTAGCGCGCGTGGAATGGTATCAGTAAGCGAGGAAAGCCTTTGCTGGGAAAAAGCAACAGTCAAGCCTACCCTCCGTATTTGACATGGATCAGAGCCAGAGCCAATGCTATAGGGATGCCGTTTCCTCAGGCCAAGCCAGAAAGTCCTCCAACAATCGAAGAGCCTATTATTGTGCCCATTCATCAGCATAACCAGGTATTAGCTGAGTGGGATGAATTGAAGCGGGCGAACAAAGAATTGGAGAAGGAATTAGCGCAGCTCCGAAGCGAGAGGAACGAAGTCGTTCATTCTTTCAAAAGGCAGACAGAGTTGGTGAACCAGCTAGGTGCAGACCTGACTAAGCAGATAGCCGAGCGTGAACGCATGGGTCGAGACTTCAAAGCTGTCAACGACGTACTGGCTACGAAGAAGCAGCACTTGGACGAGGCATATCGGAGGATATCCAAGTTCAACCAGCACTGGAAGGCTTCCTTGGCCACCAGGAAAGAGCGGGAGGATAAGCTGATGCTGCAGATCTCCAAGCTGGAAGCCGAGGTGAAGGACAGTGAAAAGAGGTTTGATGAAGAAACCGCCCGCAGATACGCCGCTGAAGGCCAGCTCAACAAAGCTCTTGCTAACCTGAAGGAGCGCAAGCTGACGTTTGAGTCCAAAAAGCGGAAATTAGAAGATTGCTTCGGTGAAGGAGCATGGGAAGGTTCGATCGAAGGACTTCAGTATACCATTGTGCAGAGGGAATTACTCGTCGAGGGGTTGCTCACTCTGCCAGATCATCCAGAGACGAAGGAGTTATTAGCAGAGTATCGCGCCCGTGGCCGTACTTGACTAGTTGTATTCCTTTTGTTTTGATCTTTGTTGTATGCTGACCATCACCAGGCTTGTTGGCTGAGGTCGCGCTGTTGATTCGTCTTGTACTTGCTGATGCTATGTACTGCCTTGATAGGCTTTCCTTTATATATGAGATTATTGTTTCCATGATTGGGCTCGGACTTCTTCTTATTATTATTATCAGCACTGGCACTCAGGCACTAGGATCGGGGAAAATCTCCCAAACACAGACACACGCATGCATTTGCATGAAGCATTTGCATGACGCACATTTTGTTGTTTTTCCTAACCTTTAGTGTTTACAGGTTTTTCAGGTTTACAGGTCCCAGGCTGTTCCCGGTGATTCCAGGATTGATCAGAGACTAATTCACCGTTATCCAACTAGAGCTAATCAGACCAGGATCATGGATCAAGTGCAGACAGATGTCCAGGAGCTCCGCGAAAGGATGGATCACTTTATGGAACTGATGCAGGTGGTCGCCAATGGTCAAGACCAGCTCAGGACTTTGGTTCAGCCTTTGATCTCCAGGGTTGATAGCAACGGCATACTTCATGGGGGGGCTGTGCCTACTCCTCCACCAGTTGATACCCCGCAGAATGGTGTCCCCGTGGCCGGGGGCAACGGCAGTGCTAATGGCAATGTGATGGCCAACATCGGACTCAATACGACGGGCGTCGGCAATGGGAGTCTGGGAGCTAATGTCAACATCGGGCCGGTCAACGACAATGCTGGCGTCGGGAATCTGTTGGTGCCTCAACCATGGCTTGAGGATCATCAGGATGATGTCTTCTCTCAAAGAGGTGCAGAAGGGGAGATGAATGCTGAAGTGCGACTCAGGTTCAAAGCACTTGAAGATAAAATGAGAGATATTGAGAATCAGAATACTTTGGGCGTTGATATGTCCAAGCTGGGGTTAATTGCTGATTTCAAGGTACCTCCTAAGTTCAGGGTGCCTGACTTTGAGAAATATAAGGGCACCACTTGCCCTCGTGTCCACCTCAGATCGTACTACAGGAAGATGTCTGCCTATTCCGAAGACGAGAAGTTGCGGATGCACTTCTTCCAAGATAGTCTTTCTGGGCCATCCCTCGAGTGGTACATGGGCCTGGAGCCCACTAGCGTGCGCACATGGAAGGATCTCGCTGAAGCGTTTGTCCACCACTATCAGTACAATAGCGACTTGGCCCCGAACCGAGTCCAGCTCCAGAACCTTTCGCAGAGAAATAATGAAGGATTTAAGGAGTACGCCCAGCGGTGGCATGAGTTGGCAGCTCGGGTTCAACCGCCGATGGTTGAGCGCGAGCTCGTGCAGATGTTTGTCGCTACCCTCCCAGGGGTTTACTATGAAAAGTTAGTCAGCGGTATGTCTGGGACGTTCTCAGCTCTCATTACCAAGGGCGAGCACGTCGAGAATGGTATCAAGATCGGGAAAATCAAAGGTGAATCATCCTCAGCTGGAGGAGGTGGAAAGAAACCTTATGCTGGTAAACGACGAGAAGGAGATGCGAGCGCTGTGACCAACGCTCGAAGAAAGGGCAAAGGCCCTCAGCAGCAGATAGCCAGTATAAATATCCTAGCAGCTCCACAGCAGCAGCAGCAGCAACTGAATCAACAGGGATATAGAAAGTACCAGAATCGGGCATCTCTGACAAACCGTCACTTCGAGGCACCGCCCATGTGGTACGCGCAACTCTTGCAGACTTTGCTTCAGCTTCAGTTGGTTCAGAAGAGGACGATGGCTTCCTTGACAGGGGCACCTCCACCAGGGTACGACGCAAATGCCACTTGCGACTTCCATACAGGGGCACCAGGCCACACAATCGAGAACTGCAAAGCCTTTAAGCACAAGGTGCAGGACCTGGTAGATGCCAAGATTATCAACTTCTCCGACAATGTGCCCAATGTCACGAAGAACCCTATGCCGAATCATAGGGGGGGCGGAGTGAATGCCATTATCGAAGAAGAGAGTGCAGATCTGTTGACTGATGTCAAAGACCTAAAGACGCCGCTTAGTTTCGTCAAAGCTAAGTTGTTGAAGAAAGGGTTCTTCCCAGGATGCGGAGAACTATGCATGGACTGTGCTACACATTCTGACGGGTGTGAGCAGTTGGTAGAAGAAATCCAAAGTCTGATGACTGAGGGGATTCTGCAGTTCAGCCGGAGGGCTGAAAGTGTGTCAGGAGAGGTAGTGTTGAAGCAGGCCGATGAAGTCGCCACCATCACCATCCCTCGCCAACCAATTACTATTTCTGCGCCCCGACCGCCTACAATCACTATCACCAAAGCCGGGCCGATACCATTCGAGAGAACTAACGCCGTTCTGTGGCATTATGGGGCTGAAGTCTATTGCAACGGTCAAAAGTTAGAGCTGGAGCCGTATGGGTCGACTGTGGAGAATCTCGCAGGAATCAATGGTATTACCCGTAGTGGAAGAGTGTTTGCACCGCCGGAAGTCGTGGCAGAGAAAGCGGTCAGAACTGATGCGGCTGATAAGGGTAAAAGCAAAGTCGTCGAAGAGGTCCCGTGTGGGGTAGAGAAAGATTTGCTAGTCAAAGATGCCGAGGAGTTTATGCGGCTGATCAAAAAGAGCGACTACAAGATTGTAGACCATCTCCATCAGACGCCTTCGAAGATTTCTATTCTCAACTTGTTGCTGTGTTCTGAAGCGTACCGCAACGCGCTACTGAAGGTATTGAACGCTGCCTATGTACCGCAAGAGATATCGGTGAATCAGCTAGAAGAGGTGGTAGCCCATGTTAATGCTGGCAATGGCTAGGTTTCACAGATTTAGAGCTGACGCCTAAAGGGAGAGATCACAATAGCGCCCTGCACATCTCGATAGAGTGTAGGGGCACAATCATGTCGCACGTCCTGGTGGACACGGGTTCGTCGCTTAATGTTCTTCCAAAGAAGGCATTAATGAAGTTGGACACTCGTGGATTGCTTTGCACACCCAGTGATCTGGTTGTGAAAGCGTTTGACGGAACTAAACGCCACGTTTTCGGAGAGTTGACCCTGCCGATCCAAGTTGGTCCGGAAACGTTCGACACGGTCTTTTATATCATGAACATCATGCCTGCCTACAGTTGCCTCTTGGGCCGGCCATGGATCCATGCTGCTGGTGCCGTGACCTCCAAGTTGCACCAAAAGCTCAAATATGCTGTCGGGGGAAGCATAGTGACCGTATGTGGTGAGGAGGACATAATGGTGAGCCATTTGTCATCCTTTAAGTATGTCGAAATGGATGGCGAAATCCATGAAACTCTCTGCCAAGCATTTGAAGTCGTCAAGGTGAAAGAGGTAGCTCCTGTAGTCGCAGAGAAGCCAGAGATGAATCTCTCCTCATTCAAAGAAGCTCGGGCCGTCGTCGAAGCCGGATCCACCCCAGGCTGGGGGCATATTTTGGAGATACCGAACAAGCAGGATAAGTTTGGGTTGGGGTATTCTCCTGAAGCTGAAGCTTCTTCTTCTTCGTCTAGCAGTGCGTCACGGGGTAAGGGGCCGATCCTATTTACCAGTGGCAGAGTGATCTTCGAAAGCATCAACGCGGCGTCTGAGGACAGCGGGGATAGCGATTGTGATCTCGACTCTTGGATTCAGCCAAGCGAGCGCCTCAACAATTGGACCATCAAGGATATCATCCAGCTGACAAGTGAAGAGTAATGATTTACTTTTTACAATCATTGTACAACCCTATGTCCTACCCGGGGCATAGAGGTTTTATTGTCAGGGCCTTGTTGGATTATGTACATGCATTTTGTTAATAAATCAAAGGTGTTTTCTTCGTATTCAAATATTGCGATCTCTATTATTCCTGTTTTATATTTGTTTTGAAAAACAGTAAAATGGCAACGGGGTTTGTGCTAACCTGCATATTCCTGTTTTAAACTTAACCCTTGTTATTGCAGGATCCACATAACAGATGACATCGACTCTGGACCTTCTACGGCTCACTTCGACTTCGATTGCCCGATCTATCAAGCCGAGGAAGAGATTGATGAAGACGAAGACCTTCCTGAAGAGTTGGCCCGCTTGTTGAAACAAGATGAGAAGGTTATTCTGCCTCATGAGGAGGAGATTGAGATCGTAAATCTGGGTTCTGAAGAGCTCGTCAGAAATGTCAGGATAGGGGCCGCGTTGCAGAGTAATGTCAAGCAGAGATTGGTCGAGATGCTTCGAGAGTATAGTGACGTCTTTGCTTGGTCATACGAAGATATGCCCGGACTTGACACGGATATCGTGGTCCACCACTTGCCGCTGCGAGAAGATTGCCCTCCCGTTAAGCAAAAGCTTAGGAGGACGAGACCAGATATGGCCGTTAAGATCAAAGAAGAAGTGCAGAAACAGCTTGATGCTGGCTTCTTAGCGGTCACCACTTACCCTCTGTGGGTCGCCAACATAGTACCTGTACCAAAGAAGGACGGTAAGGTACGAATGTGCTTCGATTATCGGGATTTGAATAGGGCGAGCCCTAAAGACGATTTCCCGTTGCCTCATATCGATGTGTTGGTCGACAACACAGCCCGGTTCTCCGTGTTTTCGTTCATGGATGGCTTCTCCGGTTACAATCAGATCAAGATGGCGCCGGAGGACATGGAGAAAACGACGTTTATCACCCCCTGGGGAACGTTTTGCTATAAGGTAATGCCCTTCGGTCTGAAGAACGCAGGGGCCACTTACCAACGAGCAATGGTGACTTTGTTTCATGATATGATTCATCATGAGATCGAGGTCTATGTTGATGACATGATTGCGAAGTCCCAAATGGAGGAAGAGCATCTGGTCAACTTATTAAAGCTTTTTGAGAGGCTTAGGAAATTCAGGTTGAGGCTGAATCCTAACAAATGCACTTTCGGAGTGTGGTCCGGAAAGTTACTGGGGTTTATCGTTAGTGAACGAGGCATCGAGGTTGATCCTGCGAAAATAAAAGCCATTCAAGAAATGCCAGCGCCGAAAACAGAAAAAGAAGTTCGTGGTTTCTTGGGCCGAATAAACTACATTGCAAGGTTTATCTCCCAGCTCACGGCCACGTGTGAACCGATGTTCAAGCTTTTAAAGAAAGATCAGGCGATTACTTGGAATGAGGATTGCCAGAAGGCATTCGATAAGATAAAGCAGTATCTTCAAGAACCTCCAATCTTGATACCCCCAGTGGCTGGACGGCCATTAATCATGTACTTGACCGTTCTTGAGAATAGTATGGGGTGTGTTCTCGGTCAGCACGACGAGACGGGCAGAAAGGAGCATGCCATTTACTACTTGAGTAAAAAGTTCACTGACTGTGAATCTCGATACTCGATGCTGGAGAAGACGTGTTGTGCACTAGCTTGGGCTACCAAACGTCTACGACAGTACATGCTCAATCACACCACTATGCTAATTTCGAAGATGGATCCGATCAAGTACGTCTTCGAGAAGCAGGCTCTTTCGGGCAGGATTGCCAGATGGCAAATGGTGTTAACAGAATATGATATTCAGTACGTGTCCCAGAAGGCCATCAAGGGAAGCGTATTGTCTGACTACCTTGCCGAACATCCGATTGAGGACTACCAGCCGATGAAGTTTGAATTCCCTGACGAGGATATTATATTTCTCAAAGCGAAGGATTGCGACGAGCCGTTGCCCGGCGAGGGGCCAGATAGGAAATCCCAGTGGAAATTGATATTCGATGGAGCGGTTAATTCCTATGGAAGTGGCATCGGGGCTATTATCACGACTCCCCACGGATCCCATATCCCGTTTACTGCGAGACTGACGTTTCCAGTTACCAACAATGAGGCGGAGTACGAAGCATGCATCATGGGTCTAGAAGAGGCAATTGATTTGAGAATCACGAACCTAGACGTATATGGTGACTCGGCGCTTGTGATCAACCAAATTAAAGGGGAGTGGGAGACTCGTCAATCGAATTTGGTACCGTACATGAATTACGCCAGAAGGCTGCTTCCGTTCTTTGATCGAGTGGAACTCCATCATGTGCCCAGGGCTGAAAATCAGATGGCTGATGCCTTAGCCACGTTGGCTTCAATGTATAAAGTCAATTTTTGGAATGAGGCTCCAAGAATTGTCCTTTCGCGTCTTGATAGACCGGCATTTGTCTTTGCAATCGCGGATGCCGCCGACGGCAAGCCATGGTTCCATGACATCCAGACTTTCCTTATGACTAAGGAGTATCATGCGGGTGCGTCAACCCAGGATAAGAAGACTCTGAGGAGGTTGTCTGGCAATTTTTATCTCAGTCCTGATGGAGTGTTGTATAAGAGAAACCACGATCTCGTGCTACTCAGATGTGTAGATGAGAAAGAGGCGAGTATGCTCATGGAAGAAGTCCATGAAGGCACATTTGGTACGCACGCCGGCAGGCATGCTATGACGAGAAAGATCCTGAGAGCAGGATACTACTGGCTGACGATGGAGTCGGATTGCTTCAGATTCGCGAAGAGATGTCATAAATGCCAGATTTATGCTGATAAAGTTCATGTGCCGCCGTGCCCGTTGAATGTCATGTCCTTCCCGTGGCCGTTCTCCATGTGGGGCATCGACATGATAGGCAAGATCGAGCCCACTGCATCTAACGGTCATCGTTTCATTCTGGTAGCTATCGACTACTTCACCAAGTGGGTGGAGGCAGCCTCGTATGCTAATGTGACCAAGCAGGTGGTGGCTAAATTCATAAAGAGGGGCATCATCTGTCGTTACGGAATTCCCGAGCGGATCATTACTGATAATGGTTCGAATCTGAATAACAAGATGATGAAGGAGCTGTGCCAGAGTTTCAAGATTGAACACCACAACTCATCTCCTTACCGGCCGAAGATGAATGGCGCCGTTGAAGCAGCCAACAAGAACATAAAGAAGATTGTTCAGAAGATGGTTGTGACATACAAAGATTGGCACGAGATGCTGCCGTTTTCATTGCACGGTTATCGTACGACGGTACGTACGTCGACCGGGGCAACTCCTTTCTCCTTGGTGTACGGTATGGAAGTTGTCCTACCGTTAGAAGTGGAGATCCCTTCTTTGCGAGTTTTGGTTGATGTGAAACTCGACGAGGCAGAATGGATTACGAATCGTCTGTACCAACTTAGCCTGATGGATGAGAAGAGGTTAGCATCGATTGCATTTGGTCTTCTGTACCAAAGCCAAATGAAGAAAGCTTATGATAAGAAGGTGCGTCCTAGAAGCTTTCAGACGGGTGATCTCGTCCTGAAGAAGATTCTTCCTCCACACTCCGATCACCGGGGCAAGTGGACTCCGAATTACGAAGGTCCGTACGTCGTCAGCAAGGTCTTCTCGGGAGGAGCTTTGTTGTTATCCACGATGGATGGTGAAGATTTTGCATCCCCGGTGAACGCGGACGCAGTTAAAAAATACTTTGCTTGAAAGCGACCCGCTGGATAAAAAAGGAGAGTCCAGGCAAAAAAGGGGCATCCCGGCGAACCAAAAACAGAATAAAAAGGTTCGGGAAAAAATTAGGGATATAAATTGAAAAAAAAGTACACCCGCAAAGTCAAAAACCTACACTAGGCGGCTTCGGCAAAAAAGGGTATCCCGGTGAACTGAAAACCCGCAAAGGGAGATTCACGCAAAAGTTAGGGATTTGAAAAAGCAAATGACTGCGTTCCGCGTGTGGACTTTCGTTGTTTAGTGGTTTACAGGACCTGAGGGCCGTTTGTCTGAATCAATCTCTTCCGAAGCTGAAGCGTCGGAGAAGTATCGAAGTCGAGTAGGTCATAGAGGGATCAACTCATGGTGTTCGTTTACGCCTCGTTGCCGACATTTGTATATACTGATGTATATTTATGTTTTATTTTTGCGCGGCTTCCTCATTCCAGGAGCTTGCCTCTGTTGTAAAACATTTTTACCCATTCAAGGGTTTGTTATTAATAAAATGCATACTATTCAGCAATTCTGTTTGTCTGTTTAACATTTCCCTGTTTTGTTTGCGAAAAAGAACGCCGATGTTTTTGATAAAATGCGCATACATAAACTTACTAGCCTAGGCCACTGATTGTTGAAACAATTAAATACTTGAACATTGTCACGAGATAATAACCTTGATAGGTCCCTTTGAGAAGGGTATCTTGTCTGTTTGTTTGTGTTGTTACAGGTGTAGCATATTCCAGACAGTGCGCCGTGCGCATCCCGAAGCAGGACGATTCCTCTTTCTCCAGCAGAGCTCAGTGGCCTCTCCCCGCAGAGTCTGAACGCAAGATAGTGAGCATTGGTATGTCTCCCCAGGCAGAGATGATTCTCTCCCCAATCAGATGTATCCTGAAGGAACATCATCACCTCAGCTAAGTCAGGCGCCGAAGCGCGTGTTAATTCCCCCGCACCGGGTCACAAGTGCAGGTTTCGTAGGAAACTATTCGTACGCCAAAGTATGCAGCAACTGATGGTGCCAGACTGAAGTCTCCAGCGGAATTGAAATTCCCCACCAGAGTTGTACTCTCCCTCGAAGTCGGATGATTCCTTCTTCCCCAGCGGAATTGAGATTCCTTATCAGAGTCGTACTCTCTCCAGTGAAGCAGAATGATTTCTTCTTCCCCAGTCGAGTGTGCAAATCCCCAAGAGAGCCGAATCCTTGGAAGCAGTCGGGACCATGATTGGTTTTCCCCAGTAGAGTGTTGAACAACTGATGCTGTATTTCCCCCCAGAGTTGTACTCTCCCCAGTGAAGTAGAATGATTTCTCCTTCCTCAGCCGAGCTCGCAAATCCCCAAGAGAGCCGAGTCCTTGGAAGCAGTTGGGACCATGATTGGTTTTCCCCAGCAGAGTGTTGAACAACTGATGTTGTATCTCCCCCAGAGTCGTACTCTCTCCAGCGAAGCAGAATGATTTCTCCTTCCTCAGCCGAGTTTGCAGATACCCAAGAGAGCCGAATCCTTGGAAGTTGATCAGACCATGATTGGTTCTTTCCCCAGCGGAGTGGTGAGCAGCTGAAGTTGTTTCCCCATATAGCTCTTATCCCCAGAAGAGTAGCCGAGACGGCCACGCAGTTTATTCCTGCGATTGATATCGCTTTCCCTCAGCAGGTCCAGGTTCTCGTAGAGCTTCATTCCCCTGCAGCAATCAACTGAAGTTGTTTCTCCCGCAGCAGTCAACTGAAGTTGTCTAATTGATATTGGCGTGACCATGTTCTCCTCAGCAGGATGATTCCTCTATCTGAGTAGTTCGTTCTCCTTGACAGGAGGATTCTCCCTTCGGCATTTATTTTGCTGGCGGGATCGCATCATTGTGCATGATTGCATAGCATTTATCATAAACGCATAGCATTTCCACCGTGTGGAGCATTGCGCCATTGCCGAAGCATATGCATAATAAACATGATCTAGGTTGTTACCGCTCTTGTTTCGAAGGTGTTCCGCCGAAGGAATTGATTGCTTAGGATGATTCCTGACATTCTCCCCAACGAATTTGCTTGCTCAAGATGATTTTTGAGATCCCCAGCGAAGTCTGCAGTTCAAGATGATTCTTGAATTCCTCAGCAGGGCCGTTTGCTTAAGATGATTCTTAAGACCCCAGTAGAGTCCCCAGTGAAGGTTGCCCAGGATGATTCCTGAAGCCCCAAGAGAGCCGAATCCTTGGAAGCTGCTCAAGCCATGATCGGTTTGTCCCCGGCAAGAGTTGCCTAGGATGATTCCTGGAATCCCCAACAGAGTGTTTGCTCAGAATGGTTATCGGTTCAAGATGATTCTTGAAGGTCCCCGACGGAGTTATTTGTCCAAGATGATTCTTGAAGTCCTCAGCAGAGTTGATTCCTCCAGAATGATTTCTTGACCCCCGGAGCGGAGTTACTTGATAGTTCTCCAGATTCCTCAGCGGCGAAGCATCCTCCCCAGCAGGTTTTCCGATGGCGAAGTTGGAACCTCCTCTGAAGACTCCATGATTGAAGTCTGACCGTGTTAATGAAGCAGTTATCTCAGTAATGCGGAATGCCTGATGGCATGATCAACCTGATGGTTGAGGTCCGGCTGATGCCCGACGGTTTCTTCGAATGCTTGATGGCATGATCAACCTGATGGTTGAAGTCCGACTGATGTCCGAAAGTTTCTTTCAATGCCTGATGGCATGATCGACTACGTATTACCGGCTACCGTGTGACCAATTCCCCAATGGATTTTCTTCACCCTAGCGGTGAAGTCAGATTATGTTTGTTTCCAACGGCGATGTTGGATGTTTGTTCTGGCAGCGAGGTCAGATTATGTTTGTGTCCAGCGGCGATGTTGGATGTTTTGACGGCGAGGTCAGACGATGTTGAGAGTTGACGACGAAGTCAGTTTATGTTTTGTACTTGACGGTGATGTCGGGTGTTCCTCAGAGTTATGTTTGGTTGACGGCGATGTCAGATTCTTTAGTCCTCCAGCGGCGATGTTGGATGTTGGTTTCTGGCGGCGATGTCAGATGATTTAGTCCTCCAGCGGCGATGTTGGATGTCTGGTTGTATGACGACGATGTCAGGTGATTTGATTCTCCAGCGGTGATGTTGGATGTTTGTTTCTGACGGCGATGTCAAGTGATTCTTTAGCTCTCCAGCGGCGATGTTGGATGTTGGTTTCTAGCGGCGATGTCAGATGATTTAGTCCTCCAGCGGCGATGTTGGATGTCTGGTTGTATGACGGCGATGTCAGGTTCTTTGATCCTCCAGCGGCGATGTTGGATGTTTGTTTCTGGCGGTGATGTTAGGTGATTCGATCCTCCAGCGGCGATGTTGGATGTGTGTTTCTGGCGGCGATGTCAGGTGATTTAGTTTTCCAGCAGCGATGTTGGATGTGTGTTTCTGGCGGCGATGTCAGGTAAATTGAGTTCTCCAGCGGAGATGTTGGCTATCTATTTATTGTCTGGCGGCGATGTCAGATGCTCTAGTTCTCCAGCGGCGATGTTGGATGTTTGTTTGGCTAACGGCGGTGTCAAATTATTTTCTAGTTCTCCAGCGGCGATGTTGGGTGTTTTTGTCAGATTCTCTAGTTTTCCAGCGGCGATGTTGGATGTTTGGTTGTCCGACGGCGATGTCAGACGCTCTATTTTCATGAATGCCTGATAGCGAGTTCAGGTGTCTGATGACAATGGCAGGTGATTCAGTGTTCGAAGATTTGTTCCCACCAGAGCACTGTGTGCTCACGCAGTTGGCAAATTTCCGGGTTTATCGGTATTCAACCGTCTCGCACCTTGATTGGCTGAGAGTCGTTCGCTCCTCACCCAGTCAGGTTCAAGCCGTTTGAATAGGGGCAGCTGTTGCACCCCAAAATTTGACCAACATTTATTTACCTATCAAGAGTTATATGAGGCTATGAAGCTAGCCAAGAGAGTTGTTCAAGTGTTCAAAGATTGATATCTTTGTCAGAAAACTCAAGAGATCCTCAGAGGAATTGGTTGAAACCAAGGTTGTGTGCCTCATAACTTGAGAGTTGTGGGAGCTCCTCAGATGATTCTGAGACTATGAGAATGAACTTGAAGCTTTGAGAAAGCTTATGAGATGTCTTGAAAGCCATCATGAAGCCTAGAGAGGTCATTGTACAAGAATTCAGAAGATTCAACCATGAGTGGTAGAATTAGGGTTTGCCTGGGTCAACCCTAGGTCAACAGATGATTTGGAGAGGGTTGAGACCTAATCTAATGGATGATTCCTAGACAAACTCATCATGATTGAGGAGTTTGAGAAGTTTTAAGCTAGGGTTTCTAAGGATTGACAGTGTAAAATCCCCTAGTTTGATCCCTATCTTCAAGGAAGTTTAGCTCAAGATGTGATTGTCACCTCATCTTCCCCACAACATGAATGTTATATAGCTTGTTCTTAGCTTTAATTTGAGTACTAGAAGTCCTTGATAGGATTTGTAGAGCTCAAGTTATGGCTTTGACAAATTACAGGTCATCTGAGGTATGTGAATCTGGGTCCTTGAAAGTCACCCAACTTGCAGACAACTTTTGCCCTAGTAGGATGATTCCTATGAACTCTTGGTCAACATGAATGTTGAAGAGCGTCTTCTTAGATTTCTAGAGAGTACTAGAATTCCTTGATAGGATTTGTAGAACTCAACTTATGGCTTTGACAAGTCAAGGGCATTTTGGTCATTTGGAAGTTATAGGTCATTTCAAGCATAAGGCCATATCTCCTACTTCCAAGCTTCAAATGGAAAAATCTTCAACATCAAACTTGCTTAGAATGATGTTTTAAGGCTATTAGGGAGGTCATGAGATGTTGAAAAGGCTCATATCAAAAAGTGATAAAAATGGCCTAAAAATGAGGCATAAGTTAATTAAAGTGAAATTGAAAAATGGAAATCCCAAGTTATAAGTCCAAACCATGTCATGTAATAGGTCATTTTGACTCCAAATGACATTCTAAGAGCAATGGTTCAGCCACAATTTTGATTTGAGGCTTGGATCATAGGGCTGCTTTGGAATTGGATTACTTGCATCTTAAGGTACCAAACCAAAACAAGGCAAAACTCAATGAGCAAGGTAGTTAAGCATTGTAACTTATCTTAAATCTCATGTGGGGATAAATTCAAGTCAGAATTGGTAGTTATGAGATGCTTGGCATGAGATAGCATGTAAGGAGAATGAGAAATCAAAATACCATGACATGAAAAGATCAATTTCTCATTGGATTGTTCTAGGGGGTTCTAGATGATTCTAAACCACTCTATATATCAAGTGTAACTTGCTCAGATGCAAGGTTGGTGTGAATTGGTGTAGAGAAGAGAGAGTGAGATCCAAATTCTTCCATTGCAAGTCAAATCTCATTTCTTCATTCTTCTTCATTTCCTTTCATCTTTTTCACACAAACACCTTCCATACATCACATTGAAGCTGTGCAGATTGAATTGAGAGCATTTCCATGGAGAATTGAAGAGTTGGAGATTGGAATTTCAAGGTTGCATTTCAAAATCGAATTTCAAGAATCAAGCAATTTCAGCCATTCTTTTTGCATACAGAAGCTAGAAGATTGCTCAGTGAAGGAATTTGGAAATATTCAAGGCTTGAATTGAAGGATTACTACCTCTGTTCACTCCATTTTACCAGGTTTGCAATTTCTTTCCTACACCTTAATTTAGGCATGGTTAGGTTGAATTATTAGTGTAGAATGGTTAGAGACCAATAGGTGATGGATTTTGGAGAGTTTGAAGGCAATTGGTGAAGATTGAACTAGGGACCTCATTTCTTTGATGACCAAGAACTCTTGTTATATTGAGATATAGAGTGAGTTAGATAGCAAGAAATGTTCAGGGTGAGTTGGTGAGTGATCTGAGACATTTAATTTCAAGAATTGTCAAGATTGACGACTGAGCATAATTTGAAGTTTGGATCGTGTTTTATGTTTGAGTGAGTTTCAATGAAATTTGAGATGAGGATCGTGTTCAACATGAAATTTCAAGTGGAGTAGGGTTTTACATTTTAAGAATTGATGGAGAAATGAGGGAATTCGAGTTGAGGAAGATGAAGCTCTTGAGTTCTGTTTCCATGGAGTTTCAGCCAAACCCTAGCTCAAGGTTAGGGATGAAGTCTCAGCCATTGGATGCTTGCTTGACTATTGACTGAAAAATGGATCCAACGCACGAGATTTAATTGAATTTTGGAGGGAACCCTGAGCTGGCGTGAAACGCCGCGTTTCATTTAAAGAGGAATTCTGGGCTTAATGAGCAATTTCTATCCACACCCCACGCGTGAGGCCCAATCTGATTTACACTGAATTGTGTTGCTATTCTCACCGCTGCTTTTTTTATTTTTCTTTGGTTTTATTAATTGTTTTTTTTCTGAGGAAATGGGCCCAGGCGCATTGCTTTTCAAACCCCCAGTCTGGGCCCACGCGTGAATTGAACTAGGATATGTTTACTGGTTGCACCCCATTTTAATAATTCATTTTATTTTTTCCCCATTTTATTTCATACTTTGAAAATTCATAACAAATGGAAAAATAATGATTTTTTCATGGGAGTTTTTTCTCCTACTTCATATTTTTGTCAAGAAAAATATAAAATAATTTTTTTTTCATCTCATGCATTTTAGTATTTTTTGTATATTTTCTTCTTTTAATTGCATTTTATTTCTTTTATATTGATATATAATTTGTAGAATTTTGTTTAGGTAGATCCCTTAATATTTTTAAGTCATTCTTTTTAGTATAGTTAGATATATGTTTTAACTTCCCCCTGGATTTATTCCATAATTTTGTGATGATTTTTAGGACAGTTTTGATTAGATGCCATTAGGTTGTGTAGAATTAGGTTAAACTTCAACATAGGTCCATAATAACTTTAGATTTTTAGGTTTTTAGGACAAATTAGACTATGGGACATATATGAGTATTAAGGGTAGGTATGTAGGATCCCTTAGAAATTATATTAGGATTTAATATAGTAGTATGCTATTTTTAGTTGATTTTTGTGTTGGTTGATTATTTGTGTTGCCTTTAGGGTATTTTTGCTTTAGTTGCTTTGCTTTGTGGGCTTGGAGAGCTTGATCTTGTTCTAAGGAGAATTGAGGAGCATAGTAGAAGACTTGAAGATGCATTAAGGAGCTTGAGAGCTTGATCTTATTTCTTTTTGTTGTTTTAGGGTTAGGGATTAGGAAGAGTTTAGACCTAGACAACTTCTTTCTCAAACATGGATGGTATCTGTCACCTCCATTCCTCCCTATGATTCAAAGTCCTTCCATGGTATACACCTCTCTCCTTTGGAGGGCTAAGTGATGTACCTAGGAAGTAGAACTTTTAAGGGAACCATTCCTTTGGTGTTGAACCCTTATAGGTCACCTTTGGTGGTCAGTAAGCAGTTCAATATCCCCCAGCTTATCCAGTAAGTGATTTCCTCTAGTTTGATTGTTTTGAGAGATGTTGAGCTTGAGCTTGAAGATGAAGACTTCATTGAAGAGTGTAGAAGAGGATGAATCCTTGAGTATTTCCATTCTAGCTGAAGCTTGAAGAGCAGCAAGAGCAAGTTGATGCTTGAAGACTCCTGAAGATGAAGTAAAGACTGAAGGATGAAGTTGACACTTCTAAGTGATTGAGATTAATTCTGAAGAGCTGAAGCTTGAAGAACAAAGGAAGTTGATACTTACTTTGATACCTGGAGATCCTGAAGGAGCCAAGTTGGTACTCATGATTGATAATGAAGCCTGAAGGTAGAGCTGATCAAGAAGCTGAAGCTTAGAGGAGAAGATAAGTTGAAACTTATGTTGAAGGGTTGAAACCTGGAAAAGCAAATTGATATTTTGTCAAGAGTAATTGGAAGTCTGAAGACTGAGTTGCTGTTGGAAAAGCTGAAGCTTGGAGTTGAGAGAGGAGTTGATCTGCTTTCTTCTTTTTCTTTGTTGTATTGATGTGTTTTGTTTGACTTGCTTGATGCATTAGAATAAGTTCATATCTAGAATAAGTAGAATCTAGGAGCATGATTGCACTAGAGGTTGAGTTGCTCCCTCTGCTTGTATTGTTACTGTGTGGCTTTGCTTGCGGGTATTCGGTAGAGCCCAACTCCCTTGCCCATGTGGTTTGTTTGCCTGATGGCATTTCATTTCATTTTATCTGTATGATTGCAGTTTACAGTTTATTGCTTGATAGCATGTTGTTTATATTTTAGTATGATTACTGTTATCCATTTTGGCTTGAGGTTGAGATGAGCTTGTGGAGGCTGAAGCCCCACACACATTTCCTCCCTCACTTGCATTGCATGCATTTTACTGTTAAGCTGATGCTTTGTCTGTTTTGGTGTATCATTGACATGATCCCTTAGGACTCTCATTTCCTTTGATAAGGAATTGATGATAGAATTTTAGGTTGAAACCTATGCATGACAGCTTCTAGGAGTTCCCTGTTCAAACCTCAACCATAGGATGAATCCATGGCATGACAACAGTAGGACTTGATAGTCTCCCTCCTAGTTGGGCATGTTCTCTTCTCATCTCAAAACAGTTTAAGATACGGTAATCATGAATGATTTCTTTCGTACGTTACGAGCCTTAAGCTATCTGAGAAAGGATTGTGAGAGAGTTTCTTTTCCACAGTCTGGATGTTTAGTATGGTACCCTTTGGGTGACATGCGACGCATTCACTCTCAGGTCATAGTCTCTAGTGCGGTTGAAATCGCAAACACAATAAAAAACACTTCTTTCGTAAAATACAGGAAATAAACCGTAGTTTCCCGAACTACGTAAGCTCTGATCTCTCATGCCTATTGAGAGTACGTAGGCACAAGATGGCGATGTCTTGGCGAGCTACCTTCCCCCATAACCCTTCGTAGGCCGAACTACGTTGACTCTGATTTCTCATTCTCTGATGAGAATACGTAGGCATAAAGTGCGACGCTTTGCCGAGTCATTTTTCTTTTCTGTTTTCAGCCAACCTTGATAGGTAGATAGAATAAAACCAACCCGTCCAAGTAAGCACAACAATCGAGGATCCCGTCGAGTACGACGGACGTGAGGGGTGCTAATACCTTCCCCTTGCGTAACCGACTCCCGAATCCAGACAACGGTTGGGATGACCTTGTCTTACCTTTTTTCGTTAGGTTTTTCCGATCGTTTCCTTTCCCGCTCTGAGGGATAAATAACGAAAGGTGGCGACTCTTCTGTTGTGTCGGCACCTTATTTTCGCGCAAGCGACAATAACCATAATCTATTAGCTCCTATGTCATTGTGAATTTCCATCCCAAGAATCTTCTTTGCAACACCTAGATCCTTCATATCAAACTCCTTACCCAATTTGGTCATCAACTCATTTACATCATGCAAATGGTTGGCTACAATCAACATATCATCAACATAAAGTAACAAGAAAATTAAAAAAAAAAACATCATCAAGGCTCCTCACATAAACACAAGAATCATAATCACACCTTTTATAGCTAATTTGGAGCATGTATGAACCAAAGGGCTTGTATAATTTCCTTGAAGACTGCTTTAAGTGATACAAAGACCTCTTTAATTTGCAAACAAGTCTTCCATGTCTAGTACCACTGAAACCTTCTAGCTTATCCATGTTGATTTGCTCCTCTATAGTACAATGAAGTAAAGTTGTTTTGACATCCATATGCACTAAATGCATATCCTTGCTAGATATCAGGGCCAATATTTTCCTAATAAAAATGTGTCTAACCACTAGACTGAAAAATTTCATCATAATCAATCCCCTTCTACTATAAATACCCTTTTGCAACTAGGACATTTTTGAACTTTTCCCCTTCCATTTCTATTATTGCTGGTTTTTTCTTGTACACCCACTTGCAACCAATAGCTTTCTTTCCATGTGGCAGGTGAACAAGATCCCATGTCTCATTCTTTTGCAAGCAATTCATCTCCTCCACCATAACACCTATCCACTTATCTTTCTTCTGGCTAGCCATAGCCTCTCAAAAAGTAGAAGGATCTCCTTAACTAGTAAGAAGAGCATATACTGCTAAGTCATCAAACACATATCACTAGAGGTGTAATACAATGGGGCTCCCTATAACACACAAGTGTGTAGTCTTGTAATACATCTGAATCATGCACTCCATCTGGATCTAAGTCTGGTTCATCCTGTTGTTGGGTTACATTCTGCCTTGGACTCACTAATGGCTCTTCAATGTCCATTTGAATCTTGTCCTGGCTGGAATTTTCTACCTCAATATCTGGTACAACTATCACATTTGATTATTTCAACATTGACTGCTCATCAAATACAACATCTATGTAGATAACACCTTCCTCTTAACCGGATCCCACAACTTGTACCTCTTCACACCTTAATCGTAGCTAATAAAAAGGCATTATTTTGACTTGGGGTCAAGTTTATAGTGATCCTCACTAGAAAAATGCACATATGATGGACAACCAAAAATCCTCAAATTACTCAGATCAATAGGGTTACCTGTCCACACCTCTTATGCAACTTTTCCATCCAATGAAGCTCGTGGTGATCTGTTGACTAAATAGCATACCATATCAAGTGTTGCTGCCCAAAAACCTTTCGAAAGACTAGAATTCAACGCAAGGAACTTTGCCTTCTACGTTAGTGCCATGTTCATCCTCTCTGCAACACTACTTTGTTGTGTTGTCTTCCTCACATAAAAGTGTCTTTGAATTCCATTCTCCTTACAAAAATGCATGAAATTCTTGTTAATGTATTCAAATCCATTATAAGACTGCAATTACTTTATTTTTCACCTTGTCTGGTTCTCAACATCTGCCTTCCACAGTTTGAACTTGGCAAGTGTCGCTACTGCGAAAATCGGCGCCGGCTATGACAGAAGAGTCGCCACCATGCGTTATTTATCCCAACAGAGGGAAAGGAAACGCTCAGAGTAAACCTAACGCAAAGAGGGAAAGGAATGGTCGTCGCAACCAAATTCCTGGATTCGGGAGTCGATTACGCAAGGGGAAGGTATTAGCACCCCTCACGTCCGTCGTACTCGACGGGATCCACGCTTGTTTTCTGGTACGGATTGTTATTCTATCTACACTAGAGGTCTGGGTTAAAAGAAAAGAAAATGACTCAGCAAAGTATCACGCTTTATGCCTACGTATTCCCGTCTGGAACGAGAAATTAGAGTCAACGTAGTTCGCCTAACTACGAGTTAAGGGGAAGGTTGCTCGCTAGGATACGGCATCCTATGCCTACGTACTTTCATACAGCATGAAAGATCAGAGCAAACGTAGTTCGGGCTACGGAAGACACAAGCTTGTCTGACTGTTTTTTATTACCTTCAAAAAGGGTTTTTCTTGATTAAGAGTCCAAGCGGACAAAAATGACACTTTGATGTTTATTTTGAATCTTTTACGAAAGAAATGTTTTTTAGTTTGTTTGCAATCTCTGACGCACTAGAGACTATGATTTGAGAGTGACTACGTCGCGTGTCATCCAAAGGGTGCCACACTAAGCAGCCAGATTACTGGAAAGAAGCTCTCCAGCAACCCTTTCTCAAATAGCTTAAGGCTCGTAACGTACGACATCGATTAACCTTATTACTGTACTTTTAAGTTGTTCTGAGATAAGAAGAGAAAGAAGCTCTAAAAAGCCTAGGGTTGAAAAGGGGATAAAAACTAACCTAATGTTGTCATGCATGGATAAGAATCCTAATGTCTGTCATAATTCCCTCCTGCACAGGGGAAATCAGAGATCCTAGGGGATAAACAGAAAAGAAAGCAACCAAATACGGTAAAATGCATGCAATGCAGCAATACAAGCGAGGCAAGGGAGTCCTGCTCAACCTCGAACCTGGGAAAACAACATGCAAAGTGAATCAACATTCACTTCAAACCTATGGGGCAAGCTGTACAAGCCAACAAACAATACAGAGAACAAAAACCAAAGCAGAGGAGGCATCCCAAGCAGCAACACCAAACTCCTATAGTTAACAGCACAAGCAGCAGCTCTGAACAACAACAGTTGATTAAACAGCAAAAAGTTGACAGCAACAACCTTCATCTTCATGAATAGCTCCCATCTTCAAGCTCCCCTAAACCTTCAATCTTCAACAAGCACCAAGCTTCGACAAGCTTCAAACTTCAACAAGACCCCAGCTCAAACCAGCAAACTTCAATAAGTAAACAGCTTCAACAAGCCCCTAACTTCATCTTCAACAAGCAGCAAAACCCTAGCTTCAACAAGCACATACTTCAACTTCAAAAAGCTTCAACAAGCAACAAAACTTCTCTTTACCAAGCTTCAACAAGCACCTCCAAGGGAGAATCATTCAACAAGATCAGGTTATAATGGTAAGAAACTTAATGACAACCAAAGGAAATCACTAAGAACTTAACATTGCAAATTGAAATACATCCTCAAGGTTCTACTCAACCAAATCATGCTCTACATCCCTCCTAAGGATAGATGGAACTTCTTTGGGAGGACCTTGTGTCATAGGATTGAATAGAGGCACAAGAAGCTCTCTATGTTTGAAAGAAGAAACAAAACTATTCTAATGCTCTTCCTACATATCCTAATTCCCTAAGCCCCTGACAAGCACTCCAACAGATGAGAAATCCTCAACTCCAAGCTCCTTCAAGCTCTCCAAAGCATCTTCAATGTTTCCAGCAGCTCCACCAAGAAGAATCCAAGCCAAAAGCCAAAGCAAAATGGCCAACCAAAATGAACAAGCCAAACACTCAAGGGAGAAATCCACAAACAACACACAAGTTATAAAATCCAAATAAAATGCTAAACTGAATCATAAAATCCTAATTAAATTTCTTAGGGAACCTAAACTTATACCCATTATCCCATACAAATCCCAGGACCTAAATCAATCACTAAGTCCTCAAACTATGCTCTAAACTAAAGATAGTTGTATTGAAACCCTAAATCTAACACCTATAATGTCCAATGCTCAAACTAGCCTCAAAGTCTCTCACAAAAATATGATAAAACTATTGTGGGTACATGCATATCTAAGCTAACTAGCCCAAAACGAATCAACTCAAAATGTATCACCAATCATCCACAATAAAATCAGCAAGAATACATGTCAAACAAAATGAAAATAAAACCAATAAAAATGAAAAAAATACAATTAAATTCTAAAATGCATGAGTTATGAATTTATTAATTTCCTAAAATTCTAGACTCTCTAAAGAGTCAGGGGAAAAAAACATGAGTTAAAAAGACTAATGTTTCTATTTTTTATGATTTTTTGAAGTCAGCATATAAAACAGAAAAATAAAAGAACAAAATAAGAACATGAATATAAAGGCAAATGAAAATAAAGTGGAATAAAAATAAAAAATGCACAGGCCAGGAATCGATTTGGTGCACATGGGGTCACTCCACAAGTAAAAACAAAAATCAAAAGGAAATAAAAAGAAAAGCGCCACAGCAGGATCGAACCCGCGCGCTTGAAGTCCCCCTTCGCCATCAAAACGACGTCGTTTTGACGTCCAGCCGCGTGGCTCCTTCTCATTCGTCCGATTGGGATTCTCCCTCACGATCCAACGGCTGCTGCTCTTCTTCCCCAATTGAATTTTCTACACTTCATGAACAGTACCCGCGGCCATGGATATGAAGCTTTTTTTCCGGCAAACTTTAAACAACCATAACTCCTTCAATATTTATCCGTTTGCAACGATTCTTGAACCAATTTTGCATGAAATTTCGAGAGGAATCCAAATATACTACTTAAACAGCCTAAAAATCCGAATCAAAAATTCCATATTTCAACCGAAAACGAATTTAATCCTAAAATCTCACTAAACACCAAGTTCTTCGCCCAGAAATCATCTACAACTTAAGGTGAACCTAACCACATGATTCTAATGCATTGAAACCACATAAATTAGGAGAAAATTCAAGAAGTAAGAACCTACGTTCGAGCTTCAATCGGAGTCGTTTCCGACTTGATTCTTGATCCAAAATGTTCTAGATCCAATGAGTGATGATGTTAGAAGAAGATTGAATCCTCAATGGTGCTTGAAACGGCCTCTAACAGAAATTCACTCTTTCACTTTTCTTCTTCAAGCTTCAATGGTGATATTTGCTTCCAACCTCAACCAATCTCCAAAACTGTTTCTTATGAGCTCCTAGACCTTTATAGAATTGTTTAGAACCTTCTAGAGCTCAGACCCAAGCCCAAAATTAAAAATCCAAGTCCAACTTTTCTTCAAAATTTTGGTTATGGTAATGCATGAAATTGGCTTCATAGCTTGCATGGGAAGCTTTGGATGACTTACATATTTCATTTGGAATGAATTCAGCCCAAAAGGAATCTCCATATCGCCTTTGTGAAGGAATTGTGTGATGTAACTTTTATGTGAAGAAATCTTGTGAAAGGCCATGAAACACACTTCAAATGAAAATTCCACAATTGCCAATATTTCTAAAACATATTTTCTGATTAAAATGAGTGGTTATTTGACTTGTTTTGGACCCATAACCATTTATTTCAATTTCCCACCAAAATTGCCTTTTAAATGACTTTAATTTCTTCATTAAAAAACCATTTCAAACCAACTTCTCCTATGAACCAATTCAAACCTTCCTTGATGCATGGTCAAGGTTAAAACCCTATTTTGAGCAACTTTCTAGTTGAACAATTTTCCATTTGAGGAGTAGAAGGTGGAGATTTTGGCACATGCTTGAAAATGACCTATAATCACAAATGCCCAAAATACCCCTAGATTGCCAATATCACAACTTGAGTTCCATAAATCCCCTTGAGGACTTCTAGTACTCAAATTAAAGCTAAGATAAAGATCTATAACTCTTATGTTGGCTAAGAATCCATTTTAAAACTCCTTGAAGGGAAAAAGTTTCTTGGAAGTCAAGTGACTTTCACAAATAAATTTCAGTGTCCTCTGGTGACCTGTAATTTGCAAAGACCATAACTAGAGTTCCACAAATCTTCTTGAAGACTTCTAGTACTCAAATTAAAGGTATTAAGAAGCTCTGCAAGTTTCACGTTGGCCAAGGATCCATTTGAAACATGTATTTTGACTTATGTGGCCTTGAAGTTAGGTACTAAACAGGGAATTTTACACTGCAACCCTACTTTAGCAACTTCCCACATTCTTGGTCTTCCTTTGCTTAACCTTGGCATAACACCACACATGAATCAACATACCAATTCATGCATCCCATGACCTCAAGGTAGGCTTTGATGCTTTCCCACTACTCAATTGAACTAGGGTTGACCCAGATGAAACCCTAGTTGACTGCACTTCAAATGTGGCTCTCGTACTTGAATCAATGACTTGTCTCAGCTTCAATAAGGCCCTCTAGACATCCCATGAGATCCATACACACCTCACATTCACATTCCATGCTTCTCATCCCACTGATGATTCTCAATATTCCTCAAGATAGGAGCAAAACTCACATGTAGGCACTCAAACTTCGCAAGACTTCAAATCACTTCTTGATGGCTTGAATGACTTCCCAATCTTAAATAACACCTCTTGCTAGGCTCTTCTCTTGATAGACACCTTTGATCCCCTGTTGGAGGCATGCTATGCTATGATATGCAAATGATTAGACTGTGTATATGATGTAACTATGCAAATGAAATGCAATGAAACACAAATCAGGCAAGAAAAGATTGAGCAAATTTTGGGGTGCAACAGCTGCCCCTATTCAAACGGCTTGGACCCGACTGGATGAAGAGCGAACGGCCTTCAAACAATCGAGGTACGAGACGGTTGAATACCAAGAAACCCGGAAATTTGCCAACCGCAGAAATAAACTGCACTGCTTGGGGAACGACATCCGCCAATTGAATCTGGTCGTTACGGCAACAACTGATCCAACGTCTGATAATAACTCTGACTTCAACATCAACCACCTATGTAACGCCACAGGTGCTGAACAATTTTTGCGAAAACACCTCCGTCCATAACTGGACTGACCTTGTCAACACAAGAAGAGAAACAAATTTGTCAACACGAATAGAGATTTTGTTGTCCTAGGAGTAACCTTGTCCACATCTGGACCCAAATTTCGTCAAATCACGAATACATACAAATCTGTCCACGTCAAGACTCACATTTCGTCAACCCAAAGAAATCTCAACAACACAAGAATAGAACTTTGTCCACGTTAGGATGCTTGTTCCATCAACACAAAGAAATCCCCTCAACAAGAGCAAACCTTGTCCACATTAGGACGCACACTTCGTTAACACGAAGAAATCCTATCATCATAGGAATAAAACTTGTCCTCATCAGGACTCCACATTCCGTCGACACGGAGAAATCCTATCACAGGAAACATTTCTGTCTAATCACAGGAAACTCCATCCGCCTATCCATACGGGAAAATCATCTGTCTAAACACAGGAAACTTCATCCGCCTATTCATACGGGAAAATCATCTGTCTAAACACAGGAAACTTCATCCGCCTATTCATACTGGAAAATCATCTGTCTAAACACAGGAAACTTCATATGCCTATTCATACGGGAAAATCATCTGTCTAAACACAGGAAACTTCATCCGCCTATCCATACGGGAAAATCATCTGTCTAAACACAGGAAACTTCATCCGCCTATTCATACGGGAAAATCATCTGTCTAAACACAGGAAACTTCATCCGCCTATCCATACGGGAAAATCATATGTCTAAACACAGGAAACTTCATCCGCCTATTCATACAGGAAAATCATATGCCTAAACACAGGAAACTTCATTCGCCTATCCATACGGGAAAATCATTTGTCTAAACACAGGAAACTTCATCCGCCTATTCATATGGGAAAATCATCTGTCTAAACACAGGAAACTTCATCCGCCTATTCATACGGGAAAATCATCTGTCTAAACACAGGAAACTTCATCCGCCTATTCATACGGGAAAATCATCTATCTAAACACAGGAAACTTCATTCGCCTATTCATACGAGAAAATCATCTGTCTAAACACAGGAAACTTCATCCGCCTATTCATACGGGAAAATCATCTTTTGAACATAGCTTCTCTGCCCATCTTACAGGAACTGGCTTCCATCAATCCCATGGGTAACAAAATACAGCTTAATCTTCAAACTTTTAGCGCCGACATGGCAGCAAATCTGCGAAGGACTTTCCTGGGGGTGTCATTTCGTCAACACGAAGAAATCCCGGCGACTTCGCTGGGGATAGAATTCTTCCACCCAATAGGAATTCAATTCTGTCAATCATACTGGAAAATAACTTCGCCTTATCTTTGCAATAGCCAACTCCATTGGTCCCAACCCACAAACCTTTTAGCGCTAACGTGACAGCGACGTTGAGGAGGACTCTATTGGGGATATTTGGAAACCGAACTGCCAGACGCCTGTTTCGATAACCGGCGGCAGCTTCTGAAATTTTGATTCATGAAACCTTTGACGCTGACGGAACAGCAAACTGGAAAAACACTCCGCTGGCCGGATAAGAGAAACTTCAACAAGCAACTTTGTGGGGAAAAATCTGGCAACAACTCCAAAGTCTACTTATGAAGCTATTTCATGCGGACAAAACCTTCGGACAACAACTCCAAAATCTAATCATGAAGATGCGGTACCGCTGAAGAACTCCAAAGTCTAATTACGAAGTCGTTTGATGTTGACGACAACTCCAAGGTCTAATTATGAAGCAGCGCAATGCTGACATAACAGCTGCTAGAGAAACTATCTTGGGGAATCGCTAACGACGACTCCAAAGTCTAATTCTGAAGCCGTGTAGCGCTGACATAACAGCCACCCGAAGAAACTAGGCCGATCTCCAAAGTCAAATTATGAAGTCTGCCATACTGACATAACATATACGCGAGGAACACCCACTAGGGAACTCCTAACAACAACTCCAAAGCCTAGTTATGAAGTTGTTGAATGCTGATAATAACTCCAAGGTCAAAATCGTGAAGCCTTGACAACAAGTAATGACTTCAAAATGTTAAATCGCTGAAATCTCTCTTTAAAAACAACTTCGAAGTCTATTCATGAAACCGTTGACTGCTGAAAACAACTGACAATAACGTCAAATTCAAACTATGAAGCCATGTCATGATGGTAACAAATTTCAAAGTCGAATTACGAAGATGTAAAATGCTGACATAACAATCTTCAAAGTCTAATTATGAAGCCATAACAGCAAACTGGGGAGAACTCTGCCGAGGGAATTCTGACGTCAACTGCCAGACATCCAACTTGACGACGAGTAATGACTTTAGATGTCTAATCCCTGAAATCTTTTCTGAAAATGCTGACGTGACAGCAACCCGAGGGACACTCCACCAGGGGATTTTTTGACAATAACTCCAAAGTCCAATTATGAAGCCGTGTAAAAAACACTCCGCTGAGGAAGAAGAGAAGTTAATCAAGCACCTCTGATAAGGGAACACATGGCAGGACGAACGTTATCATCATATATCTCATGCCACAAATCTGAATATCTGAAAACGATCCTGAACAAGAATTCCAATTACCTGCAGGGAAGAACACCTAAAAACAAAGAGGTAACCAACCGGACTTATGTTTCAGAATGCACATGTTTGAAAATGGCGTAATGCTCCGTACGGCACGGAAATGCTACGCGTTTGAGTAGATGCAAATGTGACGATATATGCAAATGCAAATGTGGGCTCAAGCTGCCGGGGCCACTCTGATAACGATGTCTCAACAATATGAATGCTGAGGATAACGCCAACTCCGTCGGGGAGAACAAGTATCACAAAGTATTCCGGCGAAATAAACGCCAGAAACACAACCAACTCTGTCGAGGAGCGATTAAACATCAATTTCCACTGGGAGGAAAGAACAAGCCACCCTGCTGGTGAACAAACTTAGCTGGGGGAGAAGCGACACTTCTAGGAAAAGCACACTATCTGGGCACAATTTACAAACTCGGAGCCTCGGACTCTGCTGAGGATCAACATCCTGTCAATGGCATGACGACCTGTGGGGGAGCAAGAAAAACCTCCTCCGGGTATAATCCTTTCGAACCAACAACTTGGTTAACTATTGCGGGAATCTCCCATGCCGGAGATTGAACGCACACACCTTCGATTCGCTAAGGAGCACAACCTCTGCAGGGAACATTGATTTTGACTTGCTGGGGATATCCTGTGGACAACTTCCCTGAGGACACTCTTTTGGGGAGAATAATCCCTCATTCGGTAAGGGATAATGTCATTCCAACTCTCTGGGAATAAGCTGCGACTAGCTGGGGAATGACACCGACTGGAGTCAGGTCTTACGTCAAGAGATTTTGGCTGGGGAATACAATCCCTGACGGTTTGCTCCAAAGGTAAGAACCCTGCGAAACACAAACGAGACAAAACAGGCCTATACAACAGAATCTATCCGGGTTATCATCCGTGACATTACTTCAGTCAATTCGAAGTTTTAGCAATTATTGGCGAGGGCCAGCAAGATTATGTAAGTGCAGGTTTATCAAAAACATCGGCGTCTTTCACAAACAAAACAGTAAAGAACAAGCATCGAGTACTGAATAACATGTTTTATTGATAATGGGCCTCTGAATAGGCAAAGTTTTGTACACTGGATGCAACTCCTGAAAAGAGGAAGTTACGCACACACATACATACATATATGCACAAGAAGCATAAATAAAATACAAAACAATATTTGTATACATGTCGGCGACGTGGTACAGACAAACACCATGAGCTGATCCTCCTATGACTCGCCTGACTCTGCGCTTTCCCGGTACTCGACCTTCGGAAGAGATTGTTTTTGGATAGGCGGCCCCCAGGTACTCCCAAACCACTAAGCAATGCTGTATCAAATCCGGACCACAGTCATTTGCTTTTTCAATCCCTAACTTTTGCGTGAACCGCCCTTTGCGGGTTTTCAATTCAACGGGATACCCTTTTTTGCCGAGGTCGCCCTTTTCAGGTTTTCGACTTCGCGGGTGTACATTTTTTCAATTTTATCCCTAATTTTTGCCCGAACCTTTTATTCATTTTTTATGGTTCGCCGGGATGCCCCATTTTTTCCTGGACTCTCTTTTTACTGTCCAGCGGGTCACTTTCAAGCAAAGTATTTTTTAACTGCGTCCAAATTCACAGGAGACGTAAAGTCTTCACCATCCATGGTGGATAGTAACAAGGCTCCTCCAGAGAAGACTTTTCTGACAACGTAGGGTCCTTCGTAATTAGGAGTCCACTTGCCCCTGTGATCTGTTTGTGGTGGGAGAATCTTTTTTAAAACAAGATCGCCCGTCTGAAAGCTTCGAGGGCATACCTTCTTGTCGTAAGCTTTCTTCATCCGGCTCTGATATAACCGACCGTATGCTAAAGAAGCTAGTCTCTTCTCATTCATTGAACTGAGCTGATTCAGTCTATCTTTCACCCATTCTGCCTCGTCGAGTTAGACAGCACGTAAAACCCTCAGGGAAGGAATCTCGACCTCCAACGGTAACACTGCCTCCATCCCGTATACCAATGAGAAAGGGGTTGCCCCAGTTGATGTGCGTACCGTCGTACGATAACCGTGCAAAGCGAAAGGTAGAATCTCGTGTCAGTCCTTATACATCACAACCATCTTCTGAACAATCTTCTTTATGTTCTTATTGGCCGCCGCAACAGCGCCATTCATCTTGGGCCGGTAAGGAGAAGAGTTGTGATGTGCAATCTTAAAATTCTGACACAGCTCTTTCATCATTTTATTATTCAAATTCGAACCGTTGTCGATGATAATCCGCTCAGGGATTCCATATCTGCAGATAATATCTCGTTTGATAAATCTGGCGACCACTTGTTTGGTGACATTAGCATATGATGTTGCTTCCACCCATTTGGTGAAGTAATCAATTGCCACCAAAATGAACCGGTGTCCGTTGGATGCCGTAAGCTCAATCTTGCCAATCATATCAATTCCCCACATCGAGAAAGGCCACGGTGATGACATCACATTCAGAGGACTTGGAGGCACATGGATTTTGTCCGCATAAATCTGGCATTTATGACACCTCTTTGCAAACTTGAAACAATTTGTTTCCATAGTTAGCCAATAATAACCTGCCCGCAGCAGTTTTCTCGTCATAGCATGCCCACCAGCATGTGTACCAAATGTACCCTCATGTATCTCTTCCATGAGCAACTTCGCCTCTTTCTCATCTACACAATGTAGCAACACCAAGTCGTGGTTTCTTTTGTATAGGACACCGTCCGGATTCAGATAGAAATTTCCAGCCAATCTCCTGAGAGTCTTCTGATCTCGACTGGATGCCCCAGCCGGGTACTCCTTGTTCTTCAGGAAATTCTGGATGTCAAGGTACCAGGGTTGACCATCGGGAGCCTCGTCAATGGCAAATATGAATGCAGGCCTATCGAGCCGAGAGATAATAATCCGGGGAGCCTCGTTCCAGAAGTTAACTTTATACATTGAAGACAATGTCGCCAGGGCGTCAGCCATTTGATTTTCTGCTCGTGGCACATGATGCAATTCCACCTTGTCAAAGAAAGGCAACAATCTCCTTGCATAATTCATATATGGTATCAAATTGGGCTGACGTGTCTCCCATTCTCCTTTAATCTGATTCACCACTAGAGCTGAGTCTCTGTATACATCCAGGTTCTTGATTCTCAAATCAATGGCTTCTTCCAGACCCATGTGTTGCACCCTAATTTTTGACCTTAAGATCCCACCTCCTTGTTGTTGAAACCACTATAGTTCAAATGTCATACCCTAAATTTTACCCTCAGATTTAGTCAATTCATGTTGCATAACATCTCATTTTCGCATCCGCTAACCATTAACAGGTTATGTAGTGTGTATATTTCGCAGGAATTACATCAGGTGCGCGTTAACTGTGAAAAGGGCAAGAGTGTCATTTGCACAGAATTTCTCGCCAGTTTTTGAAGAAGAGCTGTCTCTAGGATTTTGTGGGCCGAAGCTCTGTCGTCAGTGGATTTCCGAGACATTTATTTTGTCACGTGGATTTGATTATGTGGGGACATCAAATTTGGTTCGGTTAAATCAGTGCAAGCAATTAAGCGATTTCTCTGTGGGATACATCAGTTATGTGGGAATGACAGGTTTGATTCGGTTGAGTTCTTGAGGTTTACCTGTACAAGTCTATTCGGTAAAGTCAAGCTGTCTGTTCAAGTTTACTCGATTAATGCTTGATCGCGTATGTTCATTCAAAGGTATTTAGACGGCGGAGTTTAATCAGAATGGGTGGATCATTCGGTTGCAAGTTAATTGGAAGAAGAAGTAATTGGAAGAATGCTATTCGAAAGAAAATAATAATATATACATGAATTTATTCATGTGTGTTTTATTCATAAAAAAAAGAGAGAGAAGTAATTGGAATATAAAAGTGTTTTGAATTTATTCAGAATATTTTTCTCTTACAATTACAAAGGGGTATTAAAATTGAAAGGAATTTTATTGAATCTTGGTTTAGTAGTATTTTCACTACAAAGTACAAAAAAGAAATTACACATTCTCTAAATTCCTAACTATCCTAAAGAGTATTTCCAAATATTTCTTCATGCTCAACTTCTCTGATTAAGTTCTCCGAGTACCCGACTTTTTCGTACCTGCACACACAAAAAAAATCAAAACAAGCAGAATGAAAGTTAGAAATTTGTTTGACACTCTCAGAACATTGTCATCATCGAGTGCCGGGAGCGGCACGACCGAAGCCGCACCCTATCCCCATTACCGATCTGCGCCATCGGCGTCAGATCAAGCAATTCCTGTTCTTATCGATACGGGACAGCCGAGAGAGAGAGATAAAGGAAGCTTTTTTTTCGAGCCGAAAGGATTGGCGCAACTGTGGATTCAAAGGAACACCGTCAAGTGAATATGGTAGCACTATCAAGAAAATATGTAACTTTTCCCAAACTAATGACCATAGCCAAAGTGGATAGAAGTAAAAACTGAACAAGTGAGTGCAAACTAGAAAATCAGCAAGAAACCGAAACAAACATGTAGGCTCAGTTGAAGAACAACATCACAGCCCCTGTCGTCAGACAACAACAGACAGCAGCATAATCAGTTTGTGAATCCAAACACCCCAGCCCTGAAACAACGAAAAGAAAGGGATATCAGTTCAAAGAAACCGAGTTTGTGTTCTGAAAAGAACCACACACCAACAACACTAAACTGAATATCGAAGCTAATCAAAACTGCCTCAAAAGAATTCATAAACATCACAGAAAAATCAAGCTTCATGTTCGAAAAAGCAGAAACAGGCAGGGACAATCCAACAGAACATCAATGCAAAACAGCACTAAAGAGGTTGGCTCATCAGAGCAACAACAGTCTGAATAATAGGCCATCAAAATTGGTTCAAGATCAAAGCAGATAAGCTACAATGCTAGCAGCAGCTCTGAGATCAAACAAGTAAGGAAAGCCAAAGGCGAGTCGAACCAAAAACTGGATCAGAAACAAGTCCTAATCATGGGCTACACGTCAAAAGCGGAAATGACTCGAAAAGCTACAAGAGATACAAACGATATCAGAAGCATCAAACAAATCCTCGATTACATCTGCAAATGAGTTCACGAACATCATATCCAGCTTCAGAAGAAAAGTGTCACATATAATCAATACAGCCCTCAGGTTGCTCATCATCGGGCGTAACATTCGAGCGGATGGAAGGGCAAACAACCCCGAGGCTCAGATTATAACATCATCATCGCCTTCATCAGCACTAAACTCTCACCTGTCAAAAAGAAAAAGAAAAAGAAAAACAATCAGTAACAGGACACGAGTTCATACGCGAGTCGAAGCAAATAGCAAAATAACCAAGAGATTTGAAGTCATATCAGCCCTCAGTTTAATCATCATTGGGCGTGAAGTTCGAGCGGCCAGGAGAGCCACGGCCGGGACCGTTACTAACTCCCTACCGAACATCGAATTATGAGCATACGGTGATTTCGCACGGACTATCAGCTCAAGCACAAAATGTCAGCTCAGACCCGAAGGTCATCATCGCTAAGGCGACACAATCAAAACCAAAATGTCAAAAGGCGACCCTCGAATGTTCAGACCAATGGTCATCATCACCGTATAATCTTCTCAGTGGCATTGATCCATCCGAAGTATCAGTTCACTGAAAGAAGAAGAAGAAAAGTAAGTGTATTCCAACTGATAACCAAAAGCTGCTCAAGATTCGGATATCCAACAAGACATCTCAAGGAGTCAAGCTCATCAGAAAACAAAGTTGCTCTGCAGAAAAGCCTAACAGAAAAGTAACAGAGTTACGTCAAACACCGTATCCGAAGCCAAGAGTCAAGCGGTCCAGCCCTTATCAAGTAAATAATTGTGGACCGAATCCGAATTGGAGTTCACCTGAAAAATAACAATCCAAATCAATATCTGAAAATCAAGTCAACAGACATCAGGGATTGGATCCAAATAAACACCAGAAGGACCAGAGAAATGCAAGTTTATCAGAAAAATAGGCAGCGATTAAAACTACCATCAGTTCAGATCACAATGAAACCAGTTAATCAAAGTAAAACAGATATCCGGTTAACCAAAGTGAAACAAATATCCAAAAAAAATCGGGATCGATATCTGAAAAAAAAGGATCCACAGCCAATCAAATATCAATCAAAGTCAAACGAAATCCTGATCAAATGAGTCAAAAAAGGAAAGTTCAAATCAAATCCCAAGGATGTCCGTTCTGAAAACCAAATCAAATCCAAAAAAATCGTATCCACAAAATCAATCAAAGAAGAATCAAATCTCAATCATCAGAGTCCAATTTCAGTGAAAAATAATGTATATCCGAAGTATCCAGGCCTAAAATCAGAGAGAGGTATAAAAAGGATTGAAATCACCTGAATAAAACCCCAACGACCGCGTACGAAAGACGAAGTGAGCGAGAGCGTGAAAATGGCGGCGAGGAGAGAAGAGGATCATCGAAGCTCATCACCCAAAACACGAACGAAACCCCTTGAAGAAAGTTCACCAGCGCCGCCCATCCAACGGCGAGCAAACAACTTCAAGGCTCAGAACCTCGTCATCATTGCCTCATAACGAAAACCACCATCGAAAACGAACGTAAGCCAAGATCGCATAATACCGTCGTCGTTTAATGGGGTTTGTTTGATTTCAGGTTAAAACGTGAACAAGGAACGCCAAGGAAGATCGGAGAAAGACGAAGAGAAACAGATCACAACGGCGCCGCGGAGAGTGATAGGGTTTTTCGAAACCCTAAAAAACATTGTTACCCATCGTTATGCATTGGGTTGGGACCGGGTTGATCACCGGCCCAACTTTGTTTCTTTACTTATTTTTTTTAATTCAAGTATTAAATATATATAAAAATAATTAAAAATACTTTCCAATTAATAATAATTTAAATTTTTTTATAATAATGAATTTCTTTTTAATAATAACCAAAAAATACCCTAAAATAATAAACATTAGATCTTTTTTTCAAAAAAATAATAAAGTAAAGTTTTTAGATAAGTAGGTTAGAATATTTTTTTTGAGGATTAAAATTAAATATATTTCTTAATATTAAAACTCTTATTTTAATTTAAATTGAAGTTTATATCCCAAAATAAAAACTACAAAAAATATGCATAATTTCACATTTTCACTTCCTAACTTGTCTGGTAATTTATATATTTTTGTTCACTAACGCTGTCTGTTCGTTTTGCAGCTTGTCACGTTGCCTTTTATTTATTTAGTTGCATTATTATTCAAATTTTCATATTATTGTAACTGTTCCTCATTTGTAACCTCGCGAACCAACAATCGCGTTTACCTTTCCGCTTTTACTTTCCGTTGTTTGTATGATTTAAATTTCTCGCATCCTTTCACTAATATTCCGTCACATTGCACAACTCCGAAGGTTTAGGTCTAACTGTTTGGCCGCCGCGCCGATAGTCCACAAACCCTTAAAAATCCAAACCATTCAAACTACAAACCCTAATTTTCACAAATGCCTCGCCATTGGTGCAATTACAGTTTTACCCTTAGCATTAGGTCAAAGAGCCGCCGCGCTCATTTTAGGGTTTCCCGTCGCGGAATCCCTAACCTAACCCTAATTTCAACTTAACAATTCAACGTAGAAGTTTGGAGTTTCTACACTCCGCGTAAGCGTGTCCTTAAGATACGTTTACTCCCCTTGAAACCTTGACCACAGTCAAGATGTTTCTAACCCTCGTGAGGGGAACTACAGATACTCTGATTCCATTCCCGTCAGGATATGTAGGCACAAGATGCGACGTCTTGGCGAGTATACTTAGGACTAACCCCCCTTAGGTATTTCTCTTTACCTTTAACCCTTCATATTATCCTTAAGCAAATAACTTGGCAATAAACAACATAAAATAAGAGGTTCCTGTAGAGTACTACAGAAACTTAGGATGCTAGTACCTTCCCTAAGTTTAACCAACCCCCGAACCTTAGATCTCTCCCCGTGTTGTTTTTACAATGCAAAATAGGTTTTCCTTCCTTTAACCTTTCCTTCGGATAAATCAAAGACGGTTGTAAATGAATTAATGATTCAAACTAATCAATGGTTTGGTATCTAAATTTCACCGCGACACCATGATGCAGACCTCGTATTCTGCTTCATTGTTGGTAACAGGAAAGGTCAATCGGGCAGTAAATGGGATGTGCGACCCATGAGGCGTAGTGATAATTGCACCTATTCTGCTACCATAGGAATTAACAACTCCGTCAAATATCAACTGCCATTTGGAACCCAACTCTGGTCCTTCGCCCAGCAACGGTTCTTCACAATCCTTCATTTTCAGGTACATGATATCCTCGTCAGGAAAATCAAACCTCATCGATTGGTAGTCCTCAACTGGCTGCTCAGCAAGGTACTCTGACAGAACGCTACCTTTAATAGCCTTTTGCGAGACATATTGGATATCGTATTCTGTTAACACCATCTGCCATCGGGCAATTCTTCCGGAGAGTGCTTGCTTCTCAAACACGTATTTGATTGGATCCATCTTTGAAATTAGCATGGTTGTATGATTCAGCATGTATTGCCTCAAACGTTTGGCGGCCCAGGCTAGCGCGCAACACATTTTCTCGAGCATTGAGTATCTTGACTCACAGTCGGTAAACTTCTTACTCAAATAGTAGATCGCATGCTCTTTACGTCCGGTCTCGTCGTGTTGACCGAGAACACAACTCATACTTTCCTCAAGAACCGTCAAATACATAATCAAAGGTCTCCCGGCCACTGGGGGTATCAAAACAGGAGGTTCCTGCAAGTATTCTTTGATCTTGTCGAACGCCTTTTGACAATTTTCATTCCAGGTCAACACCTGATCCTTTTTCAACAACTTGAATAACGGCTCGCATGTCGCAGTTAGGTGAGATATGAACCGGGCGATATAGTTCAACCTCCCTAAAAACCCACGCATTTCTTTTTCTGCTTTAGGCGTCGGCATTTCTTGTATTGCTTTTATCTTCGCAGGATCAACCTCTATTCCCTTTTCGCTCATGATAAACCCCAGCAGTTTACCCGATCTCACCCCAAAGGTGCACTTGTTAGGGTTCAGCCTCAACCTGAACTTCCTAAGCCTTTTGAACAGTTTCAGCAGATTAACCAAATGCTCCTCCTCCGTCTGGGATTTGGCAATCATATCATCAACATAAACCTCAATCTCTTTGTGCATCATGTCATGAAAGAGAGTCGTCATAGCACGTTGATATGTTGCCCCAGCGTTCTTCAGTCTGAAGGGCATCACTTTGCAGCAAAATGTTCCCCAGGGAGTAATGAAGGTAGTCTTCTCCATGTCTTCTGGTGCCATTTTGATCTGATTATAGCCTGAGAAGCCGTCCATGAAGGAGAATACGGAGAACTGAGCAGTGTTATCAACCAACACATCAATGTGAGGAAGTGGAAAGTCGTCTTTCGGGCTCGCCCTATTCAAATCACGGTAGTCTACACACATTCGCACTTTACCGTCTTTCTTCGGCACTGGTACTATATTAGCGACCCATGACGGATAAGTTGTAACGGCTAGGAAACCAGCATCCCACTGTTTTTGAACTTCCTCCTTGATTTTTACAGCCATGTCTGGTCTGGTTGTTCTGAGTTTCTGCTTAACAGGCGGACATTCCTCTCGCAACGGCAGACGGTGCACCACTATGTCTGTATCCAACCCAGGCATATCCTCGTACGACCAAGCAAATATATCATCATACTCTCGCAGTATCTCAATCAGCCTTTACTTGACGTCGCTCTGCAGCGCAGCCCCTATATGGATATTTCTCACAACTTCTTCCGACCCCAGGTTGATAATCTCAATTTCCTCCTAATGAGGCAGAATGATTCTCTCTTCCTGTTTCAACAAACGAGTCAGCTCCTCTGGCAGGTCTCTATCCTCAACAATCTCTTCCTCTGCTTGGAATACCAGGTGCTCGAAGTCGAGACGAGTCATAGGCGGTTCGTAGGAGATGTCATCTGAAATATTAGTCCTGCAAAGGAAATGGTTAAACGCTTCAACACGCAAACAAAGCAAATAACCACGTTGCCATTTATTGTTAAAAAAAACAAGAAAAACAAGGATCACAATATTTGAATATGAAAAACGCCTTTATTTCATGATTAAACAGTGCAATACACATAATCAATCAGCCCTTATGTAACATCACTATGCCCCGGGTATGACATAGGATTATTCAACAATTGATAAAACAAATCATTACTGTTTAGAAGTCACTGGGACAGTTTCCCTGATGGACCAGTTGCAGAGACTTTGTCCTGGCACGCTTGGCTTGACCCACGCGTCCATATCGCAGTCGCTATCTCCGTCTTCAGCATCGGAAATAGCATTGATAGTCTTAAAGCACACCCCGCTCGGCGTAATCGTGACCTGTTCCTTGAACCTAGGCGCTCCTGACGATGACGCTGATGACGTCGGTCGATACCCTAGCCCAAACTTGTCATTCTTCACGGGAATCTCCAGCACCTGCCCCCAACCTTTAGTCTCACCAGTCTGCACTAAAGCCTGAGCCTATTTGTAAGATGACATTGCCACCTCGGGCATTTTGCTGGAACCCTGAGCTTTGTCTTTAATCCGCAACCCTTCGATGGCTTGACAAGGTGTCTCGTGTATTTCTCCGTCGACCTCAACATATCTGAATGATGACAGGTGACTGACCAAAATGTCCTCCTCCCCGCAAACGGTAACAACACTATCACCCACCATGTACTTCAACTTCTGATACAATGTGGACGTTACGGCCCCTGCAGCGTGGATCCATGGGCGCCCAAGAAGGCAGCTATACGCTGGGTGGATATCCATGATGTAGAATTCGGTATCAAAAATTTCTGGCCCCACCTGCAGCGGTAATGTTATTGACCCAAACACTGATCTTTTCGTCCCGTCAAACGCCCTCACAACCAAATCGCTGGGCGTGCAAATAACTCCCCGTATGTCCAATTTCATCATGGCTATCTTTGGCAATACGTTCAACGACGACCCAGTATCCACCAATACCCGTGACATTACGGTGCCCCGGCATTCTACTGATATATGCAAAGCCATGTTGTGCTCTTGACCCTTAGGTGTTATATCAAAATCTGTGAAACCCAGGCTATGTCCAGCATTGACATGTGCCATTATCCCCTCTAACTGATTTGCAGAAACTTCTTGCGGTACAAATGCCGTATCTAAGATCTTTAGCAGGGCGTTCCGGTGCGCCTCGGAACATAACAACAACGACAAGATAGAAATCTTCGACGGCGTCTGCTGTAGGTGTTCAACAATTTTGTAGTCGCTTTTACGAATCAGTCTCATGAACTCCTCTACGTCCTTGAGTGACGTATCCTTTTCTTTTGACTGAGTAGGTCCACTTTCATTTACTTTGGCTTTACCTTTGGCCAACCTCTCTGCTTCTATTTCAGGTGAGGTAAAGATCCTTCCGCTACGGGTCATGCCCCCCGTTCCAACGACATTATCAACAACCCCAGCTGGCTGGCTATTCACCACAATCTTTTCACCGTTGCAATATGCTTCTAAACCGTATGTCCACGGGACAACTTTCGTACTCTCAAAGGGAACAGGCCCTGCTTTGGTAATCGTAATAGTTGGCCGCTGGACGGGCGCCGTTATCGTTATAGTCTTCCTCGGGATCGTCACCGTTGCAATATCATTCTACTCGCCACATAATGCCTCCACAGGCTTCTCAACCACAGTTCGATCAAATTGCAAGGTCCCTTCGTCGATCATGGCCTGAAAGCCCTGCTTCAAATCATTACAACCCTCTGGCTGGGTCCAACACTCTAAACAGTATTCATCACAACCAGGGAATACTCCCCCTCTGAGCAACCTACTTTTCACTTCACTCAATGGTGTCTTCAACTCATTAACATCCAACACCAAGTTCAAATTTTCTTCTGTTAAGATGGCATTTGCCCCATGATTAGGCATAGGCTGTTGTACAATATTGGGCCCCACTTGGCCAAAGTTGATGGCTTTACTGTCCAACAAGTCTTGAACTTTATGCTTGAAAGCATGACAAGATTCTACATCATGTCCGGGCGCCCCGGAATGGAATTCGCAATGCTTATTAGCATCATACCCCCTAGGAAGTATCGGTCATGTAGGTGGTTCCATTGTCCTTTTCTCGACCAAATTCAACCCCAGCAATGTCTGAAGAAGCTCTGCATATGTCGACGGAGGCTTATCAAATACCCTCTTCGGCCTTACATTCTGAAACCTTCCCTGACCCTGATTCTGCCTTTGCTGCTGCTGCGGTTGTTGTTGTTGTTGTTGTGGTTGTTGAGGAATTGGAATAGTAACACTGGCTATTTGCTGAGGTTGAATGTACTGATTTATGCCTCTGCCCCGGCCTCTGCCACCAAATACAGCGCTTGTATCACCTTGTCGTCTTCCACCGAACGCTTTTCTCGCACCCCCAGCTGGAGTAGATTCACCTGCCTGAATCTTTCCAATTTTAATTCCATTTTCGATCCTTTATCCCATAAGGATCATATCGGAGAAGCTACCCATCGAAACATTGAGTAACTTGTCATAGTACATTCCTGTAAACGTCCCCACAAACATGTCATTCATCTCCCTTTCAACCAAAGGAGGGTGCACTCGAGCTGCCATATCGCGTCACCGCTGCGCGTACTCTTTGAAACTTTCACCACTTTTCTGCGACAGGCTCTGCAACTGAACCATGTTTGGCGCCAAATCGCTGTTATATTTGTAATGCATAACGAAAGCATCAGCCAACTGCTTCCAACTTCTAATCTGAGTGGGCTCCAGTCCCATGTACCACTCCAATGATGGTCCCGATAAGCTATCTTAAAAGAAATGCATGAGCATCCTTTCATCATTGGAATATGCAGACATCTTTCTATAATAAGAACGTACATGGACCTTTGGGCAGGTATCCCCTTTGTATTTGTCGAATGTTGGAGCCTTGAATTTCAATGGCACCCTCAGCCCTGGTACCAACCCCATAGTAGTCATATCTAACCCAGCGGAGTTCTGATCAACCACACCTTTCATCTGCTCTTCTAGCATTCTGATCCTCTGAACAGGGTCAATAGGACCTTCAGGTCCCATACCCCTTCCTGAAAAAGCGTCATCCTGTTGATCCACATTCCAGTCATTGCCATACCCATCGTAACCCATGTTACAGCCAAATCCTTGCTGATTGAACACAGGACCCTGTCCTCGATTGCCGAACCCTAGATTGACCCCAGCAGATCCAATACCATTGTTGAAAGGAAATGCTCCAGCACCGTTCACATTACCGAATCCACCATTACCGTGACCATACCCCTGATTGTTGCCGTAACCGTTGTTACCTAAGCCTTGATTGTTGAACCCGAAGTTCCCGTCCTGATTGACATTGCCATACCCATTGTTTCCAAATCCAACATTGTCAACGAATCCTTGATCGGCATCCACAGTGTTGCCTTTGTTGTTAACAACATGCCCATCACCATCATTCCCAGTATTGCTATTACCAGCGCCAGCACCTGCACCAGTACCAGTGTTTCCGTTGACAGTCACAACATGTGGAGTAACAACTGCCGGTATCTCATCCTCCCGGTGAGGAGTTTCAACAGAAATGTGGTCAGTGTTGCCATTTCCGTTTTCCCGCGCCAGCAACGGCTGCACCAAGGTCTGAAGATTCTCCTGGCCCTTGGCCATGCTCTCCATGGCCTGCATGAACAGAGTCAACTTCTCGCGGATTTCCTGCATCTCGACCTGAACTTGATCCATTACCTTCTTGCAGTTGTTTCTGGTTGAGTAGCGGTGGACTCTCTGGTCGTCAATCCTGAAAAACCTGTGAGATGCAGGAAATAAGATACAGATTCAACAAGTAACTGGCAATGCAAAATGAATATGTAGATGCAATATGTGTTTGTGTGTTAGGGAGATCAACCCCTAATTCTAGTGCCAAAGTGCCAGTGTAGTGACAGTGATAGTGATAAGAAGCTTGGATCCATTCACGGGGATAAAGTTCCTCATATATTGCTGAAAAGGGGCCCAACAAGGCAGAAATACAATATCACTGAGTGTAAAATAACAAGAAGGCATGACCTCAACCAACAATCCTGGTGATGGCCAGCACAATGCAAATAAAGCATATACAACAGTACATAAGGTAATCAAGTGTGACCATATGACTGATACTCCTCTAACAATCTCTTAGTCTTGGGATGGTCCGGCTGAGAAAGCAACCCTTCGACGAGCGAGTCTCTTTGCCTGATAACACGCTGGAGATCCCCAATGGATTCCTCCCAAACACCTTCTCCAAAGCACTCCTCCAGCTTTCGCTTCTGGGATGCAGACTTTTTCTTACGCTTGATAACTTTGTTCAATGAATTCTGAACAGCATATCTCCACATAACCTCTTCTTCAAACTTTTTCTGGCTAGCTTTTAACTGATCTTCCAGTTCAGAGATCTGCAGCTTCAGTTTGTCTTCTCTTTCTTTATTACTGGTCAGTGTGGCATTCCAGGTTTTGTTGAATGTGGAGATCTCCCGGTAGGCTACATCAAGTGCTTTCTTCTTGGACTCCAGCATGTCGTGAGAGCTCTTGAAATCTATCCCCAAACATTCACGCTTCTTTCGTTGTTCAGTTAGTTCTGCACCTAACTGGTTCACCAGCTTTGTTTGCTTCTTGAAGGAATATACGGCTTCATTCCTTTCGCTTCGGAGCTGAACTAGCTCTTCTTCCAACTTCTCGTTGACTTTTATCAAAGCTTCCTTCTCCTTCACAACCTGTTCGTATCTCTCAATAGACACAGTAGTTGGCTCCTCAACCACGAGGGGAGCAGGAGGTGATACTGCAGGAAACGGCATCAGCGCCTGCTTTGCCCTATCTTGGATCCAAACCTTGTACGGAGCATAGGCTTGACAATCATTCTTACCCAACAGTGGCTTACCCTTTTTGTTGATATTATTCCAAGCATGCTGAAGCTTGGATAACAATTCTCCCTTTAAATCACCTGTGAAGTACAGAGATTCCTGCACTTCCTCCTCTTTTGGCGGGCTTCTCAAAGCATAACCGAATTTCCTGATCAACAATGAAGGATTGTAGTTAATGCACCCTTTCCTCCCAATCAGGGGAACGTTAGGATATCCTGTGCAGCTGTAGATAATCTCAGCTCCCAGTAAATCTCTATCAAACCAGACAACATCTTCTGAAGAAAGCCCCATCAAACGCTCAGACCATTCCATCGTAGCTGCAGACTCAGCAAAGATACCCTTCTTGGGCAGGTGACTATCAAACCACATATACAGCAAAGGCACACAACAAGAGACGTTCTTGCCCCTCCTATTCTCGTTCTTATAATGCAGTGAGTGATAGAAATCTCCAATCAGGGTAGGCACAGGATTGCCTGAAGCGAATATATAGAATGCATCCAAATCAGCGAAGTCAGGCATGTTCGGGAACAGTACAATGCCATAGATACACAAAGCAAGGATAGCATTAAACACAATCCAACAGCCACCCTTGGCATACTCTTGTGCTTTCCCAACCAAGAACTTGAGAGAAAAACTAGAAACTCCATTCCACGAGGTTAACAGCAACTCTGAGGAGTCTAAATGCAAAGCAACAGCCAAGTCCTCCAGTTTGGGCTCAGCATCCATATGCATGAAGGGTACCCTGTTCTGAATGGTCAATTCCAAGATCTCAGCATATTCCTCCATGGTCGGAGCCAGAATGAAGTCAGGGAAAGTAAAACACCTCAGCGGGGGATCATAGAACTGCATCAACGCGTACAATCCGTTCAGCTCATACATGGATGGTTTGCAAACCAACCTAAGCAGTTTCCCATAACTCTTCATGAAGCTTCTCTTCACATCATCATCAGCTAAAGACATCAAACCAAGCAAAGAAGAAACATCTGGAGTAGGCAACTTGTATGCCACAGTCTTCTTCAAAGTATCCATAATAGCAGACAGAAATCCAGGCAACTAGAATCAGAGGGTATGAAATGCACCTGCAGCACAGACACACGTTAATGATATGCAAAATGAGCATGCAACAATGCAATATGCAAACATGCAACAGGGATCAAGTGATATATTGCTGAAGAAATCCATCCACAATATTTGTCTCAACAGACCTGTAATACTGCTCAAACCTGGTCTCAACAGACCCATAACAATGCTCCAACCTGGTCTCAACAGACCTATAACAAAGCTCCAACCTGGTCTCAACAGACCCATAACACTGTCCTGATAAAGAACCCCAAGTAACCACACATATCGATCCAATATCAAGAAAACTAGGTAGTCTGGAGGTCAAGTTTCCTGCATGCCCCAATCCCTCTCACAGGTAGGTGTCCTATCAACTGACACAAGGTACGACATCCTATGCGGTCTTCGGCGTCACAGACTTTCAAGACTGATGATACGATACCCAGAAGGTGTGGCATCATCATGTCTTGAAGAGGCCTCACTTAGCCAACTTCCAATTGATCGGTCCCCAGAGTCGACAATCCAACTAACCAACAACCCCCTCAACCCAAAGGGTTGAAAAAGAAGTCAACCAGAAGAACCTCGTCTGAGTGTGGATTTTGCAGGACACTAGTACATGCAAAGCATGCACGCGCCCACTACTTTCCACAACTAATTCTAGGTGCACTCAAGCCCAGGTCCGACTTATCTCTCAATCTGACCCCCTACCCAGCACAACAACAATAATATAATGCTGAAAGTAAATACAGAAAGTTAAATCCATACAAAACCCACGACCGGAAAACAAGCGCTAGGATTGACTCGCGTAGGGAACCGTTGGAGTCCCAACAGAGTCGCCAGCTGTCGCTACTGTGAAAATCGGCGCCGGCTATGACAGAAGAGTCGCCACCGTGCGTTATTTATCCCAACAGAGGGAAAGGAAACGCTCAGAGTAAACCTAACGCAAAGAGGGAAAGGAATGGTCGTCGCAACCAAATTACTGGATTCGGGAGTCGATTACGCAAGGGGAAGGTATTAGCACCCCTCACGTCCGTCGTACTCGATGGGATCCACGCTTGTTTTCTGGTACAGATTGTTATTCTATCTACACTAGAGGTCTGGGTTAAAAGAAACGAAAATGACTCGGCAAAGTATCGCGCTTTATGCCTACGTATTCCCGTTTGGAACGAGAAATCAGAGTCAACGTAGTTCGCCTAACTACGGGTTAAGGGGAAGGTTGCTCGCTAGGATACGGCATCCTATGCCTACGTACTTTCATACAGAATGAAAGATCAGAGCAAACGTAGTTCGGGCTACGGAAGACACAAGCTTGTCTGACTGTTTTTTATTACCTTCAAAAAGGGTTTTTCTTGATTAAGAGTCCAAGCGGACAAAAATGACACTTTGATGTTTGTTTTGAATCTTTTACGAAAGAAATGTTTTTTAGTTTGTTTGCAATCTCTGACGCACTAGAGACTATGATTTGAGAGTGACTACGTCACGTGTCACCCAAAGGGTGCCACACTAAGCAGCCAGATTACTGGAAAGAAGCTCTCCAGCAACCCTTTCTCAAATAGCTTAAGGCTCGTAACGTACGACATCGATTAACCTTATTACTGTACTTTTGAGTTGTTCTGGGATAAGAAGAGAAAGAAGCTCTAAAAAGCCTAGGGTTGAAAAGGGGATAAAAACTAACTTAATGTTGTCATGCATGGATAAGAATCCTAATGTCTGTCATAATTCCCTCCTGCACAGGGGAAATCAGAGATCCTAGGGGATAAACAGAAAAGAAAGCAAGCAAATACAGTAAAATGCATGCAATGCAGCAATACAAGCGAGGCAAGGGAGTCCTGCTCAACCTCGAACCTGGGAAAACAACAGGAAAAGTGAATCAACATTCACTTCAAACCTATGGGGCAAGCTGTACAAGCCAACAAACAATACAGAGAACAAAAACCAAAGCAGAGGAGGCAGCCCAAGCAGCAGCACCAAACTCCTACAGTTAACAGCACAAGCAGCAGCTCTGAACAACAACAGTTGATTAAACAGCAAAAAGTTGACAGCAACAACCTTCATCTTCATGAATAGCTCCCATATTCAAGCTCCCCTAAACTTTCAATCTTCAACAAGCACCAAGCTTCAACAAGCTTCAAACTTCAACAAGACCCCAGCTCAAACCAGCAAACTTCAACAAGTAAACATCTTCAACAAGTCCCTAACTTCATCTTCAACAAGCAGTAAAACCCTAGCTTCAACAAGCAACCAGCTTCAACAAGCACAAACTTCAACTTCAATAAGCTTCAACAAGCAACAAACCTTCTCTTTACCAAGCTTCAACAAGCACCTCCAAGGAAGGATCATTCAACAAGATCAGGTTATAATGTTAAGAAACTTAATGACAACCAAAGGAAATCACTAAGAACTTAACATTGCAAATTGAAAGACATCCTCAAGGTTCTACTCAATCAAATCATGCTCTACATCCCTCCTAAGGAGAGATGGAACTCCTTTGGGAGGACCTTGTGTAATAGGATTGAATAGAGGCACAAGAAGCTCTCTATGTTTGAACGAAGAAACAAAACTATTCTAATGCTCTTCCTACATATCCTAATTCCCTAAGCCCCTGACAAGCACTCCAACAGATGAGAAATCCTCAACTCCAAGCTCCTTCAAACTCTCCAAAGCATCTTCAATATTTCCAGCAGCTCCACCAAGAAGAATCCAAGCCAAAAGCCAAAGCAAAATGGCCAACCAAAATGAACAAGCCAAACACTCAAGGGAGAAATCCACAAACAACACACAAGTTATAAAATCCAAATAAAATGCTAAACTGAATCATAAAATCCTAATTAAATTTCTTAGGGAACCTAAACCTATACCCATTATCCCATACAAATCCCAGGACCTAAATCAATCACTAAGTCCTCAAACTATGCTCTAAACTAAAGATAGTTGTATTGAAACCCTAAATCTAACACCTATAATGTCCAATGCTCAAACTAGCCTAAAATTCTCTCACAAAAATATGAGAAAATTACTGTGGGTACATGCATATCTAAGCTATCTAGCCCAAAACGAATCAACTCAAAATGTATCACCAATCATCCACAATAAAATCAGCAAGAATACATGTCAAACAAAATGAAAATAAAACCAATAAAAATGCAAAAAATACAATTAAATTCTAAAATGCATGAATTATGAATTTCTTAATTTCCTAAAATTCTAGACTCTCTAAAGAGTCAGGGGAAAAAACTTGAGTTAAAAAGACTAATGTTTCTATCTTTTTATGATTTTTTGAAGTCAGCATATAAAACAGAAAAATAAAAGAACAAAATAAGAACATGAATATAAAGGCAAATGAAAATAAAGTGGAATAAAAATAAAAAATGCACAGGCCAGGAATCGAACTTGTGCACATGGGGTCACTCCACAAGGCAAAACGAAAATCAAAAGGAAATAAAAAGAAAAGCGCCACAGCCGGATCGAACCCGTGCGCTTGAAGTCCCCCTTCGCCATCAAAACGACGTCGTTTTGACGTCCAGCCGCGTGGCTCCTTCTCATTCGTCCGATTGGGACTCTCCCTCACGATCCAACGGCTGCTTATCTTCTTCCCCAATTGAATTTTCTGCACTTCATGAACAGTACCCGCGGCCATGGATATGAAGCTTTTTTTCCGGCAAACTTTAAACAACCATAACTCCTTCAATATTTATCCGTTTGCAACGATTCTTGAACCAATTTTGCATGAAATTTCGAGAGGAATCCAAATATACTACTTAAACAGCCTAAAAATCCACGAATCAAAAATTCCATATTTCAACCGAAAACGAATTTAATCCTAAAATCTCACTAAACACCACGTTCTTCGCCCAGAAATCATCTACAACTTAAGGTGAACCTAACCACATGATTCTAATGCATTGAAACCACATAAGTTAGGAGAAAATTCAAGAAGTAAGAACCTACGTTCGAGCTTCAATCGGAGTCGTTTCCGACTTGATTCTTGATCCAAAACGTTCCAGATCCAATGAGTGATGATGTTAGAAGAAGATTGAATCCTCAATGGTGCTTGAAACGACCTCTAACAGAAATTCACTCTTTCACTTTTCTTCTTCAAGCTTCAATGGTGATATTTGCTTTCAACCCCAATCAATCTCCAAAACTGTTTCTTATGAGCTCCTAGACCTTTATAGAATTGTTTAGAACCTTCTAGAGCTCAGGCCCAAGCCCAAAATTAAAAATCCAAGTCCAACTTTTCTTCAAAATTTTGGTTATGGTAATGCATGAAATTGACTTCATACCTTGCATGGGAAGCTTTGGATGACTTACATATTTCATTTGGAGTGAATTCAGCCCAAAAGGAATCTCCACATCGCCTTTGTGAAGGAATTGTGTGATGTAACTTTTATCTGAAGAAATCTTGTGAAAGGCCATGAAGCACACTTCAAATGAAAATTCCACAATTGCCATTATTTCTAAAACATATTTTCTGATTAAAATGAGTGGTTATTTGACTTGTTTTGGACCCATAACCATTTATTTCAATTTCCCACCAAAATTGCCTTTTAAATGACTTGATTTTCTTCATTAAAAAACCATTTCAAACCAACTTCTCCTATGCGCTAATTCAAACCTTCCTTGATGCATGGTCAAGGTTAAAACCCTATTTTGAGCAACTTTCTAGTTGAACAATTTTCCATTTGAGGAGTAGAAGGTGGAGATTTTGCCACATGCTTGAAAATGACCTATAATCACAAATGCCCAAAATACCCCTGGATTGCCAATATCACAACTTGAGTTCCATAAATCCCCTTGAGGACTTCTCGTACTCAAATTAAAGCTAAGATCAAGATCTACAACTCTTATGTTGTACAAGAATCCATTTGAAAACTACTTGAAGGGCAAAAGTTGCTTGGAAGTCAAGTGACTTTCACAAATAAATTTTAGTGTCCTCTGGTGACCTGTAATTTGCAAAGACCATAACTTGAGTTCCACAAATCTTCTTGAAGACTTCTAGTACTCAAATTAAAGGTATTGAGAAGCTCTACAAGTTTAATGTTGGCCAAGGATCCATTTGAAACTTGTATTTTGACTTATGTGACCTTGAAGTTAGGTACTAAACAGGGGATTTTACACTGCAACCCTACTTTAGCAACTTCCCACATTCTTGGTCTTCCTTTGCTTAACCTTGGCATAACACCACAAATGAATCAACATACCAATTAATGCATCCCATGACCTCAAGGTAGGCTTTGATGCTTTCCCACTACTCAATTGAACTAGGGTTGACCCAGATGAAACCCTAGTTGACTGCACTTCAAATGTGGCTCTCGTACTTGAATCAATGACTTGTCTCAGCTTCAATAAGGCCCTCTAGACATCCCATGAGATCCATACACACCTCACATTCACATTCTGTTGCACCCCAAAATTTGCCCTCTTTCAAGGCTTGACTCATTTCTTCATTTCTTTCAAATTCAATGACATAAGGGAGGCCCATCATTCCAAATTCAAGGTTCATGGATTTGAGGCTAGATTCAAGAATATTACAAAGAAAAATTTCATGACATTTGCAAGAATGTCACATTTGTTACAAAATCCAAACTCTTGGTAATGCTTAGGAAATTAAGCTATTTCTAGTCTTAATTCAAGTTTCTAAAAATAACTTCATGCCATGGTATCCCCCATGCCTCATCAAGTCCACATGGTCCTCTTTGTGCTTACAAACATGCAAGGAAAGTATTTAAGAGCTAATTCAATGTTGGAATATCTCAAGATCAAGGCGATGCATACATTCATGGGCAATTTGAATATGGTCCAAAACAGCCCCATGCAAGAAGTGGCAATGTGTATCATATTACAAAATCATTTATGTCACAAAACCAAGGCTATAAGCTTATGTTGATACATCTATACATCAAAAATCAGAATTTGAAAATGATGTCCAAAAGGTAGTGCATTGACTACATGAGTATGTCCAAACAAATCAACCAACCAATGGGTACAAGGTTGGAAGGCAATATAAAGTGCTGCAGAAGAAATATAGCAAAAGCAGCATACTAGAAGTGGAAAAAAGCAGGGCTGCACTAAGAAAGTGGCCATAATTGTTGCCAAGAATGGAAATTCTGAAAGTTGAAGCTTGTGCAAAAGCTATTGCTTTGGTACAGCAGAAAAAGGTGACAGAAAAGTGAGATGAGAAGGGAAGGAGGGCTGTCAACAAAAGGATTGGATTCATAACACATGGAGGAGATTCATCATTCACACATTTTGGAGATAGAGATATTGAGAGCAAAGAGTGAGGGAGAAAACCAGAAAAATAGAGAGAGCAAACAAAACCCTAAAAACCAGAAAAAGAAGAAGGTGAGATAGAACCAAGAGGATCATTGAGAAACAAAACCTTCATAACACAAGGTGAGGAGTGGTGAAGCATATTCAACCAGAACCAAGGAGGACTTGCAAGAAGAATAGAAAGCTCTTGGGTATCCATTTCTTCAAACCTTTCTCCCTTTACTTTTTGCTTTTATATTCGTTTCATTTATTCTCTTGGGTGTTGTTGTGCTGTATATATCATGTAAGGTCCTAAAAGGGACCAAGAAACCCTTTTGAAAGAACCACAAAAAGAAGCAAAAACAAGAGAAAAGTTAGAATTTTTCATCTGGAACCCTGACACAGGTCGTGTCACACGACACGGCCGACCGTGTTGCATCCCTGTGTGACTTTTCAGAACATAAAATGCCCAGAACACATGACACGGGCCGTGTCACACAACACGGCCACCCGTGTCACACAACACGGGCCGTGTCACACTTCTGTTTGCCCTAAAAAAATCATTTTTCTCCCAAACCTTGTGACACGGGCCGTGTCACACAACACGGCCACCCGTGTCACACTTCAGTTTGCCTCAAAAACCCTAAGTTTCCTGGAACTGTGACACAGGTCGTGTCACACAACACGGCCGCCCGTGTCAGACCCCTGTTTTTCACGTTTTCTCGACTTCGTGCCGTTTTTTTTTTGTTTCGTTTTTTTTAAGCCGTTCAACCCGTTGTGATTGTTTGTTTCTTGTGCATGTTTATTGTTGGTCATTTTTGACCTTTGGTTCTAAAAACCATTTTCAAAAAAAACAAACTCTCGATTCTCATCGAGCCATTTTTAACCTTGTAAGCGGATTGCCTTGTGCGTCGCCATCGACCTTGCTCGCTTTGCCTCAAGTCTTTTTAAGCAACTAAAACCCTTGACCCAACGTCAAGCGGATTTTCTCAAATAATGGTTAAACCAACTCACCATATTTAACAAAAGGATAAAGTTCACTTTGTATTGAAATAAAGAGAGGGGATTGAGTGTAGACTTCTTCCTCTCCGAGTGTTGAGATGCTCACTGTAGTGTGGGTGGTTTTGACACTCGTCTTTCAATACGAAGATGTTTTCATCCACACCTTTTTCTCCTAAAAAACCTCGGCCCCGTACCGAGTGCATTTTCAAAACACTTACAATAAATAAATCGATTCTCTTTGTATTGAACTAAAGAGAGAGGATTGAGTGTAGACTCCTTCCTCTCCGAGTGTTGGGATTTCCACTGTAGTGTGGGTGGTCTCGATACTCGTCTTTCAATACGAAGACGTGACTTTATCCGCCACCTATCTCCCTCTACAACTTCTTTCTGCAACCTTTGTCACCTAAAAACCTCGGTCCCGTACCGAGCGCATTTTTAAACTCTTTTCATAACAAAAATTTGAATGGTCGTGGAGTGGTTAGGCGTAGGCCTTCTCCTATCCCGAGTGCTGACGTTTACCGTAGGGTTCTCTGTCGCAAAAGCACTTACCATTCAAAACCAAAAACACTTTAATAAGAGAATGAAATTCACTTTGTATTGAACTAAAGAGAGAGGATTAAGTGTAGACTTCTTCCTCTCCGAGTGTCGAGATGCTCACTGTAGTGTGTGTGATTTTGATACTTGTCCTTCAATACGAAGACGCTATGTTCGCCACACCCTTTCATAACAAAAACTTTGAGATAAAAAATTGGGTACTACCCGTAGGGGTTACTATCCGTAGGGGTACTACCCGCATGGCGAAAACTTATCTTTCGAAAAGGATATGATACGTCCGTTCTACCGCAAACAGGTAATGCCTAAGTCTCCAACGAGCGAGCGGCAATACACTTAACTGCTAGAATGCGTACGATAGCATCATCCATAAAAACATCAACAAATCGTAGGCCGAACAACGGCTGTTCTGATTCTTTACTTTTTCAAGTAAAGATACGTAGGCACAAGGGCCACAATCCTTGTCGAGCACATTCCCCCTTATATCTGTAGTTCCCCGAACTACGTCGACTCTGATTTTCTCATGTCTATCGAGAATACGTAGGCCTAGGACTGCGAAGTCCTACCGAGTCCGTTCTTTATCTTCCTTCTCCTGTTATCTCTCTTTTCCCAATTTCTAACCTTTCCCTCTATCCTTTGGAACACTCTTTTATAGCATAATTTTTAAGCAAATAAATCACACACGACAAACAAATGGTTCCCATCGAGTACGATGGATGCGAGGGGTGCTAATACCTTCCCTTCGCATAACCGGCTTTCGAACCTGTTCTTGGTTGCGAGACCATCTTATCCGTTCTTTTCTTGAGGTTTTCTCGATATTTTCCTTTCCCCTCATGGGATAAATAAAATTCGGTGGCGACTCTTCTGTCCTTTTCCTTTTCGCCCTCCCCGTCATTGCGCGTATTTTTTCGAGTAGCGACACATTCCATGCTTCTCATCCCACTGATGATTCTCAATATTCCTCAAGATAGGAGCAAAACCCACATGTAGGCACTCAAACTTCGCAAGACTTCAAATCACTTCTTGATGGCTTGAATGACTTCCCAATCTTAGATAACACCTCTTGGTAGGCTCTTCTCTTGATAGACACCTTTGATCCCCTGTTGGAGGCATGTTATGCTATGATATGCAAATGATTAGACTGTGTATATGATGTAACTATGAAAATGAAATGCAATGAAACACAAATCAGGCAAGAAAAGGTTGAGCAAATTTTGGGGTGCAACAACTGCCCCTATTCAAACGGCTTGGACCCGACTGGGTGAAGAGCGAACGACCTTCAAACAATCGAGGTACGAGACGGTTGAATACCAAGAAACCCGGAAATTTTCCAACCGCAGAAATAAATTGCACTGCTTGGGGAACGACATCCGCCAATTGAATCTGGTCGTTACGACAACAACTGATCCAACGTTTGATAATAACTCTAACTTCAACATCAACCACCTATGTAACGCCACAGGTGCTGAACAATTTTTGCGAAAACACCTCCGTCCACAACTGGACTGACCTTGTCAACACAAGAAGAGAAACAAATTCGTCAACACGAATAGAGATTCTGTTGTCCCAGGAGTAACCTTGTCCACATCTGGATCCAAATTTCGTCAAATCACGAATACATACAAATCTGTCCACGTCAGGACTCACATTTCGTCAACCCCGAAGAAATCTCAACAACACAGGAATAGAACTTTGTCCACGTTAGGACGCTTGTTCCGTCAACACTAAGAAATCCCCTCAACAAGAGCAAACCTTGTCCACATTAGGACGCACACTTCGTCAACACGAAGAAATCCTATGGTCATAGGAATAAAACTTGTCCTCATCAGGACTCCACATTCCGTCGACACGGAGAAATCCTATCATCATAGAATTAAAACTTTGTCCATGTTAGGACTCCACATTCCGTCAACACGGAGAAATCCTATCATCATAGGAGTAAAACTTGTCGACTTCACTGGGGAAACATTTCTGTCTAATCACAGGAAACTCCATCCGCCTCTCCATACGGGAAAATCATCTGTCTAAACACAGGAAACTTCATCCGCCTATTCATACGGGAAAATCATTTGTCTAAACACAGGAAACTTCATCCGCCTATTCATACGGGAAAATCATCTGTCTAAACACAGGAAATTTCATCCGCCTATCCATACGGGAAAATCATCTGTCTAAACACAGGAAACTTCATCCGCCTATTCATACAGGAAAATCATCTGTCTAAACACAGGAAACTTCATTCGCCTATCCATACGGGAAAATCATCTGTCTAAACACAGGAAACTTCATCCGCCTATTCATACGGGAAAATCATCTGTCTAAACACAGGAAACTTCATCCGCCTATCCATACGGGAAAATCATCTGTCTAAACACAGGAAACTTCATCCGCCTATTCATACGGGAAAATCATTTGTCTAAACACAGGAAACTTCATCCGCCTATCCATACGGGAAAATCATCTGTCTAAACACAGGAAACTTCATCTGCCTATTCATACGGGAAAATCATCTGTCTAAACACAAGAAACTTCATCTGCCTATTCATACGGGAAAATCATCTGTCTAAACACAGGAAACTTCATCCGCCTATTCATACGGAAAATCATCTGTCTAAACACAGGAAACTTCATCCGCCTATTCATACGGGAAAATCATCTGTCTAAACACAGGAAACTTCATCCGCCTATTCATACGGGAAAATCATCTCTTGAACATAGCTTCTCTGCCCATCTTACAGGAACTGGCTTCCATCAATCCCATGGGTAACAAAATACAGCTTAATCTTCAAACTTTTAGCACCGACATGGCAGCAAATCTGCGAAGGACTTTCCTGGGGGTGTCATTTCGTCAACACGAAGAAATCCCGGCGACTTCGCTGGGGATAGAATTCTTCCACCCAATAGGAATTCAATTCTGTCAATCATACAGGAAAATAACTCCGCCCTATCTTTGCAGTAGCCAACTCCATTGGTCCCAACCCACAAACCTTTTAGCGCTGACGTGACAGCGACGTTGAGGAGGACTCTACTAGGGATATTTGGAAACCGAACTGCCGGACGCCTGTTTCGATAACCGGTGACAGCTTCTGAAATTTTGATTCATGAAACCCTTTGACGCTGACGGAACATCAAACTGGAAAACACTCCGCTGGCCGGATAAGAGAAACTTCAACAAGCAACTCTGTGGGGAAAAATATGGCAACAACTCCAAAGTCTACTTATGAAGCTATTCCATGCGGACAAAACCTTCGAACAACAACTCCAAAATCTAATCATGAAGATGCGGTACCGCTGAAGAACTCCAAAGTCTAATTACGAAGTCGTTTGATGTTGACGACAACTCCAAGGTCTAATTATGAAGCAGCGCAATGCTGACGTAACAGCTGCTAGAGAAACTATGTTGGGGAATCGCTAACGACGACTCCAAAGTCTAATTCTGAAGCCGTGTAACGCTGACATAACAGCCACCCAAAGAAACTAGGCCGATCTCCAAAGTCAAATTATGAAGTCTGCCATGCTGACATAACATATACGCGAGGAACACCCGCTAGGGAACTCCTAACAACAACTCTAAAGCCTAGTTATGAAGTTGTTGAATGCTGACAATAACTCCAAGGTCAAAATTGTGAAGCCTTGACAACAAGTAATGACTTCAAAACGTCAAATCGCTGAAATCTCTCTTTAAAAACAACTTCGAAGTCTATTCATGAAACCGTTGACTGCTGAAAACAACTGACAATAACGTCAAATTCAAACTATGAAGCCATGTCATGATGGTAACAAACTTCAAAAAAAACTTCCACAAATCTTCTTGAAGACTTCTAGTACTCAAATTAAAGGTATTGAGAAGCTCTACAAGTTTTATGTTGGCCAAGGATCCATTTGAAACTTGTATTTTGACTTATGTGGCCTTGAAGTTAGGTACTAAACAAGGGATTTTACATTGCAACCCTACTTTAGCAACTTCCCACATTCTTGGTCTTCCTTTGCTTAACCTTGGCATAACACCACACATGAATCAACATACCAATTCATGCATCCCATGACCTCAAGGTAGGATTTGATGCTTTCCCACTACTTAATTGAACTAGGGTTGACCCAGATGAAACCCTAGTTGACTGCACTTCAAATGTGGCTCTCGTACTTGAATCAATGACTTGTCTCAGCTTCAATAAGGCCCTCTAGACATCCCATGAGATCCATACACACCTCACATTCACATTCCATGCTTCTCATCCCACTGATGATTCTCAATATTCCTCAAGATAGGAGCAAAACCCACATGTAGGCACTCAAACTTCGCAAGACTTCAAATCACTTCTTGATGGCTTGAATGACTTCTCAATCTTAGATAACACCTCTTGCTAGGCTCTTCTCTTGATAGACACCTTTGATCCCCTGTTGGAGGCATGCTATGCTATGATATGCAAATGATTAGACTGTGTATATGATGTAACTATGCAAATGAAATGCAATGAAACACAAATCAGGCAAGAAAAGGTTGAGCAAATTTTGGGGTGCAACAGCAAGGACCTCAAATTTATAGTTCATAAAATAAACCCACCCCTTATAAGAAAAATTACTAGTGAATGTCACAAAGTATCTGAAACCTCCAACGAAGGGCTCTTTTGTAAGCCCTCAAACATCAGTCTCAGATTTCCTTGGTCTGCTATTACCCAGTCTTGAAGCGAACTTTACATTGTTTCCCAAGAACACAATACTTGCACAATCCAATTGTGCAACTATAAACACCCTTCAACAAATTCCTCTTATGTAATTCCATCATCCAACGTTCCTTGAGATGACCCAAACACCTATGTCACAGTTTGGTTGCATATCAATTTCAATAGATGATACATCACTCATAACGGTGCTCCCTAACAACTTTTAAATGTTGCACACAATCCTTATTGCCCTCATCACTGTCATTGCACCCTTGTTACCCCTCATGATATCTCTATTTCCACCTGACCGAAATGAATAACCGTTCACTTGAAGAGTACTTAGAAAAATCAAATTCTTCCTCAATTCTGGAACATAACGCACCTCACTCAACGTGCACATGTCACCATCATTCAAAGCAATTTTAATTTACCCTTTTTTAGTGATGGTACAAGTTTTATCATTCCTCTAAATATACAAAACCAAAATCACCTGATTTAAAAGATTTGAACCAAAATCACTGCTTCGGCCCTTGTCCACTTGACATTAACTATGAGTCAAACTTAACATAGTTCAATCTGGTTTGGTTCTGTTTCTTGACTAAAATGTACAATGAATATCATCCATATATTTAACTTAAGTTCGAGTTTTTCATTTTTAGTTCAATTAACTACACTTCGATTTGATTTTGAACTATTTAAAAAATACTAGTTCGATTCATTACCCAAAAGAGATAGTTTAGTTATTTAACAAGTGTTTCCTTTGATTAGGTGGGTCGATTTGATTTTATGATTTTTTAAACAATCATACCCGCGTTTGATTTACCAATAATCTCTTACATCTAGTAGTTTTCAATCCAGTATTTAAAATTTAAAATTCAAATGTATTTTCTTTTGTTCATAATGGGAATAGAAAAAAGTTAGGGAAATTTTTTTAACTAATTAAACTGCCAAAATTCCCAAACTTATCAACTAGCTAGAAGAAAGAGGAAGCATGGTTATTGGACCATCCATGACATATTGATCTTTGCCACCTCCAATTCCATGACCAAAACCAATAGCTATTTTTTGAATACAACTTAAACTATTTTCCTGCCTTGTACTTAGCCACTTAACAAAACCTCCATCTTTTACAAAACTTTTGTTCCCTCGCGTGACTTTGAACAGTATCATAACTCCTATTCCACATTCTCCACCCATAAAGCATTGAACTTCACATTTCAATCATGATAACCATAAGCACTCATTTTCACTCATATTGGATCTCATCATTTTCAACTCTATCATGCCCCCAAAACATCACTCCCATAATATCTTAACCAAATCAATTATTAATAAACACTCTAATCAACCCCAAAACATTATTAAAAATAATTAAATTTGATTAAAACATCATCCTCACTAGAAAATAAACATATTTTGATTGCTTAGCCTGGCACTACTACAATATTATAAACTAAATTCAAATTAAAGGTGAACTAAAATTAACAACCCAAAAGGCAATCTAATCTAAAAAATCTAAATTAAACTATAACCATTTTACATAGAATTGGATTATATAATTCTCATCCAATTAAATTGTATTTCTATGCATGTTTGAATAACGGTGAATTTAACGCGTCAGTGTCATCATCAGTGTCACTAACAACTCATGATTCGCGAGGGTTAAGATTAGACGATCCTGATTACACGAACACGATATCATATGGTTCATGACGAGTTTGACAATAAAGCCTCTTCCTCAAGATGATTTGCATGCAATTCTTTAAGCCACTCAAACGTTCTACGACGTGACAAAACCTTTTTACCTTGCTTTTGTCTTTGCTTTTGTTTCTTCCACTCCATCACTTTTTCTTTAACCGCGTGCTTCTTAGTACTTTCTGTCTTGTAATCACTTTTAACACCACTACTACCATTGATCACCACCGTTTCAAACGAACAATCACAACCACTCAACAAACCACCTCGTTTACCAACTAAGTGTTTCAAAACATGATTGCTCTTTCCACCATTATCGTTCTTCTTCTTACTCATTTGGCCACTTTTAGTACTATTGCTGTTGCTGCTGCTACTACTGTTGCGACTTACACAGTTTCTATGATTACTGCTGCGAACCTTTAGGTCTTGCAGTCCTATTTCTGGTGTAGGGACCACACCTAAACGGAAAATTTCCCAAACCGATGACTTTCTACTTTGAGTTATACACTTTCTTGGACATGATGATTTTATCTGTGGCTTTGGACTTGGATGTGTGTGAAACTGGTTTCTAACTTTGGTTTTTGTTGTTGAACTAGTGCTACTTGATGTGGTTGAGTTTTGACTTGTACTACTATTGCTACGAAACTCGTTGAAACAACCGTTGTTAAAACTCAAAGATTCTTGGTTTGGTTTGAATTGCTTACCGTGGTGATTGGATAATAAGCCGGTTTCTGAGCTAAACGAGAGACGCGACGATGGGAGGATTTGTCCTTGGAAGAAAACTTCATCTGCTACACACATTTTTGGTTCGGTTGAAAAGAGACCAACCCATGAACGGAAGTTGAATTCTTCTTGTGTTGTTTCGTTGATTTCAGAGAGTTGTTCTTTACAAGGGTTGTTTAGAGATAGTGGAAGATCAGAAAGAGACAATGTTTCATCTTGCTCTTGTGATTGTGACGACACTTGTGGTTGGACAATGTTTGTTGCCATTTAAGAAAGGAAGAAAAGTTTTGGTTTGGGAGGAATAATGTTTAAGGTTTTATAAGAGGGTAAAGGAATTTGAATGTGGGTGAGACTTGAGAGGGTGACATAAACATGGACATTTGGAATATAAAAAGAGGTAAAGTGAGAAATAAGATGGGATGGGACATAGTAGTGATCACTGATCTTCGGTTATCAGTCTAGGATACTGAACAAAAATGTTTGTCTTTTGTTTTTATGGTGCAAAATGGGTGGGAGTGAAGGAAAGTAAAGGGTGCTTTTTGGGCCTGCTATTACAGAGACACTAGCTCTTATGTCTCTTTTGATGCTATTCTTATGATGAGGGAAAGATAAAGATGTTTTTCTTCTGGAATCTCGATGAGGGGTCATAAGTGGGTTTGTCACTCAAATGGGATCCTCAAGTTGGAGAGGCTAATGTGGTATTTGAAATTGAATTTAAAGGATGAAACCTATATAAGTGGAATATATATTGGTAGCAAGAACTCCAAATTATAATTTCAAAATAGAATTGAAAATGGATATAAAATTTTTTGTACTCAACATTCTTAAATATTAAAATTAGTTATATATTTTTGAATTTATTTTTGCCTCTTCCGAAAGAAAGTCAAAGATATACTAAAACCATATTTCAAAATGATAACCAAGAAAAATTGATTGCAAGACGGGAGTAAATGTGTTATTTGATTATGCATGTGTAGACTAAAAAAATAAATTAATATCTATCTAGATTGGTAAACATGTCATTTAAGATAGTAGCTGGTTTTTTTTAGATAAGGCAAAGTTAAGAGAGCACAATTGCAATCGAGCGCAAGCCAACTCAATCTTTCTCAAATCTACTAGGGTCTAACGTGATTTTCGCGACTTTAAATTTATTCAAAAGCACGTAAATACCAAATAAATAAGCTTTGTTGCCACATTACATATTTGTAGCATTACTAACTGAATACGAAGAGAATGGCAGATTCACAAGCTAAGAGAGTTGTGCACTACAGAATAAAACCAATAAAATATGACGAGGAACATAAGACAACTGTTAAAAGTGGGGTGCCATATATATCGAAGTTGGTGGGGAACAATCACGCATTACATGCTTAAATAGTCGAAGTAGAAAACATTTTCTGCATTCCATGATGCTATGGCCAATAAGATAATTTCTTCAATAACTATCATGCTTTATAAATTTCAAACAACATTTAATCGAGACAAAGTTACACCAAGGGTTTTTTAAGTTATTTCTTTTAACTAGTTGGTCCTTCATATTTTTTTTCTTAACAATTTGATCCTTTAAATTATCAAATATGTACACCGTTACTCTTTTCTAAAAATTCTATTTTAAAAATGAATATGTGGCATTAACGTGAGTAATATGTCAGTAATAGTAATAGTGATGCATGAAATTTTAAAGTAAATTAATAACAAGAGACGAACGCAAAATTCCTTAAATCCAAAACTGAGAAATGGAAGACGCGTGAGTCCCTAAACAATGGTAAACAAAGGGTAGCATAATGTAATGTTGCTTTTTATAGAGTAATGAGATTATTGTTGATGTAAACAAAATAAAAAAAATGGATATTTTTATGTTGATTTTCATCATAGGGGAAGTTTGATGATAAAGGTACATATGTAGAAGGAGAAGTGTCAAATTAGAAGTGTGATGGTGATAGATGGAGTTATTTTAAAATTTTGGATGTTGTTAAAGAAATGGGGTATCCATGGGTATTTGAAATGGGGTATGATTTTGTTGGTAAATTAAAGTCGCTAAAAAATGACTTTGGTGCAATAGAATTGCTAAGTTGGTCCAAGACTAACGAAAAGGTAGACCAATACATTGTTCACCATATTTCCCAACCTGAAGTAATAGAAGTAGTTGAACCACAAATTGACCAAACTGAGATCCATACTAACCCACAACCTGAGGCCCTTTCTAAGATACCTGAACAAAATGTCAAAACTGTCTAAGATGCCCAAAATCTAATAGAAGCTCAAACTGACCATAATGAACAAAGTGATGACAATACATTATGGTGCATGTTTGATGACTCGGGTGATGAGGTGTTAGTAGAAGTAAGAGGATTTATTGCTGGCCAAAATGATCAACCTGGGATGAATTCGAAGTGAATGAAATGTAGCCCCCCGAATTCAATTAGTTTACTTAATTGAATTTTGTTTCTTTTATTTAACTGTTTAAGTGATTTAAAATGCATTTAAATTATTTATTTCAGGGATAATATGTGATATGTGATCATTTGACAATTTGTGAGTGATTTTGTGGGAGTGATAGATAGTAGCAAAAATTAATTAGATTTTTAGTTAATTTTAAATGATTAAAATAATAATATAATAATAATTAATTAAATAAAAAATAAGAGAAATAGTGATGTTGGGACAAAAGTGAAATTATTAGAAAAATAAGGAAAAGAGGAGAATGTAGAGGTGAGTTGAGGGGTAAAAGTGTGAAAGTGAGTTAATTATAATTTTAAGTTAAAATAAATAGTGGAGTGATGGGAGCCAAACTTGTCGGTACGTAGAAACTGTGCAATTTGGGGAAATGAGGCAAGAGTGAGAGATGGAGAATAATGGCTTAAGGAAGAAGAAGAACACCATAGTCAAACTTGATTAACTGCTAGAAATTCAAGTAGGGGCTACTCTAACATAGGTGTTATTGCATGAAGGGTAGAGGGAGGTTCTCACCCTTTTCTAGGTATTTTTCATCGTTGTTATGCTTTATGATATTTTTATTATGATCATATGAAATTCATGCTAATTGTGAAGTTTAATGTATAAATTTTGCTATGAGTACGGCTGAATTTTATGCATAATGAATGAGTATGAATCTAAATGTTATCACAATCATTGTTGTGTGTTTAGTTTTATGAACAAAGTCTTGAATTCATGATTAATTGATGAATTTAGATAATAATTGATGCATATGTGATGTTTAATTGTCGTATAATATGCATTTTTTTGTGCGATTTGGAGGTGCTGAGGTCGAAATTGGAGCTTCGAACAAGCATTGATAGTGAAAATGCAGATTCTGAGTTTCGCACCAGTGTGGCTGGCGTCACATGTGTCATGGTATAGTGTGTGTGTGTGTGTGTGTGTGTGTGTGTATATATATATATATATTATTTTCTTTTCAATTTAGGGGTGTTAGGGGTCAGAATCTTGTTTAGGTACTCGTGCGTCTTCCATTTCTTAGTTTGGAATTTAGGCATTTCTGTGTTCGTCTCTTGTTACTAATTTACATTAAAATTACATGTAATCATCATTACTAACACCTCACTCACGTTAATGCCACATATTCATTTTTGAAATGAAACTTTTAAAAAAGGATAATGGTGTACCCGTTTGGTAACTTAAAGGGTCAAGTTGTTAAAAACAAATACTTAAAGGACCAACCTGTTACAAAAAATAACTTATAGGACCTCTCGTGTAATTTTTTCTTTGATCAATCATTCAATTAAAGTTATTTTAAAGACTTTATCATCTTTATTAAATTTATATTAAGACATTTCTTTGGCTAGTAGTTCAACTTTTCACATCAATACTTAATACTCTTTGGAATAGTTAAGAAGGACAAAACTTTCACATTGTGCAATTGTTTGAATAAAGGTAAATCATTGTTAAGAGATATATTGGTCTAATTTCAACTAAAATTTTACATTGGGCAACCAATTTGACGTGCTCAATGAGATTATTTGATTAATACCACTATTAAATTTCAATCACCAAGTCACAATTACACTTTACATATGCAGTTTTGGTTTGAAAAGAGCCTCACCAGTATGGATTAACCATCATTATAATCTACAAGGAGGTAATACCAACAACTATTAGATGAAATTTCATGAGGTTTGAGCACCCCAATTAATGTGCCTTTTCCCGCTTCATTTGGAATTACGACAATTGTTCTATCTAAGTAACCAATGGCAATGACTAGACTTGGGATACATGAAATTGTGTATCAGGATTCTCAACATCTTGATGATATTGTAAGACCTATGATTCATAATTAATTTAAGCATGCCATAGATTTAGTGACTGAACAATCTAGATTAAATGACAGTTATGCCAAAATATGTTAACCAACACGACAATAGGGTCTGCCCTGGTCCAATTGAGTCTTATATAATTGGTACTTTTACCCTGTTATTCCCATTCTAGTATTTTTCCATGACTAACATTTAGAGAACATAATGGAGAATGATATGTATAGTTAGGATAACATTCAACTTAAATAAGTACATATGGAAAAGATGCCATCTAAGGTTATAAGATAAATTAGTGTGGCACAAGTATCTCTTTATGGTAGTGTTGCATAAGTAAACAACATGTCTTACAATGGAGAAAACATCTTTACCCCACCATCAAGAATTCAAAGACTAGTTAGAGATTATATAATTTAGCAACCATGGAAAAATACCCAACATGTATAATCTAACCCCCTAACATACCTAAAATGACGGAATTCACATGTACCTCCCTTGATGGTTTTGACTATACCTCGAACAATTGATTGTTATGTTGGTGAACTGACATGGATTAAGAATCCGCCTTAACAAAGTAACACAACATACATATTTGGAACTCATAGGAAAAATACTATAGAAGTGAACCACGAGAAACCATTACCCATCACCTAAAGTTTAGTTTCAACATGGTTTCCAAAACCCCTCTGTCAATAAGTGGCACTATTAAGTTACAATTTACGCTAGACCTCCTGGGAAAAAATAAATAGATCCAAATAACATAGCTGATATAATGAAGAGTTATTTTGGGATCCAAATTAATTCCAATATAATCCTTACCCTAAGGATGTAAAATATTGGTACCTCTTTCAAGAGGTTACAAGACTCCTAATTTTGCCACGATTTTTACCGTAGGGGTGAATACTAAAATTCGACCATTAAGCATATATGGAGATTCATTACACAATGCGGCGAGTGAAACCAAAATTAATTCCATCTATAAAATTGGTAATCCACGTAAGGTGGAGGAGATCACTCAAAATCTAATGAAACAATAAGTTGTTATGCATAATCCTAAATCAACTAGAGTTATCAGCCGTCACCTTGCTCTCTACTTCTTGAGAAGACACCATCAACTATACCTGATCGTTCTTCCCTAGAGACACCCCAACTTGACCGGCAAACAAGAAAATTGAATTCACCTCATCTTCAGATATAAGAATCTGCATCGACATCGCCAAAACACTCTATAAGCACTTGGCTTAACTCCAAACAATTCCCTGTACACACCATATAAGCTGGCAAGACGCGTCCATTCCATCCAACATGATCTCGTCTACTATCCACAAGAGATTAAGGGTGATCAGTTCCTCAATTTGTCAATAGGAAGCCGACAATTATGACGGGTATAAACCATCTTTACCAAACTATAATGGTGTACACCGACACACTGAGCCATCACTTCACACTTGAGGCACTTTGGAGAAGTATAAGCCTCTCCCCCACTTATTTCATTCCCAACCTGCAAATTAAAGACAAAACAAGCATCGGCGGTGTTTTCACACACATGTCGCCTACTAAGAAACAACCAACAATACGGTTAGAGAATTACATGACTATATTCACTCTATAGGCAGACTCTACTACAACACTAGTCGGACAGACCAACCAGGCTCTGATACCAACTGTAACACCCTAAATATTCCCCCGCATAACATAAATAAAAATCATAGTTTATTTCACAAAATCATATTTAGGATGCCACCATCCAACAAAACCTGCTCATGTACATGACATGCAACATATCAACTTTTCTTAAAACAGTGGAACATTAACAAATAGTTATTCAAAGCATAAGCATGGTTTTCAACTAATTAAAATAATCAAATTTAAGAGATATCCAAAATCTCAAGCAAACAAAACATAAGAAAATCATAATGTTCCATAGCCCCAGTGTTACATATCAGAGCAGACGCCAAACTAAAAGAATAAACGAAAGACTTTATCTCCCACTCACATTTGAGCTCCTACTACGAATTATCTGCATGTTACCCGCGTGGAGGCAACATTCAAACAGAAAGGGTGAGATATCACAACTATAAAAAAGAATGCATAAGAATAAGTGAGCAACAAATTATTACAAGCACAACATACATTCCAACAACATATTCCACACCACCAACGCAATGACACCACACAAATACAATGCAATGAGACTCAACAAATTGACTCAATGCATGTGGTATCGAAATTTGAACTCTCGGGTTCACCGCTCTGATCCCCACCTAGAATCAAAGCTCACCAAATGGACATTTGTCCAAAATCGTTACCAAGTAACGCTTCACTAATCCATCACAATAGGAATTAGCTACTCGCACCCAATCCACACAATGGGATTAAGACTCAACCAAAACTCGTCACCATCACCATAGGTAACGCTTCTCTAATTCCATCACCATAGAATTATCTACTCGCACCCAATCCATCACCCTAGGATTGAGGCTCACGGACCACCGTCCAACACCATGAATGCATGCAACATATTATGCATACAACACAACAACACACACAAAGATCTTCACCATAGTCAATGTACCTCTTGCCACTACTGACCACCATGCACCAAACACCTGCCAAAACATGCAACAACAACAACACAACAATATAACAAGCAATAATAATGCATTTGCACACGTTTCACAAAATAACATAAACTCACTATGCATCAAATACATGCCCACACATAAAATAATTTGAATTCTGGTACTGAAAATAATTTTAAGTTAAATTACATTACACCTGTAAGGACAAAGCCTCATATATAGATGTACTCGTTTAGATGATGTCAAAACTCATCTCCATAGAAAAATGTATGTTGGACATTGTCACCATGTCTTATTTGCATGTCTTATCTCTCATAAGTCAAACACTCGTCAAAAACATGATTGTCTTGGCTTAGTTGGTTTTGCTTGACATACTATAGGTTTCATCAAAAGAGTGTTAATGCATAAATGTTGGCATTTTTGCCTATTTCAGGGCTTTGAGTCGACCTAAAGCCTGCTCCAGTCGACTCATACAGCTTGACATTTTAATGAATTACTCTCAGGAGGGCTCGCGTCGATCCTTCGGTCGACTCATACTGTGACCATTTTTAATCTGGCTAAATTTACATGTTGTGCGTCAATGCATGTCATGCTCCGGTCGATGCATGGTTCTGATATTTGCGAAGTCCTGTATGCGGGTAAGCTCAGGTCGACCCCTTTACTGCATAGGTCGATCGCTCACTGTTTTGTGTCAAAATTTTGTTATGTCAAACTGTTTTTGTGAGTTTTTTTGTTTGTTAAGTCAGTTATATTTTGTATATAAGTTTAGTTGTACTTCCCTTTCACATAAACTAAGACAATAAGAAAAGTGAAATTTACGTGTCGATTTGGTTCTCATCATCTTCACTCTCTTCATAGCATTTCACAACAACTACACATAATCATTTTTGTTGTGCATTGTGCATGCTCGAGGTGATAACATCCAAAGCCGAAGATTGGTTTAATCTGGTTTGGGTTGAGTAATCGACAAGTTTTTCTTGAATAAAACCATTAGGGTTTTATCCTCCAAGAATCTCAGATTTTTTGGGGTTTTGTACGAATTGTTCCATCATAGATTCAGGCGAGCAAAGGTAATCAAAGAGTTGGAGGTTCTGTCGGTTTAGTAGCGGGAAACGAAGGATTGTGAGTGAAAGATTCGGGTTCGACACGTGGGTGACTGAAATTAGTCGGGCCAGATTTGAAGACCCGGGGTTGTTCAAAGAGAGTGCTATAATCTAAGGTTTATTCACCGTGTTCGAAGGACTTGATTCAACTTGAATCAAGTGGCAAGAAGAAATAGACTCTACAACAACAAATTGTGTTTGATTGTTTGATCTCCATTTGCTTCTTGTATAAATATTGATCAACAAGTTATATCTATCTATATACAGGTCTCAATTCTATTGTTAGAATTGAGGACAGACGTACCTCGAGCGAGGATGGCGGGGGAACTGCCTCAACAAATCGTTGTGTCTTTTACTTTACGTCTATATTACTAAATTTTTGAGTTTTTAGTGCAAACGATTGTGTCAATCAAATTCTGATTTGAGTTGTGCTGAACTATTTTTAAGCCAATTACAATCATTGATTGTAATAGAAAACTTTAGCACTCAACTCTCAAAATAGAATTCACTTGTAGTGCTCTGCACTCCAAGTGTTTGATCAATTGTGTGAACTAAAAATATCTTGTGATGTCTTTTCAAATTGTCTATATTTTAAAGGCATTGGAACTAGTCACACTTTATAGTGAACATAATCTAATTGAAGGGTGATTGAAGTAGTGATTCTCATATCTCGTTTATCAAATTCCATAGGCTTTACGCATATCCTGTTTTCTAGTAACCGTTCGTTTTAGACGTGTATAGTTCCTCGGCCGCTTCCGCCTTAAACAATTTTAAAAACCTATTTTTGGTAGCGCCGATTCTGTTTTAAACAAGCGATCTATTCAACTTCCTCTTCTAGATATGTGCCATCCTCTAATAAGTGGTATCAGGAGCACCAGTTCATTTCGTGCTTCAAGTATAACTTAGTAGAAAATGGCTAACGAACCTAAAGGGGCTTATAATAGAGCACATGTTTTCAACGGAGAAAACTATAGTTACTGGAAAGACTATATGCGTGTGCATATAAATTCCATTGACAGGAAGGTATGGAATGTTATTCTGAACGGTCCTATGGAAATAACCATGACCTATGAAAATAACATGATTGTGCCTAAGCCTGAAGCATAATGGAATGATGATGATGAGAAAAAGTATAATTACGACTGGAAAGCTAAAAATATTTTGATCTTCTCCTTGGGAGTTGACGATTACTATAGAATTTCCCATTATTTGACTGCTAAGACTATTTGGGACTCATTGCAAGTTGCCCATGAGGGAACCAATGATGTCAAACTAGCTAGAATCAATACTTTAACACAAGAGTTTGATCTCTTTCACATGGAGCAAGGGGAAACCATTGCTAACATGCAAAAGAGATTTTCTCATCTTATCAATAGACTAAATTCACTTGGTAGGCCAATTGCCAATGATATTGCTACTAACAAAGTCTTAAGATGTCTTACCAAAGAATGGCAACCAAAAGTAACCACCATAAAGGAAGAAAATAATCTTATGACCTTGGACCTTACAACACTCTTTGGAAAGCTTCAAGAACACGAGCAAGTGCTACTTAGTCTCGAGTAATTTGAGAAAAAGGAAAAGAAGGAGAAAATGAAAAATACGGAAAAGAAGTTCATAGCTCTAAAGGCTTCTTGTTCAAAGTCCTGTGCAAAAGAGCTGAGTGATTGTGATACGAGTGATGACGAAGATGACAAAAAGAATGAGGATATGGGGCTGTTTGTGAAGCGATATAATTTCTATGTCAAGAAAAATGGTATCCAACATTCTGAAAAGAATCTAGTCAATTTCAAAAAAAAAATCAAGACATTCTAAGAATGATGATAACAAAGGAAGTAAAGCAAAAGGGTCGTGCTTTAATTGTGGAAAAGTCAAACATTACAAGCCAGAGTGTCCCTTGATGAAAAAGGACAAAGGAAAGGAAACTAATCAGTCACACAAGAAGCAATTTAAGCCAAGAAGAGCTTACATTGCATGGGAAAGCGATAGCGAATCATCCGAGGATGATAGTTCTAGTGACGAAGACAAATCTGTCAACCTTTATCTCTCTGCTCATCAAAAGAAGAAAAACAAAAAGGTACGACATGAAAAATATGATGATTCTACTAGATTGTCTCATTCCTAATTGCAAACTGCTTTTGATACCTTACATCAAGAAGCCAAAGAAGCCTTTAAAAGGCTAGCCTCAAATAAACAAATTTTTGCTCACTTAGAGCAAAAGATTCTTGGTTCTGAAAGGAAACTAAAGGCGTTAAAGGCTTCCATAGTGGAAGTTACAAAAGTGGATTGTGAGGATATAAGAAAAAGAGTAGTTAACTTCGGGTGTGATACTTGTTACATTTGGCAAAATGAGGTTAGAAATATCAAGGCCAAACTTAACAAGGCTTTAGAACCCAAAATCACATTTGCTATCGATAAAGCACATTTTAGAAAGAGTATGGTTAATCCATATTAAAAATACACATATGTGGTAAAGAATCATGATAGCAAAAGTGATACAATAGTTAACTTTTCTTGTTTGTATTGTTGCAAGAAGGGTCACACCATTGTTAAATGTCGCTTTAGGAGATTTTTGGTTCCTAAAGGGGTTTATCAATGGTTGCCTAAATGCGATCATGTTTTTACTCACAACCAAGGACCCAATAAACAATTGGGTACCTATTCTTGTTAATTGTGTTTATAGGTACAACGTCTTAAGACTACCGAGAGAAGATGGATTCTAGATAGTGGTTGCTCAAGACATATGACAGGAAACATATCTCTCTTTATTGACTTTGTGGCAAAGAAGATGAGATTTGTAACCTATGGAGACAACAACCGGGGTGTGATACTTAGAAAAGGTAGTGTAGGCAATCCCTCATCTACTACTATCTTTGATGTATTGCTAGTCGAGGGTCTTAAACACAATCTCATTAGCATTAGTCAATTATGCGACAAAGGATACAAGGTATCATTTTCAAAAGTTGCTTAATTGAACACAGTGATAAAATGAAAGATGTGTTTAATGGTCTGAGAGTAAATAATGTCTATATGCTAGATTTGAGTGAAGTATCATTGACTAGCAATAAATGTCTCATGACAATGAGTGAGGACTCATGGTTGTGGCATAGACGTTTAACGCATGCCAATTTTGACTTGCTAAATAAGATAGTTTCAAAAGATCTAGTCATAGGCTTGCTTAAAATCAAGTTCACCAAGGATCACTTATGTGATGCATGCCAAATGCGGAAGCAAACAAGAATCTCATTTAAATCTAAAAACATTGTTTCAAATACGAGACCTCTTGAACTTCTTCATATGAATATATTTGGGTCATCTAGAATTAAAAGTCTAGGTGGTAACTATTATGGTTTTGTTATAGTCGATATTTTTTCTAGATTTTGCTGGACTATCTTCTTGGCTAGCAAGAGCGATACATTCTCCGCCTTTGAAAAATTTGCTAAGCTTTCTAAAAATAAGTTAAACACAAACATCATATTAATTAGAAGTGATCATGGGAGTGAGTTTGAGAATTATCTGTTTGAGGAATATTGTGGTAGACACGGAATTGATCATAACTTCTCTGCTCCATGTACCCCTTAATAAAACAGGGTTGTGGAGCGCAAAAATCAAATTTTGGAAGAATTAGGGAGGACTGTGATTAAAGAAAGTGGGCTTCCTAAGTATTTATGGGCTGACGCCATTAGTATGGCTTGTTACGTTTTAAATAGGGTGCTCATTCGCCCTATTCTAAACAAGACACCATATGAACTTTTAAAAGGGTGAAAGCCAAATGTGTCTCACCTACATGTCTTCGGTTGCAAGTGTTTCATGTTAAACAATGGAAAAGAAAGTCTAGGTAAATTTGATTCCAAGGCAGACGAAGGTATCTTCCTCGGATACTCTCAGTCAAGTAAAGCCTATAGAATATACAGCAAGAGATTACTTACTGTCGAAGAGTCTATTCACGTCATATTTGATGATTCTTATCCAAAAAGTGTCAGAAAAGGTAGTTTATTTCAAGGTGCAGGTGTATCTTCTGAAGACATACTAAAAGGTGCTGAGACGGGAATTGATCAACCTGACCCAGCCAAAGTTGAGGAGGAAAAAGATGACAGTCATGAGGAGACTGAGGAAGTTCATCCGTCTAAGAAAGATGATCTCCCTCCAGCTTGGAAGTCTTACAAATACCATCCCATCAACAATGTCCTTGGTGATATCTCAAAGGGAGTGACGACTCGATTAACGCTAAGTAATTTTTGTTATCATTTCGCTTTCATTTCTCAAGTAGAACCTAAAAACCCAAAAGAGGCTTTACTCGGTGAACATTGGTTCCTATCAATGCAAGAGGAACTTAATCAGAAATGAGGTTTGGGACCTTGTCCCTCCTCCACGAGACCATCGAGTAATTGGCACCCGATGGGTGTTTAGGAACAAACTGGACGAAAACAGAGTAATAACACATAATAAGGTGTGTTTGGTCGCACAGGGGTATAACCAAGAGGAAGGCATCGACTATGAGGAGACTTATGCTCTGGTTGCCCGACTCGAGGCTATACGCCTTGTACTTGCCTTCGCTTATGCGAAAAATTTTAAGCTATTTCAAATGGATGTGAAAAGTGTGTTCCTTAATGGCTATATAAATTAAGAGGTTTATGTTACCCAACCTCCGGGGTTTGAATCCCATGAGTATCCTGATCATGTATACAAATTAAAACGTGCCTTGTATGGACTAAAGCAAGCCCCTAGGGCTTGGTATGATCGTCTAAGCAAGTTTCTCCTTGATCAAAGGTACTTAAGAGGAAAGGTTGACACAACTCTTTTTATTAAGCGTCAAGTAAAACACTTAATTTTGGTACAAATTTATGTTGATGATATCATTTTTGGGTCAACTAACATGAATCTGGTGAGGGAGTTTTCTACTTTAATGCAGGGAGAATTCAAAATGAGTATGATGGGGGAGCTCACGTAATTCCTCGAATTGCAAATCAAACAACTGCAGGAGGGTACCATTGTGAGCCAGAGAAATACTGCCTTGAGCTTCTCAAGCAGCTTGACATGGCAAACTCCAAAGCTATCGATACTCCAATGCCAACATGTGCGAATCTTAGCCGAGACAAAAACTGTAAGGATGTAGAGGTGAAAAAGTATCAAGGTATGATTGGATCTCTCCTCTATCTTACTACCTCTAGACTTGACATTATGTTTAGTGTCTGTATGTGTGCTAGATACCAGTCATCTCCTAAAGAATCCCATTTAAAAGCAGTAAAGCGCATACTTAGATACCTCTCGGGTACTCCAAAGTATGGGCTCTGGTATTCTAAGGGAAATGATTGCTCCTTGGTTGGATTTTCCGATTCTGATTTTGCGGGATGTAAATCAGATAGAAAAAGCACGAGTGGCACGTGTCATCTATTTTCAAACTCTTTGGTAAGTTGGCATAGTAAAAAGAAGGTCTTTGTAGCTTTTTCAACTGCCGAAGCGAAATACGTTGCGGCCGGAAGTTGCTGCGCTCAAGTCTTATGGCTTAAGCAACAATTGCTCGACTTTAACCTCAAACTTGAGCGTGTTCCAATCTTTTGCGATAACACGGGTGCTATTAACCTAACCAAGAATCGTGTGCTACATTCACGCACCAAGCATATCGAAGTTCGACACCACTTCCTTAGGGATCATGTAGAGAAGGGTGACGTGGTGTTTGAGCATGTTGACACTAAAAATCAACTTGCAGATATCTTTACAAAACCACTTGCTACAGAGCCTTTCTTTTACATCCGACAGGAACTCGGTGTTCTTGATATTTCGGATCGTGTTTAGAAAATATCTCTCGCATGCTATATATATTTATATCAATATGTGCTTTGTCCATTTTTTACCTAACAAATGAAGATGTTTAGAGCCATATGTAAGGGCATTCCGTTACAATTGGAGTTGAAGTAATATCCTTCCTTAATTAGAATCTTTCAAAATTCCCATGTTCATAAAATGTAATGTATCAAATTATATGTCATCATTGTTGTGTATACCATGATTGCGCTTATTTCACTCCTTTGTATGCTTGAAATATGATTTGGCTTGGTATTTATGTCTCATTGTATGCTAAATTGATCAAAATTGAAGTTTTGCTGTTTTTTTGTCTGCATGAGTCGGCCTATGCAGGGTAACGGTCGACTCACAAAAGTGATATTTGTCATGCCTGAGAAACGGGTATGCTTAGGTCGACCCTCCGGTTGATGCATACCTATGTTATTTCTAACGTGTTTTAAACAGTATGCGCCGACGCATGACCCTTCTGGTCGACGCATAGCGCGAATTTTCTGAAAAATGTCTGCTAAAACTGTTCATTTTCCACTATTTTCAATACAATTTAATTCATATTGTCCATTCAAAGTCATCATCATTAAGAAATTTGCATTGAGCTTTGTAACCTACATCAAGGCTATCTATCTTCTTCTCTTCTTCCCAAAACCTAGCATCTACAAAAAGTGGTAAAATCATCATCCTCTCTCTATCTTCAAGAGTATCGTCTTCATCAAAAAAATTTCATCTTCAAACTTGAAAGTAAAAATGTCTACCCGAAGGATAACCGGCAAAAGAACTACCAGAGCATCCTCCTCCCATGTAGGTTCATCATCTGGAACCCTACCAGTAACTGTTGTATCCCTTGTACCCCCTGAGTTTTCAAAAATCTACGAGAAAAATTTCAGCAAACGATATGTGGTTAAGCAACATGCTTACTACCGAAAGCCTGTTGAACGTATGCACATTCCACAAGTGATTGATCTTCTTGATGCTCGAGGGTTCAATAACATTTTAGAATGCAACACTAAGTATAATGAAGATCTTGTGAGGATATTCTACACTGGCCTTCAAGGGAAATTTCAAGGTTTCGAGTTCAACACAAAAGTAGGGAATACTGAGGTATGTGTGAACGACTCGGTCTGTAAAACTCTGTTTGACATGTCACCAGTATCCGTTGAACCCATCATTAAGGCCATTGATGCTCGTACTATCATAGGCTACGAGTTCAAAGAGGATTTAAACTCCATGTTGAAGAAACCATATGCTGATGATATTGTAGCAAGTGACCTCTTCCCAAAGACGGTCACAACGGGAAAATTAAAACATATGGATAGAATCTTACAATGGATTGTGGAGCATATTCTGCAGCCAAAGAAAGGTGGCTATTCTCGCGTCGATCAAGCTGAGGTACATTCGATCTATATTCTGAAGAAAAAGATCAAAATCAGTTGGCCTCACTACATCGCAAGTCGGATTTATTCGCTGAAGGATTCAGGTAGAGGGACTGCTCTTTCGTACGGGTCCTTTATCCAAGAGGTTCTCAACAACGCCAAAATCATAGTTCTAGACATCCCTTACAAATCACTAACCTCGGATCAAGAGTTTGGCCAAAAGACTCTTACCATGATGGGATATATTCGGGATCGAACAGAAAGTCGTTATAGGTTCATTTTCAAGGCGACTACCTTTCGGTTGGAAGAATCAGACGAGAGTGATGACCAGAACGAGGAAGCACAAGAAGAACAGGTAGGCGGACAACCTATGGAGGCTGATGAGTAATATAATAGCGGGTGGCTGAAACAATCACCTCACTCGGATCATGAGAATGACCAAGGGTGGGGCGCCTGGCAACATACAGGTTGGACATCGTTAGGTCACAACTATATACCTCAACAACATTCGGAGTATCAAGACACTCCAAACTGGAGCTATGAGCCTCAACCACTCCCGCATCCGCAACAACAGTCTGATGAACTCCTCGACATGATGAGGACTATACAGCTTAAGCAGCGCTCATTCATGACTGCTCAGGATGAGCGATTCTCTCAACTACAAAGTCAATTTCAAACTCACACCGAAATTTTCAATGCATTTCCATCTGGTGTCATGAGAAGGTTCGATGGGTTTGTTGAAACAACAGTCAGTCAACATAGGGCTCTTGCCACCAGCTTCAACACCCTAAATAGAGCGGTCTTGGAGTTCAGTGAAAGAGCCAATGCACAACTACCTCCATAGTATCCCTCTCGAGAGCGTAACCATCATTTCAGGGGGATGAGACCTTGAAGATGTCTTGCATACTGCATTTTGCATCTGATTATCTGTTCATTAATGTCTTTTTATTTGTTGTTGAATGGCTTTATGTACTTATGTGTGTTTAGTGACATGTCCTTTGTTCATGACTGAGATAGCAAACCTTATTATTGTTCTTGTTGGAGTGGCTCTATTTATCCTTTTGTTTATCTGTTCATTAACAATATTGTATGTGAATGTCTGTTAATGTATAGCCTGTTGCGAGTGTCTGGAACTTGCGTCTTAATTTAATTTTATATAATTCATTGACAGGTATTTCTTTCTTTTTGATGTTGTCAAAGGGGAGAAGAGTGTCAAGCATCGCAGTAGAAACAGAAACATCACAGGTGAAAACTTAGAATTCACGCAGAAGAGCGTGTATGGATGAAGGCATCAAGCAATGGGGAGGATAACACAACACATCATACATCAAGGTTCTATGTGTTTTACCATCATCAAAAAGGAGGAGTATGTGAGGGCAAAGCCTCATATATAGATGTGCTCATTTCGATGGTGTCAAAACTCAGCTCCATAGAAAAATGTATTTTGGACGTTGTCACCATGTCATATTTGCATGTCTTGTCTCTCATAAGTCAAACACTCGTCAAAAGCATAATTGTCGCATATAGAGATGGTCAAATCTATGTTTCATATAGGGTTGGCTTAGTTGGTTTTGCTTGCCATACTATAGGTTTCATCAAAAGAGTGTTAATGCATGAAAATTGGCATTTTTGCCTATTTCAAGGCTTTAAGTCGACCCAAAGCCTACTCCTGTTGACTCATACAGCTTGACATTTTAATGAATTACTCTCATGAGGGCTGGCGTCGACCCTCCGGTCGACTCATACTATGACCATTTTTAATCTGGCTAAATTTACATGATGTGCATCGATGCATGTCATGCTCTGGTTGATGCATGGTCTTGATATTTGCATGGTCTTGTATACGGGTAAGCTCAGGTCGACCCCTTTACTGCATAGGTCGATCGCTCGCTGTTTTGTGTCAAAATTCTGTTATGTCAAACTATTTTTGTGAGTCTATTTTGTTTGTTAAGTCAGTTATGTTTTGTATATAAGTTGAGTTGTACTTTCCTTTCACATAAACTAAGAAAATAAGAAAAGTGAAATTTACGTGTCGATTTGGTTCTCATCATCTTCACTCTCTTCATAGCATTTCACAACAATTACACATAATCATTTTTGTTGTGCATTGTGTATGTTCGAGGTGATAACGTCCAAAGCTGAAGATTGGTTTAATCTAGTTTGGGTTGAGTAATCGGCAAGTTTTTCTTGAATAAAATCGTTAGAGTTTTATCCTCTAAGAATCTCAGATTTTGGGGTTTTTTTGCATGAATTGTTCCATCACAGATTCAGCCGAGCGAAGGTAATCGAAGATTTAGAGGTTCTGTCGGTTTAGTAGCGGTAAATGGAGGATTGTGAGTGGAAGATTCGGGTTCGACACGTGGGTGACTGAAATCAGTGGGTCAGATTTGAAGGTCGAGGGTTGTTTAAAGAGAGTGACGTAATCGGAGGTTTATTCACCGCGTTCGAAGGACTTGATTCGACTTGAATCAAAGGGCAAGAAGAAATAGGCTCTACAATAACAAATTGTGTTCGATTGTTTGATCTCTTTTTGCTTCTTGTATAAACATTGACGAACAGGTTATATCTATCTATATACAGGTCTCAATTCTATTGTTAGAATTGAGGGCATAGGTAACCCGAGCGAGGACGACGGGGGAATTTCCTCAACAAATTGTTGTGTCTTTTTGTTTACGTTTATATTGCTAAATTTTTGAGTTTTTAGTGCAAACGGTTGTGTCAATCAAATTCTAATTTGAGTTGTGCTGAACTATTTCTAAGCCAATTACAATCATTGATTGTAATAGAAAACTTGAGCACTCAACTCTCAAAATAGAATTCACTTGTAGTGGTCTGTGTAACACCCATTTTAATTATTTAGTCTTTCCGGTGTTATTTTAATTCGACATGTCTTTTGTGGGGATTATTTAAGAAGCTATAGCCTTTAATATTAGTATAATAAAATTAATAATGATAATAATTTGATAATTAATAGTAATGGTATTATTATTATTATTATTATTATTATTATTATTATTATTATTGGAATTAAAAGAAATGGGGAATAAGTGTGATAAGGGGTATTTGGTGAGTTAGAAAGAAGAACACGATCAAGTGGGAGAGAAGAGTAAGGAGAGAAGAACAAGAGCAAGAGGGAGAAGAAGAAGGCTAGGCTGTCGAATTCTTGGAAGTTTTTCATCGATCAAAGCAACTAGTCGAGGTAAGGGGGGCGAAACGGGTTTAAATTGGTAATTTCATGAATGGGGTAGTTGGGAATTCCTTAACCCCATAGGGATTTGATGACCATGATTAAGATGCTGTAATGTTCTGATTGTTGTTTCCATGGATGAATGGTGTTTATGTTGTTAGGAATTGGTGAAATTCTGTTATGCTAGCCTTGCATGTGATTATGTAGGGATTTGTTGGGTGTTCTGAGTAGTTTACCGTTTAGGTCGGAAATGATTTAATCGGTAGAGTTGGTGTTTTATCGGGTAAAGTCTGGAATAAATAGTGTGGTTTAGTCGTAGAATACTAGGCTAAGACTGCTGAGACTGGTGTGGTGAGAATCAGACGATTTTTGAGCTTCTGATGAATTTCTGAACAGTGAGATTTTTGTGAAATCGCAGACATTCGCCAGAACCTTCGCTGAGCGAGCTAGTAGCGAGCATTCGCTAGGAAATCGCTAAGCGAGTTGGGTAGCGAACACTTCCAGTAGCCACTGTCTGCATTCGCTAGCAGGAAAGCTAGGCGAATAAGGTAGCGAGCATTCGCTGAGGCCTCGCTAGGCGAGTGAGCCAGCCAGCGTGACAAAATGTGATTTTTATGCTGTTTTGTCTTGTGATTCGTTTTGTAGAATTCCTTAGGTTGTGATAGATCGAGAGATGTTGTTTAGGGGTAAAGAGAGTATACTTAATGTGGAAAGGTGAATTATGAAATATTGAATGTAATTGACATGATTAAATGGTGGGTAAGACATATATATGTAATATGTATATGATGCATAGTGAGGTGATCGGGAAGATCGCGTGTACTCGGTGTTCGAATGTGATTTTCCTATTATTCACCTTCATTGATATAATCGATTGGTATATATGTATATGTGTGTGTGATATATGGTGATGTGATCAGTAGGATCATGTGAACTTAGTGTGCTTGATGGTTGTATGTTGTGCATTTGGGGTTGTGCATAGCATGGTGTCTTGGTAGGGTTGAATCATGTCTCAGAAGGAGCGTAAATGATTCAACTATACTCTCTTTTGATGTTCATATGTGCTCCTTCGTAGAGGGTTGATGGTCCAGTGTCCATCGGTGATGATGATGTGCTCCTTCGTGGAAGGTTGATGGCCTAGTGTCCATCAGTGATTGCAGAGTTGAATCATGCCTCAGGAGGAGCGTAAGTGATTCACCCGTACTCCTTTGTGGAGAATTGTGGGGATAGATCATATCTCAGGAGGAGCGTAAGTGATTTATCATGTTTATGATGTGCTCCCTTGTGGAGGATTGATGGCCTGGTGTCCATCAGTGATGTTGAGTCGGCACCGTATGCATGTGTTGGGTTGCATTCTTGCATTATGATATGTTGTGTTGATGATTTGACAGTAGGTCCTGTTTGATGTTGGTGGAGTGATGATTTGTTTATTACTGCCTTTTATTCATGTATTTTATTACCGATCATTTTGATCATGTTTTCTCACCCCTCTGTTGTTGTTGTGGTCTGTGCTTCTTCGGAAGTACAGATAATCCAGGTGCATAGCTAACTTGGATAGTGGTGTGCGAGTCGAGTCCTAGGATGCTCTGATACGTAACACGGGACTTGGGAGTTTATTTGTTTTATGATAAATTTGTTGTATTCCTGTGACGTATCGTATTTTGGTGAACCTTAATGATGAATGATTTGTGTGTATTTTGGCGGATGGCCGTGAATGATATATTAATGATAATTTTCCGCTGCTTTATTTTGAAAACCATACAAAGAAGTGTTTTGTAGAATTTTGTGGGATGTAATATCCCACTTTTGGAATGGAAACTCTGATAATTATTTGACTTAAACGTATTTTATTTTAATTTGGGAAGTGGGGTGTTACACTCTGCACTCCAAGTGTTTGATCAATTGTGTGAACTAAAAACATCTTGTGTTGTCTTTTCAAATTGTCTATATTTTAAAGGCATTGGAACTAGTCACACCTTATAGTGAACATAATCTAATTGAAGTCTGATTGAAGTAGTGATTCTGGTATCTCGCTTATCAAATTCCATAGGCTTTACGCATATCCGATTTTCTAGTAACCCTTTGTTTTAGACATGTATAGTTCATCGGCCGCTTCCGCCTTAAACAATTTTAAAATCCAATTTTTGGTAGCGCCGAATCTGTTTTAAACAAGCGATCTATTCAACCCCCCCCCCCCTTCTAGACCTGCGCCATCGTCTAACAACACCAACTTTCCAACACTTCAAACAGTGCGTCAATCGGACACCCGAAACTAAAGTTATAAATTTTTAAAGTTTTTACAAAATTCTCAACACAACGATGTAACGGGTTACATCAGCCATGTAATCGGTTACATTAGTCCCAAAAGCCTAAATACCCGGTTTTTCTTCAATGTAACCGATTACCTTAACCATGTAACCGGTTACATCGTCCAAAATGCCAAAAAAACAAGTTTTCAATGTAACCGGTTACATCACTGACATAAGCACTTTTCTACAAGTTTTTCAAAACGAAAATAACTTTAAGCCATCCCAAAACCCTATTTTTCTTATAAATCATTTAGCTTATGTTTTAACATGAAATAATCACGTTTTTAGAAGGTTCAAACCCCAAATATTTTTCACTGAAAACACCCATAACTTAGTTTTGACGCTGACTCGCAACCACACACCACGATCCGACATCCACAACATCAAACAAATCACCAATATCATGATTTCAGCAACAACAATTGTATCAATGTATCATTCTAACATCAATTACAACAACAACATCAACATACATCATGAACTTCAACAACAATTTTATAATTCACATAATCAATCATTCATCAAGAACATGGATAGAGAAGAAAACACAAAATCTACATGTTATGATCTACCCACCATTCATCATGTAATCCCTTAGATAATTAGAACCTCACCCTTACCTTAGAATTCTTGCACAAGGATTTTTCTACCTCAATAGTGGCTCTTCTCTTCCCCTTTGCCCTAACCCTCCTCTTTCTCTTTTCCTCCAAAACACGTACTAACAAACTCTCTTTTCAAATCTCCCTTATATTATTATTATTATTATCTTCCAAATAAATAATAACAAATAATAGTAATAATACTAATTATTTAATTTAAATAATATTCACCTAATATTATTCAAATAATAATTACTAACTAATATTACTAATTAGTTACTAACCACACCAACGAGTTCTACACTATTGGTCACACACACCCAACTATTTCTTCAGGGTTTAGTTTTAAGATCACTATCCCACACCAAGAGTATCCCCCAAATACAATAAAACACACATAATCACATACTTATACACCATATCACATAATTTTAATTACGAAAAATAATTAAAATAAAATGGGGGATTACAAAAATAAGATATCATAAATTGAGGTGATAAAGGAGTTAGATAATACGTTCCTTTTCTCCAAGCCAAAAAAACACTTGATACTTTCAAGACAAGTCATTGACTCTTGATGAGATAAATCAAAATGTGTGACTTTTTCAAAGCCAAGTCACTGATTAGTGTATCAAGCAAAGGAACTTTAAGCTCCAAAGTTGTGAAAGAGAGAAAGTATGAAAGCTCTTATGGTCGTTTTTGAGTAAGTGACCAAAGTCTTGTAAAAGTAGGAGAGTAACTCCTAAGTTGCTAAGGAAACTAACATACACACTAAAACTTTTTAGATGCCTCTCTTGATTTGATTAAAACCCACCTAAAATGTTTTAAAAGTCTAGATAATTGTTTAAGGAATTATCTTATTAATTAGAAGCAGTTTTTACAAAGGAACTATCTAATTAGAACATGAGAATGAATATGTATTTGTTGTTAGTTGTTGTAGACAAGTCTTATGGCTAAAGCACCGCTTGCTATATTACAATTTAAAACTTGGTTGCACTCCAATCAAGTGCGATAACACTAGAGGGATTAGCCTCACTAAGAATTTTATACTTAATTCACGAACTAAACATATATAAATCTGGCACAATTTTCTTAGAGATCATGTTAACAAAAGGGACGTAGTTTTTGAATACGTTGATACAAAAAATCAACTTGCTAACATTTTTACAAAACCATTATCATTGGAACATTTTCACAAGATTTCTAGGGAATTAGGAGGATTCCTCGTGCTTTAAATAGATTTGGATTTTTGTTTATTTTATCTTGTTATTTGTATTTTGTTATTCAGTAACACTCTCTTGTGGTAAATCATAGTTTCACCAACTTCATTGACATGTCCCTATAACGTTGTATTCAGTTATATATGTTTATTATGCATATATTCATTGGTTTACTTATTACATTCTTTATTTCACTCACTCATCTCTAGCATGCTAATGATTGTTCATATTTGCATTTAAATTATTTTTAAATGTGTGTTGTTAAATATGTGCATTAGAATTCATATACTTGTTCATTCATTATTTAATCTTCCATTCATAGTAGTTTTGATCACTTAATTTTTTATTGATATGTTGTTGCATGTCAATTTTTGTATTTATTGCATGTAGCATGTCTATCTTCGTGTTTTGTATCTGGTCTCTAATGTTGTATATTCTTCTTAGCTATTTAGCTCATGTGTTTATCTGAAAATTTATTTTTTTGCTGTTGGTTATTTGGCGTTTAGACTCATTACCACCTATCTCTTTTTTATCTTGTCAAATGAGGAGAATTTGTAATGTGAGTCTAGATTTATTTTTTATGTTTTATGTTGTTGTTTGTGTGTAGTATTACAGAGGGAGAATGCGCATTTGTTTTCTTTAGGTCAAAGTTGACTCAATTCTAAGTAAAAACTTGTGAAACATCAAAAAGGGGAGGCTAAAGTTGTATGTCTTTAATACATTAAGAGGGAACCCCAATACAATTTTTTGCTTGTATTTTAAGCTTTAATTTTGTTATTATGGTTTACACTACAAGAAAAGTTGTATATACCCACAGATCATTACCCACGGCCATGTAGTCGTCGATAATTTTTTTGGTATAGAGGGTTTATTCGTCAGTAATTCGTGAGTACCTGAAACAATATCAATTATATCTTTTTTAAACATTATCCACGGCTTAGCCATGGAAAGCAGCCACGGTTTTGCACCGTCGGTAATTACCCACGGTTAAACCATCGGTAAAGTCTTATAAACTTATATATACTATTAATCAATAATTTTTTTTAATATAAATTAAAAAAAAACTAATGATATTTTTAAAAGGAACTAAAAATTACTTAAAATCTTATACTTAAACTAATAAGTTTGGATATATTAATAATATAGTTTTTTATTCTAATTATAAAATAAGTATAAATTTTTTATTATAAAGATAAATTATTAGTGTTAGTGTTTGCAACAATTTGGATACATTTATATTATAATTTTTTTTGGGACAAAGATAAACAAATTATATTTGATAAGGAGAAGCGGAAGTGAGCTAGCGGTTCAAACCCTCCTTCAGACTTCTCTCTGCTAGCGGCTTGCACCCTCGTTCTTCAAACTTCTTTCATCCTTCAAATTTCTCACCGCGATTGTTTTCTATCCTAATTCTTCACGGTAAGTTCACTTCTCACTTCTTAGACTTTATTTTTTTCTTTTTATTTTCAAAACCCTAATTTTATAACTTTTCTTTCTAATTTATCAATTTCTTGTTATTATTATCAATCTTTGTTTTGCTGTTGTCTTTGATATTGTTATTGTTAGTTGTTGTTAATTTTGGGTACTATTGACACTTTCTTCAATTGATTTTTTGATACAGAGTATATAAATGTTATTATTCTGTTTATTATTCTATTTTCATTGCTAAATATACATTATTAATGTTCGAAGGTAGATAATGAACTATTGGTGAATATATCCACCTACATTCTGAATATGTTGCAAGTCAGCTCTTACCAGTGTTTAATTTGGTTAAGAAAAGTTTGTTCTTTAAATCCTTTGTTGGTCTAAATTCATTATGTATATGTTGCAACTGAGATATGTAGTTTTATTATTCTTCGGCTTCAGTTGGTCTAAATTTGCCTTGAGGCCACTATGTTAAGTTTCTTTAGATGAAACATGTTATCAGTGAAAATTTGTATAGCAATTTTCTAACCAAAACATAAGTAGTTGGAAAAGTAACTTCCAACAAATAGTTTCCCTAACAAATCATCCTGCACTTATCTATCAGGGCTTTATAAAACAATGATACAAAATCATCCTGCAGAAATATCCATCAGATACTTGATAGAATATCCAAGAATTACCATTGCCTTTTATATTTTTTTTAAAGAAAACTCCACTTGTGTGGACTGCAAGATTCTAGATATGTACTCTTAACAAACTATAAAATAAGTCTTTGTGAAAGATAATCCTCATAAATCTAAACTATGATGTAATTGTTGCCAAGTATCATGTGGACAGAAGTTAACAAACTAGGATGTAAGTGGAAGGTAAGAATTAATATAATTTGTGTTCTTATAATTTATTTGGATAGTTAGATTGAACTATCTAAATTCAATAGAGATTATTTTTAAAAAAAATACTAAATTTAAAATTTGAATCATATCTGATTTTGATCCAAGTATTATGGATATTCTGACTTTGTAAGCTAATGAAAAAATATTCATTCTTATATTTTTTCAATGTGTGTTAATTAACATCAATGCCTGACTTAAAGGTTTTTGTTAGAATGTTACTTTTATGATTCCTAAATTTTAGTATGGAAGAGTCATATAATTAGATGATATTATGTATGTTTTTATTAAAATTATTCTGTGTTATGATTTGAACATTCTATGAAAATAGAAAAATAAGCTTTCAAGTAAACAGTTTACTCATTTAAGTGTCTATGTTTAATTTTTCATAATTTCATATAATCTATTTTGATAGCTAACAGTGAAATATTGTTAAATTGTTATATATATATATATATATATATATATATATATATATATATATATATATATATATATATATATATATATATATATATATATATATATATATATATATATATATATATATATATATATATATATATATATATATATATATATATATATATATATATATATATATATTATGGGTGTTTCTCTGTGTCCAACAATATATGGCAATGAATAGCTTAAGAAGATAAGTGTTTAAATTCACTAATCTGGGATAAATGGAATTAACTTATTTAGTTTTCATTTATTAATAACAATCCAAACATCTGAAGTCTTTGTTGTATATAGGATAAGTGAGATTTAAGTTCTTGTAAAACTATATTAATAGGTACAATCTGGAAAAAAATATATTAATAGGTACAAGGAGTTTTCAAGGAATAGAAGAGTTGGAAAAGATTCAGTCCACCACCACATGGTTAAAATTTTGGAAGTATATTACCACTTTTCACCCTTTTCTGACTAAACTTATAATTCAAAGTCCAAACTCCCCTCCAGCTATATGAGTTCTAGTCCAAACTTATTTTTGAACATTGACATGAGTTCTAGTACCACACCCTGGTAACTAAATTTTTGTTATGTGTATATATATACTTGATTTTAAAGACAATTTCAATTTGAAATTTTTACAGCATTCAATTTACCGACCTGTTTTGGTGTTGGTAATATGCAAAAGAAAATATGTTGTATTTGTTAATGAGCTTTGAGTTACTGATTTGCTTGAAGGGTATTTCAGAAGTTTTATGTTTATTCATATTGGATTCTATATTTTTCTGTGTGTCGGCTATTGTTTATGTGATATATGGATAATTTGGTTTTCTTTTCTGGAATATGTATTTAGAAAATGTGCATGTGTAAACTAAATCTAATTGGATAAATGACATCTATGCCATATTGTTCTGAGAGCTTATGGTAGTATACCATATATGATATGATAGATTTACTTCTAGTTTAGACATATACTACCACTCAATCCAAAATAAAAATTAGTTTTGTATGTATATAACTTTAGAGGTATATGTAGTTAGATGCTCTTATCTTGTACTATTTATTTGGTAACTGCATATAATTTAGTATGGGAAGTTATGTTGCACAGTTAATTTTTGTAGTGGATGAAATTGGATTTTAAAATATAGTTATAGATAAGATTGCTGATTTTTTAATTTATTTCTTCTGTCTAGATAGCTTCAAGTCATTGATAAAGTAAGTGATTGTATATGGATCGTTACCCTCTAGAACGTAGTTGGGTATATGATAGGCATTATCCTCATAGGGGGGGTTTGAAACTAACCTTTGTAAACGGGGTTGATGAGTTCATTAAAAAGGCTAAAATGCAACTTAATGTTGAACGCGATGGTGGAATTAGATGTCCTTGTAACAAGTGCATGTGTGTGCCGGTATTGTCCGAAGGTGACGTTAGATTTCACTTGTATAAATATGGATTCCAACCAAATTATTGGTATTGGACAGATCACTGTGAAAAAGCCCCACGTATTGACTCAGCAAATGTACCAATTAGTAGTAGACATGTGGATAATGAAGATCATTTTGAGTTAATGCAACATATGGTCGAGGATGCAATAGGGCCTGATTATGATTTTCGAAGTATGGGCAACAAAGGTGATAAGGATGTCGATAACGAATATAATGTTAATGAGGATGTGGGAAATGAGAACGAGGTTGGTGAGGAAAGGGGGATTAATGAAGATAATGTTGATGAATATGAGGTTGATAGAGAACAGGTTAATATGGAAGACAATCATGAAGAGCCACCAAATAAGGAAGCTCAAGAATTTTATGATCTGCTAACTTCTGCAAACTAACCATTATATGAGGGTGCTTCTGAATCGAAACTTTCAGTATGTGTGAAGCTTATGGCTTGCAAAACAAATTGGAATGTACCTCAAAAATGTATTGATTTCTTTGCAAAAATGCTTCTAGAAGTGTGCCCTTCAAAGGATTCATTGCCAAAAAATTTCTACCAAGTAAAAAAGTTGGTGTCCATGCTTGGTTTGAAGTCTCAGAAAATTGATTGTTGTGTGAATGGGTGCATGTTGTACTACAAAGATACGATTGCAGATCGAGAGTGTAGGTTTTGCCATGAACCACGATATGCTCCTCGTAAGCCTGGGATGGGTAATTACAATGACGTTCCGGTTAAGAGAATGCACTACTTGCCAATCACTCCAAGGTTAAAAAGATTGTATGCCTCAATAGAAACTGCAAAAGATATGAGATGGCATCATCATAATAATTCAAGTTCATGTGTTTTACGTTATCCATCTGATGGTAAATCTTGGAAGAATTTTGATGAGATGCATCCGGACTTTGCGAATGAACCAAGAAATGTGAGGCTAGGTTTATGTTCTGATGGTTTTACACCATACATTCAGGCATCTTCATCCCCATATTCTTGTTGGCCTATGATTGTGACACCATATAATCTCCCCCCTGAATTGTGCATGACTAAACCATTTATGTTTTTAACATGCCTCATACCAGGACCGCATAATCCAAAAGCTCACATTGATGTGTACTTACAACCATTAATAGACGAGCTTCAGAACTTGTGGAATCAAAGGGTTTTGACTTATGATATCTCCACTCAACAAAACTTTGTAATGAAGGCAGCATTAATGTGGAAAATTAATGACTTTCCAGCTTACGGTATGTTATCAGGGTGGAGTACTCAAGGCAAGTTGGCATGTCCAGTGTGTATGGATGGAAATAAGGCTTTTACACTGTAATATGGTGGAAAAAATTCATGGTTTAATTGTCACCGTAGGTTCTTACCACGTAATCATGCCTTTCGAAGAAGTAAGAAAAGGTTCACAAAAAATTAAGTTGTGAAGGAAGAGCCACCTTCTATATTGACAGGAGAAGAAATATATTGTTGGGTTCGTGATCTTTGGGAACTTGTAGACAATCGAGTTTCTAAATTAAAAGGATATGGAGAAAGCCATAATTGGTCTAAACGAAGCATATTTTGGGATCTTCCATATTGGAAAGACAATTTATTAAGGCACAATCTAGACGTGATGCACATTGAGAAAAATTTCTTCGATAATGTGTTTAATACAATCATGAATATTAAAAACAAGACAAAGGACAATGAAAAAGCTAGAATGGACTTGGCCATCATTTGTCAACGTAGTGACTTAGAGTTGATTAAACACGACAATGGAAAGATGACAAAACCTAAGGCAAATTACTGTCTTTCTTCTGATGAGGCAAAAAAAGTTTGTAAATGGATAAAGGAGCTTAAGATGCCAGATGGATATGCTTCAAATTTGGCTAGATGTGTGGATGTCAATAAAGGGAAAGTGCACGGAATGAAAAGTCATGATTGTCATGTGTTTATGGAGTGTTTACTTCCATTTGCATTTAGTTCATTGCCTGATCTTGTATGGAAACCACTTACAGAGTTAAGTCAATTCTTTAAGGGATTATGCAACAATACCTTAAGAAAAGATGAATTGATTAAATTAGGTGATAACATTCCAGTCATCATATGCAAACTTGAAAGAATATTTCCACCAGGATTCTTTGATTCTATGGAGCATCTTCTAATTCACCTTCCCTATGAGGCACAACTTGGTGGTCCTGTACAATATCGATGGATGTATCCATTTGAAAGCTATTTTGCATACATTCCTAATTATTAATTTATTCATTTTAAATCTTTCACATTTCATAGAAGATCTAACACTCATTTTTTTAAGAATGATGGGAGATTTTAAGTGGTCAGTGAAGAATAAGGCTAGAGTGGAAGGCTCAATATGTATGTCATATTTACACCGAGAGACAACATATTTTTGTTCCCAATATTTCAAAACGGCCACCTTATCTGCCACAAGCAAACGTAATGAAGCGTTAGGACTGAACGATGATGTAGTGCCAACATTGTCAATAAGCAACCCTCTTGGACGTCCTAGTGGAAAATCCCAAATACATTGGTTGACTGATGCTGAATGGAGATCTGCTCATGTACACATTCTCATTAATTGCAATGAGGTTAAGCCATATATTAAGTAAGTAACGAAACAAAGATAGACACAAAATAAACATTTACAATACATACATCACAACAATTCTCTCTTTATTGCCAGTATTTTCTTGCAAAATAAGTCCATCAATGAAGAGGATCCTTCAGCTTCAACTCTTATACATGGAGAATTCCCAGAATGGTTTTGAGAGTATGTAAGTGTTGTCATTCAAACTTGTAAAAAAATTAATCACTTTATCTTTATTGTGAATTTCATGTTTGTGTAGGCCACTAATGAGGGAAATGGTGTGACAGACAAAAAACTAATATCATTAGCTTGGGGTCCTGAATCAAATGCCATGAGTTGGCACAAATACTTCATTAATGGGTACAAATTCCACACACAAGCATGGAGTCAAGGTAAAAAGACCATAAATAGTGGGGTTTATGTGAAGGGGATTACAGAAGGTGGGGAAGATGATTTCTATGGAGTCATTAAACATATCTTTGAGTTGGAGTATCATGAATTATCTCACAAAGTAGCCTTGTTTTACTGTCAATGGTTTGATCCAAAACGAGGTAGAGGAACAAAATTTCATCCTCATTATGATATTGTAGATATCAAGATGAACAAAAAATATGATCGTTATGATCCATTCATAATTGCACAAAAGGCCAAACAAGTGTATTATGTACCTTACCCAGAAATGCGTGTAGACAAACGTGGTTGGTGTGCAGTGATAAAGACAAAGCCCAGAGGTCGTATAGAGGTTTTTGACATTGATGATGATACACCCTATCAAGATGAAGAGATGGATCACGTTGAACAGATAACTGAAATTGAAGACATAACCGGCTTGCACGATGAAACACATAGTGATGAAGAAGTTGATGTTACATTAATTTCTAGCATGCAAATTAATGCTAGTGCAGATAATGATTATAGGGAATATAATAATATCGATGATGAAGTTACTAACACCATGTTATCCATATCTTCAACACCTTCCAAAAGTGAGTTGAAGAAAATAGCTAGAGCAACTTGTTTTGCAATTCAAAATTAAACCATATAAAATATTTTTGATACTTTCACTTGTGAATCATCGTAAAATGTGTATATAATGACTACTTTTTTCATTATAATCGCATAAAATTGTTGCTAGTGCATATATTTTAGTTCTTTGTTATTTTTAGTATTTAAAAGTTAATATATATTATTTTTTTCTCTACAGATGCCTCCAAAAGGAAAAGGTAGGGTGATCCCACCAAAGCAGAAGAGGAAGATGGTTTTGCCGCATAAGGTGACTCAAGCAGCCAAGAATGCATATAATGCAAGGCATCTAGAACTAGAATAACATGATGTGGAGCAGATGGATGTGGAGCAACAAGATGAAAGACAAGTGGAAGTGGAATAACATGATTCTGGACAAGTGGATGCGGAGATACAAGACAATGAGAATCCAAAAGATCCACCTATAACTATGGTGCCAACTCCAGATTTTAGGCCACATGAGGCAATAGAAACATCTTTACATGTCAGAGATCCTTCCTCATCAGCTCAAGGTTCACGACACATGTCGGATCCAAACACTCAATCTGGTTCGCTACATGTGCAAACCAGTGATGATCTGGTGCAAGAATCAAGACACTCTTGTCATGAGATTCATAAGACAACTGATGGGAGGCCCTATATTTTTTCATATGGGAGAGGGTACATATTTGTTTTATGTTAATTTATCACTTATGTTGACGTGTCTATAATATATTTTAATATTTTGTTTATAATTTGCATGTAGGTGGAACCCGTGTAGGGTGGCCTCGAGGGCCCTTACCAAAGTAATTGAGTCACAATTCCGTAAGGCATGGATTAGTTGGAGGGAGATACCAGATAAAAGGGTGAATAGGATGTTCATGAAATTTGGGGTAAGTTTGTTAATTTGTTTAGTTTTTCTAATTTTTGTACTTCTAATTTATTTATAATTTGTTTAGTTTTGATAGAGAGTTATTAATAACTAAATAGGATAGCTAATTTATGTACTTCTAATTTGTTTATAATTTGTTTAGTTAGGATAGCTAACTTAACTATAAAGTAATAAGATTAAAAAAGTACTTTCATTAGTAAACGAACCAATTTCATTTGTAAACTAGTTATTATAGTTTCACACAAACAAGATTACAAGATTAACACATAATAACTAAATATGTTAGTCATTTTTGTAGAGAGTTATTAATTTATGTACTTTATTCTACTTTATTAATTTGCTTGTCCAAACCAAAGTATCGAACAACTCTTGACACCACTATTATTTTATATAGGAGTATCTGTTTTTACATATGTACTTTTAGTGTAGACATTTTCGGGAATGGTTTAAAGAAGTATTTGAAATTTCACAAATAATCCAACATTTAACTATTGGGCTAAGACTTTTTTTAAGAGACAAACAATATATATTAATAATAAAGGGTAAAGAGCCTAATATATAAATGCATAGAGGATTGACACAAGATGTACTAAACTGCAATAATAATAAAAAAAATCAAACAAATATAAATAGAACAAAACATATTATGCAATGGCCTATTTGATAATAGATTGTTAGTTCAATTCCGGATACAGACAAATTAAGTATCAATAATTTAAAGAACAAAAAAACTTTTATAATTAGAATGTGATTATTGTTTGGGCTATGCTTTTTTTTCTTCTGGTTTTGAGGTTTGGACCTGGTCTTCTAATCCGTTGCTTCTTAACTTGTCTATTATTAAAATGTTGCAGAAAATAGTTGATTGGCGGCCTGAGGATGAGTTTGAACTCAAGAGTATCTTTAAGAGCAAAGGCTCAAAGCGCCTCTCAGAGATTCTGATGGATGCAAGGAAGAAACAAGAACGTCCATCTTGGATGGGAGAGGGTGCTTGGAAAGTGCTCAAAATTAAATGGGAAACACCAGAGTATAAGGTCAAAGCTTCTAGGAATAAGAAAAATCGGGCATCTGCTAAGGGTGGATCTGTCCATACGGGTGGCTCCATATCCACAAATGAGCACATCATACGAATGGTATGTCATTCATTTTAAACACTTGATTCCTTAAACTTTAGCTCATAATTTATTTTTTCCTAACATTTGACATCAATTTTTTATAATGCATAAGCGTCGGGAATTAGGTAGAGAGCCCACATTAGATGAAGTCTTCTTAAGGACTCATACAAAAAAGAAGGACTCCTCATGGGTGGACGACAGATCAAAGAAGACATATGTAAGTGTAATTACTAAATTTTGATGTATGCTTGGATAAAATCTTTAATGCCATTTATTTGAAAAGGACAAGTTACATAGATATGTTGTGTTAATATTTTCTTTTGAACTTAGACCCTCTTGTTAAAAAAAATTATTAATTACATATATTATGGATCATGATCATATATATGGTAGGATTAATAAGAGTAAGTGGGGAAATGATTAAAAGATTACTTTATTCAATACCAGTTTTTCTCACAATTCAATACCTGTTTTTAAGAAGTGGATTCTTATCCCATGTCACAATAAACAAATTATTAGAAAATTATCTTATCCCGTGTCATGCTAAAAACAAACAAAATTTTAGTTCTTACTTAAAACAAACAGCCATGGTTAACCTTAGGAGAATCACAAATTACAAATTAATGTAATAAAGATGTCAATTGTTAAAGAAATTAACATAGATTTTGGTCGAAATTCCTGTTTTTGCTACTTTCAACAAACAATTAAATGATTATTGTTCTGTTAGTTCGTATCATGAAAATATTGTAATGTATATAATTTTAAGTATTTTTTTATCAGGAAACATTTCAAGAGAAGCTAAAACACGCCTCTCAAGTAGGAGAGACATCAAATAGTGGCCCTAAGGAAGTTGATTCTGCAACTCGGCTAAATTTTTGGGCTGAAGCTGCCGGTGGAAAGACTAGAGGGCGTCTCTATGGTGCTGGTGACTTGTCTAAGCATTACAAGCCAGGTGTTTCCTCGTTAACCCAACAGTCACGTGTATCTACATGTAGCGGTCAAGTTTCTGCTGAGATTGCTACACAAATGGCAACAATTGAAGAGAGAGCAAATGCTGCAGAGGAAGATGCGCGAGTTGCACGAGAGGAATGTCGCAAGGCAAATAAACGCACACAAGATTTGGAAAGACAATTGAGGGAATTAGCTGAAAGTGTTGCTTCTATCAAAGGTGACAAACGTCGTCGTCGTCATTCAGACTATGATGATGACTCCGACAGTGATGATGACTCTATTGGGAGAATTTAAGATCATATTATGCTTTACTTTTACTCATGAGAATACTTTGACAATCACATTATATTTTGATTGAACATGTTTTATGTTTTGTTTAAGCTTGTTTACATCAAACTTGTTGAATGGAATATTTTTTGAGATCTCATTGATATTAAGGTTTGAGTTTTTGTTTGAGATTTGTTTGTTGAATTGTTATATATAATTATGGTCATGATAAAAAAAAGAGTTTTGTAGATTTATAATATAAAAAAATATTCATAAAAGAGTTTTTATTTATTAATAAGTTGTTATGAAAAAATATTTATAAGATGTTACGAAAAAAATATTCATATTGTCTTCAAACAGGGAAAATATTAACAAAATAAGTCTATTGATCAAATATTGGTATTTTTGATTAAAAAAATTATAATACTACAGATGGCTTAACCGTCAGTAAAGTTATACCAAAAATTGACTAACTTATCGAAGGCTTAGCCCTCGGTAAATTTACTGAGGGCTTAGCCCTCGGTAAATTTACAGACGGCTTAGCCCTCGGTAAATTTACTGACGGCTTAACTGTGGATAATATAAGACAAAAAATTTGATATTTGATCACCTATTACCCGTAAACTATTCACGGTTTAGCCGTGGATAATATCATGGGTTTATATAGCCGTCGGTAGACGTTACCAAGGAGCGAAATACCGAGGGCCCCATAGTCGTTGGTAAGCCCTCGGTAATTTACTTTTCCCACGGCTTTTTCTTGTTACCGAGGGTTTTTGGCCCTGGGTATTGACAAATTTTCTTGTAGTGTTATTGAGTCTTCTCTTTAATTTTACATCTTCGGATTAAACTTTGAATCCATTTGTTTTAGCATGCATATTTCAAGTATTTGAATTTGAGTATGATCATTGTGTTTTAAGTTAATTGGTTGAGTTAATGGAACAAGAACCATATTTGATATTGGTTTAAGTTATATGGGAAGTGGAATCTCAATACATTTTAAAAAAACTTAAAAAATTAAAATTTCATGTGTATGATTCTAATCACTCATAAACCATGACTCAAATCAAATAAAACAAAGGAAAATAGAAATGTTTCATGTGTGTAACTCGAATCACAACTTTCACTTAATTCTAATCACACAATTCTTGTTAGCCTCTGCCTAATTTGATTCGAATCACAACTTACACATGACTCGAATCACATAGTTTCTCACGTTTTCTTGTTGGCCACTGTCAAATTTGATTTGGATCGTAGTTTCTACATGACTCGAATCACTATTATAACTTGACTCAAATCACAGGAAAATGGGTTACTTCTTTTATGTTGATCTTATTTCATTCTACTTGTTCACTTGACTCAAATCAAAAAATGTTCTTGAATCGAATCAAACAACAATTTTTCATCTATTTTTATGCTTAATCTCCAACACCTTTAAATATCTTGTCATCTAATATCTTTTATAACAACATATGTAACTACGTGGTAATAACTTCCATATTTAAAAACTCAAAGCACTTGCAAAAAAATTATTTCATCCTCAACCTTGTGTTTTGTGCATTTTTTAATGGATATAAATCTTGATTGAAAATATTTGTGATTGTTTAGAAAGACTTGTCTTGGAACTAACGTTTCTCTGAAGATTGTGTAAATATTTTCAAAAGGCTTGCAAGTTTGCGGTTGTTGTCACTGGTGGTAACAAATTCCAATGAAAAGAAGGAGGTACGTGTTCTTCTCAATCTTCGGACAGTTCATCGCTCAAGAAATCGGTGGGATCAATGGGATTTCCACATGCGAAGACTTGAAGTAGATTGGTGAAACTGGAAGATTCAAGAAGCGAGTATCGAGTAAATATTTTGCAGAAAGTTTGACATCAAGGTTGTATACAAGTCAAGATTTAGATAAGAGATTTATTTTCTCAACATTATTATAGATACTATGAGTGTGAGAAAAATACACAAGAAGGAGGGATTGAATTGTGTTCTCCAATTTTCATTTCTTCTGAACTGAGTTCATATTTTAAACAAATGTTCAGATTTTGATAACAAGTTGCAGCAGAATAATAACATAAGCAAGTAAATGACACGTGAACACACATACATTTATCATGGTTCCTCCCAAAATAAGAGTAGTCTAGTTCCCTTATAGCACAAGAGGTTTTTTTTACTATAATCAAATCATGATTACAATTGCTTATGCCCTTGAGCATACAAATTTTCTTGCTCGGACCTACAACCTAAGACTTGTCTGCTCAATTAGCATCTGATCAAGACTTCCTGCATAGATCCTTATATCCTAAAATTTTCCTGCTCATACCCTCAAGTACAAGACTTCTTGCTTAGACTCACAGCCTAAGACTTTCCTGCTTATATTCCACATATTCAAGACTTTCTGCTCAGAACCTTAGTCTAAGACTTTCCTGCTCATATTCCACGAATCTAAGACTTTCTGCTTAAATCCCACGGATTCAAGACTTCCTACTCATACCCTTGAGTATTAGACTTTCCTGCTCAGATTCCATAAATCCAAGACTTCCTACTTAAATCCCACGGATTCAAGACTTCCTGCTCATACCCTCGAGTATACGACTTTCCTGCTTAGATTCCATGAATTCAAGACTTTCCTGCTTAGACCTATAGTCCAAGATTTCCTTGCTTAATCAATAATTTGATCAAGACTTCAATTCTCAAGCACATAGAAAGATACTTACATGGCTTAAGCTCACATCAAGATACTTTGATGCTTAAGCACATAACAAGAGACATTATTTCTAAACTACTAAATAATTTGTTTAACAGAATAGACAACAAGGTGTACTTGATATAAAATCAAAGGTACAAGAAAATAACTATAACAAAGATCATAGCTCTTAAGATTTCTAAGATATTCGCTATTTAAGAAATATTAAGGCTTTGTACAATTTATAACAGATAACAAAAACTCTACATACTCGATGTTGTTTTTGATCTTGTTATTCTTCTATGTTGATAGAAGCGTGAGACGCTCCTTTTCTTCTTATCCCTCTTTCTTTATTCCTTGTTGTTGATCCATATTGAATCTTTAGCTACTTAAATAGCATATACAAAAGAATAATCATTGGAAGAGATAACTTATATAAGTGTCTTTGTTACTCCAAAGTACTAAGAGATATTGAAGATAGATACACACAAAAAAATCTTTATCCATTGTGTAACTCGTTTAATCGTAGCATCATCCTTGTAAGTTGTATTATAGATCCGTTGAAAGTGGATATCCGTAAAGTATATCAACTCTCCTTGAGCCAGTGAACACAGACTCTAACTGACAAATTGATTTGACATTGGAGCTTTCTTTAAGTAGTACAAATCACTTAGCTTTGTCTATAATTCTGAATGACCACCAGAAGTTGATACATTCAATAAGTGTATAGATAAACACATTGTTATTTTGATGCAGATGCATTCGGCTTCAGAGTCTATGCAATCCTATATCATTAGAATTCACCTAATAACGTCCTTCAATTCTGAACTATCAGAAGCCAAGAACTCAGCTTCCCTAAAATTCCTTCTCTTAACATAATCTGAGTATATTCTCTTTAAGCTTTGAAACCTGAATACTTAGAACACACAATAGATAACACCATTGTTATTTTAGTACTTTGCTATCATCAAGACCTAAAGGATACATGTCATGAACAAATCTTGTTCTAACATACTGTGATTGTATGAACTCATGTAATATTTATCAAAACATAGTGGGAAAATAACTTTCAATGAGAAACCATTGAAGAGCGGAGTAGGCTCCTGCGAGGACGATAGAGCTGAACCACTATAAATCACAGTGCTCTCTCTCGCATTTTAATTTTGGTAGGTTATTGCATGTTTAGGTAATTGTTTCTAAGTGTAGTTTATCGTAAATTCTTGTTCCTAGCAATTTATTACATAAGTGTAGGAGTTGTTAAAGTGGAACCTATTTGTGTTTTAGTGCTGATTAAAATGTACAAATTATGGTGTTAGATTCCTATAGAAAATGAACTTTGTAAAGAATATATCTTGTGTAATTTGCAAATTGACAATTCAATAATAGTTTGCTACCTTTTGTTATTATCTTTGAAAAATCTAAGTATAATTGTGAATTGTAGTATAGTTGCATTAGCGATTCCTTCCAAGATAAGCATATCGTCTCTAAATTTGCAAATCGATTTCCTCAATGCAAACTCTAGATTTCATTTTGAAATCCTTAAGAAACAATTTTGAAAATCAATTAAAATTTTTTAAAGATTTTATTCACCCTCTTTAGACTGTTTCTCTACTCCTTATTCTCACCCAGCACGACTTGATGTTATGAATAATTCTTGCCTTTTGAAGCTTGCTTGGGCCATTAGCAGTAGTGAACAATCTCTTTGTTCTGAAGCTTATGCGTGACAAATATATGAGGAGCAATGTTGGTTATGAGAATGTGATTATTAAGGCAAATGATTAAAGTTTGTGGAAGATAGAATCTCTATAACTTGTGACCTATGTTTTCTTAGTTTGCGTATTAATCTATAGGATATGGTGTCAATATAAATGTTTGATCATATTGTTGGGTTGAACCAAGTATAACGTTGATGGATATTAATACATATAGGGTCAATACAGCTTCTTATTAGCATTTAGAGGACTTAATGGCAACATGTTCAATGGAATTTGGATCTTTTAAAGCATCTATTTCCTTAAAATATTGTAACTAATATCCTACCTATTCTCCCTCCCAGGGGTAATAGTGGAAGAAATGTTTGTTGTTAGCCAAACGATAAAAAAAATGAGTATATTGTTTCATCAAGTTATAAATTAATGTGTAATTTTGATAGGCAAAATGGCAAGAATAGTTGGAGGTTGATATGAAAACTTAAAGTCCTTGTACAAATAAGACCATTTATTTGGTTGGTGTATCATGATAGCATAAATGATTAATGAGAAAAATAAAATGCAACTAGGAGAGCATTTTAAAGATGTAGAATAGAGGTGGAATCTCTTATACATGTCTTATGTGACTGTCCTTTAACTTTTTTTTTAGACTAATGTAGTTATTTTAGATATAGGGGGTTATTTTCACTAGTAATATTAAAGAGTGAATGCATACTAATTTGCATTTGAATTTTGATATTAGTGAAAATTCGCCATGTGTAACCTCTTGTTTTGCACTTTGGATGTGGAAAAATAAGCAACAAGATTATGATTATGAGAATTTTTTAGACCTAAAATTCTTTGGCTGACATGTTAGTAAATTTCTCTTAGGTACTTTTAAATAGTTGAGCTACATGGTAATAAGATAAAGTTGGTTTAAAAGACTAAACAAATAAAGTATTCTCTTTTTCTATTTAGTTGAGTTAGATTGAACACCGATTAAAACTAGTAAAAATAATTTGATAGTTGGATATAATAATTTTTTAAAAAGTTGAACGTGTGAGAGACTTATAGATTTCACAAAATATTTAAGTACTTGTAATACATCATATATTGTAGAATTATAGGATGTGTTAGCTATCGAGACTCATAAGCAAAAATGGTTATTCAAAACATTATAAATTTAACCGTTACTCAAATTGAATTGAAAGATATGAATTTGTCATACAATAAATTTAACCTTTACTCAAATTGAATTGAAAGTATTAGAGATAACTGTTGCACCCTAATTTTTTACCATAGAATTCCCCCCCCCCCCCCCCCCCTCGTGCGTTTCCTTACATTTTATCTTTCTACTTTTATGTGCGACTAACGAGTGTGTGCGGGATATTTTGCTTTAAAGATGTCTCTGGCAGAGTTTTTATGATTAGATCCTTTTAAATCACGATTTTGTCCCCTTTCAAGTTTTTCTCTCTTTGTCAAAGAAGATTTGTCGAGACAAGATTTGTACATGAATTGAGATCACGGGCTCACGGTGACAGAGGCATTTGTAATACAAGATAATTTTGGGATTCAATATTTGAAGATCATTAATTGGAGTTTTAAGTTCAATGGTTTCAATTTAATCAAGTGGGGTTATTTGGTTTGTGGTGGAGAAACTTAATTCGTATCATATTAGAATTGATTTGGTGTACTACATGTGGATTTAATCAGTGAACAAAATAAGGTTGTAACATCCAAGTACGGGAAATCCTTAAAGTCATGTTCCTGTGGATTGCAGTTATTATCGACATATATCCCATTACCCATCTTGTGTTGGTTGTATTAACTTCAAGACTTTCGTTCTTCAACAAGCTCATATTAGAACTCAAATTCAAGTCTCCATGTTGGTCTAATTGCTCAAATCTTAAGAATTTATAATTTAAGGCTTCGTTTTGAGTTGCAAGTCTATTTCCAAAGCATTATAACTACAGCTCAAGCTTATTCCAAAGCATTATAACTACAGCTCAAGCTTATTTTAGAAGTATTATAATTACAGCTCAGTTCAACCGCTATCTAAGAGTGCACATTTCGAACATTACGAGATTAAATATGAATCACATTTAACTTTGATCAGAAAATCCCAACATTTGATCATTTACATTTGTGGACAATGACATTATTTCAGCCGCTGGGCATATGAAAAAGAAATACAACTTTGATTACTTCTAAACCAGATTGATTACATAAGGCTAGAACATCTGTACTACAATTAAAGTGACATGTGATTTAGTACTGCACAGTGAGACTCTCGCCCTATCTTCATGCTTTAGTATCAAGTATCTCTTGGATGGAGTTTAAGTTTCATCAGGTGCTTAGGCCCTCCATCTCTTTTGCGGTAACAGGCACAATGGGAACCTTCCTTTTGTTTCCATTGATTTTGAGTATGATTATCTCCTGCAAAACAATAGAAATCAGACGGCTACATTTGGAAGCAACAACTGTTAATGCACCAACAACAGCAAATGCTTTGCAGGGGCATCAGTCTCACCAACAATTTGGCGGTTTATCTTATGGACAGTTGCAGGGTGGTGGAATAGGAAGGGGGAATTTGCATGTGGAACCTTCTCAACGCCAACTCTACTGGTCCGAAACAAAGCCGAAGAGTCGGTCCGCAAATCGCACGAGTACCTGAAGGACATCAATTTCAGACATCAGTGGAACAAATCTTAGGAGATGGAACAACGAAAGGAAATTCATAAACAACAGGAAAATGTAAGAGGAAGGCATCCTTCAAGCAAACCAACTCCTTTCGCTGCATAATTACTTCCATCGACCTCGAGACTGCTCAAGCACCAAGTTAAACCCGCCACAATAAACTGCGAGTTTCAATGCCAAAATAGCCACCCTTTTCCTGCTTTAGAAATAACTGCAACTCAATGAGGCCATTAATAAAGGTGTTCTCTTTTCGACACGAATAGCTCAACGCAGTTTGAAAGTGAGCTTCCCTGATTGAATCTGTGAAAAGGGAAACAATGCTAGGGATATCAAATAAGCATCAAAATGCACCGTTGTCCGGAGAATTTAATAATGTGTTTCCTGCTTCTCCTGCATATAAAGAATTTGGGAATTTTTCAACAGCATCACGAGAGCAGTTTCAAAGCCCTGGATCAAAAAAATCAACGACAGATAATGAAAACGAGTACAATAACAATAATGATGATATTGTCCTTACTAGCCATTCAAGTTCAGAAGATGATGTCCGTTATGTTTCCAACTCAGAATCTGATAAATTGACCACCACACATGTCGGTAAGTTGATTAAATATCTACAAAGTCAATCAAAAGAAACACAAGCTTCCGCCGCCGAAGAATTACGGTTTCTTACAAAGCATAATATGGAAAACCGTATCATTGCTGAGAAGTGTGGTGCCATTACGCATTTACTTCCACTGTTATATACCAGCAAGTGGAAGGGTTACAATCTGGTAGTTGGGATTGCCATCAGTATGTTGTAGCCTATTTCTCCCCTGCATTTAGAAACAGTACATGTTAGAACTGCAACTCCTGACACGCGATTCCGACACTCCGATATTGCTGAAATTAGAATCATAAGTAAAGCAAGCGGATGCATATTATATTAAGAATGAGAGTTGTTGATACTACTGACTACCGTAACGTAGAGAACTTCATAGTCATCGTTGCTGAGTCCAAGAGCTCATCCGATTACGGCAGCCTACTTAACCTGTAAGGAGAAAGTGGAGAATCAATTCTAAACTGTTACACAACAGGCTAGATTGGAATTAAGAATTAAGAAGAAACTCACCGTTCATATCCAGCTACTGCATAAACCACTCACTCCAGTCTTGGCTCATCTCTCCAAACAAACTCAGTTACGACATGAGAGGACCAAAATGCGACGCTTCACCACTACAACTCAACTTCTGCTAGAAAACCGAAAGAAGAACTTAAGCTGCAGAAAGCGTTTGATACTGATGTTACAAACCTTCAAAGACGACATCTATCATCAAAGGAAGTCAGCAGCAAATCAAAATACCAACTCGAAGAAAATGAGCGGAGAGAGCTAGAAGGAGATGAGCGAAGAGGAGGGTAAGGTGATTGAGAAAAGAAGCGATGGAAGCGGAAGAAGAAGAACGAAGGGATTGAGAAGGAGAAATCGAAGAAGAAGGAAGGGAGAACGAAGAGAAAATCGAGCGAGAGAGGAAGAATGGAGGGAGAGGGCAATCGACAGAATTTGGGAACTAGGGTTCCTCCTTTTTTTTAATTTTTGTATTGCTGTAAACCATATGTGCGCACGACCACGGTAGTACCGTGGTCCATCGTCACGATCATCACATGTCACCACCAGATCACGATCTAACGATCCTCGTTGCACAGCCCCACCATAAGTCTGCACCCGCGTAACACTCGATCACACGCCCTCTCCCAATTAACTCCAAATCCTCCCCTAATCAACCAATTAACCGTTAATCTGCTTTTGATTAGTTTAATTACCTGTCTAATATTTAATTAACTAATCTTTCTAAAATTAATTAACCTCTAATCAAACCTTAATCAACTCTTTTTTTTAAGCTAATAATCTTTTTAATTAACCCCTTTTATTAAGTAATTTATTTAATTAACTTAATATTTCACTAAACACTTTTATTATAAAATCCTTTTTTTACATTATTTAGAAAGTTATTTTCAAATTCAATTGGCTCTTATAATAATAATTAAAATTATTTTATCCTAATAAACCTTTTAAAATAACTCTCATTTTTATTAAATAACTAAAAACTTTTTTTAACCTCTTAAATAATCCCTTAAGTAATTTAATTCTTATTTTCGTAATAAAATTATTCATAGCTTTTATATAATAAAAAAAAACCTTTTTCATAATTGATAATAACAACTATTTTATTTTTAAAAAAAAAATTCACTTCATGGCAATCCTTTTATCGATGAAATTAATTTTTTTTATAATAGCTTTAATAATAACCTTTATATTTATATAATAAACAAATAAAACTATTTAACTATTTTAATAGAAATTTCTTATATAAAGAAATAATAAAAAAAAACTTTTATAATAACCTAAGTAAAAGGAAAACAACTTAAAAATCATTTTCATAATTTAAATAACATATATTTCACTCGTTAATAATAATTAAACTTTTTTAATATTAGAAAACCATTTTCTTAAGTAAATTAACTTTTATATGATAATGAACAATTTTGCTAAAACAAATCTAATGCAACCGCCTTCTTAAAATTAATCCAACATTATCCTTAGAATCAAATCTCATCAATGACACCCCTTTTCAAGCAATCCGCTTAAAATCAATCAACATCGTAAATCTAATTCAATCATGCACACTTACACTTCACGAATCACTCACCTACACCTTAGCGCTTTCATGCGTGTGTATGGTTTATTTTCTGCAATTTATTTTTTGCAATTTATATTTTCGCATCGCATTCCGTCCAAAGGAAAAACCTACACATGATTCAACAATTGTGTGTAGTGCACATCATTTGCATCATTCTCCCCATGATCCTTGATCCCATTCAAGTTGATCTTTCTAAATTAGATCCTCCCCCATAGGAAGGACCCTTTTACAACTTAGAACAAACAAAACAATACAACTCAAATCAAACAATATTCAAACACATTAGAGAAAGATGCCAAATCATCTTAAGCGAGATAGAATCTCCACCCCACATCAATACAATCAATACCGTAGGAACTTTTCCTTAAGAGAGATAGAGGCGTACCTCATCGATCTATATCCGAGTACTTGAGCCCTTCTCTTAAGACGATGCAAAGACTATTTTCCTACAATTTGTGGCAGTTAAATCTCTCTTAAAATGACAACCCATCGTTCCTCCTAAAATCAATCAATCAACTACCCTAAACCTGTAGGGACTTTGACCATAGTCAAAGAACTCCTCAAACCCTTTAGGGGAACTACAAATACTCTGATTCCACTCCCGTAAGGATATGTAGGCATAAGATGTGATATCTTATCGAGTATACTTAGAAATAAACCCCTAGGTCTTTTATACCTTAAGCAGATAAACACTTAGCAATAAACACACATTAAAATAAGATGTTCCTGTAGAGTACTACAGAAACTTAGGATGCTAGCACCTTCCCTAAGTTTAACCGACCTCCGAACCTAAAACTCTAGCTTGCATTTGCATTGCATTGTGGGAATTTCGATATTTATCCCTTCCTTTGGAGAAATCAAAGTTCGGTTGCAAAAATGAATAAGATTCAAAATAATCAATAGTTTGGTATCCAAATTTCACCGCGACAATAACAAATAAAGAGTTTAGTCACTTTACACTTGTAGACTAAGTATGTATATATAGTACTCTCTTGTGTACATTGAATATCAATAACATAACTTCTTTTCACTCCTTCTTCCCTTTTCTCTCTTACTCTTCTGCATCTGTAACAGAATTTTGTTACACAAGGATGAACATCCATGTTCATCTTCTTCAATTCTAGTATAGTATCACTCCCGCCATGATCTAACGCGCTTCCGTCATTTCTTTCTGCTTTCCCAGCTTTGTGTTCTTCATTCTTGGAGTTGTTTCACTCTGTGTTCGCATAAGCAAGCTTTCTTCTGCTCTAGCTCTATTCAACGGCAACAATGGAATCCGGTGATAATCAAGAATCTGGTGTCAAAGACACATCGCAACAAGGCATCTCTGGGATGGGCACAATGAAATCGAACAATCGGTTTGGTCTGAAACTCTCTATTAAGTTGCAAGAAAACAACTACCTGCTATGGAATCAACAGGTCGAAGGAGTAATCTTGACTCAGAAGATGCATCGTGTTATGGTCAATCCGCATATTCCTCCGAAGTATACAACCACGCAAGATCGTATCACAGGTACGATTTCTGATGAGTATGGAAGCGTGGTTAGTTCAAGATCAAGCTGTGTTTATTTGGCTACTCTCAACAATATCATAGTCAATTCTTCCTCGCGTTCTTGCGTGCAAACACGCATATGAAGTTTGGGATAAAATCCACCAGTATTTCACAGCACAGATGAAGGCTAGGGTTAGACAGTTGAGAGTGGAACTAAAATCTACCAAGAAAGGAGCAAGCACAATCACTGAGTTTGTGCTCAGGGTTAAAGCCATAGCAAATTCACTCCTAGCTGTTGGAGATTCCATCACTGAGCAAGACCAAGTTGATGCTATTCTGGATGGTCTTCCTGAGGAATACAATCCATTTGTCATGCAGATGTATGGTACTCCAGTTCCACCTTCTCTCTGTGATGTTGAGGCTCTGCTATATGTTCAAGAAGCTCAGCTGGAAAATTTTCGTCAAGATCAAGCTGCATCTAGTGTTGCTGTAAATCTTGCTCACACAGGTCATGGAAACTCAAACTCCCAGAGGGAGTACACATCCAACCATGGCAGGAATTCTAGGTCCTTTAGAGGTAGGGGCAGGGGAAGAACAAGGCCTTCCAATGGCAACAGACCTACATGTCAATTATGTGGTAAATATGGGCATGTTGTATCCTCTTGCTGGCACAGGTTTGATGAAAATTTCATGCCTCCAAATCCTAATGAAACTCAAGAAAAGCCTAGCAATAACATGGAATCAAGACAAGAACAGTCTGCAGACAAGGCTCAAAATTCGCAAGCTGTAGCAATGATGGCTGCCACAACCAAGTCCATTGGCACAACTTAACAGTATCACCTTCCTGCAGAATTGGACTCCCAAGCATGGTTTGTGGACTCAGGTGCATCTCATCACCTTACTCCATATGCCTCTTATTTACAAAATTCTAGAGTATATACAGGCCATGACAAAGTCTATGTTGGTAATGGTCACACACTCACTATTAATTCTATAGGGTACACATCTTTTTGCTCACCTCTCATGCCTAAATGCAAGTTGACAATGACTGATATTCTTCATGTACCAGCTATTACTAGAAATCTTCTTTCTGTCTCCAAATTCTCTCATGATAATCATGTCATCTTTGAATTTTTGTCTAACAAATGCTATATTAAATCTCAGGCTTCTAGACAAATTCTGGTTGAAGGAGTTCTAGATGCCAGTGGTCTCTACTGTTTTCCTATTCTACCTTTGGAGTCCTCAAGGTCTCACAATTTGCATCCCTCATTGAATAAGTCTTGTCAGGTTCAGAGTTATACAGTTGTGCATTCTACACCTAGCTGTCAGCTAGATTGCTTTATAGATAATACATGTAATAATAGTATGCTTTGGCATCATAGGCTAGGACATGCTAATTCTACATCTGTAGCTCATATACTAAAGTTGTGTAATATTCCTTATTCAAATAAACAAAATAGTTTTTGCAAGTCATGTAATCCTGGTAAGGCTCATAGGCATCATGCCCCTCTTACAAATCATGTATATAGTAAAGCTTTTGATGTGATATACACTGATCTTTAGGGTCCTTCCCCCTCACCATCCAGTTCTGGTTTTAGGTATTATATTGCATCTGTTGATGCTCACACAAGATATACATGGTTGTATTTCCTTAAACAAAAGTATGAGGCTCTAGGTGCTTTTAAATTGTTCCATAAGTTTGTTCAAACTCAGTTTGGTCTTATAATCAAGTCTATTCAGTCTGATTTTGGTGGTGAATTCAGACCATTCACTAGGTTTCTGCAGGAGCTTGGTATAACATATAGGTTAACTTGCCCTCATACCTCACATCAAAATGGTTCAGTTGAGAGAAAACACAGAACCATTATTGAGATGGGCCTCACTCTCTTAGCTTATTCATATATTCCTCTAACATATTGGGATCATAGTTTTGCTACTGCTGTGTATCTAATTAACAGGTTGCCAACTGCTCCTCTGACTACATATCATTCACCTTTTCATGCTCTCTATGACAAGCATCCAAATTAAAAAACCATTCGTGTGTTTGGTTGTTCCTGTTATCCCTTACTCAGGACATACAATCAACACAAGTTGCAGCTCAGAAGCCAAGAGTGTGTCTATCTTGGAGTCTCTCCTCAACACTGTCGCTACTCGAAAAATACGCGCAACGATGGGGAAGGCGAAAAGGAAAAGGACAGAAGAGTCGCCACCGAACTTTATTTATCCCATGAGGGGAAAGGAAAATATCGAGAAAACCTAAAGAAAAGAACGGATAAGATGGTCTTGCAACCAAGAACGGGTTCGGAAGCCGGCTATGCAAGGGGAAGGTATTAGCACCCCTCGCATCCATCGTACTCGATGGGAACCATTTGCTTGTCGAATGTGTGAATTTATTTGCTTAAATGTTATGTTATGAAAGTGTTTTCCAAAGGGTAAAGAAAGAGGGTTTAGAAACTAAGAAATGAGGCAACAGGGAAGAAGAGAGAAAGGTTGGACTCGGTAAGACTTCGCGGTCCTAGACCTACGTATTCTCGATAGACATGAGAAAATCAGAGTCGACGTAGTTCAGGGAACTACAGATATAAGGGGGAATGTGCTCGGCAAGGATTGTGGTCCTTGTACCTACGTATCTTTACTTGAAAAAGTAAAGAATCAGAGCAGCCGTAGTTCGGCCTATGATTTGTTGATGTTTTGTGGATGATGCTATCGTGCGCATTCTAGAAGTTTAGGTGTTTTGCTGCTCGCATGTGAGGAGACATATGCGTTACCTGTTTGCGGTAGAACAGACGTAACATATCCTTTTTGAAAGATATTAGGTTTTCGCCAGGCGAGGCAAGATGTCACATTTGATTTGTGGATTTGTTTTTTAGGGGTGAGATAGGTCCTCGGATAGTAACCCCTTGCGGGTAGTACCCAATTCTTTATCTCAAAGTTTTTATTATGGAAATGGTGTGGCGAACGTAGCATCTTCGTATTGAAAGACGAGTATCGAGACCACCCCCACTACAGTGAGCATCCCAATACTCGGAGAGGAAGAAGACTACACTTAATCCTCTCTCTTTAATTCAATGTGAAGAGAACTTCGTTCTATTATTAAAGGTGTTTTTGGTTTTGAATGGTAAGTGCTTCTGCGATAGAGAACCCTACGGTAAACGTCAGCACTCGGGATAGGAGAAGACCTACGCCTAACCACTCCACGACCATTCAAGTTTTTGTCATGAGAAGAGTTTTAAAAATGCGCTCGGTACAGGACTGAGGTTTTTAGGTGACAAAGGTTGCGGAAAGAAGTTGTAGAGGGAGATAGGTGGTGGATAAAGTCACGTCTTCGTATTGAAAGACGAGTATCGAGACCACCCACACTACAGTGAATATCCCAACACTCGGAGAGGAAGAAGTCTACACTCAATCCTCTCTCTTTAGTTCAATACCAAGAGAATCGATTTATTTATTGTAAGTGTTTTGAGAATGCACTTGGTACGGGGCCGAGGTTTTTTAGGAGAAAAAGGTGTGGATGAAAACGTCTTCATATTGAAAGACAAGTATCAAAACCACCCACACTACAGTGAGCATCTCGACACTCGGAAAGGAAGAAGTCTACACTCAATCCCTTCTCTTTAGTTCAATACAAAGAGAACTTTACCCTTTTATTAAATATGGTGAATTGGCTTAACAATCGTTTAAGAAAATCCGCTTGAGATTGGGTCAAGGGTTTAATTGCTTAAAAAGGTTTGAGGTGACACGAACAAGGTCGATGGCGGACGCACAAGGCGGCCGACTTACATGGTCGAAAATGGCTCGATAAAATCGAGAGTTTGTTTTTTTGAAAATGGTTATGTAATCAAGAGTCAACAAAGACAATAGAAATATTTACACTAAAACCATGCAAACATATGGGCTAGTCGGCAAAAAAAATCAAGACATGCAAAAAAAAACGGCACGCCATCAAGGAGTTCGTCGTGCGAACTCCTTGAAAAAAAAATTTTAGGTAAAAAACAGCAAAAAAGCATAAACAAACTGATCAGTTCGCGCCGCAAACTGAGAAAAATGAACATTCTGTTTTTTGCATGTTCGCGCCGCGAACTGAGAAAAGTTTTGATTCTGTTTTTGACAGTTCGCGCCGCGACCTGAAGCGAAAAATACAGTATTTGCTGTATTTTTTGCTGTCTTTTGTGATTTTCTTCCTTTTTATTGGTTCTTAAAAATGTTTTTTTGGAACCCTTAGAACCTTACATGATGCATACAATACAACAACACATAAAAGAGTAAACGAAATGAATGTAAATAGCAAAAATATAAAGACAGAAAGGTTGGAGGAAATGGATACCCAAGAGCTTTCTATCCTTCTTGCAAGTCCTCCTTGGTCTTGGTTGAATGTACCTCACTCCTCTTCCCTCTATGTTGTGAAGGTTTTGTTTCTTAATGATCCTGTTGGTTCTATATCACTATCTTTTTTTTGGTTTGCAAAGCTTCCTATTTTTCTGTTTTTTTAGGGTATTGTTTTGCTCTCTCTATTTTCTGGTTTTGCAAGTGTGTGTAGAAATGAATGTTGAATGAATGAATCCTCTTGTTTACAGACCCCTCCTCTTATCTCAGCTCCTAGGGTTTTCTCTTCCCCCCAAACATCAGATTTTTTCATGGGGCAATGTCTCTTGCCACCTTTTCTCATGTCACTCTCTTTCATTCCATTTCCATGTATATGGCTATGCTGCATTTTTCTGCACTACTTTCCCATGTTGTCTTTTTCTGCAGCCCTCTACATTGCCCTCAATCCTTTCACCTCTTTGTTGGCTTATGCTTGGACTACCCTCTTGGTCAATGTTAACCTTTGGACAGAATTTTGAAATTCTGATTTTTAGATGCATTATCATATGCAATTCCCTTGGTCTTGTGACATGTATATTTTGTGACATGATACACATTGCCACTTCTTGCATGGGGCTGTTTTGGACCATATTCAAATTGCCCATGAATGTATGCATAGCCTTGATCTTGAGATATTCCAACATTGAATTAGCTCTTAAATATTTTCCTTGCATGTTTGTAAGCACAAAGAGGGTCATGTGGACTTGATGGAGCATGGGGGATACCATGACATGAAGTTATTTTTAGAAACTTGAATTAAGACTAGAAATAACTTAATTTCCTAAGTATTACCAAGAGTTTGGATTTTTTTAACAAGTGTGACATTCTTGCAAATGTCATGAAATTTTCTTTGTAATATTCTTGAATCTAGCCTTGAATTCATGAATCTTGAATTTGGAATGATGGGCTTCCCTTATGTCATTGAATTTGAAGAAATGAGTCAATCCTTGAAAGAGGGCAAATTTTGGGGTGCAACAGCTGCCCATATTCAAACGACTTGGACCTGAAGGGATGAAAAGCAAACGCTTTCAAACATTCGAGGTAAAAGGTGATTGAATACAAAAGAACCCAAAAATTTGTCAACCGTAGAATCAAACCTCTGACATCGCCGTCAGGCACCTATAACAGGTAGAACATCTGACTTTGCCATCAGTCGTTGATCAAATACAAACACCTGACCTTACCGTCAGCTCTTAATAGCATTCTAACTTCGCCGTCGGAACTTAACATCAAATTTGTGAGATCTGACCTCACCGTCGATATTCAACATAATCTGTAAAAACATCTGATTGGTAGAACATATGATCTTGCCGTCAGTCCTCCATATCCTCTGACTTCGCCATCATCTTACAACATAATCTGACTTCGTCGTCAATTAAAATCATCTGACTTCGCCGTTATTTCTCAAACCATTTTGACGTCGCCGTCAACCCTCTACATGATCTGACTTCGCCATCAATTCTCCACATAAAATTTGGCAAAACACCTGACTTCGCTGTCAGTCCTTAACATCAAATTGGTAGGACACCTGATTTTGCCATCATCCTTCCATAATTTGACTTCGCCGTCAACTCCCAATGACCTGACTTCGCCGTCAACTTTCTTCACGATCTGACTTCGCCGTCGATTCCCAACATGGCCTGACTTCGTCGTCAATTCTCTTCATAATTTGACCTCGTCGTCAATTCTCTTCATAATCTGACCTCGTCGTCAATTATCAAAATGGCTTGACTTCGTCGTCAATTCTCTTCATAATCTGAACTCGTCTTCAATTCTCTTCATAATCTGACCTCGTCGTCAATTCTCTTCATAATCTGACCTCGTCGTCAATTATGAAAATGGCTTGACTTCGTCGTCAATTCTCTTCATAATCTGACCTCGTCGTCAATTCTCTTCATAATCTGACCTCGTCGTCAATTATCAAAATGGCTTGGCTTCCTCGTCAATTCTCTTCATAATCTGACCTCGTCGTCAATTCTCTTCATAATCTGACCTCGTCGTCAATTATCAAAATGGCTTGGCTTCGTCGTCAATTCTCTTCATAATCTGACCTCGTCGTCAATTCTCTTCATAATCTGACCTCGTCGTCAATTCTCTTCATAATCTGACCTCGTCGTCAATTCTCTTCATTTGACTTCACCGTCACTTTTATTTTTCTAAAAAACGAGCACCGAACCCAAAGGTCGGCTCAACCCTAAGTTCAGAAGAACATTCGTCGATTCACCATCTGGGTGAAGAAATCCATTGGGGAAACATGAACTTGAATAAATAGACTCCGCTAGGGAAACCGATAAGATGATCACATTTGTCAATGACCTGGCTGGAGGTCTAGATACCATGTAGGATTGAGAAATATACTGATAACCGCTGGAGATACGCTTGAAAACAAAGGGGTGGCAACCCGGCTTATGTTTTACATGCATATGTTTGAATATGGCGTAATGCTCCATACGAAATGGAAATGCTACGCGTTTGGGAGGATGTTATGCATGATGCAAATGCAAAGGAACACTTTAGCAAAATAAATGCCAAAGAGGAAGGATTAATTTCGCCGGGGAAAAGACTAGACACGTCTAGTACAAATGTTGGGAAAACAAACCCTGGATGGTCTTCTGAACAAACTTCTGGGTAAGATTGTTCCGCTAAGAGCAAATCCACCCTGTTGGGGATTAGACAATGAGAGAACCAACATCAACCTTTGCTTGGGAAAATGAGCAATAAACTCAACAAATACAACTTCCGCTTGAGGAATGAGTCAATGACCTAGACTCTGAGGGGAAAAGGAGCCAGTTGTTCAAACTCTATGGGGAAAACAAATTTCTGAATTCGTTCCACTGCTGAGGGATAAACCCATACCCGCTCACTGGAAACGATCCTGCTCTGCTGGAGATTTCAATCTTGACCTGCTGAGGATATCCTTTGATTGTCAAGGTTTCAAACTGCTGGGGATCGCCCATGACTTTACTGTAGATGCCCCTGTCTGGGCTGAATATTGATTTGAAGATCTGATTAACCATGGGGTTGAAATACGTCATGCAATACACCCATGGTATTGAAAAGATGCCCCTGACTATGCTGGACTTTGCTTTGGTGATCTTGAGTTTTGTGGGAGGACCCACAGTCTTTGCAAATAATGCCCCTGACTGGACTGTTGATTGCGTTGAAGCTCTTGAATTTACCCAACAAAAGTTGCACAACTTCGTGGGGAACACCCACAGTCTTGCAGAGAATGCCCCAGACTGGGCTGATAATGATCTTGAAAATTCTTCGAAATTGATCCTGGACTTGATCTCGCATATGTGAATGCTTGATGATAATGATGTTCCATAAATGGAAATGCAAATGCAAATGCTAGAGTGGAGATGCAAGAGCTGGGGAGTATGATATGATTATAGGTATGCATATGATTCAAGATGCTTATGAAGTCGAATGCGATGTGTATGATGCATATGATAATGATGGATGCAGGCAGGTGACTGGGAATGCAAGTGATGACATGGCGGACTTTTTGTGGTTTCCAATATAAATTGGAATTTGGGTTGGAAGTACCAGATGAGGGCTGGTATTCGAAGGGTAGACCAGATGGGACTGGTTGGCGAAAGGTTAAGTTGTCAAAGGAAGGCTGATTTTATGGTTTACCAGATGGGAGTTGGACTTTGAAATTGTGTTTTCCAGACGAGGACTGGTTAAACGGAAGGCTAAAGGAAGGGTGACCAGATGAGAGATGGTTTAAGAACTGACATATACCAGGCAGGGCTAGGTATTTAGCAAAGGGTTGACCAGATGGGACTGGTTTAAAGGTAGGCTAAAGGAAGAGTGACCAGATGGGAGCTGGTTTAAGGGCTGACATGTATCATAAGGGAATTGGTGTTTAGTGAAGGGTCAACCATATGGGACTGGTATTTAGTGAAAGGTTGACCAGATGGGACTGGTATTTAATGAAGGATTGACCAGATGGGACTGGTATTGGAGGTTTCGGTTTGTTTTGATGGGTGACAGGTTTAGGTTGTGGGATGAAGAATCTAATGACAGCAAGGCCCTTTCGGAAGGTTAAGGTTATTGGGTGAGGTGATGGTATGGTTCCCCGACACTCGTTTTGAACTCAACAGTTCCTGATGAGGATGAACTTGCTTGAGTAGCTTGCCATGAGATGACCTCAAGATGGATTGCCCCAGAGTTTGTACCACGAATAGATTCATCATTGTTTAACTGATTCTTGTGGTTGGCTTCAACATACTTTTGAAGTAGCTTGCTCTTGAAAGAGCGTTGAAGCGACTTGACTTATCCTGATTGAACATTGGAGGGATCTATCCTTAAGTCAAAGAAACTCTGGGTGGCATGCCCCTGATTGGCATGATCCACTTTTGATTAACCGCTTCTTGATGATCTGCCCCGTGATCAACTGATGCTTGGGGATTAGCCTCAGACTGATTGATTCCAACTTCTCGGATGTCAATGCCCCAGACCATAGGGTGACAAGGTATACTTGATTTTGATCCAGACTTCTGAATAATTCAGTCCTGTTTGATTGCTTCGTGTTGGAATTTCCTTGATGCCAACTACTGACTTGCAATTAAAATTGTTTATTCATGAATGATAATTTTAATGCGACGTTCATGCAAGTTTGAAAGAAATGTCATTTATTAAGTGTCGTGATTGTGAGACGAATGGACCGTTAGTCCGAATGTTGTGCTAATTTGATTGGTGTGAAAGATATAGCAAGGATATTGACACCACTGCTGATGATTAGCAAATATGTGAGGAGTCAGGTTACGCAACCTTGCGATAATATGCTTTCAGAATAAACCTCTTCTCAATTAGGTCTTTCGAGGGTTGTAACGTGGTCTGGTTCACGGTTATAGAAACAAAGGATATTAGGATCAAATTATTATTTGTACCCACCCATCTTCTTGAAGATCTCCATACCTATATTCAGTTAATTCTGCACATGCTTATCTTGACGGTGTAAGCTTGATGGTTCAAGGTTTGCTTGAAATGGCAGCCACCTTATTTTATTTTCAAGGATGTCAGTGACCCTTTGATTTGTATGGCCACTGTATCTTATTTTGTTTTTGCTGAGGGTTTAAGGACCTCTTTTGATTTTGTTTTTGATCCCTAACTTTTGCATGGACTGATTTGCTTATCAGATCCATCGGGATTGCCTTGATTTTGCCTAAGTCCCCTTTTGAGTTGTTTGACTTAGCAGTCTTTTGATTTTTTTTTGTTGGAGAATTATGACTGCCACGTCACGGGTCATTGATGAACAACCGTCTTGTCTTTTGAATTTCGAGTGCGTGATTGGATTAACTGAACACTACCCTACCCCAGGTTGAGTGTAAGGGTTTGAATATCCGAAGGAAACTCCTACTTCTAGGCTCGAAGTGGTTGACTAGGGATTAACTCCTTATAACTCCGGTGTTTAGGGGATTCGAAACAATGCCTGTACATCATCGTCAAGGTTTTATCCGAAAGCATAGGATTTGAAATTGTGGGTATTTCATTTTCGTCATCCTCCCTCCAATCTTTGCTAAACAATATTGATAAAGTGGAGTGGATAAAGGTGTATGTGTTTGTGCTTGTGATAAGAAAAAAAATAAGCGAATGCGACATAATTGATTCGGAAAATGCATAATCAATTCATTAACATTACCATCCAAAACAACAATGTTTAAACACAAGTAGCAATTAACAGGAAATAAATTACAAGATGCAAATGATAAAAGCGCTCAAGGACTGCCAACGTTGAGGATGTCTTCCTGTATGGACCACTGACTTTAGGAGATGACCTTTGAAATCTTCGAGCTTTAGACAGCTGAGAGGTTGACATGGACGAACAAATATCCCTCTGGAAATGATATGTACACTTTGTCAATCAATTGTTGCACTTTGGCCTGGAAGGCTTTGCATTTTTCAGTCGAGTGCCCCATGGATCCACCATGATATCCACACTGAACATTGGGATTGTACCCAGGAGGGTAAGGTTCTGGCATAGGCTTAAGAGTTTTAGGCTCCACCAATGAGTTTTGAATCAAAGGAGAGAGAAGTTGACTGTGCGACATAGGGACTGGATGAAGAGGAGCAGTCCTTCTTTCCAAGTTGTTGTTGGGCCTATTCTGATTACGGCGCTGATTCGGATGACCTCGGCCATGGGCTTGTTGATTTGTATGAGGAGCGACCCATAGGAAGAAGCTTTAAGCATGGCTGATTTTCCATAAGGATAACATGGCACTAGTAATGATGCATGTCGAGCAGATGAGGGACCACATAGTTTTACTGGTATATCGTGAGAATACTCAATGTTTGTTATGAATGCGTTGGTTTCATCCTTGTCTTCCTCATGGAAATCATTGAAGGATTCAGTCTCACTGGCTTGGCTGCTGGAGGCGTCTTGGATTTGTCCACTTTTAAGGTAGCTTTCGATGCGCTCTCCTACAATTACAAGGTCAGAGAAACTTGTTGGCGTACAGCCATCCATTCTTTCAAGATAAGAACCATGCAAACTGTCGATGAACATGTCAATCAGTTCCTTGTCCGAAAGTGGTGGTTGCACTTTTGCTGCGAATTCTCTCCACCGCTGTGCATATCCCTTAAAGGATTCATTTTCATTCTGAGAAAGGCTTTGCAACTGCATGCGGGTGGGAATAGTGTCTAGATTGAACTGGTAAAACTTTAGAAAAGCGCTAACTAGGTCCCTCCATGATTGGATATGACTCCTTTCTAAATCTGTGTACCAACTTAATGATGCCCCACTCAGACTTCCTTGAAAACAGTGAATCATCAACTTGTCGTCATGAATGTAGGGGGTCGTTTTTCGACAGTACATCACCAAATGACGCCTCGGGAAACTAAAGTTGATGTACTTCTCGAAGTTGGGTGCCTTGAATTTTGAAGGAATCACCAAGTCTAGCACTAGACACATATCAGCAGCATCGAGTCCGGGCATATCAGGCACTTTCATCGCTTGAAGTGTCTCCTCAAGGACACGAAGCTTTTCTTCCATGGGATCAATCATTGGCATCCTCTGGGGTCGAGTAGGAACGTTTACTTGTGGAGGATGGCCATCCGGCAGAAGATCATACAGTGGATTGTTCGTCACAGTAAACCCTGGTGGGGACTCAACATTCTATCGGTCGTTCTCTGGCATAGCTACCTCAGTTTGCATTTTTTGACTTGGCTTTTCAAGGCTTCTACGTTCCTCTTGCTTCAAACTTTTTGTAGCTCTCACGAGTTCAATGGGAGTGTCGGGAAATCAACCAAGAGTTATGAACAGAGGATGGGTAAGCTTTTAGTATCTGGTCAGGGAAGAAAATGCAAAATGATGCAGAGATGCTTATGCAAATGCAATGCAATGAGTGCACACGAGAACAGATCCACATCAAGGATCAAGGTCACAGATCCTGCAGGGTATTGTAACAAAATATCTCTCACCACGGGTGGGTAATTTATTGGTTTATAAGAGGGCATCCCAAAAGGCTTTTAAACAAATTCCCATGCACTAACCCTCAAAAGTTTTCCATCATAACGACTACTCGTAAGATGGTAATCCCTTCAAAAGGATGAACACAGAGTTATGTTTTAGTAGCCTTTTGGAATAAGGTTCTACAAGAGGTCCTCAGAATCACGGAATCCCACGTCAGAAATAAAACGTCGTTACGACTACACGTAGGACATAATCTTTCCAACGGGGTCTCATCTGAGCGGTGGAATTCGATCCAACTCAACGAGTCCTACGTCTCACAAATCAGAAAGAAACCACCTCCTAATCTTAGTGTATACTCGAAAGCTCAGGTAGAAAGCTTTATCCTCACAAACCATCCCAATAAACCCAACAGGTTAGAAAGAAACACAATAATAAAATAAAATAAAACATAAAAGCAAATAAATCACAAATGCAACAAACAAACTAGGTTTGGCTTGCTAGGTGTCCCCAGTAGAGTCGTCAGCTGTCGCTACTCGAAAAATACGCGCAACGACGGGGAAGGCGAAAAAGAAAAGGACAGAAGAGTCGCCACCGAACTTTATTTATCCCATGAGGGGAAAGGAAAATATCGAGTAAACCTTAAGAAAAGAACGGATAAGATGGTCTTGCAACCAAGAACGGGTTCGGAAGCCGGTTATGCGAGGGGAAGGTATTAGCACCCCTCGCATCCATCGTACTCGATGGGAACCATTTGCTTGTCGAATGTGTGAATTTATTTGCTTAAATGTTATGTTATGAAAGTGTTTTCCAAAGGGTAAAGAAAGAGGGTTTAGAAACTAAGAAATGAGGCAACAGGGAAGAAGAGAGAAAGGTTGGACTCGGTAAGACTTCGCGGTCCTAGGCCTACGTATTCTCGATAGACATGAGAAAATCAGAGTCGACGTAGTTCGGGGAACTACAGATATAAGGGGGAATGTGCTCAGCAAGGATTGTGGCCCTTGTGCCTACGTATCTTTACTTGAAAAGGTAAAGAATCAGAGCAGCCGTAGTTCGGCCTATGATTTGTTGATGTTTTGTGGATGATGCTATCGTGCACATTCTAGCAGTTTAGGTGTTTTGCTGCTCGCATGTGAGGAGACTTATGTGTTACCTGTTTGCGGTAGAACGGACGTAACATATCCTTTTTGAAAGATATTAGGTTTTCGCCAGGCGAGGCAAGATGTCACATTTGATTTGTGGATTTGTTTTTTAGGGGTGAGATAGGTCCTCGGATAGTAACCCCTTGCGGGTAGTACCCAATTCTTTATCTCAAAGTTTTTATTATGGAAATGGTGTGGCGAACGTAGCGTCTTCGTATTGAAAGACGAGTATCGAGACCACCCCGACTACAGTTAGCATCCCAATACTCGGAGAGGAAGAAGACTACACTTAATCCTCTCTCTTTAATTCAATGCGAAGAGAACTTCGTTCTATTATTAAAGGTGTTTTTGGTTTTGAATGGTAAGTGCTTTTGAGACAGAGAACCCTACGGTAAACGTCAGCACTCGGGATAGGAGAAGGCCTACGCCTAACCACTCCACGACCATTCAAGTTTTTGTCATGAGAAGAGTTTTAAAAATGCGCTCGGTACGGGACCGAGGTTTTTAGGTGACAAAGGCTGCGGAAAGAAGTTGTAGAGGGAGATAGGTGGCGGATAAAGTCACGTCTTCGTATTGAAAGACGAGTATCGAGACCACCCACACTACAGTGAATATCCCAACACTCAGAGAGGAAGAAGTCTACACTCAATCCTCTCTCTTTAGTTCAATACCAAGAGAATCGATTTATTTATTGTAAGTGTTTTGAGAATGCACTTGGTACGGGGCCGAGGTTTTTTAGGAGAAAAAGGTGTGGATGAAAACGTCTTCGTATTGAAAGACAAGTATCAAAACCACCCACACTACAGTGAGCATCTCGACACTCGGAAAGGAAGAAGTCTACACTCAATCCCTTCTCTTTAGTTCAATACAAAGAGAACTTTACCCTTTTATTAAATATGGTGAATTGGTTTAACAATCGTTTGAGAAAATCCGCTTGACGTTGGGTCAAGGGTTTAATTGCTTAAAAAGGTTTGAGGTGACACGAACAAGGTCGATGGCGGACGCACAAGGCGGCCGACTTACATGGTCGAAAATGGCTCGATAAAATCGAGAGTTTATTTTTTTGAAAATGGTTATGTAATCAAGAGTCAACAAAGACAATAGCAATATTTACACTAAAACCATGCAAACATATGGGCTAGTCGGCAAAAAAAAATATCGAGACATGCGAAAAAAACGGCACGCCATCAAGGAGTTCGCCGGGCGAACTCCTTGAAAAAAAAATTTTAGGTAAAAAACAGCAAAAAAGCATAAACAAACTGATCAGTTCGCGCCGCAAAGGGTGTTCGCGCCGCGAACTGAGAAAAATGAACATTCTGTTTTTTGCATGTTCGCGCCGCGAACTGAGAAAAGTTTTGATTCTGTTTTTGACAGTTCGCGCCGCGAACATGGGTCGCGCCGCGAACATGGGTCGCGCCGCGACCTGAAGCGAAAAATACAGTATTTGCTGTATTTTTTGCTGTCTTTTGTGATTTTCTTCCTTTTTATTGGTTCTTAAAAATGTTTTTTTGGAACCCTTAGAACCTTACATGATGCATACAATACAACAACACATAAAAGAGTAAACGAAATGAATGTAAATAGCAAAAATATAAAGAGAGAAAGGTTGGAGGAAATGGATACCCAAGAGCTTTTTATCCTTCTTGCAAGTCCTCCTTGGTCTTGGTTGAATGTACCTCACTCCTCTTCCCTCTATGTTGTGAAGGTTTTGTTTCTTAATGATCCTCTTGGTTCTATATCACTCTCTTTTTTTTGGTTTGCAAAGCTTCCTATTTTTCTGTTTTTTTAGGGTATTGTTTTGCTCTCTCTATTTTCTGGTTTTGCAAGTGTGTGTAGAAATGAATGTTGAATGAATGAATCCTCTTGTTTATAGCCCCCTCCTCTTATCTCAGCTCCTAGGGTTTTCTCTTCCCCCCAAACATCAGATTTTTTCATGGGGCAATGTCTCTTGCCACCTTTTCTCATGTCACTCTCTTTCATTCCATTTCCATGTATATGGCTATGCTGCATTTTTCTGCACTACTTTCCCATGCTGTCTTTTTCTGCAGCCCTCTACATTGCCCTCAATCCTTTCACCTCTTTGTTGGCTTATGCTTGGACTACCCTCTTGGTCAATGTTAACCTTTGGACAGAATTTTGAAATTCTGATTTTTAGATGCATTATCATATGCCATTCCCTTGGTCTTGTGACATGTATATTTTGTGACATGATACACATTGCCACTTCTTGCATGGGGCTGTTTTGGACCATATTCAAATTGCCCATGAATGTATGCATAGCCTTGATCTTGAGATATTCCAACATTGAATTAGCTCTTAAATATTTTCCTTGCATGTTTGTAAGCACAAAGAGGGTCATGTGGACTTGATGGAGCATGGGGGATACCATAACATGAAGTTATTTTTAGAAACTTGAATTAAGACTAGAAATAACTTAATTTCCTAAGTATTACCAAGAGTTTGGATTTTGTAACAAGTGTGACATTCTTGCAAATGTCATGAAATTTTCTTTGTAATATTCTTGAATCTAGCCTTGAATTTATGAATCTTGAATTTGGAATGATGGGCTTCCCTTATGTCATTGAATTTGAAGAAATGAGTCAATCCTTGAAAGAGGGCAAATTTTGGGGTGCAACAAACACAAAGGGTTCAAGTGTCTAAGCAAGTCTGGAAAGATTTACATCTTAAAGGATGTAAACTTCAATGAAGAACTGTTTCCCTTTCCTCAGCTGTTTCAGTCCATTACATAGCAGATCCTGCATCTATAACCAAACCTCTAGCCTGTCCATCCAGCCTGTCATCAAAGGCACCAAATACAGCATCCCAGACTCCAACTATCACACCTGTGAACAATGTCTCCACAAACCAGCACTTGGATCTTGTCACTACTGACCATACATCAATGCACTTAGACTCCTTGGCAGTACCTATGTCTGAGCAGCCTAACCAACCTAGTCTGCCTCCTGAACCTATCAACATCAATTCATCCTCTCTTGGTACACCTACAACTACTATGACACCTGCTACCGCACAAGCTACTCAAGGTTCCGTGTCAAATATTCCCAAAATTGTGTCTCCCTTAACAGCTATTACCCATCATACATCTGAAGCAGGCCCCTCTACATGTCCTGCTAGCACTACTCCCAATACCATAGGTACTGATATCAGTCTATCCAACTCAGAGCATGAGGCATGTGCTTATCCAGAAGGTACTACCTCCAACCTATTTCCTTCTGAAAATGTTCACAACTCAACCTCTCTTGAAACTACCTCACATTCAACATTTTCTAATCCCATATATGAGTCCTCTCAATCCCCTTCTATTCACAGCCACACACCTTCCACTTCACTCTTGGTTAATGATCATCCAATGTTGACTAGAGCCAAGACAAGGAAATCCAAACCTAAGGCATTGTTAGCACATACTGAGTCTGAACCTGCTACTGTTAAACAAGCCTTATCTCACCCTGCCTGGCACACTACTATGCAAGCTGAGTTTGATGCTTTACAAGCCAACTACACATGGACCCTTACACCTCTACCACCTGATAAGAAAGCTGTGGGCTGTCGATAGGTGTTCAAAATCAAGGAGAATGCTAATGGATCCATCAACAAGTACAAAGCTAGACTTGTAGCCAAAGGATATCATCAAGAACATGGTTTTGACTATACTGAAACTTTTTCCCCTATTGTTAAGCCAACCACTATCAGAGTAATTCTCACTTTAGCTCTCACACACAAATGGGACATTCAACAAATTGATGTCAACAATGCCTTTCTCAATGGAACTTTGACTGATGCAGTTTACATGACTCAACCTCCAGGGTTTTCCACAACTGGCAAGACACTTGTATGCAAGCTTCACAAAGCTATTTATGGCCTCAAGCAGGCTCCAAGGGCCTGGTATGAAAAACTGGCACAGGCTCTTATCCAGTTTGGATTTATCACTTCTAAGTGTGATAATTATTTGTTTCTCTACCACTCTCAGGGCACTGTTATGTATGCTCTTGTGTATGTAGATGACATACTCATTACAGGCTCTGATCAAACACTGATTCATACTCTGATTCATCAACTTCATACTGCATTTTCTTTAAAGAAGCTAGGCAGACCAAAGTACTTTCTTGGTATTGAAGTGAACTTTCAAACAGATGGTTCAATGCTATTAACTCAATCCAAGTACATCAAAGATCTCTTGTCTCGAGCCAACATGGTTAATGCTAATGGGGTTCCGACTCCTATGATGACAAACTACAAGCTCAGTAGACATGGAGCTTCCAAATTAACAGATCCCTCGTTCTATAGGTCCATTGTAGGTGCACTGCAGTATGTGACTTTAACTAGGCCAGACATTGCCTACAGTGTGAATAAAGCCTGCCAGTTCATGTCTGATCCGCTAGACACACATTGGTCTGCAGTGAGAGGAATCCTCAGGTACTTAAGTGGAACTGTCTCATATGGATTACATCTCTCACCGTCGGCTTCCACTTCCAGATTACCACTGCATGCCTATAGCGATTTTGACTGGGCCAGCGACCCCGATGACAGAAGGTCCACCTCTGGTTATGCATTTTCTTTGGTCTCAATCTTGTTTCATGGAGCTCTAAGAAGCAAGCGTTGGTTGCTCGTTCCAGCACGGAGGCAGAATATCGTGCTCTCGCTCACACCACGTCTGAATTACTGTGGCTAGAGTCATTATTGTCTGAACTCAGAGTCACATATCATACTCCTATCCTGATGTGTGATAACTTGAGTGCAGTTCTGCTTTCTCATAACCCCGTTCTTCATGCCCGTACCAAACACATTGAGCTTGATATTCATTTTGTGCGTGAACGTGTTATAGCTGAACAACTACATGTCCATCATGTCCCTGCATTCGTTCAACTAGCTGACACGCTTACAAAACCGCTAGGGATTAGAGCATTTCAGCACTTACGGCACAAACTCAGGGTTGCAAGTTTGAAAAACCTCAAAAACATCACCATGAGTTTGAGGGGGCTATTAGAGATAACAAATAAAGAGCTTAGGCACTTTACACTTGTAGACTAAGTATGTATATATAATACTCTCTTGTGTACATTGAATATCAATAACATAACTTCTTTTCACTCCTTCTTTCCTTTTCTCTCTTACTCTTCTGCATCTGTAACAGAATTCTGTTACACAAAGATGAACCTCCATGTTCATCTTCTTCAATTCTAGTAGAAAGATATGAATTTGTCATATTTTAATACTTGTCAATTTAAATACTTGTCAATTTCGGATGTAATCCAAATCTTAATTTGTTTTATGTGCGTATTCTTATTAAAACAAAAAATTTATTAATCGACTGTATTAAATTCTTTACTCCTAAATTAATTAATATTAATTGTTATGTAAATTTTTCTCTTTAATGTGACCCTAGTTTTTTTAAATGGACAAAAAAATTATTAAAAAATGGAATGGTCATCTTAAAATGCAAATGAAAGATGGCCATCTTTCTTAATGAGCTCTCTAGCTCGACTTTATCCAGTTGGGTCCTTGCTATATATATATATATATATATATATATATATATATATATATATATATATATATATATATATGTGGCTAATTTTTAGTTAAAATGAAAAATTAAAAGTCAAGCTACTATTTAAGGGTTGCTTAAGAAATTATGTTGTTGGAATCTGGATGATGGTGCTATTGGACGATGGTGACTTCGATTCGATTTACTCATCAAATATAAACAGCACTTACTTCACAATTTAAATTAAATTATCCACTTTAATAAACCCAGATCCAACAAGAACCTAAACGAAAACACAAAAATTACAACAATCTAACACCTCACAAAGACAACTCCACAAACTTAAAACACAAGATCTTATTAAAACACAAATGAAGAAACCCTAGACAGTACATAAACTACGGAACTCCTTTTCGATTAACAGCATCAGCAGCTTTGAACTCAGCCTCAGAAGAAACGTTAGCACCAGAGAGAGTTGGCGCTTCCGTAGAACCAGCTCCACGACCTTCCGTAGGTTGCTGGTGACCTTGTGTACCGTAACCTTGTTTCTTATAATCCTCTAAGTTATCGTATTTCAGATAAGGACTGTCCTTATTAAATGGAACCCCTTCGGTGCTGCTTTCTTTGCCTGGTTCGTTTTCGTTTGTTGGCTTTGTTTCCTTCTCAGTTGGTTTCTCCATCTTGATGATCCTATGTTGTAATGTAGAAAACTCTATCTAGCAATATATATAACTGGTGTTACTGGTGAATATGTTGGTGCCGACGTGCTGTGGTTAAATCTCCACCGCTAAAAAGGGATATAATTCACCGACAAAAAAAGACGGTGTAATGATAAAGTAAAATGGACTAGTTATGTCGACGGGTTGCTTATTAAATTCTTTTATTGGATAAGGTAGTTTTTAAGTAAAATTGATTTATTTATTAATATATTAATGTAAACAAGTAACTTACAAGAAAATCATTAAATTAGACATTTATTCATTCAAATTATAAAATATTATTGTGTTCGCTAATTTTTTATTAGTTAATAATTGTGTACAATTATCTTATTGGATTATGTTTTGGCCGGCTACAAATGCAAAATGGGTCCAATTATCGTACATTATATATAAGTCATCACAAGTGCAATTTAAGGTATCACTCTAACCATAATTTACTCTATCTATTTTATTTACTTACTGATATAACTATTTGAGTGATAACTATCCTAAAGATATGCACAGTCGTGTCAAGAAGTTACACTAGTCATTCTAATTCTTAAACGAAACAATAGTGTTGTAGGTGGGAAACGACTTTTGGATTTAGATATTAGATTTGAATTTTATGACTCCGTTAATTCAATCTATTAATGTAAATTTAATAACTTTTTATTATTATTTTTTATTATTATAAATAAAAATATAAAATTAATATCTCATTAATAACCATAATTTTTCAAAATAAATTTTATTCTCCACCAATAAAATTACTAAATCAACGAGTTTATGTAATTTTAAAATTAAAATTTATTTTTTATTTTCTTTTGTATCATTTCCAACTTTTGTATTTTATGAAAATAACGCGTTTCGTTGAATTTTATACTATTATAAAGTGTTATGTTGTGTTGATGAGTTTTATTATATATTATGTTTTGGACTGGGACAACACTTGATCCATAGTCGAGCAGGCCCAAACTCATCTGGTCGGAAGGTCCAATAAGACTTAAGTCGCCTCTTCGTCGAGCAGAGACCTTTCTCCCGTCGGGCAGAACATCTTCTCCCATCGGACACGGGCCCATGGCAGTCGAGCAGGCTCCTCACATTTGCCTGACGCGCTCTCCCTTCTGCCCCGCTGTCGGGCAGAACCTGTAACACCCCGATTTCGATTATTACCATTTTGTTGAGTCTTTTATTTAAATTGTGTGATAATTATTTTATTTGTGAAATTAGTGTGTTAATATGATATGTTGACATGTTATGATATTTTACCGTTTTTGAGAGTTTTCGGGGAAATTAGAATGAAGGGTATTTTGGACATTTCTCATTTAATGATAAGTTAGAAATTTAGTGGAAATAGAATTATGTGAGGAATTTAGTAAAATTGGTAGAAAAGTGATTAAGTGTAGAATGACGTGAGAAAATGAATTAATTAAATTTGTGTAAAATAAAAATAAAATAAAAAAGATAAGAAGAAGAAATAGAAAGAAAAGAGAAATAGAGAGAAAAAGGAGAGAAAGAAAGAGGAAGAAGAGAAAAGAGAAAAAAAAGAGGAAAAGTTTGGAAATCTTCAAAACAACTTCTAAGAATCGATTTAATCGGGTAAGGGTGTGAAATCTTATTATCTCATCAATGTATATCATTATGTATGTGTTTGCTTGGATGTTTTCTTGTTTTCCATAGCTTGAGTTCTAGGTTGAAATTGAGATTTTTGTGAGGAATCGATGTTTTTACGAACGAAAGTCGGAATAGATTGCGTAGTTGTGTCAGGTAATGTTAGGTCGTGATCGAGTATGCTTGTTTTATCGAATTTGGTTGATTTTGTAAGTTTTTTGCATTTTTTGAGATTTGAGGGTTTAAAATTCGGATTGAAATCGAAAGTCGTAGATTTCACGTTTGATGGTTCTAAATCACTATTATATGCTTGGTATGAATGAGTATGTGTTTGTTTCGAAGAAAATAATTGAATCGATCGGATTTTCGGGCGAAAATGCCAAACCCGTAGCAGTCTTTATGCAGAAAAATTCTGTTTTGGAAAAACTTTGAAAATTCATAACTCTTGAGTCGTAAGTAGGTTTTGACCCCCGTTCGAAGCGTTGGAAAGTTAACGAGATGCTCTTTCTACGAAAAATGGTTTTGAGGCCTGTACCTGGTTCAATTATAGCAGAAAATTGAAAACGTATCGTTGTGTTGATTTATACCGTCGCGAATGTGTGCGATTAATGTGTTATCATGCAGTATGCTTTTGTTATATAATGTATAGCTTGTGCGTGTTGTTATACGATGTGTTGTGGGTATCCTTATGGAGTGAATCCTAGATTGTGGAATTTATTGTGAATTGTGGCCTTTTGCCAAATAAATGCATTGTTTAAATTAAATGTAAATGCATGTTAATTGTGATAGAGTTCGTTTCCGATTAGGTGGTAAAGCGATGCTCGTTGTTGTTTGGCGTAATTGATTTGAATGTATATAGATTGTATGTGATAGTATGAGATGAATGCATGAATATATTATGAATATGTATGCATTTCAAGAGTGTCTTGAGTCATTTTGTATGTGAAGCATAATGGCGTACATTCTTGTGTTGTGTGATTCTAATGAGAATCCGTTGTAACGTCGTGTGCCTGTGTGAGGTGTGAGCGATGATTACAAACGATTGTGTGCCTAGGTGAGATGTGAGCAATCGGATTGTGTTCCAATGTGAGGTGTAAGCAATCCATAAACATTGTGTGTCTATGTGAGGTGTGAGCAATGGATGAACAACGTAGGCCCGACGGGGAGTTACATTGGTAACGAGCGATGGTTCCAATAAGTTCCTGAGTGAACTTGAGATGATTGAGTCGATACCGCATTGCATTTGCATAGAGTCGTGAGTCGGTCTCTATGATTTGCATTTATCATCTTTGTAATTGTGCATTAATGAATAAACATGAATATATATGTTTATATGGAACGATAAGAATTGTGAAGGTATGCATGATAAATATGTTTGGTTTAGTGTGTGTGTGTGTGTGTGTGTATATATATATATATATATATATATATATATATATATATATATATATATATATATATATATATATATATATATATATATATATATATATATATATATATATATATATATATATACTCACATTGTGATTAGGGATGGCAAACAAACCCGGGCCCGCCCACACCCGCCCGGGCCCGCCCCGAAATTAACGGGGGAAATCCGATTTAATTGGGTGCGGGTACGGGTGCGGGTGAAACCCGGTTCTTAACTACGGGTGCGGGTGCGGGTGCGGGTAGACACTAAGACCCGCCCGCACCCGCCCCCGCCCCGCCCCAAATAATATATTTTATTTTGATTTTCTTATTTTATTTATTTTAATATTTATTTATTAATTATACTTTTAATTAAGTTATTAATATTTTTATTGCAAGTAAAATAATAAAATTAATCAAGTTAATATTCATTTATTAATTAAAATTTTAATTAAATAATTAATTAATTTATTAAAATAATCAATTTTTTAATTAAATTACTAATTTTTATTATAATTAAAAAATAATAATTTTTTGCGGGTGGGGGCGGGGCGGGTGCGGGTGCACCCGTTTTCTACTGGGGACGGGTCTGAGTGGTAAATTTTCACCCCCGATTGAATTTGGGGGCGGGGGCGGATCTGTTACATGGAGGCGGGTGCGGGTGCGGGTATAGTTAAACCCGCCCCCGACCCGCCCCGTTGCCATCCCTAATTGTGATGTATATGGGTGAGTGACGATGAATTATGGTGAGAATGTAGAATATGTGTATTTTTATGCTAAGATATATAATTATATGCATTGTTATTATGATAATATTTCTCACCCTTCTGCTGTTTTATGCTGCTCTATGAGGCATTGCAGAGTAGGTATGTGTTCTTGATAGAACAGGTTTCTATCAAGAACAGTATGCTGGTGGTCTTTTTGTGAAGTGTGTCTTCATTCTTTTGGTCGGTCGACTCTGATATGTAGCACCGGGTAGCTATGATGATTATGATTCTTTTGTGATACATTTGTACATGTATCTTGTTGATGAATGTTTATGTAAACATGAATTATGTTGGTGGTTCATACTCGATGATATATATATATATATATATATATATATATATATATATATATATATATATATATATATATATATATATATATATATATATATATATATATATATATATATATATATATATATATATATATATATATATATATATATATATATATATATATATATATATATATATATATATATATATATATATATATATATATATATATATATATATATATATATATATATATATATATATATATATATATATATATATATATATATATATATATATATATATATATATATATATATATATATATATATATATATATATATATATATATATATATATATATATATATATATATATATATATATATATATATATATATATATATATATATATATATATATATATATATATATATATATATATATATATATGTTTGATGTTATTCAATGTTTAGATTTTCCACTTTTATTCTAAATATTGAGATGTGGGTGTAAGAACTAAGTTTCTCTGTTGCAAAGTTGCCCCACTGTTGCATATCAATTGTTGAGCAGGTGTTGAATATTTTAAATTCATGTATAATGTGACATACCTCTTTTATACTATGTTTATAATTATACTCTGACGAAATTTTTAATATGTGCCTAAATGATTATGTGATTATTTGGGGGTATAGAACTGGGGTGTTATAGAACCCATCCAGCTCAGGAAGTTCCTCTGAACTCCCCCACGCTCTCAACGTGTCCCATACGCGGAGACACGTCATCAGGCAACTACCCGTGCCCTGATTATTCGGTCCTCCACCTCCCGGATGGTACGGAGCCGTTACACTAGGCGAAGACCACGTGCTGGTCTTCTTGACGCCACGTCATCCCTAGCAGTTACCAGCATCGGGCCTGACAACCCGGCCCAACGCGAAGTAACCGTTGACCCTGTGTTGGGGGCACACTATAAATACCCTCTTCCACTAGAGGGTCAGGTAATCTTCTCTCTCTGTACTTGTTTTCACTCTGCTCGACTCTTACTTTGGCATCGAAGTGTGTTTCAGGTACACCCCCTCTATTCTCCCAGCAATCAGACAGCTCAGACGCGTGGCCGGTCAGTGACTCCTTCTGATCAGGTATGATCAATGGCGCCATCTGTGGGAACCTAAAGCTTCCTCGTTCTCTTGAGCAGTAGAACCAAAGCTATTATCAACTTCATCAACTTCTGATATCATGACCAGCCCACGCCACGACGATGTTGTCCATAATTCTGCCTTCGTCCCACTCACTAACGGTGAGGATCAGGGTGGGCCCTCCAACATCCATGACGGTGACGCGATAGACGGGCAGACTGCCTCCCCTTCATCCGAAGATGCGGCACGCCACGTCGCCCCTCGGGCGAGGAGCCCGACCGTGTTCTAGCTCGTCCCCACACCAGCAGGGGCAGACCCAATGATGACTGCCCTCTTTGCAGCCATCAACCTGACTAATCTGATGGTGTTCCAGCAGAACGAGCGTGTCAGGATGTTGGAGCAGGATAGCTCATCTTGCTCTCCCCCGCGTAGAACCCAGCGTGAGGATTCCTGGAGCCCCTCTCCCCATCAACGAGGGTGCCGACCATAATTGGAGAGGCCCTAAACCGTGGCCTCCAAGAAGCGTGACAGGTTACCTCCCCGGAAGGAGAGGCACTTCCTGGCCTCGAGGAGGAACAAGCCTGAGTCCCTGAGTAAGAGGGCGAGGGTCATAATCAAGTCCTCGATACAATCCTTTTCCCTCACGCTCCCCTGTGTACAGTGACGAGGACAACCATCAGACTCTCATTTCGCGGGAAATTGTAGAGACTCCCATCCCCTACGGGATGCAGAAGCCGTCTACGCTCTCCACCTACGACGGCACGACGGACCCAGACGACCATCTAGAAGATATGAAGGTCATGCTTGATTATCGGAATGTCCGAGAAGCCATCAAATGCAGACTCTGAAGGTGAGAAAATACTTAGAAGGGGGGTTGAATAAGTATATAGAAAATATTATGGCAATAAAAACACAATGATTTTTATCCTGGTTCGTTGAACTCAACTAATCCAGTCCACCCTATCAAGAGTGATTTTCCTTTCTCTACAAGGACTTAATCCACTATTAATCAAACTGATTACAATAGCAACCACTAAGAACAATTGTTCTTAGTCTTCTCAAGAACTACTGACCATAACTTGGTCTTCTCAAGGAACTTTTTACAATCAAATGTAAAACTAAACAAGTGTTTGAATGCTTCTAAGTAAGCTATATCACAATTGTGATTTACACTTAAGTTTAAGAACGTATGAAATAAATTCAGCAAAGAGAATAATTTGTATGAGAGATTTTCAATGAATTTATTTCAATAATCGTCAACTTGAGAATGATGCTAAAGTCTTGCTTTTATAGGCACAGAAGTCCAAGACGTTCGCAAGCTTGAAGACCGTGTCTGCAAAGTAGTTGTAACCTTTTTGTCTTCACATCACTTGACATTTCCTAGAAGTGTAACATTCAGAGAAATCCTTTTTGCCTAAGTTCTTGTGTCTAGCATAAAAGAGGAAAGAGTTGTTTGGCATTACCAACGGATATAACTTCAAATAATCTTCTTCAACAAGTTTCTAATTCCCAACAATTCACATCAGAGCCTTGAGTGATCAGAGTCTTGATGTCTTCAGAATTTGTTGTATCATAGTGTTGCAGCAAGTGTGCTTTAGCGTGAGATTTCTCAGAGCAGAGTTTAGGGATCAGATCCTCAGTACTGCAAGTGTACAGTACTATCAGAGTCTTCTGAAAAACTGTGCTTGAAACTCTTCATACAAACTCTTCAGTCTATGCTTCAGATGCTTTTGTAGCTTCTACTTCAGATCCTTCTGTAGGCAGCGCTCAGAGTCTTCTGTCGGCAGCGCTCAGATTCTTCTAAGAGATGCTTCTGACGCTTCAGAGCCTTGCATAGTTCAATGTTCAGGTCCATTTTTGCTTTCAGAAGAATATTAAATTTAATATCTGCAGCAAAAATACTTGAACAAATTTAGAGTATATAATTTCTTAATACAAAATTTTGTAAGTGTTATCATCAAAACATAGAGATATAACTAAGAACCAATATGTGTTCTAACAATCTCCCCCTTTTTGATGATGACAAAAACATAAGAAATTTTGTTCAATAAAGAGATAATTATAACTCCCCCTGAGATAATGAATCTCCCCCTGAATTGAATACTTAGAAAGAATAGAAACTTCCCTTTTTGCATGAGTATTCTTTTCAGAATCAGAGCCTGATTGTTCCAAAAAATAGAGCTTGACTTGGATGAATGTTTCAGAATCAGAGCCTAATTGGTTAAAACTTGATATGGGAAACTCAGAGTTACTTTAAAGGATTTTGTCAGATTTTTCATAAGTTCTGAAATACTAAAAGTTCACGTTAGTTATAATTTGATATGTCTGAATTCCATTCAGGTAAAGTTTATTTGAACAGTCAGAATTTCATTTTCTCCCCCTTTTTGTCATAATCAAAAAGAAAATGTTAAAGACAAAAAAATAAAAGAAATAGAGAGAAAAGATACATTCATGTAGATAAAACATCAGAGTCATTCATTCATTCAAATAAGTACTCAGACAGAACAGACAAAACATCAGATAAGAAATGCAAGTACAAATGCACAAACATCAGATATAGAAAACATAAAACTAGGTTTGTTTGGAAAGAATCATCTTTAGAAGTTGAGTGATCTCAGATGAAGATTCTTCTTGATTTAATATCCATTTCTCAATGTTCTCATTCTTTTGATCTTGCTTAGCCATCCAGAACTTGATCTCAGATTGCCCAGCTTCCAGCACTGCAATCTTATCTTCTAAGTCTGGGTTCTCTTTCTTGATCTCAGAAGAAGTAGATGGAACAGATTCTGATGCAGGAGCAGAGTCAATAACCATTGGAGTTGTAGAGTCTGGAGCCACAGATGCATAGGGTTTATCCACGATTGTCAGAGCCAAAGGATTTTCTTCAAAAGCAGATCCTGCAATAGTTTCTGTAGCAGATACTCCAGAAGATGAAGGTACATCCTCAAGAAGCAAAGGTGCAGATCTTTTCATGTTCCACATCATGGTTCTTGTAGTCTTAGCAAATCTGATCTTCGCATCATCAGAACAGACATTCTTCAGATTTGAAGCAACAGTATTGAATCTTGAGATGAAGTTATTCCAGATAGCATCAGATTCAGCCGAGTTCATGGTTGACAAGCATCTTTTCTTCACGGAGTCTAAATTCATCTTTATTTCTTTCATAAAATTTGCAAATAAAATATCAACATTTAGCCTAGGTTTGGGTTTAAGAAAGGCTTCCAGAGTGAACAACTTGGGTTGAACTGGTGGAGTAGGTATGGTAAATTTTGGAATGATGAATAGAGGGCGAGGATAATAAGGAAAATATGGATGGTTAGATGATGAAAGAGCGGTTTTGAATCTGGAAAAAGTATGAACCAAAAATGGTTTTACCCTTGATGCAGAGGGAATGACATCAAATGTAGTGGAGATGTAGGGAATGAAAACAGATTTATCAGACAACAGAGGTTCTGATGGAATGATATCTGGTAGTTGTTCAAATGGGTTTGAAGTTCAGATGGAAGAGTAGTTGAAATGCTATATTTGTTTGGAGTGATAAGATCAAATGGTTCTATTCTGGTATAAAAGTGTTTAATCTTTAGACCAGAAGAAATGGGATCAGATGTCTTGGGTTTAGGTTTTGGAGTGGGTTCATGTATGACAGCATCAGATGAAATAGGTGGATCTGGTTGTGTAGGTTCATATCCTCTGAGAGAGGGGGTGAGCTTACATCTGGATGAACATCAGATTCAGATGAGGTGGTTGAGTGACAGGAAGTGGAAGATATTTCAAACATGATTTTCAGGGGTTGGACGTCTAGAACCTCAGAATCAGATACATTTGATTCAGTCTGTTTGGGTTGTTCTGGTTGAGGATTAGAAGGTATAGATTTTGGTGGTTCAGATACAACGGGTTCAGATGGTATTGGTTCAGGTACAAAGGTTTGTTGAGTTTCAGGTTGTTGAGGTGTTGGAGTTGGTTCTGCTGATTTTATTGTTTGTGGTTCTAATTGAGGAATGTCAAATGATTGTAATAGTGTTGTGGGAACATGATCAGATGTTGTAGGTGGTTCAGAGGTTTGAGATGGACAAGAAGTGGTTTGAGTTTTAGAAGGAGGGGGTTTAGGAACAGAGCTAATAGTTGATAAATCTACTGCAATTTCAGAAATAGAAGGTAAAGATGTTTTAGTACCTTTTATCTTGATGCGTTTGGTAGGAACAAAAGGAGCTTCTCCAGAAGCTTTTCTCTTTATCTGCTTCTGTGGTTTTTCAGCAATTCTCTGTTTCTTCTGAGCAGCAGCTTCTTCTACCTCTAACTGTCTTCTTTTCTTCATATTCTCCTCATAAACATCTGGGACTGGTTCTCTTGCACGTATCAGAATATCAGCAGGAACAGGTATTTTATCTGCCTTGCACATGTCAATGTACCTAAGAATAACATCTCTGGGTTCCTCAGCACCAAAGATAGGAAAGTCTTTAACTGGAATCCTCCTCTGACTGACTTCAACAATATTCATCTTTTTAGGAGCAGTTGTGAGTTCATCCACAACTTTTAGCCTTTGGAGACTCTTTCCATTCAAAGGTTTTCCAACTATTGAATCAAGTTCTTCTTTCACTCCAGCTTCATGTAGAGCAGCTACCAGACCATTCTCCGTCAGAATGTCTGAGATTAATCTTCCAAAAGGTATCCACGTTCTGATCTTCTGACCCTTAGTCTTGACATATTCTCTAGATGCATTAATGTGATTCCACAGATGCATGAAGAGAATGTGTGGCAGATCCACTTTAGTACTCTGACTTAAGCAGTACATGAAGTAAATCTGTTCATTGTTCACATGATCTGGAGAGTTTGTGGATTTTCTGTGGTTGATGCAGCCCAGAAAAATCTTTGCCCAGATTTTGTAATCAGGTTTCAAATCCTTGAACTTGTTGGAAGCTTGTCGAGATGAAGTAACTTTAGCATACACTTCACCCATTTCAACACGCCCAGCTGGAAGATGAGAAACTCCATCAGTTTCCTCATACCCAATGAGTTTTCTGATCAAATCTTTAGTGGTTATAATCTCGTTTCCTAGAACAGAAGAGATGATGAACTTCGGATAGACAAATGCGTGAATCCAGAATTCTTTCACTAAGTGAGGATAAACTGGTCCAAATAATCTACCAAAAGTACTTTACCCAGCCTTGAGCATCAATGATAGGACGTAAATTAAAACCATTTTCAGCTAAGGAGTCAAATTCCACCATTGATTCACATAACACTTCAAGCTTATCAGCAGGGGTTAGAAAAGTTCTCTCAGGTTCCTTAAAAGGAGTAGCACCCATGTTTGATGACGAAACAACAGCCATTGACGATTAGAACTGAGCTGCGGTTGAAGATGAGGTAGCCATTGTTGAAGATGATGAAGGTTTAGGGTTTAGATGAAGGCCAAAGAGCAAACATAAATGCATATACGTGTTTGTGAAAGTGAAAAGTGTGAAATAGTGAGATTTGTGGTATTTATAGACAGAAATTAGGGCACACAAACAGACACACATTCAGCACGTTCTCAATTAGCAATTAATGGCATTTAATAAAAAGAATAATAATCATTTCAAAGCATTAATTGATTCTGACAATTGGGGGGGAAATCAAGAATTTCAACTATTCAAACGTTACCTCAAATGTCTCTTCAATATTGTGTACTCCATCTTTTCAGATTCTGAGTGACACGTGTTTGCTTGCATGTGCTTCTGAATTCTCTTGAGAAATGAAACGTTAGCCAATGTTCAGATCCTCTGAGATTGGTTAGTTCAGATACACACAAAAATAATAATTCAAGAAATCAAATAAATGATAGATGAAATACTTCAGAGTTTTAAACATTTTGCATATGAGAAGTTTGCTTATGATAAATATTCTTCTGGACAAAATTCCATACCAATATTTTTCAGAATAAACTCGAACCTATCTTCAGCAAGGGGTTTTGTGAAAATATCAGCCCATTGATGATCTGTATCAATAAAGTCTAATTTTATAATACCCTTCTGAACATAGTCTCTGATGAAGTGATGTTTAATTTCTATATGTTTTGCCTTAAAGTGTAAAATGGGGTTTTTAGATAAACATATAGCAGAAGTATTATCACAGAATATAGAAATATTACTCTCAAAGATTTGATAGTCTTCTAGCTGACTTTTCATCCAGTGCATCTGCGTGCTACATCCAGCAGCAGCAATATATTCTGCCTTTGTAGTTGATAGCGCAATTGTAGGTTGTTTCTTGCTTTACCAGGAGATTAAATTTCTTCCTAGAAATTGACAGCTTCCAGAAGTAATTTTTCTTTCCACTCTGTCTCCAGCGTAATCAGCATCACAGAATCCAACTAGTTTAAATTCATTAGATCTTCTGTAACACAAACCCACATTAGAAGTACCTTTCAGATACCTTAGAATCCTCTTAACAACCGTTAAGTGTGATTCTCTAGGATCTGATTGGAATCTTGCACACAAGCATACACTGAATAAAATGTCAGGTCTAGAAGCGGTTAAGTAGAGAAGTGATCCTATCATACCTCTGTAGAGTTTCTGATCTACTTTCTTACTTACCTCTTCCTTACCAAGAGTACTTATTGGATGCATATGAGTCTTTTCCATCTTACTATCAGTCATGTTGAACTTCTTCAGAAGCTCTTTAACATATTTGGTCTGATGAATGTAAGTGCAATATGGAGTCTGGTTGACTTGAATTCCATAAAGAATCTCAATTCTCCCATCATGCTCATCTCAAATTCAGCCGGCATACATTGAGCAAATTCCTCTCCCAGCGTAACATTTGTAGATCCAAATACAATATCATCCATATATATTTGACAAATTAATAGATCTTTCTTAAATGTTTTACAGAAAAGAGTTGTGTCCACTTTGCCTTTGATAAAGAGATTTTGTAAGTGTTATCATCAAAACATAGAGATATAACTAAGAACCAATTTGTGTTCTAACAGACTCTTCCCGACGACTCTAAGCAAGGGAGCTATGGCCTGGTACAAAAGCCTGGAGTCCGAGTCCATTACGTCGTGGAGAGTGCTGAAGGATCTCTTCTCGCAAAATTTCACGGTGTCCCGACGCCATCCAAAGATGGAGGCTGCCCTGGGTGCAATCATCTAAGCACGAGACAAATCTCTTAGGAACTACATCAAAAGATTCACGACGGAGGCAGTCCAGGTAACTACGTCAGATGACATGAAGTGTTACCTCATGGAGCAAGGGCTACACCGCGGCTCCAAATTTTATGAGGCTGTGGTAATCCATCGGCCAACCTCCCTTCAGGCCTTCCTCAAGAAAGCCCAAGCATACATTCGGTACGAGGAGACCGAAGCCACCAATTCAGCCTAAGACACCCGTAACCAAGAAGCTGCCCGTGGAGCTCAGGAAGAAGAAGCAATCGCCCTCAGACACGGGGGAGTTGATGACGAGATGATCGTCCCCGGGAGTCCCGAGAACAGAGGGTCCCTGCAGGCCAGTTCTCTAAGTACACGACCCTCATCGCTTCCCGCAAGCGCATCCTGGCTGAGTGTGCCAACTCAGAGTTTGTAAAAGTAGGTGTCTGTTTCCCTAAACCAGCACCCCCCAAGGCCAACTTGGACAAGTCCAAGTACTGCCACGGCCACAGACATGTCACCGAGGATTGCATCCACCTCGAGGATGAAATCGATTTACTCATCAAGGATGGGCACTTGAAAAGGTACACCAGGAAAGGAGATGCCCCTCGACAGGAGGCCCACGAAGCCAAAAGGGTCGAGGATATTCCTCCGCTCACCAACGACTCGGGGCTACAGGTGGCCCTCAGTATAAGTCGGCCTGAAGACTTGTTCTCCCTAAGAGAACACGACTTCCCTACCGGGAACCAGCTGCCTGAGGAACCAAAACGCCCCATCAGCCTGTGGGAAAACTTCCTCACTAAAATGGTCATCTTAGGCGGGGCCCCAAACAAGCTCTCCATCGGGTCTGTGAAGAGGAAGTTTGACGAGCTGATGAGCAACAGCTCCATCCAGATGAGCACCTTCGGCAAGTTCCACAACCGGTCTAACCCGATCACGTATTACCTCGAGGAGCTGCCCGGGGGAGCCCCCAACGTTGCCATCCCCCTGCTGATCCGGACACAAATGGAAAACTTCGACATCTGTCGTATCCTGGTCGACGGGGGCAGCTTAGTGGATATCATGTATACCCTTATGTTCTTGACGATGCAGCTCGACGAGACCAATCTCACTCCTTACGTCGGCTCTGACCTCCAAGGATTCAACGGGACGACGACGAGACCATGGGGATATGTGGAACTCAAGGTCACCTACGGGACAAACGAGACAGCCAGGGAGATTAACATCTAATTCCTGGTCGTCGAGTGTCTGTCACTGTACAACTATATCTTAGGCAAGACAACCCTGACAGACCTCACTGCAGTGCCATCGACGGTCCACCTTAAGATGAAGTATTACACTAGGCGGGGAGATATCATCACCCTCAACAGCGACATAGAGGCAACTCGATGATGTTTTGAGGCAGCAATGAAGGGCCTCAGCACGATCGGCCCCTCTCCCAAGGCGATCAAGAAGTCTCCGCCCATCCAAGAGCACAGGCCAAAGGACCACGTCGATGCGGTGGACCTCGACTGCCGCTTCCCCGGCGAACAGGGCCATGAAGCCGAAGCCGAGCACGCTCCTCCAACAGTCAAAGGGCAGCCGTTCCATCCAATGCACCCCATTCCAGACGGGGACTTCGAGCTCGTAGCCCTCGACGAGGATGCGACCTGGAACGTGAAGATTGGGGTTGGCATGCCCGACTTGGCGAAGAAGCAGCTGAAGGCCTGTCTCCATGAGAACGCCGACCTCTTTGCCTGGAGCGCCGCCGAGATGCCCGGTCTTGATCCCAAGGTCACTTACCATCAGCTCTCCATCTACCCAGCCATGAAGGCCGTAGTACAACGTAGGCATAGTCAGTCCCCCGAAAAGTAGGCGGCTGCTGAAAAAGCTGTAAAAGACCTCCTAGAGGAAAATTTTATTTTGGAAGCCCGATATTCAACCTGGCTATCCAACATTGTATTAGTCAAAAAGATTAATGTAAATGGAGGATGTGCGTTGACTATATGGATCTTAACCAGGTATGTTCCAAGGACGTCTATCCCATCCCCAATATCGACAAGCTCGTCGACAACTCGACGGGCTTCAAATTATTGTCCTTCATGGACGCCTACTCAGAATACAACCAGATACCCATGGCCGAGGTTGAAAAATAGAGCGCGAACTTCATGACCGAGTCGGGCAACTATTACTATAACATAATGCCCTTTGGCCAAAAGAACTTTGTCGCCACCTATCAATGGATGATGAACAAGGTCTTTCAAGAAAATATTGGCGACATGCTCAAAGTCTACATGCATGACATGATCTTCAAATCACGTACCGAGGTCGACCACATGGCCCGCCTCAAGAAGGTCTTTGAAACAGCGAGGAGGCGCAAGATGCGATTTAACCCGGAGAAGTGCACCTTCGGTGTACGAGCGGGGAAGTTTTTCGGGTTTTACCTGACAGAATGAGGGATCGAGGAAAACCTGGAAAAATGTCGGGCTTTCTCCGAGTTCGCAATGTCGAACATGAAGAAGTCAATCCAATCGCTTAACAGGATGCTCGCCTCGTTATCCCGATTCGTCGCCAAATCCGCGTAACATGCCCTTCCATTTTTTAGATTAGGAAGGAGGTCGCGTTCGAATGGACGGAGGAATGCAAGCAGACCCTCCTCCACCTCAAGTGTGTCCTCTCAGAGCCTTCAGTCCTGACGAGACCAGACGTTGGGGAACCAACCTCCGGAGCACACAATTGGACCATCTTCGTCGATGGTGCTTCAAGCTCGACGGGAAACGGCGCAGGCATCATCCTGGAGAACGAAGAAGGCACTATCGTGGGAGTCTCTCTTGCCTTGGCCTTCCCGACGACAAACAATCAGGCCGAGTACGAGGCGTTCTTGGATGGACTCCTCCTGGCGGAAGACCTCGGAGCCAAAGAAATCAAAAATTTCACGGACTCCCAGTTGGTCGCCTCCTAAGTCCGGGGTGAGTACCGAGCTAAGAACAATAATCTGGCCAAATATTTAGCCCTTATAAGGGAGCGGATGAAGAGTTTTGACTCCGCTGAAGTGCAACACGTTCCCCGCGAACATAACACCCGAGCAGATGTCCTCTCGAAACTGGTGAGCACAAAGAATAAGGGAGGAAACAAATCCGTCGTCCAGGAGGTCCTCGCACGGCCAAGCACGGAGAAGGCGAAAGCGATGCTCGAGCGGCACTGATGGTGGGTGTAACAGAAGCTACTTGTTACTGAAAATGATGACCACCATTGTTTATTACCTTGTGTCTTCTAGACCTCTCCTGAGAGATGACATTAGTTTCTCCGTCCTTTTTCTTAAAAAAACCAGCACCAAACTTCTTCTCACTTCCAGAACTACCTTCTTTTGTTAGACGTCCCTCACAGACAGCTTCTTCTAATCTCATTCCCATATTAACCATCTCTGTAAAATCACTAGGACCACTCGCAACCATCTTTTCATAATAAAATTAACCCAAATTCTTCAGGAAGATTTTGGTCATCTCTCTCTCTTTAAGCGGATGGCTTATCTGAGTTGCAATCTCTCGCCATCTCTGGGCGCACTCTTTAAAAGTTTCCTTCTCTTTTTGAGACATCGTGCAGAGCTGATCACGGTCCGGTGCCATATCTAGATTGTACTTATACTGATGGATAAAAGCTTCTCCAAGATCATTAAATGTCTTGATTTGGAAACTATTAAGTCCCATGTACCACTTTAGTGCAACACCGGTAAGACTATCTTGGAAATAATGAACCAACAACTAATAGTTGTCAGTATAGGTGGCATTTTTCTGACATACTTGACCAAATGGCTTTTGGATAAGTGTTCCCTTTATATTTCTCGAAATCTGGAACCTTGAACTTGGCAAGAATCTTCATATTTGGGACAAGACAAAGCTTGTGAGCGTTCTTTCCAAATAAGTCTTTCCCTCTTAAAGCCCTGATTTCTTTCTGCATCTCAGCAAACTGATCTTAAAAACCATCCATACGATCAAGGACATCCAAACTCTCGCTCGGAGCAGTGTGAAAAATTTGTTCTTCAGTATAAGGCATAGTGTGACCCATGGGTGGTGGCACAGGTACATCAGTAAGAACAACTAGAATCTCAGTATTAGGAATAACATTAACCATAGAAGGTGGTACCGTCATAACAGTAGGAACTCTTTGACCTTCAGAAGCAGGAGGTTGATATGCCTCTGGCACAAAATTGAGAGGCATGCCCCAAGGGAAGCTATGAGGCATATGATATTGATAAGCATTAATCGGGGCCACAGAAATAGGCACTGATACGATCTCAGAAATCGCAGTTCTCTGTATAGGAAAAGGAGGAGGTGGTGGTAGTTGATTCTGAGCAGCCACTAGAGCTTCCATCACAGCAGTGAGTCTTTCTAAACTGTCCTTCAGAGTTGTCACTTCCTCACGAAGATCGCGGTTCTCTTGTTGCAATTGATCCATCTTTTTCTTGAGATTAGCTCTAGTATTGTACTGGTGTGACAACTTGGATGAATGAAGACCAGAAAAACATAAGACACCTGGAAAAGGCAAAACACAATGCACAAGATGCGAATGCAAATCAAAATGCAAATGTTTCATTCTACTTTCAAGGATCTTTAAAATATAAAGCAATTATAAACATCGTAGAATAAATAACACTTTTTGAAATACTAATAAACATCTCATTTCATTGAATATTGGAAAGAGATACACTTGGAAGTACAAGTTACAGAGGATCAAAATTCGATAAGAAAAAGCTAGGTTCTAAGGATCACAAGGAACATCTGATGACGATTCAAGCTGATACTTCCTTCGAAGTCTCTTAATCTCTCTCTATCATAGTTGTCCTTCATGGCGGTCTTCTCTAACACGAGCTAATCCATAATATATTTCCAAGCACTGGAAGTAGGAAGATGTGATGATGAAGCAGTAGAGGAAAATAAATCCTCTCCATGTTTCTTCACAATGTGTCGTACCTCGAAAAATATGATCCTCGCGATGGACGCGGAAAATACGTTCGAAACAGAGTCGCCACCGAATTTTATTCATTCCAAGGAAGGAATAGGAAAATATCGATAAAACCTTTAAAGGGATAAGAACATGGTCATCGCAACCAATATTCTAGGTTCGGGAGTCGATTATATAGAGGGAAGGTATTAGCACCCTCTACGTCCGTTGTACTCAACGGGAACCTCTTGATTCAATTCGCGAGAGAAAGTTAACTATGTTTGTTTATCTTCTAAGGAATTGCTTGCTAAAGGGGAAATGGGTGGTTTGAAGATAGGGTGCTCGCCAAGGATTGGGGCCCTTGTGCCTACGTATCTTCACTTGTAGGAAGTGGAAAATCAGAGCATTCGTAGTTCGTGGGACTACGGGTAAAGTTTTGGGAATTGTGGGGAATTGTGCTTGCTAGGATTATCGCAATCCTATGCCTACGTACTCTCAACAGATATGAGAGATCAGAGCAGCCGTAGTTCGGCTAACTACGATAAAAAGGTTTGGTGATGAACAAGTGTTTAGGTCACATTATAACTGCTAAACATTGGCTTGTCTGCTCGCTAGGGGAGGCTGAAGCACTAGTTTGTTATGCGCGGAAGAAGGGACTAAACAATGTTCTTGGTAAAAGGTGTATTTGAGTCGAACGAGAGTTTAGGTCACATTCTAACTGCTAAACATTGACTTGACTGCTCGCTAGGGGAGGCTGAAGCACGAGTTTGTTATGCGCGGAAGAATGGACTAAACAATGTTCTTGGTAAAAGGTAAGTTTTAGTTATGGACCGCGCGAGGGCGAGGAATAGAGTTTGATTAGTTAAGTATTTGGTTTATAAGAGAGGATATATTTGATAGGTTTTAGGGTTTCGATCGCACGGGGGCGAGGAAACGAGGTTTGATGTATTGGATGCTTAGCTCGAGGTGACGATTACTTGAAGCTTAAGAAAGACTTCTCAGACCTCAAGTAGTCGGGAGAGTGAACCAAAGACTTGGAACTCTCTATTTTTCATCTCTAATGCGAAAGGATAAGATGTAGTATGGTTTGAATAAGTTGAACGAATGACGATTACTTGAAGCTTAAGAAAGACTTCTCGGACCTCAAGTAATCGGGAAAGCGAACCAAAGACTTGGAACACTCTCTTTTTCATCACAAAAGGAGTTTCCTGAATGGCATTTGAAAGATAGGATGTGATTAAAGTATTTTAACAGATGAGGATTACTCGAAGCTTAAGAAAGACTTCTCGGACCTCAAATAATCGAAAGAGTGAATCCATTGATCTTGGCCTTGTTTTATTCATCAAATTCAACATGGTCAAAATTTATCAACTTAATTAGATGAATCCAAATCAACTATCCAAGTTGTTCGATTAAAAAAAATGATGTAATCAAATAACTAAGTTAATTCAAATTGATTAGTGAAATTAAGCAATTGGGATTTGATGAATTGATTAATCATGTTAATTAAAATTAATTAAAAAAAATTATTTATTTAAGTCAAATAGTTATGTTAATTGAAATTGATTAACAAAATTAATTTATTAAACCCCATTCAAAATTAGTTCCTAAAAAAAACTTTATATTTTAGTCACAAGATTCTTCTAACAATTAAGTATTATAATAAAATATTAGAAATATTAAGTATATGGTAAAAATTTAGTAACAAAGATAAATTCAAAAATAAGATGATGTTTTTTAGCAATATTTGTGAGTTATTGCAGCACAAAACAAAAAGCAGAAGTTGAACAAACAAAGAATACACCAACCGACAACATGAGACCGCTGATTTGCTCTTTGATTTTATTTCTGCAAAATTATTGTTGCTGATGTTGGACTGAAAGCAGAATAGTGATGAAGTGAGGGGCAGCTATAGTTTGAACATGCAAACCAGTGAATTTATTGAACGTGGAGTCGAAGTTAATGTCGTCGATAACCTGCGCAAAATCAACAGCATCTCCACATAAAACATAAACTAGCTCAAGCATTATAATCAAAACGAAACACCATTTTTAAAACTGACTAAATGAGAGAAAAGGTCGATAATCTACACACCAGAAACTGAAAACAAGTTTGCATTCTAATAACAACTAGAAAGATAAAATAAAACCAAACATACAAACTATGAAAAGCACAATTTATCGCAACTCGAAAGCATCATTGTTTGAGCAACAAAGAACCTTAGGAATCTTCTCAGTAGGAACCAATGGAAGATAAGCAAAAACTCTGTAACCTTTCTCAGCACTTAAAACCAACAACTTCATTATATTTCTCAATACAATAAGCTGCTTTTGGCAAAAACACGTTAGCCACCTGAGGAGAAAAAACGGAAGCTGATTCAACTTCTTCCATGCCGACACTGCGCACTCTTCCGCCTTAGGCTCATACTTCGAGCAAACGGTTTTTTTGTCAATGTTGCTGCTGTTGAAGTTCGATGGTGAAGTTATTTGCACCTCTATTTCACGTTATCGTTCACGTCTTCGAAATTCGGCAACTTGCAACCTGTACATAAACAGAACAAACCAAACAATCAAACTCGTAAATATCATCACCGTGTGAGACGCGACTTTGTTATGGCCATGAAGTGGTGAACCGCGGACGAGGTGCTCTTGCATTGCAGAATTGATTTGTTGTCGCAGGAGCTTATCAGAAAACGGAGGTCCAGTTGTTGTCAGCGAAACCGCTTTGCTGCTGGCTTATGGTTATCGAATTTCTGCACCGTTTTCGTTGAATACAGAGAGCTACATCCGAGTTCGTGTGAAAATGAATCGAACCAATTTAGCCAATCAGCTCTCAACCCGCGCATAAATAGCCACACAAACAAGTAGTACGGGAAACCAAAACGAAAATTGAAATTAAAAAGAGCGGATCCAAGCATAATATACATAACCCATGCTCTCCTCTTTCGGTGAATCAGCGACATAATACGTACTGATGCACATCAGTAGACCATAGCATTTTGAAATCCGCTTTTCCGCAACTCCTTCGAGATCTCTAATGCATCATCCCTCCTACTAATAGCAGCAACAATATTGGGCGATGGTTCGATCGGATCCTCGAAGTCCCGAAGCTGGCGTTGTTGTCGCAGATCCGTGCTTTTGTTGTTGGATGAAAGGTTGCTGTTAATTCTGCCTTGTTGAATAACCGATTCAAGCTAATTCCCTCAGTGTGTATCATCACCTTCCTCAGCTTGGCATGGCCACGACATCCTAATCTTGCAGCTGGACATTTATCCGCTTACTGACTCGCGATGAAGAATTTATCAGAAGGATCCAAACCTGTCAAAGAGAGAACAAAACAACCAATATCCAACAGCAACTGGGATTGATATTCGTCATCGCACATCGAATGGTGTGGTTGAAGGCCATATTGCAGATTGTTAGAAAATAAGAAAATGCAGGTCCTGCTTCTGAAATGTTATTGTAGCTGCAGCTCCTGTTATTGTCGCGGCATTGGAATGCTTTAAAACCTTCAAAGCGGAACCCCTCTGAATCTCTATTTCATGCTATCATTCACATCTTCAAATTTTAGCGGCATCGCAACCGTGTCAGCGCTGACGTTGCTATTGTTGTTGCAAGGTTTGCTTATACCGCTGCCAGAAACAGAACGAAACTAGGTCGTACCCAAGCCTCTCGAATGCAATTTGCAACCTATATAGAAATAAACACAAACCAGATAAAAACAAATTTCGCAAAGTCGAAACCGACAATAAGTAGAAGTAATCTGAATAATGCTAGCCATATCATTGTTGTCAACCAAATAATAAGGCCATGATCTAATCCTTAGTTATGCAGCAAAAATGTGTGTATTATAACCAATCTCGTTCTTGGCTCTGCACCCTTTCCAAAAGCTCCTCCAGTGTCACTATGTTATGGATAAGTGAAATAGGAACTAGCGGTAACCGAATCATCGACCCTAATATCATCAAGTTATAACAGCAACATCAGCTTCAAATCCTTCACTGAATCTTCTTCTTTCAAGAACAGAGTTGTTGTTGTTGAAAAGCCACACGGATGAACAACTTGGTGTCATGAAAATATGCTTCGACAGATGGAATTCGAGGATATCACGTCGAGCCCAACTCAGGGTCGGTTCTTGAATCAACTCACAACCTGCACAAACAGCGGATAGCAAACCAAATAGAACAGAGAAAAAATAAAATTCATAAAAGTCAAAAATGAAGGAAACATGGCTAAGTTAGAGATACAACTTTAACCGTTGTTGTGTTACTGCAATGGCATAAATACTGTCCTCACAAATATTCAGCTCAAACCAGCTATATCATCTCACAAGTGTGTTGCCAACCGTGAATCCAAAACCAAGGCGAAGGTTGATTTCCATTGTTGTAGGTTGTCGTTGCATTTGTCGTCCTTGCGATTGAGTATGTTGTAGTTGCTTCTGTTAATGTTGTTAGGGTCGGAGTTCAATTGAGAATGTGACATGTTACTATAGAATCAAGTGCTACATGTGGCTATGAACCAACATCGGATTTGGTGAGAGGCTTCGAGCTATCGATGTCGTGCAGATGGAAAACGATTATTATGGCCGGAACCTTGTGACGTCATAACCAGATCGTAATCGATCCTCACCTTGCGACGCATTAAAACCTACACATGAAATTCACAACAATAAGCAATATTTGAAACCGATGAAAATAGAACCAAAATCGACGATGTGAGCTCGATGACTTGTCATTGCTGTGTATCACTGCGGTGGTGGTATGTGGCGATGAGTTGCAAAAAAACGGGAGCAGAAGGAAGGAAATGTGGTGAGGTGAAAGGGATTCTGTTGTATAATGGAGAAAGAGAATGAGTAATAGTGATAATGGCCTTGAAGGGTTGACGATGAGACGAGGGAGAGATCAGAGGCGGCGGAAACAGAGGGTATGGTAGGTGGATTTGAGCTTCCGTTGGGAAGAAGAAGAAGTGACGACAGCTGGGTTTTTTTTTGCAAGAAGAAAGAATGAGGGAATATGGGCAGTGTAGGTGATAATGGTGGTCGAAGTGTGTTTTCGGTGAGAAGAAGAAGATGAACTTAGGGTTTTAGGTTTTTTAGGAATGCTTTAGGAAACGAAGAAGAAGATGGTTGAAGTGGCCGATTTTAGGGTTTGGCGGCTGTGAGTATGTTGGGAATTTAGGGTTTGTTCTGAGTTTGAGAGAAGATGAACAGTATTTTCTCTTCCCCCAATCTGAAAAATCTCTCCCATTAAATATACAAGAGACCAAAAACCCTAATGGGCTTATCTCAAATATGGGCCTGTCCAACTCCAATTTCCTTTTTTTTTTTAATTTTCATTATCCTAATTAAAAAATACTACTAAATATTAATAAATATAATAAATAAATAACTAAATTGATATATTAACAACTATTTAATACATAACTATTAACAATAATCATTAAATGAATATTAACAATTAACAATTAAATAAATATTAAAAATATATAAAAACAAACAAAAGTTTATAAAAACGAAAAATAATAACTAAAAAATATTAATATTAACATTTAAAAAAAGAAAAAGTTTAAGAAAATAATATTCACAATGTTTTTAGGCCACATGTCACACCTTAATTAGTCAAAAATATAAAGTTTTGAAAAATCAACCAATTGTGAGTAGACACGTGTCTAAATAACAAGAAATTAATCGGGCAATGCAAAATCAAAATAGAATCAAAAGATGCAAAAATACTGAAAATAGGTAGGACAAATTTAGGGTATGACAGATGCCCCTATCTAATTGCCTTGAACCTGAGAGAATGAACAGCTGCATGGCGTTCATTTTAGGGTGGAAGTCAATTAGATACAAGAAGACCCCAAAATTTGTCCGACAAGGGAAAAAGGTGCAAATGCAAGAAGATATAGTAATAACAGCGGGGGAAAAGATCACAAGAAACTCTTAAAATAAAACTCTGCTTGGGGAGAAACAAGAGCAACAACTGCTGGGAATATCATCATCAATTGTATGGTTGAAGAATAACTTGCTGGGGAATAAAAATTCCACAAGCACGTGCATGGTATCAACTCTGTTCAGAGAAATACTGCCGACTTTGATGGAAGAGTGACCAAGATGCTTGCGAGCTGATCCTGGATCCTGCTATGCTAATGAGTAGCAATGATATGTGTTATGATGCACAAATATGTAAATGATGCAATTGTAGGGAAATAAGATGCATATGAAAATGAAAATGATTGAAATGCAATGCGCATGAGAATGCAACCGGGTAACCGAATTTTGGTAAGGCTTTATTTCTGGTTTTCATCAAGGGATTATTTTTGGTATTAGGTGAAACAAGGTGAAAAGATTTACGGGGTATATTGGTTTATCAACTCGGGGGTTTAGAAAAACAAATATACTATCGACTTGGGGTCGAGGATAAATCAGAACAACAAGTCAACTTGAGGGTTGAATAATAAGGATATCGACTCGGGGGTCGAGGAAATAAAGACATATCAACTCGGGGGTTGAAGGTAAAGGAAAAATATCGATTCAGGGATCGAGAAACAATCAAAATATCAACGCGGGGGTTGAAGAAAAAAAAGACGGCGACTCGGGGGTCGAAAATAAATTAAAATATCAACTCGGGGGTTGAAGGATAAAGGCAAATATCAACTCGGGGGTTGAAAGAAGATGTAATGAAAATATCGACTCGGGGGTCAAGAAAAAACAAGACAATATCGACTCGGGGGTCGAGAAAAACAAAATAATATCGACTCGGGGGTCGAAAAAAGGTAGATATCGACTCGGGGGTCGAAAGTTAAAGTAAGATATCAACGCAGGGGTTGAGGAAAGTAAATGAAGATGTCGACTCGGGGGTCGAGAAAAGCAAATAAGATATCAACGCGGGGGTTGAAGGAAAGGTAAATATTGACTCGGGGGTCGAGAAAATAAAGGCAAGGTTGACTCAGGGGTCAAAAGTTATAGAAAAGTATCAACTCAGGGGTTGAGAAAGAGAAATGATTATGCTATGTATGCGTATGGTACATGTTAATTATATGATGCATATGCGAATGCAAGCAAAGGATTGGCTTTATGAAGGTGCCAACAAGGGTGGACTTTGGTAGTTGCCAATAAAGGATTGGACTTTAAGAGATGCCAAACGGGGTTGGACTTTTAATGGTTGCCAATACAAATTAGACTTTAAGAGATGCCAAGCAGAGTTGGACTTTTGAGTTATGATGCCAGCCAGGTGGACTTTTATGTAGTTGCCAATAAAAGATTGGACTTTTAGGTTTTATGGGATGCCAACAGAAGTGGACTTTATTTGGTGAAAGTATTTGACTTCCCGACACACGATATCTGATAATGATATGCTCAGAAGACAGATGTGGATGTTCTCGGTGCCCCAAGTTAGATCCTTGCAGAAGTTGGCTGCTTGTTCCTGGGAGAACCTTAACTTCTAGCCAATGTGCCATGACGGCTTACAAATGTCGAGCGTAGCGACGTAACCAATGCTTGTTGATCGTGCTTTTTCTCTGCCCTAAGGATTTTTGACACTTGTTGTGAACTCAACAGTTACTAGTGTCTGGCACTGCTCCTGTTTAACCAACTTTGAAAGCAAGGAGGGAAACTGCTCCTGTTCAACTAGTCTACCCCAGTCTGTAGGGTATTTGAAGATTTTTTCTTAAAGGTTTGTACCATGATATAGTCTGCAATGATTGCCCCGGTGTTTGGATTTTGCAACAGTATGCCCTTGTTTGAACCTCAGAAAGATTTGCCCCAAATTTATGAGGTAGTCTTGATTCAGGTCAGTATCAATGAATGATCAAGTTCTTCTTGGACTGCTCTTTGTTGGGATTTCCATTATGTCAAGTACTAATTTGCAGTTTAAAATTTTTCATTCAAAAATGGTAATTTTAATGCAACATTTATGCGAGTTTTGAAAAAGCTTGTTTATTAGCATGATGTGAAAGTGTGTGACAGACGGACTGTTGGTCCAAATGTGCTGCTGATTTAATTGGTGTGAAAGATATAGCAAGAAAATGACACCAATATAGAAGATTAGCAAATATCTAGGAGTCAGTTTACGCAACCTTGTTGTAGTATGCTTTCAGAATAAACCCCGCCTCAATTAGGTCTTTAGAGGGTTGTAACGTGGTCTGGTTCACAGTTATAGAAACAAAGGATAGAAGGCTCAAATTTGATTTGGTACCCACCCATTCTTCGTAATGATCTCCAGTCCTACGTTCAGTTAATTTTGCACCTGTTTGACGGTATAAGCTTGATGATTTAAGGTATGCTTGAAATGGCAGTCACCCTTATTTTGCTTTTTTGATGGATGTCAGTGACCCTTTTGGTTCTTGATATGGTGGCCACTGATCTTATTTTATTTTTGTTGAGGATTTGAAGACCTCCTTTGTTTTTTCTTTTGATCCCTAAGTTTTGCATGGACTGATTTCGTTTTTCGAGTCCATCGGGATTGCCTTGATTTTTGCCTAAGTCTCCTTTTGAGGTGTTTGACTTAGCAGGCTTTTGATTTTTTTTTTTTTTGTTGTGACTACCACGTCATGAGTCGTTAAAGAACAACCGTCTTCTGGATTTTGCTTTGTTGGTCCAAATACGGGATTGGATTAACTGAACATTACCCTGCCCCAGGTTAAGTGTAAGGGTTTGTAGATCCGAAGGAAACTCCTACTTCTAGGCTCGAAGTGGTTAACTAGGGACTAACTCCTTATCTCTCCAGTGTTTGGGGATTGAAATAATGCCTATACATCATCAGTGAGATTTTATCCAAAAGCATACTTATCAGCAATTATGGGTATTTTGTTTTCGTCATCCTCCCTCAAATCTTTGCTAAACAACAGTGCGATAAAGGAAGTGCAATGAATTTTTTTGATTTTTGCAATAAATGAGAAAAAGGTGAGTGAATACGAATGGATTTGTTCAAAACATGCATAACCATTACATTAACAATACCATTAATAAACGATAATATCTAAAAGCAAATAGCACTTAACATAAAAGAAAAATACAAATGCGTAGAAGTGATGTGAAAATTGCCAGCATTGAGGAACTGGGCTTTTCTCTCTTGTATCACAGTTGAGCTACCCTTCTTACTCATCGAGACCAGTATGATAACCTTTTTCATATCTACTCTTTGCAGCTTCTTCCATGTCATGAACTGATGGACCCGCCTGATAAGATGAAGGATTGATGTTGATCTGAAGACCTTGAGGTGTGAATGATATTAGCTTGGAGTCAATCAGATCTTGAACCTTATTCTTGAACTGTTTGCAATCGTCTGTTGAATGCCCCACTGCGCCGGCATGGTAGCCACATCGTGCATTGGTGTCAAAGCCTGGTGGGTATGGTGGGATCACAGGATCCAAGCCCTTTGGCACTATCAGTCCACTACTAATCAAATGTGGTAGCACGTGATTGTATGGCATTGGTAATGGATCAAAGTGTCTCTTTGGTCTTTGATTATAGTAATGTCGTCGTTGCGGAGCATGTTGATGTGCAACCTGCTGTTGATAATGAGGACCTCTATTGATAGGAGGATATTGACCATGTGAAGAGACCGGAGTCCCACAGGTAGACCCATAGGATTGCTGATTTTGAACAGTTGAGCTGCTTGGGTGTGGAGGATAAGGTATCGAGGATGGAGCTTGGGGATTATCCCAGATTGTATTAATTTCATCCTTTTCTTCCTCTTGGGAGCTAACAACTGATTCATTTTCACTAGCTGGGAAGCTCGAGTTGTCGTGGATCTTTCCCTTCTTGAGATGGCTCTCGATGTGTTCCCCTACTGAAACCAAGTCAGAGAAGTTGGATGTCCCATTGCCCATCATCTTTTCCAAGTATGGGTTTTGTAAAGAATCTATGAACATGTCAACCAATTCTCTATCTAAGAGCGGTGGTTGAACGCGAGCAGCTACTTCTCTCCATCTCTGAGCATACCCTCTAAAGGACTCGTTTTCCTCTTGCGATAAGCCTTGCAACTGTATGCGATTGGGAGCCACATCAAGATTGTATTGGTATTGTTTCACAAAGGCGTTGGCTAAGTCCGACCATGACTGGATATGGCTACTTTCTAGCTACATGTACCAACTTAGCGATGCCCCACTGTCGCTACTGCGAAAATCGGCGCCGGCTGAACAGAAGAGTCGCCACCGTGCGTTATTTATCCCAAAGGAGGGAAAGGAAACGCTCGAAGTAAACCTACCGCAAAGACGGGAAAGGAATGGTCATCGCAACCAAATCCTGGATTCGGGAGTCGGTTACGCAAGGGGAAGGTATTAGCACCCCTCACGTCTGTCGTACTCGACGGGATCCACGCTTGCTTGGTTTGTCTAAAGGATGCAAAACAATTTATCTACGGCTGCTAAATCTAAACGGGAAGAAACTGACTCGATAGAGCGTCGCACTCTATGCCTACGTATTCTCAAGAGAGAAAGTCAGAGTCATCGTAGTTCGGGAAACTACAGGGAATTGGCTCGCCAAGACTTCGCGTCTTGTGCCTACGTACTTCCACACAACATGGAAGATCAGAGCTTACGTAGTTCAGGCTAACTACGGCTAGACAGGGTGTTCTCGATCACACAGGAGTGAGAGATTAAGTTGACTTGAAAGGTACGGGAATCTACGGGAACTAGAACTACGGTCTGGTCTCGAATGCGCAAGGGCAAGAGAAAGGGAAACGATCAGTCGTCAGCGGGAAAGTCTCGATCGCACGGCAGCGAGAGAACAGAAAGGTTAGTTATTAGTGTGCTCGCTAGGATATCGCATCTTATGCCTACATATCCTCATTCGGTATGAGAAATCAGAGTAGTTGTAGTTCAGTCTACCTACAGCTAAAACGGAGAAAAGGGAAAAAGGGAGAAGGGAGCTCGCTAGGATACGACATCCTATGCCTACGTACTCTCGTCCGGCATGAGAGATCAGAGCTAACGTAGTTCGACGGGAAAACGAGTCTCGATTGCACAGGGTAAGAGAAGGGGTCTCGATCGCCTGAACGCGAGAGAAACGAGGTTTCACTCGCACGGGGGCGAGAACAAAGAGGAAGCAGGCTTACGCCTAAAGGGGAAGGAACTCGGGACACACACGCAAGAACCCAAGACGTAGGAGCGAATGCGTCGCATGGCATCCTAAGGGTACCATACTAGACATCCTAGACGATTGAGAAGTAACTCCTCAACTGTCATTTCCTTCGTATCTAACGATGCGACTCACAACACTCGACGGTTGCCTGAAGACTTGAATTAGATAGATGTTACCGAACGGAGTGGTTCCGTTGACCCTTGACATGCGCGCAAGCTCCATTCCAATCTTCTCCTCTCTGGATTTTTGATGATGATGCCGGAATCAAGAACAATGTAATGCTTAGACCGTCATGGTTCGACTTATACGAGAAATCGAACTCTAAGAGGTAGCGTATTGATATCCGTGTCAAAGACAAGATAGAGAAGTGATATCGAAAATCATTCTCCAATTGAATCGTGTCACACGGCCCGCCAAGAATAAAATCGAAGATAAAAATCGGATGAGAAAAGAAATGAGGAGAGAAATTCAACGCCAAAAATGGAAATAATATGCTACTCCTAAAATACGACAATTAATTTCTACTAGAAAATGTTCTAAAGAAATATAAGGAAATGCATACATAAAATAGAATGAAATCCTATGCATACTATTCTATAATTTGCTATAAAGAAAATAGAATGTCAAATCTATACTAAGTATAATATTCTATAATCTCCTATAATTTCCTAAAAGAAAAAGGAATATAAATTCTAAAAATATAAAATCTATATTAGAAAATATGCTAAGAATATAATATCTAAACTATGACTATAGTCCCTAAAAGAAAATAGAAATATAAAAACTACAATTATTACAATCAGCCATCCAATACAAAAGAAATTAAAAATATCAAAGGGGAGGGGGGTAAAATCTGCAAAACTAGTATGAATGCAGAAAAAAACAGAACTGGGCCCAGCCCACAATACAACAATTCAGAAAAACTAAAGAAATAAAACTGGGGGGGGTGTGCTGGTAAACACGTGGTGTATGAGGTTGGAAAACCTTGTTGTTACTGGGCCCATCCCATTCGTAACAGAAAAAAATGAGGAAAGGGGTGTGCCACGAAAAAAAAGGGGGATGGATCCAAAAAACGGATTGGGCCCAAATGTTCAGCCCAACGACCTTTCCACCTTCCTTCCCTCCTGTCTGAAACCGTAATTCCCTTTTACCCTCACACTCCGCTGTCTGGTTCCTCCGTCTCAACCTTCACCTAGCTTCGCTCTTCTCTGAGCCGAAAACAAAACAACACAACCAAACAACTGAGATCATCTCATGCTGGGTGCGAAGATTTAGTGGTTCCTGAAGCTTTGATGAGGGCGTTGGGGGTTTTGATGGAGAACGGTGAAGATCTTGGTGAACTTGCGAAGAACGCCTGGTGGTTATTATGAACAGTGGTAGATCGATGAAGATCCTGGGAGCTTCTGATGCACGTTCTTGTTTTTTTTGTTGAATTTCTGAGAAGAAAAGGTCAAGAACGGATGAAGGTTGAAGGCCATTGAGATTCAGATGGAGGTTTGGGGAAGTTGATGATCTCTGGAGAAGTTCTTCGATCGTTTCTGGAAATTGTGATGGACGAGGATGAAGATGATGAAGGGCTTCTAGAACACGGTTAAAGGTCCAAAACGTAGTTGAATCTATGCTGAAGCAACGATGAGAATCATTGGCGCTGAAGATTTGTGAGTCCGCTCGTGTTTGATGATGAACAACTGATGAACCGGGGTGAAAATCTGAGAACGGCGTTGGATGAAGATGAAGATTCGTATGAATCTTTGAAGGTTTCGAACGTGTTTTCAAATCTGGATGGAGGTTGATGAATCTTGGCAAAGATCTGAGCGGATCTGGAAAACTTGCCATGAACCTGATGAGTTTCTGGTGATTTACGGAACACAAGTGTCGAACGATGAAGATCATGGAAGATCTGGTGAAGGCTGATGAGTGGGATGAAGATCCACGGTGGAGATTTGTGGCTTTCCGGCGAAGAGATCAATAGGAAGGTGATGAACGTGACGATGAATCTGGTGGTTTTCTGGAGAATCACGAAGATAAGATGAAGAACACAGTGAGTTCTTGAAGATTCTGGCGACGGTTGTGAGGGCTCCGGTGGCGGTTGCATGGCCGGCCGGTGAAGGGAGGAAGGGGAGGACGCATGGCACTGTGCATGCAGAGGGAGAGACACGTGGGGGGAGTGAGGTGGAGGTGGGAACATGAGGCTGCCACATGTGGCCCTCATGCAGAGAGTGGAAACGTGATGTGGCGGGCGGTGTACGCGTGGAAGGAGGTGGAAGGGTGAGAAGCACACATGGCTTCCCTTTATACTGCCATGTGGTGGAACTGGACTCGTGGGCCTCCAAAAGGACAAGTGGCCCACCAAACTCAGACTCAATTAATGATTCAATTAAATGCTTAATGGTTATTAAACTTGTGGAGGCAAGTCGCCACATATCACACAAAGCTGCAAGACATTGGTAAATGCAGGTTTCGATGATGACAAATTCCCAGGATAGACTGGAAAGTATGAGTTCTAGATTCACTAACCAGATGCAACATATCACTCAGCATATTATCCTTTTACTTGTCTTAATTTGTCTTAAAGAAATATACATTGAGTTGACAAACTGCAATCATGACTAAAGGCATGAGAAACTTCAAACTAACAATATTTTGCAGGATTACAGGACATGGGTCGACCAAAGGGTCGACGTATCCATCAAAAACAAGGGAAGGACTATCAGCGCACAAAGCATGCGTCGACCATTGGGTCAGCGCATGAAAGGATAATTTTCCAGCGGGTCAACGCATGAAAGTTGTGGTCGACCATAGGGTCGGCGCACAAAGGAAAAGAATTCCAACGGGTCAGCGCACGCCGACTGTATGGTCGACGCATACTGATGAAATTTCCAGAAATTCAAAACATCACAGGCCATGCGTCGACGCATAGACCTGTTATGGTCGACCGTTCGCGCGGAAAAACTGTTTTTAACTTTGTTCCCTCTCATATTTGAAATACTGTTGTGTTCTGAATTTTGTGGGCTCTATATGTACTTGCTTAAACACTTGTGTCTAACAACATTTGATATTCTTTTGATTCATGTGTTCAAAAACAAGAAAGAGTGAAATAGGTGTCCAAGATTCATCATCTTCATCTTCAACCTCTCACAACATTTCAATTACACACAATCATTTTTGAAATGCATTTGTGAGAGATTCAAGGCGATAAGGTTCGAGGCTTAGATTGGAGAATCAAGCTCGGGTTGAAGATTGCGACAGGTTCTTTCTTGAACAAAACCATTAGGGTTTTTCCCTCCAAGATTGGTTCTAATTTTGGGGGTTTTGGACGAGATTCTTCATCAACGATCAATCGAGCGAAGGTGATTGTGAAGAGGTGGTCTTCACAAGTCTAGTAGCGGATTCGGTGACTTTGAAGGGAAGGTATCGGGTTCGATTTGGTGCTGTTGAGATCAGCCGGAGCCAAAGGTTTGAACAACAACGTGTTCTTCAATAAGGTGGCTGGAGTCGGAGGTCTATCAACACAAATCGAATAACTTGATTCAGCTTGAATCAGGGGGCAAGGAGTGAAGGCAACTTTCAACACATTGAGATTTTTGTTGTAATTTTGCTACTCAATCCTTGTATAAGCTGTTCATTCAAACAGGTGATATCTATACAATATATCTCAATTCTAGTTTTAGAATTGAGGGCAGACGTACCCCGAAGCGAGGACGACGGGGGAACTGCCTCACCAAATTACTTGTCTTCTTTATTTTCAGCATTTTCGCTACCGCTCAAATAAGTAATTTTTGTGTAAGCTCTTGTGTCAAAACTGTGATATAAATTGAGTAAGAGATTAAAACATTGTTTTTAACTCTAACGTACAACAAAACGTTGTACTAGGCTGATTGAAATCACTTACTCAACATAAACATCACTTGGAGTGTCTTTGCACACCAAGTGTTTGACATATTGCTTGAACCAAAATTACCTTACTTGTGTATCTAGTTTTGGTTTAATTTTGGATCATTGGAACTAGGTAACCTTGCAATTGAAGTAAATAATTGATAAGCATAGTTTGTGTTGTGATTCTATTTTTCCGAATTGTCATAAATCCATAGGCTTACGTATATCCGGTTTTCCAATAACCGTTCGTTTTAGACTATATTTTTCCTCGGCCGCTTCCGCACTTAAAACATTTTTAAAACCAATTTTAAATTGGTAGCGCCGACTCAAATTTTAATTGGGGATCTATTCAACCCCTCCCCCCCCCCTTCTAGATCCGTGCCATAGTCTAACAAGTGGTATCCAGAGCTCCGGTTTTTCGGTGCTTCAAATACAACGAGATAGAAAATGGCAAACGAACCTAAAGGGCCGTATAATAGGGCTCCTGTTTTCAACGGTGAAAATTATAGTTATTGGAAAGACTGTATGCGTGTGCATATAAACTCCAAAGACAGAAAAATATGGAACGTTATCCTTAATGGTCCAATAGAAATTACTATGACCAATGCGGATAATGTAGTTGTGCCAAAGCCTGAAGCACAATGGACCGATGACGATGAGAAAAAATACAATTATGATTGGAAAGCTAAAAACATCTTAATCTCCTCATTAGGTGTAGATGAATACTATCGTGTATCCCATTGTCCTACTGCTAAGGCCATGTGGGATTCACTACAAATAGCCCATGAGGGGACAAACGATGTTAAGTTGGCTAGAATCAATACATTAACTCAAGAGTTCGATCTCTTTTTTATGGAGCAAGGGGAAACCATTGCTGACATGCAAACGAGATTTACACATCTCATCAATCGTTTACATTCATTAGGTAGGCCTATTTCCAATGATGTTGCTACTAATAAGATTTTAAGATGTTTAAACAGGGAATGGCAGCCTAAAGTGACCGCCATCAAAGAAGCACATGATCTTACCTTATTAGATTTAACAACATTGTTTGGTAAATTACAAGAGCATGAACAGGTACTCTTGAGCTTAGACCAACGCGAAAAGATGGAAAAGAAAGACAAAACGAAGGTGAGTGAAAAGAAATCGATAGCTCTCAAGACTTCCTCCTCGAAGTCTCAAGCAAAAAAGCAAAATGATTATTCCTCGAGCGACGAAGAAGAAGAAGACACAAGCGAAGATATGGGGTTGTTTGTTAAACGGTATAACCGTTACGTGAGAAAGAACGACATACAACATTCCGAGAAGAACTTGGTAAACTTCCGGAAACAATCAAGACACTCCAAGGATGATGACTCGAAAGGTAAAAAGACTAAAGGGACGTGCTACAAGTGTGGAAAGCCCGGTCACTACAAACCGGACTGTCCAATGAATAAAAAGGGAAAGGACAAGGAATCATCAAAATCACACAAGAAATCATCAAAGCCTAGGAGAGCGTACATAGCATGGGAAAGTGACAACGACTCTTCCTCCTCTGATGAAATTTCTAGTGATGAATAAGAGTCTGTGAATCTATGCCTCTCCGCCAATCAGAAAAACAAGAAAAAACAGGTACGTCACTCTAAATATGATAATTCCTCAAATATGTCGCATTCAGAACTACTAGCCGCATTTCATGCCTTACATAATGAAGCAGTTGAAGCTTTCAAGAAACTTGCTTCTAATAAGAAAATCTTTATATATTTAGAGCATAAGGTTAAAGAGTCCGAAAAGAAATTAGAGGACCTAAAGACTTCCATTGTGAAAGGCAATGAATCAGATTGTAAAGACGATAGAAACTCTTTCAACTTCGGGTGTGGTACTTGTCATATTTGGAAAGGTGAGGTTAGACACCTCAAGGCCAAATTAAACAAGGCACTTGAGCCTAAAGTTACATTTGCTATTGATAAAAAGGATTTTAGAAAAAGTATGATTAACCCATACCAAAAATATGCATATGTAATTAGGGATCAAGCAAGTGAAAGTGTCTCTAAAGTTGATTTTGCTTGCTTATACTGTTGCAGGAAAGGCCACTTCGTTGGTAAATGCCGTTTTAGAAGATTTCTTGTTCCTAAAGGCATCTACCAATGGTTTCCCAAACGCAACCATTTTGTCGCTAACCTATTAGGACCCAATATGCCATTGGGTACCTCCTTGTGCTAATTATGTTTTGACAGGTGAAATGTGTCGAGACCACCGAGAGAAGATGGGTTCTCGATAGTGGGTGCTCAAGACACATGTCTGGAGACATATCCTTATTCATAGACTTTGTGGCTAAGAAGAAAGGGTATGTAACTTATGGTGATAACAACCGCAGAGCAATACTAGGTAAAGGTAGTGTAGGTAATCCCGCCTCTACTATGATTTCCGATGTATTGCTTGTCGAAAACCTTAAACATAATCTGCTTAGCATTAGCCAACTGTGCGACAAAGGATACAATGTATCCTTTTCAAAAGATCGTTGCAAAATTGTGCATGAAAATGATAAGAAGAATATGTTTAATGGTTTTAGAGTAAACAATGTATATATGCTTGACTTAAATGAAGTATCATTAACAAGCGACAAATGCCTTATAACTATGAGTGAAGACTCATGGCTATGGCATAGGCGTTTAACGCATGTTAATTTTGACTTACTCAATAAGGTAGTCTCAAAAGACCTAGTCTTAGGACTTCCCAAAATAAAGTTCACCAAGGATCACCTTTGTGATGCTTGTCAAAAAGGGAAGCAAACGAGGATCTCATTTAAATCCAAAAAGATAATTTCAACAACGAGACCTCTTGAACTTCTACACATGGACTTGTTTGGGCCGTCTAGGATCAAAAGTCTAGGAGGAAACTATTACGGGTTCATAATAGTGGACGACTTTTCTAGGTTTTGCTGGACCATCTTCTTAGTAAGTAAAAGTGATACATTCGCCGCTTTTGAAAAGTTTGCTAAGCTTTCCCAAAACAAGTTAAATACAAACATAGTGTCCATAAGGAGCGACCATGGAGGTGAGTTTGAAAATCATTTGTTTGAAGAATATTGCGGTAACCATGGTATTGATCATAACTTCTCCGCTCCACGCACTCCTCAACAAAACGGGGTTGTGGAGCGCAAAAACCGTATTTTAGAAGAATTGGGAAGAACAATGATTAATGAAAGTGGTTTACCTAAATATTTTTGGGCCGACGCCATTAGTACGGCATGCTATGTTTTGAATAGGGTACTTATTCTCCCCATTTTAAACAAAACACCGTACGAACTCTTAAAAGGGCGAAAGCCAAATGTCTCTCACTTGCACGTGTTTGGATGTAAATGTTTTGTATTAAACAATGGAAAGGAAAACTTGGGAAAATTTGATTCCAAAGCCGATGAAGGTATCTTTCTCGGATACTCTCACTCGAGTAAAGCATATAGAATATATAATAAACGTTTACTTGCTGTAGAAGAGTCTGTGCATGTTACCTTTGATGAGTCCTACCCGAGAAATGTCGGAAAGGATAGTGTTGTTCATGGTGCAGGTACATCCACTGAAGACATACTCAAAAGTGGTGAGATAGGGATTGATCAACCTGACAAAGCCAAAGTTGAGGAGGATAAGGATGCATACCGTGATGCAACAGAGGAAGTTCATCCGCTTTCAAACGACGATCTTCCTCATGAATGGAAGTCATCTAAAGACCATCCTATTGAAAACATTATTGGAGACATCACAAAGGGTGTAACAACTCGTGCTAAGCTAAGTAATTTCTGTTATTACTTCGCTTTCGTGTCACAAATGGAACCTAAAAACCCTAAGGAAGCCATACTCGATGAATATTGGTATTTGTCAGTGCAGGAGGAACTGAATCAGTTTACTAGAAATGAGGTTTGGGACCTTGTCCCGCCTCCACGAGGTCATCGAGTAATCGGCACCCGATGGGTGTTTAGAAATAAACTGGACGAGAACAGAGTAATAACTCGTAACAAAGCGCGTTTAGTCGCGCAAGGGTATAACCAAGAGGAAGGCATCGACTATGAGGAAACTTATGCGCCGATTGCCCGACTCGAGGCTATACGCTTTTTACTTGCTTTCGCTTGTGCGAAAGATTTTAAGTTATTTCAAATGGACGTCAAAAGTGCTTTCCTTAACGGATTTATAAATGAAGAAGTCTATGTTGCTCAACCACCTGGTTTTGAGTCTCATGAGTATCCTGATCATGTCTATAAACTGAAAAAAGCTTTGTACGGTCTTAAACAAGCTCCTAGAGCTTGGTATGAGAGACTAAGCAAATTCTTACTTGATTAAGGCTACTCAAGAGGAAAGGTTGATACTACTCTTTTCATTAAACGTCAAGGAAAACACTTAATTCTTGTACAAATTTATGTTGACGATATCATATTTGGATCCACTAACATGAATCTCGTAAGAGAGTTTGCTAAGCTTATGCAAGGTGAATTCGAGATGAGTATGATGGGTGAACTCACATATTTTCTCGGGTTACAAATCAAGCAACTGAAGGAAGGAACATTCGTGAGCCAAACAAAATATTGTTTGGATCTTCTCAAGAGATTTGACATGGCAAATGCAAAAGCCATAGACACCCCTATGCCAACTTGTGCAAACATGAGTAAAGATGAAAGTGGCAAAGATGTTGAGGTAAAAAGGTACAGAGGTATGATTGGCTCGCTTCTATATCTTACTGCTTCGCGTCCCGATATTATGTTTAGCGTGTGTATGTGCGCTAGATATCAATCATGTCCTAAGGAATCCCACCTAAAATCTGTCAAACGCATACTTCGATACCTATATGGTACTCCGAACTATGGATTGTGGTATTCTAAGGGTAATGATTGTTCTTTGGTGGGCTTCTCTGATTCTGATTTTGCCGGTTGTAAATCAGATAGGAAAAGCACCAGTGGCACATGTCACCTATTTTCAAACTCTCTGGTTAGTTGGCACAGCAAGAAACAAGTGTCTGTTACTCTGTCAACCGCCGAAGCGGAATACGTAGCCGCCGGTAGTTGTTGTGCGCAAGTCTTATGACTTAAACAACAACTATTGGACTTTAATTTGAAACTAGAACATATTCCAATATTGTGTGACAACACCAGTGCTATAAATCTTACCAAGAATCCAGTGTTACACTCGCGTACTAAACACATAGAAATTCGACACCATTTTCTTAGGGACCATGTAGAGAAGGGTGACGTTGTCTTTGAGCACGTCGATACTAAAAACCAACTAGCGGACATTTTCACAAAGCCGCTAGCCAATGAGCCCTTCTTTCATATCCGTCGAGAGCTTGGTATTCTCGATATTTCTGATCGGGGTTAAACAACTATGTTTTTGTACCACTAACAACTATGTTTTGTACCACTAACTATCGCTGTGAGTTTATTACAAGTACAAATCAGTGATTAACTATAGTAGTTCGTATAAAGGTGATATTGCTCCTTTCTCCTTCTCTTTCTTCTCTCTTAGCATTCATGACTTGAAAACATCTATATTGTTATACAATCATGGTACTTATATATGAATATGACTGTTGCTGGATGATACTATGTGTGTTGAATGCAGGCCATGTTGTGAAAAAAAAATGCATAGGCACGATCAATAAGCAAGTGTGACATGTTGCATAGCTTGAAAATTGAAAATTTTGAGTTTTTAAAAGATTGAGTCGACCTAAACAGGACAATGGTCGACGCATGCTGTAAAATTTTCAAAATTATCAAAAACTGAACAGTATGCGTCGACGCATGCAGGGCTATGGTTGACGGCTCGCTTGAAAACCCAGAAATTTTTTGGTTTGAAAACTGTTCCACTTTCCCTCTTCCCTGCATTAAATGTGTTGTAATACTTTGACATGACATTTTTTCTTGTGAATTGCATCTAGTAACCTATATTGTGTCCTTGTCTTCTCCCTCTTCCCAAAAAACCTAACTTCTTCATCTATTAAAGACCCAAGCATTCCTCTTCTCCATCATTACTCCTAAATCATTATTCCTCTTCAAAGTTTCTCTTCCAACTCTCCAAAACTCTTCATCAATGGCTTCCTCTCTTTGTAAAACTACCGGTAAGCAATCAAGAGCATCTTCATCCTCTGCTTCAGTTCCGGTAACTGCTGTCTCGCTTGTTCACCCTCCTGCGATTGAAAACTTTCACAAAAGTCCCAGCAAGAGGGCCATAGTTCCACAACATGCCTTCTACCATGCAACAAGTGAGCGCTTGCATCTCACTCAGCTTCTGTCCCTATTAGACTTTCAAGGGTTCGTCAACTTCCTGGAGTGTAATACAAAGTACAGTGAAGATCTGGTCAGAGTGTTCTACACAAATATGAGAGGCAACTTTCAAGACCAGCACTTTCACACATCTGTACGAAATAGACTGGTTAATATCAATTCTGAAGTATGGAATAAATATTTTGATATGATTGTTGATGCTGATGCACCCCCTCTCCATGAGGTAACTGATACTCGTACGGTGTCGGGTTATAAATATAAGAGGGCTCTGAATGGAATGCTCAAACGACCGTATCCAGAGGCAATTGTCAACAGCGATGCCTTTCCTCGATCAGTCACTGCCGGTAAACTCAACACAGGGGAGTGCATTCTTCAGTGGATTGTCGCTCGTATTCTACGACCAAAGAAAGGTGGTCTGTCGCGTGTAGAACAAGCCGAGGTACATCTTATTTACATTCTGCAAAACAGGATAAAAATAAATTGGCCTTACTATATTGCTAGCAGGATGTTTGCTCTGAGAGACTCAAGTAGAGGCACTGCTTTAGCCTATGGTTCGTTCATTTCAGAAATTCTTGCTGCTGCGAATGTTGTGTATCCAACATTTCCGTGTGTATCAGTTTCCCCAGATAAAGAATTTAGCACCAAAACCCTTGCAATGATGGGGTATTTTTGGTGTGCTGAACGTTGTTCGTACAGATTTGTCCGACGGGCTAATATCCCTCTGGTTCCTGATAACGATTCTGATGAAGAAGAAAGTGAAGAGCAGGGTAAAGAAGAAAGCGACAAACAAGGTGATGAAGAAAGTGACGAGGAAGGTGAAGAAGACGATGCAGAAGACAACACAGATGCAGAGATCCCAGAACCTATCTATGGGACTCAAGATTATCATCAATCTCCAGTCCATGATACGGCTACAAATACCGATTGGGTCCAATACTCATATCGATCAGAAGACCAAGAAGGCGATTCTACAAATCAAGGTTGGGGCGATTGGCAATATACAGGCTGGACTACCTTGGGTAGATTCTATGACCCATATCACGGCTACCCTCAAGACTACCAATCCTCTGAGCACTCATCACCTCCTCCGCCTTCAGATAACTCCGAAGTCATTACTATGATGCAGTCAATGCAGTTAGAACAACAAAACTTCATAAGGCGTCAAGACACTCAGATGGAGCAAATTAGAGCTGACCTTCATGCCCAAAATGAAAGTTTCAATTCTTTCTCAACTCGGATGGACGCCCGTATTGTCTCTCTGGTTGAATCTCATGGGTGGCAAGATTGGGAAATCACCAACGCTCTTAGTCATCTCAACATGTCCGTCGAGGCCTTTTTGAACTTCTCGGATCCCTACCAAAATCCAGATGCTCCATATCGAGGGAGAGGACGAGGACGGGGGCGTGGTTATTAGATTCATAGCTGCATATTTCATATTTGCTTATATGTTTTAGTCTGTGTACTTTTCATTTGTTGTGTATTATCTGTGCCTGAACTTTAATTACATGTGTTCGTCATTATCTATTAATTCCAGTATTTTGTTCATTATCATGCTTGTGTGTGAAGTTTGGTAATCAACTATCACCTATTGTCTGTACTATGTTATTTGATGCGTTCCTCTTCTCTTTTTGATGGTGTCAAAGGGGGAGAAGACAATGTTGCAAGCAAACACTAAAGCCAATAGTTCAGGATAGTAACAACATTTGATGACTGTTGTTCTACAGCCTCATAGTGCAAAAGAAAGGGGGGCTTGTGTATTCTTGTGTGCGTGTGTATATGTTGCATATTTTGGTGTTTTTAAATGTATACAGGTTGTCATCATCAAAAAGGGGGAGATTGTGGAGGCAAGTTGCCACATATCACACAAAGCTGCAAGACATTGGTAAATGCAGGTTTCGATGATGACAAATTCCCAGGATAGACTGGAAAGTATGAGTTCCAGATTCACTAACCAGATGCAACATATCACTCAGCATATTATCCTTTTACTTGTCTTAATTTGTCTTAAAGAAATATACATTGAGTTGACAAACTGCAATCATGACTAAAGGCATGAGAAACTTCAAACTAACAATATTTTGCAGGATTACAGGACATGGGTCGACCAAAGGGTCGACGTATCCATCAAAAACAAGGGAAGGACTGTCAGCGCACAAAGCATGCGTCGACCATTGGGTCAGCGCATGAAAGGATAATTTTCCAGCGGGTCAACGCATGAAAGCTGTGGTCGACCATAGGGTCGGCGCACAAAGGAAAAGAATTCCAACGGGTCAGCGCACGCCGACTGTATGGTCGACGCATACTGATGAAATTTCCAGAAATTCAAAACATCACAGGCCATGCGTCGATGCATAGACCTGTTATGGTCGATCGTTCGCGCGGAAAAACTGTTTTTAACTTTGTTCCCTCTCATATTTGAAATACTGTTGTGTTCTAAATTTTGTGGGCTCTATATATACTTGCTTAAACACTTGTGTCTAACAACATTTGATATTCTTTTGATTCATGTGTTCAAAAGCAAGAAAGAGTGAAATAGGTGTCCAAGATTCATCATCTTCATCTTCAACCTCTCACAACATTTCAATTACACACAATCATTTTTGAAATGCATTTGTGAGAGATTCAAGGCGATAAGGTTCGAGGCTTAGATTGGAGAATCAAGCTCGGGTTGAAGATTGCGACAGGTTCTTTCTTGAACAAAACCATTAGGGTTTTGCCCTCCAAGATTGGTTCTAATTTTGGGGGTTTTGGACGAGATTCTTCATCAACGATCAATCGAGCGAAGGTGATTGTGAAGAGGTGGTCTTCACAAGTCTAGTAGCGGATTCGGTGACTTTGAAGGGAAGGTCTCGGGTTCGATTTGGTGCTGTTGAGATCAGCCGGAGCCAAAGGTTTGAACAACAACGTGTTCTTCAATAAGGTGGCTGGAGTTGGAGGTCTATCAACACAAATCGAATAACTTGATTCAGCTTGAATCAGGGGGCAAGGAGTGAAGGCAACTTTCAACACATTGAGATTTTTGTTGTAATTTTGCTGCTCAATCCTTGTATAAGCTGTTCATTCAAACAGGTGATATCTATACAATATATCTCAATTCTAGTTTTAGAATTGAGGGCAGACGTACCCCGAAGCGAGGACGACGGGGGAACTGCCTCACCAAATTACTTGTCTTCTTTATTTTCAGCATTTTCGCTACCGCTCAAATAAGTAATTTTTGTGTAAGCTCTTGTGTCAAAACTGTGATATAAATTGAGTAAGAGATTAAAACATTGTTTTTAACTCTAACGTACAACAAAACGTTGTACTAGGCTGATTGAAATCACTTACTCAACATAAACATCACTTGGAGTGTCTTTGCACACCAAGTGTTTGACATATTGCTTGAACCAAAATTACCTTACTTGTGTATCTAGTTTTGGTTTAATTTTGGATCATTGGAACTAGGTAACCTTGCAATTGAAGTAAATAATTGATAAGCATAGTTTGTGTTGTGATTCTATTTTTCCGAATTGTCATAAATCCATAGGCTTACGTATATCCGGTTTTCCAATAACCGTTCGTTTTAGACTATATTTTTCCTCGGCCGCTTCCGCACTTAAAACATTTTTAAAACCAATTTTAAATTGGTAGCGCCGACTCAAATTTTAATTGGGGATCTATTCAACCCCTCCCCCCCCCCTTCTAGATCCGTGCCATAGTCTAACAAGTGGTATCCAGAGCTCCGGTTTTTCGGTGCTTCAAATACAACGAGATAGAAAATGGCAAACGAACCTAAAGGGCCGTATAATAGGGCTCCTGTTTTCAACGGTGAAAATTATAGTTATTGGAAAGACTGTATGCGTGTGCATATAAACTCCAAAGACAGAAAAATATGGAACGTTATCCTTAATGGTCCAATAGAAATTACTATGACCAATGCGGATAATGTAGTTGTGCCAAAGCCTGAAGCACAATGGACCGATGACGATGAGAAAAAATACAATTATGATTGGAAAGCTAAAAACATCTTAATCTCCTCATTAGGTGTAGATGAATACTATCGTGTATCCCATTGTCCTACTGCTAAGGCCATGTGGGATTCACTACAAATAGCCCATGAGGGGACAAACGATGTTAAGTTGGCTAGAATCAATACATTAACTCAAGAGTTCGATCTCTTTTTCATGGAGCAAGGGGAAACCATTGCTGACATGCAAAAGAGATTTACACATCTCATCAATCGTTTACATTCATTAGGTAGGCCTGTTTCCAATGATGTTGCTACTAATAAGATTTTAAGATGTTTAAACAGGGAATGGCAGCCTAAAGTGACCGCCATCAAAGAAGCACATGATCTTACCTTATTAGATTTAACAACATTGTTTGGCAAATTACAAGAGCATGAACAGGTACTCTTGAGCTTAGACCAACGCGAAAAGATGGAAAAGAAAGACAAAACGAAGGTGAGTGAAAAGAAATCGATAGCTCTCAAGACTTCCTCCTCGAAGTCTCAAGCAAAAAAGCAAAATGATTATTCCTCGAGCGACGAAGAAGAAGAAGACACAAGCGAAGATATGGGGTTGTTTGTTAAACGGTATAACCGTTACGTGAGAAAGAACGACATACAACATTCCGAGAAGAACTTGGTAAACTTCCGGAAACAATCAAGACACTCCAAGGATGATGAATCGAAAGGTAAAAAGACTAAAGGGACATGCTACAAGTGTGGAAAGCCCGATCACTACAAACCGGACTGTCCAATGAATAAAAAGGGAAAGGACAAGGAATCATCAAAATCACACAAGAAATCATCAAAGCCTAGGAGAGCGTACATAGCATGGGAAAGTGACAACGACTCTTCCTCCTCTGATGAAATTTCTAGTGATGAAGAAGAGTCTGTGAATCTATGCCTCTCCGCCAATCAGAAAAACAAGAAAAAACAGGTACGTCACTCTAAATATGATAATTCCTCAAATATGTCGCATTCAGAACTACTAGCCGCATTTCATGCCTTACATAATGAAGCAGTTGAAGCTTTCAAGAAACTTGCTTCTAATAAGAAAATCTTTATGTATTTAGAGCATAAGGTTAAAGAGTCCGAAAAGAAATTAGAGGACCTAAAGGCTTCCATTGTGAAAGGCAATGAATCAGATTGTAAAGACGATAGAAACTCTTTCAACTTCGGGTGTGGTACTTGTCATATTTGGAAAGGTGAGGTTAGACACCTCAAGGCCAAATTAAACAAGGCACTTGAGCCTAAAGTTACATTTGCTATTGATAAAAAGGATTTTAGAAAAAGTATGATTAACCCATACCAAAAATATGCATATGTAATTAGGGATCAAGCAAGTGAAAGTGTCTCTAAAGTTGATTTTGCTTGCTTATACTGTTGCAGGAAAGGCCACTTCGTTGGTAAATGCCGTTTTAGAAGATTTCTTGTTCCTAAAGGCATCTACCAATGGTTTCCCAAACGCAACCATTTTGTCGCTAACCTATTAGGACCCAATATGCCATTGGGTACCTCCTTGTGCTAATTATGTTTTGACAGGTGAAATGTGTCGAGACCACCGAGAGAAGATGGGTTCTCGATAGTGGGTGCTCAAGACACATGTCTGGAGACATATCCTTATTCATAGACTTTGTGGCTAAGAAGAAAGGGTATGTAACTTATGGTGATAACAACCGCGGAGCAATACTAGGTAAAGGTAGTGTAGGTAATCCCGCCTCTACTATGATTTCCGATGTATTGCTTGTCGAAAACCTTAAACATAATCTGCTTAGCATTAGCCAACTGTGCGACAAAGGATACAATGTATCCTTTTCAAAAGATCGTTGCAAAATTGTGCATGAAAATGATAAGAAGAATATGTTTAATGGTTTTAGAGTAAACAATGTATATATGCTTGACTTAAATGAAGTATCATTAACAAGCGACAAATGCCTTATAACTATGAGTGAAGACTCATGGCTATGGCATAGGCGTTTAACGCATGTTAATTTTGACTTACTCAATAAGGTAGTCTCAAAAGACCTAGTCTTAGGACTTCCCAAAATAAAGTTCACCAAGGATCACCTTTGTGATGCTTGTCAAAAAGGGAAGCAAACGAGGATCTCATTTAAATCCAAAAAGATAATTTCAACAACGAGACCTCTTGAACTTCTACACATGGACTTGTTTGGGCCGTCTAGGATCAAAAGTCTAGGAGGAAACTATTACGGGTTCATAATAGTGGACGACTTTTCTAGGTTTTGCTGGACCATCTTCTTAGTAAGTAAAAGTGATACATTCGCCGCTTTTGAAAAGTTTGCTAAGCTTTCCCAAAACAAGTTAAATACAAACATAGTGTCCATAAGGAGCGACCATGGAGGTGAGTTTGAAAATCATTTGTTTGAAGAATATTGCGGTAACCATGGTATTGATCATAACTTCTCCGCTCCACGCACTCCTCAACAAAACGGGGTTGTGGAGCGCAAAAACCGTATTTTAGAAGAATTGGGAAGAACAATGATTAATGAAAGTGGTTTACCTAAATATTTTTGGGCCGACGCCATTAGTACGGCATGCCATGTTTTGAATAGGGTACTTATTCTCCCCATTCTAAACAAAACACCGTACGAACTCTTAAAAGGGCGAAAGCCAAATGTCTCTCACTTGCACGTGTTTGGATGTAAATGTTTTGTATTAAACAATGGAAAGGAAAACTTGGGCAAATTTGATTCCAAAGCCGATGAAGGTATCTTTCTCGGATACTCTCACTCGAGTAAAGCATATAGAATATATAATAAACGTTTACTTGCTGTAGAAGAGTCTGTGCATGTTACCTTTGATGAGTCCTACCCGAGAAATGTCGGAAAGGATAGTGTTGTTCATGGTGCAGGTACATCCACTGAAGACATACTCAAAAGTGGCGAGATAGGGATTGATCAACCTGACAAAGCCAAAGTTGAGGAGGATAAGGATGCACACCGTGATGCAACAGAGGAAGTTCATCCGCTTTCAAACGACGATCTTCCTCATGAATGGAAGTCATCTAAAGACCATCCTATTGAAAACATTATTGGAGACATCACAAAGGGTGTAACAACTCGTGCTAAGCTAAGTAATTTCTGTTATTACTTCGCTTTCGTGTCACAAATGGAACCTAAAAACCCTAAGGAAGCCATACTCGATGAATATTGGTATTTGTCAGTGCAGGAGGAACTGAATCAGTTTACTAGAAATGAGGTTTGGGACCTTGTCCCGCCTCCACGAGGTCATCGAGTAATCGGCACCCGATGGGTGTTTAGAAATAAACTGGACGAGAACAGAGTAATAACTCGTAACAAAGCGCGTTTAGTCGCGCAAGGGTATAACCAAGAGGAAGGCATCGACTATGAGGAAACTTATGCGCCGATTGCCCGACTCGAGGCTATACGCTTTTTACTTGCTTTCGCTTGTGCGAAAGATTTTAAGTTATTTCAAATGGACGTCAAAAGTGCTTTCCTTAACGGATTTATAAATGAAGAAGTCTATGTTGCTCAACCACCTGGTTTTGAGTCTCATGAGTATCCTGATCATGTCTATAAACTGAAAAAAGCTTTGTACGGTCTTAAACAAGCTCCTAGAGCTTGGTATGAGAGACTAAGCAAATTCTTACTTGATTAAGGCTACTCAAGAGGAAAGGTTGATACTACTCTTTTCATTAAACGTCAAGGAAAACACTTAATTCTTGTACAAATTTATGTTGACGATATCATATTTGGATCCACTAACATGAATCTCGTAAGAGAGTTTGCTAAGCTTATGCAAGGTGAATTCGAGATGAGTATGATGGGTGAACTCACATATTTTCTCGGGTTACAAATCAAGCAACTGAAGGAAGGAACATTCGTGAGCCAAACAAAATATTGTTTGGATCTTCTCAAGAGATTTGACATGGCAAATGCAAAAGCCATAGACACCCCTATGCCAACTTGTGCAAACATGAGTAAAGATGAAAGTGGCAAAGATGTTGAGGTAAAAAGGTACAGAGGTATGATTGGCTCGCTTCTATATCTTACTGCTTCGCGTCCCGATATTATGTTTAGCGTGTGTATGTGCGCTAGATATCAATCATGTCCTAAGGAATCCCACCTAAAATCTGTCAAACGCATACTTCGATACCTATATGGTACTCCGAACTATGGATTGTGGTATTCTAAGGGTAATGATTGTTCTTTGGTGGGCTTCTCTGATTCTGATTTTGCCGGTTGTAAATCAGATAGGAAAAGCACCAGTGGCACATGTCACCTATTTTCAAACTCTCTGGTTAGTTGGCACAGCAAGAAACAAGTGTCTGTTACTCTGTCAACCGCCGAAGCGGAATACGTAGCCGCCGGTAGTTGTTGTGCGCAAGTCTTATGACTTAAACAACAACTATTGGACTTTAATTTGAAACTAGAACATATTCCAATATTGTGTGACAACACCAGTGCTATAAATCTTACCAAGAATCCAGTGTTACACTCGCGTACTAAACACATAGAAATTCGACACCATTTTCTTAGGGACCATGTAGAGAAGGGTGACGTTGTCTTTGAGCACGTCGATACTAAAAACCAACTAGCGGACATTTTCACAAAGCCGCTAGCCAATGAGCCCTTCTTTCATATCCGTCGAGAGCTTGGTATTCTCGATATTTCTGATCGGGGTTAAACAACTATGTTTTTGTACCACTAACAACTATGTTTTGTACCACTAACTATCGCTGTGAGTTTATTACAAGTACAAATCAGTGATTAACTATAGTAGTTCGTATAAAGGTGATATTGCTCCTTTCTCCTTCTCTTTCTTCTCTCTTAGCATTCATGACTTGAAAACATCTATATCGTTATACAATCATGGTACTTATATATGAATATGACTGTTGCTGGATGATACTATGTGTGTTGAATGCAGGCCATGTTGTGAAAAAAAAATGCATAGGCACGATCAATAAGCAAGTGTGACATGTTGCATAGCTTGAAAATTGAAAATTTTGAGTTTTTAAAAGATTGAGTCGACCTAAACAGGACAATGGTCGACGCATGCTGTAAAATTTTCAAAATTATCAAAAACTGAACAGTATGCGTCGACGCATGCAGGGCTATGGTCGACGGCTCGCTTGAAAACCCAGAAATTTTTTGGTTTGAAAACTGTTCCACTTTCCCTCTTCCCTGCATTAAATGTGTTGTAATACTTTGACATGACATTTTTTCTTGTGAATTGCATCTAGTAACCTATATTGTGTCCTTGTCTTCTCCCTCTTCCCAAAAACCCTAACTTCTTCATCTATTAAAGACCCAAGCATTCCTCTTCTCCATCATTACTCCTAAATCATTATTCCTCTTCAAAGTTTCTCTTCCAACTCTCCAAAACTCTTCATCAATGGCTTCCTCTCTTTGTAAAACTACCGGTAAGCAATCAAGAGCATCTTCATCCTCTGCTTCAGTTCCGGTAACTGCTGTCTCGCTTGTTCACCCTCCTGCGATTGAAAACTTTCACAAAAGTCCCAGCAAGAGGGCCATAGTTCCACAACATGCCTTCTACCATGCAACAAGTGAGCGCTTGCATCTCACTCAGCTTCTGTCCCTATTAGACTTTCAAGGGTTCGTCAACTTCCTGGAGTGTAATACAAAGTACAGTGAAGATCTGGTCAGAGTGTTCTACACAAATATGAGAGGTAACTTTCAAGACCAGCACTTTCACACATCTGTACGAAATAGACTGGTTAATATCAATTCTGAAGTATGGAATAAATATTTTGATATGATTGTTGATGCTGATGCACCCCCTCTCCATGAGGTAACTGATACTCGTACGGTGTCGGGTTATAAATATAAGAGGGCTCTGAATGGAATGCTCAAACGACCGTATCCAGAGGCAATTGTCAACAGCGATGCCTTTCCTCGATCAGTCACTGCCGGTAAACTCAACACAGGGGAGCGCATTCTTCAGTGGATTGTCGCTCGTATTCTACGACCAAAGAAAGGTGGTCTGTCGCGTGTAGAACAAGCCGAGGTACATCTTATTTACATTCTGCAAAACAGGATAAAAATAAATTGGCCTTACTATATTGCTAGCAGGATGTTTGCTCTGAGAGACTCAAGTAGAGGCACTGCTTTAGCCTATGGTTCGTTCATTTCAGAAATTCTTGCTGCTGCGAATGTTGTGTATCCAACATTTCCGTGTGTATCAGTTTCCCCAGATAAAGAATTTAGCACCAAAACCCTTGCAATGATGGGGTATTTTTGGTGTGCTGAACATTGTTCGTACAGATTTGTCCGACGGGCTAATATCCCTCTGGTTCCTGATAACGATTCTGATGAAGAAGAAAGTGAAGAGCAGGGTAAAGAAGAAAGCGACAAACAAGGTGATGAAGAAAGTGACGAGGAAGGTGAAGAAGACGATGCAGAAGACAACACAGATGCAGAGATCCCAGAACCTATCTATGGGACTCAAGATTATCATCAATCTCCAGTCCATGATACGGCTACAAATACCGATTGGGTCCAATACTCATATCGATCAGAAGACCAAGAAGGCGATTCTACAAATCAAGGTTGGGTCGATTGGCAATATACAGGCTGGACTACCTTGGGTAGATTCTATGACCCATATCACGGCTACCCTCAAGACTACCAATCCTCTGAGCACTCATCACCTCCTCCGCCTTCAGATAACTCCGAAGTCATTACTATGATGCAGTCAATGCAGTTAGAACAACAAAACTTCATAAGGCGTCAAGACACTCAGATGGAGCAAATTAGAGCTGACCTTCATGCCCAAAATGAAAGTTTCAATTCTTTCTCAACTCGGATGGACGCCCGTATTGACTCTCTGGTTGAATCTCATGGGTGGCAAGATTGGGAAATCACCAACGCTCTTAGTCATCTCAACATGTTCGTCGAGGCCTTTTTGAACTTCTCGGATCCCTACCAAAATCCAGATGCTCCATATCGAGGGAGAGGACGAGGACGGGGGCGTGGTTATTAGATTCATAGCTGCATATTTCATATTTGCTTATATGTTTTAGTCTGTGTACTTTTCATTTGTTGTGTATTATCTGTGCCTGAACTTTAATTACATGTGTTCGTCATTATCTATTAATTCCAGTATTTTGTTCATTATCATGCTTGTGTGTGAAGTTTGGTAATCAACTATCACCTATTGTCTGTACTATGTTATTTGATGCGTTCCTCTTCTCTTTTTGGTGGTGTCAAAGGGGGAGAAGACAATGTTGCAAGCAAACACTAAAGCCAATAGTTCAGGATAGTAACAACATTTGATGACTGTTGTTCTACAGCCTCATAGTGCAAAAGAAAGGGGGGCTTGTGTATTCTTGTGTGCGTGTGTATATGTTGCATATTTTGGTGTTTTTAAATGTATACAGGTTGTCATCATCAAAAAGGGGGAGATTGTGGAGGCAAGTTGCCACATATCACACAAAGCTGCAAGACATTGGTAAATGCAGGTTTCGATGATGACAAATTCCCAGGATAGACTGGAAAGTATGAGTTCCAGATTCACTAACCAGATGCAACATATCACTCAGCATATTATCCTTTTACTTGTCTTAATTTGTCTTAAAGAAATATACATTGAGTTGACAAACTGCAATCATGACTAAAGGCATGAGAAACTTCAAACTAACAATATTTTGCAGGATTACAGGACATGGGTCGACCAAAGGGTCGACGTATCCATCAAAAACAAGGGAAGGACTGTCAGCGCACAAAGCATGCGTCGACCATTGGGTCAGCGCATGAAAGGATAATTTTCCAGCGGGTCAACGCATGAAAGCTGTGGTCGACCATAGGGTCGGCGCACAAAGGAAAAGAATTCCAACGGGTCAGCGCACGCCGACTGTATGGTCGACGCATACTGATGAAATTTCCAGAAATTCAAAACATCACAGGCCATGCGTCGATGCATAGACCTGTTATGGTCGATCGTTCGCGCGGAAAAACTGTTTTTAACTTTGTTCCCTCTCATATTTGAAATACTGTTGTGTTCTAAATTTTGTGGGCTCTATATATACTTGCTTAAACACTTGTGTCTAACAACATTTGATATTCTTTTGATTCATGTGTTCAAAAACAAGAAAGAGTGAAATAGGTGTCCAAGATTCATCATCTTCATCTTCAACCTCTCACAACATTTCAATTACACACAATCATTTTTGAAATGCATTTGTGAGAGATTCAAGGCGATAAGGTTCGAGGCTTAGATTGGAGAATCAAGCTCGGGTTGAAGATTGCGACAGGTTCTTTCTTGAATAAAACCATTGGGGTTTTGCCCTCCAAGATTGGTTCTAATTTTGGGGGTTTTTGGACGAGATTCTTCATCAACGATCAATCGAGCGAAGGTGATTGTGAAGAGGTGGTCTTCACAAGTCTAGTAACGGATTCGGTGACTTTGAAGGGAAGGTCTCGGGTTCGATTTGGTGCTGTTGAGATCAGCCGGAGCCAAAGGTTTGAACAACAACGTGTTCTTCAATAAGGTGGCTGGAGTCGGAGGTCCATCAACATAAATTGAAGAACTTGATTCAGCTTGAATCAAGGGGCAAGGAGTGAAGGTAACTTTCAACACATTGAGATTTTTGTTGTAATTTTGCTGCTCAATCCTTGTATAAACTGTTCATTCAAACAGGTGATATCTATAAAATATATCTCAATTCTAGTTTTAGAATTGAGGGCAGACATACCCCGAAGCGAGGACAACGGGGGAACTGCCTCACCAAATTACTTGTCTTCTTTATTTTCAGCATTTTCGTTACCGCTCAAATAAGTAATTTTTGTGTAAGCTCTTGTGTCAAAACTGTGATATAAATTGAGTAAGAGATTAAAACATTGTTTTTAACTCTAACGTACAACAAAACGTTGTACTAGGCTGATTGAAATCACTTACTCAACATAAACATCACTTGGAGTGTCTTTGCACACCAAGTGTTTGACATATTGCTTGAACCAAAATTACCTTACTTGTGTATCTAGTTTTGGTTTAATTTTGGATCATTGGAACTAAGTAACCTTGCAATTGAAGTAAATAATTGATAAGCATAGTTTGTGTTGTGATTCTATTTTTCCGAATTGTCATAAATCCATAGGCTTACATATATCCAGTTTTCCAATAACCGTTCGTTTTAGACTATATTTTTCCTCGGCCGCTTCCGCACTTAAAACATTTTTAAAACCAATTTTAAATTGGTAGCGCCGACTCAAATTTTAATTGGGGATCTATTCAACCCCCCCCCCCCCCCCTTCTAGATCCGTGCCATAGTCTAACAAAACTCAATTAACTGCAACTAATGATTAAAACCTGATTAAAACTCAATTAATAGAAAAACATAAATGATTAATAAATTGGCCCTAATTAATTGCCAATCAACCTAATTAAAATTGGAAAACCCTAATGAACATCTAATTAATTCTGACTCCAATTAATTTCCCTAATTAAAATGATTAATATCCTAACTACTATCTAATTAATCCTAAAAACAAATTAAATCTATAAAATTTCTATTAAAAAGAATTACACCTAGAAACTCATTTAAGATCTATTAAAATCTAAGCAAGCCAATTAATATCTAACAAGAAATTACTCTATTAATTTCTAAACCAATAAAAAATGGAAAAAATCTATTAAACCTATTTAAATCTATTTTAAAAAATTCTATTAAAAAGAATTACCCTATTAAAACTATTTAAAAAACATATTTAATATCTATTTAAAGTCTAGAAAAACACAATTAATCTATTAAAATCTATATTTAAAAAAATCTATCAAAAAATCTATTTAATATTCTAGAAAAAGATTATAAAATTTTAAAATATTATTAAAAATTCTAAAAAAACAATAAAGGCAATTAAACCCAAATAAAAGAGACCGCGAGACCAGATCGAAACAAGCAGTAAACCCCGACACCAAAGTCCTAAAAAACAACTGCGTAAGCTGAAAACACCCAGGAAGCGCGTGACTTCTCAAAAATAACCTCCGATTATCTGAACCGGTCTGAAATACCCGAAATGTGAAAACAGGGCTGTAATCCCGATAAAAATCAATATGACTGGACAAATGCACTGTATGCGGTATGCGAATGCAAATGCGAAATGCGTCGAACCATAAACCAAATATGGGAACCGGTTGGTCAAATTTTGGGGTGCAACACCCACTCAAACTGTCTTGGAAACAATGAATCATGAGTTTATCATTGTGAGCATAAGAGGTCATCTTTCTGCAAAACATCACCAAATGTTGCTTTGGACAGCTATCTCCTTTGTATTTCTCAAAATTCGGCATCTTGAACTTTGGAGGTATTGCAAGTCCGGGAACTAAACACAGGTCTAAGGCATTTAAATCAGAAGTATCACGCCCCATCATGGTTTCAATTTTCTCTTCCAACACACGACATCTTTCAGCGAACTCAACATCCTGAGGTCGTTCATTATTCCCCACCAGGTTTGCCATTTGGGAATTCGGCGCAGTGAATGCGAAGTTATGGTACTCAACAGCCTCAAGAGATGAGGTATGTTCATCCTGAATAGTGTGATGCTCTTGTATAACCTGGTCTTCAACAGGAATCCGCACAGGCTGAGGTATGAAGTTCTCAGTGAATATAGGCCGTTGAGATTTGTCCTCTTTCCTTGTCAAGACTAACATAGTTTCCACAAGTTGGTCCAACTGGTTCTTTATCAAGTTAACATCTGCTCTTGATGCAAACTGGTTCTGTTCTTCTGAGCTCATGATTTTTCCCAAAGTTGCTTCAAGTTCGATATGGGTGTCGGGAAATCAACTGCGGATTATGGACAAAGGATGGATAAGTTTCTGGCTGAGAAAATGATATGCAATGCAAATGAAATGCAAATGCAATGACATGCAAATGCAATGCAGGCACGAACAGGATCACAGGTTCAATCACGTTCTCAGGTCAGATAGAATAACGGGTAAATAACAAATATCTCTGATCAAAGGAACCCCATAGGTAGGCTCTAAACGGATAGGTGCCTAGAGTCATGGATCTTTTCGAAAATATTATTACCATGACAAAGATTCATCTGATAATAATACTCTCGAAGGATCTCATCTAGGTGAGGTTTTCGCGTCGTCCCACGAGAAAGGCTCCTCGCGAGTCTCTACTATACAACCATTGAGTCCAAGGTTTCTTAAAGGGACCTCAGAGTCATAGATAGAGGTTGAAAATATCATTGTCAGAATAACGATACGTTCAAGGGATCTCATCTGATTGGGGCGTTCGCATCAACCCAAAAAGGATTAACCCTCATGAGTTAACACTACAACCACCATGGATAAAGGGTAAAAGGTCCTTAGAGTTATAGATTCCAGCTCAAAAACATTATTGCCATGGCAAAGACACACCACAACAATAACATCCTTAAGGGAATCAACTCTAAGCGGGGCTTTCGTTTCCTCCCAACGAGAAAGACTCCTCGCAGGATTCCACTACACAACCACCATTCTAAACCTATGTTTTTTTCTCGGACTCGGATGTAGAGCCATCTCACAAAGTTCCAACAACCAGAGAACCCCAACAGTGTCACAAGAAACAACAATAAGATATAATAAAGATAAGCAGGCAAGTAAATAATTAAACAAGCAAGCAATAAAAGAACATAAACAAACAGGCTGATCTAACTCTTGCGAATCGAGTCAAGTTAGGCTTGACTCTCTCTAGCATAGGGCTATGCAAGTCCCCAGCAGAGTCGCCATCTATCGTACCTTGAAAAATACGATCCTCGCGATGGACGCGGAAAATACGTTCGAAACAGAGTCACCACCGAATTTTATTCATTCCAAGGAAGGAATAGGAAAATATCGATAAAACCTTTAAAGGGATAAGAATATGGTCATCGCAACCAATATTCTAGGTTCGGGAGTCGATTACATAGAGGGAAGGTATTAGCACCCTCTATGTCCGTTGTACTCAACGGGAACCTCTTGATTCGATTCACGAGAGAAAGTTAACTATGTTTGTTTATCTTCTAAGGAATTGCTTGCTAAAGGGGAAATGGGTGGTTTGAAGATAGGGTGCTCGCCAAGGATTGGGGCCCTTGTGCCTACGTATCTTCACTTGTAGGAAGTGGAAAATTAAAGCATTCGTAGTTCGTGGGACTACGTGTAAAGGTTTGGGAATTATAGGGAATTATGCTCGCTAGGATTATCGCAATCCTATGCCTACGTACTCTCAACAAATATGAGATCAGAGCAGCCGTAGTTCGGCTAACTATGATAAAAAGGTTTGGTGATGAACAAGTGTTTAGGTCACATTCTAACTGCTAAACATTGGCTTGTCTGCTCGCTAGGGGAGGCTGAAGCACTAGTTTATTATGCGCGGAAGAAGGGACTAAACAATGTTCTTGGTAAAAGGTGTATTTGAGTCGAACGAGAGTTTAGGTCACATTCTAACTGCTAAACATTGACTTAACTGCTCGCTAGGGGAGGCTGAAGCACGAGTTTGTTATGCGCGGAAGAATGGACTAAACAATGTTCTTGGTAAAAGGTAAGTTTGAGTTATGGATCGCGCGAGGGCGAGGAATAGAGTTTGATTAGTTAAGTATTTAGTTTATAAGAGAGGATATATTTGATAGGTTTTAGGGTTTCGATTGCACAGGGGCGAGGAAACGAGGTTTGATGTATTGGATGCTTAGCTCGAGGTGACGATTACTTGAAGCTTAAGAAAGACTTCTCAGACCTCAAGTAGTCGGGAGAGTGAACCAAAGACTTGGAACTCTCTCTTTTTCATCTCTAATGCGAAAGGATAAGATGTAGCATGGTTTGAATAAGTTGAACGAATGACGATTACTTGAAGCTTAAGAAAGACTTCTCGGACCTCAAGTAATCGGGAAAGCGAACCAAAGACTTGGAACACTCTCTTTTTCATCACAAAAGGAGTTGCCTGAATGGCATTTGAAAGATAGGATGTGATTAAAGTATTTTCACAAATTAGGATTACTCGAAGCTTAAGAAAGATTTCTCGGACCTCAAATAATCGGAAGAGTGAACCAAAGACTTGGAGCTCTCTTCTTTTCTCATCTAATATTATGAAAGATGTTTAATATGATTAGAGTATATTAATCGGATGAGGATTACTCGAAGCTTAAGAAAGACTTCTCGGACCCAAGTAATCGAGAGAGTGAACCAAAGACTTGGAGCTCTCTCTTTTTCATCTAAGTGTTTAGGAAAATAGATTTGAATTTGTTTATCGTTTTTAGAAGACAATTGTTCGAGTTTAAGAAAGACTTCTCAGACCCAAACAATCGGGAGAGTGAACCAAAGACTTGGAACTCTCTCTTTTTCATCCTTATTGAAATTGTATTTAAGTGCTTTAGTTTGATTTGAGAAATACTCAATGTGAATCGAGGTTTGAAATTAAGTTTTAACGTGTGCACTAGCAAAGTGGGCTAGTCTTCTAAGTGACCAATTAGAAATAATTGATCAAATAGGTATCATTGTAAGGAAGCCCAGGATTAAGCTTTAAAATGTTGTGTCTATGACCAAAAGGTTGATGGCGAGACTTTGAAAGCACTCGACTTACAGGGTAGAAAATGGCTCGACTAATCGAGATTTTATTTTTAAAAATGGTTTTGAAGCATTAAAGTGATCAAGATAAAAGTGATAAAATTATTACATATTGGGAATTGGGGTACATTGTTTTGAATGGGGATGAAGCGACTCGAGTTTCGGAATCCATTGATCTTGGCCTTGTTTTATTCATCAAATTCAACATGGTCAAAGTTTATCAACTTAATTAGATGAATCCAAATCAACTATCCAAGTTGTTCGATTAAAAAAAATGATGTAATCAAATAACTAAGTTAATTCAAATTGATTAGTGAAACTAAGCAATTGGGATTTGATGAATTGATTAATCATGTTAATTAAAATTAATTAACAAAATTATTTATTTAAGTCAAATAATTAAGTTAATTGAAATTGATTAACAAAATTAATTTATTAAACCCCATTCAAAATTATTTCCTAAAAAAAACTTTATATTTTAGTCACAAGATTCTTCTAACAATTAAGTATTATAAAAAAATATTAGAAATATTAAGTATATGGTAAAAATTTAGTAACAAAGATAAATTCAAAAATAAGATGATGTTTTTTAGCAATATTTGTGAGTTATTGCAGCACAAAACAAAAAGCAGAAGTTGAACAAACAAAGAATACACCAACCGACAACATGAGACCGCTGATTTGCTCTTTGATTTTATTTCTGCAAAATTATTGTTGCTGATGTTGGACTGAAAGCAGAATAGTGATGAAGTAAGGGGCAGCTATAGTTTGAACATGCAAACCAGTGAATTTATTGGACGTGGAGTCGAAGTTAATGTCGTCGATAACCTGCGCAAAATCAACAGCATCTCCACACAAAACATAAACTAGCTCAAGCATTATATTCAAAACGAAACACCATTTTTAAAACTGACTAAATGAGAGAAAAGGTCGATAATCTACACACCAGAAACTGAAAACAAGTTTGCATTCTAATAACAACTAGAAAGATAAAATAAAACCAAACATACAAACTATGAAAAGCACAATTTATCACAACTCGAAAGCATCATTGTTTGAGCAACAAAGAACCTTAGGAATCTTCTCAGTAGGAACCAATGGAAGATAAGCAAAAACTCTGTAACCTTTCTCAGCACTTAAAACCAACAACTTCATTATATTTCTTAATACAATAAGCTGCTTTTGGCAAAAACACGTTAGCCACCTGAGGAGAAAAAACGGAAGCTGATTCAACTTCTTCCATGCCGACACAGCGCACTCTTCCGCCTTAGGCTCATACTTCGAGCAAACGGTTTTTTGTCAATGTTGCTGCTGTTGAAGTTCGATGGTGAAGTTATTTGCACCTCTATTTCACGTTATCGTTCACGTCTTCGAAATTCGGCAACGTTGCAACCTGTACATAAACAGAACAAACCAAACAATCAAACTCGTAAATATCATCGCCATGTGAGACGCGACTTTGTTATGGCCATGAAGTGGTGAACCGCGGACGAGGTGCTCTTGCATTGCAGAATTGATTTGTTGTCGCATGAGCTTATCAGAAAACGGAGGTCCAGTTGTTGTGAGCGAAACCGCTTTGCTGCTGGCTTATGGTTATCGAATTTCTGCACCGTTTTCGTTGAATATAGAGAGCTACATCCGAGTTCGTGTGAAAATGAATCGAACCAATTTATCCAATCAGCTCTCAACCTGCACATAAATAGCCACACAAACAAGTAGTACGGGAAACCAAAATGAAAATTGAAATTTAAAAGAGCGGATCCAAGCATAATATACATAACCCATGCTTTCCTTTTTCGGTGAATCAACAACATAATACGTACTGATGCACATCAGTAGACCATATCATTTTGAAATCCGCTTTTCCGCAACTCCTTCGACATCTCTAATGGATCATCCCTCCTACTAATAGCAGCAACAATATTGGGCGATGGTTCGATCGGATCCTCGAAGTCCCGAAGCTAGCGATGTTGTCGCAAATCCATGGCTTTTGTTGTTGGCTGAAAGGTTGCTGTTAATTCTGCCTTGTTGAATAACAGATTCAAGCTAATTCCCTCAGCGTGTATCATCACCTTCCTCAGCTTGGCATGGCCACGACATCCTAATCTTGCAGCTGGACATTTATCCGCTTACTGACTCGCGATGAAGAATTTATCAGAAGGATCCAAACCTGTCAAAGAGAGAACAAAACAACCAATGTCCAACAGCAACTGGGATTGATATTCGTCATCGCACATCGAATGGTGTGGTTGAAGGCCATATTGCAGATTGTCAGAAAATAAGAAAATGCAGGTCCTGCTTCTGAAATGTTATTGTAGATGCAGCTCCTGTTATCGTCGCGGCATTGGAATGCTTTAAAACCTTCAAAGCGGAACCCCTCTGAATCTCTATTTCATGCTATCATTCACATCTTCAAAATTTGGCGGCATCGCAACCGTGTCAGCGCTGACGTTGCTATTGTTGTTGCAAGGTCTGCTTATACCGCTCCTAGAAACAGAACAAAACTAGGTCGTACCCAAGCCTCTCGGATGCAATTTGCAACCTGTATAGAAATAAACACAAACCAGATAAAAACAAATTTCGCAAAGTCGAAACCGACAATAAGTAGAAGTAATCTGAACAATGCTAGCCATATCATTGTTGTCAACCAAATAATAAGGCCATGATCTAATCCTTGGTTATGCAGCAAAAATGTGTGTATTATAACCAATCTCGTTCTTGGCTCTGCACCCTTTCCAAAAGCTCCTCCAGTGTCACTATGTTATGGATAAGTGAAACAGGAACTAGCGGTAACCGAATCATCGACACTAATATCATCAAGTTGTAGCAGCAACATCAGCTTCAAATCCTTCACTGAATCTTCTTCTTTCAAGAACAGAGTTGTTGTTGTCGAAAAGCCACACGGATGAACAACTTGGTGTCATGAAAATGTGCTCCGACAGATGGAATTCGAGGATATCACGTCGAGACCAACTCGGGGTCGATTCTTGAATCAACTCACAGCCTGCACAAACAGCGGATAGTAAACCAAATAGAACAGAGAAAAAATAAAATTCATAAAAGTCAAAAATGAAGGAAACATGGCTAAGTTAGAGATACAACTTTAACCGTTGTTGTGTTATTGCAATGGCATAAAGACTGTCCTTACAAATATTCAGCTCAAACCAGCTATATCATCTCACAAGTGTGTTGCCAACCGTGAATCCAAAACCAAGGCGAAGGTTGATTTCCATTGTTGTAGGTTATCATTGCATTTGTCGCCCTTGCGATTGAGTATGTTGTAGTTGCTTCTGTTAATGTTGTTAGGGTCGGAGTTCAATTGAGAATGTGACATGTTACTATAGAATCAATTGCTACAGGTGGCTATGAACCGACATCGGATTTGGTGAGAGGCTTCGAGCTATCGATGTCGTGCGGATGCAAAACAATTATTATGGTCGGAACCTTGTGACGTCATAACCAGATCGTAATCGATCCTCACCTTTCGACGCATTAAAACCTACACATGAAATTCACAACAATAAGCAATATTTGAAACCGATGAAAACAGAACCAAAATCGACGATGTGAGATCGACGACTTGTCATTGTTGTGTATCACTGCGGTGGTGGTATGTGGTGATGAGTTGCGAAAAAACGGGAGCAGAAGGAAGGAAATGTGGTGAGGTGAAAGGGATTATGTTGTATAATGGAGAAAGAGAATGAGTAATAGTGATAATGGCCTTGAAGGGTTGACGATGAGATGAGGGAGAGATCAGAGGCGGCGGAAACAGAGGGTATGGTAGGTGGATTTGAGCTTCCATTGGGAAGAAGAAGAAGTGACGACAGCTGGGTTTTTTTTTTGCAAGAAGAAAGAAAGAGGGAATAGGGGCAGTGTAGGTGATAATGGTGGTCGAAGTGTGTTTTCGGTGAGAAGAAGAAGATGAACTTAGGGTTTTAGGTTTTTTAGGAATGCTTTAGGAAACGAAGAAGAAGATGGTTGAAGTGGCCGATTTTAGGGTTTGGCGGCTGTGAGTATGTTGGGAATTTAGGGTTTGTTCTGAGTTTGAGAGAAGATGAACAATATTTTCTCTTCCCCCAATCTGAAAAATCTCTCCCATTAAATACACAAGAGACCAAAAACCCTAATGGGCTTCTCTCAAATATGGGCCTGTCCAACTCCAATTTCCTTTTTTTTTAATTTTCATTATCCTAATTAAAAAATACTACTAAACATTAATAAATATAATAAATAAATAATTAAGTTGATATATTAACAACTATTTAATACATAACTATTAACAATAATCATTAAATGAATATTAACAATTAACAATTAAATAAATATTAAAAATATATAAAAACAAACAAAAGTTTATAAAAACGAAAAATAATAACTAAAAAATATTAATATTAACATTTAAAAAAAGAAAAAGTTTAAGAAAATAATATTCACAAAATGTTTTTAGGCCACGTGTCACACCTTAATTGGTCAAAAAGATAAAGTTTTGAAAAATCAACCAATTGCGAGCAGACACGTGTCTAAATAACAAGAAATTAATCGGGCAATGCAAAATCAAAATAGAATCAAAAGATGCAAAAATACTGAAAATGGGTAGGACAAATTTAGGGTATGACACAATGCATCGCTCAAACAACTCAATCAAGTCATCTTTCTCCTTCATCTGCTTTTACAACTCGGTCTTCTCCTTGTCAGAAGCATGAAACTTACTTTTCCATATCTCTTTCTCTTGATTCATCTTAGCCAAAGCATATTGAAGAGTCTTTATATCATCAGAAGAAACAGGGAGTGGCGTAGCAACCATTATATTTATGGGTTTCTCAAAAGGATAAGGCATTTTGAGCTCCTTAGCTCTCTTCTTCACCCAAAGCGTATAAGGTTCCAAGGCAATGCAAACTTGTCTTCTAAGCTCTCTTTTACCCATCCTATAAATCTTAGTCCAAGCATAAGCCATTCTTCTCCTCAAACCAAGAGAGTCATCCCTTCCTTGAAAAAACAAACCCTCTAATAGAATATTTTTAGGCTTATCCTTCAACATATAAACAAGTTGAGGGCGAGCTAAACTCGAGTTGTAGTTAATTCCACCTTGTGTTCCAAGAAGAGGAATATTGGAGAATTCCCTATAACTATCAATAATCTGAACATTCTCATAAGCATAAGAAGACCAAGTAACGTCAGCATGAGTAAGGGACATGATGCTCTGAGACCATTGTAATACCCCCAAATTTTACCCTTAGATTAATCTATTCATGTCGCCTTACATTTCATTTTTGCATTACATAGTAACTAACCACTAACGGGTTGCATAGTCTGTTTGTTTCGCAGGAATCACATCTGGTACACTTTAGCTGTTAAGGGGCGAAATGGTTACTTATACACTGTTTGCTGACAATGTAGGAAGCAGGGTTGTCGTCAGCATCCATCGAGCAATAAGGGGGTCATTTCCGAGCTTTGTGTTTTGGGTTGAGAATGATTCGAATTTTTAGGGCTGATTATATTGTCAGTGGTTTGGTTCAAAGCGGTGCGAGATTTCCCTCTGCGGAATTTATTTTAATAGGCACGTATTTTTTTCTATTTCTTCTGCTATCTGCCAGTCAATTTTCAAAAGAGAAGCAGTGGAAGTTTCGACCCGTGTCTAGAGTTACTATACATGTTTGATTGTGATTTTTGGCCGAATGAGTTCAGGACATTGGATTTAGTTATCAGAGGCACAAATTGAATTTTTAGTGCGGAGTATAGTTTTGTTTTTGATGTTAATCGGATTTCTCTGTTTCTTTTCTGTTTTACTTCATTCAAGGCTGGTACCGCTTCTATCACCAGACACGATTTAATTTGGGGAAATATTTGACGGGAATTGAATGTTATGTCAGTTTTGGGTGAAGCAACACGTGCAGGAATAACATAGTTGATTTGGATATTCATTTTGGGATTTATTCGTATTGAATTTACATGGGGAATTTAGTCCGCTTGTTTAAAGTTTAATCGATTAATTTTTAATCAGTTGAGTTATTCGGAGGTAATCAATCATTGGGATTTAATCAGATTGTATTATGAGAGCCATTCGGTTTGTGATGAAATTACAAAAAAGAAGAATCAGACAAGTTTGGATAGAAATATTTGTGAATTTTATTCATAATGATTTTTATTACAAATTACAAGAGAAATTACATTTGATTTTCATTTCTAAAGTCCTATTGTCTAAGTGCTCGATTCTTCATGATTCTTCATCCGACTTTTTCCTCTTACCTGCATAAAACAGAAAAAAGCATAAAACAGTTATGATGTTAAAATTAGAGAAAAAGTGTTTTGATTGATCTGATACCCTCAGTTATCCATCATTGGATATGTCGGGAGGGCAACAGCAATGTCGAAGCCAGCTCCCGACTCATATTCTCGATCTCAGCACAAACCAGCAGTATCTGGTCTTATTTTTCGGGGCGACCAGAGGAAGAGAAAAAGAAGTGATTCTTTGAGAAAAATGATTATGTGGAAAATTTGATTTTTAAAGCTAAACAGGTCACAAGGACAAATTCGGAAAGAAGAACAAATCACCATCAGATCCGAAATCCAATCCAGAAAACCAAGTCCAGATCCAGTTTCTATCAAGTAAAAATTACATGGATCCAAAATCAATTCACCAGAAGAATCAAATCCGGGTAATGTTGAATCCGAATCAAAAATCTGAAATCAATCCAAGTCCAACCTATTGAAACAAATCAAATCCGAATCATATCTCAGATTTCCATCATCAAAATAAAACATAAATCAAATATAGTCCAAGCTCAGCAAGAGTGAAAAGAGATAATATAAAACGAGAACAGAGAAGAAGACGAAACCCTAACGAACGAACACAACCAAAACAGAAAAGAATCCTAACGAACGGACGGACGAAAACGACCACCATTATCCGAAACCGTCAAAGCCATAAAGCCTCAGGCAAGCATCATTGGCCGTAAACGAGACGAATCCAACCGTTAAAACATCAATTGAAGCCAACAAGCCTCAGTTACTACATCATCGGCTAGAAGCATCATCCTCCAACCTAGAAAACACGCAGGACATCATCCGAAAAACGTCATCGGTGAAAATCGCGAACCAGAACTCGCAGCCTCAACAACCACGTTTGGCTCAGAAGTTAACCATCATCGCCACCCTAACAAAATCACTGCCACCGAAATCACGACAACCATTATCAAACCAACAGAAACATCACAAATTCGTCACCCAAAACCGTAAGACCTTGATAACGTGTTTTCTATGCCTTCTTTTTACTTTTTTCAGGTGATAAGAGGAGAGATAGAAGAGGAGAGTGAGAGTAGAACGAAGAAAGGCGAGCGAGGGAGAGAAATGGGGAAGTCCGTCGCGGCCGCAAGGAAAAATGAGAGTTTCCAAATCCTAATTTTTTTGGTGCCCATTTTATATCCATCTGTATAGGTCGGGTCTGTTGGGTTGTGACCCAGCCCGACCCGTTTGTTTTATTATTCATTTTATTTTTCTTTTTTTGTTGTTTTATTTGATTATTATTTTGTGTTTATTAACTGCAATGTAAATTAACAAGAAATAAACTTTTTTTTTTTTAATTTACAAATAATTTAATCCATTTTTTTATAAAAAACTAATGAATTTAATTTGGGAACTAATTTTTTTTATAAAAATCTAACCCTCTTTTTAAAATTAAATTAACTTCTTTTTTATAATTTAAAACTAGCTTTTTTTTTAACAAACACCCTTTCTTTTCTTAAAATAAAACTAACCTTTTAAAATTAGCAATTAACTTTCTTTTTTTTATTTTTAAAACTCTCATCCAAATCCTAACTTTCTTTTAAATTCTAAAATCTTTTATTCAAAAATCCTAACCTTTCTTAATTTAAATTTCCAACACTTTCACCTTCCAAAATTCTTTTTTTATGGTCTAACATCCTAACTTCTTAATGTGGCCTCCGTCTAACTTTTGCATTGTTCTTAATATCATTCTCATTTATCCGTGAGCATGCTTACTAACTTTGTTTATTATTTATTTTTGCCATTGTAAATTATCTAACGATATTGTCGCTCATTACTCTTGCGTTGTTTACCATTTTACCGTTAATTCCGATTTCCGAAGGATTAGGTCTAACCGTTTGATCGTCATGTCAATAGTCCTTACCTTTAACCCTTGACCGTTTTCAAGCCCTAATTAGCCTAGGCGTCCCGTCGTGGACGAAAATACCATTTACCCTAGCATTAGGTCAAAGAGTTGACATACTCTGTTTTAGGGTTTCCCGCCGTGGAATCCCTAATTTAACCCTAATATCAATTCAAACACATTCAACGTAGAAATAGGAGTTTTTAGGACTCCACCTAAGTGTTTTCTTAAGAAATGCTTACTCCCCGTGAAACCTTGACCACAGTCAAGAAGTTTCTAACCTCCCTTTCAAGGGGAACTACGATTACTCTGATTCCATTCCCTATCCAGGATACGTAGGCACAAGATGCGAATCTTGCCGAGTAAACTTAGGACTAACCCTTAGGTCTTTCAGTCACTTTTAACCCTTTGTATATACCTTAAAGCAAATAATAAAGCAAAAATAGTAAATTTAAACAAAAGGTTCTTGTAGAGTACTACAGAATTTTAGGGTGTTAATACCTTCCCTAAGCTTAACCAACCCCTTACCTAGGTCTCTCCCCGCATTGTGTTTACGATGCAAAAATAGGTTTTCCCTCTTTTGACCTTTTCCTTCGCATAAATCAAAGAGCGGTTGTGAATTAAGAATTGTGATTCAAACTAAGTAATAGTTTGGTATCCTATTTCCACCGCAACAGAAATGACGACTTCACTGGGGAGAAACCATCATTTTAAGGGTTATCCCTACCTTGTTTATTGCATGCCATCTACTTTGTTATTTGTTTGCTTGTATATAATAATATTATTGTGCCTTGCTTGGGGGGTATCCTGCTATTGTGAGATAAGTCCTAACCCGGACTTGAGTGACCTTATTATAGGATGGTGATATATTCAACGAGGCTTATAAGGAGTGAGTCCCGACCAAGCTGACTTGAGAATCACCGCTCAGTTGAGACCCTTTCGAAGATAGTTTGGTTGAACGATTATAGTCGTGAAAACTTTTACTATTTTTGGAAAAGAGTCTATGATATGGAGGACCGTAGTACCTTAACACCACTTTGGCCTTATCTAGGACGTAGTGCGAGGACTATGTGGGAGTAGTCCTACAATAGTTGCTACACGATGCTACACTCAAAAGAGGTTCTATTGAGAATATTATCGACCCCCGAGTCAGTCGGAAAGTTGATAATATCCGAAAGATGGACTGATGATTTTGGGCACCTTTTTAGAACCTTGTTCTGCAGGTACAACTATCCTATAGTACATGCCTTTTGGGAATGGGTAGACCTTAACTCCTTGTGTATGCCTTTAACCTCGGACCCTTGTATATATTTGTGCATTGCATCCATAAAGCATTATATGGCATTACACTTCATGGAATTCAAACTTTATCTATGAATATTGCAGGATACTATGGATTACAATAGAAGAAAAACTTTGAAATATACTGTTGCACCCTAAAATTTGACCAACCGGGTCCCGTATCTGGTCCTTGTTTCGACGCATTTCACATTTCGCATTCACATACTGCATATAGTGCATTTCTTCAATCATGGTGATTTTATCGGGATTACAGCCCTGCTGTCGCATTTTAGGTACCTCAGACCGATTCGGGTAATCGGAGGTTATTTTGGGAAGTCGCGCGCTTCCTGGGTGTTCTCAGCTCACGCAGTGATTTTTGAGATTTTTGGCGTTCGGGTTATTGTTTTGCCTCGATCTGGTCTCGCGCTCTCTTTTATTTTGGTTATTTGCCTTTGTCGACATTTTTTAGAGTTTTATAGCTTCTTGTAGATTTTAAATAGGCTTTATAATTTTTGTTTTTTTAGAATTTAAATAGATTTTTTAATCATTTTTAGAATATTAATAGTTTTTTTTAAATAGTTTTAATAGTTTTAATATTTTTTTTTAGAGTATATTAGATATTAAATGGATTTTTATCATTTTCTTTTTAGAATAATATAGAATAATAATAGATTTTTCTTTTATTAGTTTTAAATAGATTTTAATATAGGAGAATATAGTTTTTTTTTCTTTTATTAATAATAGAGTTTCTTTTAAATAAATTAGATGTTATTAGAAATTTAATAAAAATTTTAATATAGGTTTTATTAGAGTTTTTTTTAGATTAGTGGATTTATTAGAGTTTATTAATTAATAGAAATTAATTGAGTATTAGTTAGTTAATTAGGTTAGTTTTTAGTTAGTTTTGATTGGGTTAATCTTTTTTAATTCAATTCAGTTTTTTTTAAGTTTTTTGGCCATTTTCTCGTTGGGCCCAGATTTTCGTTTTTTGGAGGCCCAGTTTATTTTTCAGTCCATCTTTCTATTCCATTTTTTCAGTCTGCGCCAGGTGTTAATATATAAGCTGTGCCACATGTTCAACTCAGGAGGACCCACCACAATTCACTGCATCACGCCACATCACCCATGCACTCTCCCTCACTCCGCCACGTCTCCAACACGCGTAACGCATGCATTAACTCCCTCCACTACCATTGACACGCGTCCTCACCAGAACCCTCACTGGTTGCATGGCTGGCGGCCATGCAACCACCGCACCAGAGTTCCACCGGCCACCATAACCGGTCCTCAACCAACTCCGGCCGCCCTACCCGTCACCGGAAACCCAAAAAACTCCAGAAATCCTTCTGAATCTCCATCTCTTCCGATCAACCTCACCAACAATGTTTTCCAGTCTCCGATCATCATCATCATCACCGGTGTTCATCTCACCATCACGAGTTCATCAGTCTTCACTCAAGATTTCCCAGAATCTCCAAGCGTTCATCATTTCCAGAATGAACTCTCAACGAAACTTCTCAGAAATTCATCAACAACAACCGTTTCCAGAAACATACAACAATCTTCAACGACTTTCATAACTGTTCTTTCAGATTCTCCGCAAGATCTTCATCTTGTTCATAGCGTTCATCCGAGATCTCCAGAACGCCAACATCAATAACACGAGCGTGCTCGATCTTCATCCATCAAGAACAACTTCCCAGATCCTCATCAACTTCTTCAAGATCTTCAACCACAAAGACATGCAAGAATAGTTAGTATCATCTCCAGAAATCATCAGAGCAACATCTGGATCCAGATTTTCCAGACAATTGCGGAGATCCATCTAATCTTCAGCGGGCAAACATCAAGTTCGTACGTCTTCAAACATGAGCGTTCATTCACCTTCTCCAGTTTTGCAAGTCTCATACTTGGATCTTCTTCAAGAGCCTTGTTCTTCAGAGATCTTCAACCTTTCTAAAGAGGAGTTCCTCCGAGATCATCAAGCGAGATTTCTGTGTGCTTTGAATCTTAATTTGTTGATGTATATGTTCGTTTGAGTGGGGAAAGAAAAGGTGTTTGTTTGAACGGAGGGAGTTCGGAGAGGGAGACAGAGGTTTGACCAAAGGGAGTGAGGCGGAGAAGGGTCTGAGAGAGATGACGAGGAGGTTTGGGGAAGACTGGGGCGCCGCGTGGGAGAATGAACAGTGGCGTAAACTAGGGTTTCTGAAAGTGGAGCAAGGGGGAAGGGGGACCGCATGAGGATTGGGCCTTGGGCCCATTGACTGCCATTCGCACACTCCGTTTTTTCATTCACCCCCATTCCCGTTGTTTTTTGGTTGATGGGCTTGAGCCCAACGAGAGTTCTGATCACACCCCCGTGTACCAGCTTGCACCCCCTCCCTTTTTTTCTGGCTGAGGCTAGTTAATGGGTTGGGCCTTTCTTTTTAGTTTGTTTTTATTTTCCTGCAGTTAGCATACCCCTTGTACTCTGCTGCACCCCCCTCCCCTTGTTTTTTATTATTCTCATTGTAGTTTGTTTTCTTTATGAAAAAAACAATAAAAAAGAATGTTGAGAAAAAGATATGAAAAAAATATATTGGAAAAAGAAAAAGAATAGTTTGAAAAAAATATGAAAAAATATGAAGAAATATTTTGAAAAGAATAAAAGAATAGAGAAAAAGATTGAAAAAAAGAAATACAATAAAGAAAAAGAAATATTGAAAATAGAAAAAGGAAAAGAGGAAGAAATATAGAAAAAGAAGAAAAGAAATATTTGAAAATATAGAAAAAAAGAGAGAAAAAATATTAGATGTAATATTTTTTAGAGTGTATTTTTCATAGAGTTTATTTTACACTTTTAGAGATAATTTTAGAAGTCCACTTGTTAGGGGACTATTTTCCACTTGATTTTTCATAGGATAGGATAGTATTTCCTAGGAGATTACTTTTTAGTATTTGAGCATTGTAACCATTTTTCAGAATGTTAATAAAACGAGATTTGAGCTGTGGTCCCGAAGTAGCCGAACTACAGCTGCTCTGATTTCTCGTACCAGACGAGAATATGTAGGCATAGGATGCGATATCCTAGCGAGCACACTAACAACTGACCTTTTGTTCTCTCGCTGCTGTGCGATCGAGACTTTCCCACTGACGACTGATTGTTACCCTTCTTCTCTCTTGCCCGAGTGCATTTGAGACCAGGCCGTAGTTTTTCCCATAGGTTCCCGTACCTTTGAAACCAATTTGATTTCTCATTGTTGTGTGAGAACTCCCTGTTTAGCCGTAGTTAGCCTGAACTACGCAAGCTCTGATCTTCCATGCAGTGTGGAAGTACGTAGGTACAAGACGCGAGGTCTTGGCGAGCCAATTTCCCCGTAGTCCCGAACTACTTTGACTCTGACTTTCTCCCTTGAGAATACGTAGGCGTAGAGTGCGACGCTCTATCGAGTCAATTCCCTTCCGTTTAGATTTAGCAGCCGTAGATAGATTGTTTGCATCCTTTAGACAACCCAAGCAAGCGTGGATCCCGTCGAGTACGACGGACGTGAGGGGTGCTAATACCTGCCCCTTGCGTAACCGACTCCCGAACCCCGGTTTTGGTTACGACGACCATACCTTTCCCCGTTTTTTGCGAGGTTTACTTCGAGCGTTTCCTTTCCCTCCATTGGGATAAATAACGCACGGTGGCGACTCTTCTGTCAGCCGGCGCCGATTTTCGCAGTAGCGACATATACTTTTAAAAGTCTTAAGTTAGATGACCTAAGGAAGCTAGGAGCTTTAGTCCAAGATCAAGACGGTTTCCAAAATAAGTATGGAAGGTTGTTATCTCTGTTGGAATTTCAAGTGAATGAAAGACTTCTTTCGGGTTTTCTACAGTTCTACGATCCAGACTACCATTGCTTCACCTTCCCAAATTAACAACTTTTGCCTACTTTGGAAGAATATTCTCAGTTGATGGGATTACCTATTTTGGATAAGTCTCCATTCCCTTTCTTGGAGAAGGACCCTAAGGAGCAGGATATTTCCAAAGCCACGTGTTTGAAGGTATCTGACATTAAGGAGAACATGACTCAGAAAGGTGAAACCTTTGGGTTACCTACAAAGTTCCTAATTGAGAAAGCCCAATATTATGCCGATCATTTAAGCATGCCTACCTTTAAGACGATCCTTGCTTTGCTTATCTATGGAGTGTTGTTGTTCCCTAGTTTTGAAGGATTTGTGGACCTTAATGCCATCAAAATCTTCACGATGAGAAATCCAGTGCCAACCTTATTGGGTAACACCTATCATTATATACATCTCCGAAATTTTCGTGGTGGAGGGATGATCACCTGTTGTGTGCCCTTATTGTACAAGTGGTTTATTTCGCACTTGCCTAAGTCCGATCCTTTTTGGAGTCCCACCCAAGGACGTTGGTCACAAAGAGTTATGGCTTTAACTCACTCCGATATTGATTGGTACAACCGCATGTATGATGGAATACTAATCATTGATGGTTATGGAGACTTCGCTAACATGCCTTTACTCGATTTTAATGGAGGAATCAGCTATAATACAGTCCTAGCTCGCCGACAGTTAGGGTATCCCTTGAAAGAACCGCCTAAAAGTATCTACGTAGAGAAGATCTTCTTCGAAGACAACAAAGATCTTCAAGATCAGATTGTATCTTCTTGGCGTCACTTGTATAGGAAAGGTCGAGAAAGTATGGGAAGGCCTAATTGTGTGTCCATGGAACCATACCTTCAGTGGGTCCAAGACAGAGCCATCAAGCTGAAGATGCCTTATTCTCGCCAAGATCCTTTACCTCCAAGAGGGGAACCGGTTCAATATTTCATGTCCGAGGCTGAAACGTTGAAGATCGCTTTGAAGTAAGCTCAACATGAAGCAGAAACATGGAAGGACAAATACCAAGTTATCGTTAGTGAGAATGTCGAACTTCAAAAACAGCTTCGGTCGAAGAATGAAGAGGTACTCTCCTACAAGAAGAGAAGAATCTACGAGGATTTATTTTCCTCCGACTCTCCTCCTACTCTTTGAAGTTGTGGACATCGCTTCCTTGGGACTTTACTAGCTTATATTCAGTTGTTTTTGTTAAGACTTTTTATGTGTAATCCATTCTCAAATTAATAAATAAAATTTCTTTGGTCTTCTGCAATGTTCGTAAATCTTTGAATTCCATGAAATCATTTCATTCACATTTTGCATTTTTAGCACCATATTGTTGCATTGCATTTGTCTCCCGGTATCTCATTCTCGGTTCTCTCGCCTTCCAGTTTTGTCACCCTGAGTCCTCTGCATCAGTACAACACTAGAACCCAAGCTCGGAAAAGGATGGAAGAACAAGCTCAAGAGATCAACCGTGTCAGCCATGAACTCGAAGATCTTCGAGGAAGTGTGGGGAAGATTATGGAGATGCTACAAGCTCTTAATGCAAGGATGGACACTCAGCCTACTGTTGTCTCTGGGAGTACCAATACTGTTGCAGATCCTCAACCGGATGTTACTGTTGAGAAAATACCTCTTCATGGTCTTCAATCCGGTTTGATGCGTCTTATTACTCAACCTGTTCGACGAGTTACTCCCCCAAAGTGTAAAACTTTGAGCTTTGACCACCATAAAAGAGCTACACGTTCGAGGAATCGCTTGATGGCTGCTCATCAACATCAGCAGAATTATGTTCAAGGTTATCCGATTTAGTATGCTCAACAACCCTATGTAGCTATTGTTGCACCTCCCTTCAGTCCTCAGTTTCCTACATATCAGCCTGTGCAACCGGCTCCAGTCTATTAGCATCTGATTTATCAATAACCTTCGAGTTACCAGCCTGCACAAAATCCTGAGAATTGTCAACAAGCGCCCAACGCTCCTGCTTATCAACAGCCTAAGAAGCAAGCACCTCGTTAGAATGGTCCGAGTAAGAGATAGTACAAGCCTTGTCCTTCGATTCTGATGACTCTCACAGAGTTGTATCCTTTCTTGTTGCAACGAGGTCTGATTACTACCCGAGCTTTGGGTCCACCTCCCAATCCTTTGCCTGCCAATTACAACACCACTGCTCATTGTTTATTTCATGAGGATGCGCCCGGCCATGATTTGGAAGGTTGATATGCTCTCAAGTACATTGTCAAAGATTTGTTAGAAGAGAAGATTTTGTCTTTTGATGATCCTCCGCCGACGATCAGAACTCCTCTCCGGATTTTCCATTTGCCAAGATCAAGCTCTACAAAGCCTGCTTCTAACATATCTAAGCATGTTACTCCTATAGTGAGCCAGCCAAAGCCAGTAATTGCTCTGAAGCCTAGTCCATTTCAGGTCAGTGATCCTCAGGACGATGTGACCGTGATCAACCAAGAATCTGGGAAAGTTATTCTGAAGGAAGATTTGAAGATTGATAATGAAGTAATGACAGACACAGCTGGGGCAAGCAAGATGACTCGCAGTGATCCTACCCCCTATGACATTGAGGCTCCGCCAGAGGAAACCACCACTACCATGTCGGCTTTGAATACCAAGACTTCATAAACATTTAGAAGGACTTGTCTGACAGTTCATTTGTTTATTTATATGTATGTTTCTTTGGTTAAGCATAATTAGCATGTACGAACTTGTCATTTTGATTAATTAATATGATGCATATGTTTGTCTTGAATAAATCCATTCGTATTCACTCATAAAAAAAAAATTTCATAAATTTATAATGCCAACGTTACCCGATCTCTTGCTTTGATAGAGAATTGGGAGGAGGATGATGAGCCAAAAACATCTGTTTTCTTGTCGTATGCTTTCGATTGAAACCCGCTGATGATGTAAGGCATTGTTTCAAACCCTAAACACTGGAGATATAAGGTGATAATCCCTCGATTAACTCGTTAAGCCTTGAAGCAGGAGTTTTCTTTGCAAGAGAAAAAAAACCCTTATTTTAACCTGGGGCAGGGTAGTTTTCAGTTAAACCGATCGGGCACGCAGACTCTTACAAAGGAGGAGCGAACCTTCGAGGATCTATTCTATCCCTAACATCTTAGGCAGTTAGAAGCCAATGATTATCCCTCTACTACTAAAAGAGTGGGGCAGTTGCAAGCCTTCAAAAGAGTCACACGACTTAGTCAACAAAAATTAAAAAAAAATATATAGTCCGCTAAGTCACAACCTATGAAGGAAACTTAGGCAAAATTAGGGCATCCCGCTGGACTCCAATGTCAAATCTCAAAGACGTCGTCCAGGAAAAAGTTAGGGAATAAAAATGCAAAAACAAGGGATTACAATAAATGATCCCCAATAAAGAATAGAGTCGTGTTGATCAAACACAAAAAGAAATGGGCGAATGGCTGCCATGTGTTGCACCCCAAAATTTGCTCAACCTTTTCTTACCTGGTTTATGTTTCATTGCATTATCATTTGCATAGTTATATCATTTGCATATCATTACATCATTCATATAGAAGGGGATCAAATGTGATTCTTATCAAGAGAAGCCTAGCAAGAGGTCTCACTCAAGATTGAGAGTTATCAAAGTCATCAGAAGGTGGTTTGAGTGCCTAAGGGTTTAGATGTTTGAATGTGAATCTTCTCCTAATTTGAGGATCAACTGAAGACCATCAGAGGGTTGTGAAGTGTTGAATGTGAGAAGATGATTTGTATGGATCTCATAGAATTCCTAGAGGGCCCTGGGAAAGTTTAATCAAGCCATTGTGTCAAATGCAAGAGCCACAGTTGAGGTGCAAGCAATTAAGGTTTCATCTGGATCAGTTCTAGATCAACTGGACAATTGAAGAGTATCAAAGCCTACTTTTAGGTCATGGAGTTCATGAAATGATGTGATAAGACATTTGTGGTGTTTTTCCAAGATCAAATCAAGAAGAATCAAGAGTGTGGGAAGTGGCTAAGTTAGGGTTTCAGTGTAAAATCCCTTGTTTAGTGCCTAACTTCAGGACCACATAAGTCAAGATAAAAGTTTCAAATGGATCTTTGGCTAACATGAAACTTGTAGAGAATCTCAATACCTTTAATTTGAATACTAGAAGTCTTCCATTGGAGTTATAGAACTCAAGTTATGGTCCGGACAAGTTACATGTCCTCAGATGCCACTGAAATTTGTCTGTGAAAATCATCTGACTTCAAAGCTATTTTTGACCTAGAAGGAGGTTTCACCTAAACTTTTGGCCAACATGAAAGTTGTTCCTCATGATCTTATATTTCTAAATTGTACTAGAAGTCTTCCATCGGATTTTTAGAACTCAAGTTATGAGGTTTACAAGTCAAGGGTATTTTGGGAAAGTGAGATTATAGGCCATTTTCAATCATAGGTCAAAATCTCCAACTTGAACTTGTCAAATGGATTTTTGCTCAACATGAAATTTGTTCAAAATGAGGTTTTTAGGCTAACCAAGATGTCATGTGGAATTGGTTTGGCTTGTAGCAAAAAGTCACTTAAAATGGCCTAAAAAGGGAATTTTTCAAATGAATTAAGGAGGGAAAATTGACTTTTTGAGTTAGAGGACCAAAATATGTCATGTGAATACATCTTTTGAATGGAAATCACATTCTAAGAACATTGGCATTGGAAGAATTTTGAGCATAGGCCAAGTTTTGGGAGTTGTCATTTAAATTACTTCACCATGAAGTTACATAATCAAAAATAGCCATTAGATAAAATACAAGGATCAAATCCCAGCCATTCACACTCCACATGCGGTTATTAGTTGAATTAAATCATCTTGGAGCCAAAATATTGCCATTTTCGTGTACCTTCAAGAGCAAAAAGTGGTGAAATTTTGAAAATTCATTTTGGGCCTAGAGGCAAGGATTGGGCTTTCTCTTGATCCATATCCATTGTATATAAGATTTCTAACCTTCATAAATCATTAGTTTTGGAAGTTGGAGCATAATTGATCAAGAACAAGCTTGAAAAAGTGAAGAACACTCAAAAAGTGAATTTCAAGATCTAGATCGTTTCAAGCCAAATTGTGAATTGAGAAAGCTTTATTGAAGATCATTGAACGATTCTGGAGAGTTTCGTGAAGCTTCATCAAGGATTAAAGGCTCAGTGGAAGTTCTCCACTAGGTACTTGAATTTTAACATATCTCTCTTAATACTTGATGATTCTTTGCCATTTTCGTTTCTTTGCACTCCTTGAAACATGTAGATCGTTTCTGGATTATAATTGTTGATGTTTATGACGTTCGAAATTTGGAGCTCCAAACTTGTGAGATTTTATATGAACTATTTTGGCATGATTTTGCTTAGTTTTTACTTGATCTATAACCTCCATGACATAAGGATGAGTTTAGAATTAATTTGGAGAAGTTTTGATGAACTTGAGGTTTTGGTGTCAAACTTTGTTTGATTCGTTTCTCTTTGATCTTGCATTATTAATGATTTTTGATGAGATATTTGGAATCCTAGCGAGAAGTAGATGAATTTTGACGTAAATTTCATGCGAAACGGTTGAGTTTTGTGGATGTTATGGTTGATTGTGGATTTCCGGCGAGCATGGCGGTGGAGAGGCCGGTCGGAACTGTTCCGGCGAGTCCAAGGAAGAAGATGAACACGCGTAGTCTGATCGCCCTTATTTGTTGACGTTTTCCTCACATCAGGCGGCTGCGCGCGCGCCACGTAACCTAACGCCTAAACGGCGTCGTTTTGGATGCAAGAGGGAGCCAGGCGCGCGCGGGTTCGATCCCCTCCCAGCGCGTTTTCATTTTTCTGCTTTGCATTTTCACTAATTCACCATTTCCATTTTTTCCATTTAATTTTTATGTTCATTTTATTTTTCTATTTTGATAGCTGTTTGCTTTAATTACGTTAAAAATAGTAAAAATCATCAAAAAATTATGAATTTCTTTTCTGTAGTTCCTGAATGTCTTAAGAATTTTTAGGCATTGATTTTACATTTTTAGGATTTAATTTGAATTAGTTATGATTTTTCTTTTGTACTAATGTTCTTTGTTTTGCATATTTGACCATCTATTTTGTTGAATTTTTTTCTTCCAATTGGTGATGAATTTCGCTTTGATTTTTTAGTATGTTTTAGGGTATATATTCATGTTCCCTTATTATTTTTATTATAATTTTAGAACAACTTTAGGTTCTGTTTTAGGTGTTGATATTAGAGCCTTCCCAAACTTGTGGATTACCTTGATACCTTTCAATATAGAATTTATTTAGGTGACTTAGAAGTTGAATTAGGCTTTAATATTTTAACCCTAAGCTTTTCAAACATGTATGTTCCCCTAGGAATTTAATTAGAATTTTAAAACTTTGTTTCCTATTTTTGTTGAATTTTTCAAATTACTTGTGTTTGTGTTGTTCTCTCTTGAGTACCTTTGCTTGTTTGGCTTGGTTGGTGACTTTGGAGCTTGCTTGGCTTGGAATCCTTTTTGGGAGGTCTTCTGGACTTGATAAATATGCTATGGCTTGAAGATTGGAGCTTGGAGTTGGGGTTTTCTTTTCTTTTAGGAGCTTTTTAGGAGCTTAGGAAATTAGGGTTTTAGGAAGAGCCATTAGAGCTAGTTTTGATTTCATCATCAAACATAGAATGCATTGTGTGCTTCTTTTCCATCCAATGACATGAAGTCCTCCTAGGTAAACTCCATCTCTCCTTTGGAGGGATGTGTGGTATGCCCATAGTTGAGTAGAACTTTGAGGATACCTTTCCATTTCAATGTTGGTACTTGATGATTTCCTTTGGTTTTCATTAAGTTTTCAACATTTCAACCTTGATCTTAGTGATTATTCCTCTGCTTGGAGTGTGCTTGCTAGAGCTTGAAGATGAAGTTTGATGAAGCTTGAGATAGAAGCTAGCTTGAAGGTGAAGTCTTGCTGTCAACTTTGTTGTCTTTTCAAATTGTGCTGTTTAGAGCTTGTTGTTGCTGTCTGCTGTAGGAGTTTGTTGCTGCTGCTTGGGCTGCCTCCTCTGTATCTCTGGTTCTTTCTCTGTATTGTCTTTTTGCTTGTGTTTATTATCCTTAGGTTTGAGGTGGAGCTTGTCTCCTCTTTCCTGTTGTTTTCTCCCTTGCCTCGCTTATACTGTTGCATAGCATGCATTCTACTGTTTACTGTTTACTGCTTGCTTTCTTTTGTTGTTTCCCCTAGGATCTCTGATTTCCTCTGTGCAAGAGGGAATTATGACAGACATTAGGTTTTGACTCATGCATGATAACTGTAGGTAGATTCCCCTTTCAACCATAGTTTTAGGGTGTCTCTTTTCTCATCTCAAAACAATTCAAAAACACAGTAATAAGGTTAATTGAAGTCGTGTGTTACGAGCCTTAAGCTATTTGGGAAAAGGTTGGTGGAGGGTCTCTCTCCAGTAATCTGGATGTTAGTGTGGTACCCTTTGGGTGACATACGAAGCGTTCACTCCTGGATCATAGTCTCTAGTGCGACTGAGATTGCAAACATCCTAAAAAATAGTTCTTTCGTAAAAAACTCAAATAAACATTCAAACTCTGTTTTTGTCCTCTTGGACCTTTAATCAGGAAACCCTTTTCAGAAGGAGATAAAAAACTGTCAGATAAACTTGTGTCTTCCGTAGCCCGAACTACGTTTGCTCTGATCTTTCATGCCGTATGAAAGTACGTAGGCACGAGATGCGACATCTCGGCGAGCAACCTTCCCCCCTTAACCCGTAGTTAGGCGAACTACGTTGACTCTGATTTCTCGTTCCAGACGGGAATACGTAGGCATAAAGTGCGATACTTTGCCGAGTCATTTTCTTTTATTTTTAACCCAGACCTTTAGAGTAGATAGAATAACACACCCTTAGATAGAAAACAAGCGTGGATCCTGTCGAGTACGACAGACGTGAGGGGTGCTAATACCTTCCCCTTGCGTAACCGACTCCCGAATCCAGGATTTGGTTGCGATGACCATTCCTTTCCCTCTCTGCGTTAGGTTTACTCTGAGCGTTTCCTTTCCCTCTTTTGGGATAAATAACGCACGGTGGCGACTCTTCTGTCATAGCCGGCGTCGATTTTCGCAGTAGCGACACCATGTCCAAAGCCTTGATGAATTCTCTACCATATCAAATTCGATTGAGATATGAGTGCCTATATCCGGTTAACTGAATTAGGATTGGAGAACATCACGAAGAAGGGGTGGGTACAACACAAACTTTGAGCCTTTATCATTTGATTCTTAAACCGTGAACCAAGCCATGATACAACCTTTAAAAGATCTAATTGAAGTAGGGTTTCTTTTGAAAGCCTAATCGATGAGATAACGTTTCTTGACTCCTATGAGCTATGCACAATTTACCGTTGGCATTACAAATTAAATTCATATCCTAACTAGTGATTCATTCACGAGTTACTGTGATATCTTTTTCAAAACAAAAACAAAATTTTAAGACAAATATACATGTTGCATTGATAGTTTCAGGATTAGCATTTCAGGCGTGTCGGTTTTGCCTGACGTCTCAAAAACTTACATATGAATGTCGAAGATCCTACTAAACAGGGGCAGGCGGTTCCCAATTCACTTACTGATGCAAGCCTGACAACTCAGTCGTAACACGGTTGATCCGTGCCAGTTACGTCGAAATCTGATTGATCCCTCCAAGAGTTTGAAAACATTGGGGCAATTGAACTCCATATTCTCTGTAAAATCCTCTTTAGGTGACTCTTCCTCACAAAGTTAGTACTCAGGGGCATATTGTTTTTCAAAATGGCGACTACTACACAGTCCATTGAGATCAAAATTAGCTTCGTTTCACAATGTTCTTCATGCACCGATGAATTTTTACCCCCGGCGATCCTCATTCCCTAGTAAGTCATCGTTGCAGAAGTATATCTAAACCATCGCCTCATCACAGTCCCAAGAGAGACTTTAAGCCGACGCAGTCCCCATCAAGACTATAAGCTAACAACATTATGGACCGAGCCGGTAATCTCCTAGACAGCATAGATCATACCAACATCTTCCCAGTGATAGTCCCCAGCGAGACTTTAAGTTGACCATACTTTTGGGATCCATCCGGTAAATCCCCAGTGACTCTCAAGACTGCAGAGATGCCCCCGATATCCTCCATGTGATATATGTTCTGGAAGACCCATCCTCAGTGGAATTATCTGTTCCTCAGTGAAATTGCATTACCTTTTTCAGGAATATTCTCCAGGAGATTGCCATATTCTCCCCCAAGAAGTCAAGATACTGTCCCCAGAAATGTCCGTTTGATTTCTCCCTGGTAAGTTTGACGAACTCTCCTCAGGGAATTTTTGATATCTTTTATCCCCAGGAAGTCGAGGTATTATTCCCAGGAAGTTGCTACACCTTCATTCATGAAGCTTCCTAGCTCCAAATTTTCCCCACGAATCGGATATTTATTTTATCCCCGGAAGTCTCTGATTTTAAGATTTTCTTTGGCTGATTATGGTTCATGATAGCAATCCCTCACGTGAAGTCATGACATCGTACCTCCATGCAGAGGTCATGGATCCCCAATTGAAGTCAAGACATCATACTCTCCGGTGAAGTCGTATTGTATCCCTATGTGGAAGTCATGGTATTTTCTCCCCAGGGAAGTTAGAACTTTGAAGCAGGATTTGGTTTTACCATCAACTTTTCCTATCCTCCGATAGATGTACTGTTGCAGAGGTCTTCAGGGTATTCCCGTCAAGATGTTTATTTCATCTCATGTTTCCTCCTCTCGCTTGTTTTGTCAGCATATGCATAAGCATACTCATCGCATGACATTTTCATACACATCGACATGCATATTAGCATCCACGTGTTTGCTTTTTGTCATCATCCTTTGTCGTTACCGCCGAGTAACTGGATTTGTCCGCTCTCTCCAAGTAGACCATCAGCCCTAAGCACAAAATACTCATTTGTTTCCAGTTTCCCCACCGAGTTCAACCCTCATGGACGATGGTTATTTCAGTTATATTTCCGCGCTAGGATAAGGTAGTCCCCATCCGAGTTTGTTTCCTTGATGGAGTCTTGTTTGTTAGCTCTTTCTAGCCCAGTTCCAGATTGGATTTCAGTCCCGTCGGTCGTCGAACATACCTGGATGTGCATTTATTTTGCACTATCTTTCAAGAAAAGCCTTTACAACGTCGATACGCGACAGTTCTCGCCTGGGAAATCTATTAGTACATCTTACAACAACCGGTATGCGACTGTTTTCACCAGAGAAGCCTATCATCATTATCACATTACACTTTACATTACACTCTACAATCGATCTTCTCGTACAAGAAGTTTATCATTACACTCTGTGATCTCGATGTTACCATCATCACAACTCTCTTTACAACTTACATTACATTATTACACACAGTGATCTCGATGTTTGCCATCATCATAACCTTCTTGACAATTTACATTACGCATTACATTACAGTGATCTCGATGTTTGCCATCATCACAACTCTCTTTACAATTTACATTACATTATTACACTCTGTGATCTCGATGTTACCATCATCACAACTCTCTTTAAAACTTACATTACATTATAACATATAGTGATCTCGATGTTTTCCATCATCACAACCCTCTTGACAATTTACATTTTGCATTACATTACAGTGATCTCGATGTTTGCCATCATCATAACTTTCTTTACAATTTACATTACCTGTTACCACCTCTGCAAGCAGTTCTCACCCGAGAAGCTTATCATTGCCAATAAGCGGTATTTCTTGCTTGAGAAGCTTATCCTATCTTCATATGACTAGCAGCAAGTGACCATCTCCATCGAGCAGCTGGTTTCCATTTTCCTTTTCATCTTGAAGTGCGGGGAGGTTTGAATTGAATCATATTCAGGGCAACAGATCTTGAAGTATGTGGAAGTTTATTTTACCGTTTAGTAAAAGAAGAAACAGAATCATATTCAGAGCAACAGATCTTGAAGTATGTGAAAGTTTATTTTACCCTTTAGTAAAAGAAGAAACGAAATCATATTCAGGGTAACAGATCTTGAAGTATGTGAAAGTTTATTTTAACCTTTAGTAAAAGAAGAAACTGAATCATATTCAAGAGAACAGATCTTGAAGTATGTGAAAGTTTATTTTACCCTTTAGTAAAAGAAGAAACTGAATCATATTCAGGAGAGCAGATCTTGAAGTATGTGAAAGTTTATTTTACCCTTTAGTAAAAGAAGAAATGGAATCATATTCAGGGCAACAGATCTTAAAGTGTGAAGAAGTTTATTTTACCCTTTAGTAAAAGAAGGAGCTGAATCGTATTCAGGAGAGTGTGAATATTGAAGTATGAGGAAGTTCATTTTATCCATCAACTTTTCATTTATTATCCATAGATAAGCAGCAGTCTCTTTATTTGAGAGCTTATCCAGTTTGGCATATAAGTCCCTTCCGACGGTAAGTGGCAGTTCTCTCTCGAGAAAGCTTATCAGGACGTTTCGCATTTAAGTCCATTTATTTTGGCATGAGTTGATAATCAAGAAAAGTAAAGCATTTGTAGACAGGGTCATAGAATGGCACAAGGGTGTTCAAAATTTTGTCTTCAATGTTGGTAGAAAGAATAAATAGAAGTCTCTCATGATGAGATCTGAAGCCTGTACGATCAACTATCAAGGACACTAGCTTTCTCAAATTTATAAGATAAGAGCTCGGAAACCGTACTTATGAGTGTTTCTCCTTCAAATGTCCATAATCATAATATATACGATGTTTGCAAAGGAAAATCTCTCAGATTCTTAAAAACTGACTGAAATAAAATGTCTATGAACGCATGACTGCAAGATGCAACACCCACAAACAAGATCACACAAAGCACACGGGTTCAAAGGTTTGGCACGAGCATGGGCCAAAGGTAAGAACCAACCCACAATGGTATGTACTAAGGTTATATCAGCACCTGTAGAACGAGGTTCTAAAAAGTTCCCAAAGTCATAATTCCATCTTTTGGATATTATCGACTTAAACGACTACTCGTCGGCTAATAATATTCTCAGGAGAAACTCGTCTGAGTGTGGTATCGTGTAATAACTAATTCAAGTCTACACCTGAATAGCCACGCACCACGTCCTAATAAGGCCAAGATGGGTTAATGGATTCTAAGGTCCTTAGCTTCTCAAGCTCCCAGGTCGGAAAAAGTAATGCAAAACACGACTACTCGTATGACATCAGTAATCCCAAAGGGGCCTCCACTGAGCAGAGGATCTCAAGTCAGGTTAGTAAGGACTACTCCATGTAATCCGAACAAGACTATACCACCCTCCTATCATAAGTGCACTTAAGTCCAGGTATAGAAATTATCTCTCCATACAGATCACTAGGCACCAAACAGAATAAGCAATAACAAAAACAAATCAAACAAATAAGCGCAAATAAATCAAAGTAGACTAAACCCACTAGGGACTACTCCCCAGCAGAGTCGCCACTTTTCTGTAGCGGGAAAATTTGTGAGTGTAAGCTATTGATTAACTTAACTCATAAATGCAAGAGTCGCCACCACACTTTTATTTTATCCAAAAGGAAAGGAAAAAGAGCGAACAAAACCTAAACAAGTTCTAAAACAAGAACAAATAGAGAACGGGTAAGGGAGTTGGTTACACGATGGGAAGGTGTTAGCACCCAAAATGTCTATAGTACTCTATAGGAGCCCTTTGAAATATCTACGCTTTTTGGTTTGAAAATGTTTGCTTGAAAGGAGATTGGGGAGGTGAGAAGAGAAATATTTTTAAGACTTCTGTGTTTGGAGAGACTTATCGCCTCATGCCTACGTGCCCACAAAGTGCAATATAGGATCAAAACTCCGTAGTTCGTGGTACAAATAACAAAAATTTGTTGGTTATGATTCATTTTTAAATGTAAAGACAAATTGTCACTTTAAGGAGAAAACAACGACTAGTCACCAACGAGTATAAGACAACATTTGCATCACCTAAAGATGGAAGGTCTTGCTTGGATTAAAATCAACAAGTCTATCACTCAACATCTAAGCGGAAAATGTCAACATCTTAAATACTATGGAGAATAGGAGAATTATATCTCAACTATGGAAATGACTCATATCTAAACTTTATGAAAAGTTTTAAAAGAGAAAGTGCACAAAGGCACAAAAAGTTTGAATGAGGTGAAATGTTTTTAAATCTTTTTGAAATTAGTCAAAGTATTATTAACATTGATTAACATTTATTAAAGAAAACAAAGTTTGAAAATAAATTTACTAAAGTCAAAGTTTTATTATGAAAGCAGTTTTAAGTTTGAAAACAAGAAGGTTTTGAAAAAAGGGAGAAGATTTTAAAAATTTTAAAAGGTAGAGATAAGAAGGATCTAACCATAGAAAGCCAAATAAGAATTTCTTCCACCTTGAGCATAAGAAAATAAGCAAGCCAAATAAAGGCAAAGATCCATAATACTCCAAGCATAGGGAAAGAGACCTAATTCTAAGTCCAAGGGTCCAAGAATAGACAGAGGTCCAAGGTCTAAGTCCATCCATGAGCATAACCACAAAATTAAGAGCACCAAGTTTTTTAAAGGTTTAATCCTTTATTAGTGTTTTGAACAAGATATGGTCCAAATGAACAAAAGAAAAAGAGAGCGGAAGCACAAGCAATAATATGATATGAGATGATAATAATGGAGCATAAAAATAAAAGAGAGATAAGGAGCGAGAAGGAAACATAAACAAAATTAGTATAATAATATTGTTAGTGAGTTAGTGATTAGTTGTTAGAACAAATAATCAACGATGGTTAACTCATGCACTTAGGCCAAAGTTAATGAAGACTCATTAGAGGATTGATAAAATCAAATCCTCCTAACAACAAGTTTCATAACTGATGGACCTAAGACAAATAATCAACCATACTTGGACTTTCAAACATAAGCTTGAGCCACGAATGTTCACTTTCTGATACACGACAATTTAGCATTATATAGAAACCACGACTATCTGTGGTTGGTCAATAACAATGGTTGTGCTAATGCATGCTAGAGAAGTGATATGTAGATCACTCTCCGAAAGCAATACCACATGAAAATAAAATTGGTAACGATCTCATCTTCATCGAGAACTTGAAATAAGTTCCAACGTGTTGCACCCCAAAATTTGACCAACATTTCTTTGCCTAGCTTATGTTTCATTTCATGCACATTAGCATTATCATTTGCATTTCATTGACATGCATGCAGGAGATCAAGAGGTATGATTACCAATCAAGAGCTATACAATACTATGAAGCTATCCAAGAAGGTCATTCAAGTGTTCAAGGGTAGATATCCTTGTCAGAGAAGTTCAAAGATCCTCAGAGAGAATGGTTGAAACCAAGGTTGTGTGCCTCCTAACTTGAGAGTTGTGGGAGCTCCTCAGATGACTCTGAAGCCATGAATGTAGACTTGAGGTCTTGAGAGAGCCTATGAGATGTCTTGAGAGCCATCATGAAGCCTAGAGAGGCCATTGTGCAAGATTAAGAAGACTCAGCCATGAGTGGTGTAATTAGGGTTTGACTAGGTCAACCCTAGGTCAACTGATAATTTGAAGAAGGTTGAGACCCAATTCAAGAGCCATGTGATCATAGATTGATGCATTGAGATGCTATAAGGGTGATTCCAAGGTCAACTCATCATGATTTAGGAGTTTGAGAAGTTTCAAGCTAGGGTTTCTAAGGCTTGACAGTGTAAAATCCCCTAGCTTTACCCCTATCTTCAAGGCAGTTTAGCTCAATATGTGATTGTCATCTCATCTTACCCCCAACATGAATGTTGTAGAGCTTGGTCTTATATTTAATTTGAGTATTAGAAGTCCTTTATAGGATTTGTATAACTCAAGTTATGACTTTGACAAGTTACAGGTCATCTGAGGTATGTGAATCTGGGGCCTTGAAAGTTACCCCACTTGCATCAAACTTTTGCCCAAGAAGGATGATTCCTATGGACTTTTGGTCAACATGAATGTTGTTCCTTATCCTCTTAGATTTCTAAGGAGTACTATAAGTCCTTGATACGATTTGTAGAACTCAAGTTATGGCTTTGACAAGTCAAGGGCATTTTGGTCATTTGGAGATTACATGTCATTTCAAGTATAAGGCCATAACTCCTATTTCCAAGCTTCAAATGGAAAAATCTTCAACATAAAACTTGTTTAAAATGATGTTTTAAGGCTATTAAGGAGGTCATGAGATGGTGGAAAGGCTTGTAGCTCAAAGTTGCAAAAATGACCTAAAATAAGGGCATAAGTTAAATAAACCAAAGTTGGAAATTGATATTTTCAACCTACACATCCAAACCATGGCATGTAATATATCATTTTGACTCTAGAAAACATTTTAAGAACATTGGTTTAGCCACATTTTTGATTTGAGGTCTAAATTGTGGACTTGCTTTGAAAAGCACTTGCTTGCATATTAAGTAACACTTGCAAAACCCAAAATCAAGGCATGAGCAAGGTTTTTTACAAGCTAAACACCTCTAAGATCTCACTAGGGGAGAAATTGGGAGTGAATGGGATGAATTCCAAGCTGTTTGCAAGGATTGTACATGTCATGATACATGATTGAAAATCTCATGACATGAGAAGTGGAAAATCTCATTGGAATGATCTAGAGGGTTCTAGATCATCCAAACTTCATCTATATAAGGAGTGGAGTGGATCCATTGAAGAGGTGGGTGATCATTGAAGGATTGAGCCTAGTTTGAGATTGAAATTTCATAGCTTGCAAGTGCAATCGGTTTCACCAAATTCCTCAATTTCCATTCATTTTCTTGATTGATACTTCTTCCATGGATGTCAAGGAGTGATTCCAGATCATTTCCAAGAAGAATTGGTGGCTAGATCGTGTATGAGCAAGTGATTTTCAGCACTTGCAACTCACCATCGGGTTTCAAGATTCAAGCGCTTTCTATTGGTTCTTTTGCATACAGAAGCAAGATGAAGGTTCATTGATCGTGTCTGTAAGATTGTAGAGCTTGAAGTAGAGGATTAGTGCATCTGTTCAACCAAGATTTTCAGGTTGGTACCTTTCTTCCTATAGCATGATTTAGGTAGAGTTAGGTTGAATTAAGGTGCTAGATTGATTGTAGAATGGTGTAGGATGGATTCCAGATAGTTAATTGGAGAGTTAGAGACAAATTAGGTGAATTGCCATTTTCGGTTGAGATTGGGATATGATGAATCTTGAGGTTTCAGAGGAATTTAATGGTATGGTTGAACTCGTGGCAAGATTTGGGATGAGTTTCATGTTTTGACCTCTTGGATTGGAGGCCTCTAGGGAGAACTAGGGTTGAGGGAGACGATCGGAGCTCCACCGGCGGTGGCCGGAGCTGGGCGTGAAGTTCAGGCGTTTGAAATGGAGAAGATGAAGTTTGCACCATTGGATCTTGTTTTGACTTGGACTTTGAGGCTGATCCAAGGGCCACGTTTTAAAGTTGAGTTGTGAAGGATTCTGATGATGAAACGATGCGTTTCATTTATTCAGGCGTTTGGGCTTAATGATTTAAGTGTTATCCACACCCCCCTGATGGCCCAACCCAAGCTTTTAACTGTATCTGATTGCTAATTGCACCGTGTGTTTGGTTATTTTAATTGGATTTTCTTATTTTTATCATTTTGTTTATGATTCTTGAAAAATTCATAATAAATTGAATATTAACCCAATCAACCCCATCCTTTTTGAATTTTACTCATGATTGAGTCTATTATTTTTTAGAGAAAAAATATTTTCATTTCATGTAATTTCTGATTTAATTGGAATTTTGCATTTTAATTGATATTAAAATGGTTATGTTTGATGCATATTTTTGTGGAATTTTGTATGATCTCATGGTGATGATTTTGATCCTAATTTTTTGTGTGTGATTAGGCTGGACATGTATGATCCCATAGAATTTTTCTCACATTTTTGTGATGAAAATAAGTGTGCTTTCTAGATTGATATTTAGGTGCCTCCTTTTAGAGTTTTAGGTTTGATACCTTAGAATGTAGAATTTAGTTCTAGGTCTAATTTGATGATTTGATCTCTGGAATTAATGTGGTAGAGTCATGATTGACCTAGGTTACCATAGTAATTTTTGTAGGATTTTACAATTGATTTTAGTATTTTAGTTAGGACTAACTTTAGTAGTAGGTTTTAGGTGATCCTAACTTACTAATTCAACTAGTTTAACTTCCTTAGTCCCCTTAGATTAGGGTTTGTGCTTGGTTTGCCTTTGGTTGAGATTGAAGACAAGGTGAAGACAAGAGGAGGATGCTTGAAGTTGCTTGGAGCTTGGGATTTGTTTGTGCCTGAAGGTGTCTGATGAAGATTAGGAGATAGGACATAGGGAGAGCCTTGTAGTTAGAATGATTTCTTTCACAAACATGGAAAGCATCTTGTGCTTCCATTCCTCATAATGACTAAAAGTCCTTCTCAGATATTCACATCCCTTCTTTGGAAGGATGGGTGGCTTTATCTGGGAAGTAGAACTTTGAGGGAACCAGTCTCTCATAATGATGAACCCTTACAGGCTTCCTTTGGTTGTCAGTAAGCTGCTTATCATTCCCTAATCATCTTGTTAAATCAATTATCTTCTGGTTTGAGTATCTTGAAAGATGTTGGACTTGAGTTTGAAGATGAGGACTTCATTGAAGAGTGTGGTAGAGGATGACTCCTTGAACATTGCCATTGCAGCTGAAGCTTGAAGAGTAAGAAGAGTAAGTTGATACTTGAAGACCCAATGGAGATTGAATGAAGAGTGAGAAGTTCCTAGCTTGAAGAGGATTGAAGGATGAAGTTGACACTTCCAGATGATTGAAGACTACTCTGAGAAGCTGAAGCTTGTAGGAGAAGAAGACCAAGTTGATACTGGTAAAGCAAAGAGAGCTGAAGCTTGAAGACTAAGTTGATACTTATGAAGAGGATTCAATTGAGATTGGGTGTAGAGCTGAGGCTTGAGGAATAAAAGATAAGTTGATACTTACACTGATGCTTGGAGAGCCTGAAGGAAGCAAGTTGATACTTGTAGTTATAAGTGAAGCCTGAAGGTGGAATTGACTGGAAAGCTGAAGCTTGAAAAAGACAGAATAAGTTGAAACTTATGTTTGATGGATTGAAACCTTGGAGAAGCAAGTTGATATTTGTCATGAAAGATGATAGCCTTGAAGGGTAATGGAAGTCTGAAGACTGGGTTGCTGTCAGAAGAGCTGAGGCTTGGAATTGGAAGAGAGTTGTTGATCTGCTTTCTTGTCTGTTTTCTTTTCTGTGCTGATGTACCTTGTTTGACTTGCTTGATGCATTAGAATAAGTCCATGATTAGACTGACTTTAAGCTAGGAGCATGATTGCACTAGAGGTTGAGTTTCTCCCTCTGCTTGTATTGTTACTGTATGGCTTTGCTTGCGGGTATTCGGTAGAGCTCTGCTCCCTTGCCCATGTGGTTTATTTTGCTTGATAGCTTCTTATTTTCTTCTGTATGATTCCAGTCTCTTATATTTTGCTTGATAGCATGTTGTTATTTCCTCAGTATGATTACTATCATTCATATCTGGCTGAGGTTGAGATGAGCTTGTGGAGGCTGCTGCCCCACACACATTTCCTCCCTCACTTGCATTGCATGCATTTTACTGTATATCTGTTTACTGTTTAAGTTGATGCTTTATCTGTTTCTGTTCACCATTGACATGATCCCGTAGGAATCTCATTTCCTTTGATAAGGAAGTGATGATAGAACTTTAGGTTGAAACCTATGCATGATAACTTCTAGGAGTTCCCTGTTTCAAACTTCAACCATAGGATGAATCCTTGGCATGACAATAGTAGGACTTGATAGTCTCCCCTTAGTTGTCCCTCTCTCTTCTCATCTCAAAACAAATCAAAATACAGTAATCATGAATGATTTCTTTCGTACGTTACGAGCCTTAAGCTATCTGAGAAAGGATTGTTGGAGAGCTTCTTTTCAACAGTATGGATGTTTAGTATGGCACCCTTTGGGTGACATGCGACGCATTCACTCTCAGGTCATAGTCTTTAGTGCGATTGAAATTGCAAACACAATAAAAAACACTTCTTTCGTAAATGACAGAAAACAAACTTCAAACCTTTTTGCCCCGTGGGCCCATAATTCAAAGGAAGCTTTTCTGAAGAAAAGAGTGTCATTAAACTTCAGCGCCAACGCAAACAGGCTTTGTCCCTAACTGCTGGAACTGTTGTTTAACCCTACTCGATAAAATAGATGAATCTGAATCCCCGTGATACGTATTATCCCGAACTACGTAAGCTCTGATCTCTCATACCTGTTGAGAGTACGTAGGCACAATACTGATGTATTGGCGAGCCACCTTCCCCGTAACCCGTAGTAGGTCGAACTACATTGACTCTGATTTCTCATTCTCTGATGAGAATACTTAGGCATAAAGCGCGACGCTTTGCCGAGTCATTTTCTTTTCCTTTTAAGCCAGCCTTGATAGGTAGATAGATAAAACTAACCTGTCCAGTAAACACAACAAGCGTGGATCCCGTCGAGTACGACGGACGTAAGGGGTGCTAATACATTCCCCTTGCGTAACCGACTCCCGAACCCAGACAACGGTTGCGATGACCTTGTCTTATACTTTTTCGTCAGGTTTTTCCGATCGTTTCCTTTCCCGTTCTGAGGGATAAATAACGAAAGGTGGCGACTCTTCTATTTTTCCGGCACCTTATTTTCGCGGAAGCGACAGCTGGCGACTCTGCTGGGGACTTGATAGTTTCCTGGGATCCAACGTCCCGTATGCGAGTCAGTTTGGGGATCCGACGTCCCCTGCGAGATTCAATCCTAGCGCTTGTATGATTACTTGTTGGGTTGTGTTTATTTATCGCATTTTTATTTCCCGCACTTTATTTTCAGTATGATATGATTATCTGTGCTGTTGTGGGAGGGGCATTCTGATGAGTGAGAAGCCAGACCCAGGCTTGAGTGAACATAGCATTAGTTGTGGAAATTAGTGGGCGCGTGCTTGCTTGGCAGGCACTAGTGTCTCATGAAATCCACGCTCAGACGAGGTTCTCCCGGTTGACTTCTTTTTCAACCCTTTGGGTTGAGGGGGTTGTTGGTTTGGAGGATTGTCGACTCTGGGGATCGATCATTTGTGATTCAGCCGAGTGAGGCCGCTTCATGAGCTGGTGATACCACACCTTCTGGGTATCGTATCACCTCTCTTGAATGTCTGTGACGCTGATGAATGCATAGGATGCCGAACTTGAGTCAGTTTAGGTCCATACCTGTGAGCAGGGTTGGGTTTATTGCAGGAAACTTTGACCTTCAGACTACCTGGTTTTATTGAGAGTGAATCAGTTTTGTTGATACCGGAGGTTCTCATCATCAGATATATGATTGTTCTTGACAGAGCAGAATTTTGGTCCTATATCAAAGGGCCTTACATTCAGAGATATATATGTGTTCTTGACAGAGCAGGTCTGTGACTGGGTTCTGAGGATCTCATCATCAGATGTTTGTTCTTGATAGAGCAGAGTTTTGGTCTTGTATCAGAGGTCCTTATCATCAGATGTGTGTTCTTGACAGAGCAGATTTTTGGTCCTGTATCAGAGGTCCTTATTATTAGATGGTTGTTCTTGACAGAGCAGATTTATGGTCCTATGTGTGTGTTCTTGACAGAGCAGATTTGTGGTCCGATACCAGGGTTCTCATCTTATCAGATATATTGGTTGTTCTTGATAGAGCAGGATTATGGTTTTGTTGATACAGAATCTCCACAACACAGTTGCCTTGATCTCCTGCTGCATGATTGCATTTTACATCGCTTTGCATACTCATTTGCATTTCATTAACGTGTGTCTGTGTTGCAGGTACCGCTTTCCCCGATCCAGGATTTCTTGCCTCCTACTGTATTGTTATGGGTTCTCTGAGGAAGACCGTGGATTACAAGTTCCCTGCCCCTGATGTGTTTCAGCTGACTGGTTTGATCGCTTTGGCAGATGATTCTGTGAAAGATGAGTTCAGAAAATCTTACGGCAAATTGCTCAGTTTGGTTCGTAAACCTTCTGCGTTCGAATTGAATGGGTTGCACGCTCTGCTGCAGTTCTACGATCCTCCGTTGAGATGCTTTACTTTCCAGGATTTTGTTCTCGCGCCCACGCTAGAGGAATATGCTGATTTGTTAGGTGTGCCTATCAAGAGGCAGATACCCTTTGTTCATATGGATGTTGAGCTTGATCTGGCTAGTCTAGCTCCTTCACTCCATCTGGATGCCTCCGAGTTGGTGTTGTCCAGCTGGAACAAGGTTCCCGGTTTCTCCCTGCAGTTCTTAGTGGGAAAGGCTCAGCAGTGCGCCAAAGACGGATGTTGGGTCGTGTTCAACGCCATTCTCGCTCTGTGCATATATGGCATCATTCGGTTCCCCAATATGCCTGACTTTGTAGACTTCGACGCCTTTCGCATCTTTGCTTCAGGGAATCCAGTCCCTACCTTGATAGGAGATGTCTACCATTCCATCCACTACAAAAACGAGAACAGGAGGGGTAAGAATGTCTCGTGTTGTGTGCCCCTGCTTTATAAATGGCTTGATAGTCATCTGCCCAAAAGGGGTCCCTTCGTTTCGTCTGCAGCCACAGCTGAGTGGTCCGAGCGTTTGATGAGTCTATCAGCGGAGGATATTGACTGGTTTGACAGAGATAGGTTGGGTACCGAGATTATCTTCAGCTACAGCGGATTTCCGAACGTGCATTTGATAGGCAGGAAGGGTTGTATAAATTATAATCCGTCTTTGCTGGTCCGACAGTTTGCTTATGCTTTGAGAGCTCCGCCGAAGGATGAAGAGGTGCAGGAATCTCTGTACCTCACTGGTCTTCTAGAAGGGAATATGTTATCCAAGATTCAGCGCGCTTGGAATGGTATCAGTAAGAGGGGAAAACCATTGCTGGGGAGAAGCAATAATCAAGCCTACCCTCCGTATGTGGCATGGATCAGAGCCAGAGCAGATGCTATAGGGATGCCGTTTCTTCCTGCCAAGCCAGAAAGCCCTCCAGTGATTGAAGAGCCTACTACCGTGCCCATTCAGCAGCATGATCAGGTGTTAGCTGAGAGAGATGAATTGAAGAGGGCAAATGAGGAATTGGAGAAAGAATTGGCGCAACTCAGAAGCGAGAGAAACGAAGTCGTTCATTCCTTCAAAAGGCAGACAGAGCTGGTGAACCAGCTAGGGACAGATTTGACTAAGCAGATAGCCGAGCGTGAGCGCATGGGTCGAGACTTCAAAGCTGTCAACGATGTACTGGCCACGAAGAAGCAACACTTGGACGAAGCATATCGGAGGATATCCAAGTTCAACCAGCACTGGAAGGCTTCTCTAGCCAACAGGAAAGAGCAGGAGGATAAGCTGATGCAACAAATCTCCAAGCTGAAAGCCCAGGTGAAGGCTAGTGAGAAGAGGTTTGATGAAGAAACCGCTCGCAGATATGCCGCTGAAGGCCAGCTCAACAGAGCTCTCACTAACCTGAAGGAGCGCAAACTGACGTTTGAGTCCAAGAAGCGGAAGCTAGAAGATTGTTTTGGCGAAGGAGCATGGGAAGATTCGGTCGAAGGTCTTCAGTACACCATTATGCAGAGGGAGTTACTCGTCGAAGGGTTACTCACTCGGCCTAATCATCCAGAAACGAAGGGGTTGTTAGAAGAGTTTCGCGTCCGTGGCCGTGCTTGACTAGTTGTACTCCTTTTGTTTTGATCGTTGTTGTAGACTGACCATCACCAGACTTGTTGGCTGGGGTCATGCTATTGATTCTGCTTGTACTCACTGATGTCGTGTACTGCCTTGATGGGCTTTCCTTATATATGAGATTGTTATTTCCATGACTGGACTCGGACTTCTTATTATCAGCACTGGCACTCAGGCACTAGGATCGGGGGAGATCTCCCTAACACACAGACGCACGTTTGCATTTGCATGAAGCATTTGCATAACGATCACTTTGTCGTTTTTTCCTAACCCTTTTGTGTTTCTAGGTTGTTTCAAGTTGTTCCAGGATTGATCAGAGACCAATTCACCACTATCCGACCAGAGCAAATCAAACCAGAATCATGGAGCAAGTGGAAACTGATGTTCAGGAACTCTGCGAAAGAATGGATCGCTTCATGGAGCTCGTGCAAGCGGTCGCCAATGGCCAGGATCAGCTCAGGACTTTGGTTCAGCCTCTGATTTCAAGGGTCGATAGCAATGGCGTACTCCATGGTGGGACTGTTCCAACTCCTCCACCAGTTGAAACTCCTCAGAATAGCATCCCCGTGACTGGGGGGAATGGCAGTGCCAACGGCAACGTGATAGCTAATATGGGACTCAATGGCAATACGACGGGCGTCGGTAATGGGAGTCTTGAAGCTAATGTCAATGTTGGGCTGGGCAACGGTAATGCATGTGTTGGGAATCTGTATGGGCCTCAACCATGGTTAGAAGACCTCCAAGACGATGTGTTCTCTCAGAGAGGTGCTGAAGGGGAGCTGACTGCTGAAGCACGGCTAAGGTTCAAGGCACTCGAGGATAAGATGAGAAATATTGAGAACCAGAACACCCTGGGCGTTGATATGTCCAAGTTGGGACTGATTGCTGATTTCAAGGTGTCTCCCAAGTTCAAGGTACCTGACTTTGAAAAGTATAAGGGCACCACTTGCCCTCGCGTCCACCTGAGATCATATTACCGGAAAATGTCAGCTCATTCTGAGGACGAGAAGTTGCTGATGCACTTCTTTCAGGACAGTTTGTCCGGACCATCCCTCGAATGGTACATGAGTCTGGAGCCTACCAGCGTGCGCACGTGGAAGGACCTTGCTGAAGCATTTGTGCACCACTACCAATACAACAGCGACTTGGCCCCGAACCGAGTCCAACTGCAGAATCTGTCGCAGAGGAACAACGAAGGGTTCAAGGAATACGCCCAGCGGTGGCGTGAATTGGCAGCCAGGGTTCAGCCGCCGATGGTTGAACGTGAGCTTGTGCAGATGTTCGTTGCCACCCTCCCAGGGGTTTACTATGAGAAATTGGCCAACGGTATGTCCGGAACCTTCTCAGATCTCATTATCACGGGTGAGCACATCGAAAATGGGATCAAACTAGGGAAAATTCAAGGTGAGTCATCCTTAGCTGGAGGAGGAGGAAAGAAACCTTATGGCGGCAAAAGATGGGAAGGAGAAACGAGCGTCGTGTCCAACGCTCGAAGGAAGGGTAAAGGCCCTCACCAACAGGTGGCCAGCATAACTATCCCGGCAGTTCAACAGCCACATCAGCAGCAGCAACCGAATCAACAAGGGTACAAAAAGTATCAGAATCGGGCACCTCTGTCGAGCCGTCACCTCGAGACACCGCCCATGTCATACGCGCAACTATTGCAGACTTTGCTTCAGCTACAGTTGATCCAGAAGAGAACGCTGGCTCCCTTGATAGGGGCACCTCCGTCGGGTTATGACGCGAATGCAACTTGTGAGTTTCACTCAGGGGCACCAGGCCACACAGTAGAGAACTGCAAGGCCTTCAAGCATAAGGTGCAAAACATAGTGGACGCTAAGATCATCAACTTCTCCGATAATGTGCCAAACGTCACGAAGAACCCTATGTCGAACCATAGGGGAGGTGGAGTAAACGCCATTATTGAAGACGGGAGTTTGGATTTGTTGACCGACGTCAGAGATCTGAAGACACCACTTAGCTTCGTTAAAGCTAAGCTGATGAAAAGAGGTTTCTTTCCAGGTTGTGGAGAGCTGTCTATGGGTTGTGCGACAAGTCCTGATGGATGCGAACAGTTGATAGAGGGAATTCAAAGTCTGATGACTGAAGGGATTTTACAGTTTAGCCGGAGGGCCGAAAGTAGATCGGGAGAGGTAATGCTGAAGCAATATGATGAGGTCGCCACCATCACCATCCCTCGCCAGACGATAACTATTTCTGCACCCAGGCCGCCTACGATTACCATTACCAAAGTTGGGTCGATACCCTTCGAAAGCACTAATGTTGTCCCATGGCATTATGGGGCTGAAGTCTACTGCAACGGACAGAAGTTGGAGCTAGAACCGTTTGGGTCGTCTGTGGAGAACCTTGCGGGAATCAGTGGTATTACTCGCAGCGGAAGAGTGTTTGCACCACCAGAGGTCGTGGCAGACAAAGCGGATAGAGCTGATGCAACTGATAAAGGTAAAAGTAAAGTCGTTGAAGAGATCCCGCGTGGGGCAGAAAAAGACTTACTTGTTAAAGACGCCGAGGAGTTTATGCGGTTGATTAAAAAGAGTGACTACAAGATTGTGGATCATCTCCATCAGACGCCCTCAAAGATTTCCATCTTGAACCTGCTGCTGTGTTCTGAAGCACACCGCAACGCGCTGCTGAAGGTGTTGAACGCCGCATATGTACCGCAGGAAATATCGGTAAACCAGCTGGAAGAGGTCGTAGCCCACGTGAATGCTGGAAATGGGTTAGGTTTCACTGACCTGGAGCTGACGCCGAAGGGGAGGAATCACAATAGCGCCCTGCACATCTCGATAGAGTGTAGGGGAACGATTATGTCCCACGTGTTGGTGGACACAGGGTCGTCACTCAATGTTCTTCCGAAGAAGGCATTAATGAAGTTAGATACTCGCGGAGTGATTTGCACACCCAGTGATCTGGTTGTGAAAGCGTTCGATGGAACCAAACGCCATGTTTTCGGGGAGGTGACGTTGCCAATCCAAGTCGGGCCGGAAACATTTGACGCGGTCTTTTACATTATGGACATCATGCCTGCCTACAACTGTCTCTTGGGCCGGCCGTGGATCCATGCTGCTGGAGCCGTGACCTCCACGTTGCACCAGAAACTCAAGTATGCTGTCGGAGGTAGCATCGTGACTGTTTGTGGCGAGGAAGACATAATGGTGAGCCATTTGTCCTCCTTCAAGTATGTTGAGATGGATGGGGAAATCCACGAAACCCTATGCCAAGCGTTCGAAGCTGTTAAAGTAAAGGACGTAGCTCCTGTAGTAACCGAAAGGCCAGAGATGACTCTCTCTTCCTTCAAGAAAGCCCGGGCCGTTGTTCAAGCCGGATCTACCCCAGGCTGGGGGCGAATTTTGGAGATACCTAACAAGCAAGATAAGTTTGGGTTGGGATATTCTCCTGGGGCTGAAGCTTCTTCTTCTTCTAGCAGTGCGTCGCGAGGTAAAGGGTCGATCCATTTTACCAGTGGCGGGGTGATTTTTGAAAGCATCAACACGGTGTCTGAAGACAGCGGAGATAGCGACTGTGACCTTGACTCTTGGATCCAGCCAAGCAAGCCAGGCGAGGGCCTTACCAACTGATCCGTCAAGGATATCATCCAGATGACAAGCAAAGAGTAATGATTTACTTTTTCCAATCATTGTACAACCCTATGTCCTACCCGGGGCATAGTGGTTTTATTGTCAGGGCCTTGTTGGATTATGTACATGCATTTTATTAATAAATCAAAAGGCGTTTTTCTTCGTATTCAAATATTGTGATCTCTGTTATTCCTGTTTTATATTTGTTTTGAAAAACAATAAAATGGCAATGGGGTTTGTGCTAACCTGCATATCCTTGTTTTAAGCTTAACCATTGTTATTGCAGGATCCACATAACAGATGACATCGACTCTGGACCTTCTACGGCTCACTTCGATTTCGATTGCCCGATCTATCAAGCCGAAGAAGAGATTGATGAAGACGAAGACCTTCCCGAAGAGTTGGTCCGCTTGTTGAAACAAGAGGAGAAAGTTATTCTGCCTCATGAAGAGGAGATCGAGATCGTGAATTTGGATTCTGAAGAACTCGTCAGAAATGTCAGGATAGGGGCTGCATTGCAGAGTGATGTCAAGCAGAGATTAGTCGAGATGCTAAGAGAGTATAGTGACATCTTTGCTTGGTCATACGAAGATATGCCCGGACTTGACACGGACATCGTGGTCCACCACTTGCCGTTGCGAGAAGATTGTCCTCCCGTCAAGCAGAAGCTTAGGAGGACGCGACCAGACATGGTCGTTAAGATCAAAGAAGAAGTGCAGAAACAGCTTGATGTTGGCTTCTTAGCGGTCACTACTTACCCTCCGTGGGTCGCCAACATAGTGCCTGTATCGAAGAAGGACGGTAAGGTACGAATGTGCATCGATTATCGGGATTTGAATAGGGCGAGCCCTAAAGATGATTTCCCGCTGCCTCATATTGATGTGTTGGTCGACAACACAGCCCAGTTCTCTGTATTTTCGTTCATGGATGGCTTCTCCGGTTACAATCAGGTCAAGATGGCGCCGGAGGACATGGAGAAAACTACGTTTATCACTCCCTGGGGAACATTTTGCTACAAGGTAATGCCTTTCGATCTGAAGAACGCAGGGGCCACTTACCAACGAGCAATGGTAACTTTGTTTCATGACATGATTCATCATGAGATTGAAGTCTATGTTGATGACATGATTGCGAAGTCCCAAACAGAGGAGGGACATCTGGTCAATTTGCTGAAGCTTTTTGAGAGGCTTAGGAAGTTCAGGTTGAGGCTGAATCCTAACAAATGTACTTTCGGAGTACGGTCCGGAAAGTTACTGGGGTTTATCGTGAGTGAAAGAGGCATCGAGGTTGATCCTGCGAAGATTAAAGCGATACAAGAAATGCCAGTGCCAAAAACAGAAAAAGAAGTTCGTGGTTTCCTGGGCAGAATAAACTACATTGCAAGGTTTATTTCTCAGCTCACGGTCACGTGTGAACCGATGTTCAAATTGTTAAAGAAAAATCAGGCGATTATCTGGAACGAGGATTGCCAGAAGGCATTCGACAAGATAAGGCAGTATCTACAGGAACCTCCAATCTTGATACCCCCAGTGGCTGGACGGCCTTTAATCATGTACTTGACAGTTCTTGAGAATAGTATGGGGTGCGTTCTCGGTCAGCACGACGAGACGGGCAGAAAGGAGCATGCCATTTACTACTTGAGTAAAAAGTTCACAGACTATGAATCTCGCTACTCGATGCTGGAGAAGACGTGTTGTGCACTAGCCTGGGCTGCCAAACGTTTACGACAGTACATGCTCAATCACACCATCATGCTAATTTCGAAGATGGATCCGATCAAGTACGTCTTCGAGAAGCAGGCGCTTTCGGGCAGGATTGCCAGATGGCAAATGGTGTTGATGGAATATGATATTCAGAATGTTTCCCAGAAGGCCATCAAGGGAAGCATATTGTCTGAGTACCTTGCCGAACAGCCAATCGAGGATTATCAGCTGATGAAATTTGAATTCCCTGATGAGGATATTATGTTTCTCAAAGCGAAGGATTGCGATGAACCGTTGCCCGACGAGGGGCCAGATAGGAAATCCCAATGGAAATTGATATTTGATGGGGCGGTTAATTCCTACGGAAGTGGCATTGGGGTGATCATCACGACTCCCTGTGGATCCCACATCCCGTTTACGGTGAGACTGACGTTTCCGGTCACCAACAATGAAGCGGAGTATGAAGCATGCATCATGGGTCTAGAAGAAGCAATCGATTTGAGAATCAAGAACCTAGACGTATATGGTGACTCGGCGCTTGTGATCAACCAGATTAAAGGGGAGTGGGAGACTCGTCAATCAAATTTGGTGCCGTACATGAACTATGCCAGAAGGCTACTTCCGTTCTTTGATCGAGTGGAACTCCATCATGTGCCCAGAGCAGAAAATCAGATGGCTGATGCCTTAGCCACGTTGGCTTCGATGTATAAAGTCAATTTTTGGAATGAAGCTCCAAGAATTGTCCTTTCTCGTCTTGATAGACCTGCATTCGTCTTTGCGATCGAGGAAGCCGCCGACGGCAAGCCATGGTTCCATGACATCCAGACTTTCCTTATGACTAAGGAGTATCCCGCGGGAGCGTCAACCCAGGATAAGAAGACTCTGAGGAGGCTGTCTGGAAATTTTTATCTCAATCCTGATGGAGTTCTGTATAAAAGAAACCACGATCTCGTGCTACTCAGATGTGTAGATGAGAAAGAGGCGAGTATGCTCATGGAAGAAGTCCATGAAGACACCTTTGGTACGCACGCCGGCGGGCATGCTATGACGAGAAAGATCCTGAGAGCAGGATATTATTGGCTGACGATGGAATCGGATTGCTTTAAATTCGCGAAGAGATGTCATAAATGCCAGATTTATGCTGATAAAGTTCATGTGTCGCCGTGCCCGTTGAATGTCATGTCCTCCCCGTGGCCGTTCTCCATGTGGGGCATCGACATGATAGGCAAGATCGAGCCCACTGCATCTAACGATCATCGCTTCATTCTAGTAGCTATCGACTACTTCACCAAGTGGGTGGAAGCAGCCTCATACGCTAATGTGACCAAGCAGGTGGTGGCTAAATTCATAAAGAGGGACATCATTTGTCGTTACGGAATTCCCGAGTGGATCATTACTGATAATGGTTCGAATCTGAATAACAAGATGATGAAGGAGTTGTGCCAGAGTTTCAAGATTGAACACCACAACTCATATCCTTATCGGCCGAAGATGAATGGCGCCGTTGAAGCGGCCAATAAGAACATAAAGAAGATTGTTCAAAAGATGGTTGTGACCTACAAAGATTGGCACGAGATGCTGCCATTTGCACTGCACGGTTATCGTACAATGGTACGTACGTCAACCGGGGCAACTCCTTTCTCCTTAGTGTACGGTATGGAAGTTGTCCTACCGTTAGAAGTGGAGATCCCTTCTTTGCGAGTTTTGGTTGACGTGAAACTCGACGAGGCAGAATGGATTAAGAACCGACTGAACCAACTCAACCTGATGGACGAGAAGAGGTTAGCATCGATTGCGCATGGTCGTTTATACCAAAGCCGAATGAAGAAAGCTTATGATAAGAAGGTGCGCCCTAGAAGCTTTCAGACGGGTGATCTCGTCTTGAAGAAGATTCTTCCTCCACACTCCGATCACCGGGGCAAGTGGACTCCCAATTACGAAGGTTCGTACGTCGTCAGCAAGGTCTTCTCGGGAGGAGCTTTGTTGTTATCCACGATGGATGGTGAAGATTTTGCATCCCTGGTGAACATGGACGCAGTTAAAAAATACTTTGCTTAAAAAATGACCCGCTGGAAAGAAAAAGAGTATCCAGGCAAAAATGGGGCATCCCGACGAACCATAAAAAAGGGAAAAAGGTTCGGGCAAAAATTAGGGATATAAATCGAAAAATGTACACCCGCAAAGTCGAAAACCCGGATGGGCGACTTTGGCAAAAAAGGGTATCCCGGTGAACTGAAAACCCGCAAAGGGCGGTTCACGCAAAAGTTAGGGATTTGAAAAAGAAAATGACTGCGGTCCGCATGTGGACTTTCATTGTTTAGTGGTTTGGAGGACCTGAGGGCCGTTTATCTGAATCAATCTCTTCTGAAGCTGAAGTATCGGAGAAGTATCGAAGTCGAGTGGGTCATAGAGGGATCAACTCATGGTGTTCGTCTACGCCTCGTTGCCGACATTTGTATATACTGATGTATATTTATGTTTTATTTTTGCGCGGCTTCCTCATTCCAGGAGCTTGCATCTGTTGTAAAACATTTTTAACCATTCAGGGGTTCGTTATCAATAAAATGTATACTATTCAGCAATTCTGTTTTTCTGTTTAGCATTTATCTGTTTTGTTTGCGAAAAAGAACGCTGATGTTTTTGACAAAATGCGCATACATAAACTTACTGTCCTAGGCCACTGATTGTTGAAACAATGAATTACTTAAGTATTGTCACAAGATCATAACCTTGATAGGTCCCTTTGAGAAGGGTATCTTGTCTGTTTGTTTGTGTTGTTGCAGGTGTAGCATATACCAGGCAGTATGCTGTATGCGTCCCCATGCAGGATGATTCCTTCCTCTCCAGCAAGTTCAGCAGCCTCTCCCTGCAGAGTCTGAACGTGAGATTGTAAGGCATTAATGTGTCCCCCCAGGCAGAGAAGATTCTCCCCAACCAGATGTATCCTGAAGGAACGTTATCTCCCCAGCAGAATTGAGATTCCCCGCAGAGTCGTACTCTCCCCCGAAGCAGGATGATTCCTTCTTCCCAAGCCGAGTTTGCAGATCCCTCAAGAGAGCCGAGTCCTCGGAAGCCGCTCAGGCCATGATTGGTTTTTCCCCAGTAGAGTGTTGAATAGCTGATGCCGTATTTCCCCGCCGGAGTCGTTATCTCCAGGAAGGTTAGTCGTGAAGGTCGTGCAGTTCATTTCTGCGATCGACATCGCTTGCCTCAGCAGGTCTGGGTTCTCGTAGAGCTTTGTTCCCCTGCAGCAGTCAACTGAAGTTTGCTTCCCCATGCGGAGTCCGATTGGGATTGGCATGACTTCCTCTCCTCGGCAGGAGGATTCCTCCTCTCCACCAGAGTGTTTCTTTCTCCTTGACAGGAGGACTCTCCCTTCAGCATTTATTTTGCTGACGGGATCGCAGCATTTTGCATGATTGCATAGCATTTATCATAAACGCGTAGCATTTCCACCGTGTGGAGCATTGTGCTGTTGTCAGAGCATATGCATATGAAACATGAGCTAGGTCGTTACCGTTCTTGTTTTGCAGGTGTTCCTCCGCAGAGTCGCTTGCTCGAGATGATTCTTGAATTCCCCAGCAAAGTCGCTTGCTCAAGATTTTTGAATTCCCTAGCAAGGTCGTTTGTTTAAGATGATTCTTAAAATCCCCAGTGCAGTCGCCAGAGTTGGTTGCTCGAGTTGATGCTTAGAGTCCCCGGTAGAGTGTTTGCTCAGGATGATTCCTGAAATCTCCAGCATAGTTATTGGTTCAGGATGATTCTTGAAGTCCCGGCGGAGTTATTTGTCCAAGATGATTCTTAAAGTCCTCAGCAGAGTTGATTCACCCAGAATGATTTCTGAAGCCCCGAAGCAGAGTTACTTGATAGTTCTCCAGAATCCCCAGCAGAGATGCGTCATTCCCAACAGGTTTCCGAACAGCGAAGTTGAAACTTCCCTCGAAGACTTGATGATTGAAGTCCAACCGTATTGACGAAGCAGTTCTCTCAGCTGATGTGGAGTGCCTGATGGCAGAAGTTGGATATCCCCAACTGGTTCATGATTGACCGAGAATTCTATTCCCGACTTACTGATGAAGTCCGGCTGATGCCCGAAAGTTTTCTTTGAATGCCCGATGGCATGATTAACTTGATTCTTGACCTGACGAGTCCCGAGGAATCTTGATGCCAGACGGCATCATCAACCATGTATCACCGGTTACCGTGTAACCAATTCTCCAGCTAGTTGTCGTGCAGCTAATATTTCAGTTTTCGAAGATTTGTTCCCATCAGAGTACCGTGTACTTGTGCAGTTGGCAAATTTCCGGGTTTGTCGGTATTCAACCATCTCGCACCTCGATTGGTTGAGAGTCGTTCGCTTCTCACCCAGTCAGGTCCAAGCCGTTTGAATAGGGGCAGCTGTTGCACCCCAAAATTTGACCAACATTTATTTGCCTAGCTTATGTTTCATTTCATGGACATTAGCATTATCATTTGCATTTCATTGACATGCATGCAGGATATCAAGAGGTATGATTACCAATCAAGAGCTATACAAGACTATGAAGCTAGCCAAGAAGGTTATTCAAGTGTTCAAGGGTAGATATCCTTGTCAGAGAAGTTCAAAGATCCTCAGAGAGAATGGTTGAAACCAAGGTTGTGTGCCTCCTAACTTGAGAGTTGTGGGAGCTCCTCAGATGACTCTGAAGCCATGAATGTAGACTTGAGGTCTTGAGAGAGCCTATGAGATGTCTTAAGAGCCATCATGAATCCTAGAGAGGCCATTGTGCAAGATTAAGAAGACTCAGCCATGAGTGGTGTAATTAGGGTTTAACTGGGTCAACCCTAGGTCAACTGATGATTTCAAGAAGGTTGAGACCTAATTCAAGAGCCATGTGATCATGGATTGATGCATTGAGATGCTATAAGGGTGATTCCAAGGTCAACTCATCATGATTGAGGAGTTTGAGAAGTTTCAAGCTAGGGTTTCTAAGGCTTGACAGTGTAAAATCCCCTAGCTTTACCCCTATCTTCAAGGCAGTTTAGCTCAAGATGTGATTGTCATCTCATCTTACCCCCAACATGAATGTTGTAGAGCTTGGTATTAGATTTAATTTGAGTACTAGAAGTCCTTGATAGGATTTGTAGAACTCAAGTTATGACTTTGACAAGTTACAGGTCATCTGAGGTATGTGAATCTGGGGCCTTGAAAGTTACCCCACTTGCATCAAACTTTTCCCAAGAAGGATGATTCCTATGGACTTTTGGTCAACATGAATGTTGTTCCTTATCCTCTTAGCTTTCTAGAGAGTACTAGAAGTCCTTGATAGGATTTTTAGAACTCAAGTTATGGCTTTGACAAGTCAAGGGCATTTTGGTCATTTGGAGATTACAGGTCATTTCAAGTATAAAGCCATAACTCCTATTTCCAAGCTTCAAATGGAAAAATCTTCAACATCAAACTTGTTTAAAATGATGTTTTAAGTCTAGTAAGGAGGTCATGAGATGGTGGAAAGGCTTGTAGCTCAAAGTTGCAAAAATGACCTAAAATAAGGGCATAAGTTAAATAAACCAAAGTTGGAAATTGATATTTTCAACCTACACATCCAAACCATGGCATGTAATATATCATTTTGACTCTAGAAAACATTTTAAGAACATTGGTTTAGCCACATTTTTGATTTGAGGTCTAAATTGTGGACTTGCTTTGAAAAGCACTTGCTTGCATATTAAGTAACACTTGCAAAACCCAAAATCAAGGCATGAGCAAGGCTTTTTACAAGCTAAACACCTCTAAGATCTCACTAGGGGAGAAATTGGGAGTGAATGGGATGAATTCCAAGCTGTTTGCAAGGATTGTACATGTCATGATACATGATTGAAAATCTCATGACATGAGAAGTGGAAAATCTCATTGGAATGATCTAGAGGGTTCTAGATCATCCAAACTTCATCTATATAAGGAGTGGAGTGGATCCATTGAAGAAGTGGGTGATCATTGAAGGATTGAGCTTAGTTTGAGATTGAAATTTCATAGCTTGCAAGTGCAATCGGTTTCACCAAATTCCTCAATTTTCATTCATTTTCTTGATTGATACTTCTTCCATGGATGTCAAGGAGTGATTCCAGATCATTTCCAAGAAGAATTGGTGGCTAGATCGTGTATGAGCAAGTGATTTTCAGCACCTGCAACTCACCATCGGGTTTCAAGATTCAAGCGCTTTCTATTGGTTCTTTTGCATACAGAAGCAAGATGAAGGTTCATTGATCGTGTCTGTAAGATTGTAGAGCTTGAAGTAGAGGATTAGTGCATCTGTTCAACCAAGATTTTCAGGTTGGTACCTTTCTTCCTATAGCATGATTTAGGTAGAGTTAGGTTGAATTAAGGTGCTAGATTGATTGTAGAATGGTGTAGGATGGATTCCAGATAGTTAATTGGAGAGTTAGAGACAAATTAGGTGAATTGCCATTTTCGGTTGAGATTGGGATATGATGAATCTTGAGGTTTCAGAGGAATTTAATGGTATGGTTGAACTCGTGGCAAGATTTGGGATGAGTTTCATGTTTTGACCTCTTGGATTGGAGGCCTCTAGGGAGAACTAGGGTTGAGGGAGACGATCGGAGCTCCACCGGTGGTGGCCGGAGCTGGGCGTGAAGTTCAGGCGTTTGAAAAGAAGATGAAGTTTGCACCATTGGATCTTGTTTTGACTTGGACTTTGAGGCTGATCCAAGGGCCACGTTTTAAAGTTGAGTTGTGAAGGATTCTGATGATGAAACGATGCATTTCATTTATTCAGGCGTTTGGGCTTAATGATTTAAGTGTTATCCACACCCCCCTGATGGCCCAACCCAAGCTTTTAACTGTATCTGATTGCTAATTGCACCGTGTGTTTGGTTATTTTAATTGGATTTTCTTATTTTTATCATTTTGTTTATGATTCTTGAAAAATTCATAATAAATTGAATATTAACCCAATCAACCCCATCCTTTTTGAATTTTACTCATGATTGAGTCTATTATTTTTTAGAGAAAAAATATTTTCATTTCATGTAATTTATGATTTAATTGGAATTTTGCATTTTAATTGATATTAAAATGGTTATGTTTGATGCATATTTTTGTGGAATTTTGTATGATCTCATGGTGATGATTTTGATCCTAATTTTTTGTGTGTGATTAGGTTAGACATGTATGATCCCATGGAATTTTTCTCACATTTTTATGATGAAAATAAGTGTGCTTTCTAGATTGATATTTAGGTGCCTCCTTTTAGAGTTTTAGGTTTGATACCTTAGAATGTAGAATTTAGTTCTAGGTCTAATTTGATGATTTGATCTCTGGAATTAATATGGTAGAGTCATGATTGACCTAGGTTCCCATAGTAATTTTTGTAGGATTTTACAATTGATTTTAGTATTTTAGTTAGGACTAACTTTAGTAGTAGGTTTTAGGTGATCCTAACTTACTAATTCAACTAGTTTAACTTCCTTAGTCCCCTTAGATTAGGGTTTGTGCTTGGTTTGCCTTTGGTTGAGATTGAAGACAAGTTGAAGACAAGGTGAAGACAAGAGGAGGATGCTTGAAGTTGCTTGGAGCTTGGGATTTGTTTGTGCCTGAAGGTGTCTGATGAAGATTAGGAGATAGGACATAGGGAGAGCCTTGTAGTTAGAATGATTTCTTTCACAAACATGGAAAGAATCTTGTGCTTCCATTCCTCCCAATGACTAAAAGTCCTTCTCAGATATTCACATCCCTTCTTTGGAAGGATGAGTGGCTTTATCTGGGAAGTAGAACTTTGAGGGAACCAGTCTCTCATAATGATGAACCCTTACAGGCTTCCTTTGGTTGTCAGTAAGCTGTTTATCATTCCCCAATCATCTTGTTAAATCAATTATCTTCTGGTTTGAGTATCTTGAAAGATGTTGGACTTGAGTTTGAAGGTGAGGACTTCATTGAAAAGTGTGGTAGAGGATGACTCCTTGAACATTGCCATTGGAGCTGAAGCTTGAAGAGCAAGAAGAGCAAGTTGATACTTGAAGACCCAATGGAGATTGAATGAAGAGTGAGAAGTTCCTAGCTTGAAGAGGATTGAAGGATGAAGTTGACACTTCCAGATGATTGAAGACTACTCTGAGAAGCTGAAGCTTGTAGGAGAAGAAGACCAAGTTGATACTGGTAAAGCAAAGAGAGCTGAAGCTTGAAGACTAAGTTGATACTTATGAAGAGGATTCAATTGAGATTGGGTGTAGAGCTGAGGCTTGAGGAATAAAAGATAAGTTGATACTTACACTGATGCTTGGAGAGCCTGAAGGAAGCAAGTTGATACTTGTAGTTATAAGTGAAGCCTGAAGGTGGAATTGACTGGAAAGCTGAAGCTTGAAAAAGACAGAATAAGTTGAAACTTATGTTTGATGAATTGAAACCTTGGAGAAGCAAGTTGATATTTGTCATGAAAGATGATAGCCTTGAAGGGTAATGGAAGTCTGAAGACTGGGTTGCTGTCAGAAGAGCTGAGGCTTGGAATTGGAAGAGAGTTGTTGATCTGCTTTCTTGTCTGTTTTCTTTTCTGTGCTGATGTACCTTGTTTGACTTGCTTGATGCATTAGAATAAGTCCATGATTAGACTAACTTTAAGCTAGGAGCATGATTGCACTAGAGGTTGAGTTTCTCCCTCTGCTTGTATTGTTACTGTATGGCTTTGCTTGCGGGTATTCGGTAGAGCCCTGCTCCCTTGCCCATGTGGTTTATTTTGCTTGATAGCTTCTTATTTTCTTCTGTATGATTCCAGTCTCTTATATTTTGCTTGATAGCATGTTGTTATTTCCTCAGTATGATTACTATCATTCATATCTGGCTTGAGGTTGAGATGAGCTTGTGGAGGCTGCTGCCCCACACACATTTCCTCCCTCACTTGCATTGCATGCATTTTACTGTATATCTGTTTACTGTTTAAGCTGATGCTTTATCTGTTTTTGTTTACCATTGACATGATCCCGTAGGAATCTCATTTCCTTTGATAAGGAATTGATGATAGAACTTTAGGTTGAAACCTATGCATGATAACTTCTAGGAGTTCCCTGTTTCAAACTTCAACCATAGGATGAATCCTTGGCATGACAACAGTAGGACTTGATAGTCTCCCCTTAGTTGTCCCTCTCTCTTCTCATCTCAAAACAAATCAAAATACAGTAATCATGAATGATTTCTTTCGTACGTTACGAGCCTTAAGCTATATGAGAAAGGATTGTTGGAGAGCTTCTTTTCAACAGTCTGGATGTTTAGTATGGCACCCTTTGGGTGACATGCGACGCATTCACTCTCAGGTCATAGTCTTTAGTGCGATTGAAATTGCAAACACAATAAAAAACACTTCTTTCATAAAAGACAGAAAACAAACTTCAAACCTTTTTGCCCCGTGGGCCCATAATTCAAAGGAAGCTTTTCTGAAGAAAAGAGTGTCATTAAACTTCAGCGCCAACGCAAACAGGCTTTGTCCCTAACTGCTGGAACTGCTGTTTAACCCTACTCGATAAAACAGATGAATCTGAATCCCCATGATACGTATTATCCCGAACTACGTAAGCTCTGATCTCTCATACCTGTTGAGAGTACGTAGGCACAATACTGATGTATTGGCGAGCCACCTTCCCCGTAACCCGTAGTAGGTCGAACTACGTTGACTCTGATTTCTCATTCTCTGATGAGAATACGTAGGCATAAAGTGCGACGCTTTGCCGAGTCATTTTCTTTTCCTTTTAAGCCAGCCTTGATAGGTAGATAGATAAAACCAACCTGTCCAGTAAACACAACAAGCGTGGATCCCGTCGAGTACGACGGACGTGAGGGGTGCTAATACCTTCCCCTTGCGTAACCGACTCCCGAACCCAGACAACGGTTGCGATGACCTTGTCTTATACTTTTTCGTCAGGTTTTTCCGATCGTTTCCTTTCCCGTTCTGAGGGATAAATAACGAAAGGTGGTGACTCTTCTGTTTTGCCGGCACCTTATTTTCGCGAAAGCGACACAACGATATCGAAGATTTTCATCGATCAAAATGAAAAGAGAGAAGAGGAAAAGGAAAGCCACATTGAATTACAATTTCAAGGTCATTCCTTATTTAAGTTCATCCACTCATCTTGGTGGATTAAAGCACTAAACATATCATTAACTCAAAGTACCTAAAATGAATTGAACAATTCACTTTAAAGATAGATTTGAATTAGTAAATGTTTATCCAACTTCATCTACACCCTAAGTCCATTGAATTTAAAGAGGAAAATGACCTTTAAAATTGTAATCCAAAGCAAAAACCAAAGGGAAATGGAAGAAGAAGAAAGAACCAAAACAGTCTCAAAACAAAGCAAAAATGGCAAATGAACATTGTGTAATTGATTACAATAATGCAGGTAATCGATTACCACTGCTAAAACAGCAGAAAAACAACTTTGAAAATATGCAAAACTTGATCAATCATTTCTTCAAACACCTCATGATCAAGGATGCAATTGAGCACAAACGTTCAAGTAAAATAACAGTAAATAACACCAATAGAACATAATTTGCAAGATCCAAAGATCAAGCAACAAGAATCAACAATAGATCACATTGTGAAGGATGTATCAAGAACAACAATGGTGGGTCAAGAGATTATCACTTCAAATCTAAAAATTGTTCAAATCAACTCCAAACAACAATGGTGAATTACTAACTTACAAAGGAAGAAAGAGCTTTAGTGAATTCGGTAGTTCGAGAAAATTGAGAGAGTCAAGAAGAAATTTGACATGGTGAATTTGACTATCAAAAGCTTCTGAAATGAATGAAATGAGGCCTCTATTTATAGGATTTAAGCTTGGGAATTTTGGTGGATTGGAGTTTCTTTCGGAACCAAAATTAGGCTTGAAATTTGAATTTGGAGGAAAAATCAAGATCAAATGGTGATTAGTGAAGGTGTATGGTGGAATTTAATTATGATGAGGTAGGGGAATTAAAATGAAGTGATCTAGAATATTCTCATGATGAAATATTTATTTGGTGCCAAAAATGCTGTTAAATTTGAATTTGGAACATTTTCACAAAAAACGCACAGGGCAATCGATTACCCTAATACTAGTAATCGATTACCACATGCAAAAGTTATGAAAATTTTCTTTTTGATGTGTTGTTTTGACTCTAGCTCGATTCTTTTTTCTTGTCAAAGAAGGCATGGTAAACACATGAACTTTGGAGTCTCTTGAATAATTATCAATTAAATCTTGGAAACCTTTTATCAGATGATTTTGATTTGTTTGTAGATCAACTTTGACTTTGTTAAGATGAAATTCATTCGAGCTGAGGGACTGGTGTTTGATATCCTTGATCTAAATTCTTCCTAAAAAAGTTAGTAAAGGAAAAACAAACTTTTTTTTTTGGATTTTGAATAATGGTTAGTAAACATAAACATAGACAAATATCAAACAAACAAGAAAACAGGAGTGTCAGGTGATCTCTCAAGAATAAACACACAAAGGAAGGAAAGATAACTAAAGCTTGCGATCTTTTTTATGGAATGAGATGCAAATGATATGTGGGATCTTAGGGGTAAAAATTAGGGTATTACAGACGGTCGGAACCCAACTCCGACCACTCGACCAGTTCTCTGCACAATCGAGGATCAATTATGCCGAGCAAAGGCCCCAATTCACAAGCAAGTAAACACAATGTTGCACACACACCAACAGGGAAAATAAATACCCAACAAATAACACACAAAAAATGCAAAAAATGCCAACATTAAAAGAAACAGAATATTACAAGTGGCGGGCAAAACCCATTGTTTAAATACCAAACGCCACAGCGCGCAGGCCGAACATATTCAAATTACAAAATACGCCATGCGGGCTGGGAAAATTTAAGAATCAAAAAGTGGCACGCATAGAAGAAAAAAAATTAAACATCCACCTCCTCCTCCAGCTGGGTCTCCCCTCGGCTTGATCGTCAATTTCACTTTCCACGGCTGGGGCGACCACCCGACCGTCAACCACTTGATGGAAAGGATCGATCCCCTCGGTGACAAGTTGAACCTCGGGATTCACAATTTGTAGCTAATCCAGAGCATTTTTGAACCCTACCTCGTGAGCCCCCAAACAGTCATGCTCGAGCTCCCGGATCTGGGTGACCAGGTTGTCGCGGGTCGCGAGGGCTTTCTCCTCACCATTTTTGTCTTCAGCAGGGTGTGCAGCAGCCTCCAAGTCAGTAATCTTGGTTTGAAGTTGGTCCCTCTCTGCCTCAACCTTCTTCAATGTTTCCCACATCTCGTTCATGTCTTTGAGAAGGAGCACCTGGGCCTCATACTTCGATTGATAGTTAAGAAGGTTGTTTTCCACCTTTTTCTTCTCCATCCAAATGAGTGTATTCTCATCCCGCAGTGCCTTCAACTTAGAGTTAGGGTTGGTCTCATCATTGAGGACTAATTTCGTCTCAAAGACCCTCATCATGGCGGCCATATTCTTAGACAAAGCTTTCCTCCGGGTTGCCTTGTCGATGCCCATAATCGCCTTAGACTCTGCCGCAGGAGCGATCATGGAGTTATCATCACAGAAGAGCTCCTGATGGAGATAACAGGGAGGCAACACAAATCTTTCCCCGACAATGCCTTCCAGAAAATGAATGGGATCAGACTCCTCGAGGTGTTGTTTCTTGGCCAGAGGATCCTAAGAGATAATATAGTGACTCCCCTGAGGAGAGGAAGAACCCATAGGTTGTTGGTCAGCCTTAGCCATATACTAGACTTGGGTAATGTGGCCCTTGGTGACCTTCTTAGCCACGAGCTTCATCACGCATTCTTGGTGGCTCAACATCTATCCTGCAATAAAGAAAAGAACAAGTCAATATAGCGAGAATAAATTAGAAGACACGTGAGTAAAGAAAACACCCACTACCTAAGAGCCTTAATGTTTCCCCGTCAAACCCACACTCGAGGAAGGCCCTGGTGTTAATTAACCGAAACTCACGGAGAACCTCCCCGCGCTCGTCACAAATAAAACTCCAGTCCTTCTTGACACACTTGGCAGGAGTGAAGTTGGAAACGAACTCGACTATCTTCCCATAAATGATCTGATCCTCGGCGTCCAGATCGTCAGGCTTGGTGATATATATGTTTGTACCCTTGTCGAAGTGGCCCTCCTACCACTCAAGGGGGATCTTCGCTTCCAAAGCCTCCATCGGTCGCCTGTTCTCATGCTTGATCACGCGGTCAAACAGGGAATCGACGATCGTATGCAACACCAGCTTTACAATGAAGTACTTATCCTTAAAAGCACGGATAGAATCCAGGTATGCTGAACAACTTCCTCGGTTGCTTCAGAGATACCCAACTATGTCAGCCCTGGAAGGATTATTTTCAAAGGTGAAAGGTGCGGAAGAACAAGGAGAGCGTGGCACCAACGCAAATATGTTGACACACGAGCTCAAACTCCCGCATGAACGCGGTCGCGTTGGGATGAAGATGCGAAGGAGCCAAAGTCAGCCACTGGAACACCTTCTTTTGGAAGTCGTTGAAGGAAAGACGAAGCCCTACTCCCAGAATGCAAACTCATACATCGGGAACCGCATCCCTTTGAACGAAGAACATATCTGGTGTGTCTTCTTGGGTTTGTAGACCATCTAATTCACATAGGCTCTCTCGACGAGATCCTCGACGGTCACGAAGGCTTCTGAGCCGTCGACAGCGAAACGCGAGGCGATGCTAAGAGGTTCCTGCCCGACCCAATCGGACAGCGTGTGGGCCTGCGCGACCTCGACTTCCTCGTCATCCAAATTGAGCTCGACTTACTCATCAATCATGATGAGACCCTCGGGCTTTGCGGCCATTTTACCTGAAAAGTAGGAAAAAATGGTGAATTCAACATCTAAGATCAAATCCACCCTTCCACCGCAAATTAAGTGAAAGGGCAAAGAGAGGAGGCGAGGAAACGCTCGACAAAATTTCTCGACCGAAGCCTTCGCCAAAAATAACGCACCCGAGAAGAGACTCTTCTCTACGCAGAACATGAAACCTCCATCCGTGGGAGAAAGGTTCCTCGAAGCTTAAATTCCGCCCAGTCAAGCATGGAAAGTCTCCTCGACTAGAGACTTCCTCGCGATATTCACATGTCAGCGGGGAGAAAAGTTCCCCGACGTCGAACCCGTCAAGGATGCTAAGAGCCTCAGAGGTGCCCAAAACCTTCATCGTAGGTCCTCGAGCCCTTCATTGGAAACTTCGTGCAGTTTCCCAGGATCCTCATGAACTCCCCGGTGTCTTTATCAGAAACTTCATGAGTTCTCCAGAAACTTCATGAAGTTCGTTGGAAACTTCATGAGTTCACAGAAAACTTCAAAGGCTCCCCAGAAAAGTCACCAAAAACTCAAGAAATCTCCAGAAAATACGTAACTCGCCGGAAAAGGTATAAATTCTGGGAAAGGACAGAAGACTTAATTGTATAAGGATTCTAGAGTTGGACGGCAAAGCAAAAAGATGACAGCGACAGCAGCGGTGAACGAGTGTGAGAAGATCTTGAGAGAGATTCTTGAGCTAGAATGAGAGAAGCGTGAAAATGAACTGGCTTTCCCCTCTACTTATAAACCCTAGTGCGGGAAGCGAGGCATTTGGTAGGCACTCAAGCACCATACTCGTAGCCGTCATAAGCATTTATTGCTTTTGACACTTGGCTCAAAGAGACGTCACGCGCGTCCTTTCGAGACCCCCTTGCATGACTCGAGGAAATGACGTGTCAACCCTTTTTCACTATTGTCGTACCATCCAACATGTCGAGAATAATTCCTAACCCTTGCGCTTCCGAGAACACCTCCTCGAGAGGATATGGAAGCAAGTTATGTGTGTGACAAGCACATGCCCTCGAGATAAATGCCTCACTATCGAGCATGATTAATGGCTTCTGCGCCTGGTCTCAGATAGCCCCGCAAGCTCCAAGTCTCGAGCACGAGCAACACGCTGAATAGCCCATCCTCGACATGAGAGTTGACTCTTAAGTCATTACTCCTACGCTTCAGAGCAACGACTTGGGAGGCTCCTGTTCTAGAATGGGCCATAGGTTGGCCCACCGTCGGGCACTGCCCAACCCAACTCCTCGTCGAGGAGGGCCCAATAAGGCCCAATCCCTCAACCCACACAAGGAGCGCTCACGCGTCTTCCTACGGTTTCCACGTGTTCCCCACGCGGGGACCCGTCATCAGCCAACTACTTGCGTCCGAGAGAACAAGTCCTCCACCTCCCGAAGTTCACAGGGCAGTTGGGTCAGGATGAAAACCATGTGCTGGTCTTCCCTACGCCACATAGATCTTGGCAGTTATTCGTATTGAGCCTAATGATCCAACCCAGTTCAAATAACCGTTGGCTCAGCACTTGGGGCACATTATAAATACTTTATTTCACTAGAGGATCAAGTATTCTATTCTCTACACTTTGTGTACTTGCTCTCTCTTTTTATTCCGTTTCTTACTTTATCATCGGAGTATCTTGCAGGTCACTCCCCTCCTCTTCACTACCAACGACGAATTAGAAATTCACTGACGCGTTGTTGGCGGTTGATCTCTTTCTAATCCGGTAAGATAAAAATATAATTAAAAAATTTATAATTCTTTTTGCTATTATAAAATAACTTATATTTTAATATATTTTTTCTTCAAAACTGACTTATAGAAAAATAAAAAAAGTATTAATTAAATTATGCGATGAGACTAGCACTTGGAGTGATTCCTGTGACTTATAGAAAAATAAAGAGTATTAATTAAATCATGCAATTGAAAATTGAATGGATGAGACTAGCACTTGGAGTGATTCCAGTGAAAACCTTAAGGGAGAAGATTCAGCCCCATTAAAAAGTAGGTCCAAGTTCTATTAACAAATTATTCTTGCCATACGTCAGCAATCAATGCTTGCCTATAAAAATTGAAACTTAACATATATTTAATCTACAATTCATCGCCCATATTGGGCATTAATACCGGATGGTGGATACAAGAACAGAACCTCATATTGGTGCAACACCGGCAAATAACACAACACAAACAGTCTAATTCATTTAAAGGGTGTTGTATTCCAATTGAATTCACACCTACATTTTACTTTCTTCTTCTTCTTCATATTAGTAGTATTGTGAAGATAGATTTTTTCTATTTTAATTTTTTTTATGCATTGTCTATCCAAAATTCCGATATACTGAGATGATTATTTTACACCACAAATGCGTAATAATACGAATGTTAGGTCGTTATTTAGAAACAACGCGTTGTATGACTTATGTACATTAATATCAAATGAGCAAGAGTCACTATATCGTCGATTGAAAGTAGTGGAAAAAAAATATACATCACACTTTTGTAAACGAGTGTGGATAAAGAAGTTAGTTTATAGAAATATGATTTGTTTTGGAGTATGAAATACCTCGACGAGAAAAAACATTCTATAAAAGAGTCATAATAGACGTGTACGGAGCATATCGAGTGTGGTTATGTGTTTAACATAAATTAATGATGTCCAAGAGGAATAAAGTAAGATATCACAAACATTGTCAAATAAGGAAAAAAAAAGATAGAATTAAAACAAAAAACAAGAAACTTATGATGATTGACTTACAAGATCAAATATAAATGAACAAAGATCAAGAAACGGATCTAAGTATTAAAAGCTTGTCATCTAATGTGGAGCTCAAATTTTATATCTTTATATGATCAATTATGTAAATTAAGTATGTTACTTGCCAAATACTAAAACCATATTGCACAATTATAAAATGATTTTCGAAATCTTCATCTCATTTCATCTTCTTCGGAAGAAACCTTTGGAAATATACAAACTTCTTTTAAAACAAAGCATAATCGACTAAGAAGTATTTAAAACTTATTATGAAGTAAATTTCGGCCTATAATTAATAATGATAGTTATGTAATTAATTATGAGTTGTAATTCTTATAGTAATTAATTATGAAGATATAGTAATCGATTATGATTCAGATGCTACAAATCTTTCTTTATTTGAAAGTGTGTAATCGATTATGGCCGTTACATAATCATTTATGGACCAGATTGACCTTTTTCAAAGTTTCCAATTTTTTTTTTAATTTTTTACTATAAAAAGAGATCTTGTGTTCATTTCAAAACACACGCATTTTCTGAATATTTTATTCTCCTCTACCCTCACGTTGCTCCTAAAATTTTAATATATAATTTTAATGACAAGAGAGTAATCGCTTAAGTAGCAACTTTAGTAAAATATTATTGTTAACTCTTATTTGTAATTGTAAAATCATAAGAGAGTTGTTTTCTTGAACTCATATAATACTAAGGTTGCAAGTTGAATATGAGATAAAAATAATTGTGTAACAAGTTATGGGTTGAACCTGCTATAAAAGTTCAAAGTTGATAGTGTAAATCTCAATGTGTCATCCTTTAGGGTTAGACTTAAATTATTTACTCACAACATCTTTAAGGTTGACCACCTTCGTCCTTAACTCATAAGGGTTCCAAACTTGTTAACATTCTAATAATGTTTGACAAGCCTATCAGAATACTCTTGGTTGAATTTTCTAATAGCGTCAAGTTCTTCCTTCAACTTCTTCTCCCTTTCAAGTACCTCTATTGTATATGCGTTGGAGGTTTTCAACCATTTCTTCAGAGCATATCTCTCATCACATAGTCCTCTTGCAAAAAAAGTTTCAACCTTTCCAACAACTATTGAAGATTTGACTGAAGGAAAATTACGAGTAAAATGCAACATATAAATACAAAATCTCTTTGGTGGATCCTTACGAATAGTCATGATTAGATATCAAACAATTGCCTCTCATAGTGATGAACCTTTGAAGTCAATTTCAGAGATTGATCACAAACACTGAACAAACGACAACACTTATACTCATTCCACACAAACATGATATTTTCGCTCATAGTGCTAGTTTATTCAAATGAAGGATTACAGAGAGATGGTGCAGTTTTAGGTTTTAGAAAACTAGAATTTCTAAAATAAATTTGGTCAATAACTTTTTCTCTTCATGGTTAAGTTCTATTTATAGAACCATTTATACGGATTGCAAGTTGAACAAGCACACTTCAGCACATCATAATTTACAGTGTACCTTGTTTCACTTAAATGCATCATACTTTATGGTGTATCATGTTTCTCTAACTAACGTTAGTAGATTGCAACACCATACCACCGAATAAGTTTCACTTAGTTATTTAAACTCATCAATTTGTACTCATGTGTGTGATTCTGTAGGTTCTCGTAATGTTAAAAATTATATTAAATCACATCTTTAATATAATAAATATTAAATGGTATCTAGAAACACATTAGTATTACCTAAGTGACAAAAATGTCATGTAATTTGACAAAACGTGTATGTGATGATGATTATATTTTCAATTACCTTTTTGCCCCCGTGTCTATATTGAACACAAGACATATATCATGTTACCCTTGTCCAATTCAATGATGCTGTCAGACAACGGGTTCTTCTTTCGCTCCAGAGTTGTAGCGATTTTATCATTTTAGTTCCAATCTATAAGAACAATGTAGAGATACAAAATTGTGCAACTTTTAAGGAAATTAAACTTGTGAGTCATGCCATGAAGTTATAGGAAAGAATGATTGAACAGAGACTAAAAAAAGAGACTCAAGTTATTGATAATCAATTATGTTGTATGCTTGAGAGGTTGATATAGAGCAATCTATCTACTACGACATATGATAGGGCGATATTAGATAACAAGACTTACACTTAATTTCCATTGACTTCGAGAAGGCGTATGTATGATAAAATGTATAGAGAGATTTTTTGAAAATCTCTAGAGAAGAAAGAGGTTAGGATTGTCTATGTACGAGTTATCTAAGATATGTAAGATATGTATGAGGGATATCAACTAGTGTCCAGATACAAGGTGGAAAGAAGAACAACTTTCCCATTACAATAGAATTGCATCAGTAATCAACTTTAAACTCTTACCTTTTTACTCTAATTTTAGATGTAGAATACATTGAAGAGCTGATACTAAGATGTATGTTGGATATTTGAATACGAGTATTAAAAATATGTGAATTTTGGCTAAGAAGAAGTAAAACGAAGTGTATTGAAGGTAAGTTTAGTAAAAGAAATTTTTTTTTAACCTAGAGATAAAAATTAGATACCAATATAAATTACAAGTCATCCGATTTTAAATATCTTGAGTTTGAAATACAAAATAATAAAAAAAATAATAATAATGAAGTGTAAATCATTGAAATTAAGTTGAGGGAATCAAATGGAAGATGAGAAGATCCTGAAATTTAGGAGTTACTTAAAAAATTTAATTTATAATAAAATATTACTGTACGGTTTAATTCACAGTAGGTCTCATAAAGTTCATCATTAAAGATTAAAGTGAGTAATAAAGTTCATCCATGGAAAACATGTACTGTTCCTTGAATATATTTTATCGTTTAATGAACATGCAAACAAAACAGTAAAAACCTAGCCAATAGCAAGAACGGTCATATATTGTTCAAAGATTAGAATAATGTACACCGGAAGAAATTAAAAAAAAAAAAAAAAAAAGGAAAACTTCTTTTTCCCTCACTGTTTCACCCGGGAACAAACAGATCCATCCACCCACCAAACCAAACCAAACCCACATGGTCCAGTATCTGTTACTATCATTAGTCTCCAGCTAAATAAACACAACATTTTTGTTTGCAAATTCAAATATATATTTAATAAAATTAAAAATACATATTAAATAGCCAATAAAGACACACCCCTCTTCGAGTGAGTGATGAACCTTTAATCAACCTACTACTAAAAAAACCTTTATTGTTTTATCCTCGTCAAATCAACCCCAACTAATCGAGATTGGGCTTCCAACCACGTTCTTCGCATTCCTCCATTCCAACCGTCCAAATCCGTTTACCTTCTGCGGTGTAGAACCCAATGACGTAAACGTCACCGTATAAGGTTTCTTCTCATTTTCCTTAAAAATTAACTCCTCCGGTTCAACCGTGATTTTCACGGATTTTGAATCAGACGTTACTGAAGCCTTGTAACTTCCCGCGGGTCCCACGTTAGTGAGGATTCTCGTGTGTTTAATCACGTTGGCCCCACCCATGGTGTCGAAAACAACCGCAAATGATGGATAATTAAGATCATTCACACTGTATTTTTTACCCGCGTCACACTCGAATTTTCTCTTTGCTATAGCAGTGATTTGAGTTGATGTGTAGTTTAATGCACAGAGGAAACCTAAGTAATCATCCACCGTTAAATCATAAACAAGTCCGGGTTCATGTGCAGCGGTAGGGTCCACGTGTCCGGATCCATGATCGAACGGTGTGGAGGGCTTTCCAGTAGCACTGTCTTGTAAATTTTTACCGTCCTTGTAAGCTGTATAAGCCGTTGTCATGAGAGCCGATCTAACAGCGGCTGGGCTCCACTCAGGATGAGCCGACTTAATCAAGGCAGCTAAACCACTCACGTGGGGACAGGACATGGAAGTACCAGAGATAATGTTAAAATCAACGCGCCTCTCATCAACAGGCAAACCGGTGGGTCCCACTGCTTTGGACCACCCCGCTAAGATATTGACACCTGGCGCGATAAGATCAGGTTTCAAGATCTGTGGTGTGATTGTGTTTGGTCCTCGTGAACTGAACGCTGCCACCACCGGAGATGGCTGAACACCAACTTTTGTTCCTTCAAAAACAATCTTCACCGTCGGTTTCGCTTCGGAAAATAGATATTTCTTGATTGCATTGCCGGCTTTCTCGCCAACCGCCGTGGCTGGTAATAGATGTGTGTCAGCGACAAGCTCCTCGCCGTTTGCGGCAGTGTTGGCCAGCACCATACCCAATCCTCCGGCGGCTTTCACCACAGCTCCTTTCTGAACCCTAGCATTCATCCCACGGTCACAGAAAACAATCTTCCCAGCAACCAACTCCGGCGATAAAGTTCCCGTCATACACAAATTCCCGTTCGTAGCGTTAGTAGCATTCCCTGCGTAAATCAAGGGTAACGGAGAATCCGGCAAAGCGTTTCCTCGATAAAGAGAAACTCCGGAATAGTTAAGTCCGTTACCAAGACTAACGATCGCAGGGAAGTCACGATCCAGTGTACCAGCACCCACGGTAGTGATCCATGGAGCTACATTAGATAGAGAATAAGCACTTGGACCCGCATTCCCAGCTGAGCAAGAAATTAGAATCCCTTTCTCCATCGCCGCAAAAGAACCTATAGCTACACTGTCTCTATAATAATCAGACATTCCACCACCGAGAGAAAGAGACAGAACATTAACACCGTCCGAAATAGCTTTATCAATAGCAGCTAATATGTCGGAGCTAAAACAACCTCCTTTCCAACAAACCTTGTATGCGGCAACTCTAGCGCGTGTGGCCATCCCACGCGCCGTCCCTGAAGCATAACCGAAGAGGCTTGCACCGGTAACAACCGAACCTGCTGCTGTAGTTGAAGTATGAGTACCATGCCCGTCGTCGTCTCTAGCAGATTTCGACTCTGTGGTTTCATCAATAGGACCTAACATGGCTTCAACTCCCTTGGAAAAATACCTTGCTCCGATCAATTTTTTGTTGCAGTTAGAAGCTGTGAAATTCGTTCCTGTTTCACACGCGCCTTTCCATGTTGTGGGTACAGGTCCGAATCCAGTGTCGTCAAAGCTTTTGCTTTCTGGCCAAACACCGGTATCTAAAACACCCACAACAACCTCGCTTGCTGAGCTTGATTCCGGGAACATCTCTGCGCTTTTATCAAGGCCAAGAAACTGAGGAGTCCTTGTCGTGTGAAGCTCGTATTTCACTTCCGGCAACACCGCTAGAATCCCCGTTTGGCTCTCGAGCAAACCAGCTTCTTCAGCAGTTAATCTGGTTGAGAATCCATGGATCGCGTTTTCGTATGTATACATCATTTCAGCTGACTCAGAAACAGATTGTAACGACGATTCATACCATACAGTATGATGCTCATAACTCTCAGGCATTTCAGATTTCGCCATGTGCACTATGTAAGTGCTCTTCAAGGAAGAAGACGCGTCGCTGAAACCCATTAACAGAACTAAGAGAACCACAGAGAAAGACTTCTGAAACGAGAACTCCATGGTTGGATATTTTTTTTCTCACCCTCAAGATCTTGGAATGAGATTCGGTAAGAGTGGGGAAAGGAAAGGATAGCTGTTATAGATATTAAGGATAAAAAAGACTACTTTATGAATGCAGTTTTTAATGCATAGATTTTGTAGCTTTTGTTCCCACCAAAGTGTGAAAAAAGCTAAGATATTAGCGGTGAGTGGTTGTCTGTTTATAAGAATTATTGCATTGTGACAAAAACTATAAAGAAAGACAGAGAGAGAGTGTGTGATAGTAGTGGAAGCAAAAGCAAGAATGGCAATATATGATTGATTGCTTCACTACATTCACATGTGGTCGAGTATATATCCGTTGCAAGTGCGTGACATCTTTTTCTTGTCCTTTATTTCCTTTTTTTCTGATATAACTGATAAAAAAACCAGTTATTTACAGTTTAATATAACAGGCATTCCGTCACGAAATCACGTTCCCGAAACGTAATTTCATACACCAATCTTTTACCTACTATATCATGAATGAATAAACTCTCAACTGTGTCTCTTTGTAGATATTTTATTATAAGCTTTATAATTGGTGCATGTTTAGTGTGTACGGTGTTAAAGAGAAAGAGATAAGATGAAGGTGCGGAAAAAGATATTGTAAATTACGCAAGGTGACTCACGGGTATGTATTGTAGTGGACATTAGACAATCCTTGCTTACCCTTATTAATGGACAAAGATTTTAATTTTGTACCTACTTGTTTCTTCGTCTATACCTGCCAACCAAACGAGTCTATTTTTTTCTTCTACTTTTGCTTGTTTAGCTGTTAAGTTTTTGTTAAAAAAGGAACGGTCATTGTTGAACCAAAAAGGAGGAATTCGTGTTCACGGGCTTTGTTACTTTCTTTTTTATATAAATACACGGATTTTATTTCTGTGGTTAGAATTTGGAAAGATATACTACATATAATAGTAACATATCTACCTCGATAGATTATGGGTACACGTTATTTAACTTCATTGCGTATCCAAGACACTGTCTAATGCATAGTCACCATTTTTAACAATAGAAAAAGCACTGCATAATGCATATCCACAACAGTTAAAGATTATAAAATATCAAATAAGAAGATTTGAGAATTTCTATAATTTGAATAAAATATAATTTATGAAAATAAAAATTATAAAAGAAAATACATAATAAAACTTAAATAAACTAAAATACTATTAACTCAACTATGACAAAAGTTATATCACATATTACCTAGTAATTTGAATTAAACTCACAATTAATGTATTAATATAAAACATAATATTTTAAAATTATATATATATATATATATATATATATATATATATATATATATATATATATATATATATATATATATATATATATATATATATATATATATATATATATATATATATATATATATATATATATATATATATATATATATATATATATATATATATATATATATATATATATTAAAAAATGTGGTTAGGCCTAACTCAAGCCTACAAAACCGGTTGGTAGAGTGAGGATTACCCCACTTATAAACACATGTTCATGTCATATGTTGTCCGATGTGGGACTCTTAACACACATCCTCACGCTCAGGACTAGACAACTGAAGCGTGGATATAAATGGTGGGTGGCCCGATAGCGGAAACCATAGAAGGTGACCCACTGGATCTTAAACGAGACTCTTGATACCATGTTAAGAAATGCGGTTGAGCCTAACTCAACCCCACAAAACCGGTTGGTAGAGTGAGGATTATCTCACTTATAAACACATGTTCATGTCATATATTGTCCGATGTGGGACTCTTAGCAATATGTGTGTGTGTGTGTGTGTGTGTGTGTGTGTGTGTTCCGGACTAGCCCAATGATTAGGCAAGACCCAATATACTTCTTCACCCAAAACGATCTAATAGTCTAAGCCCTACCTATTGAGGGCAAAGAAAAGCACTTTTTCTTCTACCCTCAACCGAGGAGGGCTGACCAGCTGACCCTTAGGATCAGTTACCCTTCGTCACATCTCTATCCGTCACGCATGGTTCAACCATCCAGGAACGGCCATGACGCGCTTGCTCTCAACCACGCCCCTATAAGAAGCAACAGTTAGTTCCGAGCATGTCTGCCTGTCACAACGGATAGTTTTTGACAGTTACCTATTTTTGGGGAGCGAATATCTAGGCACGAAAATAGGGACCAATGGCCAAGCGCTGAGGGCATTATAAATACCCCCTCCTTTAAGAGGGTCAGGTATTTCAAAATCACCTTTAGACATTCTTAGTTTGTATTTGCCTTCTCCTCTCCCGATTCTTACTTTGACATCAGAGTGTCTTACAGGTACACACCCCTCCTCCTTGGATTCCAGCATCAAAGACGAAGTCTCTGACCCACTCCAAGTTCTGATCAACCGGAAAGATCAGTGGCGCCGTTTGTGGAAAGTTTTGTTCCCCCTGTCTTTCTTTCCCCGGAAACCAAAGATCAAAGCAATTTTTCAAGATTTTGATCATGGTCAGCCATGATAACGCCAACGATGCGCGCAACACCGTCATCCCTCCGCCAGCAAGATAGACAACGATGGGGAAAACTCCTTTCTTAGAGACAACGTTCCTCAGTAGATGGACAGAGTCACCACGTCTCCCTCCCCGGATCGCGCCAACAACGTATAGATCTAGTACTCAGAGGACCATCAACCTATCTCAGTTCCGCCCAATGCCAACCCGACCATGGCAGCTCTAGTCGAAACATTCAATAAGATAAACCTTCCGATCCTCCAGCATAATGCAAGAATTAGAGCATTGGAAGAGATCTATCGTCCAAGATCTCCTCCACCGAGGCGCGAGCATCAAAGATCTCGAAGTCATTCTCCCCGACGCGGAAAGAATCGTTGAATGCCAACGGATCCTGAATCCCTATCAATGAGGAAACACGATCATACTCCTCCCCGGAGCCAGCACCCCTCAGGGGCCAAAAGAACAAGAAGAGATTTGTGGGCAGAAAACCAACGTTCACCTCCACTCAGACCTAAGGGTCGGTCACAAACTCCTTCTCCCCGTTGAGATCGCGATCCTCACCCTGGCAGAAACACCTGCTCTCGTTTGTAGTCGGGCAGCTACAATGAAGACGACGAGCCTCGAGGCCCGTTATCCCAAGAGATCATGGCCACTCGATTACCCAAAAGACTGGAGAAACCCCTACCCCTGGGCACATATGATGGCACGACCGATCCCGACGAACACATCGAAAACATCGATGCCCTATTGACTATCGTGGAGTCAGAGTCGCCATCAAATGTAAGTTGTTCCCGACGATACTGAGGAAGGGAGCGATGTCCTGGTACAGGAGCCTCCCCTACGAATCCATCACCTCATTGAGGCAGTTGTGGAGGATGTTCTCAAGACATTTTACAGCCTCCCGCCGTCATTCAAAGACAGAAGCCTCCCTCGAGGCTATCATTCAAGGAAAGGACGAATCTCTTCGGGCATACATAAAAAGATTCAATAAAGAAGTCGTTCAGGTCTTCATGAATGACGGCATGAAGAAATATTTGCTCGAGCGAGGGCTTCGTCCCCGCAATGACTTTGCCTAAGTGGTTGGCATCGAGACCCCCGCAACACTGAACGCTCTCCTCCTCAAGGCTCGGGCATATATCCAGTATGAAGAAAAAGAAGCGACAAATACTGCTCGGGACTCAAGGCACCAAGAAAACGCCATGTCCTTAAAACACGAAGACTCCTCATCAACTCGTCGGGGAGAAGAAAGAAGAAAGGATGACCGTTGTTCGCCGTGAAATTTGGAGAACAACCGTTGGTCTAACAAATCTTAAAGACTCATTTTAATTTGCAGGATCGACCACACTAAATCCTAGGACATAGCTAATATGAGTAAAATCAAATTAAATCTAAAAGAGAAGGATAAATACTTTGATAGTATTGAAAATAATATTTAAAAAAATTGGCAATAAAGCAAGTAGAACTAAGAAAGCAATTTGGGGCGGAGAAGATAGCAATTCGAAGCAAAGCGTAAAGACTAGAAAATATAACTCGCGTAAAAGCAGTAAAGTAAAGGAAGATTCTTGTAAAAGAAAAGGAAAAGCTTTAATGCATTAAAATAAAAGATGGTCTTTCGACACGTACATTCTCAGTTATGACTCTTTTCTCACTTTGACTTGGATACATTGAGTAATTTTCTGAGTGACTTGTACAAAATGAAACACCCAAAATACTGAATTGAGCCACTATTTATAACCAGTTAAAATAGTCGCTCCTCATGACTTAATGGACTAGATTAAAACAAATGTCACTATGCATGATTTGATTACTTGAAACATTGCTATGTGCCTCCTTCTAATGGCGGAAAATAATTGCATTTCCCTCTAGAATTCGAATTCAAACTTCAAAGGTTCTTGTCTGTCGAATCGTCTGTTTTCTAGTCGAAATCCTCGCAACATAACCATAGTCGAAAATGCTGCCTTAACTCAAAACCCTAACATTTCCACCTGGACTTCAAAATTCAAGGCTAACAAATTGCCCCTCAAAAATGTCACTTTCGACCCCTGGAGAAAATGACATTTTTTGATACTCTGCTTCGACACCTCTCATGACCTTCGCATGTCTTTGGAGTCACATCCTCACTATTCCCCATACTGAATGACATCATTAGCATTTATTACAGCAGTGTCAACACGTCTCCCTCACGCATGCCACTAGCTGCGATCATGCTCCTAGATTTTAGGAAATCATGGCCTAAGAAAAGGTGAGTTTTAGGCTTAACTATTCACATTCCCCCAAACCTTTTCCGGTACAACACGTGTCCCACTATAGCCATGTTAAACGCCAACTAATCTTTTTCCATTCCCACATTCTCTTACCTTCTTCTATAAGTGGCACCATCTTCCCAAAATCACCTTTTACGCTTTCTAGTATTCCCCTTGTAATTCTCTCATAAAGAAACTCTGATTTTCCTTTCTTCTTCTACAACCTTCATTTTAACAATGTCTTCTTCCACCATGACCAAAGATCGCAAGAAATATCACAAGAAGGATTTGAAAAGAATCTCTCAATTTCCACCTTTAGAAACGGTGGCTGGGCCGAAGGTGATGGGAAACCAACAGTTCGGGCCTGAACCACTGGAGGAGGAAAAACGCAGAATCTACGCTTCTCAGGTACTAATTCCTTTCACTATTGCTGGGAAAAGGCATTCCCTCTGCGGGCCTCTACCTTCTGTAAATTCTCATTCTGGAACCATTAAAAACTTCTTCCCATCTTATCGTAGGTCAAAACCCATAGGCCAAGCTAACAAACAGCAAGTAGAGAATATCACCTGGGATGCCGTAGCCCTTAGTGGAATAGACTTAAGGTATATGGGCACCAACTTTAGGGTTTTCCGCGCCACAACCTCTTTCAAGGAGTCAAACGAGTACATGAACTGGCTAAACAAAGTTGAAAAGGTTAAGTCCCACCTTTGGAAACAAACGGGGATCTATGACCTTATCATGCTGTCGAAACCTGGTCTCAACTATTGTTCGACCATGTTAGTATCCTCCCTATATTTCTGGGATAACACCCACAACACCTTTCATCTTCCTTGTGGGATGATAAGTCTAACACTGTTTGATATAGTCGTTATCACAGGGCTAAAACCAACTGGCACCACCTACGATCCTGACCTTGAGTCAGATGACTCAATAGGTTTTTTGTCTATCAAACCCACATATTCTCAATTCATCTCTCACTTCTTTGAAAAATCTACCAGTGAGGTTTCTGACGTCGAACACATAGCTTTCTTCACTGTCTGGCTGTCTCATTGTGTCTTTTGCTCCAAATCCCTTCAAGTAGCTAGGAAATTTCTGACCCTAGCCACCCAACTTCACCAAGGGCGCGACATCTGCTTGAGTGAAATGATATTAGGAAACTTATATGAATCCTTGAGTGAAGGAGTGACCTAACTAAAAGATCTAGGTGCAAAAGGCAACTTATTGTTGTAAGGCCCTTTTTGGCTACTACAATTATGGATGAATGTTTCTTCCGAAGCTAGCCTTCCCAACAAAGGTGTTGTAAATGAAGAAGAAGAAGAAATAAAGAACAAGAGAATGGAAGGAACTCGCTTGGTGAGGCTCACTCCCAGCGAAGAAGTAGCGTCGCTGAGGCATGATTTCCTCAGCTATGTCATGATGTTGGTGAAGCGTCATGATTTTACGTCGAACATGGCCCCCTCTACAACAAGGAAGTACGGGCCAGAATGGTTCACAAGGCTTTTTCCTGCGTCAGCAAAAGCCCAAGAAGTAGAATCAACACAACTATGGGAGGCCTTTTTAACCCCAAGGTTAATCTCTCTTCGACTAAACATGCCGAAGTCTCAAGTTGCGTTGGTATCTTACCAACCAAACCTCGTGGCTCGACAGTTTGGACTGGCGCAGGCACTTCCCAAGTGTCTTTTCGAGAAGAAAGGCGCTCTCTTGCTTTCTGCTACTAAATTCAGTGAAGATGCCTGTTTGAAGCAGCTAGCACGTTATGAGGGCAAGGCTCAACTGACCCTCGTTCCCTTCAAACCTTGTTGCTTCTGTACACCAGAGTTTCATACTTGGTGGTCAAAATATTATGTTTAAGAGTTTTTCAATGCTCATTCCTTCAGCAAACTAATTAACCAGGCTTTCCTCTCCATGCAGGATAAAGCGAAAAAAGGTACTTCAACTCATATCAAAGAAATCCAAGCATTCCAAAAGTTCTTTGAAACTGTTTACCGACCAAGTGAACTTAGTCGGACTGTCTGTGACGCCGCTGTGACTTTGAAGGAAAAATTTCTAAAGAAAATGGAAAGTCTTCGATTCCCTTCATACGTTCCCCCTGGGAAACGTTATGAATTAACCTTCAATCTGTATCCTCCCAAATTTCCTCGATTGCCATCTGCTGACTTTGGAGTGGCTCTTGCCCCTCCATTTCCAAATTGGTTTATCTGTGAGGGATTCAATTAAAGTCTTTCGAGAATAATCCAAACCCAAGGCACAACGAGTAGTTCCGACTAAGCATACACTAGACAGTTTCAAATGCTATCTTCATATCGGTATCGAAGATGTTCGCATCGAATCTGAAATACATGAAGGTGTGGAATGGAAGGTGTCACTACTGCGAAAATCGGCGCCGGCTGAACAGAAGAGTCGCCACCGTGCGTTATTTATCCCACGGGAGGGAAAGGAAACGCTCAGAGTAAACCTCACACAACACGGGAAAGGTATGGTCATCGCAACCAAAACCTGGGTTCGGGAGTCGGTTACGCAAGGGGAAGGTATTAGCACCCCTCACGTCCGTCGTACTCGACGGGATCCACGCTTGTTTTCGGGTATGGATTGTTATTCTATCTAAACTATGGGTCAAGGGTTAAAAAGAAAATAAAACTGAAAATAAAAATGACTCGGCAAAGTATCGCACTTTATGCCTACGTATTCCCGTCTGGAACGAGAAATCAGAGTCAACGTAGTTCGCCTACCTACGGGAAAGGAGGGGAAGGTTGCTCGCTAGGATATCGCATCCTATGCCTACGTACTTTCATACAGCATGAAAGATCAGAGCAAACGTAGTTCGGGCCACGTACGACACAAGTCTGTCTTGGTTGATTTTATTCCTTCTGAAAAAGGTTTTTCTGATTAGCAGTCCAAGCGGACAAAAATGACGTCTTGATGAGTCCACGTTCTTTTACGAAAGAAGTGTCTTTTATTGTGTTTGAAATCTTTATGGTGTTTTTCTGTTTGTTTTGAGGGAGAAGAGATAGAACTCTAACCTATGGTGGCAAAGGGAAACAAACTAACCTAATGTTATCATGCATGGGTTAAGACCTAGTGTCTATCATGCTCCTCTCTTGCACAGAGAGAAACAGAGATCCTAAGGGAATAGACGGGAACAGAAACAATATCAGATATATACAGTAAAACAGTAAAATGCATGGATGCAACAGTACAAGCGAGGCAAGGGAGTCCCACTCAACCTCGAACCTAGAAAACAATAGGCAAAAGTGAACAGGCTTCACTTTCAACCCAACAGGGTAAACAGCAAACAATACAGTCCAGAAAACCAATCAATACATCAGCAATGAAATACAGCAAAAATGAACAGCCACAGCAGCTCTGCATCAATATCTGACTTCAAGTAATCTCCACTCAGTTACAGGCTTCAACAAGTATTAATCTCTATCTTCAGGACCTTCAGGCAAGGGCTTTGATCATCTGTCTTCCATCTGCAATGGCTTTTCTTCATGTCTCAGGCTAGGATGAACATCAGTCAACCAGATGAGGTGAATGAATGTTAGACAGTTAATTACCTACCAAGGGTGGTTCATCAACTGTTAACATTAAACAGAAAGTTTCCTCTCAAAAGTTCTATCTTTCAAATATATTCACTGATCCTTCCAAAGGAAGGAGGTGGATATTTGAAAGAGACTTTGAATCATAGAGAAAGGATAGAGGCAAACAAAGCCATCTATGTTTGAGAAGCAAGCCTTCTAATCTAGAGCTCTGCCTAGCTCCTAAACCCTAGTCTCCTCAGCAGCTGCTAGCAAGAACCTCCCCCTCAACTCTGACATTTGCTCTTCAATCTCTGGATCTCCAATGGTCTTCATCTCCTCAGTCTTCAGCTCTCCCAAGTCCCCAGACAATCCCAATACCCAAGCAAGCAAGCAATAATCCCCAGAGGGCACACCACACCAGTCAATCAGATATATACAGAGTATTAATAGCAGTAGGGGAATCCTAACTTTTTCTAAGGGATCTAATAACTACCCATAGCCCCTATAGTCCCATAACTAAACTAGTCAAACCCTAAGTCCTAAGGGAAAGAATCAAGCCTCCTAAGTCATCACCTAAAACCCTAATTTTATCCATGTTATTCACACTTACACTAAGCATCTAAATTAATTTCTAAAAATGGGACCTAAATTGAATCTACAAGTTCAATGTCTAACCTAAACAACCTAAAAAGAATGGATGAAAAATATGAAAGTATCTAATAGAACAAAAATTAATAAAATCATGTATGAAATGAACCCATTTAAAATGTCATTTATTTAGAAAATATGGGAAAAATATCAAATTAAAAATAAAATGCAATTTTTATTTTTTATAATTTTCTAGACATCCTAAAGAAAATAATGCAAAAAGAATGAATTAAAAATGATGATTTTGCTATTTATTATGAATTTTAGAAGATGCATGAAAAAATTAAAGAAAATAAAAGAAAATATAAAGAAATAAGATGGAGGGGGTGAGAAAAGCAAGAAAACCAAGTTAAGCGCGTTGGGCTTATGAAATTGGGGGGTGTGGATAGCTATCTGAGCCCAATCCCCCCAATTAATGAAACGGTGCGTTTGGGATTTCAAATTCTCCCACCAAAACTCAGATCAAACGTGGGCCGTTGGATGATACTCCCAGTCAAGAGTCCCACCTCCATCGTACGGCTCTCCACCCTTCTTCAACCTCCAGCTCCTAGGGTTTTCAGTCATGCACTCCATGCACGAAGGTTCCACCCACTCGTTCTTCATGCTTTCTTGATGAAAAATAACAACTCCAAGCCCTAAAATACTCTACAAAACTCAAGGAATCCCTATCTAATCCTAGTTTTCCCTAACTCTCATTGCACACTTCAAACAGAGAGCACGAAATTCAGGACACACCATGCTTGCCTGAGGTCAAAGTTACCAGAACTCAAACCTGATGATCCACAGATATTCTACATGCTTGCCTCATTATTCTATGCTTCATCACATTGATTATAACTCAACACACAGCTTATTATCGAAGCCAACAGAAATGGCAACCTGTCATTGATCTCCATGAATCTATCCCTAAACTTCAAGAATTGATCCTCTAGGGTTTCTAAACAACATTATCCTAACCACATGATCTCTACCAGCCAGAATAGTGAGATTCGAAGAAGTTTACATACCTTGCACTTGATGATGGTGATGGTAGTTAGACCTCAATTCAACCTTTGATACTTGCTGAAAACGATCTCCAATGAATGAATATGCTTCTGTTTGCAATGATTTGTGCTTAATCCTTGTGAATCATGCTATTCCATCCTTCATGCAAGTTGGAGTAAAGAAGATGATAGGTATAATCCTTGATCAATTCAACCACTTCTTGATGTGAATCCTAGGGTTTGAATGATGATGATGATGATTCAATCCAAAGATGTGAGAATTTTGTGAGGTTTGTAAGAGTTTGAGTATCTTATGGAAGAATAAGAAAATGGATGAAAATGGAGATTTTTGACAAATGGGAGCACCAACCCTTGCATGAATCAGCTTGTATGAATATATAGGTTGCATTAGAACCTCCTAGAACATTGGAGAAATTTCCCTTACACTTTTCCCTTTCAATTTGGATTATGTTACTTTTAATTCAAGCAACCATGGATAACTCACAAATCATGACCTAAGATCAAAATTCCACTTTATCCAATGTCTTTATAATGCCTTTTCCATTCAAAATGACCTATAATTTTGCACCATTTGGCCAAGATATGAAAAATACCATTTTTTAAGCCATTTTTCTTCATTAAATTCAACAATTTTGAAACCTTGTGCTATGGACATTTCCAATCTCTCATGGTCACTTTTCTAGACTCAAAATGTCATTTGGAGCAAGTTTGATGTTGTAAGTTTTTCCATTTGAGGCCTCCTTGTATGAGTTTTGGACATAGGTTAAAATGACCTGTAATTCACAAATGACCAAAATACCCTTTGCTTGCCAAGACCATAAGTTGAGTTCCACACATCATATGAAGTCATACTATACCATTCTAGAAAGCTAATACAATGAGGAACAATTCTTATGTTGACCAAAAATTCATTTGAAATCTCCTTGAGGGTTAAAAATAGCTTGGAAGTCAAGTCACTTTCACAGACAAAATTTCAGATACCTCAGATGACCTGTAACTTGTAAGGACCATAACTTGAGTTCTATAAATCTCCTTGATGTCTTCCACCACTCAAATTAAAGGTATTGAGATCCTCTACAAGTTTCATGTTAGCCAAGGATCCATTTGAAGCTTTCATTTTGACTTATCTTGCTTGGAAACTTGACCTAAACTAGGGGATTTTACACAGAAACCCTAATTTAGAGACTCCTCTTCTCCTTGATTTCTCTTGAACTCTTCTTAGCACAACAACATATACTTATTCTCCATGTCAAATGATGGACCCCACATCTCTCCAATAACCCTTAATGCCTTTCAATCAGTCAATTGACCTAGGGTTGACCCAGGGTTGACCCAGATGAAACCCTAGTTGACTGTCTTCAACTGCAATTCTTGTGATCACCTCAACCACTTGTTTTCTTCTCCAAATGACTTTCTAAGTCCTCTCATGATGTCTAGATGCTCTCCATGCCTTCCATTCACAGCTCACAACCCCCTTTATGACCCTCAGATACCCTCAGATAGGGGATAGACTCAAGGCTTGATCTGCTGAACTCTCTGCTCTCAAATTCTTTTCTGATGACTTGAATGAGATGGAATTAGGATAATAACCTCTTGATAGGTCTCTAGAGATGAGAATAATGATTGGTCCCCTGTTGAATGACTTGGTATGCTTATGCTATGCAGATGAATAACCTATATTCATGACTCTATATGCAAATGCTAATGATATTGAAACATAAACCCAGTGAATAAGGTTGAGCAAATTTTAGGGTGCAACAGCTGCCCCTATTCAAGCGGCTTGGACCCGATTGGGTGAAGGGCTCAGAGCCTTCAGACATTCGCGGTACGAGGCGGTTGAATACTAGTGAAACCAGAAATTTGCCAACCGCAGAAATAAACTGCGCTCCTGCTTGGGGAACGACATTCATCAGCTGAATCTGACTGTTTGCAACCGCCCACTGATCTCGTAACGACCACGCTGGGGATAACAGATTGCTTGCTTGTCCACATTAGGACTCTGTCTGTCATCAACACGAAGAAATCTCAACTAGAACCTGTCCACGTTAGGACTCCACCTGCCGTTAACCCAGACAAAGCTCGGCAACTCCGCTGGGGGTAATTTAATAAATCGTCCATGTTAGGAATGGACTCTTCCATGTTAGGAATACACCATCCACGTAAGGAGTCATCTCTTCTGCATCTGTCCACGTCAGGACTAAACCTTTCATCTTTCCACGCCAGGAAGCAATCTTCTTTCCACATAAGGAGAACTATATCAATCTGTCCACGTAAGGACCCCAATACCGCTCGACATGTCTGCGTCAGGACTCCGATCTTTCCGCGTAAGGAATACAACTTTGGTTCTGAACCTGTCCCCGTTAGGACTCACCTTTCCACGTAAGGCGTACATCATTCTTCCACGTCAGGAATCAACTTTTCTTGAATCTGTCCACGTAAGGACCCCAATTTTTCCACGTAAGGAATAAATCTTCTTTTGAGTCTGTCCACATCAGAACTAAACCCCTTCCACGTCAGGAATACACTCTTTCTTTCCACGTCAGGAATACAAGCCTCTTTCCACGTAAGGAATGCTATCCGTTTTCCACGCAAGGAAACATAACTTTTCCACATAAGGCAACCAATTCCTTTCGATTTGTCCGCGTCAGGACTACATTTTTCCACGTAAGGAATGCCATCTTAATCTGTCCACGTAAGGACTCCACTCTTTCCACGTAAGGAATCACCTCTTTCCACGTAAGGAACTGAAACTTCTCTTTTCCCCTGTAAGGAATAGACTTGTCCATGTCAGGACCCCTCTTTCGTCTTGATTTGTCCACATCAGGACTCAGGCATCTTCGACCTACTGAGGAACTAAGACTTGTCCACGTCAGGACTCACACCTTTGTCTGATCTGTCCACGTCAGGACCCATGCTTTGCCAACACGAAGGAAGATAACTGCTGAGAGGAACTGGTCCACGTCAGGACACCAACACAAAGAGTAATCACTTTTGTCAACGTCATGACTTCCTATTTCACCAATTTCGAGAACCCGAATCTGCCCACGTTAGGACTAACACACTTCACGAACCCGGGGAAATAAACCTGTCCACGTTAGGACGCCCACTTCTGAAGAAATCCTGTCAATATAGGAATAAGTTGTCCACGTCAGGACTTAGTTCTCCATTGATCCCCACCCACAAACTTCTTAGCACCAACGTGACAGCGACTTTGGGGCGGACTTTACTGGGGATATCTGGGAACCAAACTACCGGATGCCTGTTCTGGTAATCGGAGGCAACTTCTGAAATTCTGATTCATGAAGCCCTTTTGATGACAAATAACTCTGCTTGGAAATAAAGAGAACCTTATCCTGGTAACTCTGTGGGGAATACTGCCGAAACTGACATTATCATTGGATGTCTCATGCCGAGATCTTGAGTATTTGGTAGCTCATTTGAGCAGGAGTTCTCTCCACCTGAACTGCTAGAGTACAGAAACTGCTTCAGCAAAATAAATGCTGAAGATAATGCCGACTCCGCCGGGAATAGCCAGATGCTACAGAATTATTCCAGCAAAATAAATGCTAGAAGGGTGAAGTCAACCATGCTGGGAAGTTGAGAGTTCGAACCAAACACCCTGCTGAGGTAACCCCTTGCTGGGGAATATAACTTTGCTGAGGAATAGCAGGTATGCCAAGTATGATTGGACTTCTCTGCTGGAGAGTGAACTGATATTACACGGTATCCTTGACAAAATAAATGACAGGACCCACCACCAACTCTGCCGGGGAGAGTCTTGATCTTCGAGTTCCACTGGGAGGAAAGAACATTTGCTGCAAGGAGAGAACTCCGCTGGGGATGAGATGATTCTCTTGGGGAAAATCAACTAACTCCGCCGGGAGAGGGTAAATGACCCTGCGAGGAAAGATGAACTTGTCTGGATACAGCTCACAACTATTAATCCTTTGCGGCTAAACCACTCTGCTTGAGATACACTGTCGGAGTACAGCCTTACGATCTTGGAATCGTCAATTCTGTTGAGGATGAACGACTTTGCTGGATAATCCTTTTTGCACAAGCTACGACTAGCTGGAGAGTTCTATCCTTCTTCGGGAAGAACCTGCATGACCTGCGTGAGGGCTGAGTCTTTAGTTATTGCAATCTTTCGATCACCTTCCTCGCACGGTTATGAAACCTGCAACAACACAAACAAGACAAGACAAGCCTATGCAACCAAATCAACTCAGGTTAGTGACGTTATTTTCAGTTAATTCAAAGCTTTAGCAACTGTTGGCAAGGGCCAGTGACGTTATACTCATGCTAGTATCATCAAACTTGGGCGTTAATCATGCACAAAACAGTAAAGAACAGTGTTAAGTACTGAATAACGTATTTTATTGATTGGGCCCCTGAATAGGCGGAGTTTTGTACACGGGATGCAACTCCTGAAATGAGGAAGCTACACAAGGCAAATATACACGTACACAAGTATGCACAAGAAGTATAAATATTGACAACTTAAATTTGCACACATGTCGGCAACGGGATGCAGATGAACACCACGACCTGATCCTCCCATGACTCGCCCGACTCTAATGCTTTCCCGGTATCCCCACTTCTGAAGAGATTGTATCCGATAACTGGCTCCTCAACTGTATTCTCCCGCATTGATGCTCATTGCACTTATCAAATTCGGACTGCAGTCATTTGCTTTTCAAATCCCTAACTTTTGCGTGAACCGCCCTTTACGGGTTTTCAGTTCACCGGGATACCCTTTTTTGCCGAAGCCGCCCAGTGTAGGTTTTCAACCTCGCGGGTGTACATTTTTCAATTTTATCCCTAATTTTTGCCCGAACCTTTCATTCTGTTTTTGGTTCGCCAGGATGCCCCATTTTTGCCTGGACTCTCTTTTTTCTGTCCAGCGGGTCTATTTCAAGCAAAGTATTTTTTAACTGCGTCCGAATTCACAGGCGACGTGAAGTCTTCTCCGTCCATAGTGGACAACAACAACGCTCCTCCTGAAAAGACTTTCCTGACAACGTATGGCCCTTCGTAGTTGGGGGTCCACTTGCCCCTGTGATCTGCTTGCGGCGGGAGAATTCTCTTCAGCACAAGGTCGCCCGTCTGAAAGCTTCGCGGATGTATCTTCTTGTCGTACGCTTTCTTAATTCGGCTCTGGTACAAACGACCGTATGCTAGAGAAGCTAGCCTCTTCTCATCCATTAAGCTCAGTTGGTTCAATCTGTTTGTTACCCATTCTGCCTCGTCTAGCTGAACGTCTCGCAATACCCTCAGAGAAGGGATCTCAACTTCCAATGGTAATACCGCTTCCATTCCGTATACCAACGAGAACGGAGTTGCCCCGGTTGATGTGCGTACTGTCGTACGATAACCGTGCAAAGCAAAAGGTAGCATTTCATGCCAATCCTTATAGGTCACCACCATTTTCTGAACAATCTTCTTGATATTTTTATTGGCCGCCTCAACAGCGCCATTCATCTTGGGTCGGTAAGGGGAGGAGTTGTGATGTTCGATCTTGAAATTCTGACAGAGCTCCTTCATCATTTTGTTGTTCAGATTTGAACCATTATCCGTGATTATCCGCTCGGGAATCCCATATCGGCAAATGATATCTCTCTTGATGAATCTGGCCACCACTTGCTTCGTTACATTTGCGTATGACGCCGCTTCCACCCACTTGGTGAAGTAATCGATTGCTACTAGAATGAACCGGTGCCCATTAGAAGCCGTCGGCTCGATCTTTCCAATCATATCGATTCCCCACATAGAGAATGGCCATGGCGATGACATCACATTGAGAGGACTCGGAGGCACATGGATCTTATCGGCATAGATTTGGCACTTGTGGCACTTCCTCGCAAACTTGAAACAGTCAGTTTCCATAGTCAGCCAAAAATAACCTGCCCGCAGCAGCTTTCTCGTCATAGCATGCCCACCAGCATGCGTGCCAAAGGTACCTTCGTGTATTTCCTCCATGAGCAACTTTGCCTCTTTTTCATCTACACAACGCAACAGCACCAAATCGTGGTTTCTTCTGTATAAGGCGCCATCCGGGTTCAAATAGAAATTGCCTGCTAATCTCCTGAGAGTCTTCTGATCTTGACTGGATGCCCCAGCCGGATACTCTTTATTCTTCAGGGGATTAAGGATATCGAAATACCATGGTTTGTCATCGGATGCTTCATCAATAGCAAATACATAAGCTGGCCTGTCAAGCCGATAGATAACGATTCGGGGAGCCTCGTTCCAGAAGTTGACTTTGTACATGGAAGACAAAGTGGCGAGAGCGTCCGCCATTTGGTTCTCTGCCCGCGGTACATGATGCAATTCAACCTTGTCGAAGAAAGGCAACAATCTCCTTGCATAATTCATGTAATGTATCAAATTGGGCTGACGCGTCTCCCATTCCCCTTTGATCTGATTCACCACCAGAGCTGAGTCTCCGTATACGTCCAGATGTTTGATTCGCAAATCAATGGCTTCTTCAAGCCCCATTATACAAGCTTCGTATTCGGCCTCATTATTGGTAACGACAAAAGTCAGTCGAGCAGTAAACGGGATGTGCGACCCGTGTGGCGTGGTGATGATCGCCCCTATTCCGTTACCGTAAGTGTTCACAGCTCCGTCAAATATCATCTTCCATTTGGAACCCAACTCTGGTCCCTCGTCTGGCAACAGCTCTTCACAATCTTTCATCTTTAGATACATGATATCCTCGTCAGGAAAATCAAATCTCATTGATTGGTATTCTTCAATAGGCTGTTCCGCCAGATACTCAGACAACACACTCCCCTTTATAGCCTTTTGCGAGACGTATTGAATGTCATATTCAGTCAAGACCATCTGCCAACGGGCAATTCTCCCTGACAACGCCTGCTTTTCAAACACATATTTGATAGGATCCATCTTCGAGATGAGCATGGTTGTATGATTCAGCATGTACTGCCTCAAGCGCTTGGCGGCCCAGGCTAGCGCGCAACAAGTTTTCTCCAGCATTGAATACCGAGATTCGCAGTCTGTAAATTTCTTACTCAGGTAATAGATCGTATGCTCTTTTCTCCCCGTCTCGTCGTGTTGACCGAGAACACAACCCATGCTTCCCTCAAGAACCGTTAAATACATTATCAAGGGTCTACCTGCCACCGGGGGTATCAAAATAGGAGGCTCCTGCAAATACTGCTTTATTTTGTCGAACGCCTTTTGACAATTTTCGTTCCACGTTACAGCTTGATCTTTCTTCAACAGCTTGAATAATGGTTCACACGTAGCAGTCAGGTGAGATATGAACCGGGCAATGTAGTTCAACCTCCCTAAAAACCCGCGCACCTCTTTCTCTGTTTTAGGCGTCGGCATCTCTTGAATTGCTTTTATTTTAGCAGGATCGACCTCTATTCCTCTTTCGCTTACGATAAACCCCAGCAGTTTGCCCGATCTCACCCCGAAGGTGCATTTGTTAGGGTTCAGCCTCAGCCTGAACTTCCTAAGCCTTTTAAATAACTTCAGCAGATTCCCCAGATGCTCTTCCTCCGTATGGGATTTGGCAATCATATCATCAACATAAACTTCGATTTCTTTATGCATCATGTCATGAAAAAGAGTCGTCATCGCACGCTGATATGTTGCCCTAGCATTTTTCAAACCAAAGGGCATCACTTTGTAGCAAAATGTTCCCCAAGGCGTTATGAAAGTGGTTTTCTCCATATCCTCTGGCGCCATTTTAATCTGATTATAGCCTGAAAAGCCATCCATGAAGGAGAATACGGAGTATTGAGCAGTATTATCAACTAACACGTCAATATGAGGAAGTGGAAAATCGTCTTTTGGGCTTGCTTTATTCAAATCTCTATAATCCACGCACATTCGAACCTTGCCATCCTTCTTGGGCACTGGTACGATGTTGGCAACCCATGAAGGATACTTCGTCACAGCCAGGAAACCAGCGTCCCACTGTTTCTGAACCTCCTCTTTGATCTTCATTGCCATATCTAGTCGAGTCCTACGAAGCTTTTGTTTGACCGGCGGGCAATCTTCTTTCAGTGGCAAGCAATGCACAACCATGTCTGTATCGAGCCCCGGCATATCTTCATACGACCAAGCGAATACATCACTATACTCTCGGAGCATTTCAACCAGCCTTCGCTTGACATCGCTCTGCAGTGCGGCTCCGATACGAATATTCTTCTCAACCCCCTCCGACCCCAAGTTGATAATTTCGATGACCTCATCGTGAGGCAGAATGGCTCTTTCCTCTTGCCTCACCAACCAAGACAGTTCTTCAGGAACGTCACTATCTTCGACAACCTCTTCTTCAGCCTGAAACACCGGGTGCTCAAAGTCGGGACGAGTCATAGGTGGTTCAAGGATGTCATCTGAAAATGTTATCCTGCAAAAGGAACGGTTAAGCGCTTCAAAATGCGTATAAAGCGAACGACCACGTTGCCATTTTATTGAAAAATATAAAACAAGAAAGACAGGGATTACAGTATTTGCACATGAAAAAACGCCATTTATTCAATGATTAATACGCAATGTTTATAACAACACAGCCCTAAGCAAATCCTGATGCCCCGGGCAAGACATCAGATTATTCAACAATTAATAAAGCAAAGCATTACTGTTTAAAAGTCACAGGAACAAGCTCCTGAATAGACCAGTTGCACAGTCCTTGTCCTGGCGTGCTTGGTTGAATCCAGGCATCCATATCACAGTCGCTGTCTCCTTCATCAGACTCTGAAGCAGCATTGACAGTTTCATGACACACTCCACTGGCAGAGATGGTGATTGGCTTTCTGAAACGGGGTGCCCCCACGGAAGGAGTTGATGACGACGGTTGGTACCCCAGCCCGAACCGGTCCATCTTCACAGGAATGTCCAGCACTTTGCCCCAGCCCTTGGCTTCTCCTGCTTCCACTAGAGCTTGAGCTTCTTTATACGATGAGACGGCTATCTCTGGCACTTTGCTCGGCCCGGGACCCTTGTCCTTGATGCACAAACCTTCGAATGCCTGGCAGGGCGTTTCGTGGATCTCTCCGTCGACTTCCACATATTTAAATGAAGATAGATGGCTGACCAGGATGTCCTCTTCTCCGCACACGGTGACTACGCTGTCTCCAACCATATATTTTAACTTCTGATGCAGGGTGGACGTGACTGCCCCTGCTCCATGAATCCAGGGTCTTCCAAGCAAGCAGCTGTACGCAGGCTGTATGTCCATGATATAAAACTCAGTTGCAAATACCTCCGGCCCCACCTGTAGAGGCAATGTGATTGATCCAAAGACTGTTCTCTGCGTGCCGTCAAATGCTCTGACTACCAAATCACTGGGTGTACACAAAATTCCTCTAACATCCAGCTTCATCATCGCCTTCTTGGGCAGCACATTCAAAGATGACCCGGTGTCAACCAAGACGTGTGACATTACTGATCCTCTACACTCGACAGATACGTGCAGCGCCATATTGTGATCTCTCCCTTTCGGGGTCAGGTCGAAGTCAGTAAAGCCCAAGCTGTGGCCTGCATTCACATGTGCCAACACTCCTTCCAGCTGATTCACAGAGACGTCTTGGGGTACAAAAGAAGTGTCCAGGACTTTCATCAACGCATTTCTGTGAGCTTCCGAACACAACAGCAATGACAGGATAGATATTTTGGACGGCGTCTGCTGCAGATGCTCCACAATCTTATAATCACTTTTTTGAATCAAGCGCATGAATTCTTCTACGTCTTTCGATGCCGATTCTTTTTCACTTGCTTGCACTGGGACATTCTCAACTGCTTTCCCTTTTCCTTTCGCTAGTCTTTCGGCCTCCACTTCAGGAGATATAAAGATCCTGCCACTCCTTGTCATGCCTCCTGAGCCGACAACATTATCCACAGTCTCGGCTGGCTGCTTATTAACATCAATTTTTATCCCGTCACAATACACCTCTAACCCATATGACCATGGGACTGCTTTTGTGTTCTCGTACGGGATCGGCCCGGCCTTAGTTATGGTGATCGGTGGTCGCTGAGCTGGTGCTGCAATAGTGATCGTCTTCCGAGGAATTGTCACAGTGGCCACATCATTCTGATTATCTGCTACTGCCCCTGCGGGCTCTTCAGTGGCTGCTTGATCAAACTGCAATGTACCTTCATCAATTAAAGCCTGAATGCCCTTCTTCAAATCATCACACCCTCCAGCTAGGGTCCAACAGTCTAAGCAATACTCGTTACATCCCGGGTAAACACCCCCTTGTAACAGCCGGCTCTTTATCTCGCTCAGCGGCGTCTTCAAGTCTTCAACCTTCATAATCAGATTCAACCCTTCCTCAGTTAGAATGGCATTTGCCCCATGATTAGGCATGGGTTTCTACACTATATTCGGACCTGCCGTTCCGAAATTGATAGTCTTATTGTCCAAAAGATCCTGCACAACATGCTTAAAAGCATGACAACCTTCTATATCGTGGCCCGGGGCCCCAGAATGAAACTCACAGTGCCGACTTGCGTCGTAACCAAACGGGGGAGCTCCTGTTATCGGTGCCAGAGTTCTTTTCTCTACCAGGTTTAATCCCAACAATGTCTGCAACAAATCGGCATAGGTTGAGGGAGGCTTCTCAAACACTCTTCTCGGTTTACTACCCTGGAATCTTCGCTGTGCCTGCTGTGCCCCCTGCTGAGGCTGCTGCTGCTGCATTGGCTGTTGCTGAACCGGTGGTTGTTGCTGGAGTGGTTGTTTTTGATACGGGATAGTAACACTCGCCACCTGCTGCGGCTGACGATATTGACCTCGTCCCCTGCCTCGGCCCCGGCCTCGGCCTCCAAATACTGCGCTCGCCTCGCCCTGACGGCGCCCACCAAAAGCTTTCCTATTACTGCCAGATGCAGTTGATTCCTCGACTTGGAACTTTCCTTGCTTGATGTTACGTTCAATCTTTTCTCCCATCAGAATTAGGTCTGAAAAACTGGCCAGAGACGTGTGAAACAGCATATCATGAAACAGGCCTGTGAATGTGCCGACAAACATGTCATTCATTTCTTTATCTTCTACAGGAGGACGGACCCTGGCAGCCATATCGCGCCACCTTTGCGCGTACTCTTTAAAACTCTCCCCCTTCTTTTGCGACAGCCCGACCAACTGGACCCGATTGGGTGCCAAGTCGCTGTTATACTTGTAGTGAGCTACAAATGCCTCTGCTAATTGCTTCCACGTCTTGATATCAGTTGGCTCCAACCCCATGTACCACTCTAGGGAAGGACCCGACAGACTATCCTGAAAGAAATGCATTAGCATTCTTTCGTCAGTTGAGTATGCAGACATCTTTCTGTAATAAGCTCGTACATGCACTTTTGGACATGTGTCTCCTTTGTACTTGTCAAACGCAGGAGCTTTGAATTTAATTGGCACCCTCAAGCCAGGTACCAGCCCCATTGTTGCCATGTCCAAACCCACAGCACTTTGGTTCAGGACTCCCCTCATCTGCTCTTCCAGCATTCTGATCTTCTGGGAATCATCCATCGGCCCTTCGAAACCTCCGCTGGAGAAAGCGTCCTCCTGCTGATCTTCTTGCCACATACCATTTCCAGCCCCATATCCATCATATCCATTATTACGCCCAGCTCTGATCTGATTCATCCCCGGACCTCGGCCTCTGTTGCCGTACCCTTGAACACCTCCAGCAAGACCAAAAGCCATAAATCCAGTACCGTTTCCATTTCCGAAGCCTCCGTAACCCTGGTTGGTCGCGCCATAACCATCCTGCCCAAAGCCTTGAGCATTAAAGCCATACTTCCCCGCATTATCGAATCCCTGATCATTGAATCCGAATCCAGTATTGACAAAGCCGTTGCCGCCTAGATTATCTCCCAAATTGACATCACCCAGCCCAACATTATGGACAGCAGTCTCATTTCCGACTCCGACGTTACCAGTCACAGCAGCGGTGGCGTTGTTGACATTAGCAGCAGGTGTATTGATTACAGGTGGAGCCACCGGCGTGGGAGTACCGTCTCCATGAACAGTATCGACCCGTACAGACTGATGATCTTCATTACCATGACCAGCGTTTCGGGCCAACAGAGGCTGGACCATGGCCTGCAAATTCTCCTGCCCTTTCGCAATAGCTTCCATGGTCTGCATGAAGAGAGCGAGCTTCTCGCGCACATCTTGCATCTCGTTCTGCATTTGATCCATGATTCTTCGACAGTTGGTGCGGGTAGAATAGCGGTGCGGGTGCTGATCTGCAATCCTGAAAAGTACCTGTTACAGAACAGGAAATAAGACACTATTCAAAGATTACCTGTACTGCAATATGAATATGAATGCAATGCAATGTGTCTGTGCTTTAGGGAAATTCATTCCCCCAGTTCTAGTGTGAAGGTGCCAGTGCAGTGACAGTGTTGACAATAGGAATACCGGAGCTGAATCATAGAAAGCCTCATATATTGCAGGGAAAATCAATAAGCCGAGAGTACAATATCACTGAGAGTACAAAGAAGGCATGACCTCAACCAACAATCCTGGTGATGGTCAGCACTATGCAAATAAAGCATACAAACTACTATATGCAATGATCAAATCCTCCCAAAAGTCTGGTACTCTTCTATCAACTTCTTGGTCTCTGGATGGCTTGGTCGATCAAGCAGCCCTTCAACAAGTTGGTTTCTCTTCTTAAGAACACGGCGCACGTCTTCAGCAGTTTCTTCCCATGTTGCTTCTCCGAAGCAATCTTCTAGCTTTCGCTTCTGAGACACCGCTTCGTCTCTGCATTTGATTGCCTTGTTCAGTGCATGTTGGACACTATACCGGGTCATCACTTCTTCCTCACACTTCTTAATGCTAGACTTCAACTTCTCTTCGAGGTCGGAGACTTGCTGCTTCAGCTTATCTTCTCTCATCTTATTGTTGGTGAGAGTAGCATTCCAAGTCTTATTGCAAGAGGAGATTTCTCGGTGTGCTGCGTCGAGCGCCTTCTTTTTGGCTTCCAGCATGTCATGGGAGCTTCTGAACTCTTGCCCCAGACGTTCGCGCTTCTTCCTCTCCTCAGTCAACTCAGCCCCTAATCTGTTCATTAGCTCAATCTGCTGTTGGAAAGCATACACAGCCTTGTTTTTCTCACTGCGTACCTGGGCTAACTCTTGCTCTAACCCTTCATTGACCTTCATCAAGTCTTCTTTTTCTTTCACAACTTGCTCGTAGGCTTCCCGAGAAATAGTGGTTGGCTCTGCTACCGGAATAGGAACAAGGATTGGTACATCTGGGAATGGCATCCGCAACCGACTTGCTCTCTCCTGGATCCAAACCCTGTAAGGTGCATAGGTTTGACAATCATTCTTTTCTAACAACGGCTTCCCTCTGCGGTTAATACGCGTCCAGGCATGTTGCAACTTGGCTAATAACTCCCCCTTCACGTCACCTGTGAAGTACAGAGATTCCTGTACTTCTTCCTCCTGAGGTGGATTCTTCAGCGCATATCCAAACTGACGAATGAATAGAGAAGGGTTGTAATTAATACACCCTTTTCTTCCTATCAGCGGCACATTAGGGTACCCAGAACAACTGAAGATGATCTCAGATCCCAACAGGTCTCAATCAAACCACACAACGTCTTCGGAATATAGCCTCATCAGGCGCTCTGACCAACTGGCTGAGGTTGCACTGTCTGCAAAGGGTCCCTTCATGGGGAGATGACTTTTGAACCACATATTCAATAGAGGAGTACAACAGTACACAACTTTTCCCCTTCGGTTTTCGTTCTTGTAGTGCAATGAGTGGTAGAAGTCTCCGATCAACGTTGGCACTGGGTTGCCTGCAGCGAACAGATAGAAAGCATCCAGATCTACAAAGTTGGGCAGGTTAGGAAACATCACGATTCCATAAATGCATAAAGCCAAAATAGCATTGAAAACCACCCAACAACCGTTCTTGGCGTACTCTTGAGCTTTGCCGACCAGAAAATCTAGAGAGAAACCGGGAACCCCAAGCCAAGAAGTCACCAACAACTCAGCAGCATTCATATGCAAGGCTTTGGCTAAGTCCTCCAACTTGGGCTCAGCAGCAGAGTGAATAAAGGGAACCTTGTTCTGCACGGGAAGCTCAGTAAACTCCACATACTCTTCAATGGTAGGCCCTAGAATGAAGTCAGCAAACGTAAAACATCTCAATGCGGGATCATAGAACTGCATCAAGGTGTATAGCCCGTTCATCTCATCAGCAGTGGGCTTGCAGACTAATCTCAGTAATCTCCCATGACTCATTCTGAAGCTCCTCCTAACCTCCTCATCAGCGAGAGATATCAGACCAAGCAAAGAAGTAATATCAGGTGAAGGCAGCTTATACGCAACTGTCTTCCTCAAACCAGCCATAATCAATACTCAGAAGTCTGGACACTAGAATCGGAGGGTATGCAAATGCACCTGCAGCACAGACACACGTTAATGGGATGCAATGATAATGGGTATGTAAACAATGCAATGCAAGTAACATGCAACAGGGACCAAATGCCGTAGCTGAATAGCCTGAACCAAATCAAGAAAGGTCTCAGATAGACCATCCAGAAGTCATCAAACCCTGGTCTCAGATAGACCTAAAACAAAGCTCCAGTACTGGTCTCTGGCAGACCTCAAACCATAACTCCAACTGGTCTCTGGTAGACCTCAAATCACATCTCCAATTGGTCTCTGACAGACCTCAGAACTCTCCCACTGGTCTCTGACAGACCTCAGAACACATCTCCAACTGGTCCCTGACAGACCTCAGAACACATCTCCAAATGGTCTCTGACAGACCTCAGAACACCTCTCCAAATGGTCTCTGACAGACCTCCTAACTCTCCATAAATACCCAAGATCTCTGATCAAGAAATAACCGGTAGTCTGAAGGTCTAGTTACCTGCATAACCCCAAACCCTCTCACAGGTGGATGTCCTAGTAACTGACAAAGGTAAGGCATCCTATGCGGTCGTCGGCGTCACAGACTTTCAGGGTTGATGATACGATTCCCAGAAGGAGTGGCATCATCAAATCCTGAAGAGGCCTCACTTAGCCAACTTCCAAATGATCGGTTCCCGGAGTCGACAATTCAGCTGACCAACAACCCCTTCGACCCAAAGGGTAGAAAAAGAAGCCAACCAGAAGAACCTCGTCCGAGTGTAGATTTCATGAGACACTAATGCAAGCAAAGCCGGCACGCGCCCACTACTTTCTACTCTAATTCTAGGTGCACTCAAGCCCAGGTCCGGCTTATCTCTCAATCATAGAACCACCCATCACCCCCAATACAGCAATAACAATCAATATATATAATGCAGAAAATAAAGGTCCGAAATATAAATCCATACAAAATCCTCGACGGGAAAACAAGCGTTAGGATTGACTCTCTTAAGGGACGTTGGATCCCAAATGCATAAGAACTATCGCAGTCCTTAGCAGCCGGGGGACGTTGGATCCCCAGCAGAGTCGCCAGCTGTCGCTACTGCGAAAATCGGCGCCGGCTGAACAGAAGAGTCGCCACCGTGCGTTATTTATCCCACGGGAGGGAAAGGAAACGCTCAGAGTAAACCTCGCACAACACGGGAAAGGTATGGTCATCGCAACCAAAACCTGGGTTCGGGAGTCGGTTACGCAAGGGGAAGGTATTAGCACCCCTCACGTCCGTCGTACTCGACGGGATCCACGCTTGTTTTCGGGTATGGATTGTTATTCTATCTAAACTATGGGTCAAGGGTTAAAAAGAAAATAAAACTGAAAATAAAAATGACTCGGCAAAGTATCGCACTTTATGCCTACGTATTCCCGTCTGGAACGAGAAATCAGAGTCAACGTAGTTCGCCTACCTACGGGAAAGGAGGGGAAGGTTGCTCGCTAGGATATCGCATCCTATGCCTACGTACTTTCATACAGCATGAAAGATCAGAGCAAACGCAGTTCGGGCCACGTACGACACAAGTCTGTCTTGGTTGATTTTATTCCTTCTGAAAAAGGTTTTTCTGATTAGCAGTCCAAGCGGACAAAAATGACGTCTTGATGAGTCCACGTTCTTTTACGAAAGAAGTGTCTTTTATTGTGTTTGAAATCTTTATGGTGTTTTTCTGTTTGTTTTGAGGGAGAAGAGATAGAACTCTAACCTATGGTGGCAAAGGGAAACAAACTAACCTAATGTTATCATGCATGGGTTAAGACCTAGTGTCTATCATGCTCCTCTCTTGCACAGAGAGAAACAGAGATCCTAAGGGAATAGACGGGAACAGAAACAATATCAGATATATACAGTAAAACAGTAAAATGCATGGATGCAACAGTACAAGCGAGGCAAGGGAGTCCCACTCAACCTCGAACCTAGAAAACAATAGGCAAAAGTGAACAGGCTTCACTTTCAACCCAACAGGGTAAACAGCAAACAATACAGTCCAGAAAACCAATCAATACATCAGCAATGAAATACAGCAAAAATGAACAGCCACAGCAGCTCTGCATCAATATCTGACTTCAAGTAATCTCCACTCAGTTACAGGCTTCAACAAGTATTAATCTCTATCTTCAGGACCTTCAGGCAAGGGCTTTGATCATCTGTCTTCCATCTGCAATGGCTTTTCTTCATATCTCAGGCTAGGATGAACATCAGTCAACCAGATGAGGTGAATGAATGTTAGACAGTTAATTACCTACCAAGGGTGGTTCATCAACTGTTAACATTAAACAGAAAGTTTCCTCTCAAAAGTTCTATCTTTCAAATATATTCACTGATCCTTCCAAAGGAAGGAGGTGGATATTTGAAAGAGACTTTGAATCATAGAGAAAGGATAGAGGCAAACAAAGCCATCTATGTTTGAGAAGCAAGCCTTCTAATCTAGAGCTCTGCCTAGCTCCTAAACCCTAGTCTCCTCAGCAGCTGCTAGCAAGAACCTCCCCCTCAACTCTGACAGTTGCTCTTCAATCTCTGGATCTCCAATGGTCTTCATCTCCTCAGTCTTCAGCTCTCCCAAGTCCCCAGACAATCCCAATACCCAAGCAAGCAAGCAATAATCCCCAGAGGGCACACCACACCAGTCAATCAGATATATACAGAGTATTAATAGCAGTAGGGGAATCCTAACTTTTTCTAAGGGATCTAATAACTACCCATAGCCCCTATAGTCCCATAACTAAACTAGTCAAACCCTAAGTCCTAAGGGAAAGAATCAAGCCTCCTAAGTCATCACCTAAAACCCTAATTTTATCCATGTTATTCACACTTACACTAAGCATCTAAATTAATTTCTAAAAATGGGACCTAAATTGAATCTACAAGTTCAATGTCTAACCTAAACAACCTAAAAAGAATGGATGAAAAATATGAAAGTATCTAATAGAACAAAAATTAATAAAATCATGTATGAAATGAACCCATTTAAAATGTCATTTATTTAGAAAATATGGGAAAAATATCAAATTAAAAATAAAATGCAATTTTTATTTTTTATAATTTTCTAGACATCCTAAAGAAAATAATGCAAAAAGAATGAATTAAAAATGATGATTTTGCTATTTATTATGAATTTTAGAAGATGCATGAAAAAATTAAAGAAAATAAAAGAAAATATAAAGAAATAAGATGGAGGGGGTGAGAAAAGCAAGAAAACCAAGTTAAGCGCGTTGGGCTTATGAAATTGGGGGGTGTGGATAGCTATCTGAGCCCAATCCCCCCAATTAATGAAACGGTGCGTTTGGGATTTCAAATTCTCCCACCAAAACTCAGATCAAACGTGGGCCGTTGGATGATACTCCCAGTCAAGAGTCCCACCTCCATCGTACGGCTCTCCACCCTTCTTCAACCTCCAGCTCCTAGGGTTTTCAGTCATGCACTCCATGCACGAAGGTTCCACCCACTCGTTCTTCATGCTTTCTTGATGAAAAATAACAACTCCAAGCCCTAAAATACTCTACAAAACTCAAGGAATCCCTATCTAATCCTAGTTTTCCCTAACTCTCATTGCACACTTCAAACAGAGAGCACGAAATTCAGGACACACCATGCTTGCCTGAGGTCAAAGTTACCAGAACTCAAACCTGATGATCCACAGATATTCTACATGCTTGCCTCATTATTCTATGCTTCATCACATTGATTATAACTCAACACACAGCTTATTATCGAAGCCAACAGAAATGGCAACCTGTCATTGATCTCCATGAATCTATCCCTAAACTTCAAGAATTGATCCTCTAGGGTTTCTAAACAACATTATCCTAACCACATGATCTCTACCAGCCAGAATAGTGAGATTCGAAGAAGTTTACATACCTTGCACTTGATGATGGTGATGGTAGTTAGACCTCAATTCAACCTTTGATACTTGCTGAAAACGATCTCCAATGAATGAATATGCTTCTGTTTGCAATGATTTGTGCTTAATCCTTGTGAATCATGCTATTCCATCCTTCATGCAAGTTGGAGTAAAGAAGATGATAGGTATAATCCTTGATCAATTCAACCACTTCTTGATGTGAATCCTAGGGTTTGAATGATGATGATGATGATTCAATCCAAAGATGTGAGAATTTTGTGAGGTTTGTAAGAGTTTGAGTATCTTATGGAAGAATAAGAAAATGGATGAAAATGGAGATTTTTGACAAATGGGAGCACCAACCCTTGCATGAATCAGCTTGCATGAATATATAGGTTGCATTAGAACCTCCTAGAACATTGGAGAAATTTCCCTTACACTTTTCCCTTTCAATTTGGATTATGTTACTTTTAATTCAAGCAACCATGGATAACTCACAAATCATGACCTAAGCTCAAAATTACACTTTATCCAATGTCTTTATAATGCCTTTTCCATTCAAAATGACCTATAATTTTGCACCATTTGGCCAAGATATGAAAAATACCATTTTTTAAGCCATTTTTCTTCATTAAATTCAACAATTTTGAAACCTTGTGCTATGGACATTTCCAATCTCTCATGGTCACTTTTCTAGACTCAAAATGTCATTTGGAGCAAGTTTTATGTTGTAAGTTTTTCCATTTGAGGCCTCCTTGTATGAGTTTTGGACATAGGTTAAAATGACCTGTAATTCACAAATGACCAAAATACCCTTTGCTTGCCAAGACCATAAGTTGAGTTCCACACATCATATGAAGTCATACTATACCATTATAGAAAGCTAAGACAATGAGGAACAATTCTTATGTTGACCAAAAATTCATTTGAAATCTCCTTGAGGGTTAAAAATAGCTTGGAAGTCAAGTCACTTTCACAGACAAAATTTCAGATACCTCAGATGACCTGTAACTTGTAAGGACCATAACTTGAGTTCTATAAATCTACTTGATGTCTTCCACCACTCAAATTAAAGGTCTTGAGATCCTCTACAAGTTTCATGTTGGCCAAGGATCCATTTGAAGCTTGCATTTTGACTTATCTTGCTTGGAAACTTGACCTAAACTAGGGGATTTTACACAGAAACCCTAATTTAGAGACTCCTCTTCTCCTTGATTTCTCTTGAATTCTTCTTAGCACAACAACATATCCTTATTCTCCATGTCAAATGATGGACCCCACATCTCTCCAATAACCCTTAATGCCTTTCAATCAGTCAATTGACCTAGGGTTGACCCAGGGTTGACCCAGATGAAACCCTAGTTGACTGTCTTCAACTGCAATTCTTGTGATCACCTCAACCACTTGTTTTCTTCTCCAAATGACTTTATAAGTCCTCTCATGATGTCTAGATGCTCTCCATGCCTTCCATTCACAGCTCACAACCCCCTTTATGACCCTCAGATACCCTCAGATAGGGGATAGACTCAAGGCTTGATCTGCTGAACTCTCTGCTCTCAAATTCTTTTCTGATGACTTGAATGAGATGGAATTAGGATAATAACCTCTTGATAGGTCTCTAGAGATGAGAATAATGATTGGTCCCCTGTTGAATGACTTGGTATGCTTATGCTATGCAGATGAATAACCTATATTCATGACTCTATATGCAAATGCTAATGATATTGAAACATAAACCCAGTGAATAAGGTTGAGCAAATTTTAGGGTGCAACAGCTGCCCCTATTCAAGCGGCTTGGACCCGATTGGGTGAAGGGCTCGGAGCCTTCAGACATTCGCGGTACGAGGCGGTTGAATACTAGTGAAACCAGAAATTTGCCAACCGCAGAAATAAACTGCGCTCCTGCTTGGGGAACGACATTCATCAGCTGAATCTGACTGTTTGCAACCGCCCACTGATCTCGTAACGACCATGCTGGGGATAACAGATTGCTTGCTTGTCCACATTAGGACTCTGTCTGTCATCAACACGAAGAAATCTCAACTAGAACCTGTCCACGTTAGGACTCCACCTGCCGTTAACCCAGACAAAGCTCGGCAACTCCGCTGGGGGTAATTTAATAAATCGTCCATGTTAGGAATGGACTCTTCCACGTTAGGAATACACCATCCACGTAAGGAGTCATCTCTTCTGCATCTGTCCACGTCAGGACTAAACCTTTCATCTTTCCACGTCAGGAAGCAATCTTCTTTCCACATAAGGAGAACTATATCAATCTGTCCACGTAAGGACCCCAATACCGCTCGACATGTCCGCGTCAGGACTCCGATCTTTCCGCGTAAGGAATACAACTTTGGTTCTGAACCTGTCCCCGTTAGGACTCACCTTTCCACGTAAGGCGTACATCATTCTTCCACGTCAGGAATCAACTTTTCTTGAATCTGTCCACGTAAGGACCCCAATTTTTCCACGTAAGGAATAAATCTTCTTTTGAGTCTGTCCACATCAGAACTAAACCCCTTCCACGTCAGGAATACACTCTTTCTTTCCACGTCAGGAATACAAGCCTCTTTCCACGTAAGGAATGCTATCCGTTTTCCACGCAAGGAAACATAACTTTTCCACATAAGGCAACCAATTCCTTTCGATTTGTCCGCGTCAGGACTACATTTTTCCACATAAGGAATGCCATCTTAATCTGTCCACGTAAGGACTCCACTCTTTCCACGTAAGGAATCACCTCTTTCCACGTAAGGAACTGAAACTTCTCTTTTCCCCTGTAAGGAATAGACTTGTCCATGTCAGGACCCCTCTTTCGTCTTGATTTGTCCACATCAGGACTCAGGCATCTTCGACCTGCTGAGGAACTAAGACTTGTCCACGTCAGGACTCACACCTTTGTCTGATCTGTCCACGTCAGGACCCATGCTTTGCCAACACGAAGGAAGATAACTGCTGAGAGGAACTGGTCCACATTAGGACACCAACACAAAGAGTAATCACTTTTGTCAACGTCATGACTTCCCATTTCACCAATTTCGAGAACCCGAATCTGCCCACGTTAGGACTAACACACTTCACGAACCCGGGGAAATAAACCTGTCCACGTTAGGACGCCCACTTCTGAAGAAATCCCGTCAATATAGGAATAAGTTGTCCACGTCAGGACTTAGTTCTCCATTGATCCCCACCCACAAACTTCTTAGCACCAACGTGACAGCGACTTTGGGGCGGACTTTACTGGGGATATCTGGGAACCAAACTACCGGATGCCTGTTCTGGTAATCGGAGGCAACTTCTGAAATTCTGATTCATGAAGCCCTTTTGATGACAAATAACTCTGCTTGGAAATAAAGAGAACCTTATCCTGGTAACTCTGTGGGGAATACTGCCGAAACTGACATTATCATTGGATGTCTCATGCCGAGATCTTGAGTATTTGGTAGCTCATTTGAGCAGGAGTTCTCTCCACCTGAACTGCTAGAGTACAAAAACTGCTTCAGCAAAATAAATGCTGAAGATAATGCCGACTCCGCCGGGAATAGCCAGATGCTACAGAATTATTCCAGCAAAATAAATGCTAGAAGGGTGAAGTCAACCATGCTGGGAAGTTGAGAGTTCGAACCAAACACCCTGCTGAGGTAACCCCTTGCTGGGGAATATAACTTTGCTGAGGAATAGCAGGTATGCCAAGTATGATTGGACTTCTCTGCTGGAGAGTGAACTGATATTACACGGTATCCTTGACAAAATAAATGACAGGACCCACCACCAACTCTGCCGGGGAGAGTCTTGATCTTCGAGTTCCACTGGGAGGAAAGAACATTTGCTGCAAGGAGAGAACTTCGCTGGGGATGAGATGATTCTCTTGGGGAAAATCAACTAACTCCGCCGGGAGAGGGTAAATGACCCTGCGAGGAAAGATGAACTTGTCTGGATACAGCTCACAACTATTAATCCTTTGCGGCTAAACCACTCTGCTTGAGATACACTGTCGGAGTACAGCCTTACGATCTTGGAATCGTCAATTCTGTTGAGGATGAACGACTTTGCTGGATAATCCTTTTTGCACAAGCTACGACTAGCTGGAGAGTTCTATCCTTCTTCGGGAAGAACCTGCATGACCTGCGTGAGGGCTGAGTCTTTAGTTATTGCAATCTTTCGATCACCTTCCTCGCACGGTTATGAAACCTGCAACAACACAAACAAGACAAGACAAGCCTATGCAACCAAATCAACTCAGGTTAGTGACGTTATTTTCAGTTAATTCAAAGCTTTAGCAACTGTTGGCAAGGGCCAGTGACGTTATACTCATGCTAGTATCATCAAACTTGGGCGTTAATCATGCACAAAACAGTAAAGAACAGTGTTAAGTACTGAATAACGTATTTTATTGATTGGGCCCCTGAATAGGCGGAGTTTTGTACACGGGATGCAACTCCTGAAATGAGGAAGCTACACAAGGCAAATATACACGTACACAAGTATGCACAAGAAGTATAAATATTGACAACTTAAATTTGCACACATGTCGGCAACGGGATGCAGATGAACACCACGACCTGATCCTCCCATGACTCGCCCGACTCTAATGCTTTCCCGGTATCCCCACTTCTGAAGAGATTGTATCCGATAACTGGCTCCTCAACTGTATTCTCCCGCATTGATGCTCATTGCACTTATCAAATTCGGACTGCAGTCATTTGCTTTTCAAATCCCTAACTTTTACGTGAACCGCCCTTTACGGGTTTTCAGTTCACCGGGATACCCTTTTTTGCCGAAGCCGCCCAGTGTAGGTTTTCAACCTCGCGGGTGTACATTTTTCAATTTTATCCCTAATTTTTGCCCGAACCTTTCATTCTGTTTTTGGTTCGCCAGGATGCCCCATTTTTGCCTGGACTCTCTTTTTTCTGTCCAGCGGGTCTATTTCAAGCAAAGTATTTTTTAACTGCGTCCGAATTCACAGGCGACGTGAAGTCTTCTCCGTCCATAGTGGACAACAACAACGCTCCTCCTGAAAAGACTTTCCTGACAACGTATGGCCCTTCGTAGTTGGGGGTCCACTTGCCCCTGTGATCTGCTTGCGGCGGGAGAATTCTCTTCAGCACAAGGTCGCCCGTCTGAAAGCTTCGCGGATGTATCTTCTTGTCGTACGCTTTCTTCATTCGGCTCTGGTACAAACGACCGTATGCTAGAGAAGCTAGCCTCTTCTCATCCATTAAGCTCAGTTGGTTCAATCTGTTTGTTACCCATTCTGCCTCGTCTAGCTGAACGTCTCGCAATACCCTCAGAGAAGGGATCTCAACTTCCAATGGTAATACCGCTTCCATTCCGTATACCAACGAGAACGGAGTTGCCCCGGTTGATGTGCGTACCGTCGTACGATAACCGTGCAAAACAAAAGGTAGCATTTCATGCCAATCCTTATAGGTCACCACCATTTTCTGAACAATCTTCTTGATATTTTTATTGGCCGCCTCAACAGCGCCATTCATCTTGGGTCGGTAAGGGGAGGAGTTGTGATGTTCGATCTTGAAATTCTGACAGAGCTCCTTCATCATTTTGTTGTTCAGATTTGAACCATTATCCGTGATTATCCGCTCGGGAATCCCATATCGGCAAATGATATCTCTCTTGATGAATCTGGCCACCACTTGCTTCGTTACATTTGCGTATGACGCCGCTTCCACCCACTTGGTGAAGTAATCGATTGCTACTAGAATGAACCGGTGCCCATTAGAAGCCGTCGGCTCGATCTTTCCAATCATATCGATTCCCCACATAGAGAATGGCCATGGCGATGACATCACATTGAGAGGACTCGGAGGCACATGGATCTTATCGGCATAGATTTGGCACTTGTGGCACTTCCTCGCAAACTTGAAACAGTCAGTTTCCATAGTCAGCCAAAAATAACCTGCCCGCAGCAGCTTTCTCGTCATAGCATGCCCACCAGCATGCGTGCCAAAGGTACCTTCGTGTATTTCCTCCATGAGCAACTTTGCCTCTTTTTCATCTACACAACGCAACAGCACCAAATCGTGGTTTCTTCTGTATAAGACGCCATCCGGGTTCAAATAGAAATTGCCTGCTAATCTCCTGAGAGTCTTCTGATCTGGACTGGATGCCCCAGCCGGATACTCTTTATTCTTCAGGAGATTAAGGATATCGAAATACCATGGTTTGTCATCGGATGCTTCATCAATAGCAAATACATAAGCTGGCCTGTCAAGCCGAGAGATAACGATTCGGGGAGCCTCGTTCCAGAAGTTGACTTTGTACATGGAAGACAAAGTGGCGAGAGCGTCCGCCATTTGGTTCTCTGCCCGCGGTACATGATGCAATTCAACCTTGTCGAAGAAAGGCAACAATCTCCTTGCATAATTCATGTAATGTATCAAATTGGGCTGACGCGTCTCCCATTCCCCTTTGATCTGATTCACCACCAGAGCTGAGTCTCCGTATACGTCCAGATGTTTGATTCGCAAATCAATGGCTTCTTCAAGCCCCATTATACAAGCTTCGTATTCGGCCTCATTATTGGTAACGGCAAAAGTCAGTCGAGCAGTAAACGGGATGTGCGACCCGTGTGGCGTGGTGATGATCGCCCCTATTCCGTTACCGTAAGCGTTCACAGCTCCGTCAAATATCATCTTCCATTTGGAACCCAACTCTGGTCCCTCGTCTGGCAACAGCTCTTCACAATCTTTCATCTTTAGATACATGATATCCTCGTCAGGAAAATCAAATCTCATTGATTGGTATTCTTCAATAGGCTGCTCCGCCAGATACTCAGACAGCACACTCCCCTTTATAGCCTTTTGCGAGACGTATTGAATGTCATATTCAGTCAAGACCATCTGCCAACGGGCAATTCTCCCTGACAACGCCTGCTTTTCAAACACATATTTGATAGGATCCATCTTCGAGATGAGCATGGTTGTATGATTCAGCATGTACTGCCTCAAGCGCTTGGCGGCCCAGGCTAGCGCGCAACAAGTTTTCTCCAGCATTGAATACCGAGATTCGCAGTCTGTAAATTTCTTACTCAGGTAATAGATCGCATGCTCTTTTCTCCCCGTCTCGTCGTGTTGACCGAGAACACAACCCATGCTTCCCTCAAGAACCGTCAAATACATTATCAAGGGTCTACCTGCCACCGGGGGTATCAAAATAGGAGGCTCCTGCAAATACTGCTTTATTTTGTCGAACGCCTTTTGACAATTTTCGTTCCACGTTACAGCTTGATCTTTCTTCAACAGCTTGAATAATGGTTCACACGTAGCAGTCAGGTGAGATATGAACCGGGCAATGTAGTTCAACCTCCCTAAAAACCCGCGCACCTCTTTCTCTGTTTTAGGCGTCGGCATCTCTTGAATTGCTTTTATTTTAGCAGGATCGACCTCTATTCCTCTTTCGCTTACGATAAACCCCAGCAGTTTGCCCGATCTCACCCCGAAGGTGCATTTGTTAGGGTTCAGCCTCAGCCTGAACTTCCTAAGCCTTTTAAATAACTTCAGCAGATTCCCCAGATGCTCTTCCTCCGTCTGGGATTTGGCAATCATATCGTCAACATAAACTTCGATTTCTTTATGCATCATGTCATGAAAAAGAGTCGTCATCGCACGCTGATATGTTGCCCTAGCATTTTTCAAACCAAAGGGCATCACTTTGTAGCAAAATGTTCCCCAAGGCGTTATGAAAGTGGTTTTCTCCATATCCTCTGGCGCCATTTTAATATGATTATAGCCTGAAAAGCCATCCATGAAGGAGAATACGGAGTATTGAGTAGTATTATCAACTAACACGTCAATATGAGGAAGTGGAAAATCGTCTTTTGGGCTTGCTTTATTCAAATCTCTATAATCCACGCACATTCGAACCTTGCCATCCTTCTTGGGCACTGGTACGATGTTGGCAACCCATGAAGGATACTTCGTCACAGCCAGGAAACCAGCGTCCCACTGTTTCTGAACCTCCTCTTTGATCTTCATTGCCATATCTGGTCGAGTCCTACGAAGCTTTTGTTTGACCGGCGGGCAATCTTCTTTCAGTGGCAAGCGATGCACAACCATGTCTGTATCGAGCCCCGGCATATCTTCATACGACCAAGCGAATACATCACTATACTCTCGGAGCATTTCAACCAGCCTTCGCTTGACATCGCTCTGCAGTGCGGCTCCGATACGAATATTCTTCTCAACCCCCTCCGACCCCAAGTTGATAATTTCGATGACCTCATCGTGAGGCAGAATGGCTCTTTCCTCTAGCCTCACCAACCAAGACAGTTCTTCAGGAACGTCACTATCTTCGACAACCTCTTCTTCAGCCTGAAACACCGGGTGCTCAAAGTCGGGACGAGTCATAGGTGGTTCAAGGATGTCATCTGAAAATGTTATCCTGCAAAAGGAACGGTTAAGCGCTTCAAAATGCGTATAAAGCGAACGACCACGTTGCCATTTTATTGAAAAATATAAAACAAGAAAGACAGGGATTACAGTATTTGCACATGAAAAAACGCCATTTATTCAATGATTAATACGCAATGTTTATAACAACACAGCCCTAAGCAAATCCTGATGCCCCGGGCAAGACATCAGATTATTCAACAATTAATAAAGCAAAGCATTACTGTTTAAAAGTCACAGGAACAAGCTCCTGAATAGACCAGTTGCACAGTCCTTGTCCTGGCGTGCTTGGTTGAATCCAGGCATCCATATCACAGTCGCTGTCTCCTTCATCAGACTCTGAAGCAGCATTGACAGTTTCATGACACACTCCACTGGCAGAGATGGTGATTGGCTTTCTGAAACGGGGTGCCCCCACGGAAGGAGTTGATGACGACGGTTGGTACCCCAGCCCGAACCGGTCCATCTTCACAGGAATGTCCAACACTTTGCCCCAGCCCTTGGCTTCTCCTGCTTCCACTAGAGCTTGAGCTTCTTTATACGATGAGACGGCTATCTCTGGCACTTTGCTCGGCCCGGGACCCTTGTCCTTGATGCGCAAACCTTCGAATGCCTGGCAGGGCGTTTCGTGGATCTCTCCGTCGACTTCCACATATTTAAATGAAGATAGATGGCTGACCAGGATGTCCTCTTCTCCGCACACGGTGACTACGCTGTCTCCAACCATATATTTTAACTTCTGATGCAGGGTGGACGTGACTGCCCCTGCTCCATGAATCCAGGGTCTTCCAAGCAAGCAGCTGTACGCAGGCTGTATGTCCATGATATAAAACTCAGTTGCAAATACCTCCGGCCCCACCTGTAGAGGCAATGTGATTGATCCAAAGACTGTTCTCCGCGTGCCGTCAAATGCTCTGACTACCAAATCACTAGGTGTACACAAAATTCCTCTAACATCCAGCTTCATCATCGCCTTCTTGGGCAGCACATTCAAAGATGACCCGGTGTCAACCAAGACGTGTGACATTACTGATCCTCTACACTCGACAGATACGTGCAGCGCCATATTGTGATCTCTCCCTTTCGGGGTCAGGTCGAAGTCAGTAAAGCCCAAGCTGTGGCCTGCATTCACATGTGCCAACACTCCTTCCAGCTGATTCACAGAGACGTCTTGGGGTACAAAAGAAGTGTCCAGGACTTTCATCAATGCATTTCTGTGAGCTTCCGAACACAACAGCAATGACAGGATAGATATTTTGGACGGCGTCTGCTGCAGATGCTCCACAATCTTATAATCACTTTTTCGAATCAAGCGCATAAATTCTTCTACGTCTTTCGATGCCGATTCTTTTTCACTTGCTTGCACTGGGACATTCTCAACTGCTTTCCCTTTTCCTTTCGCTAGTCTTTCGGCCTCCACTTCAGGAGATATAAAGATCCTGCCACTCCTTGTCATGCCTCCTGAGCCGACAACATTATCCACAGTCTCGGCTGGCTGCTTATTAACATCAATTTTTATCCCGTCACAATACACCTCTAACCCATATGACCATGGGACTGCTTTTGTGTTCTCGTACGGGATCGGCCCGGCCTTAGTTATGGTGATCGGTGGTCGCTGAGCTGGTGCTGCAATAGTGATCGTCTTCCGAGGAATTGTCACAGTGGCCACATCATTCTGATTATCTGCTACTGCCCCTGCGGGCTCTTCAGTGGCTGCTTGATCAAACTGCAATGTACCTTCATCAATTAAAGCCTGAATGCCCTTCTTCAAATCATCACACCCTCCAGCTAGGGTCCAACAGTCTAAGCAATACTCGTTACATCCCGGGTAAACACCCCCTTGTAACAGCCGGCTCTTTATCTCGCTCAGCGGCGTCTTCAAGTCTTCAACCTTCATAATCAGATTCAACCCTTCCTCAGTTAGAATGGCATTTGCCCCATGATTAGGCATGGGTTTCTGCACTATATTCGGACCTGCCGTTCCGAAATTGATAGTCTTATTGTCCAAAAGATCCTGCACAACATGCTTAAAAGCATGACAACCTTCTATATCGTGGCCCGGGGCCCCAGAATGAAACTCACAGTGCCGGCTTGCGTCGTAACCAAACGGGGGAGCTCCTGTTATCGGTGCCAGAGTTCTTTTCTCTACCAGGTTTAATCCCAACAATGTCTGCAACAAATCGGCATAGGTTGAGGGAGGCTTCTCAAACACTCTTCTCGGTTTACTACCCTGGAATCTTCGCTGTGCCTGCTGTGCCCCCTGCTGAGGCTGCTGCTGCTGCATTGGCTGTTGCTGAACCGGTGGTTGTTGCTGGAGTGGTTGTTTTTGATACGGGATAGTAACACTCGCCACCTGCTGCGGCTGACGATATTGACCTCGTCCCCTGCCTCGGCCCCGGCCTCCAAATACTGCGCTCGCCTCGCCCTGACGGCGCCCACCAAAAGCTTTCCTATTACTGCCAGATGCAGTTGATTCCTCGACTTGGAACTTTCCTTGCTTGATGTTACGTTCAATCTTTTCTCCCATCAGAATTAGGTCTGAAAAACTGGCCAGAGACGTGTGAAACAGCATATCATGAAACAGGCCTGTGAATGTGCCGACAAACATGTCATTCATTTCTTTATCTTCTACAGGAGGACGGACCCTGGCAGCCATATCGCGCCACCTTTGCGCGTACTCTTTAAAACTCTCCCCCTTCTTTTGCGACAGCCCGGCCAACTGGACCCGATTGGGTGCCAAGTCGCTGTTATACTTGTAGTGAGCTACAAATGCCTCTGCTAATTGCTTCCACGTCTTGATATCAGTTGGCTCCAACCCCATGTACCACTCTAGGGAAGGACCCGACAGACTATCCTGAAAGAAATGCATTAGCATTCTTTCGTCAGTTGAGTATGCAGACATCTTTCTGTAATAAGCTCGTACATGCACTTTTGGACATGTGTCTCCTTTGTACTTGTCAAACGCAGGAGCTTTGAATTTAATTGGCACCCTCAAGCCAGGTACCAGCCCCATTGTTGCCATGTCCAAACCCACAGCACTTTGGTTCAGGACTCCCCTCATCTGCTCTTCCAGCATTCTGATCTTCTGGGAATCATCCATCGGCCCTTCGAAACCTCCGCCGGAGAAAGCGTCCTCCTGCTGATCTTCTTGCCACATACCATTTCCAGCCCCATATCCATCATATCCATTATTACGCCCAGCTCTGATCTGATTCATCCCCGGACCTCGGCCTCTGTTGCCGTACCCTTGAACACCTCCAGCAAGACCAAAAGCCATAAATCCAGTACCGTTTCCATTTCCGAAACCTCCGTAACCCTGGTTGGTCGCGCCATAACCATCCTGCCCAAAGCCTTGAGCATTAAAGCCATACTTCCCCGCATTATCGAATCCCTGATCATTGAATCCGAATCCAGTATTGACAAAGCCGTTGCCGCCTAGATTATCTCCCAAATTGACATCACCCAGCCCAACATTATGGACAGCAGTCTCATTTCCGACTCCGACGTTACCAGTCACAGCAGCGGTAGCGTTGTTGACATTAGCAGCAGGTGTATTGATTACAGGTGGAGCCACCGGCGTGGGAGTACCGTTTCCATGAACAGTATCGACCCGTACAGACTGATGATCTTCATTACCATGACCAGCGTTTCGGGCCAACAGAGGCTGGACCATGGCCTGCAAATTCTCCTGCCCTTTCGCAATAGCTTCCATGGTCTGCATGAAGAGAGCGAGCTTCTCGCGCACATCTTGCATCTCGTTCTGCATTTGATCCATGATTCTTCGACAGTTGGTGCGGGTGCTGATCTGCAATCCTGAAAAGTACCTGTTACAGAACAGGAAATAAGACACTATTCAAAGATTACCTGTACTGCAATATGAATATGAATGCAATGCAATGTGTCTGTGCTTTAGGGAAATTCATTCCCCCAGTTCTAGTGTGAAGGTGCCAGTGCAGTGACAGTGTTGACAATAGGAATACCAGAGCTGAATCATAGAAAGCCTCATATATTGCAGGGAAAATCAATAAGCCGAGAGTACAATATCACTGAGAGTACAAAGAAGGCATGACCTCAACCAACAATCCTGGTGATGGTCAGCACTATGCAAATAAAGCATACAAACTACTATATGCAATGATCAAATCCTCCCAAAAGTCTGGTACTCTTCTATCAACTTCTTGGTCTCTGGATGGCTTGGTCGATCAAGCAGCCCTTCAACAAGTTGGTTTCTCTTCTTAAGAACACGGCGCACGTCTTCAGCAGTTTCTTCCCATGTTGCTTCTCCGAAGCAATCTTCTAGCTTTCGCTTCTGAGACACCGCTTCGTCTCTGCATTTGATTGCCTTGTTCAGTGCATGCTGGACACTATACCGGGTCATCACTTCTTCCTCACACTTCTTAATGCTAGACTTCAACTTCTCTTCGAGGTTGGAGACTTGCTGCTTCAGCTTATCTTCTCTCATCTTATTGTTGGTGAGAGTAGCATTCCAAGTCTTATTGCAAGAGGAGATTTCTCGGTGTGCTGCGTCGAGCGCCTTCTTTTTGGCTTCCAGCATGTCATGGGAGCTTCTGAACTCTTGCCCCAGACGTTCGCGCTTCTTCCTCTCCTCAGTCAACTCAGCCCCTAATCTGTTCATTAGCTCAATCTGCTGTTGGAAAGCATACACAGCCTTGTTTTTCTCACTGCGTACCTGGGCTAACTCTTGCTCTAACCCTTCATTGACCTTCATCAAGTCTTCTTTTTCTTTCACAACTTGCTCGTAGGCTTCCCGAGAAACAGTGGTTGGCTCTGCTACCGGAATAGGAACAAGGATTGGTACATCTGGGAATGGCATCCGCAACCGACTTGCTCTCTCCTGGATCCAAACCCTGTAAGGTGCATAGGTTTGACAATCATTCTTTCCTAACAACGGCTTCCCTCTGCGGTTAATACGCGTCCAGGCATGTTGCAACTTGGCTAATAACTCCCCCTTCACGTCACCTGTGAAGTACAGAGATTCCTGTACTTCTTCCTCCTGAGGTGGATTCTTCAGCGCATATCCAAACTGACGAATGAATAGAGAAGGGTTGTAATTGATACACCCTTTTCTTCCTATCAGCGGCACATTAGGGTACCCAGAACAACTGAAGATGATCTCAGATCCCAACAGGTCTCGATCAAACCACACAACGTCTTCGGAATATAGCCTCATCAGGCGCTCTGACCAACTGGCTGAGGTTGCACTGTCTGCAAAGGGTCCCTTCATGGGGAGATGACTTTTGAACCACATATTCAATAGAGGAGTACAACAGTACACAACTTTTCCCCTTCGGTTTTCGTTCTTGTAGTGCAATGAGTGGTAGAAGTCTCCGATCAACGTTGGCACTGGGTTGCCTGCAGCGAACAGATAGAAAGCATCCAGATCTACAAAGTTGGGCAGGTTAGGAAACATCACGATTCCATAAATGCATAAAGCCAAAATAGCATTGAAAACCACCCAACAACCGTTCTTGGCGTACTCTTGAGCTTTGCCAACCAGAAAATCTAGAGAGAAACCGGGAACCCCAAGCCAAGAAGTCACCAACAACTCAGCAGCATTCATATGCAAGGCTTTGGCTAAGTCCTCCAACTTGGGCTCAGCAGCAGAGTGAATAAAGGGAACCTTGTTCTGCACGGGAAGCTCAGTAAACTCCACATACTCTTCAATGGTAGGCCCTAGAATGAAGTCAGCAAACGTAAAACATCTCAATGCGGGATCATAGAACTGCATCAAGGTGTATAGCCCGTTCATCTCATCAGCAGTGGGCTTGCAGACTAATCTCAGTAATCTCCCATGACTCATTCTGAAGCTCCTCCTAACCTCCTCATCAGCGAGAGATATCAGACCAAGCAAAGAAGTAATATCAGGTGAAGGCAGCTTATACGCAACTGTCTTCCTCAAACCAGCCATAATCAATACTCAGAAGTCTGGACACTAGAATCGGAGGGTATGCAAATGCACCTGCAGCACAGACACACGTTAATGGGATGCAATGATAATGGGTATGTAAACAATGCAATGCAAGTAACATGCAACAGGGACCAAATGCCGTAGCTGAATAGCCTGAACCAAATCAAGAAAGGTCTCAGATAGACCATCCAGAAGTCATCAAACCCTGGTCTCAGATAGACCTAAAACAAAGCTCCAGTACTGGTCTCTGGCAGACCTCAAACCATAACTCCAACTGGTCTCTGGTAGACCTCAAATCACATCTCCAATTGGTCTTTGACAGACCTCAGAACTCTCCCATTGGTCTCTGACAGACCTCAGAACACATCTCCAACTGGTCCCTGACAGACCTCAGAACACATCTCCAAATGGTCTCTGATAGACCTCAGAACACCTCTCCAAATGGTCTCTGACAGACCTCCTAACTCTCCATAAATACCCAAGATCTCTGATCAAGAAATAACCGGTAGTCTGAAGGTCTAGTTACCTGCATAACCCCAAACCCTCTCACAGGTGGATGTCCTAGTAACTGACAAAGGTATGGCATCCTATGCGGTCGTCGGCGTCACAGACTTTCAGGGTTGATGATACGATTCCCAGAAGGAGTGGCATCATCAAATCCTGAAGAGGCCTCACTTAGCCAACTTCCAAATGATCGGTTCCCGGAGTCGACAATTCAGCTGACCAACAACCCCTTCGACCCAAAGGGTAGAAAAAGAAGCCAACCAGAAGAACCTCGTCCGAGTGTAGATTTCATGAGACACTAATGCAAGCAAAGCCGGCACGCGCCCACTACTTTCTACTCTAATTCTAGGTGCACTCAAGCCCAGGTCCGGCTTATCTCTCAATCATAGAACCACCCATCACCCCCAATACAGCAATAACAATCAATATATATAATGCAGAAAATAAAGGTCCGAAATATAAATCCATACAAAATCCTCGACGGGAAAACAAGCGTTAGGATTGACTCTCTTAAGGGACGTTGGATCCCAAATGCATAAGAACTATCGCAGTCCTTAGCAGCCGGGGGACGTTGGATCCCCAGCAGAGTCGCCAGCTGTCGCTACTGCGAAAATCGGCGCCGGCTGAACAGAAGAGTCGCCACCGTGCGTTATTTATCCCACGGGAGGGAAAGGAAACGCTCAGAGTAAACCTCGCACAACACGGGAAAGGTATGGTCATCGCAACCAAAACCTGGGTTCGGGAGTCGGTTACGCAAGGGGAAGGTATTAGCACCCCTCACGTCCGTCGTACTCGACGGGATCCATGCTTGTTTTCGGGTATGGATTGTTATTCTATCTAAACTATGGGTCAAGGGTTAAAAAGAAAATAAAACTGAAAATAAAAATGACTCGGCAAAGTATCGCACTTTATGCCTATGTATTCCCGTATGGAACGAGAAATCAGAGTCAACGTAGTTCGCCTACCTACGGGAAAGGAGGGGAAGGTTGCTCGCTAGGATATCGCATCCTATGCCTACGTACTTTCATACAGCATGAAAGATCAGAGCAAACGCAGTTCGGGCCACGTACGACACAAGTCTGTCTTGGTTGATTTTATTCCTTCTGAAAAAGGTTTTTCTGATTAGCAGTCCAAGCGGACAAAAATGACGTCTTGATGAGTCCACGTTCTTTTACGAAAGAAGTGTCTTTTATTGTGTTTGAAATCTTTATGGTGTTTTTCTGTTTGTTTTGAGGGAGAAGAGATAGAACTCTAACCTATGGTGGCAAAGGGAAACAAACTAACCTAATGTTATCATGCATGGGTTAAGACCTAGTGTCTATCATGCTCCTCTCTTGCACAGAGAGAAACAGAGATCCTAAGGGAATAGACGGGAACAGAAACAATATCAGATATATACAGTAAAACAGTAAAATGCATGGATGCAACAGTACAAGCGAGGCAAGGGAGTTCCACTCAACCTCGAACCTAGAAAACAATAGGCAAAAGTGAACAGGCTTCACTTTCAACCCAACAGGGTAAACAACAAACAATACAGTCCAGAAAACCAATCAATACATCAGCAATGAAATACAGCAAAAATGAACAGCCACATCAGCTCTGCATCAATATCTGACTTCAAGTAATCTCCACTCAGTTACAGGCTTCAACAAGTATTAATCTCTATCTTCAGGACCTTCAGGCAAGGGCTTTGATCATCTGTCTTCCATCTGCAATGGCTTTTCTTCATGTCTCAGGCTAGGATGAACATCAGTCAACCAGATGAGGTGAATGAATGTTAGACAGTTAATTACCTACCAAGGGTGGTTCATCAACTGTTAACATTAAACATAAAGTTTCCTCTCAAAAGTTCTATCTTTCAAATATATTCACTGATCCTTCCAAAGGAAGGAGGTGGATATTTGAAAGAGACTTTGAATCATAGAGAAAGGATAGAGGCAAACAAAGCCATCTATGTTTGAGAAGCAAGCCTTCTAATCTAGAGCTCTGCCTAGCTCCTAAACCCTAGTCTCCTCAGCAGCTGCTAGCAAGAACCTCCCCCTCAACTCTGACAGTTGCTCTTCAATCTCTGGATCTCCAATGGTCTTCATCTCCTCAGTCTTCAGCTTTCCCAAGTCCCCAGACAATCCCAATACCCAAGCAAGCAAGCAATAATCCCCAGAGGGCACACCACACCAGTCAATCAGATATATACAGAGTATTAATAGCAGTAGGGGAATCCTAACTTTTTCTAAGGGATCTAATAACTACCCATAGCCCCTATAGTCCCATAACTAAACTAGTCAAACCCTAAGTCCTAAGGGAAAGAATCAAGCCTCCTAAGTCATCACCTAAAACCCTAATTTTATCCATGTTATTCACACTTACACTAAGCATATAAATTAATTTCTAAAAATGGGACCTAAATTGAATCTACAAGTTCAATGTCTAACCTAAACAACCTAAAAAGAATGGATGAAAAATATGAAAGTATCTAATAGAACAAAAATTAATAAAATCATGTATGAAATGAACCCATTTAAAATGTCATTTATTTAGAAAATATGGGAAAAATATCAAATTAAAAATAAAATGCAATTTTTATTTTTTATAATTTTCTAGACATCCTAAAGAAAATAATGCAAAAAGAATGAATTAAAAATGATGATTTTGCTATTTATTATGAATTTTAGAAGATGCATGAAAAAATTAAAGAAAATAAAAGAAAATATAAAGAAATAAGATGGAGGGGGTGAGAAAAGCAAGAAAACCAAGTTAAGCGCGTTGGGCTTATGAAATTGGGGGGTGTGGATAGCTATCTGAGCCCAATCCCCCCAATTAATGAAACAGTGCGTTTGGGATTTCAAATTCTCCCACCAAAACTCAGATCAAACGTGGGCCGTTGGATGATACTCCCAGTCAAGAGTCCCACCTCCATCGTACGGCTCTCCACCCTTCTTCAACCTCCAGCTCCTAGGGTTTTCAGTCATGCACTCCATGCACGAAGGTTCCACCCACTCGTTCTTCATGCTTTCTTGATGAAAAATAACAACTCCAAACCCTAAAATACTCTACAAAACTCAAGGAATCCCTATCTAATCCTAGTTTTCCCTAACTCTCATTGCACACTTCAAACAGAGAGCACGAAATTCAGGACACACCATGCTTGCCTGAGGTCAAAGTTACCAGAACTCAAACCTGATGATCCACAGATATTCTACATGCTTGCCTCATTATTCTATGCTTCATCACATTGATTATAACTCAACACACAGCTTATTATCGAAGCCAACAGAAATGGCAACCTGTCATTGATCTCCATGAATCTATCCCTAAACTTCAAGAATTGATCCTCTAGGGTTTCTAAACAACATTATCCTAACCACATGATCTCTACCAGCCAGAATAGTGAGATTCGAAGAAGTTTACATACCTTGCACTTGATGATGGTGATGGTAGTTAGACCTCAATTCAACCTTTGATACTTGCTGAAAACGATCTCCAATGAATGAATATGCTTCTGTTTGCAATGATTTGTGCTTAATCCTTGTGAATCATGCTATTCCATCCTTCATGCAAGTTGGAGTAAAGAAGATGATAGGTATAATCCTTGATCAATTCAACCACTTCTTGATGTGAATCCTAGGGTTTGAATGATGATGATGATGATTCAATCCAAAGATGTGAGAATTTTGTGAGGTTTGTAAGAGTTTGAGTATCTTATGGAAGAATAAGAAAATGGATGAAAATGGAGATTTTTGACAAATGGGAGCACCAACCCTTGCATGAATCAGCTTGCATGAATATATAGGTTGCATTAGAACCTCCTAGAACATTGGAGAAATTTCCCTTACACTTTTCCCTTTCAATTTGGATTATGTTACTTTTAATTCAAGCAACCATGGATAACTCACAAATCATGACCTAAGCTCAAAATTCCACTTTATCCAATGTCTTTAGAATGCCTTTTCCATTCAAAATGACCTATAATTTTGCACCATTTGGCCAAGATATGAAAAATACCATTTTTTAAGCCATTTTTCTTCATTAAATTCAACAATTTTGAAACCTTGTGCTATGGACATTTCCAATCTCTCATGGTCACTTTTCTAGACTCAAAATGTCATTTGGAGCAAGTTTTATGTTGTAAGTTTTTCCATTTGAGGCCTCCTTGTATGAGTTTTGGACATAGGTTAAAATGACCTGTAATTCACAAATGACCAAAATACCCTTTGCTTGCCAAGACCATAAGTTGAGTTCCACACATCATATGAAGTCATACTATACCATTCTAGAAAGCTAAGACAATGAGTAACAATTCTTATGTTGACCAAAAATTCATTTGAAATCTCCTTGAGGGTTAAAAATAGCTTGGAAGTCAAGTCACTTTCACAGACAAAATTTCAGATACCTCAGATGACCTGTAACTTGTAAGGACCATAACTTGAGTTCTATAAATCTCCTTGATGTCTTCCACCACTAAAATTAAAGGTCTTGAGATCCTCTACAAGTTTCATGTTGGCCAAGGATCCATTTGAAGCTTGAATTTTGACTTATCTTGCTTGGAAACTTGACCTAAACTAGGGGATTTTACACAGAAACCCTAATTTAGAGACTCCTCTTCTCCTTGATTTCTCTTGAATTCTTCTTAGCACAACAACATATCCTTATTCTCCATGTCAAATGATGGACCCCACATCTCTCCAATAACCCTTAATGCCTTTCAATCAGTCAATTGACCTAGGGTTGACCCAGGGTTGACCCAGATGAAACCCTAGTTGACTGTCTTCAACTGCAATTCTTGTGATCACCTCAACCACTTGTTTTCTTCTCCAAATGACTTTCTAAGTCCTCTCATGATGTCTAGATGCTCTCCATGCCTTCCATTCACAGCTCACAACCCCCTTTATGACCCTCAGATACCCTCAGATAGGGGATAGACTCAAGGCTTGATCTGCTGAACTCTCTGCTCTCAAATTCTTTTCTGATGACTTGAATGAGATGGAATTAGGATAATAACCTCTTGATAGGTCTCTAGAGATGAGAATAATGATTGGTCCCCTGTTGAATGACTTGGTATGCTTATGCTATGCAGATGAATAACCTATATTCATGACTCTATATGCAAATGATAATGATATTGAAACATAAACCCAGTGAATAAGGTTGAGCAAATTTTAGGGTGCAACAGCTGCCCCTATTCAAGCGGCTTGGACCCGATTGGGTGAAGGGCTCGGAGCCTTCAGACATTCGCGGTACGAGGCGGTTGAATACTAGTGAAACCAGAAATTTGCCAACCGCATAAATAAACTGCGCTCCTGCTTGGGGAACGACATTCATCAGCTGAATCTGACTGTTTGCAACCGCCCACTGATCTCGTAACGACCACGCTGGGGATAACAGATTGCTTGCTTGTCCACATTAGGACTCTGTCTGTCATCAACACGAAGAAATCTCAACTAGAACCTGTCCACGTTAGGACTCCACCTGCCGTTAACCCAGACAAAGCTCGGCAACTCCGCTGGGGGTAATTTAATAAATCGTCCATGTTAGGAATGGACTCTTCCACGTTAGGAATACACCATCCACGTAAGGAGTCATCTCTTCTGCATCTGTCCACGTCAGGACTAAACCTTTCATCTTTCCACGTCAGGAAGCAATCTTCTTTCCACATAAGGAGAACTATATCAATCTGTCCACGTAAGGACCCCAATACCGCTCGACATGTCCGCGTCAGGACTCCGATCTTTCCGCGTAAGGAATACAACTTTGGTTCTGAACCTGTCCCCGTTAGGACTCACCTTTCCACGTAAGGCGTACATCATTCTTCCACGTCAGGAATCAACTTTTCTTGAATCTGTCCACGTAAGGACCCCAATTTTTCCACGTAAGGAATAAATCTTCTTTTGAGTCTGTCCACATCAGAACTAAACCCCTTCCACGTCAGGAATACACTCTTTCTTTCCACGTCAGGAATACAAGCCTCTTTCCACGTAAGGAATGCTATCCGTTTTCCACGCAAGGAAACATAACTTTTCCACATAAGGCAACCAATTCCTTTCGATTTGTCCGCGTCAGGACTACATTTTTCCACATAAAGAATGCCATCTTAATCTGTCCACGTAAGGACTCCACTCTTTCCACGTAAGGAATCACCTCTTTCCACGTAAGGAACTGAAACTTCTCTTTTCCCCTGTAAGGAATAGACTTGTCCATGTCAGGACCCCTCTTTCGTCTTGATTTGTCCACATCAGGACTCAGGCATCTTCGACCTGCTGAGGAACTAAGACTTGTCCACGTCAGGACTCACACCTTTGTCTGATCTGTCCACGTCAGGACCCATGCTTTGCCAACACGAAGGAAGATAACTGCTGAGAGGAACTGGTCCACATCAGGACACCAACACAAAGAGTAATCACTTTTGTCAACGTCATGACTTCCCATTTCACCAATTTCGAGAACCCGAATCTGCCCACGTTAGGACTAACACACTTCACGAACCCGGGGAAATAAACCTGTCCACGTTAGGACGCCCACTTCTGAAGAAATCCCGTCAATATAGGAATAAGTTGTCCACGTCAGGACTTAGTTCTCCATTGATCCCCACCCACAAACTTCTTAGCACCAACGTGACAGCGACTTTGGGGCGGACTTTACTGGGGATATCTGGGAACCAAACTACCGGATGCCTGTTCTGGTAATCGGAGGCAACTTCTGAAATTCTAATTCATGAAGCCCTTTTGATGACAAATAACTCTGCTTGGAAATAAAGAGAACCTTATCCTGGTAACTCTGTGGGGAATACTGCCGAAACTGACATTATCATTGGATGTCTCATGCCGAGATCTTGAGTATTTGGTAGCTCATTTGAGCAGGAGTTCTCTCCACCTGAACTGCTAGAGTACAGAAACTGCTTCAGCAAAATAAATGCTGAAGATAATGCCGACTCCGCCGGGAATAGCCAGATGCTACAGAATTATTCCAGCAAAATAAATGCTAGAAGGGTGAAGTCAACCATGCTGGGAAGTTGAGAGTTCGAACCAAACACCCTGCTGAGGTAACCCCTTGCTGGGGAATATAACTTTGCTGAGGAATAGCAGGTATGCCAAGTATGATTGGACTTCTCTGCTGGAGAGTGAACTGATATTACACGGTATCCTTGACAAAATAAATGACAGGACCCACCACCAACTCTGCCGGGGAGAGTCTTGATCTTCGAGTTCCACTGGGAGGAAAGAACATTTGCTGCAAGGAGAGAACTCCGCTGGGGATGGGATGATTCTCTTGGGGAAAATCAACTAACTCCGCCGGGAGAGGGTAAATGACCCTGCGAGGAAAGATGGACTTGTCTGGATACAGCTCACAACTATTAATCCTTTGCGGCTAAACCACTCTGCTTGAGATACACTGTCGGAGTACAACCTTACGATCTTGGAATCGTCAATTCTGTTGAGGATGAACGACTTTGCTGGATAATCCTTTTTGCACAAGCTACGACTAGCTGGAGAGTTCTATCCTTCTTCGGGAAGAACCTGCATGACCTGCGTGAGGGCTGAGTCTTTAGTTATTGCAATCTTTCGATCACCTTCCTCGCACGGTTATGAAACCTGCAACAACACAAACAAGACAAGACAAGCCTATGCAACCAAATCAACTCAGGTTAGTGACGTTATTTTCAGTTAATTCAAAGCTTTAGCAACTGTTGGCAAGGGCCAGTGACGTTATACTCATGCTAGTTTCATCAAACTTGGGCGTTAATCATGCACAAAACAGTAAAGAACAGTGTTAAGTACTGAATAACGTATTTTATTGATTGGGCCCCTGAATAGGCGGAGTTTTGTACACGGGATGCAACTCCTGAAATGAGGAAGCTACACAAGGCAAATATACACGTACACAAGTATGCACAAGAAGTATAAATATTGACAACTTAAATTTGCACACATGTCGGCAACGGGATGCAGATGAACACCACGACCTGATCCTCCCATGACTCGCCCGACTCTAATGCTTTCCCGGTATCCCCACTTCTGAAGAGATTGTATCCGATAACTGGCTCCTCAACTGTATTCTCCCGCATTGATGCTCATTGCACTTATCAAATTCGGACTGCAGTCATTTGCTTTTCAAATCCCTAACTTTTGCGTGAACCGCCCTTTACGGGTTTTCAGTTCACCGGGATACCCTTTTTTGCCGAAGCCGCCCAGTGTAGGTTTTCAACCTCGCGGGTGTACATTTTTCAATTTTATCCCTAATTTTTGCCCGAACCTTTCATTCTGTTTTTGGTTCGCCAGGATGCCCCATTTTTGCCTGGACTCTCTTTTTTCTGTCCAGCGGGTCTATTTCAAGCAAAGTATTTTTTAACTGTGTCCGAATTCACAGGCGACGTGAAGTCTTCTCCGTCCATAGTGGACAACAACAACGCTCCTCCTGAAAAGACTTTCCTGACAACGTATGGCCCTTCGTAGTTGGGGGTCCACTTGCCCCTGTGATCTGCTTGCGGCGGGAGAATTCTCTTCAGCACAAGGTCGCCCGTCTGAAAGCTTCGCGGATGTATCTTCTTGTCGTACGCTTTCTTCATTCGGCTCTGGTACAAACGACCGTATGCTAGAGAAGCTAGCCTCTTCTCATCCATTAAGCTCAGTTGGTTCAATCTGTTTGTTACCCATTCTGCCTCGTCTAGCTGAACGTCTCGCAATACCCTCAGAGAAGGGATCTCAACTTCCAATGGTAATACCGCTTCCATTCCGTATACCAACGAGAACGAAGTTGCCCCGGTTGATGTGCGTACCGTCGTACGATAACCGTGCAAAGCAAAAGGTAGCATTTCATGCCAATCCTTATAGGTCACCACCATTTTCTGAACAATCTTCTTGATATTTTTATTGGCCGCCTCAACAGCGCCATTCATCTTGGGTCGGTAAGGGGAGGAGTTGTGATGTTCAATCTTGAAATTCTGACAGAGCTCCTTCATCATTTTGTTGTTCAGATTTGAACCATTATCCGTGATTATCCGCTCGGGAATCCCATATCGGCAAATGATATCTCTCTTGATGAATCTGGCCACCACTTGCTTCGTTACGTTTGCGTATGACGCCGCTTCCACCCACTTGGTGAAGTAATCGATTGCTACTAGAATGAACCGGTGCCCATTAGAAGCCGTCGGCTCGATCTTTCCAATCATATCGATTCCCCACATAGAGAATGGCCATGGCGATGACATCACATTGAGAGGACTCGGAGGCACATGGATCTTATCGGCATAGATTTGGCACTTGTGGCACTTCCTCGCAAACTTGAAACAGTCAGTTTCCATAGTCAGCCAAAAATAACCTGCCCGCAGCAGCTTTCTCGTCATAGCATGCCCACCAGCATGCGTGCCAAAGGTACCTTCGTGTATTTCCTCCATGAGCAACTTTGCCTCTTTTTCATCTACACAACGCAACAGCACCAAATCGTGGTTTCTTCTGTATAAGACGCCATCCGGGTTCAAATAGAAATTGCCTGCTAATCTCCTGAGAGTCTTCTGATCTTGACTGGATGCCCCAGCCGGATACTCTTTATTCTTCAGGAGATTAAGGATATCGAAATACCATGGTTTGTCATCGGATGCTTCATCAATAGCAAATACATAAGCTGGCCTGTCAAGCCGAGAGATAACGATTCGGGGAGCCTCGTTCCAGAAGTTGACTTTGTACATGGAAGACAAAGTGGCGAGAGCGTCCGCCATTTGGTTCTCTGCCCGCGGTACATGATGCAATTCAACCTTGTCGAAGAAAGGAAACAATCTCCTTGCATAATTCATGTAATGTATCAAATTGGGCTGACGCGTCTCCCATTCCCCTTTGATCTGATTCACCACCAGAGCTGAGTCTCCGTATACGTCCAGATGTTTGATTCGCAAATCAATGGCTTCTTCAAGCCCCATTATACAAGCTTCGTATTCGGCCTCATTATTGGTAACGGCAAAAGTCAGTCGAGCAGTAAACGGGATGTGCGACCCGTGTGGCGTGGTGATGATCGCCCCTATTCCGTTACCGTAAGCGTTCACAGCTCCGTCAAATATCATCTTCCATTTGGAACCCAACTCTGGTCCCTCGTCTGGCAACGGCTCTTCACAATCTTTCATCTTTAGATACATGATATCCTCGTCAGGAAAATCAAATCTCATTGATTGGTATTCTTCAATAGGCTGCTCCGCCAGATACTCAGACAGCACACTCCCCTTTATAGCCTTTTGCGAGACGTATTGAATGTCATATTCAGTCAAGACCATCTGCCAACGGGCAATTCTCCCTGACAACGCCTGCTTTTCAAACACATATTTGATAGGATCCATCTTCGAGATGAGCATGGTTGTATGATTCAGCATGTACTGCCTCAAGCGCTTGGCGGCCCAGGCTAGCGCGCAACAAGTTTTCTCCAGCATTGAATACCGAGATTCGCAGTCTGTAAATTTCTTACTCAGGTAATAGATCGCATGCTCTTTTCTCCCCGTCTCGTCGTGTTGACCGAGAACACAACCCATGCTTCCCTCAAGAACCGTCAAATACATTATCAAGGGTCTACCTGCCACCGGGGGTATCAAAATAGGAGGCTCCTGCAAATACTGCTTTATTTTGTCGAACGCCTTTTGACAATTTTCGTTCCACGTTACAGCTTGATCTTTCTTCAACAGCTTGAATAATGGTTCACACGTAGCAGTCAGGTGAGATATGAACCGGGCAATGTAGTTCAACCTCCCTAAAAACCCGCGCACCTCTTTCTCTGTTTTAGGCGTCGGCATCTCTTGAATTGCTTTTATTTTAGCAGGATCGACCTCTATTCCTCTTTCGCTTACGATAAACCCCAGCAGTTTGCCCGATCTCACCCCGAAGGTGCATTTGTTAGGGTTCAGCCTCAGCCTGAACTTCCTAAGCCTTTTAAATAACTTCAGCAGATTCCCCAGATGCTCTTCCTCCGTCTGGGATTTGGCAATCATATCGTCAACATAAACTTCAATTTCTTTATGCATCATGTCATGAAAAAGAGTCGTCATCGCACGCTGATATGTTGCCCCAGCATTTTTCAAACCAAAGGGCATCACTTTGTAGCAAAATGTTCCCCAAGGCGTTATGAAAGTGGTTTTCTCCATATCCTCTGGCGCCATTTTAATCTGATTATAGCCTGAAAAGCCATCCATGAAGGAGAATACGGAGTATTGAGCAGTATTATCAACTAACACGTCAATATGAGGAAGTGGAAAATCGTCTTTTGGGCTTGCTTTATTCAAATCTCTATAATCCACGCACATTCGAACCTTGCCATCCTTCTTGGGCACTGGTACGTTGTTGGCAACCCATGAAGGATACTTCGTCACAGCCAGGAAACCAGCGTCCCACTGTTTCTGAACCTCCTCTTTGATCTTCATTGCCATATCTGGTCGAGTCCTACGAAGCTTTTGTTTGACCGGCGGGCAATCTTCTTTCAGTGGCAAGCGATGCACAACCATGTCTGTATCGAGCCCCGGCATATCTTCATACGACCAAGCGAATACATCACTATACTCTCGGAGCATTTCAACCAGCCTTCGCTTGACATCGCTCTGCAGTGCGGCTCCGATATGAATATTCTTCTCAACCCCCTCCGACCCCAAGTTGATAATTTCGATGACCTCATCGTGAGGCAGAATGGCTCTTTCCTCTTGCCTCACCAACCAAGACAGTTCTTCAGGAACGTCACTATCTTCGACAACCTCTTCTTCAGCCTGAAACACCGGGTGCTCAAAGTCGGGACGAGTCATAGGTGGTTCAAGGATGTCATCTGAAAATGTTATCCTGCAAAAGGAACGGTTAAGCGCTTCAAAATGCGTATAAAGCGAACGACCACGTTGCCATTTTATTGAAAAATATAAAATAAGAAAGACAGGGATTACAGTATTTGCACATGAAAAAACGCCATTTATTCAATGATTAATACGCAATGTTTATAACAACACAGCCCTAAGCAAATCCTGATGCCCCGGGCAAGACATCAGATTATTCAACAATTAATAAAGCAAAGCATTACTGTTTAAAAGTCACAGGAACAAGCTCCTGAATAGACCAGTTGCACAGTCCTTGTCCTGGCGTGCTTGGTTGAATCCAGGCATCCATATCACAGTCGCTGTCTCCTTCATCAGACTCTGAAGCAGCATTGACAGTTTCATGACACACTCCACTGGCAGAGATGGTGATTGGCTTTCTGAAACGGGGTGCCCCCACGGAAGGAGTTGATGACGACGGTTGGTACCCCAGCCCGAACCGGTCCATCTTCACAGGAATGTCCAGCACTTTGCCCCAGCCATTGGCTTCTCCTGCTTCCACTAGAGCTTGAGCTTCTTTATACGATGAGACGGCTATCTCTGGCACTTTTCTCGGCCCGGGACCCTTGTCCTTGATGCGCAAACCTTCGAATGCCTGGCAGGGCGTTTCGTGGATCTCTCCGTCGACTTCCACATATTTAAATGAAGATAGATGGCTGACCAGGATGTCCTCTTCTCCGCACACGGTGACTACGCTGTCTCCAACCATATATTTTAACTTCTGATGCAGGGTGGACGTGACTGCCCCTGCTCCATGAATCCAGGGTCTTCCAAGCAAGCAGCTGTACGCAGGCTGTATGTCCATGATATAAAACTCAGTTGCAAATACCTCCGGCCCCACCTGTAGAGGCAATGTGATTGATCCAAAGACTGTTCTCCGCGTGCCGTCAAATGCTCTGACTACCAAATCACTGGGTGTACACAAAATTCCTCTAACATCCAGCTTCATCATCGCCTTCTTGGGAAGCACATTCAAAGATGACCCGGTGTCAACCAAGACGTGTGACATTACTGATCCTCTACACTCGACAGATACGTGCAGCGCCATATTGTGATCTCTCCCTTTCGGGGTCAGGTCGAAGTCAGTAAAGCCCAAGCTGTGGCCTGCATTCACATGTGCCAACACTCCTTCCAGCTGATTCACAGAGACGTCTTGGGGTACAAAAGAAGTGTCCAGGACTTTCATCAACGCATTTCTGTGAGCTTCTGAACACAACAGCAATGACAGGATAGATATTTTGGACGGCGTCTGCTGCAGATGCTCCACAATCTTATAATCACTTTTTCGAATCAAGCGCATGAATTCTTCTACGTCTTTCGATGCCGATTCTTTTTCACTTGCTTGCACTGGGACATTCTCAACTGCTTTCCCTTTTCCTTTCGCTAGTCTTTCGGCCTCCACTTCAGGAGATATAAAGATCCTGCCACTCCTTGTCATGCCTCCTGAGCCGACAACATTATCCACAATCTCTGCTGGCTGCTTATTAACATCAATTTTTATCCCGTCACAATACACCTCTAACCCATATGACCATGGGACTGCTTTTGTGTTCTCGTACGGGATCGGCCCGGCCTTAGTTATGGTGATCGGTGGTCGCTGAGCTGGTGCTGCAATAGTGATCGTCTTCCGAGGAATTGTCACAGTGGCCACATCATTCTGATTATCTGCTACTGCCCCTGCGGGCTCTTCAGTGGCTGCTTGATCAAACTGCAATGTACCTTCATCAATTAAAGCCTGAATGCCCTTCTTCAAATCATCACACCCTCCAGCTAGGGTCCAACAGTCTAAGCAATACTCGTTACATCCCGGGTAAACACCCCCTTGTAACAGCCGGCTCTTTATCTCGCTCAGCGGCGTCTTCAAGTCTTCAACCTTCATAATCAGATTCAACCCTTCCTCAGTTAGAATGGCATTTGCCCCATGATTAGGCATGGGTTTCTGCACTATATTCGGACCTGCCGTTCCGAAATTGATAGTCTTATTGTCCAAAAGATCCTGCACAACATGCTTAAAAGCATGACAACCTTCTATATCGTGGCCCGGGGCCCCAGAATGAAACTCACAGTGCCGGCTTGCGTCGTAACCAAATGGGGGAGCTCCTGTTATCGGTGCCAGAGTTCTTTTCTCTACCAGGTTTAATCCCAACAATGTCTGCAACAAATCGGCATAGGTTGAGGGAGGCTTCTCAAACACTCTTCTCGGTTTACTACCCTGGAATCTTCGCTGTGCCTGCTGTGCCCCCTGCTGAGGCTGCTGCTGCTGCATTGGCTGTTGCTGAACCGGTGGTTGTTGCTGGAGTGGTTGTTGTTGATACGGGATAGTAACACTCGCCACCTGCTGCGGCTGACGATATTGACCTCGTCCCCTGCCTCGGCCCCGGCCTCGGCCTCCAAATACTGCGCTCGCCTCGCCCTGACGGCGCCCACCAAAAGCTTTCCTATTACTGCCAGATGCAGTTGATTCCTCGACTTGGAACTTTCCTTGCTTGATGTTACGTTCAATCTTTTCTCCCATCAGAATTAGGTCTGAAAAACTGGCCAGAGACGTGTGAAACAGCATATCATGAAACAGGCCTGTGAATGTGCCGACAAACATGTCATTCATTTCTTTATCTTCTACAGGAGGACGGACCCTGGCAGCCATATCGCGCCACCTTTGCGCGTACTCTTTAAAACTCTCCCCCTTCTTTTGCGACAGCCCGGCCAACTGGACCCGATTGGGTGCCAAGTCGCTGTTATACTTGTAGTGAGCTACAAATGCCTCTGCTAATTGCTTCCACGTCTTGATATCAGTTGGCTCCAACCCCATGTACCACTCTAGGGAAGGACCCGACAGACTATCCTGAAAGAAATGCATTAGCATTCTTTCGTCAGTTGAGTATGCAGACATCTTTCTGTAATAAGCTCGTACATGCACTTTTGGACATGTGTCTCCTTTGTACTTGTCAAACGCAGGAGCTTTGAATTTAATTGGCACCCTCAAGCCAGGTACCAACCCCATTGTTGCCATGTCCAAACCCACAGCACTTTGGTTCAGGACTCCCCTCATCTGCTCTTCCAGCATTCTAATCTTCTGGGAATCATCCATCGGCCCTTCGAAACCTCCGCCGGAGAAAGCGTCCTCCTGCTGATCTTCTTGCCACATACCATTTCCAGCCCCATATCCATCATATCCATTATTACGCCCAGCTCTGATCTGATTCATCCCCGGACCTCGGCCTCTGTTGCCGTACCCTTGAACACCTCCAGCAAGACCAAAAGCCATAAATCCAGTACCGTTTCCATTTCCGAAGCCTCCGTAACCCTGGTTGGTCGCGCCATAACCATCCTGCCCAAAACCTTGAGCATTAAAGCCATACTTCCCCGCATTATCGAATCCCTGATCATTGAATCCGAATCCAGTATTGGCAAAGCCGTTGCCGCCTAGATTATCTCCCAAATTGACATCACCCAGCCCAACATTATGGACAGCAGTCTCATTTCCGACTCCGACGTTACCAGTCACAGCAGCGGTAGCGTTGTTGACATTAGCAGCAGGTGTATTGATTACAGGTGGAGCCACCGGCGTGGGAGTACCGTCTCCATGAACAGTATCGACCCGTACAGACTGATGATCTTCATTACCATGACCAGCGTTTCGGGCCAACAGAGGCTGGACCATGGCCTGCAAATTCTCCTGCCCTTTCGCAATAGCTTCCATGGTCTGCATGAAGAGAGCGAGCTTCTCGCGCACATCTTGCATCCCGTTCTGCATTTGATCCATGATTCTTCGACAGTTGGTGCGGGTAGAATAGCGGTGCGGGTGCTGATCTGCAATCCTGAAAAGTACCTGTTACAGAACAGGAAATAAGACACTATTCAAAGATTACCTGTACTGCAATATGAATATGAATGCAATGCAATGTGTCTGTGCTTTAGGGAAATTCATTCCCCCAGTTCTAGTGTGAAGGTGCCAGTGCAGTGACAGTGTTGACAATAGGAATACCGGAGCTGAATCATAGAAAGCCTCATATATTGCAGGGAAAATCAATAAGCCGAGAGTACAATATCACTGAGAGTACAAAGAAGGCATGACCTCAACCAACAATCCTGGTGATGGTCAGCACTATGCAAATAAAGCATACAAACTACTATATGCAATGATCAAATCCTCCCAAAAGTCTGGTACTCTTCTATCAACTTCTTGGTCTCTGGATGGCTTGGTCGATCAAGCAGCCCTTCAACAAGTTGGTTTCTCTTCTTAAGAACACGGCGCACGTCTTCAGCAGTTTCTTCCCATGTTGCTTCTCCGAAGCAATCTTCTAGCTTTCGCTTCTGAGACACCGCTTCGTCTCTGCATTTGATTGCCTTGTTCAGTGCATGCTGGACACTATACCGGGTCATCACTTCTTCCTCACACTTCTTAATGCTAGACTTCAACTTCTCTTCGAGGTCGGAGACTTGCTGCTTCAGCTTATCTTCTCTCATCTTATTGTTGGTGAGAGTAGCATTCCAAGTCTTATTGCAAGAGGAGATTTCTCGGTGTGCTGCGTCGAGCGCCTTCTTTTTGGCTTCCAGCATGTCATGGGAGCTTCTGAACTCTTGCCCCAGACGTTCGCGCTTCTTCCTCTCCTCAGTCAACTCAGCCCCTAATCTGTTCATTAGCTCAATCTGCTGTTGGAAAGCATACACAACCTTGTTTTTCTCACTGCGTACCTGGGCTAACTCTTGCTCTAACCCTTCATTGACCTTCATCAAGTCTTCTTTTTCTTTCACAACTTGCTCGCAGGCTTCCCAAGAAATAGTGGTTGGCTCTGCTACCGGAATAGGAACAAGGATTGGTACATCTGGGAATGGCATCCGCAACCGACTTGCTCTCTCCTGGATCCAAACCCTGTAAGGTGCATAGGTTTGACAATCATTCTTTCCTAACAACGGCTTCCCTCTGCGGTTAATACGCGTCCAGGCATGTTGCAACTTGGCTAATAACTCCCCCTTCACGTCACCTGTGAAGTACAGAGATTCCTGTACTTCTTCCTCCTGAGGTGGATTCTTCAGCGCATATCCAAACTGACGAATGAATAGAGAAGGGTTGTAATTGATACACCCTTTTCTTCCTATCAGCGGCACATTAGGGTACCCAGAACAACTGAAGATGATCTCAGATCCCAACAGGTCTCGATCAAACCACACAACGTCTTCGGAATATAGCCTCATCAGGCGCTCTGACCAACTGGCTGAGGTTGCACTGTCTGCAAAGGGTCCCTTCATGGGGAGATGACTTTTGAACCACATATTCAATAGAGGAGTACAGCAGTACACAACTTTTCCCCTTCGGTTTTCGTTCTTGTAGTGCAATGAGTGGTAGAAGTCTCCGATCAACGTTGGCACTGGGTTGCCTGCAGCGAACAGATAGAAAGCATCCAGATCTACAAAGTTGGGCAGGTTAGGAAACATCACGATTCCATAAATGCATAAAGCCAAAATAGCATTGAAAACCACCCAACAACCGTTCTTGGTGTACTCTTGAGCTTTGCCAACCAGAAAATCTAGAGAGAAACCGGGAACCCCAAGCCAAGAAGTCACCAACAACTCAGCAGCATTCATATGCAAGGCTTTGGCTAAGTCCTCCAACTTGGGCTCAGCAGCAGAGTGAATAAAGGGAACCTTGTTCTGCACGGGAAGCTCAGTAAACTCCACATACTCTTCAATGGTAGGCCCTAGAATGAAGTCAGCAAACGTAAAACATCTCAATGCGGGATCATAGAACTGCATCAAGGTGTATAGCCCGTTCATCTCATCAGCAGTGGGCTTGCAGACTAATCTCAGTAATCTCCCATGACTCATTCTGAAGCTCCTCCTAACCTCCTCATCAGCGAGAGATATCAGACCAAGCAAAGAAGTAATATCAGGTGAAGGCAGCTTATACGCAACTGTCTTCCTCAAACCAGCCATAATCAATACTCAGAAGTCTGGACACTAGAATCGGAGGGTATGCAAATGCACCTGCAGCACAGACACACGTTAATGGGATGCAATGATAATGGGTATGTAAACAATGCAATGCAAGTAACATGCAACAGGGACCAAATGCCGTAGCTGAATAGCCTGAACCAAATCAAGAAAGGTCTCAGATAGACCATCCAGAAGTCATCAAACCCTGGTCTCAGATAGACCTAAAACAAAGCTCCAGTACTGGTCTCTGGCAGACCTCAAACCATAACTCCAACTGGTCTCTGGTAGACCTCAAATCACATCTCCAATTGGTCTTTGACAGACCTCAGAACTCTCCCACTGGTCTCTGACAGACCTCAGAACACATCTCCAACTGGTCCCTGACAGACCTCAGAACACATCTCCAAATGGTCTCTGACAGACCTCAGAACACCTCTCCAAATGGTCTCTGACAGACCTCCTAACTCTCCATAAATACCCAAGATCTCTGATCAAGAAATAACCGGTAGTCTGAAGGTCTAGTTACCTTCATAACCCCAAACCCTCTCACAGGTGGATGTCCTAGTAACTGACAAAGGTATGGCATCCTATGCGGTCGTCGGCGTCACAGACTTTCAGGGTTGATGATACGATTCCCAGAAGGAGTTGAAGGTGAGAAAGTACTTAGAAGGGGGGGTTGAATAAGTATGACAGAAAATAATCAAAGATAAAAACACAAGTATTTTTATCCTGGTTCGTTGAACTCAACTACTCCAGTCCACCCTTTTCAAGAGTGATTTGCCTTTCTCAACAAGGACTTAATCCACTATTCAAATCAACTGATTACAAATAGCAACACCTAAGAACAACTGTTCTTAGTCTTCTTAAGAGCTACTGATCTAACCTAGATCCTCTTAAGGAAAACTTCCTTTACAAATTAATGTAATACAATGAAAGAGTAAGAAATGCTTCTATAAAAGCTATAAACACAACTGTGTTATTTCTCTAAGTTTAGAACAATGTATGAACAGTGAAGAATATGAAAGCTTTTAGCGTGAGAGAGTTCTTGCAATAAGTTCGTCAATTTTGTCTTAATTCAGCACTTGAAGAATGAGCTATGATGTCCTTTATATAGCCACTTGAATATTGGAGAGAATATTTTACCGTTGGAGAAGATATTTCCAATATCAAAATAGTACTGTCCTTTGTACTATTGCAGCAGAGAGACGGCGCACAAAATGTGGGTGTAGCAATTGTCTGCTGAGCTGTGAATATACCATATATGGAATGTACCAGAGGAATAATATTCTTGCAGAGAATTTTGTCTATCCCAATTAAGGAAAGATTTGCTGGCATATTCCAACGGATATATTAAAATAATCTTCTTCAAATAATTCTTCAGATAGTTCAGATCAACAATCAATATCAGAGTCTTCAGTCTTCAGAACCTTCTGGAAACTTCAGAGCCTAAGATGTTCTTCAGATGTTGATGAATCAGAGTCTGGTGCAGCTGTGTGCTTGAAGCGTAACATGCTCTTAGATCAGAGTCTTCACTCAGATCAGAGTCTTCTCTCATTCAGAGTCTCTTCACTCAGAGTCTTCTCTCATTCAGATTCTTGATAATAGATGCAGCGTGTTGTATCTTCAGAATCTTGATAACTGAGCTCTTATACTTCAGATTCTTCTAATCTTCAGATGCTCTTGAGCCATTCAGAATTCATTGTTCACTTCAAATTTGCTCTTTAAGATTAAAATCTTTTGTGCCTGTAGAAAACAGTTTAGAACAAATTTAGAGAGTATAATTCTTGTATACAAATTATCATTAATGTTATCATCAAAACATAGAGGTATTACTAAGACACAATCTGTGCTCTTACAATCTCCCCCTTTTTGATGATGACAAAACATGAGCAATTTGTTCAATAAAAATGAATTAAAATTACTCCCCCTGAGATTAACAATCTCCCCCTGAAATGAATACTCTAATGGAATTAGATACTTCCCTTTCTGGTTGAGTACATTTCAGATTCAGAGCCTGATTACATTTCAGATTCAGAGTCTGATTGAAGCCTGGTTGACAAATCCTGGTTGACATATCCTGGTTGACATATGTTTGACTTCTAGAGTCAAAGCTTGATGCCATATTAAAGCTTGATGCCAAAGTTTGGTGTCATATAGAAGCTTGATGACAGATGAACAACTTCAGAACACCTGGTTGTTTATCTTGCCATTTCCTGTCTTGAGTTATCTTTTAGATCATAGTACTCAAGGTTAGATATCAGAGTCTGGTCTACTCAGATTTAGCTATTTTTGATCAGGTTCTGAAAGGATAGATCTCAGGAAAAACTTCAATGAAATTTGTCAGAGTCTGGTTAGATAAATTTGTCAGAGTCTGGTTCGATTCAAAGAATGTTAGTAACATGTCTGACTTAGTTCAGATAATTGCTTATAGATTTGAACAATCAGATTCTATTTTGTTTCTCCCCCTTTTTGTCATAATCAAAAAGAATTTTAAAAGACAGTAAAGATGCAGAAGAAACACATATCCAGATAAGCAAAAGATCATTTTCATTAAGATAACATCCAGATTCAGATAGAAGCAAACAAAACATATCAGAAGACAATCAAAAACAAAACAAAACATGAAAAACTTGTGCAAAAACATCAAGTAGGTTTAGCAGATGAGGCTTGTTGAGAAGCAATGAGTTGCAGCAGTGCTGTAATCCTTTCTGAATTCTCATCTTGCTTAGCCATCCAAGTTTTCATTTCTTCATTTGTTTTCTTTTGATCAACCATAAAATCCTTTAGTTCTTTGACATCCTTCTGAAGATCTGTAGATACTGAAATAGCAGATTCTGAAACAATAGATTCTGAAACATTCTTAGTAACATCAGGTGCAGGAATTTCTGGAGGTGGAGGAGCTTCTAGAAGAAGAATAGGAGGAGGGTTTCTCTTAATCCGTTTCTGATAAGCAGCAAACCTTACTTTTGACAATCTAAGACATTGAGTCCTGATTTTCAAAGCCTCCCTATTCAGTCTGTAAAGATATTTCTTCCAAACAGCATTAGCAGCCTCTTTGTCCATAGTAGTCATGCAAACATCCATAATGTCAGCAAAGTCTGAGACATTATCCTTGTCAAAATCTTTTAACATAGTATAAACACTTGATCCCAATTCTGCTTCATCAGGGATTCTGGGTTGGGTTGGTTGTGTTTGTGGTGTTTGTTTAGAAGGTTGAGGTTGTGAGGATGGATGTTCAGATGTTTGTGGTTCAGAAGGTTGAGGTTGTGAAGATGGATGTTCAGATGATGGTTGGTTGTTTTGTGGTTCAGATGTTTGTTGGGTGGTTTGTGGTTCAGATGTTGGTTGTGGAGTGTTTTGGATTTCAGTGGGTTGTGGAGTGAGAGTTTGAGTTGGGGAGTTTTGTGGAGAGGGTGGATGTTCAGAAGTGGGAGATTTAAAAAGTTGTTTCCAAACACTCTCAGTACGAGGTTGTTTGAGATCATTCAAGCATTCATTAATGAAACCAGATGATTCATCATCAGATGATGTATCAGATTGGTTAGATTTTTCAGAAGTTGAAGATAAAATGATAGAACGGTTTAAGGGTGTGATATCTAATATCTCATTAGGGTTAATGAGATTTTCAGGTTGGTCAGAATGTTCAGGGTGAACATCCTCTGGAATGGTAGATTCTGGGATGGTGTTTTGTGGTTGTGGTGTTGTTTGTTGAGTTTGTTTGGATTGTGGTGTTTGAATGTTTGTTGGTTGTGGTGTATGAGTCTCAGATGGTCTAGATCTTTTAAATATGAGGGGTGAGTCAGATGGTGTGGGGGTAGCAGAATGATGAACAGGATTAGAATCAGTGTTAAATACCTGTTTCAGAGTATCTCTTATCTCTTCAAAAGTTGCTGCAGGAGGATTTTGTTGAACCTTCTTCAGCTTCTTTCTTTTCTTCTTCTTCTCAGCATCTGAATGCTTTCTTTTCTTCTGATGACCTTCTTTATCAGCTTTTCTTTTACGTCTTCTTTCCCTTGTTAAATCAGGAAGAACTTGGCCTTCCTTCTGCACAAGATTGGCAGGAATCTCAACACCATCTCTGATGCAGCGAGCAACATACTCAGCAATAAGTTCTCTAGGTTCATCTGAGGTGAATAGAGGAAAATCCTCTACAGGAATCCTTCTTCCCCTAACTTCTTCAGAGTTAGTTTTCCTTGGTTTCTCAGATAAATCTTCAACCAATTTCATCCTTCTCAGAGTTAAACCATTTATTTCAGAGCCAATGATAAAGTTCAGATCCTCTGTCAGCCCAGCCTCTTGCAGATGCGCCACAAGTTGGTTTTCTATCAGAATATCTGAAATCAGTCTTCCCATAGGAATCCATGTTCTGACTTTTCCAGTTTTATCTCTGGCTGTTTCCCTTGTTTCCTTGACGTGAGATACCAGATGATTAAACAACAGATATGGAAGATCAATCTGAATGTTTTGGTGTAAACAATACATGAAGTAAAGTTGTTCAGCATTAACATAGTCAGATGAGTTTGAAGAGGGTCTGTGAAAGATGGTGTTCATGAAAATCTTAGCCCATAACTTGTAAGTGGGTTTCAAAAACTTAACCTTCTTACAAGGTTCACCAGTAGTGCAGATTTCTTGACAAACATCTTTCAGGTCTTCACGCGCAGAAGACAGAGAGGTTACTCCATCAGTTGCCTTGAAACCTATGAGTTTCCTGATCAGATTTTCAGTGATAACAATCTTCTTACCCAGCACAGAAGAATGAACGAACTTTGGAGTAGCGAATGCATGGATCCAAAACTCCTTCACTAACTTTGGATATACAGGACCCATAAGCCTGTCAAAATAACCGTCCCAGCCTTGTGCTTTGATTGAAGGAATCAGATCAAACCCATTTTCAGCAAGGTCTTCTAAATCCACGAAACTTTCACTCAGCACTTCTAGTGAATCAACAGGAGTTAGGAGAGTGCGTACTGGTTCAATGATAGTGGTAGAATCTTTGGTAGTAACTGCTTTTGAAGTGGATGCCATTGTTGATGATGATGAAGAAGATGAAGGTTTCTGGGTTCTTTTAGGGTTTGCGAAGAGAGAGAACAACAAGCAAAAACGCATATGTGTTTGAGAATATGAAAAGTGTGAATGTGTTAAGAGAGTGGTTTATATAGAAAAATAAAACACGCATGGGAAACACAACAGACATACATAGGACACATACGCACGTTTGCATTTAATGAAAAGTAATCATTTTTAATTATGATATGACATTTGGGGGGAAAATCAAGACAGATTGAGATTTTCAAAGCAATACCTTAAACGTCATAATCAGTAGGTGTACTCCATCTTTTCAGATTCTGAGTGACACGTGTTTGCTTTGCATGTGATTCTGTAACTCTTAAGAAATGAAACGTTTTCAACTTTCAGATCCTCTGAGATGGTCAGTACAGAGTTTCACACAAAAAAAAAATCACAGATAAATTAAACAAGCAAAACAGATGAAATACTTCAGAGTGTTAAACACTTAGCATCTGAGAAGTTGACTCTGAGAAATATTACTCTGGACAAAAATCCATACAAATATTTTTCAGAATAAACTTAAACCTATCTTCAGCAAGGGGTTTTGTGAAAATATCTGCCCATTGATGATCTGTATCAACAAAGGCTAAATTTATTACACCCTTCTGAACATAGTCTCTGATAAAATGATGTTTAATCTCTATATGTTTAGCCTTAGAGTGTAAAATAGGATTTTTGGATAAACATATAGCTGAAGTATTGTCACAGAAGATAGAAAGATTACTCTCATAGATTTGATAATCTTCTAGTTGACTCTTCATCCAGAGCATCTGAGTGGAACACCCAGCAGCAGCAATGTATTCTGCCTCTGTGGTTGATAGTGCAATTGTTGGTTGCTTCTTGTTGTACCACGAGATCAGATGACTTCCAAGAAACTGACAGCTTCCAGAAGTACTTTTGCGCTCAACTCTATCTCCAGCATAGTCAGCATCACAGAATCCAACTAGTGAATATTTGTCAGATCTTCTGTAACACAAACCAACATTAGCAGTACCTTTCAGATACCTTAGAATCCTCTTAACAGCAGTTAAGTGTGATTCTCTAGGATCTGATTGGAATCTAGCACATAAACAAACACTAAACAGAATGTCTGGTCTAGAAGCAGTCAAATAAAGAAGAGATCCTATCATACCTCTGTAGAGTTTCTGATCTACCTTCTTACTTACCTCTTCCTTACCTAGAATGCTTGTAGGATGCATTGGAGTCTTTGCCATTTTGCTATCCAGCATGTTAAACTTCTTCAGAAGCTCTTTAACATACTTGGTCTGATGTATGTAGGTGCACTCTGGAGTCTGATTTACTTGGATTCCCAGAAAGAATCTCAGTTCTCCCATCATGCTCATCTCAAATTCTTCCTGCATACATTTAGCAAACTCCTTTCCAAGCATAATATTTGTTGATCCAAAAATAATATCATCTACATAAATTTGACAAATCAACAAATCTTTCTTAATGGTTTTACAAAATAGTGTGGTATCCACTTTTCCTCTGATGAAATTTTTCTTCAGAAGAAAATTACTCAACCTCTCATACCAAGCTCTGGGAGCTTGTTTTAGTCCATAAAGAGATTTTTTCAGTTTGTAAACATGATCTGGAAAATTTTCATTTTCAAAACCAGGAGGTTGGTGGACATACACTTCCTCTTCTATAATTCCATTAAGAAAAGCACTTTTAACATCCATCTGATAAAGAGTGATGTTATGTTGTGCATCAAATGAAATAAGCAAGCGTATAGACTCTAACCTTGCAACAGGAGCATATGTTTCTGTGTAGTCTATGCCTTCTTGTTGACTGTAGCCTTGAGCAACCAGTCTTGCTTTGTTCCTTTCAACTTCTCCTTTTTCATTCAGTTTATTTCTGAAAACCCATTTTGTTCCAATGACATTGAAACCTTTAGGTCTTGGAACCAGATCCCAGACTTCATTCCTTGTGAATTGATTCAGCTCCTCTTGCATAGCTAAAATCCATTCATTATCTTCCAGAGCCTCATCAACAGATGTTGGTTCTATAATTGACACTAAGCCACAGAAGGAAGATTCAGAAGTTCTGAGAAATGCTCTTGTCCTTATTGGATCATCTTTCTTTCCAATTATCACATCCTCTGGATGAGAAGCTTTCATTCTGGAAGAAGATCCTCTGACTGTTGGTCTTTCAGAAATATGCAGATTGTCAAGTTGGGAAGTTAGAGGCGTAGCATCTGGGTTTGCTTCAGAGTCTTTGTCTTTAGTCTTGTCTGCCTCTGAGCCTTCAGAGTCTGTGAGAATAACTTCTCTATCTGCAGAACTTTCAACTTGCTTTGGCTTTTCAGAGCCAAGCTTATCATCAAATCTAACATGAATAGATTCTTCCACAATCTGTGTTTCGGTATTGAATACTCTGTAGCCTTTAGAGCGTTCAGAATAACCAAGCATGAAACACTTCTGTGCTTTGGAATCAAACTTGTTCAGATGATCTTTAGTGTTAAGCATATAACAAACACATCCAAATGGATGAAAATAAGCAATGTTGGGCTTTCTGTTTCTCCACAATTCATAGGGAGTCTTTTCCAGAAGAGGTCTTACAGACACTCTGTTCTGAATATAACATGCTGTATTTATTGCTTCTGCCCAAAAGTATTTTGCCAGATTTGTCTCGTTGATCATGGTTCTGGCCATTTCTTGCAATGTTCTATTTTTCCTCTCTACAACTCCATTTTGTTGTGGAGTTCTAGGACAGGAGAAATCATGTGCAATTCCTTTTTCAGAAAAATATTTTTCAAAATATTTGTTTTCAAATTCGCCACCATGATCACTTCTGACTTTAATAATTTTGCATTCTTTTTCAGTCTGGACTTGATTGCAGAAGTCAATGAACACAGAATGAGACTCATCCTTGTGTTTTAGAAACTTTACCCATGTCCATCTGCTGTAGTCATCTACAATGACTAACCCATACTTCTTGCCTCTGATGGATGCAGTTTTCACTGGTCCAAACAGATCAATGTGAAGTAATTCCAATGGTCTAGAGGTGGAAACAACATTTTTTGGTTTAAAATGAGATTTTGAAAATTTACCCTTTTGACATGCGCCACACAGAGCATCTGAATTGAACTTCAGATTAGGGAGTCCTCTGACCAGATTGAGTTTATTAATCTGAGATATACGTCTCATATTAATATGTCCCAATCTTCTATGCCAGACCCATTGCTCATCATTCACAGATAAAAGGCATTTTACATTTTGAACTTTAAGTTCTGAAAGGTTAATTTTGTAAATGTTGTTTTTCCTCTTTCCACTGAATAAGGTTGAGCCATTCTTTTGACAAACAGCTTTGCAACATTTTTGATTAAAGATGATATCATAACCATTGTCACTTAATTGACTTATGGACAATAGATTATGTTTCAATCCTTCAACTAACAGAACATTAGAAATAGAGGGTAGGTTACCATTACCTATTGTACCAGAGCCAATGATCTTGCCCCTCTGGTTCCCTCCAAATTTCACGTCCCCTCCAGATCTAAGTTCCAGGCTTTGGAACATAGACCTTTCGCCCGTCATATGTCGTGAGCATCCAGAGTCCAGGTACCATGATTGGTGTCTGGATTTTGTTGCTAAGAACATCTGCAACAGGTATTATTTGACTTTTAGGTACCCAGATCTTCTTGGGTCCTTTGGGGTTAGATGTTCTGTGGTTTTGCCTAAACTTCTGTTTTTCAACATAGTGTTTATTCTGGCTAACCCTTGGCTTAAACACATAAGTACTCTTTTCAGAGCTTGTATGTTTAATATCATTCAGATGACCAAACTTGAAATGAGAATACAGAGGAGTCTTCTTGATGAAGAGTTTATCAACAGACTTTGGATTGCTTCCAGAGGAGGATTCACATCCAATGCCTCTTCTGCTGTTCCCACTCACACCATAGATCATAGAAGCCATTTTGCTTCTGTCTATGCTTTTAGTGAGGAATCTTCTAAAACTGGAGTCATATTTTTCTAAAATATTTTCACTTGACTCTGTTTCAGTATCAGATTCTTGTTGAGTTGTTTCTAAATCATTTTTGAGTTTTAAATTTATTTCTTTCTGCTCAACAAGTTCTGTTCTCAGAAGATCAATCTCAGATTCAAGATTGCTTTTCAGCTTCTTGTATTTGAGTTTGATCTTGCTGTAGCTTTCCAACATGTCAGATAAACTTTCAACAAGTTCAGCTCTGGAGAGTTCAGAAAATACCTCTTCAGAGTCAGAGTCTGATTCTGACTCAGATTCAGATGATGACGTTCCTTCATCTTGATCATTTGTGTTTGCCATTAGCGCAACATTTGCACATTCTTCCTCAGATTCAGAAGATGATTCAGATTCATCTGAGTCATCCCATGTAGCCATCAGAACCTTTTTCTTTTTATCAAACTTCCTTTTGGGTTTTTCCTTTTGAAGTTTGGGACATTCACTCTTGTAGTGTCCAGGTTCTTTACATTCAAAGCAAGTGATCTCTTTCTTGCCAGATCTTCTGTGTCCAGAAGATTCTCTCTTTTGATCAGATCTTCTGAAGTTGTTGAATTTCTTCCCTTTGTGCTTCCAGAGTTTGTTGATCCTTCTGGACAGCATAGATAGTTCATCTTCTTCTTCAGAAGAAGATTCCTCAGAGCTTTCTTCATTAACCTGCAAGGCTTTAACAGATTTGTTAGATTTAAAAGCTAAGGATTTACCTTTATCTTTCTTCTGGGGTTCATCTTCCTCCAGCTCAATCTCATGGCTTCTCAAAGAACTGATGAGTTCTTCTAATGAGATTTTGTTCAGATCCTTGGCCAGCTTCAATGCAGTCACCATAGGTCTCCATCTGGTAGGAAGACTTCTGATGATCTTCTTGACATGATCAGATGTTGAGTAGCCCTTGTCCAGAACTTTCAACCCAGCTGTTAGAATCTGAAATCTGGAAAACATAGTCTCAATGTTCTCAGATTCTTCCATTTTGAACGCTTCATACTTCTGTATCAGCGCCAGAGCCTTTGTTTCTTTCACCTGAGTGTTTCCCTCATGAGTCATTTTGAGAGACTCAAACATATCATGAGCAGTGTCTCTGTTGGTAATCTTTTCATACTCTGTATGAGAGATTGCATTCAGAAGTATGGTTCTGGCTTTGTGATGATTCTTGAATTCTTTCTTCTGCTCCTCAGTCATTGATTTTCTATCAATCTTTTTGCCATCCTTAGTAGGATGTTCATATCCATCAATGACTAAATCCCAGAGATCAGCATCATACCCCAAGAAAAAACTTTCAAGTCTATCTTTCCAGTAATCAAATTTTTCTCCATCAAACATTGGAGGTTTGGTGCTGATTCTGTCTCCTTCATATTTGTTGCTTGATGTAGGAATATCACCCATATTAGCAACCAAATAAATAACAGAGTATTTTTCTCACTGGATCTTTATCTGTCACGGTTAAGCGAATGCACACTCAGAACCGGAGCTCTGATGCCAACTGAAGGTGAGAAAGTACTTAGAAGGGGGGGTTGAATAAGTATGACAGAAAATAATCAAAGATAAAAACACAAGTATTTTTATCCTGGTTCGTTGAACTCAACTACTCCAGTCCACCCTTTTCAAGAGTGATTTGCCTTTCTCAACAAGGACTTAATCCACTATTCAAATCAACTGATTACAAATAGCAACACCTAAGAACAACTGTTCTTAGTCTTCTTAAGAGCTACTGATCTAACCTAGATCCTCTTAAGGAAAACTTCCTTTACAAATTAATGTAATACAATGAAAGAGTAAGAAATGCTTCTATAAAAGCTATAAACACAACTGTGTTATTTCTCTAAGTTTAGAACAATGTATGAACAGTGAAGAATATGAAAGCTTTTAGCGTGAGAGAGTTCTTGCAATAAGTTCGTCAATTTTGTCTTAATTCAGCACTTGAAGAATGAGCTATGATGTCCTTTATATAGCCACTTGAATATTGGAGAGAATATTTTACCGTTGGAGAAGATATTTCCAATATCAAAATAGTACTGTCCTTTGTACTATTGCAGCAGAGAGACGGCGCACAAAATGTGGGTGTAGCAATTGTCTGCTGAGCTGTGAATATACCATATATGGAATGTACCAGAGGAATAATATTCTTGCAGAGAATTTTGTCTATCCCAATTAAGGAAAGATTTGCTGGCATATTCCAACGGATATATTAAAATAATCTTCTTCAAATAATTCTTCAGATAGTTCAGATCAACAATCAATATCAGAGTCTTCAGTCTTCAGAACCTTCTGGAAACTTCAGAGCCTAAGATGTTCTTCAGATGTTGATGAATCAGAGTCTGGTGCAGCTGTGTGCTTGAAGCGTAACATGCTCTTAGATCAGAGTCTTCACTCAGATCAGAGTCTTCTCTCATTCAGAGTCTCTTCACTCAGAGTCTTCTCTCATTCAGATTCTTGATAATAGATGCAGCGTGTTGTATCTTCAGAATCTTGATAACTGAGCTCTTATACTTCAGATTCTTCTAATCTTCAGATGCTCTTGAGCCATTCAGAATTCATTGTTCACTTCAAATTTGCTCTTTAAGATTAAAATCTTTTGTGCCTGTAGAAAACAGTTTAGAACAAATTTAGAGAGTATAATTCTTGTATACAAATTATCATTAATGTTATCATCAAAACATAGAGGTATTACTAAGACACAATCTGTGCTCTTACAGGAGTGGCATCATCAAATCCTGAAGAGGCCTCACTTAGCCAACTTCCAAATGATCGGTTCCCGGAGTCGACAATTCAGCTGACCAACAACCCCTTCGACCCAAAGGGTAGAAAAAGAAGCCAACCAGAAGAACCTCGTCCGAGTGTAGATTTCATGAGACACTAATGCAAGCAAAGCCGGCACGCGCCCACTACTTTCTACTCTAATTCTAGGTGCACTCAAGCCCAGGTCCGGCTTATCTCTCAATCATAGAACCACCCATCACCCCCAATACAGCAATAACAATCAATATATATAATGCAGAAAATAAAGGTCCGAAATATAAATCCATACAAAATCCTCGACGGGAAAACAAGCGTTAGGATTGACTCTCTTAAGGGACGTTGGATCCCAAATGCATAAGAACTATCGCAGTCCTTAGCAGCCGGGGGACGTTGGATCCCCAGCAGAGTCGCCAGCTGTCGCTACTGCGAAAATCGGCGCCGGCTGAACAGAAGAGTCGCCACCGTGCGTTATTTATCCCACGGGAGGGAAAGGAAACGCTCAGAGTAAACCTCGCACAACACAGGAAAGGTATGGTCATCGCAACCAAAACCTGGGTTCGGGAGTCGGTTACGCAAGGGGAAGGTATTAGCACCCCTCACGTCCTTCGTACTCGACGGGATCCACGCTTGTTTTCGGGTATGGATTGTTATTCTATCTAAACTATGGGTCAAGGGTTAAAAAGAAAATAAAACTGAAAATAAAAATGACTCGGCAAAGTATCGCACTTTATGCCTACGTATTCCCGTCTGGAACGAGAAATCAGAGTCAACGTAGTTCGCCTACCTACGGGAAAGGAGGGGAAGGTTGCTCGCTAGGATATCGCATCCTATGCCTACGTACTTTCATACAGCATGAAAGATCAGAGCAAACGTAGTTCGGGCCACGTACGACACAAGTCTGTCTTGGTTGATTTTATTCCTTCTGAAAAAGGTTTTTCTGATTAGCAGTCCAAGCGGACAAAAATGACGTCTTGATGAGTCCACGTTCTTTTACGAAAGAAGTGTCTTTTATTGTGTTTGAAATCTTTATGGTGTTTTTCTGTTTGTTTTGAGGGAGAAGAGATAGAACTCTAACCTATGGTGGCAAAGGGAAACAAACTAACCTAATGTTATCATGCATGGGTTAAGACCTAGTGTCTATCATGCTCCTCTCTTGCACAGAGAGAAACAGAGATCCTAAGGGAATAGACGGGAACAGAAACAATATCAGATATATACAGTAAAACAGTAAAATGCATGGATGCAACAGTACAAGCAAGGCAAGGGAGTCCCACTCAACCTCGAACCTAGAAAACAATAGGCAAAAGTGAACAGGCTTCACTTTCAACCCAACAGGGTAAACAGCAAACAATACAGTCCAGAAAACCAATCAATACATCAGCAATGAAATACAGCAAAAATGAACAGCCACAGCAGCTCTGCATCAATATCTGACTTCAAGTAATCTCCACTCAGTTACAGGCTTCAACAAGTATTAATCTCTATCTTCAGGACCTTCAGGCAAGGGCTTTGATCATCTGTCTTCCATCTGCAATGGCTTTTCTTCATGTCTCAGGCTAGGATGAACATCAGTCAACCAGATGAGGTGAATGAATGTTAGACAGTTAATTACCTACCAAGGGTGGTTCATCAACTGTTAACATTAAACAGAAAGTTTCCTCTCAAAAGTTCTATCTTTCAAATATATTCACTGATCCTTCCAAAGGAAGGAGGTGGATATTTGAAAGAGACTTTGAATCATAGAGAAAGGATAGAGGCAAACAAAGCCATCTATGTTTGAGAAGCAAGCCTTCTAATCTAGAGCTCTGCCTAGCTCCTAAACCCTAGTCTCCTCAGCAGCTGCTAGCAAGAACCTCCCCCTCAACTCTGACAGTTGCTCTTCAATCTCTGGATCTCCAATGGTCTTCATCTCCTCAGTCTTCAGCTCTCCCAAGTCCCCAGACAATCCCAATGCCCAAGCAAGCAAGCAATAATCCCCAGAGGGCACACCACACGAGTCAATCAGATATATACAGAGTATTAATAACAGTAGGGGAATCCTAACTTTTTCTAAGGGATCTAATAACTACCCATAGCCCCTATAGTCCCATAACTAAACTAGTCAAACCCTAAGTCCTAAGGGAAAGAATCAAGCCTCCTAAGTCATCACCTAAAACCCTAATTTTATCCATGTTATTCACACTTACACTAAGCATCTAAATTAATTTCTAAAAATGGGACCTAAATTGAATCTACAAGTTCAATGTCTAACCTAAACAACCTAAAAAGAATGGATGAAAAATATGAAAGTATCTAATAGAACAAAAATTAATAAAATCATGTATGAAATGAACCCATTTAAAATGTCATTTATTTAGAAAATATGGGAAAAATATCAAATTAAAAATAAAATGCAATTTTTATTTTTTATAATTTTCTAGACATCCTAAAGAAAATAATGCAAAAAGAATGAATTAAAAATGATGATTTTGCTATTTATTATGAATTTTAGAAGATGCATGAAAAAATTAAAGAAAATAAAAGAAAATATAAAGAAATAAGATGGAGGGGGTGAGAAAAGCAAGAAAACCAAGTTAAGCGCGTTGGGCTTATGAAATTGGGGGGTGTGGATAGCTATCTGAGCCCAATCCCCCCAATTAATGAAACGGTGCGTTTGGGATTTCAAATTCTCCCACCAAAACTCAGATCAAACGTGGGCCGTTGGATGATACTCCCAGTCAAGAGTCCCACCTCCATCGTACGGCTCTCCACCCTTCTTCAACCTCCAGCTCCTAGGGTTTTCAGTCATGCACTCCATGCACGAAGGTTCCACCCACTCGTTCTTCATGCTTTCTTGATGAAAAATAACAACTCCAAGCCCTAAAATACTCTACAAAACTCAAGGAATCCCTATCTAATCCTAGTTTTCCCTAACTCTCATTGCACACTTCAAACAGAGAGCACGAAATTCAGGACACACCATGCTTGCCTGAGGTCAAAGTTACCAGAACTCAAACCTGATGATCCACAGATATTCTACATGCTTGCCTCATTATTCTATGCTTCATCACATTGATTATAACTCAACACACAGCTTATTATCGAAGCCAACAGAAATGGCAACCTGTCATTGATCTCCATGAATCTATCCCTAAACTTCAAGAATTGATCCTCTAGGGTTTCTAAACAACATTATCCTAACCACATGATCTCTACCAACCAGAATAGTGAGATTCGAAGAAGTTTACATACCTTGCACTTGATGATGGTGATGGTAGTTAGACCTCAATTCAACCTTTGATACTTGCTGAAAACGATCTCCAATGAATGAATATGCTTCTGTTTGCAATGATTTGTGCTTAATCCTTGTGAATCATGCTATTCCATCCTTCATGCAAGTTGGAGTAAAGAAGATGATAGGTATAATCCTTGATCAATTCAACCACTTCTTGATGTGAATCCTAGGGTTTGAATGATGATGATGATGATTCAATCCAAAGATGTGAGAATTTTGTGAGGTTTGTAAGAGTTTGAGTATCTTATGGAAGAATAAGAAAATGGATGAAAATGGAGATTTTTGACAAATGGGAGCACCAACCCTTGCATGAATCAGCTTGCATGAATATATAGGTTGCATTAGAACCTCCTAGAACATTGGAGAAATTTCCCTTACACTTTTCCCTTTCAATTTGGATTATGTTACTTTTAATTCAAGCAACCATGGATAACTCACAAATCATGACCTAAGCTCAAAATTCCACTTTAGCCAATGTCTTTAGAATGCCTTTTCCATTCAAAATGACCTATAATTTTGCACCATTTGGCCAAGATATGAAAAATACCATTTTTTAAGCCATTTTTCTTCATTAAATTCAACAATTTTGAAACCTTGTGCTATGGACATTTCCAATCTATCATGGTCACTTTTCTAGACTCAAAATGTCATTTGGAGCAAGTTTTATGTTGTAAGTTTTTCCATTTGAGGCCTCCTTGTATGAGTTTTGGACATAGGTTAAAATGACCTGTAATTCACAAATGACCAAAATACCCTTTGCTTGCCAAGACCATAAGTTGAGTTCCACACATCATATGAAGTCATACTATACCATTCTAGAAAGCTAAGACAATGAGGAACAATTATTATGTTTACCAAAAATTCATTTGAAATCTCCTTGAGGGTTAAAAATAGCTTGGAAGTCAAGTCACTTTCACAGACAAAATTTCAGATACCTCAGATGACCTATAACTTGTAAGGACCATAACTTGAGTTCTATAAATCTCCTTGATGTCTTCCACCACTCAAATTAAAGGTCTTGAGATCCTCTACAAGTTTCATGTTGGCCAAGGATCCATTTGAAGCTTGCATTTTGACTTATCTTGCTTGGAAACTTGACCTAAACTAGGGGATTTTACACAGAAACCCTAATTTAGAGACTCCTCTTCTCCTTGATTTCTCTTGAATTCTTCTTAGCACAACAACATATCCTTATTCTCCATGTCAAATGATGGACCCCACATCTCTCCAATAACCCTTAATGCCTTTCAATCAGTCAATTGACCTAGGGTTGACCCAGATGAAACCCTAGTTGACTGTCTTCAACTGCAATTCTTGTGATCACCTCAACCACTTGTTTTCTTCTCCAAATGACTTTCTAAGTCCTCTCATGATGTCTAGATGCTCTCCATGCCTTCCATTCACATCTCACAACCCCCTTTATGACCCTCAGATACCCTCAGATAGGGGATAGACTCAAGGCTTGATCTGCTGAACTCTCTGCTCTCAAATTCTTTTCTGATGACTTGAATGAGATGGAATTAGGATAATAACCTCTTGATAGGTCTCTAGAGATGAGAATAATGATTGGTCCCCTGTTGAATGACTTGGTATGCTTATGCTATGCAGATGAATAACCTATATTCATGACTCTATATGCAAATGCTAATGATATTGAAACATAAACCCAGTGAATAAGGTTGAGCAAATTTTAGGGTGCAACAGAAGGCTTTTCGACTCTTTTCTTTTCCCTGACCTATATATATATATATATATATATATATATATATATATATATATATATATATATATATATATATATATATATATATATATATATATATATATATATATATATATATATATATATATATATATATATATATATATATATATATATATATATATATATATATATATATATATATATATATATATATATATATATTGTTGTGATTGCTTGCTTTTGTTTCAGCTGTCAAGGTTCAAGCGAAAAGGAAAAAGTGCGTCGAAGAAAAGACTGAGGAAAATGCCCCAATGTCTAAGGTAACAATCTCCAACTTGCTTGTTTGTTTATTTTTTATATATAGTTCTCTGATACCTTTGTTTTCTTTCCTTTTTTTAGAGTTCCAAAAAAACCCCAACCACTCCCAAAAAACCAAAGGCCAAAAAAGCCTCTAGTCAGATGATCATCGACACCGACGAAGATAATGACTCCCCCTGGTGATCAACCTTTAAAAAGGAAAAGGAAGCAGACAAAAATTACTGAATCTTTTGCGCAAACGACCACTCCAACCGCTCCTGGCTCGACTCAGGTAACCCATGTCGAACCAATTCCTGAACCAGTGATCCCAGAAGTTGTGCCTTCGCCAGAGGGCGGTAATTCAAGCCCTGTTAACGAAAACCCTAAGGTGATCATCCTAACTCATTTATTTTGCTATCGTTCTTCTTAACATGCTCCCTTTTTTTTAAACTTCTTTCGTTTCAGGCTATTGTCACCACTCAAGCAGACCCTACAATTCAATCAAGTTCTCCTACTTCGAGCAGAGATCTCAGCTATCATCCTGGTGTTGCATCTGGGACATCCGCTAAAGGTTCGAATGAGGTGAACCAACCTCATAAGCCCCTCAAAAAGGCAAGCTTCACGTTGAATCTTGCGGTAGTCCCTCCACAGGCAAGGGATGCCAACCAGCCAATCATTGTATTATCAGAAGACACCCTCATTCCAGATGTGGACTTAGAAGAGGGTAGTGAAGAGATGTCTCCTCGTTACTCACCGGGTGAGGTAAACGAATCTGATGACTAAACAAGTGATTAAGAGGAAATTGGAGATGAAGACGTCGAAGATGACAACAAGGAAGCATAAAAGAAGGAAGAAGAGAGGAAGATGAAGGAAAAGAAAAGGAAGGAAGCAGATGAAGAAAAGGAGAAAGAAGTCGAAATAAAAAGAGAGGAAGATCAACTCACTGAAAAGGCAGTTGAAGATCCTGCTAAATAAACAGCTTCCTCCCAAGATTCCATGACCACCTCGACAAGTTCACTTCCTACCAACATTTCTCATGAAGAACTTCAGTCGATGAAAACGTCAAATCCTCGTGAGTACCTCAAAACCATGCTCAGTGCCAAATACAGCTTTTATGATTCCAACATGAGTGGTTCGACAGCATCAGGAGGAACTCCTATCATTGTTGATGTACTCCATGAGATCAAGTCCAGGATATTCATTGTTAATTTGTTTGAGCTTTTGGAGAAGGACACTTCAGTGACCTTTGGTTTTAAAAAGCTCTTAAAGCAGGTCGATCTTGTGACCGCTTCACCAGAAATCGCTGATGTTATCCTGAAGTTGCTGACAATGATCGACGTAGTGGCTGCTGATTTGAATCGACTCAGAGAATATTCTGGAAAATTTGCTAAGGCAACCACTGATCAAAAGGCTGCCTGGGAAGCCGTCTCTGCTTCATCCAACGAAGTCTCCTAACTTGAGCAACAAAAAGAACAAAACCAAAAGGCGCTGGAAAAACATGATCAGAATATTGCTGAATGGGAAAGATAGATCCTTATTCTTCAAAGCAAGATTACTAAAGCTAAGAAGAGTAAGGCACAACTCCAAGGTGTTGTCGACAAAAAGATAGATCGAGAAGCAAAGGCGGGAATCGAACATCTTGAAAAAGCTCAGAAGCTTGACAAGGAGATCGAAGCCATTACCTATAACAAAAGCTTGTGTGAGTGTCGATTAGCCCACTAGAAGAAGAAGTATGGGAAACTGAAAGCTTCACTTCCTTTTTGAAAATTTATCATGTAATTTTTATTTGACAATCTGGGCCCTTCGTGGCATTTTACTTTGTATTAAACACAACCATTTTGGATTTTTATAACCATCTTAGCTTTTATTATATTTCTCTTTATATTTATTCCACAATTTTAATTCTTGAAGCATAGGTTTGTATTTTTTCAAATACTTTCCATTAACTTTCAAGATCCTCTTATCTCCATCTACTTCTTCAATTTCGTATGCCCCATTGGAAAACACTTGTATAATTTGAAATGGACCTTCCCACTTAGGGGACCATTTGCTTAAGGCTCTATCTTTTCGATCCATGGGCAAAATGACTTTCCAAACTAAATCTTCCAATAAAAATACTTTAGCTTTAACTCTTTTGTTATAAGACTTTTCCACTTTCTTCTTTTGTCTTTTTAACAGTTCTAAAGCCCTAAGCCTTTCTTCATCTAAGTCAACTAACTCATCTAACATCATGTTCCAATAAGAATCTGATGAATCTCATGATGTCTTTGGATTCTTGTCGACTGTAGATAGATTTCTACTGGTAGTACTGCATCATGGCCAAAGGTTAGCCGGAATGGCGTTGTATTAGTTTCTTCTTTGGGGGACGTTCGACATGCCCAAAGCACTTCGTCTAACGTCTTATGCCAGTTTCTAGGTTTTTTTCCCACATGTTTCTTGATTAAACTAATTACCACTTTGTTTGTTGTTTCGACTTGAACATTAGCCTAAGCGTAATAAGGTGTTGAAGTTAATAATCTAAAACCCATTTCTTTGGCAAACTCCTGCATCTTTCGACCGGTGAACACTGATCCTTGATCTGTAGTTATAGTCTGTGGGATTCTAAATCTATAAATGATGTGGTTTTTAATGAACTCTATCACATCCTGTTGGTCTACATTTGGTAAAGGTATAGCTTCGATCCACTTAGTGAAATAGTCTATGCCCACCAAAATATACCTCTGACTCTTTGATGATGCTGGTTGAATTTTGCCAATTAAATCCAAGGCCCAACCTCTAAAAGGCCATAGTTTAACAATCGAATGCAACTCACTCACAGGGACATGTTGTATGCATGCGTGCATTTGGCATTCCTGACAACCCTTAGTAAACTTAATACAATCCTTCAACATAGTGGATAAGTACATACCTTGTCGAAATAAAAGCCACTTCATTTTCTGGCCCACTTGGCGTGCGCCACATGTCCCACTATGGACTGTTGAAAGAGCTAAATATGCCTCTAAATCACTAAGGCATTTTAACAAAACTCCCTCTGGGGTACTTTTAAATATTTTTTTTGCTAAAAGAACATAACTCATAGCATGATATCTGATCTTCCGTTCTATCGAAGATGTTGGATTCTGTAAGTACTCTACTATTGGCTTCCTCCAATCTCCATTCATCAAAGCGTCGATAGCAAAAATCTTGAAGCTTTCTTTATCAGCGTATGCTAGCTTTGTAGTCTCTAAATCTGAAGGAGCCAACTTTGTTGATACTACTCTTCCTTTGACTTTGATTTTGTCTTCCAGTTTCTCTTTCGAAATTTTGTACCCCGACGCAACCTGGGCCAAGTCATTGGCCACCTGATTTTCCAGATGAGGAATATTTCGATTACTTACCATATCGAACCTTTTTAACATTTGATTGGCTATTATGAAATACATGATAAGATTTTCCTTTACACATTTGTACTCCTTTGTTAACTGTTTTACTACTAATTCTGAGTCTCCCATTATTTCGACTCGAGTTGCCCCCAATTCTAACAAAATTTCAAGTCCGACTATAAAGGCCTCGTATTCAGCCTCATTGTTGAAACAAAGGCCTTCGACCTTATACTTTAACTTTGTTGGAATTTTGTTAGGAGAAATAATTAAAACTCCTACACCAGTTCCTTCTCTATGACTAGAACCGTCGAAATAAAGTTTCCAAGGCTCCAAATCGAGATAGTTTGAAGCATTCTCGTTTATTGAGTGGTCGACTATAAAGTCTGCTACCATTTGTCTTTTAATTGCCTTTAGAGGCATATAAGTTAAAGAATAATCAGTTAATGCTAATGCCCATTTTCCAATTCGACTGTGTAATATTGGCTTAGATAGCATGTACTTTATAACATCGTAATGAGATGAAACAAAAACATCAACTAGCTTTATATAATGCTTCAGTTTTGTACAAGAGTAGTATAAGCATAGACATAATTTCTCAACCATATTATACCTAGTTTCTGCATCGTTTAAAACCCTACTAAGGTAATAGATGGTCCTTTCAACGCCATTATCATCCTCTTGAGCTAGCATGCTTCTTAAGGTTTTGTCTGACGCTGCTATGTACAATCTTATACTCCTACTTCTACAAGGTGGCGAAAAAATCGGAGGATGACTTAAGTAACCTTTGATTTTATCGAAGGCATCTTGTTGAGGTTGCCCCTAAATGAGTCCCTCCTTGTTGAGTCGGAGCAACGGTGAGAAAGCTTATGTTTTCCCGCTGAGGTTCGATATGAATCTTCTTAGGAAGTTTATCTTGCCCAACAGTGACTGCAATTCCTTCTTTGTTTATGGCGCTTTCACTTCCATTATGGCCTTGGTCTTGTTAAGATTTATTTTGATTCCCTTTTTGTGGACCACAAAGCCTATAAAATCTCCTGCCTGCACACAAAACGCACATTTGAGTGGATTCATTTTTAGGCCATGCTTCCTCATTCTCTCAAATGAGTATCGAAGATGGTCTAAATGGTTTTTTCCTAAAATTGATTTCATAATAATATCATCAATATAAATCTACATAAATGTTTCGATATAGTCGTGAAAAATAGAGTTCATTGCCCTTTGGTAGGTTGCCCCAACATTTTTTAAACCAAAAGGCATTACAACCCATTCATAGGTACTAATGGCTCCAGGTCATTGAAAGGCAATTTTCACAACATCCTCTTCAGCAATGAATATTTGGTTATGGCCAGAATACCCGTCCAACATACTTAAATATTCATGCCCTGCGGCTGAATCGATCAGCATCTCTGCCACATGCATCGAATATTCATCTTTAGGGGTAGCAATATTTAAATATCTAAAATCTATACATACCCTCAAAGATCCATTTTTGTTTATAACAGGTACAATGTTTGTTAACCATTCGATGTACCTTGCTGGATGAATGAACTTACATCGAAGAAGTCGTTCGACCTTTTCTTTAATTTTCGACAGAATTGTTGGTGCAAACCTTCTTGGATTCTACTTTACATGCTTCTTCCTAGGCTTGATTGGAAATTTTAATTCGACCAGATCCCTACTCAAACCAGACATTTCATCATAGTCCCACGCAAAGTAGTCTCGAAACTCTCTTAGAAGTTGGACCATTTCGACCTTGAGTTCTGGGCTGATATTGGCACTTATATAGGTTGCCCTTCTCATGTCCCCTTCTCCCAAGTCGATTTCTTCGAGTGGGTCTTACGCTAGCATCTTCACATTTTCAGCTAACGGGTCCTTCTCGAACCCCAGAGGCTCATCATCATAGATGGTCTAGAGCCTCTGGTCTTGCAATTCTTCCTGAACCTTACCAGGGGGTTCTGGGTCGAAATCCTTTCCAGGATTTTCTTTGCAAGATTTTTTGTTGGCCTTGAAGGCCATTTATTTATTATTCCTGGCTTCAAAAGCCAAATTTTCAATCTTAGCCTCCAAGGCCGCTTGTTCTTCCTTTTCGGCTATATAAGCTGAAATCTTTTGCAATACTTCGAATTCAGTCATCGTCACTGAATTCGCTTCCCCAGTCAGTGGGCTTGATTCCTGAGGTATCAAAGTAGGGAAAATTTCCTGCCCCTACAATCTCCCTATCCCATCTGAAACCATGGACAGGATGTAAATACAATGAGCAATAAGCTTCATTGTTTTGGGTGAAATCAAAACCCGCCGGAGTACATGACACTATATTCTCTAAGTGTTTGTCGAAGCTCCTTCGATCAAGGTGATTAATAGGTGATTTAAAGTACCCCTGATCAACTTCAATATTCTCTAATATGCCATCGGGATGCCAGATAATTATCCTTTGATGCATCGAAGATGGGACGACTCCAACACCGTGGATCCATTATCTTCCCAACAGCAAATTGTAATTTGCTTTGGTCTCGACGACCATGAAGACGGTTGGCCTTGTCACAATTTCCATAGTAAGGTCAACTTGGATTACCCTCATGGTAGTCCCAAATTTACCTTCATAATTTTACAAGACCATGTTGTGAGGCTTGGTATCAATGTCTGACTTCCCAATCCTCTCTAACATATAGTGTGGCATCAAGTTCACAGTGACTCCACAATCCACTAAGACCGTATTCACTGCCACATTCTCAACTTTCTTTATGATAAACAGAGGCTTTAAATGGCTTCTCATTGCCTCATCCGGCCTCTCGGAGAAAGCGTTCTGCTTTTCGACACACCCATTATTCATGATATAGTAACAAACTGGCTTGTGGGCAGCCATTTCCATTTCAGTATATGCATCCAGGTTTTCTACTTCCGTAATCCTGTCGAGTTCACGGGGAAGAACTGATACGACATTCATAAGAATGTTGAGTGATACCTCTGATCCTGAGTCAAAGCTATCAGTAAGCATCTCATCTTCCTCAACTTCTCTGTCAGGTTTATTTTTCTTCTCATCATTTTTAGGGATGATCATTCTAGCAGCCACCGGCACCTTGTCAGCAACCTTCAATCCATATTTTCTTTCTTTTGTTGAGGATAAGTTTGTGCTAGACTCCCCCTTATTAGTGGCCTCTCTCTAGGTCTTTCGCCTCCTTTGCTCTCTCCTCCACTGAGAGCAAGTCATAAGGTTCTTTCCTTTGTAGTTCTCAGACACATAGGCCATTTTGTTGGCCTGTGGGAATTCTTTTCTGTAGGCTACAGAGGAGCCTCTTTCGACATCAAAGTGTTGCCACCTTTGTTGTCCTTGTTGTTTTGCCTTGACGGGCCTAGTCTAGGCCCCTTTCACAGCTTTAGCTGTAGGTTTAAAGGTGGAGGCCTTTACCCCAGGGCCACTTTGTTTATTGTCGTCGACCTTGGAGAATCCTTTCCTGGAGTCGTTGCCCTTCCTTAAGTAGAACCTTCTCTCCCCTTGGGAGGCCTTGTTCTCATGGTTTCTCTTAGCTTTCCTTCAATTAGCTTTTCATCCTCTTTCGAGAAAGCCAATTTATGGTGTTCCTCCTCAACCTCCATTAGAGATTCCTGCGAGACTTCTACCACATTCACGCCATGCTGAAATCCTCAGTGATGTCTAAATTTTAAAAAGCTAATTAAAGGCCCTTAGCAGCCTTGTCCATTCTTACAAAACCCTTAGCGGTTTCTTTTGTTACCAGCATCAATCTGGAGTCTTCCATAACTCTCATTTCGAAATCCTCAGTGATCTCCCCGTCGAGGCTCTTAGTAGCCTCAATTGCCAAGTTATCCACCAACTTCTGGTTTGAGTTATTAGTAACACAAACCATTACAGCACCATGGATGAAGTCCTCAGTGACTTCGACCATGTGAACCTCTTCCGGCTTTGTATAGTGAGCATCGGCCGCTTTCACTATTTCGACATATAGGTTCATCTGACCCTTAGCCCTCTCACCAAACTTTAGTCTTCCCTCCTGAATTGCATTCTGTACCAGATCCCTGAAAAGAAAACATTGTGAGGTTTTATGACCCCAAATATTATGGTACTTACAAAAGCCTCTTTTCTTTCTTTGTTCTAGAGGAGGCATTTTAGCACCAGCGGGTACAATCATTTGCCCATCTTTCACTAACAAATCAAAGATTTCATCACATTTTGTGACGTCGAAAGTGTATGTTTTCTTAGGAAACCTATCGTTAGTTTCGACACGGTCTTTCCCATTCGAGAGAATTAGCATCCTACAAGAGTAAGGAGAGCCCTTTTTTAGTTCAGCAAGATCAATTTCATTCTCGTCGAAACCTAGGTAATCAACATGTGGCCTTTTGTCTTCTTTTTTAAAATCGACATAAGCCACCCTTTTAATTTTATTAGTCCTAACTTTTTCTTCTTTTAAGCATTCTAATTGTCAAGCTCTATCGGCTAATTGGGCCATATCCCTTAGAAGGGAGTGGCTTCACTTTTTGGCATGGAAAAACGGGAAAAGTTTGGGGCATGTGGATACAAATCAATAACATGGCTATAGTTTTGACAGATTTGGAAACAAAGGTTAAATTGGAGGGTGACATCAACCATGGGTAAGATGGATGTCGCTGCAAGTATGTTTGAGAAAGCCATAATTTCAAATCCGACATATGTAGAGGCATGCGATGACCTGGGAGTTCTTTACAGAGATGCTGGTGATAATACTCTAGCAATTAATACCTATGAGCAATGTCTCAAGTTTTATCCTGACTCTCGAAATGTTGGCCAGAACCGCCTGCTTACAATGAATTACATTTGTGACAGGAAATGAATACACTGTAGTGAATGTTTTTTCTAATAGAATTAATGTTACCGTTACACCACAAGTCCGTACAACGTACAACCCAATTCCTCCCACCAGCATCAAGCAATGAAGAAAAACAGTACATAAATTACAGGAAAAATGCAACAAAACCAACATTGTCTGCAAACTTGTACAAAAAACGACATAATTTCACAGCTCATTACATAAAAAAACCTATTCTACCCCTGATCCACACTTTAAAAAAAGCCAGAAGTGCAGGTCTTTATTGGAGAAGGAATTGCATTTTCTTTCCATCTTCATTCTTCAAAGTGATCCTCTCTTCAAGCTTTACCCCTGAGATGTGATACACTCTCCATTTTCAAGAGTTTGCTTCATAAATTCATCACCAAATCGTGCACTTCCTTGAAATCGCATAAACCGCAATCTACATCTTGCAAAATTTCGATACCACAACTTCATCAGCCAACCTTCATCCTTCATCGGCATAAAACAACAACAATAACAGCGCAAGAATCGGAATTCAAGAAGAAGACGCAGAACACAATGAAGTAAGAAAAAGACGATTTGGAATTCGCACCTGAAAAAAAATTCTCTGGTTTTCTGTTGTTGCTTCGCTGCCGTTGAAGATGCCATCAGAGCGACTCTGATTCGTAAATCCTTCATCATTATCGCGTGAATAAGCAAGTATGCTCTGTGTGATTTAGTCTACTTGTCATTGAATCGAGAAGAGGGTTACACATTATAGAATACTTGGAAGTTTCCGCCATTCCCAGCTCGAAATCACGACGCGATGGAGTTGTCACCGATGTGGCTGAGAGTGCGAGGGACGCGAGAGAGACAAGATGGAGAATAGGAGAGCACCACAAAGAGATTTATTGAAGGGAGAGGGGTTTTGAAGCGTGAAACAGAGAAAGTTGGTTTCGGCGAGGCGTATGGGATGAAGAAGAAGGGTGTGGCGCAGGGAGAAGAGGATAGGAGATTATGTTGTGTTGAAGACATTTAGGGTTAGTTTGAACTTCACAACATTGACAGATCGGGCCTTAAGGCCTTTTTTTTCTTTTAAAAAATGTTTCTTTTGGTAGGTCATTGGGTCGGGCCTCCCTAGATTCGTTACCCATACACCCTGAAACTCTCTCTACACCCTTTTGTGTTATTTATTAATTTTATTAACCTTAATCATTTTTGTTTTAATCAAGTTTTGTTTTACTAATTATAGGACTTAATACATTAACTTTAATTTAGATTTAATTAATTTAGAATTAACTTTGTTTAGGTTTTTATTAATTAACCTTTAATTTAATTAGGTTTTAGGATTTAGGATATTAATTAGATTTTACTTAATTATTTAATTAGGTTTTTATTATTTAATATTAATATTAGATTTAATTCTAGAAGTAATTTTAACTTTAATTAATTTAGAATTAGATTAGGATTTAATTATCTTAGGATTAATTTTCAATTAGAATTTAGTTAACTAGACTTTGACTTAATTTCGATCTAATTAGACTTTTTAATTTTTGACTAATTCTTCTCTTGTTTTTAATTTTAGTTTCGATTAATTCTTGAATGCATTTATGGATACTTTTCTTTATTGACACTTGTACGTACTTTCCGTAAATTTTAATTTTAGTTTCGATATTTGGTGTTGTCTATAATTGTGTTGCTTCATGTTTACTTGTCGTTTACCCTGTACTCACATGATCCCTTAGGATTCCTAGCTCGACTTAATTTCCAATTAAGTTAGGGGTAGAAAAGACATTAGGCTTTCAATCCAAGCATGACAACATTAGGTAGGTTTCCTTCCTAATCCTGATCTTAGGGCCACTTTGTATGATAACAAATAGGGTTCAGTTCCCCCTAGACCTTATGTGCGTCCCTCTCTTCTTTCTCAAAACAATAATCAAAACACTTAATAAATACGATGAGTATTGTGCGCCACGAGCCTTAAGTATGTGGGAAATGATGAGAGAGTAGTTTCTCCTTGCTTGTCTAGAGTGTTTAGCGTATGCCCCATGGGCCATATGCGACACATTTGCTCCCATGTCATAGAATTTAGTGCAGTATGCATCTCAAACAAAGTTAATCCACCTCTGTTAAGGCATTTTAGGCCTAGGATCTTTTCTCTCTCCCCCGTGCGATCGAGGTCCCGTTTTCCTGTAATAACGCGTGAACTACAACCACTCTGATTCCTTATTCCCTAATGAGGACACGTAGGCACGAGGATTCCTATCCTTGACGAGCACACTAACAACTAACTTCCCTTTTCTCTCGCCTCAGTGCGATCGAGACCAACTTGTTATCTGAACCCTTTTCTTTCGCCCCAGTGCGATCAAGACCTCGCTTGTAGTTTCCCAAACTACGTTGACTCTGATTTTCCCATTGCACGAGGGAATACGTAGGCATAGAAAGGTGATGTCCTATCGAGTCTTTTCTTTTCTTTATCCCTCGTTTAGCAGTAGCTCTTAGATAACTCACACACATAGATTAGACAACAAGCATGGATCCCATTTAGTACAACGGACATGAGGGGTGCTCATACCTTCCCCTTGCGTAACCGACTCCCGAACCCGAGATTTGGTTGCGATGACCTTGTCTTTCCCGTTCTCTTAGGTTTTCTTTGATCGTTTCCTTTCCCCCTCTTTGGGATAAATAACGTTCGGTGGCGTCTCTTCTATTTGTTTCTGCCGGCCCTTTTCGCAGCTGCGACAGCTGGTGACTCTGCTGGGGAACCTGTTTCCCTATGCGAGTCAATCCTAGCGCTTGTCTGTTTTATGTCTTTGGGTGTTTATTTTTGTGCATATATGTGTTGTATGTGTATATTTTATTGTTGTATAGTATTGCATTTACATTTTTACCTTATTCACTTTATCGTTATCATATTTTGCTACTACTTCTGTGCTGTTGGGTGGGGTGTTCCATTGAGAGATAAGCCCAATACTCAGGCTTGAGTATATACCTAGTATTAGTGTGGAGAGTAGTGCGGGCTTGCATGTTTGGCATGCACGAGCCCTCATGAAATTCGCGTTCAGACGAGGTTTTCTTTGAACACATCCTATCCTGTGTGTTTTGGACAGTCGATGGGGTGTTGGATCTGAAAAACTAATGACTCTGGAGACCGTTCATTGGGAAGTCAATTGAGATCTCCTTGATTGACCATGATGCCAAACCAGAAATGGTGAACGTATATCGTTTCTTGACCTGAGAGTCTGTGATACTGATGACCTGCATAGGATGTCATATCTTTTCAGAGATTAGGTCCTACCTATGAGTGGGGAGGGTTTTTGCAGGAAACCTTGACTTTCAACCAACCCAGTTTTCTGGTTTTCTTATCAGTGTGAATTTATCAGCCTGGTATTCTGGTATTCTGATACTCCGACATTCTGGTTTTTCTGGTATTCTGGTGTTCTGGTATTTTCTCTTTAGAGCAGACTTATGAGCTTATTCATTCAGCAGCACATCCGTTATTCATAGCTTTGTGGAAGCTTTGCTCCCATGTCTGTTGCATTAGTGTTGCGGTGAGAATCGTGATACCAAGCTATTGATTAAATTGAATCTTGAATTCTTAAATTACAACTGGGCTTTAATTTATCCAAAGAAAAGGTTTAAAGAAAGAAAAACTCTTTTCGTGATGTAACAACAACGCTAAGAGATTCGGGGATCGGGGGTTGGTTATGCATAGGGTAGGTATTTCACATCCTAAACATCTGTAGTACTCTACAGGAACCTTTTGTTTATTTGCATGCTAAGTTGGTAAATGTTTGCTAAGGTTTGGGATTGGGTAAAGGGTGTAGGTTAAAACCTAAAGATGGTTTCTAAGTTTGCTCGCAAAGACGTCGCATCCTCTGCCTACGTATCCTAACTAGGATAGAATCAGAGCAATCATAGTTCACCTCACTAGGGTTGAAGAACACTTGATTATGATCAAGATTCATGGGGAAACAAACATAATAATGCTTGTGTAGAGTTTAAGGAAACTCTCTAGATCTATGTTATAACACTCAAGAGGGGAGTAAGTAATCATTGCTATGATTCTTACATAGAGTTTACAAACTCTATCTTAGGGTTCTAGTTGAAGAACACTCCTAATGTAGGTAAGGCTTTCTAGACTTAAAGCAAAGTCTAATGGCTTGTATGTTCTAACTTAACTAAGCTAGGGTTTAAGATGACTTTAAAAAAGTCAAGGGAGGGTGATGAACTATCCAATGACACAAGGGTCAAGGGAGAGACTTTTCCTTTGGAAGGAGAGAGAGAGAGAGAGAGAGAGAGAGAGAGAGAGAGAGAGAGAGAGAGAGAGAGAGAGAGAGAGAGAGAGAGAGAGAGAGAGAGAGAGAGAGAGAGAGAGAGGCAACTTGGATGAGAACTAAAAAGTTCCATCACTTGGGGAAGAAATACTTAACAAAGCAAATGAACAACTAAGCAAGATGAATAAGATTACAATCAAGTAAGCATGCATGTTACAATAAGCAAGTACTTCAAATAGGATGAATGGTTACAACCAAAGCATGCTAGCATATTACAATAGGCAAGCAAATATGAGTTCTTACAAGACTTTAAAGAAAAGGTAAAGACCTAGGCATATCTTGACAAAGATGAAGGTATATCTTGACAAAGATGAAATCATATCTTAACAAAGGTATATTTTAACAAAGATTGAAGGTAACAACCATGTAAGACAAGTTACAACTTGAAGGTAAACATGCCATAACTCAAGGTGCATCAAAGGTAACAACAATATGTATTGATGACAATCAAATATAATCAAGCATGTCATAACAGTTTAAACTCAAATTTAGGAGGAAAATAAAATGAGATCATGGTGACAACCAAGGGAGAACAAGCCCTAACATGTTAACTAACATATGGGAAAATAATCACAAGCAAAATCTTACAAGACAATTCAAGCGTGGTTTAAAGGAATTCGACAATATGCGAGATAACGATCTTAACAAAGAATCAAAATTTCACATAGACAAAAGGTATCATAATTATGAACAAATTGGAATATTTTTGCATTACGTGAAATTAGACATTAAATTAAACATGTTGCAAAAAGAATGAGTTAAAAAAGATGAAAGATGAACAAGTTATGATTTTTGAAAGTTTTGTATGAATAATAAATAAATCATGTAAAAATAACAAAAGAAAAGGGCAAGGGTGGGAGTTGAACCCATGTCCTTCATCTTACAAATAACAAACTCCACCACTAAGGCACACACACGCGTGCTGGTAAGGAGAGGACAAGATGAACAAAATAAAGTCAATCACAATTGAAAAATAAAATATCAAAAAGGGTTGATCCCAAGGATCGAACCTATGGCTGGCAAGTGAAAGGTGAATATGGCGCAAGTTGATTACCACTGGGGTGGCTGTACATCCAAGTACAAAGCCACCCCCATAAATACATAAGGTAAGTATGGTGGATATCTGGGCAAAATGAAACAAGCCAAACAAGCCAAAACGTGAAGGATTCAAACACTGTCAATTCTTAATCATTTTTCATGAAATCTTAGTCAAACTTGACTATTTTTTAACAAGGATCAAGATGGTGCAGTTGGTTTTTTTAAAATAACATCTACAAATAAAAACACGATTGAACTTGCAAATTGGCTTTTTGAGGTGCATTTTGAGAAACATAAACCAAACCAGAAGCAATTGGGAATGTGGAAAGATATGAGCAAATCATAAATGTGATCTTGAATGTATTCTAACAAGAAATTAATTCAAAACAGCCTTGGATCAACAAGAGGTACATGAGTTGCAAGCATAGGCATGATAAGCTACATTTGGAAGCCAAAGCACATGTTGATCTGATTCAAGCTAAACAAACATCACACACATGCTAACAGAGGGTTTCAACACTCAAAGATCAACATGAATTAAGCAAAACAAAAAGTTGTTTCATTGATTGCAAATTCAACATAAAAATGCAGCAACTGTCAAGACAAATGGGAAGATGTGATTATGCACATGAGATGCATTTGGGAAGCCAACATCAACTATGAGTTCAAACACATAAAAAAAGTAATGCACACCAGTCACATAAGTCATAGCAGAAGTTCTACACACTTATGGTTCAAACATAAATTAAAAGAAAGGAAAGTAGCATAATGAACTGCAATTGTGGTGTGAGGTCAAGGCAAGCTGTCAAGACAAACACATTGGCATTTTTGAGATGCAACTTGATGCAATTAGGTGTGAACAAGATACAATCATGATCATGAATGAGTTCAGGCAGTGATAACAATCAAAACAGCATTGAATCAAAGAAAAGCACATCAAATTGCAATGGTGTGGTGAGATATTGCTGTTGTCCAGATTTTAACATAAAAGCAAGGCAAGGATGGAACTCACTTGATCATATCAAAATCAATGCAAGCTTGAGGTAAAACATATAGGATGCAATGTGAGAACAAAGAAGATTACAATCATAGTGTCCAACACAAATTCAAGACACAACTGTCATGCCAAGTGAAAATTGGAGAAAAAATTGCAAGTTTGAAAGCTAGATCAAGAAACAGACATAATTGAAATAAGAAGACCCTTCAAACATCCTCAAAACATCATATAAGGTGTGTCCATACTTCAAAAATATTCACAAACATCATGGAAATGAAAATCACAAGTCAGCTGCTCAATCACTCATAAAATTGCAATATTGGAGTCAAAACTAGATTGGAAACAGATTGAAGTCAGAAAAATGCCACATACAAGTCTCAAATATGATCATAGATGAGTCTATCACTTAAGATGACCATGAAATGCACATAACAAGAAAATGACTATCAAGCTACAATTGTATCACACATGTAAGGCAGGCTGTCAAGCAAAACACCACATATCATTCACAAAGATATTTAAATCATGTGCACATACCAAACACATTGTCTAGAAGCCATATGTTCATGAGTTGTCTTGAAACAATCCAAACAGAAAAAAGAAGAAGTGTGCAACAATGGTTTTTTCAAAATAGTTTGGCAGCAATAAGGTACAAGCTGGTCTAACTATGATCAAGTGGCCTTATGTTGACAAACACAGCACACACATATCATAAATGTAGAAAAGAATGAGTTACAAATCAGAAAATAAGCATTTGACAATTGGAATGAAACTTGGCATAGTCATGGTGTGTTTTGGCTTTGAAAAAAGCAATTTTGAGGGTGAAATGAAAAAGCAGGTAAACATAGATCAATCCAATCATCTACACACATCAAAATCAAGCATATAGATGAGTTTCAACTCAAAAAAATAGGCATATGACAGTTGGATCAGAAAAAAGGCATGTTGTGGTAGGAAGTGTGAAAAACTGTCTTGGCATAAACTTAGCATAACAGGCATTTTAGCAAGCAAAGAGTTTTGTGATGAAACCAAAGTTATGCACATACCATAATGATGCTAACAGATGAGGACATGCTCTAGAAATAGATTAAAACAGTACCAAACAAAATATCACATTTGAAGCTTATGAATATGCACAAAACCAATCTCAATTATGCAGCAGGTACATTCAAGGCAGTTGGGATGATTTGGTAGCACATACAAGTTTCAAATAAGTATAACAATGATTCCATACACATAGATAACGTAGAAATCAGTTTGAAACAGAATATGGCATGTGTTTGGCATCATGAAATTTGAAAATGCAGTTGGAAGAATGATAAAGCAGTTTGAACAAGTAGGGGGATTTTGAACTTACAATCACAACACACAATCCCAAAACATAATAACAAATGAGTCTACTACTTAACAACAAGCACCAACTGCTCCTAATAAGGACTGGTATGTTAAACCAAATTTTGACAACAAAAACAATAAAGAAATCACAGCAGGCCCTCATGGATAAGTTTCATGTTTCTCATTATTCAACCAATTCAAACAGGCAAGTAAGATTATATAAGCATTAACCAATGATTTAGAACGTTTGAGATACAAACATGGCAAGCACAAAACAATCCAATACACAATTCATGGTAATGGTAAAGTAAAGTAACATAAGTGTGAAAACAAAATGCCATAATAGATTCAAACATGATCTAGGGCAGGGGGATCTCATGAAATAACTTACAAGTCATTCAAATCTCACTAATGAACTAAGGCTAATAGATCTAGGGCAAACACACCACATTTCAATGTTGGATTCTTAAAAACACCACATAGACAAAATCTTCAAAGACAAGTCAAACATGATATCAAAGTACAATATTTGTAACACATCATTAACATATCATTTACAAATGAAAATACATTAACAAAAGCAAGTAACATAGCTACAAAAACTAAGTTCTTGACTAAGAACTAGTATGGGACAACAATGGTATATCTTACAACAAGCATCTCAAAATGATAAAACATGAAAATGCATGATCAATAAGGAGTTTGAACATCACATACCTCTTGTAGATAAGTCTTGAGCAAGCTAAGAAGCTGAGAAACCCAGAGATCCTCTTCTTTGGCAAGGATTTGAAGCTTGCTTCCTCTTGAAGCAATAAACCACTTTTCAAGACAGTTGGAGTTATGTAGTTTCCAACTATTTTTTTGGAGTTTGGACAGTTGAGATATGATATATATGAGGTGTTGGATGGTTAGAACAGCAAGAATAGGTCTGGACAGAGATTTGGCAAGTTTTGTATGTGGAGTCAAACTTGGTTTGGTTGAGAGTTGACTTTTTGGAAAATGGTAGTTTTGAGTGGTTTAAAAGCTTGAACACCTTCTACACATCATTTGTGGATTGTGTAGATGGTTTGTGGTGAGTTTGAATGAGTGAAACTGATTTTGGAAGGTATTTTGCTTCAAGGCAGATTTTTGGAATTTTTGGAGAGTTTTCTTCACTTGTAAGAAAGTGCAAGCCAAGATGAGAGCAATGGTTTTCTCTTGGGTTGTAGAGTGCTCTGGTGTGTCTAACATCAATGAGGATGCCTCTATTTATAGTGAAAGCAAGGGTGAGGGCAGCTTTGTATTTTACCACTTTTGGAGGGAGTTTATGAAGATTTTCAAATGAATCTTGCCAAGATCTCTTCCTATCAGTTCCATGGAAAATTGCTGAGCCAAACTCAAGTGAGATGGGAAGGATGGGATGGCTGAAATGAGGCTAGAAGGTAGGGGACTGCAGCTTGCTTGAAAAGTTTCTCTTTCATGCTTTTAAATGATTATTTTAATATCCACTTGTTCCAAGTTGCACAAGCCTTCCAATTTATCATTTTTTCTGGTGTTTGCATTATCTAACCTTCATAATATCAGAAAGGAACAAGATCCAATGGCTGAGGGTAGCCCAAGTTGTGAAAATATGAATTTTGAGAGGTTTGACATAATGGTTTCAAGTGTTGGCAGCCCTAACTTCCATGGTTCATAACTTTCTGCTCACACATGCTATTGAGAAGTTCTACCATAATTTAGAAAGCCCTTAAGTAGCTCTATAACTTTCATGTTTTTTAGATTTCCAAATTCTAGATGGAACTAGGTTGAAAAACCCTTCCAAGTTGCTGAAAAAATCACTTAAAAAGGCTAAATAACTTATAAATTTTCTAAGTTATTTCCCTTCTTGAAATGAATTTTGTCATAACTCCAAATCTATGCATTTTTTGATCATGGACCACTTTGAGGCTTTTGTATGATTTTCCAAAAGATTTCCAATGAGCTTTGAACCACTTCAATTGGATGTGTGGTTGAGGAGTTATGGTCTTGCCCCTTTCGAAACCCTAATTCCCGATTTTTGCAATTACTTCCTAACCCTTGATCCAATGGTCATGAAATTTTATGGGAAGGTGGAATATGAAATAAGGAACATTTTTTATTCACATCTTGAGTTCAAATTCCTTATTGTTGAAGAGCTGACTTTTCGGTCAACCGTTCGATCAATCAGTGACTACCGAGTCGACTGTTGGGGTTCCGGGTATTCTGAGGACTTGAAACTCTTTGGATAGACTTTAATAAGCCATATGAGCTTAATGGACCTTTATCCAACCATTTAAACACTCTTTAAACCAAAAGTCAAACTACAGTTGACTTTTCCTGATCGAAAACCCTAATCGGGTATCTTGAACTGCACTGTTCTCAATTCCCGGGTGACCACCTCAATTTGGATTCATACTTGATCCAATGGAGTATATTTGATGATGTGGAGACTTATTTGAAGTTGAATCAATCCAAAACATTGATTGATCATACCACTGAAGCCTCGATTTTGACGGTACGGAACCCTGATTCATCTGCATCTTAACAAAGATAAGCTGGAAATGGGTTAAGGTTAGTTAATCAAATAAATATGATCCTAAAATGACGATGAGGATCTAAGGATTCAAAATTTGGGGTGCAACAATTAGCATTTTGCATTGCATTTGTGCATCTCATTTTTGCATTTCCATCCTTAGCCAGAAACAGAGAGCTCATCCATCTTTTTCCAACTCGCAGTTGAATTCCCAACACTCGTATTGGACTTGAATTAGCTTTTGGAAGAATCATGAACTCAGGAGAACAAAATTCGGTTGTTACAAAGGCAGAGTTTGAATTGATGAAGAATCAGCTAGATCAGCTCATGGAAGCCATGACAACTATGACAAGGGGAGAGGCCAATATTCAGAGGACTCCAGTTAATGAGGATGTTATTCCACCTTCAGTGAACAATGTTGCTCAAGCTCAGCCTATGCAGATTCCTATTGAAGATCAAGTTATACAAGAGCGTACTATTGTCCGAGATAAACATTCATCTTCTCTTAATCACACAGACTATCAGAATTTCACATTCTCTGTGCCAGATTTTCAAGAGGATGTTCCAAGAATGAAGCCTAAAGACCCATAGACTGTTGAGTTTATGAGAAGATATCATTTGTTAGAGGAGAAGCTTTATGCCCTAAGGGGTCATGATACACTTAATTTGAATGCTTCAAGCACGTGTTTGGTGTCAGGCCTTGTGATGCCTCCGAAGTTTAAGACACCAAATTTTGAGAAGTACAAAAAGGATAGTTGTTTGAAGCAACATTTGGTGATGTTTTGCAGAAGAATGACCTCATATATCCATAATGACAAGCTTATGATTCACTGTTTCCAAGACAGTCTGAGTGAGGCATCATTGAGTTAGTACATGCAGTTAGAGAGTGGTTGCATCTGATCATGGTAAGACCTAGCCAACACCTTTGTGAAGCAATACAATTACAATCTTGACATAACTCCCAGTCACATGCAGTTGCAAGACTTATCTAAAGCGGACAATGAATCTTTCAGAGTGTATGTTCAGAGATGGAGAGAATTAGCTGCTCGCGTTCAACCACCACTTCTAGACAGAGAATTAGTTGACATGTTCATGGATACTTTGCAAGGTCCATACTTGGATAAGATGATTGGTAATGGAGCATTAAACTTTTCTGACTTGATAATAATTGGGGAACATATCGAGAACAGACTCAAGATTGGAAAGATTCAAAACACCTCAGACATTTCAGCTAGTGAAAATGAATCAGTTGTTAGTTCTCAAGAAGAATGAGAGAAGAAAGTGATGCCATCCGGGAATCTCCGATACCTCAAATTCAGTCTTCAGATATTTCAATTGTTAAGAGTCAGCAATCTTCTGGGTCTTTGTATCAGATATCTTTTTCCCTCTAGAGTCAACGGTCATATCACCGACAGCCACGTCAGCATGCTCGACAAAGACCTAGGAAGCCAGAAAAGCATTTCACTCAGTTGCCAATGTCGTACAGTCAGATATTCCCAAATTTGATCAAAGGTGGATTGATAGTGCCGAAGGAGATTAATCCATTGATTTCTCCATATCCGTCAGGTTTTGATGTCAACGCCCGTTGTGATTACCATGCTAGGGCACAGGGGCATTCAACCGAAGACTGTAAGGTACTTAAGAGCAAGATTCAGACTCTGCTTTACTCCAATATGTTCTCAGTCACGCCTCAAGGTATCCAGGTCAATAATCCTCCTTCATCCAGTCACGTGGGCTCATCAGTCCATGTCATGGAGGAATTCACTGAGAGCAGATGTTCAGAAGAGTATCAGACTGACTTCGACGAGCAATTTTGAAGATGGCTAGTTCAGTATCAAGCCAAGATTGGAAAGCCCAGTTCCTCGAAGCTTGCAATCTTTTATTTCATGTCATTTCTTTGTATTTGTAGTTTATTTTCTGTTAAAATGCGAACTTATTTGTAAAACTTGTCTATTTTCGATTGATAATGATAATGAAATGAATATGCACGTTTTGATTAAATCCATTTGTGTTCACTTATACTTTTATTGATGTCAAACGCTTGTTTAAGCAAAATTCGAGGGAGGATGACGAAATCGAAAGACGCAAAACTTCTTATTATATGCATTTGAATAAAACCTCTGCTGATGATGTATAGGCATTATTTCACATCCCTAAACACCAGAGATATAAGGAAGATAATCTCTTGTCAACCCCTTTGAGCCTAGTAGTAGGAGTTTCTTTCTAAAAATGAAAAAACCCTCAATCTTAGCCTGGGGTAGGGTAGGTGTCAGTTAATTTGACCAAGCATCCGAATTGCAAAAGGAGTGTTCCCGTTTGAGGATCAATCACACCTGTAGAGGCCGTACCTAACAAAACAAAAACTTACAGGAATGAGGCAGACACAACCCTTTCGGACAAGTCAGACAAGCCGGTGTCACACGATTTGTTCCAAGAAAAAGAAAAAGAAAATAAATAGCCCGCTAAGTCGGTAACTTGAAGACAAGTGACTTAGGCAAAATCAGGGTATCCCGCTGGACTCCAAAAGATTCAGTCCAGGCAAAAGCAGAGAAATCAAAAAGATTACAGAAGAAAAATCCTCGATATATAACAAGTCGTGTGACTCCAGACACCAAAGACGAAAAGCGAGTGACTGACACTCCAAAAACTTGTGGTTTCCTTAACCATCACTCCTGTCATCCAACCTTTGAAAGGTGAACACTTGTGTTGAATTAGCTGAACATAGGACTGGAGAACGTCAAGGAGAATTGGTGGGTTAAAACAAACTTTGAGCCTTATATCCTTTCTTTCTATAACCGTGAACTAGGCTACGTTACAACCTTCAAAAGACCTAATTGAAGCAGGTTTGTTTCGAAAGCATACTACGGTAAAGATCGCATCGAAGCTGACTCCTAAAAGGATTTTCTTACCATTTCAGTATTGATGTTGAAATTTTGATAAGTGATTCATCCACTATATGTCACACATTTTTCCAGTGAAGATACTTGGATTTCAAAACTGTCATATGCATTGCATTAAATTATCATTTGCAGAACAAATTGTTTTACTTGCTAGTAAGCACTAGACATCATGAGAGTTTCTACAATGTAAAGTTTGATCGAGATAAGATGAAAAGTGCCTAAGTACTCTATGGAGTAGGGGAAAGTCATGTAAAATGATCACGCCAGGGGAGTTAGCCATCCAAAAGTCAGTTAATCTGGGGCAATCGGGTTAAGATTCATCAAATCTCTCGAAGGTCAATCAAAGAAGTTATTTCACAAATCAGCAAATCTGGGGCAATCAGGTCGAGATTTCGATAAATCTCTCGAAGGTTAGTTAGTCAGAGGCACTCCTTCACAGATCATCCAACCAGGGGAAAACTCATTTGAAGGTTGGGGCAAGTCACCTCCAATAGCACAGAGGTTATCCTTATCCATAGGGAAATTTGTTTGAAGCACCCCTTCAAGGTTCAAAATGCTAAGGCAGTCCATCTCAAACCATCAGAGTGCAGAGGTTCCAGGTCTCCTTTCGAGGAATATTTTTTACAGAGATCCCACATGCAGGGGCAAAATTGGAGACAAAGAAGTGTTTCTTCTCCATATTTTCAGAGCTACTCAAGCAGGTTCAGTCAACCTTCAAGTTCAAGACGTATGTCGGGCAGTCATGTTAACCGTTCCCTAACCCTGCAACCTTAAACCTTGTATCCAAACAAGACACTTAAACCTTGTATCCAGACAAGACATTTTCCAACCTTGTATCCAGACAAGACACTTTCCAACGCCAGTCCTACCTGGCCTAACCCAAAGCCCAATCCCTATTGACATTCATAGAAACCAAAATCCCAATCCGCATTGGCACCTTCATCCAAAAGCCCAATCCCCATTGGCATCTCCTCAACCAAAAGCCCAATCCCTATTGGCAACCAACAGAAGTCCAATCCATATTGGCACCTCATTCCAAAATCCAATCCCCATTGGTACCCAGAAAGATTTCACCTTCAAAACCAATCACCATCAGGTTCCACCTGTCCTCTCCAACAAAGTCCACTCATACCTTGGGAATCCTTCTTTCCCTAGTAGCCCGAGCCTGCATCTGCACTTCTACATATAGTTATCATCTTTGCATTTACATCCTCAAATGCGTAGCATTTTCATTTCGTATGGAGCATTATGCCATATTCAAACATATGCATGCAAAGCATAAGCCAGTTTTGGTACCATGTGTGGGAGCCCAATTTCAACTTTCAAACAAATCAATGACATATCCTCAGAGAATTTCGAGTCATTCCATAGCAGACATTTCAGTCAACTCATCTACTTACTTTCTTTTGGGTCCTAGATCATACGTCGATCTTACCCTCAGTCTTTGTTCATCAACCCTTTGATGACGACATCCCAAGCAGGTTTTTTTTCCTTCTTCCTGTAAACTCTTTGATGATGTGTTTCTTCGAAAAAGTTTTTCTTCCCGTCAACTCCTTGACGATGTACCTCTTCAAGAAAATCTTCTCTCCGTCAACCCTTTAACGAAGTGTTCCTTCGGACAAGTTTTCTTTCCATCAACTCTTTGACGAGGTGTCTCTCTAATGAAGTTTTATTGCCATCAACCCTTTGATGACGATGTTCCAAGTTTTCTCCCCATCAACCCTTTGACGATGTCAGCCTCTTTTCCGTCAACTCTTTGACGATGTGTCCCTCTGATGAAGATGGTTGTCCGTTCATTAACTCTTTAATGTATAGAATTGGAGTTATTGTAATCCCCAACTTTTTTCGTTTTGTGGATGTTATCCCAACTTTTGGTTGGTAGTCCGTCATTTTGTGGATGTTATCCCAACTTTTGGTTGGTAGTCCTCTTTTGTTTCCCCAACAGAATCATCTTTCTTTCAGGTTGTAAATCGGTTGATTCTACTTCTTGTGTATCCTGAATTTTGGTTGGTAAGCCTTTGGACGATCCTAACTTTTGGTTGATAGTTTTATTGTTTGTGTATTCGCCTTCGGTCGGCGTCTGGGTGATCCTAACTTTTGGTTAGTAGCCTCTTCCTTACAACTTTTGGATATAACCTTCTAGTGATTCTAACTTTTGGTTAATAGTCATTGTTATCTTCTTGATTAGTTACCATGTTGGTTATCCTAACTTTTGGTTGGTATCCTTTGTTTTTAGGTTCGCCTTCGGCTGAAAATCTTTGTACTGTGTACATCCCCACAGGTTTCAAATTTCTGGGTTCTTTTTGTATTCAATCACCTTTTACCTTGAATATTTAAAAGCGGTCGCTTTTCATCCCTTCAGGTCCAAGTCGATTGAAAAGGGGCAGTTGTTGCACCTCAAAATTTGCCCTCACTTTTTCTAACTTTGACTGGCTTTTGCTTCGCGTTCATCTGCATCTTATCTAGTTCATACTTCATAATCATATAGCGCATTGATCCTCGTAGACATGGGACCAAAGCTTTCTTGTGATATTGGTGTTTACCCAGTTCAGTGGTGATTCAGGTGGTTCCTATTTCAGTCAAGTTGAAGCAAGAGATCTCAAGAGTGTCAAATGCTCAAGGATCCTTCATTAGTATAATCAAGAAGGGTTGTAGATTAGGGTTTTGATTCCTTTGGACAATTCAAGTCATTTCTGCATCAGTGTGCATTCAACGAAGATTAGGGTTTTTCTCATTCAAAATTGAGTTTGTGGACAGTCATCAATTGAAGATCACAGGATTAGTGTGTCATGTTAAAGGGATTTGTAGATATCAGGACAAAGCATTTGTAGTTTGACTTGAAGGGGCATTTGGTCATGGTCAACTGAGCTTACTGATTGGATTTTTGGGGATTCATTGAGGATAGGAGTTTTGCATGGATTGGATATTTGATTGGAGTTAGACATGTCAAGATTAATCATGTGAGATACTTGGAATTCAAGATACAAAGCCATCATAAACCATTTTCAATAACCACATTTTCAAGTCATTAACCATATTTCTTTTCAAATCCATTCTAATTCGTGTTAATCCAATTAACCATTTTTAAATCCATAAAATTTTATCCAATTACAAAACCATATCACTTCCTCTTCAAAACCCCTTTCTAATAAAAAAATCTAACCCCAAACACCACCCATCTGACAAGGATCAAACCAAACGACATCATCCATTGGATGTGAATACTTTTAGAGGCCATGATGACGTAGTTACAAGGCTAAGCTTCTCTCTTGACGGGCACAGCTTAGCAACGGCTTGTGCTGGTGGAGTGGTGAGAGTACTCAAGATGGAGGACGCTTCGAGTAAAGTTTCAAGTTCCATAGAATTTATTTGCCTTCTGGAGATCATCCAACTGCAGTTGTGTTTTCTTATGATGCACCCTCCATTGTAGCGTCATCACACAGTCCCATTGGTTGCTCATTGTACATGTATGGTGAAGATAAACCTAAAGCTTCTGAAGATAAGTCACAAATAAAGTTTCCTCTCCCAAATATTAAATGGGAACATCACAAAGTTCATGAAAAAAAGCAATAATTAATATGTTTGGAACCTCTCCCACTTATGGCAGTGCTGATGGAAGTGCATTAATTGCCTCATGTTTAGAAGGGAGTGGCATCACTTTTTGGCATGGAAAAACGGAAAAAGTTTGGGGCATGTGGATACAAATCAATAACATGGCTATAGTTTTGACATATTTGGAAACAGAGGTTAAATTGGAGGGCGACATCAACCGCGGGTAAGATGGATGTCGCTGCAAGTATGTTTGAGAAAGCCATAATTACAAATCCAACATACGCAGAGGCATACGATGACCTGAGAGTTCTTTATAGAGATGCTGGTGATATTACTCTAGCAATTAATGCTTATGATCAATGTCTCAAGTTTTATCCCGACTCTCGAAATGTTGGCCAGAACCGCCTGCTTGCAATGAGTTACATTTGTGACAGGAAATGAATGCATTGCAGTGAATGTTTTTCTAATAAAATTAATGTTACCATTACACCACAAGTTCATACAACATACAACCCAATTCCTCCCACCAGCATCAAGCAGTGAAGAAAAATATTACATAAATTACAGGAAAAATGCAACAAAACCAACATTGTCTGCAAACTTGTACAAAAAACGACAGAATTTCACAGCTCATTACATAAAAAAAAACCTATTCTACCCCTTATCCACACCTTAAAAAAGCCAGAAGTGTATGTCTTCATTGGAGGAGGAACTGCATTTTCTTTCCATTTTCATTCTTTAAAGTGATCATCTCTTCAAGCTTTACCCCTGATATGTGATACACTATCCATTTTCAAGAGTTTGCTTCATAAATTCATCACCAATTCGTGCACTTCCTTGAAATCGCATAAACCGCAGCCTATATCTTGCAAAATTTCAATACCACAACTTCATCAGCCAACCTTCATCCTTTATCGGCATAAAACAACAACAATAACAACGCAAGAATCGGAATTGAAGAAGAATACGCAGAGCACAATAAAGTAAGAAGAAGACGATTTGGAATTCGCACCTGAAAAAAAATTCTCTGGTTTTCTGTTGTTGCTTTGCTGCCGTCGAAGACGCCATCGGAGCGACTCCGATTTGTAAGCTTTTTCTCCTTCATCATTATCGTGTGAATAAGCAAGTATGCTCTGTATGATTTAGTCTACTTATCATTGAATCAAGGAGAGGTTTATGCATTGTAGAATACTTGGAAGTTTCCACCATTGCCAGCTAGAAATCACGACGTGGTGGAGTTGTCGCCGATGCGGCTGAGAGTGCGAGGGACGTGAGAGAGACAAGACGGAGAAGAGGAGAGCGCCACAGAGAGATTTATTGAAGGGAGAGGGGTTTTGAAGCGTGAAACAGAGAAAGTTGGTTCCAACGAGGCGTTTGGGATGAAGAAGAAGGGTGCGGCGCAGGGAGAAGAGGATATGAGATTATGTTGTGTTGAAGACATTTAGGGTTAGTTTGAACTTCACAGCATTGACAGATCGGGCCTTAAGGCCTTGTTTTTATTTCTTCTAAAAAAATGTTTCTTTTGGTAGGTCATTAGGTCGGGCTTCCTTGGATTCGTTACCCATACACCCTGAAACTCTCTCTACACCCTTTTGTGTTATTTATTAATTTTATTAACCTTAATAATTTTTTTTAATCAAGTTTTGTTTTACTACTTATAGGACTTAATACATTAACTTTAATTTAGATTTAATTAATTTAGAATTAACTTTGTTTAGGTTTTTATTAATTAACCTTTAATTTAATTAGGTTTTAGGATTAGGATTAACTTTAGGATTTAGGATATTAATTAGATTTTACTTAATTATTTAATTAGATTTTTATTAGATTTTAATTAGTTAATATTAATATTAGATTTAATTCTAGAAGTAATTTTAAATTTAATTAATTTAGAATTAGATTAGGATTTAATTATCTTAGGATTAACTTTCAATTAGAATTTAGTTAACTAGACTTTGACTTAATTTCGATCTAATTAGAATTTTTAATCTTTGACTAATTCTTCTCTTGTTTTTAATTTTAGTTTCGATTAATTCTTGAATGCATTTGTGAATACTTTTCTTTATTGACACTTGTACGTACTTTCCGTAAATTTTAATTTTAGTTTCGATATTTGGTGTTGTCTGTGATTGTGTTGCTTCATGTTTACTTGTCGTTTACCCCCTGTATTCACATGATCCCTTAAGATTCTTAGCCCGACTTAATTTCCGATTAAGTTAGGGGTAGGAAAGACATTAGGCTTTCAATCCAAGCATGACAACATTAGGTAGGTTTTCCTCATAATCCTGATCTTAGGGCCACTTTGTATGATAACAGTTAGGGTTCAGTTCCCCCTAGACCTTGTGTGTGTCCCTCTCTTATTTCTCAAAACAATAATCAAAACACTTAATGAATACGATGAGTATTGTGCGCCACGAGCCTTAAGTACATGGGAAATGATGAGAGAGAAGTTTCTTCTCGCTTGTCTAGAGTGTTTAGCGTATGCCCCATGGGCGATATGCGACGCATCTCAAACAAAGTTAATCCACCTCTGTTAAGGCGTTTCAGGCATAGGATCTTTTCTCTCGCCCGCGTGCGATCAAGGTCCTGTTTTCCTGTAGTAGCGCGTGAACTACAAACGCTCTGATTTCTTATTCCCTAATGAGGATACGTAGGCACGAGGATTCCTATCCTTGACGAGCACACTAATAACTAACTTCCCTTTTCTCTCGCCCCAACGCGATCGAGACCAACCTGTTATTCTGAACCCTTTTCTTTCGCCCCAGTGCGATAAAGACCTCACCTGTAGTTTCCTGAACTACGTTGACTCTGACTTTCCCATTGCACGAGGGAATACGTAGGCATAAGGCGGAGATATCCTATCAAGTCTTTTCTTTTCTTTCTCCCCCGTTTAGTAGTAGCTCCTAGATAACTTACACCCATAGATTAGACAACAAGCGTGGATCCCGTTGAGTATAACGGACATGAGGGATGCTCATACCTTCTCCTTGCGTAACCAACTCCTGAACCCGAGATTTGGTTGCAATGACCTTGTCTTTCCCGTTCTCTTAGGTTTTCTTCGATTGTTTCCTTCCCCCTCTTTGGGATAAATAACGTTCGGTGGCGACTATTTTGTTTGTTTCCGCCGGCCCTTTTCGCAGTTGTGACACCCTGCCTCAATCAGATATCTGGCCACATGTTCGACAATAGACTCAGTAGTGTCTCCTGAGAACTTAGTGAATTTAGGGACCTTAGTCCTCAGAGGAAACTCTGACTGGAGTATGTATTCAATCAAAGGATATGTATAATTTGGTCGTCGCAAGCCAAGATCTACTCCATTTCGTGCCATAATCCTTTCGACCATGGCAGCCAAGTTGTTATCTGCGGCTGCATTATTACGTCGAACTTGTTGTACGACATTATTCGCATTTTGGTTTCTGTTAACCATCATTACCCTTGTAGGTTTCTCTCTGGGAACTTGGAACTGATTTCTAAGAGGTTCGACTATCCCATGGTTGACATTATTTTCCTGGGGTAAGTTCCCTGGGTGTTGTTGGGCTTGGTTAATAGTGAGGTCCTCTTCGAAGGCTAATCCCTGATTTTCTCTCACATGTTTCTTTGTGGGTGTTGAGGAGGATTTGGTATCCCAAAAATATCAGCTAAACGTGTCATTTACGCTGCCAGTTGTTGGTTAGTTTGGATAGTGTTTTGGATAAGGGGCTGAAATATTTCCCCCATAGTTTGGGACATCATTTGTACCATCTGGTGGTTAGTCTCATCCATTTGTTGCCTCAAATTAGAGGCGAAACCAATTGTTAGGTTTTGTGTTTGGATGTAATATCCTACGCTTTGGTTATTTTAACCCATATTCATTCCAGACGATGACCCCTATAATGGCGAAGTTATCACCTATTCTGCATGTACAAGAGGGGAGTTATGGAGGTTTGCCATTACTGATGTTGGCATACCATATGGTGGGTCTCGCGGAAAATGCATCGAAAACTCTGGTGGGGGAACATTCCTATACGTGGAAGTTCCTACTAGAGGTGGGGTATATGGAAGGCCGCTTGGTCCAATGTAGGTCAAAATTGGTTACGTATGAGTAATCGAATGCATATGCATCAAAGTCCCCATAATCGGAACCGCTTCAGAAACAGAAAAAGAACCCGCTTGCCCTTCTGTCGAAGGTGGCACGGGAAGCTTCGTGTTATCGTTACCATTGTATGGATCCTGAGGAGTGTTTGGCTGATTTGTATTTGATGCCATTATCCTAGTATACTCTTTCTTAATTCGAGTTTCGTTATTAGTGGTTATCTTACCACTTCTTAACTGCATACAATGAAAATTTTATGCAAGGATCTCTAGATTTTTTTTTACAAGAGACTCTGATTAACACCGTCCCACTGGGCGTTCCAATTTGTTCTCCATGAAATTTGGAGAACAACTGCTGGTCTAACAAACCTTAAAGACTCGTTTTAACTTGCAGGATCGACCACACTAAATCATAGGACATAACTAATCTGAGTTTAAAATCAAATGAAATCTAAAAGAGAAGGATAGATACTTTGATAGTATTGAAAATAATAAAAAAGTTTTTGGCAATAAAGCAAGTAGAACTAAGAAAGCAATTTGGGGAGGAGAAGATAGCAATTTGAAGCAAAGGGTAAAGACCAAAAAATATAACTCGCGTAAAAGCAGTAAAGTAAAGGAAGATTCTTGTAAAAGAAAAGGAAAATCTTTAATGCATTGAAATAAAAGATGGTGTTTTGACACGTACATTCTCAGTTATGACTTTTTTCTCATTTTAACTTGGATACTTTGAGTAATTTTCTGAGTGACTTGTACAAAATGAACACACCCAAAATCCTGAATTGAGCAACTATTTATAACCAGTCAAAATAACCTCTCCTCATGACTCAATGGACTAGATTAAAACAAATGTCACTCTGCATGCTTTGATTACTTGAAACAGTGCCACGTACCTCCTTCTAATGGCGGAAAATAATTGTGCTTCCCTCCAGAAGTCGAATTCAAACTTTAAAGGTTCTTGTTTGTCGAATCGTCCGTTTTCTGGTCGAAATCCTCGCAGCATAACCATACTCGAAAACGCTTCCTTAACTCAAAACCATAACATTTCCACCCGGGCATCGAAATTCAAGGCTAACAACCGCCCCCGGGAATCTCAAGACTACAAAGGGACATTTGGACGTTTCCACAAGTACACGGCGCTGACTGCCTCGCGCGAGAAAATGCTCTCCGAGTGTGTGAACTCGGAGTTTCGGCAAGCAGGGGTTCGTTTCCCAAAGCAGATATCTGTCAAGTCGAACACGGATAAAAAAAAGTATTGTCGGTTCCACAAGAGCCATGGGTAAATGATGGATGACTGCATCCACCTCAAGGATACAATCAAAATCTTGATCAGAGGCTGGCACCTAAAGTAGTTTTTGAAGAAAAAAGACGCTTCTCGACAAGAGGCCCAGAAATCGAAGACGGTTGAAGAAGGAGTACCATCCTCGGACGACGTCAGTCTTCTGGTCGCCATGAGCATCTCAAGATTATAATATTTCTACATCCTTGATGGGATCGACGTCCCTCTTTACTTCGCTGCATATAGCCCCTAGGAAGCCTTCCCCTCCGCCATGGTCATATCAGGAAGAGGATTCAACAAGGTGACTATGGGGTCACTAAAGAGAAAGTTCGAGCACCTCATCAATACGAGCTCGAACTGGAGTTCTACCCTCGACAAGATTCAGGGAGATTCAGTCCTCATCACCTTCTATCACGAGGAACTCCTCGGCGGATCCCCCAACTCCAGTATTCCTATGCTCGTAAGGGCGTAGAAGGCCAACTTTAATGTTTGGTGAATTCTGGTCGACCAGGGAAGCTCGGTCGACATTATGTACTCCCAACTATTCTCCACGCTTCAGCTGGAAGAGACACACCTGACACCCTATGTAGGCTCAGATCTACAAGACTTCATCGGTTTAGTCATGAAGCCACGGGAATATGTGAAGATGATTGTCACCTTCGGGGCAGCGGAGACTGCCAGGTCCATCAAGGTCCAATTTTTGGTAGTTGATTGCCCATCCCTTTACCAGTGCATCTTCAGACGACCAACGCTGACCAAATTGATAGTTGTTCCCCCCATGGTGCACTTGAAGATGAAATATTACACTTCTAAAGGGCTCATCGCCACCTTACATGGAGACATAGAGGCAGCAAGAAGTTACTTTGAGGCAGCCTCAAAAGGGCTGAACACCGTCACCACTCGATCAAAGGCGCCTAGCAAGCCTATCCTTCCCCACAGCTCTGACAAGATGAAACCGCTACCCTGCGTCGACTCCATCAACCTCTACAACCGTTTCTCCAAGGGAAACTCAAGGGACTAGAAGAAGAAGGGAAGGGAGACCCAGTCAAACTCGAGCAGACCCTCAACATCAACTAGCAGTGGCGAGCCTACCCATCCTATGCGGCCAATCCCAGATGGAGAATTTGAGGTAGTCCTCTTCAAGGGAGTGAAGATTAGGACCGGCCTCCCCGACCTTGCGAGGAAGAATCTGAGAGCTTGTCTCAGAGAGAATGCAAACATGTTCGTGTGGAGCGCCTCGGAGATGCCCGGGCTGGATCCAGAGGTGGCCTGCCACCAGCTTACCGTCGACCCCGCTGTAAGGACAGTAGCCCAACGTAGGCGCAAGCAGTCCCCAGAAAAAACTGAGGCTGTCGAGAAAGCTGTAAAAGACCTCTTAGAGGCAAATTTCATTTTGGAAGCTAAGTAAACTACTTGGTTATCCAACATTATACTCGTGAAAAAATCTAATGGAAAATGGAGAATGTGTGTTGACTATACTGATCTTAATAGGGTTTGCCCTAAAGACGTCTATCCCCTCCCTAACATAGACAAATTAGTTGATAATTATGCCGATTTTAAATTATTACCTTTCTTATATGCATATTTGGGCTACAACCAAATACCCATGGCCAAAAGTGATAAAAGGTACATAGCCTTCATGACCGAATCGGGAAACTATTACTATAATATAATGCCCTTCGACTTGAAAAATGCTGACGCTACTTACCAGAGAATGATGAACAAAGTCTTCCAAGGAGAAATTGGGGATGCTCGAGGTTTACATGGACGACATGATCATGAAATCCTATGAGGAATCCAACCATACGCTCCACCTAAGGAAGGTCTTCGACCAGGCCAAGAAGTACAAGATGCACTTCAATCCGGAGAAGTGCACGTTCGGAGTACGGGCGGGCAAGTTTCTCAGTTTCTACCTAATAGAACGAGGAATTGAAGCCAACCCCGAAAAATGAAGAGCCTTCTTCGAATTTTCCATGTCGAGTTCAAAAAAAATAGATCTAATCTCTGAATGGGATGCTCACCTCACTGTCCCGTTTCGTGGCAAAATCTGCTCAGCACGCGCTCCCTTTTTTCAAACTCCTCCACAAAGAGGCAACTTTTAAGTGGACGGAGGAATGCGACAAAACCCTCTTCCACCTAAAGCAAGCACTATCAGAACCACCGATCCTCTCCCTAATAGAAAATGGGGAGACCCTTTATCTCCATCTCGCTGTCGCAATCAAAGTTGTCAGCATATCCCTCATTCGTGAAACCCCAGAGGGGAAAAAACCCATATACTTCATAAGCAAGGCGCTGCAAGAACCAAAACTTAGATATCAACAGATCGAAAAAGTAGCCCTGACCCTCATCAATGTTGATGAGCTAAGGCACTATTTTCTAGCCCACACAATCATAGTGCGCACGAACCAACCCGTGAGGCAACTATTAGGTCGCCCAGACATGGACGACAGAATGCTCAAATGGTCGTTGGAGTTGTCCGAGTTTGACATCAAGTACGAGAATAAAAAAGCCCTCAAAGCCCAGGTGCTGGCCAACTTCATGGCAGAGATGACCTTGCCTGCCTCCTCGACCTGAGGAGCCCGGAAGTGGACAATCTTTATTGATGGAGCATGCAGCTTGACAAGGAACAAGGAAGACGTCATCTTGGAAAATGAGGAAGGAATCCTCGTTGAGGTATCGCTCGCCCTATCTTTCCCCACCTCCAATAATCAGGCAGAGTATGAAGCTTTCCTTGTGGGTCTATGCCTCGCCAAAGACCTAGGAGCCGAGGAAGTCATAATCTACACATATTCCTAGCTCGTGGCCCTCCAGGTACGTGGAGAGTATCAAGCCAAAAACGATAACCTCTCCAAATACCTGACCTTGGTCAAAGAAAAAATGATGAAGTTCACGTGCGTGGAAGTGAATCACGTTCCCCGTGAACACAACGTCCGGGCAAATGTCTTGTCGAAGCTAGCGATCACAAAAAAGAAAGGAGGAAACAAATCTGTCATCTAGGAGATAATTCCTTGGACGAGCATCAAGAGAACTCCCCCAACCCTCAACGTAAATGTCATTGGAGACAGCGACTGTTGGATGACCCCGGTCTACAACTACCTTGCCAAGGATGAACTACCAGCTGACCGAAGGAAGCCAGTATGGTCAGGCGCAAAGCTTGTTCCTATGTCCTGGTTGAAAATAAGCTGTACAGGTGAGGGTTCTCCATTATTCTCTTCAAGTTTGTCGAGGAAAACATGGTCACCTACATCCTGCGCGAAATCCACGAATGGATCAACGCCCAACACCTTGGAGGAAGATCCCTCGCCAGGAAAGCTCTACGAGCAGGATATTATTAGCACAACGTGCTCTAGGCCTACTAAACTACACCCCACTCGACAACGAGGGAAACCCCTTTCCGATTAGCATACAGGACCCAGGAGGTGATCCCTATCGAAATACACGTGCCCTCCAGGCGAACTGAAGATCCCCTGGATGAGGATGAAAACAGCGAGGCACTGAGGGAGGAGCTCGACCTCGTCGAAGAGGTCCGATCAAGAGCAACCCTCTGTGAGGCCTCGTTAAAACAAAGAATCACAATCAGGAATAACACCAAAGTAACATGGCAAGACTTCCAAGTAGGTAGTCTCATCTTGAGGAGAAATCATAAGGATTCTCGCGAAGTCAAACTCGCCGCAAACTGGGAGGGATTCTATCGTGTTCGAGCAAAAATGAAAAATGGGGCCTACTACCTAAACACCTTGACGGGGAAGAACTCTCTCGACCATGGGACGCCAAAAAACTAAAATAATATTATAGCTAAGGCCACAATAGTCGGCATACTCCGTCAAAACGACGAGCATAGTGTACCGACCAGAAGTGTGTACCCCCGTACAAGCGTTGCATACTAATATCAATCAGGGCAAGCTTTTACTCTGGAACGGGCAAAACCCATGTTCGACAATGGTCCCTCGACCGATCTCGCCGTCACTGCCGTACCGCAAAAGATAGAACGCCCAACTTGCGATGGGAAGTTCACACTGCAGAACTCAGGCCAGAAACGCGACCTAAGCTCCGCTCTCTTGCCCGGAAACTATCTAAGCCTTTTGACTAGTTCCCCTCACTGTCGAACAACTATTTTTCGAGCAAACTCCAAAACAGTGAAAAATCATTCACGAAAACAACCCATACAAACGGGCACTCACGTCGAGTAACGCGTGACACTTAGCGAAATCAAGCAAAATAAAAACATACACGCATAAATATAAAAAAAATCATACACAAGCGACCACCAAGGAAGAAATCACATTAAAAAATAAAATGGCCACAAGGACCATGATTGTAAGGATATTACATAAAAAGGGGGTCACGCCCCATCCAGAAACAAAGATACAACCACGAAGGTCGAAATTGTTATAGAAATTACATAAAGGGGCCAATCCCCATCCGAAGAAATTAAAATATATGGCATGCAGGTCGGAAAGACAACATAAAATCAATCAGCATTTGGCTGCACCTTCTCGTGGGCAGGATGCCCGTTCTCCTCATCCAGCCTGAGGAAATCGAAAATGACGATCTGGCCGTCCACCATGTTGTGGAGGAATCTTATGTCTACAGTAACCAACTCTACCCTAGAGTTCATAATCTTCAGCTGCTCCACCGTGTTGTTGAAGGCCTCCTCAACATCCCCCAAACAATCCTCCTCGGCCTGGTTGATCCGGGCGACAAGCTCGGCACGAGTCTTCAGAATCTTCACCTTATCGCTTCCGTCCTCCGTAGGAGCCGCGACAGCCCGTAAAGTAGCAACCACATCCTCTGAGGTTTTCTTCTCTGCAACCAAGGTATCCCGCTCCTTGGTAACCCTGACCATCTCCTTCTTAGATTTCTTCGCCACCTCCTCCGCAACCTTCAGCCTCTCCTCTAGAGCCACGTTGGCAGCCTGAGTTTTTTTCAGCTCCCCTTCCTCTGTGTAGACCACCGCCGTGTCTAAGACCCTAATTAGGGCAGTTGCATCCTGGGACAATAGTGTCCTCTTACTCGGACGATTGAGCTCCTTGAGAGTCAAAGACTCCGCCCGATGGAGTGCAAGGGAGGAGCCTTAGAAGAATTCCCTATTGTGGAAGCATGGGGGAAACTCACACTTTCTTTTCTCTTATTCATCGGTTAGGTCGAGGACATCTTCCATTCGAAAGCACTTGGGCCTCTAAATCACAGGTAAGGGGAAGTCTGAATAGCAGCTGCGACGGATGAAGAGGTCCCCGATCCCGTTGGAGGATGAACTGCCTGCTCGCCGAGGCAGGTTTTGTCGACCTTCCTCCCTTGCTTGAACTTGGCCGCCGCGTTTTTTACCAAACGTTATTACATGGTGGACACATGTTAGTAAATAAAAAACAACAACATTGGACAAGCAAAAAATAAAAATGGCTACCCAAAAGTTCCAGAGCATCCTTGCGTTTGCCGCAATCAATGAGCTCCTTAATGTCGGGCCTCTACCTTGCCCCCCGGTCATCTTCAAAAATAATGTCTCCCCCCCTGGTCAAGCACTGAGTAGGATGAAAACCATCAACAAAGGCCACCAACTTATTATAGTTGTCTAGATCATCTTCCTCCAACATGGTCGGCCTAGCAAGATACTCCTTGATTTCCCTGGTAAAGTGGTCCTTGCTCCAGGTGAAATGAAACTTCAGCATCTAGCGCCCCCTCACCTTGCATTGCTTGTCGCAAAAGGGCTCCTTGTTTTCATCTGTAAAAATATCCCATAGAAACGAAGAGTCTTTGGCCCTCTCCGACACAGCCTCAACTACATATTACCTTTCCTTGAACTACCTAATGGACTTTGAAAAGGCCTTGAACAACTTCCTCCATTGCTTCAAGGAAACCCATCCAAACTGCTCTTGTACAACCTGCCGTTGGAGGTAGAAGATAGTGAAGAAGAGGGGGAGAGTGTAGAAGCAAGCTTCAAGGCCTTTAATGTTTTGATGAGGATAACTAAGAACAAGCTTTGTACGCAAGATATTCTATGCAAAAAGAAAGAGAAGCAAGCAATCAAACAAGGACATCAAAGATCAAGATAGTACACTCGCGTATGACTCTATGAATCAAGCTTCGATTACAAGCTTCAAGTGATGATGATGATCAAAGCAACAATATAACAAATTTTAATTAAGAATATTTATACAAGTGTTCATAAAATCACTTTTCACTTCACAATTATCACTAACACTTTTAAAACCTTTTTTAAAATACTCACTCCTTTTAAAATTAATTATTTTCTGAAAAACTTTCAGTGTTAATCGATTAACACATTGGTTAACCGATTAACACATTTCAAAAATTAATTAATTTGTGATTTTATAATAGTGTTAACCGATTAACCTATAGGTTAACCGATTAACACATGTAAATTTTGAATATTTTTGAATGTTGTAAGGTGTTAACCGATTAACCCATTTGGTTAACCGATTAACACTGAAGCAGCAAGCAAAAGTGGTAGTTGTTCATGGAAAATTGCATTGATTACCATTTCTTTTACTGGCTATTTTTGTTGCATCAAAACACACCCTTTTGAACAGGTTTTTTATGCATATAAATTGTTCTTAATTTCAAAATTACAATACACCTTCAAGAAACAAAATCTCTCAAATTACTCACATTCTTCAATCTTTTTCATTCTAAGTGTTCAAAAGCATTTTTGAAAGAAGCCATTGAATTAACTTTCACACTCTCACAGCCTTCTTTCACAAGAACACTTGTATATTCATTTGAGTAACATTTGTTTCGAGAAGAAGATCAATCGTGAAGATTGATAACAACTTTCTATCAAATATTTCTCAAAGAACATTTTTGTATTACCTTGTTATCCAGGACTGTTGGAAACAAGTGAAGTGTCTTGAAGAGGATTGTTCTTCATTCACTTGGATTACCTATAGGTTTAGATAGTATGCATCACCTTTTAGTGTGATTAGGCTTTGCAATAATTCTGAACTATAGTGAAATCCCTTTCGTGTTGAAGGGGGAATGGAGTACTCTCGAAGTGTGAGGGGAACCACTATAAATTTCCTGTGTCTCTTTTTCTTTCCTGCCTTTACTTTCAGGCCATTAACTTATAACCTGAAAAAGAACCAAGGAACCATACAAGATTGCAAATAATTTTTTCAGAACCTAATTCACCCCCCCCCCCCCTCTTAGGCGCAATTACAACTTACAGTTGGTATCAGAGCAGGTTATAGGTAACCCGTTCTTATTCGATCCAGATGGCTTCCGCAAATAACAATCTTGTATTCAAAGACGGTGGCAGTAGCAACAAGCCTCCTTTGTTCTGTGACGAATATTTCGACTTCTGGAAAATCTGCATGAAGGCACATCTAGAAGCACAAGGAAGTGAAATATGGGAGGCTGTCCAAAATGGCCCATTTGTTCCTACAATGGTGGTCAACAGAGTCAGCTCATCAAAACCGCAAGGATCATGGGATGATGATGATAAGAAGGAAGTTCTATACGACAAAAAGGCGATAAATATTTTACAAAGTGCGCTTGGAATGGATGAATTCTTCTGTATCTCAACATGTACAATGGCTAAGCAAATATGGGACACTCTTGTTGAAACTCATGAAGGAACCGCCGAAGTCAAACGATCCAGATTAAATACATTGAGTCAGGAGTACGAACTATTCATAATGCAACCAGGAGAATCTATCCTAGACTTGCAGAAAAGATTCGTGCATTTGACAAATCACTTAAATGCACTTGGTAAGACACTAACAAATGATGAACTTAATCTTAAAGTTCTTAGGTCCTTATCAAGAGAATGGCAACCCAAAGTGACGGTGATTTCCGAAAAGAAAAGTCTATCAACAATGACGTCCACTACGTTATTCGGAAAACTCCAAGTATATGAGACGGAACTTAGACGATTGGAGAAACATGAAATTCAAGAGAAGAAATCCAAGAGTATTGCCTTGAAAGTAGAATCCAAAGAAGTGGAGAAAAAAGATAATCCCGAAAAAGACGAAAACTTTACGCTTCTTGGGAAATATTTTGGTGCAAAAAATAATGTTAGAAACTCAAGTTATACAAGAAGAAAGAAGTTCTCAAAAAATAAAGAAAAGGAAACATCAACATCAAATGGAGATATTACATGCTATGAATGTGGGAAGAAAGACCAAATCAAACCAGAATGTCCTAAACTCACAAAGAATCATGACCACAAAGGAAAGAAGGATTTCAAGAAGAAAGCCTACATTGCTTGGGATGACAACGAAATAAGTTCTTCATCGGACTCTGATAGTGATCAAAGCGCAAATCTCGCATTAATGGCATCACATCATTCCGATGATGAAGACAATAAGGTTAGTAGTGATTTCTCTATTTTTGATAATGATGCTCAAGGAGCAATTGATGAACTTTTAAGTGAGTGCAAAATTCTATATAAAACCATTTCATCTCAAAAGAAACAAACATCATCTTTGGAAGAAGATATTGAGAAAATGAAAAATAATTTTAAAGATGAAAAGGAAAAATTAATTAAGAATTTTGCATGCACTAAATGTGAGTCACTCTCTTTTCAAATAGTCCAATTAAAAAGGGTCCTAGAAAGATATGAAAAAGGACAAATTGGATTGGAAAGTGTTCTTAGTAGTCAAAAATATTCAAATGATAAAAGTGGTCTTGGTTACTCAAAATTTTCTAAACCAACTTCTAACAAGACCATATTTGTCAAAGCTAAAGAACAAGTTCCTATTGAAAAAAGTGACAACCATAAAAAGGTTCATCAATATGTCAAGAAGAAAAGAAACAATAAGAAGAAATCTTATCCCCCTAGATATAAAAGCAATTTTGAGCCTACATGTTTCTATTGTGGTATAAAAGGACATACTCCAAATGCATGTTATGTTAGAAACTTTAGTGTTGCTCAAGGCCATTATGTATGGGTAAAGAAAGGAACTAACTTTGAAGGACCCAAGGCAATTTGGGTACCTAATAAAAATTAACTCTTTTTTGTAGATATGCTTGAAGACCTCTTCAAATGAATGGTATCTTAATAGTGGATGTTTGAGGCACATGACGGGTGACCTAAGCAAATTTTCACATCTAATGCTTAAGGCCAAAGGATTTGTTACTTATGGTGACAACAACAAAGGAAGAATCCTTGGCGTAGGCATCGTTGGTTCACCGCCTTCAACAACCATAAAGGATGTCCTATATGTGGAAGTTCTAAAGCATAGTTTACTTAGCATTAGCCAATTGTGTGACCGAGGTTTCAAAATCAACTTCACTAAAAATGAATGTTTGATTGAAAACGAAGTTACTCATGAAGTTATGCTAAAAGGTAAAAGAGTTAATAATATTTTCTTAATTTCTTTGGATAACGTATATTTGAATGTTAGGTATCTCTTGGCAAGTAACAATAAATCATGGTTATGGCATAAGAGATTTACTCACATCCATATGGAGCACTTGAATAAATTGATCAAACATGACTTGGTTATTGGTTTGCCAAAGATCAAATTCATCAAACATAAGTTATGCGACGCTTGTCAAAAAGGAAATCAAACCAAATTAACTTTCACATCCAAGAATGTGGTGTCCATAACTAGGCCATTACAATTGTTGCATATGGATCTCTTTGGTCCATCTAGAACAAAAAACTTCGGAGGTAATATTTTCGCTTTGGTTATTGTTGATGATTATTCTAGATTTTGTTGGACTTACTTTTTAGTTAAGAAAAGTGATGCTTTTAAAGCATTTAAGAAGTTTGCAAAACAAATTCAAAATGAAAAGGCGCTAACAATTGTCTCCATAAGAAGCGATCATGGTGGAGAATTCCAGAACGCTTTATTTGATGAATTCTGCGAAGAAAATGGAATCTCACACAATTTCTCTTCACCAAGAACTCCACAGCAAAATGGTGTCATGGAAATGAAGAATCGGTCGTTGGTGGAGCTTGCAAGAACAATGTTAAGTGACTCAAATCTTCCTAAGTATTTTTGGGCGGATGCAGTGAGTACGACATGTTTTGTAAGTAACCGGGTTAATATTAGACCAATTCTCAAGAAAACCCCCAATGAAATTTTCAAAGGGAGAAAGCCAAATATTTCCTACTTTCACATATTTGGATGTAAGTGCTTTGTCTTGAACAACGACAAAGACAACCTTGGTAAGTTTGATGAAAAATCAGATGAAGGTATATTTCTTGGTTATTCCCTTACTAGTAAAGCTTTTAGAATTTACAATAAAAGAACTTTAATTATTGAAGAATCTATGCATGTCAAATTTGATGAATTTAACCCCTCTAAGGAGGATATTGTGGTTTGTGATAATGATGATGAATTTGTAGAAATTACCGAAGGAGATACTTCTAAAGATATCATTAAAGAACAAGATAGACCCATTCAATAATATTCCAATATCAACGATCTACCAAAAGAATGGAGGACTCATAGAGATCATCCTATCGACAAAGTGATCGGAGACATAAGTCAAGGTGTTGCTAAAAGATTAAATCTCAAAGATGCATGCTTGAACATGGCGTTCGTATCTCAAATAGAACCTTGTAAAGTCGATGAAGCTCTTGAAGATGATCAATGGATTATTGCTATGCAAGAAGAGTTAAACTAATTCGAGAGAAATAAAGTTTGGGAACTTGTTTCTAGACCAAAAGATAAACATATTATCGGAACAAGATGGGTGTTTAAAAACAAACTTGATGAGAATGGAATAATTGTTCGAAACAAAGAAATATTAGTGGCTCAAGGGTAAAATCAAGAGGAAGGTGTTGCACCCCAAAATTTGACCAACTCTTCTTTACCTAGCTTGTGATTCATTTCATTCACATTAGCATTATCATTTGCATTTCATTGACATGTATGCAGGAGATCAAGAGGTATTATTACCAATCAAGAGCTATACAAGACTATGAAGCTAGCCAAGAAGGTTATTCAAGTGTTCAAGGGTTGATATCTTTGTCAGAGAAGTCAGAAGATTCTCAGAGATGAGTGGTTGAAACCAAGGTTGTGTACCTCCTAACTTGAGAGTTGTGGGAGCTCCTCAGATGATTCTGAAGCCAAGAATGTAGACTTGAAGCCTTGATAGAGCTTATGAGATGTCTTGAAAGCCATCATGAAGCCTAGATAGGTCATTGTGCAAGTTTAAGAGGACTCAACCATGAGTGGTGTAATTAGGGTTTGACTGAGTCAACCCTAGGTCAACTGATGATTTGAGCAAGGTTGAGACCTAATTCAAGGGCCATTTGATCATGGATTGACACATTGAGATGTTATAAGGATGATTCCAAAGTTAACTCATCATGATTGAAGAGTTTGAGAAGTTTCAAGCTAGGGTTTCTAAGGCTTGACAGTGTAAAATCCCATAGTTTGACCCCTAACTTCAAGGCAGTTTAGCTCAAGATTTGATTGCCATCTCATCTTACCCCCAACATGAATGTTGTATAGCTTGTTTTTAGCTTTAATTTGAGTACTAGAAGTCCTTTATAGGATTTGTAGAGCTCAAGTTATGACTTTGACAAGTTACAGGTCATCTGAGGTATGTGAATCTGGGGCCTTGAAAGTCACCCAACTTGCATCCAACTTTTGCCCAAGAAGGATGATTCCTATGAACCTTTGGTCAACATGAATATTGTTCCTTATCTTCTTATATTTCTAGATATTACTAGAAGTCCTTGATAGGATTTGTAGAACTCAACTTATGGCTTTGACAAGTCAAGGGCATTTTGGTCATTTGGAGATTATAGGTCATTTCAAGTATAAGGCCATAACTCCTATTTCCAAGCTTCAAATGGAAAAATCTTCAACATCAAACTTGCTTAAAATGATGTTTTAAGGCTAGTAAGAAGGTCATGAGATGTTGGAAAAGCTTGTAGCTCAAAATTGCAAAAATGACCTAAAATGAAGGCATAAGTTAAATAAGTCAAAGTTGGAAATTGAAATTTTCAACCTACACATCCAAACCATGGCATGTAATATATCTTTTTTGACTCTAGAAAACATTTTAACGACAATGGTTTAGCCACATTTTTTATTTGAGGTCTAAATCATGGACTTGCTTTGAAAAGCACTTGCTTGCATATTAAGTAACATATGCATAACTTAAAATTGAGGCATGGGTAAGGAACTTGGCAAGCTAAACCCTTCCAAATTGTCACTAGGGGAGAAATTGAAGGAGATTGAGATGAGTTTCAAGCTGCAAACAGAATTGAGCATGGCATGGTAAGTGACTCAAAATCTCATGACATGAGATGTGTAAAATCTCATTGGAAGGATCTAGAGGGTTCTAGATCATCCAAACTTCATCTATATATTGAGTAGAATGCATCCATGGCAAGGGTTGGTGATCATTGAGGGTTTGAGCATAGTTTGGAATTGAGTTTTCATAGATTGCAATTGAAATCGGTTTCATTAATTTCCTCCACTTCCTTCCATTTTCTTGATTGGTTCTTCTTCCATGAGTATCAAGGATTGATTCCAGATCATTTCTAAGGAGAATTGGTGGCTAGATCATGGGGGAGCAAGTGATTTTCAGCACCTGCAACTCTTCATCGTGTTTCAAGATTGAAGCACTCTCCATTGAATCTTTTGCATACAGAAGCAAGGAGGAAGTTCAGTGATCGTGTACAGAAGGTTTGAGAGCTTGAAGTGGAGGATTCGTGCATCTGTTATTCAAGAATTTCCAGGTTTGTAATCTTCTTCCTATAGCTTGATTTAGGTAGAATTAGGTTGAATTAGGGTGTTAGATTAGTTGTAGAATGGCCTAGGATGGTTTTCAGATGGTTAATTGTTGGATTAGAGACAAAATAGGAAGATCACCATTTTCGGTTGAGATTGGGAGATGTTGATTCTTGAGGTTTCAGAGGAAACTATGGGCATGATTGAGTTCGTGGCAAGATTTGGAGTGTGTTTCATGTTTTGACCTCTTGGATTGGAGGCCTCTAGGAAGAGCTAGGGTTGAAGGTGTTGGCCGGAGTTCCATCGGTGGTGGCCGGAGCTGGGCGCGAAGCTCAGAGCTTTGAATTGGAGAAGATGAAGTTCTCACCATCAGATCATGTTTTGACCATTGACTGGGAGAAGATCCAAGGGCTGTGTTTTATTTCTGAGTTGTGAAGGATTTCATATGAAACGATGCGTTTCATTTATTTGGCGCTTTGGGCTTAATAATCTGAGTGTTATCCACACCCCCCTGATGGCCCAACCCACGTTTTGAACTGAAAATGTTTACTTCCTGCACCGCGCGCTTCATTATTTTCATATGATTTTCATTTAATTTCCATTTAATTCATGATTCTTGAAAAATTCATAACTAATTGAATATTAATCCAATTCAACCCATTCTTTTTGCATATTAATCATGATTGAGTCTACTATTTTTTAGAGAAAAAATATTTTTATTTCATATAATTTATGATTTAATTGGAATTTTGTATTTTAATTGATATTAAAATGTTTATGTTTGATGCATATTTTTGTAGAATTTTGTGTGATCTCATAGTGATGCTTCTTGGCCTAATTTTTTGTGTGTGATTAGGTTAGACATGTATGATCCCATAGTAATTTTCTCACATTTTTGTGATGAAAATAGGTGTGCTTTCTAGATTGATGTTTAGATGCTTCCTTTTTAGGGTTTTAGGTTGATGCCTTAGAATGTAGGATTTAGTTCTAGGTCCAAATTGATGATTTGATCCTTGAAACTAATGTGATAGAGTCATGATTGACCTAGGTTCCCATAGTAATATTTGTAAGATTTTACAATTGCTTTTAGTATTTTAGTTAGGACTAACTTTAGTGCTAGGTTTTAGGTGATCCTAACTTACTAATTCAACTAGTTTAACTCATTTAGTTCCCTTTAGATTAGGGTTTGTGCTTGGTTTTCCTTTGATTGAAGTTGAAGACAAGTTGAAGACAAGAGGAAGATGCTTGAGGTGGATTGAAGTTGCTTGGAGCTTTGGATTTGCTTGTGCCTGAAGGTGTCTGATGAAGATTTAGGAGATAGGGAACATAGGGAGAGCCTTGTAGTTAGAATGATTTCTTTCACAAACATGGAAAGCATCTTGTGCTTCCATTCCTCCCAATGACTAAAAGTCCTTCTCAGATATTCACATCCCTCCTTTGGAAGGATGAGTGGCTTTATCTGGGAAGTAGAACTTTGAGGGAACCAGACTCTCATAAGGATGAATCCTTACAGGCTTCCTTTGGTTGTCAGTAAGTTGTTTATCATTTCCACTCATCATGTTCAATCAATTATCTTCTGGTCTGAGTATCTTGAGAGATGTTGAGCTTGAGTTTGAAGATGAAGACTTCATTGAAGAGTGTGGAAGAGGATGATTCCTTGAGCATTGCCATTGTAGCTGAGGCTTGAAGGGCTTGGAGAACAAGTTGATACTTGAAGACCCCAAAGGAGATTGAATGAAGAGCTGAGGCTTAAAGAATTAAAGGATGAAGTTGACACTTCTAAGTGATTAAAGATTACCCTGAGAAGCTGAAGCTTGAAGGTGAAGAAGACCAAGTTGAGACTGGTGAAGCAAAGAGAGCTGAAGCCTGAAGCCTAAGTGGATACTTATGAAAATGATTCAATTGAGAATGAGTGTGAAGCTGAGGAATTGATACTTACACTGATGCTTGGAGAGCCTGAAGGAATCAAGTTGATACCTGCAGTTAAGAGGATAGCCTGAAGGTGGAATTGACTGGAAAGCTGAAGCTTGAAGAAGAAGATTAAGTTGAAACTTATGTTGAAAGGTTGAAACCTGGAGAAGCAAATTGGTATTTGTCATGAGAATAGGATAGCCTTGAAAGGTGCTTAAAGTCTGAAGACTAAATTGCTGATGTGCCTTGTTTGACTTGCTTGATGCATTAGAATAAGTCCATGACTAGACTAACTTTAATCTAGGAGCATGATTGCACTAGAGTTTGAGTTGCTCCCTCTGCTTGTATTATTACTGTATGGCTTTGCTTGCGGGAATTCGGTAGAGCCCAGCTCCCTTGCCCATGTGGTTTATTTTGCTTGACAGCATTTTATCTTCTTCTGTATGATTACAGTCTCCTATATTCTGCTTGATAGCATGTTATCTTTTCTGTATGGTTACTGTTATTCATATCTAGCTTGAGGTTGAGATGAGCTTGTGGAGGCTGCTGCCCCACACACATTTCCTCCCTCACTTGCATTGCATGCACTTTACAGTCGTTTACTGTATATTTGTTTACTGTTTAAGCTGATGCTTTATCTGTTTCTGTTTATCATTGACATGATCCCTTAGGACTCTCACTTCCTTTGATAAGGAAGTGATGATTAGAACTTTAGGTTGAAACCTATGCATGATAACTTCTAGGAGTTCCCTGTTTCAAACTTCAACTATAGGATGAATCCTTGGCATGACAACAGTAGGACTTGATAGTCTCCCCGTAGTTGAGCCTGTTCTCTTCTCATCTCAAACAGCTTAAGATACAGTAATCATGAATGATTTCTTTCGTACGTTATGAGCCTTAAGCTACCTGAGAAAGGATTGTTGGAGAGCTTCTTTTCAACAGTCTGGATGTTTAGTATGGTACCCTTTGGGTGACATGCGACGCATTCACTCTCAGATCATAGTCTTTAGTGCGATTGAAATTGCAAACACAATAAAAAACACTTCTTTCGTAAAAGACAGAAAACAAACTTAAAATCTTTTTGCCCCGTGGGCCCATAATTCAAAGGAAAGCTTTTCTGATGAAAAAAGTGTCGTTAAACTTCAGCGTCAACGCAAACAGGCTTTGTCCCTAACTGCTGGAACTGCTGTTTAACCCTACTCGATAAAACAGATGAATCTGAATCCCTGTAACCCGTAGTAGCCCGAACTACGTAAGCTCTGATCTCTCATACATGTTGAGAGTACGTAGGCACAATACTGATGTATTGGCGAGCCACCTTCCCCATAACCCGTCGTAGGTCGAACTACGTTGACTCTGATTTCTCATTCTCTGATGAGAATACGTAGGCATAAAGTGTGACGCTTTGCCGATTCATTTTTCTTTTCTGTTTAAGCCAGCCTTGATAGGTAGATAGATAAACCAACTCGTCCAGTAAACACAACAAGCGTGGATCCCGTCGAGTACGACGGACGTGAGGGGTGCTAATACCTTCCCTTTGCGTAACCGACTCCCGAACCCAGACAACGGTTGCGATGACCTTGTCTTATCCCTTTTTCGTCAGGTTTTTCCGATCGTTTCCTTTCCCTCTCCGAGGGATAAATAACGAAAGGTGGCGACTCTTTTGTTTTGCCGGCACCTTATTTTCGCGGAAGCGACAGAAGGAATTGACTTTGAAGAAACATTCGCTCCGGTTACAAGGTTAGAAGTTATTCGTTTATTACTTGCTTATGCATGTTCAATGAATTTGTTCAATGAATCATCCTTCTATATAAACCTCTCCTATTATTACCATCTCCATCACAACACAAACTCTAAACTCCAGAAGAACATCTCAAACCCTCATCCATGGCTCCAAACAACAAGGGAAAGGGAAAGCTACTGGAGAACAACTCCGTAGTTGATGAAGACATTACTCTAATGGAGTCAACGAAAAAGAGGAGAATGGATTTCAAAGTAAGGGTTCGTCAACTATTTCCGGTAAAATACGTGAATCTTAAAGCTTTTCCTGCTCCTACTTTTGATTTCCCAGCATTGTTGAAATACCAAAAGATCGATAATTTTGTCTCTGATAACGGACGTTGCTATCCGGATTTAGTCAAATCGTTCATGAACAAATTGTCAATTCATTTCAATGAGGATGAACAACACATGTTGGTTACTACGGTTCGCGACTATGAGTTAAACGAAGATTTATCAAACGTTGCTGCAACTCTCGAGATCCCTTATCATGGCTAATACCTTCCCCTTGTGTAACCGACTCCCGAACCCAGACAATGGTTGCGATGACCTTGTCCTATCCCTTTTTCGTCAGGTTTTTCCAATCGTTTCCTTTCCCGCTCTGAGGGATAAATAACGAAAGGTGGCGACTCTTCTGTTTTGCCGGCACCTTATTTTCGCGGAAGCGACAGCTGGCGACTCTGCTGGGGACTTGATAGTTTCCTGGCATCCAACGTCCCGTATGCGAGTCAGTTTGAGGATCCGACGTCCCCTGCGAGAGTCAATCCTAGCGCTTGTATGATTACTTGTTAGGTTGTGTTTATTTATCGCATTTTATTTCCTGCATTTTATTTTCAGTATGATATGATTATCTGTGCTGTTGTGGGAGGGGCATTCTGATGAGTGAGAAGCCAGACCCAGGCTTGAGTGAACATAGCATTAGTTGTGGAAATTATTGGGCGCGTGCTTGCTTGACAGGCACTAGTGTCTCATGAAATCCACGCTCAGACGAGGTTCTCCTGGTTGGCTTCTTTTTCAACCCTTTGGGTTGAGGGGGTTGTTGGTTTGGAGGATTGTCGACTCTGGGGACCGATCATTTGTGATTCAGCCGAGTGAGGCCGCTTCATGAGCTGGTGATGCCACACCTTCTGGGTATCGTATCACCCCTCTTGAATGTATGTGACACTGATGAACGCATAGGATGCCGAACTTGAGTCAGTTTAGGTCCATACCTGTGAGCAGGGATGGGTTTATTGCAGGAAACTTTGACCTTCAGACTACCTGGTTTTCTTAACAGTGAATCAGTTTTGATTGGGATCAGAGGATCTCATTACCAGATGGTTGTTCTTGATAGAGCAGGTTTATGATTGGATCTGAGGATCTCATCAGCAGATGTGTATGTTTGTTCTTGACAAAGCAGGTTTATGATTGGGATCATAGGATCTCATTACCAGATGTTTGTTCTTGATAGAGCAGGTTTGTGATTGGGATCAGAGGATCTCATTACCAGATGGTTGTTCTTGATAGAGCAGGGTTATGATTGGATCTGAGGATCTCATCAGCAGATGTGTATGTTTGTTCTTGACAGAGCAGGTTTATGATTGGGATCAGAGGATCTCATTACCAGATGTTTGTTCTTGATAGAGCAGGTTTTGATTGGGGTCTGAGGATCTCATCAGCAGATGTATGGTTGTTCTTGACAGAGCAGAGTTTTGGTCATCAGAGATGTTTGTTCTTGACAAAGCAGATTTATGGTCCCGTATCAGAGATCCTTATTATCAGATGTTTGTTCTTGACAGAGCAGATTTATGGTCCTATGTGTGTGTGTTCTTGACAGAGCAGATTTGCGGTCCGATACCAGGGTTTTCTTATTATCAGATATGGTGGTCGTTCTTGACAGAGCAGCATCATGGTTTTGTTGATACAGAATCTCCACGGCACAGTTGCCTTGATCTCCTGCTGCATGATTGCATTTTACATTGCTTTGCATACCCATTTGCATTTCATTAACGTGTGTCTGTGTTGCAGGTACCATTTTCCCCGATCCAGGATTTCTTGCCTCCTATTGTATTGTTATGGGTTCTCTGAGGAAGACCGTGGCTTACAAGCTCCCTGCCCCTGATGTGGTTCAGCTGACTGGTTTGATTGCTTTAGCAGATGATTCTGTGAGAGATGAGTTCAGAAAGTCTTACGGCAAATTGCTCAGTTTGACTCGTAAACCTTCTGCGTTCGAGTTGAATGGGTTGCACGCTCTGCTGCAGTTCTACGATCCTCCGTTGAGATGCTTCACTTTCCAGGATTTTGTTCTCGCACCAACGCTGGAGGAATATGCTGATTTGTTAGGTGTGCCTATCAAGAGGCAGATGCCTTTTGTTCATATGGATGCTGAGCCTGATCTGGCTAGTCTAGCTCCCTCACTTCATCTGGATCCTCAGAGTTGGTATTGTCTAGTTGGAACAAGGTTCCTGGTTTCTCCTTGCAATTCTTAGTGGGTAAAGCTCATCAGTGCACCAAAGATGGATGTTGGGTCGTGTTCAACGCCATCCTCGCTCTGTGCATATATGGCATCATTCTGTTCCCCAATATGCCCGACTTTGTAGACTTCGATGCATTTCATATCTTTGCATCAGGGAATCCAGTCCCTACCTTGATAGGAGATGTCTACCATTCCGTCCACTACAAAAACGAGAACAGAAGGGGCAAGAATGTCTCGTGCTGTGTGCCCTTGCTTTATAAATGGCTTGATAGTCATATGCCCAAAAGGGGTTCCTTTGCTTCGTCTGCAGCCACAGCTGAGTGGTCCGAGCGTCTGATGAGTTTATCTGCAAAGGATATTGACTGGTTTGACAGAGATAGGCTGGGTACCGAGATTATCTTCAGCTGCAGCGGGTTTCCAAACGTGCCTTTGATAGGCAGGAAGGGCTGTATAAAGTACAATCCGTCTTTGCTGGTCCGACAGTTTGCGTACGCCTTGAGAGCTCCGCCGAAGGATGAAGAGGTGCAGGAATCTTTGTACCTCACTGGTCTTCTAGAGGGGGATCTGTTATCTAGGCTTCAGCGCGCATGGAATGGTATCAGTAAGAGGGGAAAACCATTGCTGGGGAGAAGCAATAATCAAGCCTACCCACCGTATGTGACTTGGATCAGAGCCAGAGCAGATGCTATAGGGATGTCGTTTCTTTCAGCCAAGCCAGAAAGCCCTCCAGTGATCGAAGAGCCTGCCACCGTGCCCATTCAGCAGCATAATCAGGTGTTAGCTGAGCGAGATGAATTGAAGAGGGCAAATGAAGAAATGGAGAAAGAATTGGCGCAGCTCAGAAGCGAGAGAAACGAAGTCGTTCATTCCTTCAAGAGGCAAACAGAGCTGGTGAACCGGCTAGGTACAGACCTAACTAAGCAGATAGCCGAGCGTGAGCGCATGGGTCAGGACTTCAAAGCTGTCAACGACGTACTGGCTACGAAGAAGCAGCACTTGGACGAAGCGTATCGGAGGATATCCAAGTTCAACCAGCACTGGAAGGCTTCCCTAGCCACCAGGAAAGAGCGGGAGGATAAGCTGATGCTACAGATCTCCAAGCTGGAGGCTCAGGTGAAGGCCAGTGAAAAGAGGTTTGATGAAGAAACCACTCGCAGATATGCCGCTAAAGGCCAGCTCAACAGAGCTCTCGCTAACCTGAAGGAGCGCAAACTGACGTTTGAGTCCAAGAAGCGGAAGCTAGAAGATTGTTTCGGCGAAGGAGCATGGGAAGATTCGGTCGAAGGTCTTCAGTACACCATTGTGCAAAGGGAATTACCCGTCGAAGGGTTACTCACTCTGCCTGATCATCCAGAAACGAAGGAGTTGTTAGAAGAGTATCGCGCCTGTGGCCGTACTCGATTATTTGTATTCCTTTTGTTTTGATCATTGCTGTATGCTGACCATCACCAGGCTTGTTGGCTGAGGTCACGCTGTTGATTCATCTTGTACTCGCTGATGTTGTGTACTGCCTTGATGGGCTTTCTTTATATATGAGGTTTTTATTTCCATGATTGGACTCGGATTTCTTATTATCAGCACTGGCACTCAGGCATTAGGATCGTGGGAGATCTCACTAACACACAGACACACGTTTGCATTTGCATGAAGCATTTGCATAACGAGTACGTTGTCGTTTTTTTTCCTAACCTTTTTGTGTTTCCAGGTTGTTTCAGGTGGTTCCAGGATTGATCAGAGACCTATTCACCGCTATCCGACCAGAGCTAATCAAACCAGGATCATGGAGCAAGTGCAAACTGATGTTCAGGAACTCTGCGAAAGAATGGATCGCTTCATGGAGCTCATGTAAGCGGTCGCCAATGGCCAGGATCAGCTCAGAACTTTGGTTCAGCCTCTGATTTCGAGTGTTGATAGCAATGGCGTACTCCATGGGGGGACTGTGCCTACTCCTCCACCAGTTGAGACTCCGCAGAATGGCGTCCCCGTGACCAGGGGGAATGGCAGTGCCAACGGCAATGTGATAGCTAACATGGGACTCAATGGTAATACGACGGGCGTCGGTAACGGGAGTCTGGAAGCTAATGTTGGGCTGGGCAACGGCAATGCAGGTGTTGGGAATCTGTTTGGGCCTCAGCCGTGGTTAAAAGATCGTCAGGACGATGTGTTCTCTCAGAGAGGTGCCGAAGGTGAGCTGAATGCTGAAGCACGTCTAAGGTTCAAAGCACTCGAAGATAAGATGAGAAATATCGAGAACCAAAACACCCTGGGCGTTGATATGTCCAAGCTGGGACTAATTGCTGATTTCAAGGTGCCTCCCAAGTTCAAGGTACCTGACTTTGAAAAGTATAAGGGCACCACTTGCCCTCGCGTCCACCTGAGATCATATTACAGGAAAATGTCAGCTCATTCTGAGGACGAGAAGTTGCTGATGCACTTCTTTCAGGACAGTCTGTCCAGACCCTCCCTCGAATGGTACATGAGTCTGGAGCCTACCAGTGTGCGCACGTGGAAGGACCTTGCTGAAGCATTCGTGCACCACTACCAATACAATAGCGAATTGGCCCCAAACCGAGTCCAACTGCAGAATCTGTCGCAAAGGAACAACGAAGGGTTCAAGGAATACGCCCAGCGGTGGCGTGAATTGGCAGCCAGGGTTCAGCCGCCGATGGTTGAACGTGAGCTTGTGCAGATGTTCGTAGCCACCCTCCCAGGGGTTTACTATGAGAAGTTGGTTAGCGGTATGTCTGGAACGTTTTCAGATCTCATTATCACGGGTGAGCACATCGAAAATGGGATCAAACTTGGGAAAATTCAAGGTGAGGCGTCCTCAGCTGGAGGAGGCGGAAAGAAACCTTATAGTGGCAAAAGACGAGAAGGAGAAACGAGCGTTGTGTCCAACGCTCGAAGGAAGGGTAAAGGCCCTCACCAGCAAGTGGCCAGCATAACTATCCTGGCAGTTCCACAGCAGCCGCAGCAGCAGCAGCAGCAACCGAATCAACAAGGGTACAGGAAGTATCAGAATCGGGCACCTCTGTCGAGCTGTCACCTCGAGACACCGCCTATGTCGTACGCGCAACTATTGCAGACTTTGCTTCAGCTACAGTTGATCCAGAAGAGGACCTTGTCTCCCTTGACAGGGGCACCTCCGCCAGGGTACGACGCGAATGCAACTTGTGAATTTCACTCAGGGGCACCAGGCCACACAATAGAGAACTGCAAAGCCTTCAAGCATAAGGTGCAGGACATGGTGGATGCCAAGATCATCAACTTCTCGGATAATGTGCCAAATGTCACGAAGAATCCTATGCCGAATCATAGGGGAGGTGGAGTAAACGCCATTATCGAAGACGAGAGTTTGGATTTGTTGACTGACGTCAAAGATCTGAAGACACCGCTTAGCTTCGTTAAAGCTAAGTTGATGAAAAGGGGTTTCTTTCCAGGTTGCGGAGAGCTGTGTATGGACTGTGCCACACGTTCTGATGGATGTGAACAGTTGGTAGAAGGAATTCAAAGTCTGATGACTGAAGGGATTTTACAGTTTAGCCGGAGGGCCGAATGTGGATCAGGAGAGATAATGTTGAAGCAAGACGATGAGGTTGCCACCATCACCATCCCTCGCCAGACGATAACTATTTCTGCACCCAGACCGCCCATAATTACTATCACCAAAGCTGGGCTGATACCCTTCGAGAGCACTAATGCTGTTCCATGGCATTATGGGGCTGAAGTCTACTGCAACGGACAGAAGTTGGAGCTAGAACCGTTTGGTTCGTCTGTGGAGAACCTTGCGGGAATCAGTGGTATTACTCGCAGCGGAAGAGTATTTTCACCACCAGAGGTCGTGGCGGATAAAGCGGTCAGAGCTGATGCGGCCGATAAAGGTAAAAGTAAAGTCGTTGAAGAAGTCCCGCATGGGGCAGAAAAAGACTTACTTGTCAAAGACGCCAAGGAATTTATGAGGTTGATTAAAAAGAGTGACTACAAGATTGTGGATCATCTCCATCAGACACCCTCAAAGATTTCCATTCTGAACTTGTTGCTGTGTTCTGAAGCACACCGCAACGCACTGCTGCAGGTGTTGAACGACGCATATGTACCGCAGGAAATATCGGTAAATCAATTGGAAGAAGTCGTAGCCCACGTGAATGCGGGAAATTGGCTAGGTTTCACAGACCTGGAGCTGACGCCGAAGGGGAGGAACCACAATAGCGCACTGCACATCTCGATAGAGTGTAGGGGCACGATTATGTCGCATGTGTTGGTGGACACGTGTTCGTCGCTCAATGTTCTTCCGAAGAAGGTATTAATGAAGTTGGATACTCGTGGAGTGATTTGCACACCCAGTGATCTGGTTGTGAAAGCGTTCGATGGAACCAAACGACATGTTTTCGGGGAAGTGACCCTGCCGATCCAAGTCGGGCCGGAAACATTCGACGCGATCTTCTACATTATGGACATCATGCCTACCTACAGCTGTCTCTTGGGCCAGGCGTGGATCCATGCTGCTGGTGCCGTGACCTCCACGTTGCACCAGAAACTCAAGTATGCCGTTGGAGGTAGCATCGTGACCGTATGTGGCGAGGAAGACATAATGGTGAGCCATTTGTCATCCTTTAAGTATGTTGAGATGGATGGGGAAATCCATGAAACTCTATGCCAAGCGTTCGAAGCTGTCAAAGTGAAGGACATAGCTCCTGTAGTCACCGAAATGCCAGAGATGACTCTCTCCTCATTCAAGGAAGCTCGGGCCATTGTCCAAGCCAGATCTACCCCAGGCTGGGGGCGAATTTTGGAGATACCTAACAAGCAAGACAAGTTTGGATTGGGATATTCTCCTGGAGCTGAAGCCTCTTCTTCTAGCAGTGTGTCGCGAGGTAAAGGGTCGATCCAGTTTACCAGTGGCGGAGTGATTTTTGAAAGCATCAATGCGGTGTCTGAAGACAGCGGAGATAGCGACTGTGACCTCGACTCTTGGATCCAGCCAAGCAAGCCATGCGAGGGCCTTACCAACTGGTCCGTCAAGGATATCATCCAGATGACAAGCGAAGAGTAATGATTTACTTTTTCCAATCATTGTACAACCCTATGTCCTACCCGGGGCATAGTGGTTTTATTGTCAGGGCCTTGTTGGATTATGTACATGCATTTTGTTAATAAATCAAAGGCGTTTCCTTCGTATTCAAATATTGTGATCTCTGTTATTCCTGTTTTATATTTGTTTTGAAAAACAATAAAATGGCAATGGGGTTTGTGCTAACCTGCACATCCTTGTTTTAAACTTAACCCTCGTTATTGCAAGATCCACATAACAGATGACATCGACTCTAGACCTTCTACGACTCACTTCGACTTCGATTGCTCGATATATCAAGCCGAAGAAGAGATTGATGAAGACGAAGACCTTCCTGAAGAGTTGGCCCGCTTGTTGAAACAAGAGGAGAAAGTTATTCTGCCTCATGAAGAGGAGATTGAGATCGTAAATCTGGGTTCTGAAGAACTCGTCAGAAACGTCAGGATAGGGGCTGCATTGCAGGGTGATGTCAAGCAGAGATTGGTCGAGATGCTAAGAGAGTATAGTGATGTCTTTGCTTGGTCATACGAAGATATGCCCGGACTTGACACTGACATCGTGGTCCACCACTTGCCGTTGTGAGAAGATTGTCCTCCCGTCAAGTAGAAGCTTAGGAGGACAAGACCAGATATGACCGTTAAGATCAAAGAAGAAGTGCAGAAACAGCTTGATGCTGGCTTCTTAGCGGTCACCACTTACCCTCCGTGGGTCGCCAACATAGTGCCTGTACCGAAGAAGGACGGTAAGGTACGCATGTGCGTCGATTATCGGGATTTGAATAGGGCGAGCCCTAAAGATGATTTCCTGTTGCCTCATATTGATGTGTTGGTCGACAATACAGCGCAATTCTCTGTGTTTTCGTTCATGGATGGCTTCTCCGGTTACAACCAGATCAAGATGGCGCCGGAGGACATGGAGAAAACGACGTTTATCACTCCTTGGAGAACATTTTGCTACAAGGTAATGCCTTTCGGTCTGAAGAACGCAGGGGCCACTTACCAACGAGCAATGGTTACTTTGTTTCATGACATGATTCATCATGAGATTGAAGTCTATGTTGATGACATGATTGCGAAGTCCCAAACGGAGGAGGGACATCTGGTCAATTTGCTGAAGCTTTTTGAAAGGCTTAGGAAATTCAGGTTGAGGCTGAATTCTAACAAGTGTACTTTCGGAGTACGGTCCGGAAAACTACTGGGGTTTATCGTGAGTGAAAGAGGCATCGAGGTCGATCCTGCGAAAATAAAAGCGATACAAGAAATGCCAGTGCCAAAAACGGAAAAAGAAGTTCGTGGTTTCCTGGGCCGAATAAACTACATTGCAAGGTTTATTTTTCAGCTCACGGCCACGTGTGAACCGATGTTCAAGCTATTAAAGAAAGATCAGGCGATTATCTGGAACGAGGATTGCCAGAAGGCATTTGACAAGATAAAGCAGTATCTCCAGGAACCTCCAATCTTGATACCCCCAGTGGCTGGACGGCCATTAATCATGTACTTGACAGTTCTTGAGAATAGTATGGGGTGTGTTCTCGGTCAGCACGACGAGACAGGCAGAAAGGAGCATGCCATTTACTACTTGAGTAAAAAGTTCACAGATTGTGAATCTCGTTACTCGATGCTGGAAAAGACGTGTTGTGCACTAGCCTGGGCTGCCAAACGTTTACGACAGTACATGCTCAATCACACCACCATGCTAATTTCGAAGATGGATCTGATCAAGTACGTCTTCGAGAAGCAGGCGCTTTAGGGCAGGATTGCCAGATGGCAAATGGTGTTGACAGAATATGATATTCAGTACGTTTCCCAGAAGGCCATTAAGGGAAGCGTATTGTCTGATTACCTTGCCGAACAGCCGATCGAGGATTATCAGCCTATGAAATTTGAATTCCCTGATGAGGATATCATGTTTCTTAAAGCGAAAGATTGCGATTAACCGTTGCCCGACGAGGGGCCAGATAGGAAATCCCAATGGAAGTTGATATTCGACAGGGCGGTTAATTCTTATGGAAGTGGCATTGGGGCAATCATCACGACTCCCCACGGATCCCACATCCCGTTCACTGCGAGACTGACGTTTCCGGTCACCAATAACGAAGCGGAGTACGAAGCATGCATCATGGGTCTAGAAGAAGCAATTGATTTGAGAATTAAGAACCTAGACGTATATGGTGACTCGGCGCTTGTGATCAACCAAATTAAAGGGGAGTGGGAGACTCGTCAATCGAATTTGGTGTCGTACATGAACTACGCCAGAAGGCTGCTTCCGTTATTTGATCGAGTGGAACTCCATCATGTGCCCAGAGCAGAAAATCAGATGGCTGATGCCTTAGCCACGTTGGCTTCAATGTATAAAGTCAATTTTTGGAATGAAGCTCCAAGAATTGTCCTTTCTCGTCTTGATAGACCCGCATTTGTCTTTGCGATCGAGGAAGCCGCCGACGGCAAGCCATGGTTCCACGATATCCAGACTTTCCTTATGACTAAGGAGTATCCTGCGGGAGCGTCAACCCAAGATAAGAAGACTCTGAGGAGGCTGTCCGGAAATTTTTATCTCAATCCTGATGGAGTTTTGTATAAAAGAAACCACGATCTCGTGCTACTCAGATGTGTAGATGAGAAAGAGGTGAGTATGCTCATGGAAGAAGTCCATGAAGGCACATTTGGTACGCACGCCGGTGGGCATGCTATGACAAGAAAGATCCTGAGAGCAGGATACTACTGGCTGACGATGGAATCAAATTGCTTTAAATTCGCGAAGAGATGTCATAAATGCCAGGTTTATGCTGACAAAGTTCATGTGTCGCCGTGCCCGTTAAATGTCATGTCCTTCCCGTGGCCGTTCTCCATGTGGGGCATTGACATGATAGGCAAGATCGAGCCCACTGCATCTAACGATCATCGCTTCATTCTAGTAGTTATCGACTACTTCACCAAGTGGGTGGAGGCAGCCTCATATGCTAATGTGACCAAGCAGGTGGTGGCTAAATTCATAAAGAGGGATATCATCTGTCGTTACGAAATTCCCGAGCGGATCATTACTGATAATGGTTCGAATCTGAATAACAAGATGATGAAGGAGCTGTGCCAGAGTTTCAAGATTGAACACCACAACTCATCTCCTTATCGGCCGAAGATGAATGGCGCCGTTGAAGCGGCCAATTAGAACATAAAGAAGATTGTTCAGATGATGGTTGTGACCTACAAAGATTAGCACGAGATGTTGCCATTTGCATTACACGGTTATCGTACAACGATATGTACATCAACCGGGGCAACTCCTTTCTCCTTAGTGTACGGTATGGAGGTTGTCTTACCGTTAGAAGTGGAGATCCCTTCTTTGCGAGTTTTGGTTGATGTGAAACTCGACGAGGCAGAATGGATTAAGAACCGACTGAACCAACTCAGCCTGATGGACGAGAAGAGGTTAGCATCAATTGCATATGGTCGTCTGTACCAAAGCCGAATGAAGAAAGCTTATGATAAGAAGGTGCGTCCTAGAAGCTTTCAGACGGGTGATCTCGTCCTGAAGAAGATTCTTCCTCCACACTCCGATCACCGAGGCAAGTGGACTCCCAATTATGAAGGTTCGTACGTCGTCAGCAAGGTCTTCTCGGGAGGAGCTTTGTTGTTATCCACGATGGATGGCGAAGATTTTGCATCCCCGGTGAACACGGACGCAGTTAAAAAATACTTTGCTTAAAAATGACCCGCTGGAAAGAAAAAAGAGTATCCAGGCAAAAATGGGGCATCCTGGCGAACCATAAAAAAGGAAAAAGGTTCGGGCAAAAATTAGGGATATAAATTGGAAAAAATGTACACCCGCAAAGTCGAAAACCCGGATGGATGACTTTGGCAAAAAAGGGTATCCCGGTGAACTGAAAACCCGTAAAGGGCGGTTCACGCAAAAGTTAGGGATTTGAAAAAGCAAATGACTGCGTTCCGCGTGTGGACTTTCATTGTTTAGTGGTTTGGAAGACCTGAGGGCCGTTTATCTAAATCAATCTCTTCTGAAGCTGAAGCGTCGGAGAAGTATCGAAGTCGAGTGGGTCATAGAGGGATCAACTCATGGTGTTCGTCTACGCCTTGTTGCCGACATTTTGTATATACTGATGTATATTTATGTTTTAACTTTTTTTTTGCGCAGCTTCCTCATTCCAGGAGCTTGCATCTGTTGTAAAACATTTTTACCCATTCAGGGGTTCGTTATCAATAAAATGTATACTATTCAGCAATTTTGTTGGTCTGTTTAGCATTTATCTGTTTTGTTTGCGAAAAAGAACGCCGATGTTTTTGACAAAATGCGCATACATAAACTTACTGGCCTAGGCCACTGATTGTTGAAACAATGAATTACTTAAACATTGCCGCAAGATGATAACCTTGATAGGGCCCTTTGAGAAGGGTATCTTGTATGTTTGTTTGTGTTGTTGCAGGTGTAGCATGTACCAGGCAGTACGCCATACGCGTCCCCAAGCAGGATGATCTCTCCTTCTCTAGCAAAGTTCAGCAGCCTCTCCCCGCAGAGTCTGAACATGAGATCGTAAGCATTGATATGTTTCCCCGACCAGAGAAGATTCTCTCCAGATGTATCCTGAAAGATCGTCATCTCCCCAGCTGAGTCA